>CM077580.1:72066377-73383047 GCA_039657365.1 Stephania yunnanensis
TCACACTGAAATAATAATAATAAATTAACAAAGATATCAATTCCAATAAGTTGATTGGGTGAACCTACAATTTTCATTTTTTTTTAATATTAATATAAAAATAAGTGCATGCCAAAAGAGGTTACTTTAACATCCTCTCCTCTTTAATATTATTTGTATTAATTTTAAATTTTGACAATACATAAAGGTTGCCCCCTAAATTTTGAGGCTGGCTTCGTCCCTGCTCACTTATTAAAATTTATAGGTTCACTAAGCGTCATGCGCTAGGCTTATAATTACCCATTGCTAGTTTTTTTGATTTGGGCAAAAATGCCTATTAATGAAGCGGGGTTTGCTTCTCGTGAGATTGTAATAATAATAATAATAATAATAATAATAATAATAATAATAATAATAATAATAATAATAAGAGTTTTTTTATACTGTATGAGTGTGCTCTAGACTATGTGGATGCGAATTTTAGTCCCTTAATCCCTTCCTCTAGGCTCTAACTAGGGAGGAAATTTTGACATGATTAGTTGGAGGTGCTTTCCTAATTAATTAGCCAATCCAAAGCATTGTTGGTATCGATTGTTGCCGAGCTCCTAAAGCAGTACTGCATTAGTCACAATTTAGCAACAAAATTCAGCTTTAGCAAGAAGCCTTACTTCTTGTAGCAAGTGCTATTGTGCTACTTTGACCACAATGATGCCAACATCAGCTGAAGACACAAATGTGGTTCTAAAAAAAAAAAAAAAAAAAAAAACAATAAATTTATTTAGACTCTGAATGTGGACTCATAAAGGAATTTTAAATTTTTACAAATATTTAAAGAGTATCGAAAGAATTTTATAAGTGATTGTGTTTGCTTCGATCATTAATTGTTTGATGATGAATTTAAAATAAATAAATAAAAAAAAACTTTTTGAGTCCCGACTACTCAATAAAAAAAAATCTAACGCGTAATGACATTCATGATTCATGAATTCTATCATTCTATATATTGATTGATTGTAACCAAATTGCTCCCCAGCACCAAGTTTCATACATCACTTACATACTCAGCTAAAGTTGGCACTACAGCTGTGGTTTTTAAATGAAAATGCAACAAATCAATGAATTAGCTAACATCAATTGCATACCCTCTATTCCTCTAACATGTACAACACAAAAAAATAGCCTGGTTAGTATGTGTGAAAGCTATAATAAATCACCAATAGTCCTTGCAAGAACAAGATCCCTCCTTGAAGTGGTGAAAACGGTTATTATCACGTACAACAATCTCTCTTCCCACAATTGCTGAAACCATCTTACTAAAGGTATGGCAATCACCACAAACTCTGAGGTTCTTAGTGATCCTAATCGGTGTTCCGTCGGGGGTGCTAATGAGACCGAATGCGATTGCCAACTTCTCGCTATGTGTATATAGAATTCCCGCCTTGAGCTCCTCATCGACATCGTGTAACACGAAATTTGTATCGGGAACATAGCCAGCCAATTCTAATCTCTCACTCAACCTTTGCAACATATTGTAAATCTCGCTGGTCCTTGGATGAGTCCTGTCTCCAACACCAAACTGGTATATGTTGTTGTTTACTTCGATCCAAGTCCGACCCGCGATTTTCTTCAACTTCCGATGCGTCATCAACTCCCTCACCTTCGCGACATCTTCCCATCTACCTGCATTTGCATAGATGTTTGATAGCAAGACATAGTGGCCTGAAGTGTTAGGCTGCAATTCAAGAAGGGACTCTGCCGCCTTCTCTGCCAATTCGACATTCTTGTGAATCCTACAAGCCCCTAGAAATGCTCCTAAAAGCCCCGCATCTCTCTCGAGTGGCATGTTCTTGATCAATTCGAGAGCCTCATTTAGTCTACCGGCGCGGCCAAGAAGATCAACTATACAAGTATAGTGCTTCACATCCGGTTTCACCGAGTGACATTCCCACATTGTATCGAAAATCTTCCTACCCTCGTCGACTAAACCCGCATGACTACAAGCATACAAAAGATTCAAGAAAGTTATCCTATTTGGTTCAACCCCACTTTGTACCATCAAAGGAAACAAGCCTAGAGCTTCCCTTCCATGCCCATGGCACCCATAAGCCGCGATCATCGCACTCCACGAAACAACATTCTTCTCTTCCATGGCATCGAATATCTCTCTCGCGGAATCAACACTCCCACACTTCGCATACATGTCAATCATCGCAGTCCCCAAAATCACATCCAAACCAAAGTTGCTCCTCCGCACATACTCATGAACATACTTGGCCTTATGCATAGCTCCCACCTTAGCGCACGCGAACGCCACCGTCACCATCGTCTGCCTATCCGGCACAACCCCATCATCCAACATCCGATCAAACACAACCAAAGACTCCCTCGCATTCCCGCACTCAACATACCCAGCAATCATAACCGTCCAAGTAACCAAGTCTCTCTCAGGCATTTCATCAAACACTCGGCGCGCATCCTCCAAACCCCCACATTTCAAGTACATCTGCGCAAGCGCGGCCACTACATAAGAATTCGAATTCCACCCATTTTTGCACACAACGTGATGAATCATCCGACCCATTTTCAGACAAATCGGATCATCACAGACCCTCAACGCGAATGGCAAAGTATAGTTGTCGGGCACAATGCCCAACCTAACAATCTCTCTGAATGTTCTCATGGAGTTATCAAAATCGCCCATTTTCGAGAACCCAACAAGGATTAAGCTGTAAGAGAAGGGGTCTCGATGGGTCATGGCATCGAAGAATGCGGAAGCGTCGTTAATGGCGTGGAATTGGGTGTATACGTGAATGACTTTGTTGGCGACGGTGGGGTTGTGGGACATGCCTGTGACTGTGATTCGGGCGTGGGTTTGTTTGATTTGAGAGATGGATTTGCAAGTGCGGAGAGTGGAGACGAAGGTTTTGGGATCGGAGAGGAGGTAGCGAGAGATGGGTGCTTGAAATTGGGTCATTTGGTGGGAATTGTTGGGATTTGGGATGGTGTTGGGGGTTTGTAGAAAGGATTATGGGGTTTAAGGGCCTAATTAATTGTTGATAAGACTAGTGAACCTAATGTAAACATAAGGTAATATGAAAAAATAAAATTAAGATTTACTCTTAATTTGATAAAAAAAAAGTTAAAATTTACTTGTCAAAGTACGACGTGTCAGCTTAACTGAGCTAGTGATTATATGTAGACTTGTTCACATGGGCAAACTTTAAAACCTTTGTCAAGGCTAACCCGTGTCTGCCAAAGTTATGAATTTTTTTTATTAATTTTTAATTTTTTAATAAAGAAGGAAATTTATTTATAATGTAATAATTGACTTTTTGTATAAGTTTGTATTATATCAAACAATTAAGGTTCAAATGTTACTAAAAACATTTTTTTAATATTTATATTAAAATAATGTATTTTAAAATATTTGATGGACGGGTGGGTATCCGAGCTTGTGGATAAGTCTAGTTGTATGATACCACTTTTGATGACTTATTTGAATGTATTTTAAAATATTCTCTGTAACAATTAATACATAAAAAAAAAACTTTATTTATTTTTTCAATTGGACAAACAATTGCATAAAAAAGGAATAAATAAATGCAAACACAATTACATAATTGCAAAATGTTAGAGAATGGAACCAATTCATAGTTTGTAAAGAATATTTTGAAGCCAATGACATAATTTTTTTAGGGCCCAAGAAAAAAAAGAATGGAGATGCGGGGTATCGATCCCCGTACCTCTCGCATGCTAAGCGAGCGCTCTACCATCTGAGCTACATCCCCTTTTGTTTCGAAAGCCCAATTCAATTTTATATATTAACAAAACCGAAAAGGTCTGAACAGTTTTTATCTAGTCAAAATCTCTTGCTTCAGAGACCACCAATATCTCATTGAAATTCTACAAAAACTCGTTCACCAATTCTACATTTCTCAAAAATATTGATCACTCTTTCCCCCTTCTTCTTTATTTGTTTTTAGTAAGTAATCTGCAGTTTTACCTTTATCATCACATTTAATGCATGAAGTCTTTTCATGTACATTGTCTTGTATATAAAGGAGTCCTAACTATTATACATGCATGTACGTACACTTGGTGAGCTCCCAAAGTTTGTGGCAACAAATTAAGAGACCAATTACAATGGGAATGCTAGAGAAAATGTTCCTCTTCTTCTTCTTCTTCCTCTTCCTCTGTGTATGAGGTATCATTAATCACTATATAATTCTCCACACATTTCAATCCAATCACTTTTTAAAATTAACTTGTTTGAATTGAACTCGGTTGGGTTGCCACAACAGTAATTAAAAGCGAAAGCGGAGTTGTGTGAGTTAAGCGCACGACCTCGGTTTAGATTCTCTCAAGTCGCTAAGGCTGATCGCACCAAGACCTCTTGAGAATACAAACTCTATGTATCGGGTATCATTAATCACTATATAATTCTCCACACATTTCAATTCAATCGCTCTTTAAAATTAATCTGTTTTAATTGAACTCGGTCTGGTTGTCACAATGGTAATTAAGGGCGAAGGTGGAGTTGTGTGAGTTAAGTGCACGGCTCGGTTTCAATTCCCTCAAGTCATCGGGCTACGCTAAGGCTGATTGCATCATGACCTCGTGGGAATACATAGCTATCTATTCTAATTGTTTTAGCGCTATCTGTTAATTCTTGTGAGTTATATACATAGCTAATGTTGAAGACGAACAAAATGAGAGTACTGGTTGTTGGAGTTGTAATCTAAATTATGGCATGGCGGTTGGCGGGGAAGGCGCTGCTGTTGGCGGAGGAGAAGCCGCTGCCGCCGGTGGTGCAGGCAGCGAAGGAGCGGAAGAGAGCGTGCCGAGTGGTGGGACCGTGGTAGGTCCTGCTGGTGGCGCCGGCAAAGATGGGCACAGCAAAGCGCCTCATCACGGCGGGGTTGCATTACTGGTGGCTGCTTCTGTTATCATCACTGGTTCGATATTAGCTTAATTAGGTCTTGTTTGGATGTGACACATTAATTAACGGTTATTACTAAAGTAGTAGCTAGTACTGCTAATATTACTTAGTTTTGAGTTTTATATGTTTGGATGTAAGCAACGTTATAGAGTTTAATTAATTAGCTAGATGCGCTTAAAAGTGAATCGCATATTATATAATGTTGAGTTTTATATGTTTAGATGCATGATCTATAAGGATTAATCACCTTTTTTTTTTGTAAAATCACACCACATATTTTATATACAAAAAAAACGTGGTTTAGTTTGAAAAAAAATTAAAGAGTTAAAGAGAAAGACAAACAAATCCATGTAAAAATGAGTGTGCGCAAAATATATAGTTCTTGGTACATAACACACGTTGCTTGTATTTCGAAGCGCGTACAACTACTCTCATATATAAGGTACGGTTTAAATACAGTCCTAATATATCCAGTCTTTCCAGTCCACTCTTCTATATCGTCTCACGTGTCCACATTTTCATGGAATTATAAGGAAGTGCAAACTTTGTTCTTTACTTCCGACTTTGCCTCTTCATGCAAGTACCAAATTCTCTAAATACATACGTTACACACAATACACATTTTTTCTATTTTCTCAAATAATCTTCATATATTTTTTTTCTTTTTTTTTGAAGAAATCACCATATATTCTTATATACATACATATATGTTATAGGAAAAATGCTACAATCACACCCCAAAGTTACAGTTAAAGTTACACCGAATGATGTGACATGTGAGTTCATATTTTTAAAAGTCATCCATGCACGCCTTGAGATATACTTCGCGTGTTATGTATCAAGAATTATGCGCTCATACCCTAAAGCTACTTATTATTTTTATGTTAGGAAAGTGCTACATTAATGATACCTCAAAAGTCACATTTGGTGACGTGGTATGTGGGTCTGCGTATTTTTATAGCCGTCAGTGCACGCCTCAAAATACACACTTGCATTTTATATATGCATCTAGTAATTATATATGTCCACACACTCATTTTTACGTAAGACGCACACTCTATGGTGTCATTGTAACATCGTTTATTAAAAAAATGTGAATAATTATAAAGTCTACAATTTTTTCTATTATACAATAACTTGAATAAACTAGAAATAAGCGTGGGTCGGTTTTAAATAAATATATATTTATTTTATATAAGCATTGTGTCATGTGTGTGCTTAATTTGGAGGGACAAAGTTGGAAGCAAAGAACAAAGTTTGACACGTGGAAGATGTAGGAGTATACCGAATGGACTGGAGATAACTGCATATGGATTGAACAAAGCATTA
Organism: Stephania yunnanensis; assembly: GCA_039657365.1. Classification (NCBI taxonomy): domain Eukaryota; kingdom Viridiplantae; phylum Streptophyta; class Magnoliopsida; order Ranunculales; family Menispermaceae; genus Stephania; species Stephania yunnanensis. The sequence continues at coordinate 72,072,625 of CM077580.1, forward strand.
CTGTTTTTAATTAAGCCGTTCATCTATCATTATATATAAATCAATATTCCTTAGACTTAATTATGAGTCCAGATTCATAGGGAGGGTTTTAAAATTTTTATAAATATTTAAGAGGTATAATAAAAATTTTATAATTGATTATGATTGTTTCATTAATTACTTGAGGATGTATTTGAAATTAAAAAATTCTAACCGTTTCATATATACATCTTAACAGGCCAAACGGCATGACATGCAAAGAAACCCTTGCTTTGCAGACCACATATACCCATATCTCATTGGGATGCAACTACTCAATACTGAAATCAAAACCTCTAACTTTAATTGTTCTGTTTATTCAATCTAAAACAATCACGAGGAAACCATTGTACAATTAGAGGCTTAATCAGACTCTTGTTTCTTTTGCTTTATTTTCTATTATTATTATTATTATTAATTATAGGTAAGTAGTAAGTACTATCACATTTATATATAAAATAAGCTAGTGGCAAAGATATAGGCATCTTATAAGTTATAAGATGTGGTCCATTTTTATGGATTTTCATATCATGATTAGGTCTGTCCACGCCCAATTAATCCCCTAGTTAATTAGCAAGTTAATTAATTAGCTGAATCATAATTCAAAATCAATAATCCCCGCGTGATGATGGTGACCTTAATTAACAACTATAATAATCAACTAATCAAACGGCATGGTGTCCAAGGAATTGATCGTTTGAAAGCCAACCTATGCATATCTCATTGAAAGGGTACAACAACTCATGATGCATCCAAATCAAATCGGAAGTGCTAGAAGCACGATCATCATGTCACACCGTAAGACACATTAATTTGGTCATAGGAGTCATTCGTATACGCTTCGATATATGAGCATACACAAAACTCGATGCATAACACGACATGAGTCGAGGCTGCATGGACGACTTTTAAGAGTCAATGCATATCTTGTGGCGTGACATTTTATTGTCATCAATTCTAGATAGTATTAGCTAACTAGCTATAGCTAGCTACTATTAGACCCTTAATTAATGAATCAGCCTTTAATTTGTTTCTTCTTCTCTAGCTAGTACTTGTTTTTGGAAATTAATCAGCTTTACCTTTACTCTATAAGACAGCCCATACTTAATGCATGAACTCTTCACAACACCACTACATGCACATTGCACTCCCTTTATAAGTAACGGTACTAGTACTATTAATTATACACACCTATTGCACACACACATTGGATCAGGTGTGGTTCCAAAGTTTGTGAGATCAAGAGAGCAACAATTAATAATGGGACTGCTTGGAGAAAATGTGTCTCCTGATCTTCTTCTTCCTCCTCATCATCTGTGTTTCAGGTATACTACTAACTAAACACTACTCTCTCTTAATTTATTTTTTTAGAACCAGCAATGATCTTTAACAGTTCTTTTTGTATTTGTTTTGTTCAGGGCCGGCCCTGCTGCTGCTGTTATTGGTGGTTCGATACTAGGCCTTGTTTGGATGTGAATCATGTGATATTATTAATTAATCAGTTATTTATAACTTATTATATGCTAATATTACTAGTACGTACTACTTCAGCTATTAATTAAGTTTTAGTCAAAAACATATTTTTTGGTCCTTAAACTTCAAAGCTTTTATACTTTTGGTCCTTTAACTTTCGTGAGTGTATGCATGTTTGCCTTGTTTGGTCTCTGACCTTTCATTGTTATACATTTGGTCTTTTGATTTTTGATTTTTTTATGCTTTTGGTCCATGAACTTTGAGATTTTTATGTTTTTGGGAGAAATTATTTTTTTTGGGCTTTTGTGGATCGATGTAAGTCATTTGGTTCAGTAATATAAATCATTTTATTCTTCTTAACTAGTCGCGTGACACTCTTGTTACTCACATCGCCGGAATTTAACACTTTAAATGGTGGAATGACTAAATGTAGATCTCGTGAAAGTTTTATGACTAAATGTGTATATAGCAATAAAAGTTTAGGAACCAAAAGTATAAAAAATATAAAGTTCAAAGACCAAATGATGGGTTTTGCTTAAGTTTTACTGTATATTTGGATGTTAGGTTGGTTTTGATTGATTAACTAGGATCAAATGTTGAAATCTCTGGGTGCTCGATCAATTGATAGTAATATATACATATACATAATAATATTCGACGATATAAATGTCATTATATATACCTTTAATTGAGATGATATATGATTCTCTCTATATATAATTAATTTTAGTTACATTTTTTTTTACAAACAAAAACGTGCATGCATGGTTAAATATTTTCAGAAAAAAGAGTCAGAGAAAGCCATGGCAATTTGGTAGTTGCTGTGAGGCCTGGTGGCTTTGGCGGCCGCGGCGGCGGTGGCAGGGGCTCTCGTGGTGGTGGTGGCTCTCGTGGCGGTAGTTTTGGTGGCGGTGGTGGCAGCTCTCGCGGTGGTGGAGGTCGTACTTCTCGAGGAGGTGGCGGTCGAGGTCGTGGTCGCGGTGGCAGTCGCGGTGGCGGTACTGTGTGGAATCAGCCGGGATTGATTGATCCAAACATTGGTGGGTTGGGGGGGCATCGCCATGGCCATGGCCATGGCAAGGGTGAACGCACCAGCAGTGGGCATCAAATATCATTCGCTACTGCTTTGGTTATGGTTATTGGTTTGTTAGTAGGTAATCTTTAATTTCATATGAGTACTGCAACGCTCAGTTGCCTCGTATCACACGTCGAAGCCCCTCGAGATGATCGGATGACGTACAACGTACTACTGCATGTACGTAGCGTTGTTTTTCTTTGTGAAACCACAATTTGTACCTTTTTTTAGAGCATGAATTCATAAAACACTTAAAACTAGGTTAGTTAGAAAGATCCACAAATCAGTACTCATGCTGGAATCATGTTGCGATCATACATATATAATTAGTGGAATGCATATATATATATATAAGCATTGGGGATTATATTCTTGTTACATGTTTTTAAAGTAAAAGTGTGTGGCTTGTAACTTAACCAAGACCGTTGCTCTAGTTGATTAATTATGGTGGAATGGAATATTTCGAAATATGGTTAATTTCTAAAACATTTTCCTCTAGGCCTCATTTGGTTTGTTTTTGTCAATTTGCAATGTGAGAGTTAACTCCGATCCTGAAGTTGACTAAGAATGAAAGATTATATTTTCATGTTTGGTTCGACTTTAAACTTGCAGGAAAGTTGCACATCTTTTAAATATATTGACATAACAATAAATCTATTTGGACTTATGAGTCCGGACTCATAGGAAGGTTTTTAAAATTTTTGTAAATATTTAAGGGGTATAAAAGAAACATGGTTGTTTCATTAATTGCTTTAAAAAAAAAAATATACGAGTCCAAATAGCATTACCCTTGACATAAATACTCTTCAAATAAAAGAGATGGATGTAGGTAATAAAAGATAATTAATGAGGGTTACAGTTGTGCCCAAAAACTTATGGGAGATAACTCTCTTAGGGGGAGAGGTGGGGAGATATCTTTCACTTTTACGTGTGAGTTGAGAGATAACTTAGAGAGAAGTTGGGCAACCAGACAAGATTAATTCCAACTTCCAACCAAGTTAATTATCTCCCGAAAATTAACTTCAACTCTAACCAAACAAGGCCCGATATGTTGGTTTCGTTCGAATCATGAGATCATTATTGACTGAGTCTCGTAAAGTTATTTGAATATATATATATATATATACTATGGGAATCAAATAATCCATCTCATCAAAATTATAATTCGTTTTCGAAATTCGATAGTGTATTTATTATTTTTTTACCATTTATACCCATATACAATTCAAATATTTATGATTCTTCAATTATTCAATTCATTTAATGTCAAAGGGCATATATGTAAATTACACTTGTAATTAATGTTGTCTTAATTTTTGTGTCTTTACCTTAAACGATTTATATTTTATGATTGGATGAAGTATATACATACTCATGTCATGGGTGAACTATTTACAATCATCAGATTCTAATTCAACACATTAATCGAGATATTATAAATGCACAAAACATTTAATGCACACCATATTTTGAGGGGTTCCCATAATATAGATATATATTTGAGCTCATTGTAAAACTTTTGTGCGGATAGGACCCTTTAGACAAAAATCAATTATGTATGTAACAAATGTATCTGCCCAAAGTATATCATCACTCAAAACAATTTTTTCGTAAAATAAAAAAGGCCTTAATCAATAGTTTTAAATACCTTTTTTTGTTAATTTAATCGAGTCATGAGAACAAAAAACGTTCAAAACTCTTGGTTAAAAGTTTTGCTCTTGTGGTTTTATATTTCTCGAGTTCATAATCAATTAAGACTATGTCTTAAATGTCATATTGACAATAATAATAAAAAAGAGCAAGACCTTTTTTGTTGCCAACTTAGACCAAATCTCACCATCGCCATTTTGGCGCTGGTGGAGACAAACACAATCCGTGTATGGTGTGGCACTACCCTCGGTCTATTAGTGAACTATCTCTCAGAGATTGTGAAAGATGCTCTATTTATCAAATCTTTCACTATTCTCCTTTTTTTATTTCTATTTTTTTGTTCTTGTATTTTATAAATTAATCTTTATGATTGTATTTCTTTTAAATTAAAAAAAAAATAATAATAAAGTAAAATAATGTAAAAATGATAATTGATTAGTTAGAGATGCGAATAGTATTAATATCACTATCTACACCAAAGTAGATTCGAACAATGTAAGCCTTACACTGATTGAGTGTCGTTGGGTTTGGAGATGCCTTTAGTTGGAGCTTTCGCAAAAGTCGTGGCACGTACGTCAAATCGAGACCGACTTATTTTTCGTTACGAGTTTTCGCAACGTGCGTGCAACGTGTCTCAAATCTAAGCCATCATCGTGTCTCTCCACCAGATCGGAACGTCGATCCGACCTCCACGTACGCGTATTACGTGATCCGATACACATCACGATCACACAACCCACTTTTTCAGTCCGAAACCGCGCCCCTTGATAAGGAAAGGAAACTCTCACTGTCCCAAATTCTTTCTGGGAAAACGCAACAAACGACACAACAAACCGCACCGCACCACACCGCACCAACGCATAAATTCAGTTCTCCAGACTCTAAAACCCCGAATTTAAAAGATGGGAATCACAGCAAAAACGGGTCTGACTCTATTCATCTTCTTGGTCTTCCTTCTTCTTCTCATCTCTTCAACTACACCTCACTTTTCAGGTATTAGTTACTGTAATTAATTATTATTTCGTTATCAAAACCCCGTTTAGATTTCTTTTTGACAAAAAAAAAAAAAAAAAAAGTAACACGTCAGATCGATTGCATGCATAGTCTCGTGAAAATAATCAGGCTCACAAAAAAAAATACTTAATCGTTACGCATATCATTAATTAAATGTTATGTAGGTAATGTGGTGGAGAGATTTAGTGCAGGTGGCGGGGGCCATGGTGGTGGTGGTGGTGGTGGCGACCGCGGCGGCGGTGGGTCCGGGGAAGAGTGCCGGGGATTGTAGGCGGGGCGGCAGGTGCGGCAGCGGCGAGACACCACGGTGGGCACCGCAGCAGTGGGGATCGAGTAGGGTCGACGCCTCAGATACTACTGTGTGCTTGTTTAGGTCTTTTGTTAGGTATTAATGTGTGGATGTGATTTTGCCTTTTGCCTTTGCATTGTGATTTACATGCATATATTCCCTGGTGGTATAGTCCACAGTTTCTACTTAATCGAGCACAATATTAAAAAGTTTGATTCATGTAGTCAATCAAAAGCTATACGTTGTTGTTGTTGTTGTTGTTGTTATAGTCGACAATACTTGGAAACTTCTACTTTTCGTGTTTAATTAATTTTCACTTTTAGGCTTAATTATTCTAATGGAAATGCCATTGAAATTTCTTATATAATTAGCTATGAACTTTTTTTTTAATGTGGGTGTGACACATTCAGTATTTGAATTAACTGACTACTTCAAGCTTTAGTCGAACTTTGGCAATTTTGACCATTTTATACAACAACAACAACATAACTTCAATCCAAAATTAATTGGGGTGGGATCGACTACATGGATTAAACTTTCTCATTGTGCTCGATTAAGTGCAATTGATGGTGAGCTTTGCAAATCATTCAAATCCCTCATAATTAATGCATCCCATGTTAATTTTAATCTATTCATACCTCGTCGAATTTCTACCGTTTCTATTAAATTATGATCATTTTATAATGTTTTTTATTTTTATTTGCGAACCATTCTGTATCCGAACGAGTCGACTAATTAATTTTGATTCAAGCCGTAGTCGGTCTATAAACTGTTTTGGCTTTCCCGTCGAGAGAAGCTCCCGACTCTAACTTGAGACCATTAATTATTTAAGAGGCCCGAGCGCCACCCCTGCTCTAAAATTTTAGTAACCAGATACACTAATGCCAATATCTCGCTATACACAAGAAGTCGGGTATGGATGGTTCCCAAGCTCTAGATCAAAACCAAGATGCAAAACATGAAATTCAAAAGCACACAACGCCATGTTTTGCCTTAACAAGTGCGAATCATGTATGTGTATATAGTAACATTTTCAGTGGATTTCTTCACTATCAAGCTGAGCTGTCTAGGTGACCCATGGTGAAACATAAAGTCACTAAAGTTTCCAGTTCAAGCTGCATTTTTATAAGAGTGACACGCACCTTGTGGAGTCCAATTGTTTTTTTAGCATGGATCCAATTAATTACAACTACAGTTATTTTTGAATCAATATATTTACTACATGAAAATGAAACATTAGACGTTAGTTTAGTTACACCTCGAGTTGCATAGTGTGCTTTGTTCGAGACATATCTGACGGCCGAACCCATTGGTCCAAAGGGACACCAGCCAGCTAGCCGATCGAATGGGAAAGTATTTAAGGGTAGTGTTATTTGGACTCGTGAGTCCGAACTCAAAACTTTTGTTTAATTTTAAATACATCCTCGAGCAATTAATGAAGCTACCTTAATCACTTGTAAAATTCTTTTAATACTCCTTAAATATTTAGAAAAAATTTAAAAACCTCCCGATAAGTCCGGACTTCTGAGTCCAAGTAGATTTATTAATAATTAATTAGAGAATTAATGCTTTGTAATTAGTGATTTGAACATTTATGACCACATGGATATGCACCAACATATATGGTGGTATATATTAATTCGATGTGAGTTTGAGCTCTTGCTTTCAATATTCCAAAAAATGGAAATGAGCGCCACAAACAGTTCTGCTGTTAATTAATGTTCTTCATCATCACTCATTCTTCATTTTAGGCACAAATCCGGAGAGACCTTTTCAGGAAGAGGAGGTTTGGGCGGCAGTTATGCCATGCGAAGCGGATAAAGCCCCGGGGCCTGATGGTTTCACATTTGCGCACGTTCATTAGGAGGACATTAATTATGGGTTTCTTCCAAGATTTCCATGCAAACGGGGTGGTTAGCATGCAAGAATATGAACTCAGCTTTCACATGCCTAATCCCCAAAGGGTCATGTTGAGGACTACAGACCAATAAGTCTTGTTACATCGTACAATTGTACAAGTTGTTGGCCAAGGTCCTTGCTCGCCGGCTCACTGGCTGAGGGAGGTCATGCATTTCACGATTGTAAAGGAGCATAATGCGTTTGTCCCAGACAGACAGATGCTTGACTCGATTGGGCTTTTCTCAATTACGTCATGGAAATGAAAGGTCTCGATATGACGAAATGATGCAAAAGGTTTCAATTTAAAGTCAAAGGGGAGTTTACTAAAGCATATGATCGAGTCGATTGAGCTTTTCTTCTTGTTTATTATTGTGGCTTACGTTGGGACGAATGATCAACACTGTTAAAAATCACGGGATGGTGGAGGGCACCCTCGTTACACACTTGTACTACGCGGATGACTCTCTCCTCTTTGTTAAGAGTTCGGACTGGGTCGTGGAAAACATGATGCTCCTACTGCATTCCTTCTGCACAATATCGGGCTTCAAGTTAAACATGGCCAAGTGCAGAGGACTTCCCGAGGCTATAGCCTGAGGCATGCGTGGCAGAGGCGGCGGTTTTTGACGAGAATGGAGTTTGGTCTCATATTCGCCAACATGATTTTAATAGGAGATTTGAGGAGCAGGATATTGCGGAATTTGCAGGTCTCTCGGATAGACTCCATGGCATTGTACTTTCCCCGGATGATGTTGCGTGCTTGGGAAGGGGAAGTCTCTAAAACTTTTTACGTAGTCCTTCTGTTAGTTCAGTCATTGATGACGTGGCGAAAGTCAATCGCCACATGACAATCCTTTTCGTTTGAATGGGTTCAATAAAAAACCAAATGAAGCCCATCGCCCTTGCATTTTCTCTCCTCTTTCTCTGAGTTTTCTCTCATCTAATTCCTCTCTAGGAAGGCGTGATACCTATGAATGCTTGCCCGGTTTATAACTTTATTTAGAAATCTTGTGCATCCATGAAGGTGAGGGTGTTTTGTGTGTTTGGGGAACTGGGTATACCTTGGCAACGCCCTTCATCGTTGTCGACCTAGCTGGAGAGTGCTGCTACCATAGGATAGAGAGGAATTCTCGCATATTCAAGGATTAGGAAAAACAATGAAAAGATGTGTGGGAATCCACAAAGAGGTGTACAGGGTGGTCCGCAATGGGGTCTGTTGTGGACCTCCTAATCAGTCTTGAACTCTTGGTGGTGGTGGTGGAGGAGAGCTAATATTTCATTCAGGTTGGAGGAAGTTGGGGACTGCTTTTTTATTTTAAGTATGGCCATTTTGATTGGTGGCCTTTACTCAAGTTATTAATGTCTTATTGCATCTCTATAGACGGTTATTAAAGTGAGTTTTTGCTGGCCATATTTGTTGGATGGTTGGGATTTTGATATTTTGTGGAATGTGTATATAGATATTCTTATAGATATGCAATAACATTTACTTATATATATATATATATACTATAAGAGTATCGCCTCCATTTTTTTCAATTTTATTTATTTATTTATGCTTCATTGTTATATGCAGGGGCGGAGCCTCATACATGACCGCCTTAGACTAAAGCCCAGAACAACTTTGTATATACGGTCCTTATGCATGTAATTGATCATCAACAAATTTTTAGAAAATACTTAAATTAGTCCACCTCTTAAATTAATGCTTAGGCTATCATTGATTTAGTTCAAGGAATTTAAAATCCACCCTAGTTGAATGTGGGTGAGAAATGTTACATATTACTACCACAAAAAATGTTACATAGACTCGTAGTAATGTAATGTTGTCTGGGGTTGTGGTTGGGACCAGGAAATGCTGTGGAGTGTGTGCAGTGTGAGTGTGTGGTCCGCGTCACAGCAGAGTCAAAGCTGCCAAAAAAAAAAGTTTTTTTTTCCAACCAACAGCAGCACTCCTGGCCACACACTATATAAGTCACCAAAAACATATATATAAATTCATATCTCCAATTTTTGCACTTCAAGATTCCAAAAACAAAAAAAATGGGATTGAAAGCAAAAAGGGGTCTATTCATGCTCTTCATAATTATTCTCTCTTCTTCTCTACTTCTTCACATCTCAGCAACCCCTCATCACAATTCAGGTACTGTTATATATAATTAATTTCTCTCTATATAAGATCACAATTTAATTAATTTTTCCAAGTTATGATACATATTTATTTTGTCACACCACTAGTGTTACATTTTTATCTTATTTTTTTGACTCTTAATAATGTAGTAGTACTAGTGGAGAAATGTGCTACGCCAAGTAGAGATGGCCAATTGGTGATTACTCGAAATCTCCGTGGCTTCCGTGGCTTCGGCGGCGGTAGCTCTCGCGGTGGCCGTGGTGGTAGTAGTAGTAGTCGTGGCGGGAGTGGAAGCTTCCATAAAGGTGGTGGCAGCGGAGGCAGTAGTCATAGTCCCTCCTCTCGCGGCGTGGGTGGCCGCGGAGGGGGATCAAGGGCGCCGCTGATCATCGGGGCATCCGGCGGTGCTGCCGGAGCGGCGACAGCGAGTCGCCACCATGGAAATAGGAACACAACATTAGTGGGGGGAAGGGGGGCCCGGGGGACCATATTTTGTAGTGGAACAGTTATTATTGTTGTTATTATTGGTCTTGTCTTAGGCAATGCGTGGATGTGAGTTCATCGCTTGGATGCCTCGTATCGCACGATGATGAGCCAGTCGAGGATATCGGACGTGCTGCGTGACTGCGTCTGGCTATAATTTGTTTTTCCTTGTTTGGAGAAGTTTGGAGATCGATCACATTGTATGATTGACTTTTTGTATATTGTTGGCATGCTAGGAAGGTCATCAGTGTATTATTTATATATATAGCGTGTTTATATTTGGCGCTTGTGATCAGAATGTATAGACTCAATGTCTGTGGAATTGGTGCATTAATTCAAACAACTTCGTCCCATCTCTATTGTACAAGTTTGTAGCCTTAAACTTTAGATTAGTTTTCGGCTTGTACTGAAATATTATGAATCTATATTTATTTTTATGAATAAAAGTTATTTAAAAATTAAATGTAAATTATATATGAAAAATAATGTAATAAAATTGTTATTGTATACAAAAATAAAAAAGATCACAAAAAAAAATAAAAATGAAAATAGTATACTTAGGCTATTAATTAGGATATATTGATGATATTAATTAGGCAAACATCAATTTGAAAGCTATGTAGAGTTGACATGTGTCAACATGTACATAACTTTCTTATAGATATATATAAATGGGACCAACACGCCAAAATTAAAGTCGGATCAAGATGTAATAATTATGACATGTTCGGTTAGGTAGATTGTGCTATAATGATAGGGTCGGATTAACAAACATTAGATTATATTGCTATGGATTAGGTGTAATCCGAATTTGAAAACTTGTTCGGTTGACATGATAGGGTTTTAAGTGATTAAATGAAAATGTCTATTTTACCACTCCTCATATAAAACCCCCCAAAGAGCTTCATTGTTATCAAAAGAGAAACCAAACGAGGAGGAAACTGACTTACTCATTTTCGATTTCATCCGAACCCTACCAAGGTGGAAGGTCGCGTTCGGGAAGAAGAAGACCGAAATGGGTATATATGTCGAACTTCATTTTCCTTTTTTTTTCCTGTTACTGAATGAGAGACCTACAACCCAAAAACTCAAATTCAACGAATTCAGCCAAGACTAATCAACTACCAAAATTCAAAATTGTTCAGGATTGATGAGTGAGATAGACGTCTAAAATCGAAATCCGAGGAGGAGGATCGGCTAGTGTTTGGTTTAGCGAAATCGAAGGAGGACGAAGTCGATCAGATAGTTGAAATCGATGGAGGAGGAGGTTGATCACAGAGTCGAAATAGATGGAGATGAGGATCAGCAAGGGTTCCCATGAAGAAATCGAACGAGGAAGAAGAACGACTTACAAATCAGTTGTTTGGTTTGGTATAAGTGAAGGGCGATCTCATCCTTACACATATTGGGAGATAATGGATTAGCTAGTGAAAGAGTATGACTCCACTTTATTTAGTCCAAAGTTTGTATAATTACCTAGTTCGATTGCATTATCTAATCTTATGAATTGAACATCGGATTACATCTAATCGAACGGATTAGTTAAGCGGTCATGCGAACCGAACAGGCTATTAATGCATAATCAAGGAAATATAGCAGTAGAATGATATGCTACAAGTGTGACTTAAGAAAACTTTGTTTTTTAACACTTTAATTGATGATTGTGAGTGTCTTAATATTTTTCCATTATTGATAAATTTCACAAAACTCGATTGTAAAACCTTACCGCATAACTCAAAAGAAACTATATATGTACAGTAAAATAGTAAAACTAGCAAGACTACAATTTTGAGCCCTACGATGAAATTACTTTCATTTTGTTAAGGAAATTATAGTAGTTATTGCTATATTTCGAAGTTTAGGTATTTAAGAAGTTTCTATATTTTGATATCTATGTAGTTTTGGTAACTTTCCTTATTTTATAAGTTGTTCAGCTCTATAAATAATAGCACTCTATTGTGCTCAATAAGCACACATTAATACAATTCTAAGTCTTTTCTTTGAAATCTATCATGGTATCAGAGCTTGGTTTCTAGTATTAGGTCGGTCGACTTTCAAGTCACGACCAATTCGTGGTGTCTCTTTCGATTTCTCGTAGTTGTTCTCATTTTGGGTTGTATTTTTCAGAGCCCTAATCGTGGGTTTTCGTTTTCAATCTGTCATCTGGTTGTGTGTGACACAACACTGTTTTGTGTGTGAACGTTGTTTCTCGTCTGTCACTCTGCCCGGCGCCATCTCGTGTCACGCGATTGATCTTTGCACTCGTCTGTCACCTCCGTTTGCATGTTGTCGCGTGTCTGCCTGCAAACCGTCAGCCAATTGTCGCCCGCCGCCCACCTACTTCACCTCCCGCCGTCGCCGTCAGTAAATCTGGTCCGCCGCTACTGCTGGTTGTCCCCGTCGGAGGCTCCCCGGAGTTGCTACTGTTCGCCGATGTCGCATCCTACTGGTCACCCGCGTCGCTGCCTGGTGTCGCGCCGACCATTGCATCGCCGTCTTGGAGGCTCGCCTGACCCTCATCACCCTCGTTGGTCCACCGCTGCACCGCGCCTTCGGTCCATCCGGCCGCCGCATTCGCCCTGAAGCCGCTGCTCCTCGTCGCCTACGCAACTGCTCCGCCGCTGCATATCGTTGCACACCAAATCTGATCCACCGCTACCACTGCTGTCACCCACACCAGATCCGCCGCTGGACACTATACCCAATCCGCTTCTTGATGTTCGTCTGTTCGTGCAATATGATGTTTCTACTTGTGCGTCCTAATAACACTGTGTCGACTCTCTCAATTAGTCGTTCTGTAGACTCCATTATCTGCTATCTGTCATCGACTATGTCGACCATGCTATCTGTTATCGACTATGTCGATTCCGTTGTCTGCCTGTCGTCGACTCCGTCGACTCTGCTCTCTGTAAACCGTCGAATCAGTCGATTTTGCTATCCGTTCGTCGTCGACTCTGATATCCGTTGTTCTATAGTTCCGTTTTTCTAACTCTACCACATCAGAATCTGTTTCCTGTCGTCTTCGGTGGTTGTTGATATGTTCCGCAACGAATCTTAGATTTGACGTCTTCGGTGGTCGTTGATCTGTTGCGCAACGAATCTTAGATTGTCGTCTTGGGTGGTCGTTGATCTGCTCCGTAACGAACCTTAGATTTGTCAGGTTTACTGATTCGATTGACAATCTCAAGTTGGTTTTCGTGAACCAACTTGAGTTTGAGGGAAGGTGTTAAGGAAATTATAGTAGTTGGTATATTTTGTAGTTTAGGTATTTAGGAAGTTTCTATATTTTGATATCTAGGTAGTTTAGGTAACTTTTCATATTTTATGATTTGTTCGACTCTATAAATAAGAACACTCTATTGTACTTAATCTACCCACATTAATACAATTCTTAATCTCTTCTTTGAAATCTATCAATATAAGCTCGTGGGGTTTTTGCATTTCTTAATTAATCGATTTATGCTTAGATATTATTTAACCTCCATCCAAAATAGTCATCTCGAGTTCCAACCCAATTTATTCTATCTATAAGGCACAAGTGGAAACTTGATATCTCAACACTAGTACCAATTGAATTTTTTGATTATTTTGGTACATACTCTTCCTCTACAATTATTAATTATATCTTTCTTTTAGTAGCTAAAACACTAACATTGAATATACGGTGCTTAGTGCATTTGCTAACTTAAGTGTAGCATTTTTTAAATAGGAAACCATTGATGAAATGTGATTCAAAGTATTTGACCAAGTCACTTATGTTGTGAGTAGTTAATTGGTTAGAGAATAAATGTGACTGTCGATTTGGTCTAGCTAGTAGATTATGAGTAGTTAATTTGTTGTGAGAATAAGACTATTGTTGATTTAGTCTAACCTGTAGTGGGTAGTTGTTCCTATAGAATAGCTAGTAGTGATTATGTTTATTTGATATTTACTTTATGTAATATAGCTATTTATATGTGTTGTCACTCATCAATAAAATACACTCATTTGAAAAAGCTTCGTGTGTCATTGTCTTTTTATTTCTTCAACAACCATTGCGGTCAACTTAAACAAAACCACGTTGAATCTCGTCAAACATGAAACTTACCCTTTGTTGTATACCGAACCAACGCAATCCAATAATACAGGGCCTGCGAGACGTCAATTACACCTGAAACGACACAGTTTGCACTTCTCGAGACATATCTGACGATCCAATGCAGAGGCCACTTGTTGTAAGCCGTATCATGACTCAAAAGTCTCAAGGCCGCCTAATAGGAAACTTTCTATGAACATAATTAATATGAAAAGACTCAGAAACTATACTGCAAAACGTACACCAACGTATATATAAATTCACAAATGCAGATTTGATTTTGAACATTCAAATTTCAAACAAACCAAAAGAGAAAACTAAATGGGTATCAGAGCCAAAGCAGGTCTACTGGTGTTCTTGATCATAATCCTTTCTTCCCTTCTTCACATCTCTGCTACGTCCCACCATGTTTCAGGTACAATTTCTTAAAAATCCCAACTTTTTTTTGGGTTCATCTTTAATTGTGGATATTCTCAAGAGCAAGAGTCATAGTTATAATTTCAAGCTCCCCTAAGTTAGATCAAAGGCATTCTATGCAGTATTTTAAAGAGTGTGCTAGTCTAAATCTTTTTAATTTTTCTCTCTTAAGCAACTAATTATATAGGGGCAATTAAGTTGCTCCGCCTTGGCCCACAAGAGTCATTGAGGACTCGTAACTTGGAACAAACCAACATATTTAAAGTTGAATAACAGGATCACGGAGTTCTATCAATTTGTTAACTTAATTGTTTCGTTTTTTTCTTGATAGGCAATGTAGTGGAGAAACATGCGTTGCCAAGTAGAAATGGGCATTTGGTGTCTGTACAAAGAAAAGGCGGGGGCGGGGGTCGCGGCGGTGGCGGTGGCGGTCGTGGCGCCGGGGGCAGGCCATTTATAGCCGGAACAGCAGGCGGAGCTGCGGGAGCGGGGTTGAACCGCCATGAAAGGGGCGCAGCAGTGGGCATCGGAGCAGTGGAGGGAGGGGATGGAACAGTGTACCGGTTCAAATGGGATTGTGTGCTTTTCTTGGTTTGGTATTGTTAGGTCATGTGTGGATGTGAGTTCATCACTAATTGGTCGCCTCGTGTCACGCTTTGAAGTGTTAGTCGAGACAATCGGACGACTCGCAATCGCATTGTTTTATTCTTTGTTTTTGGGTGTTGGGCATGTAAAGATGAATTAGTAAGAGGTTTGTTTTGGAGCTTGTTATGAATTCTTTTTTTTTTTTTTTTTAGTTGAAGAGTGAGAATTAGTGCATTGATTGAAACATTTTTCAATCTAAGGATTTGCGTTGCGATGGGTGGATTGAAATATTGTTTGGGTAGTGCTAAATAGACTCAAAAATTTCGGACTCAAACAATCAAAAAGACATAAAGACCCTTAATTCAAATTCATTATTGGTGTTTGGGGGTATAGGGTAATTAAGTCTTTTACTTAGATAAATATCTTAAATCATTAATAAAAAATCTTTGAGTCCGGACTCAAAAAGTCCGAACATATTTTTTGATATTGTTTTACATCGATTATGTATGACTTGGTCCTCAAAGATTTAAGCGTGAATTTCTTTTTGAATAATATAGAGACATTTTATGGTAAAATCGCGTACATGTGAGTTGAAAGTGTTGGGAGAATTTGGGGACTTTGAGGCAAAATAAAAAAATAAAAAAATGATGCAATTGATCGAGCTCGAGTTAAACTCAATGTCCCTTAAAACTATTTCACTTTATTACAGTGTTCATGGTCCAATGACGATAGTCTCTCAAGATACAACAATCATAATAATAATGAAAAAATTTCAAACCACTAATCTACGAACAAGATGTGTGATTCAATATTCTCTCATACACAAATTCCATGAAAAATAAAGAAAATAGATTTTTATTTGACTCATTTTGTAACACCATAAAAATGATCCATCCAATGAATACATAAACCTTCTATGTGTCATTTAGAGAGACATCTTTTGATTACTATCTTTTGGAATAGGCAAATCTATTAGTATAGAGACACTCATTGAGACATTTTTTTTTGTATCTTATGTTTCTTCACATGATTACACATTTTTCGCTAATTTGCATTCAATTTATGAAAAATTAAATGATATAATTAGATTTTCCAACCGAAAGTGGTTAAATTTAAGACAATATTAATATTAGTGAAGATTCATAAGCTCGCAAGAGCATATCTTTCACGCAAATGTTCTATAATATGCACACAATTATAAAATATGAGGAGTCATCCTAAGATTCCCTATAAAAAACTTTATCCCAATCTTATTGCCTCTAGAGGTTGCACAAAAAGGGTCCGAATATCTCATTAATGATGACTAAATATAGTGATTGGATCCATACTCATTTTTTAAACGAACGTTTTTTTTTGTGTGGATCCATATATTCTTAAAACATACAAAATTGACTTTTGTCCGCAATTTTTATTATAATAAAATATATTTTTTTTCACCTACGTATTCACAAAAATGCATGATTTTTATGTCACCATGAATCCCATCACTAAAAAAAAAACAAACATTTATATATTTAAAACTTAAGTCTTACAAGTTTCTATATAAAAATAACATTATCATTAATGAAATTACAATGTAAACATCATGAAAGTTTGCAAATACCTTTATAAATAAATATTATTTGAATTAATCGCTACTAAACAAATTTGAATCCGCACCCAGTTATTAAAGTAGACAAAAAAACATGTCCGACCTCATTTATTTTAAAAAAAATTACATCCAAAATGCTAACAAATGTGGAGAAACGAATATGAACAATTTTTGTCACCCCAAGTTGCCTACGATGAGCTTGTAAAAAAAAAAAAAAAAAAAACTTTGAACTTCCTAACAACGTTGTTCACATGGAAAATAGCAAAAACACACAAACACTATGCTCTCTGTGCCCCCCAACTTTCCCTTCTTTTACAATTCCAACATAAAAGCTCACACTCTTCTCACCCCACAACGCACAACCGCTCCCACATGAACCCTCAAATGCCCCTTATCCACCCCTAAAACCCCCACTCTTTGTCCGTAATTTCGGCCAACCCCCCATGGGCAAAACCGACAAATGGAGCTGGTCCTCGGCCATAATAGGCGCCGCAACCGCAGCCGCCGCCGCGGCCCTGGTCCTCGGCCGCCCAAGAAACCCGACCTTCCGCCTGGTCTCCATCAAGCCCACCTCCCTCAACCTCGACAAGCGCGTCGTCCACCTGGATCTAATCCTGACCGTCCACGTAACCAACCCGAACGTGGTCCCGATCCAGTACTCCTCCTCCTCCATGTCCATTTTCTACCAGGGGACTCTGCTCGGTACGGCGCGGGTGGACGAGGGCGCTCAGGCCGCGGCGTCGTGTCAGTTTTTGAGGCTCCCGGCCCGGCTCGACGCGGCCCGGCTCGGGCCCCACCTGAACCGGTTCGTGGCTGACGTGGCGAAGAGGGAGATGGAGATCGACGCGGTTGTGGATCTCGGAGGGACGGCTAAGGTGTTGCGGTGGGGCCGCAAGAGGTTTAAGGTACACGTGGATAGTCATCTCACCGTTGATCCGGTTTTTCTAGATGTTTTGGATCAGGAGAATCGGTCGGATCTGGATTCTTTTCGGGGCTTGAGATTTGTCTGAAGAGAGCGAATGAAGACTCCAATACGGTTTTAGGAGTTATGCAGTGTGGACGGTTGTAACATAGCAAACAAGCATGTCATGTTGGGCCTAGCGGAGGCAAATATGGTGTGGGAGTATGACTTTTGGCACTACAATCGTGGTTGGCATAGTTGGTTAAGTTTTTAGGAGAGGAAAAATAGATTGCACTATTGAGCATAAAAGGCCAAAAAATCGTAAAACTTTTAATACTTTCTTTGCTAAAGTAGCATAGCACTACTTCATATGAATCACAAGTATTTATTGCATCAACAATAATAATATAATTAACAGCAATAATGGATTAAAATATCAATTTAATAATTTAATTGGCGCTCAATGTCAAAATAATTGGAATCAGCTACATGAATTAAACTCTTTTATTGAGATCGATTTAGCGAAATCGATAATACTAAATCGATAATGTGCTTTTCAAATCATTAAAATTATTTTTAATTAATGAGTGACAAGTTAGCTTTGATTTACCTTTACCTTGTTAATTTTTTTTTATAAAAAAATTTCTACTAAGTCAAGTTATTTAAATGGAGCATTTGTAAACCTCTTCAGAGGTATCCAAACCATCGTAACCACGCTTTCATAATTTTTTTGTCAATGGGTGTTATTCTTTTTTTTTTTTAGATTTTTGTATATTTTTATTTTATCTTTATGAGTTTCACCACACATCAACTTAAACATCTTCATTTTCATTACATTCATTTTATGTGCTAGTTTATTTACCACCCTAACATTTACATTCCAATTCTTGGCATAATTGTCGCATCAACTAATTACAAAAAATAATATAACAGTTTCTAACAACACAAAAACTACTTCCTAAGTGACACTTTAGTTATAAGTATAAGCAAAAGCTATACAAAACAAGTGCCATACAAATTAAGTATTTCTATATGAAAGGAAAAAAAAGGTATAGACTGTTATGGAAGGTATAGACAAGAATTATAACAATTGTCATGTAACTTGTAAAATACTCTTTTTGGTCTATGTTGACCACGACATTTGTATGTGTTGCTTGTACACATTGTATGAAGTACATTTATCATCATCCTACTATATGTGGTCAACCTCATTGTAAAACACACTAAGTTGAATGAAAACTTCTCATTCCAACTATCTCATTTCTTCTCTTCTCATTTGTAGTAGTGATAGGTAAAAGTTCACCTATTTCCTCTAGTTCTTAACAAGTTCCAATTCAATTTACAACCAAGAATTATAACAATGGATCACTTTTGACACAGAGACATGGACACCTACTATGTGGACGCCGTGCGGTGCCCACTTGATAGGTACACCTTAACAATGGATATAGATTCTTTTGAAAGTTTTGGATTTCACATGATCAAGATTTCATATGACCATCATATTAATCAATCGTAAAAAATTTAAAATGTAACGCAAATGGCAAAAATGTTTAAAGGTTTAAGTTATAATTATTGTTATTTCAAAAAATAAAAGGCAACAATTGTATTATAAATACTTACTTTAGTAGCCGGGCATGAACAGCGTCACAGGCAAACCACTCAATTTTGAATAATAGAATTGTACAAATCATGCCACCAGGCGTGACTCACGCAAAGGAATACATTAATTCTTGAAAATGAGACAAGGCTCTTATCTCCTAATTCTATATACAGAGCTCCAAAATGGTTGCTTAACTGCAACGGCAATTTAGGGCCCCACCCATGAATTACAGAAAATGGAAGGTTTGATATTGGCATATCAATCGAATTTAATTTTGTTTGGTAGATTGGTTAATACTAATCGAAAATAGGGATGGTTGTGGTTGTTTAAACACATTTCACGTCTAATAACAACCTAAAAATGAATCAGCAAGAAAATTAACAAAAGCGAGCAATCAATTACATTAAATCGAGCAAAGTGTCTTATAAAAAAAAAAAAATCGAGCAAAGTGATTTTTTCCCTATTGTCGATTTCAATTCATTTTTAAGTAAAGTTTTTTTTTTTTTTGTTAATGTCTATACAATACACATCGTGATATGCACGTTATAAATTATTAATATCTCAGTATGATTCATGTTACTGTGATGGGTTTCTATCAAGTAGCTTTCACATATCGCCTTGCACGGCGTGTTTGCGTGAGCTCTAATTCACCAACTAGCAATCACAACATTTCTAATGGTGGGGTCTTACACTTCCATGATTTGTTAGTTAGTACAATTGAAATAACTCTAATTGCATCATTTGAGTTCAAAAAAACTATGATTTTATTCATCCTAAGGAGTTAGTACATAGTTTTTGTCATACAAGAGAAAAGATGCAGTGACGAGAATGTGTGGACCGAAATCCAGTCCCACGATTGTTAGGAACGAGTGTGGATCTCCGATCCAATAGTATCGAAGCCTTTTAAAGTAAAACCGCACACTTTAGGAAGGCTGGGGTGACTATAGCAATGTCATGAGAGCTGAAGGAAGACTTGTGTAAACATTCTGAAACTGATTGCATAATAGAGTTTCAGATCCAATTCAAACAAAACACAAAATTACAAGCAAATCTCACAGCCTGAGTTGAGATTGCAGAATTGGTTTTTAAGATGACTATTTGTCCTTTCTACTGATCATGGAGAATCAACCCAAGAGGGTTGAGGGGGTCTACCATATCATTGGATTTACATGAATGTGCTTTGTGCAACTAATAAGAGCAACCAAGGACACACATAATTTATGCAGAGATCATATATAATCCAAGACTAGTTCTGCACACAAGATAAAGATTCAGGACCAGTTCGCCTCAATTGCATGCAAACTAAAACTAAGCAAACTCCTTAACCAACCATCCAAGATCAAACTGGCCATGACAGCATTCGACGGCACTTACCGCCTCTTGAAAAGTGGAAACACTGCAAGGAAGCACCAGTCCATTCTTCTGCTGAAATCCAAACTCATCATAGGCCTTCTCCAACAACATTCTGAATACAGGGTGGCTTAGGTAGCTCGTCGGCACAACAAACCTCTGCCGCTCCTCTCCAACGTAGATTGCAAAGAATCCCGTCGGAGTTGAAGAGTTGTTACAAGCAGAAGATGATGAGGTTGATGATGAAGAAGAAGAAGAAGAAGAAGAAGGTGACTCATCACAGTCACAAAGCAAACATTCATAATCAAGTGGTTGGCTAATTCCCTTGTTAGAACCTATCACCTTCACCTTCTTAGCTAGCTTTTTCACAGACTCCATCTTCTTTCCTAGCATCTTCATTGCAGCACAAAAGAATAGAAGAGCAGATTGAGTGGAAGCAATGAAGGGGCAGTGTAATATTGCAGAGATGAGAAGGGGTTGGTGGTTGATATGTAAGGCGAATGTACCAAACACATGTTCTCCTTTTCTTGAATTGAAATGAATAAGAACGGTTGTTTCCAAGCTATGAAGAGTAGAAAATCACTAGTTTACTCTGACCATTCAACAGTTTGAGCAATAAGTCTCTTCGCCATAGATTAATCAATCTACTTATCTAAGAAAATAATTATAAAGTGTTGATTTTCCAAGGTAAATTAGGGAGAATAAGGACCCACCATACAAATTACAAATCCAATGGTTTAGCAATGATCCGTACATATTAAATTAAGTTTCTAGGCAAGTACATTGAAGTAATGTACCAACACAAAAGAGGAACTACCAAGCAACAAGGAGTCAAAGAGTGCTCTATCTTAATTTCATTTTTAAATGCTTCATGCCTATATCTTAAATTATAATTTTTCATGTTAGGTGAATGAGCCAAGCAAGAGTTGCCCTGCATGACCTTCTGCTTAGACATGCATATCAACCATGACGTGCACATCACAACAATTGGGATTAAACTAACTGTGTAACTTGTGATTTTAAATTCCACTTCAACAACTTTGGCAAGAAAATAGGATTCAACAATATTCCGCAAGTACTAAAGAGTACATCAAGACATAATCAATCATGCCGGCCCAGCTAGATTTCTAAGAACTGCACCTAGTTCAAGCACGTGGCAAGGAGCCAAGATTGGTGTTAAAGAATCACATCAAGCAAATAAACGTTGTTTACTGCATCTGCATGTAAATCAAGACTTAGGTCCTAGTAAAGAAAGCTCAGTAAGCAATTAAAGAAGCAAGATTGGTGAGTGCCGGACCTGGATGAGCAGCATGAGACAATAGGGAAACTACTTAAGAGAGAGAAAGCTGAGGCCAGACCCAGTTGACCAATACTCCAACTCTCAAATTATTGGTTGACCTCGAGAGTTGAACCATCTGATCTCGAGATAATCAAACGGATCTCGCCTTTGGAGCACAGATCTATAGGTTGACTTTTGACCACACTATGCTTTCCAAATATGAAATGGTAATGTATTTGAAGGACCCCACCAAAAAATTGAAGTTCAAAACTTTAGACATGCAGAGAGAGCTGCTAAAGAGTAGAGACGAAGAGAAGAGCATCTTTGACATTGTTGCATAAGAAAGAAGAGGCCATCCACTCATTACGGTGCTAGCTTTGATTGATATAGTCTAATCTAATCTAATAATCAAAAATATTATAATGAGTTGGGGATGCAGAAGTGGTGCACAACATGTCGGTCCGGCATCTATGGGTCATGCCTTTCAAGTGTGAATGCATGTCATGTTGATTTGATACAGCAAAGATTTTTGACAATTTTGCACAAGGACATGTACAGCAAGTCAAAAATTCTGTATCTATGTGGGATATTGAAAATGAAAGGTATAGAAACTTCCGAAGTGTTCTCAATGGCCAGCTTCAACTGTGTTAAACGAGAGGGGGCACAAGAAGAACTATGAGTTTTAAACCTAAGTTGTGGTATCCGATTTGTTCTTGATTTTCCACTATAATCATGAATATCTTCCCATTATGTCTTCTTTTATATTTCCTTCTCTCTTTCTTTCTTTTAATTTTCAACACTTATTTGGTTGTGTGTAGAAAACTGCCGAAAATTACATACTAACAACGACGACAACAACAACAACAACAACAACAACATAGCCTCAATCCCAAATTGTGTTTGATCCATTTCATGAAAAGTGGCAACTTTTACTTTAGCTGTCAACTTATCGCAACCTTCCATTTTTCAAGAATAGAAAACGGGCTTGTAGCCTCCCCACTTCTTGGGTATGAAAAATGGTTTGGTACCTCTCTTACCCATTTTTGAGTACGAAAAATGAGAGTCAGAATCCTCCTCATTTATCCGAACTTGATACTAGCTATGTAGAGCACATAGAGTTCAACATAGGTAGAGTTAAATTACATACTATAACAATGATGGTTAATATATGCACTTCTGAAAGGCGAAGACTTGCGGCCATTTGCACAGCTAATCTAGTAGCTTATGAAACGTATGCAATACAAAAAGAAAACATAACTTCTGTGGCAAATGCAGACATTTTTTTACGGATGTAAGTTTCTTTGTCAAGGCATTTTGTTAATCAGAATCGCTAATTCTTAATTTCAAAGCTTATAGAAAGAATTATTTCTGCACATATTTGAGGTAGCTCGATTTTTATTCATGAATGAATTGGTCAAAAGCATTTAAAGGTGGGTGCTATTAGATTGACAAGGTACAGTCGTACAACAGGCTCTAAATAGTG
The DNA here is from genome assembly GCA_039657365.1 of Stephania yunnanensis. Classification (NCBI taxonomy): domain Eukaryota; kingdom Viridiplantae; phylum Streptophyta; class Magnoliopsida; order Ranunculales; family Menispermaceae; genus Stephania; species Stephania yunnanensis. The sequence continues at coordinate 72,095,938 of CM077580.1, forward strand.
GAGGGACCCTCGTTGAATATAGCTTACTTTGTTTTGCTTTGAACAAATGAGAGAAAATCTAGAAGATATGATTAAGGCAATTTTCATATTGATCAAATAAAAATAGACTGGCCTCAAAAATAAAAATAAAGATAGACAACTCAGAAAAGAAAATCAACAGTGTTTGTGGGATAAATCTAAATATGGAACTAATTCATTCTAACCTTAAATAGCAAACACAAAGTGTAGTAATGAAACATGTGATCACAAAAAGGCAGAAGCACAATTCATTAATAATAAATTAACAAGCATCTGAAAGAAATATAAGTTTTTCAGCAGAGAAAAAAAAAAAAAAAAAAAAAGGAATTGAGGCACGAGAGAAATATTTACCAACAGCAATAATTAAAGCAATAAACAAAATGTCGGAAAAGGAAGAAAAAGGTTCAAGACATACCTCACTAACAGGTGAATAACTGAGCAATGGATTGCTTGAAGATAATTCTGGTCACAGGAAAGGTTAGCTTATTAAAATTCTGAAAACCTAAATAAGCTAAGAGCTAGATATGTTTTTCAATATTCGTAATTAGAAAGGAAACGAGAATAGCAAGTAATCGTAATCTTTCGTATAATGACTTGATGCCATAAGTAACATAACAAGTTAGAGTTAGAAATAAATAATACAGAAGATGAACATAATTAGGGAGTGGAGTCAACAGCCAATCAAATGAGCTAAAATTGAGTGACAATCTCAAGTTTGCGTGTCTCAAAAAATTTACATCGACCTTTGCCACTTGATTCTGTTTCCTCACTCTTTCTCTTGTACCCTGTTATGCCAACACTACTTAGCTTCAATTGTCGGCGGTTAGTATTTCTCTCAGTTGAACCCTCTTCATCCAGTTTATCAGACTCCCTGTATAAGGAAGACTGATAGATTAGAGCAGATTATTGATGTAGACGCAAGTACACGTTCTAAGAAAGGTGTGCTTGTCTTTTAAGTTCCCCATGTTACAGAATTATGAAATGCAGAAGACAATTATAAATAGATCTGTATCTGTTAAATGAAGGAGAAGCTCTGTAATGAGCATGATGGTTGAAATCATACAAATTGCATAATAGGAGAACAACCTCCAAATGTTAGCATCAATAGATAAAGGAGCCTTAGTCGTCGAGAGCTGAATAGGTTCGCCCATTTATTTTGGCAAATACCTCTAATAACACAATTACTACGTCTACCTTGATCGATTATAATTGCTAACTCACCATAAGACTTCAACCATGTCCTTGAAGTAAGGCGTGCATGTACCCCAACTGAACCGAACTAGCGTTGGGAAACCAAATACTGAATGTTGGTGATCATGCATCCATGCCTTTGTTTCAGGATCTATTAAACACACCAATAGTAAACTTAATCAAGCACAGGCAAAGAGGAAAGAAAGAATGAACAAATGCAACCACATTAGCATACCTCCAGGATATCCTGATCCAAAAATTCGGTGCATGTTCTCAGCTGTTTCGTCAAGTATCCAGTTACGTAAAGCTCGGTCTCTAGTCACCTAAATGATGAAAGGAGAGATTATTAATTTTTTTAAAAGGAGACTGTGGCAATGGGGAACCTCTAAGGAAATTCGACAATTGTTTAGTCACCTTTGCTACTATGCTTGCCCCACTTACAACAGGATAAAGACTATCAGCTTTCTTTGCAACGATGAATTTTATGCTCGGAAACCTTTCTGACAACTTAACTCTGTACTTTTCTGCATCACCAACAGTGTCCACGTAAACCTGAAGAATTTGCAAGACATGAAACAGAATGCACATGAGATTTTGAACACTGATAGAATAATTAATCATAAAAAAATGTTTTCTAAGATAGAATAGAGAATTGATTGGCACAAAAAATCAACAAAAATATATGCAGAGTTCTGAGGCAAGTAAGAGGATTTTATGTTGCAGTTACCTCAGTTAGAAGAATTCCCATATCCAATGCTTTTGCGACAAGACCACTAGCAGAGTCATGGGAGATTTCATTCAGGTTTATTTTAGACCTGCACATAAGCAAAAATGAGTTTTTCATTCAAATTTGTAAGACAGTTGAACAATGACAATAATGCAGATGATAGTCAAATTCTTACTTCTTAAGCATTTTAGCTGAGAGCTCCCTTGGGTCTATTATGTCGACCGCCCATCCAATCGACTCATCGGACTTTAGATTCTCAAACAACTCCTCCCTCTTTTCCTCCTTGAGGGTCTTTGAATCTGTAAAATGAAAAGAAGAAATAGATTAATTTTATAACTTGTAAGACGTTACAATCATTTACAAAATCAATAAAAGCCCAAGGTGCAATCCGCGCAACTGACATTGTAAGTTCGTGCCTCAAAAACCTTGCAGTTCATCAGATGAGTTATAGGTTGAAAAAAAATATATATATATATAAATGAATTGGAACAGGAACATCAAGAACAAAAAGAATGCAAGGTGTACTTCATTTCATTTTAGTAGATAAGAGTCAAAATCGCCATGATCATAACAACTACAACTTCTCAACAGGACTAGACTTTCGTCAGAACAATAGATCTAGTAAAACAATCCAAGAAAAGCAATCTTCTTAAACCTACACAATATATTGATGGATTCTCTCCGGATGCTCAAATACTTAACAAGGAGCAACTCAACAACAAATCAATCACAATCTATATGTGGTATCCATGCAAGCGAGTCTTGACTATTTCCATGAGATCCTAGTGCAATCGTCGGCCTAAACATACCCCAATGACCTAAACAATCTCGACACAACGAGGAATCGCCTCAATCATATTTTCCCTAGCTCCACCATTGCAAATCATAAAGGCAAAACTAATGATTTGGTCCTTGAACTTTGTGTTTTTTATGTTTTTGGTCCCTAAACCTTTATTACTACACATTTGGTCCTTTAACTTTCACAATGATTCTACATTTAGTCCTTCCACCATTTAAAGTGTTAAACTCCACCAATGTGGGTAACAAAAGTGTCGTGTGACTAGTAAAGAAGAGTGAAGTGGTTTATATTAGACCAACAAAAGTCGAAAAAAAAATTAATTTTTCCCCAAAAACAGAAAAAACTAAAAGTTCAGGGACCAAAAGCATAAAAAACTTAAAAGTTGAGGGACCAAATGTAGAACAATGAAAGTTCAGGGACCAAATGTACACTAATAAAAGTTCAGGGACCAAAATCATACAAGACTCAAAGTTTAATATGTTAGGAAGTCATTCCGATCGAAAAAAAAAAGAAGTAAATCCATGTAACCTAACCAACCACATTTGGCCATCTAAAATCAAAACATACAATTCCATGGATGAATAAGAGTTTCAGTAAATTTTGGGTTTGGAGCACATAATTGGACATTGTAGTGAAAACGAGAAGGACAAAAACCTAGAAGTTAAAAGAGAGGAATTACCGGCGAATTGGAGGGAAGCGAGAGTGGATCGGTAGGAGACGGCGCAGTACAAGCATCCGTAGACCATGGGACCTGAAAGAGACAAGAATCAACGAAGAAATTGAAATTAGGGATCGATGTAACCAAGATCTGACTGAGCAGATTACAAGGAAAGATGGATGGATTGAATGAATGAATGAATGAATGAAAACCTAGAACAGGTCCTCTTCCGGCTTCATCGATACCCATCATGCACGGCTCCGACGCCCATTTTGGCAGAATTGAAGACCAACTCTCGTCGTCATCGTTGTTCTCTCTCGCTTAACACACTCAGCGCGCTCGCGCTCGCTCGATCGCCTCCGCGAATAAGAGTTTGCGCGGCTTTTGCGAGGGCATTTTCGTCTTTTTTTTCTATTTTTAATTTACAAAACATGCAAAATCGCTATATTCAACTTCTTTCAAGCATATTTGGTCAAAAAAAAAAAACTTCTTTCAAGCATAACTTATTTTGATTGACGTTGCAAATTATTTTGATTATTAATTTATTATACTATTTTTTTCTTTATTAGTATAATTACTTGTTTGAAAAAAAAAACTGTAAAGATAGGCATAAATACCCTTCAAAAATATCAAACAACATTAAATAATTATAAGTATTTTATATTTATTTAAAATAATTATTATTAATAAATACTATAAAATACAACTAATGATAATTCTTAAAAAATATTTTCTCACTTGAAAAATATTTTTTAATAAATTATTTATTTAATTTTTTATTATAGATTAATAATAACAAAATTTTCGAGAGTTATCTTTTTATCGGGATGTGAAGAGATATCTCATCTTTTAAATTTATTTTTGTTTTGATACACTTCATCCTTATCTTTCGATTTTGAAATTGAGGCTTTGTTTTTTTGCTGTTTGATGTGGCAAAATTGAAAGAAAAAGTAGATTTGACCAAACCTGACAAAGTTCAGAAAACTCTTCAAACACAACCTACAAAATTTCCTCCAACCATAACCATACCAAGTTTTGCTGATATTTTGGTAAGTACATCAAATCAACACTTTAGAATCATAATTCATAGAGAAAAGCCAAACAAAGCGAGTTAAATCAGTTTTAAGTGTGCAATCATTTGAAAGATGGAATCAACAAACCAGATTGAAATACACAATTTATAAACCAAAATAACCATGGATTCAGTACTTCAGCAGTCATCGACTTTTGTAATATACAGCAGAAAATCCATTGGAACTACAAAACTGTTTCAATTATGAAAGAAGATAGCTCTCGAACAGAACTTCAAATAAACAGCGCCGCAATGGCGAAGGTGTAAAGACTGGATATGGGACCTCACAGCCTCCTTCCCCTCCGGCCACCCTTTCTCCTAGTGCTGTCGGTGGGAATTGGAGTCACGTCCTCTGAAACGAATGAACACAATACGTCAGTTACTAGTTACTGTTAACAATATGGGTGGAACAGTTTTCCATTCGAGATATTCAACACTTACCAATTCGACCAATTCTCATCCCAGACCGAGCAAGAGCTCTCAATGCAGATTGCGCACCAGGACCAGGTGTCTTTGTTTTGTTTCCACCGGTAGCACGGAGCTTAATGTGAAGAGCAGTTATCCCAAGCTCCTAAAGAACAAGATCAACACGTACCATTATCGTAAATCTTTTGAACACATACAGAAGAGAAAACTGTAGATTCATGACATAGAGATTGAAGAAGACAACAAGCATAACAAGTTGGGAAATGTAGAAGGAAAAATATGGATAGACAGGTATATTAAATTCAGGAAACCAAAGGATTGGTGTAGAAATTGTTTAAAACCATCATTAGTATACAATGATGCAAAAGTTCTGCACATAAAAACAAAAAAAATGGAATAGAACACAAACAGCAATAAAAAGTTGAAGTTGAAGGTTGCATTGACTGTACCTTGCATCGCGTTGCAACATCTTGAGCAGCAAGCATGGCTGCATAGGGTGATGATTCATCTCTGTCCGCCTTGACCTTCATCCCACCTTTTTCCCAAAATAAGAGGAGCAAATAACGAACATACACTTAATTACTAAAAGTAAAGTTAATACATCAATATAACATAGTAAGATTACAAGAAAACAATATTTAAACAAACAAACTTCTATTTACTAATCTCTTCTTACTGAATCAAAGTCTCTTTGTTAGAACAATGAAAACTCCAAGCATTAAAGAAAAAAAGTTCTATAGGTTCTTGGCTAATTCACTTATACAACCCTCCCTCCTTGCAAATTAAGAACCCGGCCCGTCTTAACTCTTAAGAGTCTATTAGGAAAGTCTAATAGAGGCTTAAATCAAAGTCGAAGCCAATATCAAACCAAAAAACACCTTGTAAGCTCACGGTGGAGCAGTAGTTATATCAACTACCAAGCCTAAGCTTCATGATCGAGTAAAAGAATGTACAACAGGCCACCTTTATCAATCATACATAGAATAACAGCATGCGAAACAAAGTTGTTATAAATGTATGCGCGTGAGAAACAATATCCAATTAAGGAAGAAAACACTTACCAGTAATGCGAACCATGGTTTCTCTCCCTGATAAATCAGTCACATGCTGCAGTATAAATTCAAAATTACAAGTAAACATCAAGTCCGCAACACAATGAAGACAAAATAAGTTAAAAACATACTCACGACCACTTACAATGAATGTGTCATTGAATGAAGCGAAAATGTGGGCAACGCCTAATACATGTTCCCCTTCCTTCACATTAGGGCGAAGTGAGATCTCTTCCTTGGGCTCTCTGACCTTCTTCTTCGACTAAAGAACGATAACAAAATCCACATCAACACCAGCTAACTTGAACCCAATTGCCATTCACATTAGAAATTCTATCAGGACCCAAATAACTAACTAACTAACAACAACAACAACAACATGGGTCGGCTACATGGATCAAACTTTTCCATTGTGCTCGATTAAGTGCAATTGATGGTGAGCTTTTCAAACCATTCAAATCCCTACTAATTAATGCATCTCATGTTAACTTTGGTATGCCTACTACCTCGTCGAATTTCTACCGTTTCTATTGAGTCAAACCTAATTAATTAAATGACTGGAAAAAAAATTCCGCACTATTACAGCCATTTAACAGTCATTCGTCAAAAGAATAAGAATTATTTCAGACTCAACATAGCCTCAATCCCAAATTAGATGGGGTGACAAAAATTTCGACCGCAAACCCTTCCCCATTTTCCAGGTACGAAAAAATGGGATTGGGACCTCCGTTCTTCATTTTCTCTTATGGATACCGGAAAATGAGCTTTGGAATCCTCCTTAATCCGGATTTCAAATTCATAGATCCAATCATTGCTCTTATTCCTTCTTTAACCACAATGACAGTAATCACGGAGAAAAACATTGCCGTCGATCGTAGAGACAAACGAACAACTGCATATACAACTCATTATCGCAAACTAAAGTTCATCGGTCACGTATTTCTGGCGATCGATCACGTAACGACTACACAAATGAGAGATTGACGAAGATTCAAGAAGATAGAACGATTGAATCACAGAGCAGAAGAATTGATTACCATTGTTGCAAGGCGAGACGAGAGAGGCGATTAGGGTTTCTGCTGAGCCTCGAACGCACGCAAGTGAAGAACGCACGCCAGTGAAGATACGTAGCGCGATGAGGTTTTAAGAGTTTATATACTAATGAGTTAGGGCTAGAGTTGGGATTAACAAGCTCGCCATAATGAAACAAGTCGGGGTCGGCCCATTCTTTAAACGAGATCTCGAGTTTCAATGTCACCTTAATAGAAAAGACTAAGCTAATAGAAAAGACTAAGCTAGGATGATGGCCACCTTTATATGGCACTGAAAAATGGCTAAACATAGATTACTCGATAAGTTTGGCGTCTGACGTCATGTAAAATTTTTATATTTTTTGTTTTTCATAGAGCGTATTTGCTACTATGCTCGCGCCACTTGCAACCATATAAAGACTATCGGCCAACAATGAATTTTATGCTTGGAAACCTTTTTGACAACTTAACTCTGTACTTTTCTGCATCACCACCTGTGTCCACGTAGACCTGAAGAATTTGCAAGATATGAAACAGAATGTGCATGAAATTTCGAACACTAATAAAAGAATTAATCACGAAAAATGTATCCTAAGATAGAATAGAGAATTGATTGTCACAAAAAATGCCTCAAAACAACCTACAAAAAGGTCCTCAATGTTGTAAATTGAGTTGAAACTTGCTAAGAACTAGATAAGAAAAATAGAAAATTAAGAACTTTTACTATTACAAACTACTACTACAAAAGAGAAGAGAAGAAATGAAAAAGTTGGAATGAAAAATTTTCATTCAACTAGGTGTGTGAATTACAATGAGTTTAGCACCCTTTATATAAGTCATTTGATGATGATGATAATTGTACTTAGACAATGTGTACAAGTTATACATACACAAGTCATAAAACACATCACAAGTAACATAGACAATACATGGAATAATTCGTGTACATTAGAAAAGATTACAAGTTACATAACAATACATGAATAAGTGATTATACATTGGAATTGAATACAAGTTATTTAGAGTGTACAAGTTACATTCAATATAAAAGTCATGTTTGATGTTACAATTCAATGTGAAAGTCATGCTTGGCAACGCAATCAAAAGGTCATTCAATTTACAACACCCAAACCATAACCATACCGAATTTTGCTGATATTTTAGGAAGTACATCAAATTAACAAAAAATGAGAACGCTATTCGTATTATACAGTAAAAACGTAATGTTTAGTCAAATAAACAATGGCTTTAACCAATAATCACTATACCCAAATATTTATTCGATAATTCTCTTACTTATCGACGCAGTTTCAGATTAGTGAAGTACATTCACAAACTAAATGGCCAGATGTGCTAGCAGAGAATAACATATCACAACTTAAAAGATTATAATTCATAGAGAAAACCCAAGCAAAGCGAGATAAATCAGTTTAATGTGCAATCATTTGAAAGATGAAATCAACAAACCAGAATGAAATACACAGTTCATAAACCAAAATACCCTAGTAGGATTCAGTACTTAAGCAGTCGTCGACTTTGGTAATATTCGGCAAAAAATCCATTGGAACTACAAAACTGTTTTTCAACTAAGAAAGAAGATAGTTCTCGAAAAGAACTTGAAATAACCAGCACTGCAATGGCGATGGTGTAAAGATTGGATATGGGACCTCACAGCCTCCTTCCTCTTCGGCCACCCTTTCTCCTAGTGCTGTCGGTGGGAATTGGGGTCACGTCCTCTGAAATGAATGAACACAATACGTCAGTTACTAGTTACTGTTAACAATCTGGGTGAAACAGTTTTCCATTCGAGACATTCAACACTTACCAATTCGACCAATTCTCATCCCAGACCGAGCAAGAGCTCTCAATGCAGACTGTGCACCAGGACCAGGTGTCTTCGTTTTGTTTCCACCGGTAGCACGGAGCTTAATGTGAAGAGCAGTTATCCCAAGCTCCTAAAGAACAAGACCAACACCATAACTGTAAATATTTTGCACACATGCAGAAGAGAAAACTGCAGATTCATGAAATAGAGATTGAAGAAAACGCCAAGCATAATAAGGTGGGAAATGTAAGAGGAATATTGATAGACAGGTATATCAAATTCTGCACATAAAAACCAAAAGATTGGTGTAGAGATTGTCTAAAACCCTAAAAGGTTGGCGTAGAGATTGTCTAAAACCACCATCAAGATAAAATCCCGCAAAAAATTCTGCACATAAAAACCAAAGGAATATAACACAAACAATGCTAAAAAATTAAAAGGTTGCATTGACTGTACCTTGCACCGCGTTGCAACATCTTGAGCAGCAAGCATGGCAGCATAGGGTGACGATTCATCTCTGTCTGCCTTGACCTTCATCCCACCTTTTTTCAAAAATAAAACGAGCAAATAAGCAACATACATTTTATTAGTAAAGGTAACATTAATGCATCGATATAAAACAAAGTAAGATTACAAGAAAACAATATTAAAACACGCTGCCGTTTACTACTCTCTTCTTATTGAATTGAAGTCTCTTTATTAGATCAATGAAAAATCCCGACATTAAGAGAGAAGTTCATTAGGTTCTTGGCTTCATAAACTTATACAATCATCCCTCCATGTATGTCTCAACCATTAAGAGTCTAATTGGCAAGTCTATTAGAGACCTAACAAATTCAAAGCCAAGCATTGTATGAAACTCACAAACACCAAGTAAACTCATGGTGGAGCGATAATTATACAAATTACCAAGCCTAAGTTCCATGATCAACTACAAGTATGTATAACAGATCACCATTATCAATCATAAATAGAATAGCAGCATGTGAAACAAAGTTGTTATAAACGTATGAGCTATGATATTTTTCCGATCAGAGCGTGAGGAATGATATTCAATTAAGGAAGAAAACACTTACCAGTAATGCGAACCATGGTTTCTCTCCCTGACAAATCGGTCACATGCTGCAGTATAAATTCAAAATTATTAATAAAAACATCAAGTTGGCAATACAATGAAGATGAAACAAGTAAAATACTATACTCATGACCACTTACAATGAAAGTGTCATTGAATGACGCGAAAATGTGAGCAACGCCGAATACATGTTCCCCTTCCTTCACATTAGGGCGAAGCGAGATCTCTTCCTTGGGCTCTCTGACCTTCTTCTTCGACTACAGAACAATAACAAAATCCACGTCAACAACAGCTAACTCCAAACCAAGTGCCATATCGTTCGGACTTCCACATCACACTAAGCAGTAAGAAGAACAAAAAGGTATCCAAATAACTAAATGAAAGGAAAATGCTAACATATTCTGCAATATCACAACCATTAAACTGTCATTCATCAAAAGTATTATTTTAGATTCATATGCCCCGTTTAGTTTCTTTTTGCTAACTTACAGTGTTAATTTTAGTTGGAGTTAATATTTTCATGTTTGGTTCAACTTTAAACTTGTAGGGAAGTTTCAAAATTTTAAACAATAAAAAATATGAATTGACCTAAATAGCTTTCAAACAAGAGAGAGATGTGTAATAAATAAGTCGTTAATGAGGGATAATTGTGTTCAAACTACTAGGAGATAATTTTCTAAAGCGGTGGTGGGAAGATATCTCACACCCTAAGGTACACGATGAAAGATAACTTGCAAACATATGGGCAACCAAACAAAATTAGTTTTCAACTCTTGTAAGTTATCTCCCGGAAAATAACTCCACCTTTAATCAAACAAGGCCATAGATTCGACAACAACAACAATAACAACATAGCCTCAATCGCAAATTAGTTGGGGTAAGGCTAAGAGAGACAAAAGTCTCAAACTTATCACAACCCTTAACCGTTGTCCAAAAAAGGAAAATGGGTTTGTGACCTCCCTTCCCTATTTTCCAAGTACAAAAAATGGGCTTTAGAGTCCTCTTTTATTCGGACTTCTGATTCATATATTCGACTTATTATCGCAAACACAACCAAATCAACAACCCTAATCAAGCGACAAAAGTTAAAAAAAAAAAAAAAAAAAAAAAAACACAATGAACCATGTCACTACACAGGAAATCAAACTCTCCGAACTCAAAACTGTTCGTGTTTAATTCGGGACTGAGGCTATGATGTCTCCACTACGCTCTTGCTTGAACGACTACATCTATCAAACACAATCCAAACAACCAGATGACTACAAATTACTAAGAAATCCCAAACAGTAAGAGGAACAGAAACAAATAAACACTGCAATCACAACCTAATCGAGCCACGCCGCAACAACAACATGAACACGAAATCCTACTTCACTACACATGAAATCAATCAATCATTGAAGAAGAACAACTCGAACAACTACAAATCGCAAACAAAAAGTCCGTCCGTCACGTATTTCTGGCAATCGATCTCGTAACAACTACACAAACAGCAGATCGACGAAGATTCAACAAAATAGAACTATTGAATCACAGAGCAGAAAAGGTGATTACCATTGTTGCAGGACGAGACTAGAGAGAGAGAGAGGCGATTAGGGTTTCTGCGGAGTCTCGAAAGCACGAACGCACGCAAGAGAATAGACGAAACGCGATGAGGTTTTAGAGTTTATATATAAGCGAGTTAGGGTTAGGGTTGGGAATAACCAGCTCGCTTCTTGGGCCTGAAAATGAAACAAGTCGTAATTGGGCCCGGCCCATCGTTTAATATGCCCTATATTTAACCAACTCAAACCTTTTTTGAGATCTCGAGTTTCGTGTATGTATCGTAAATCGAAAAAACTAGGTTGAGATGATCACCTTTTATATAGCACGTGACGATGGCTAAACATAGATTAGACGGTAAATTTGGAGTCAGATGTCATGTAGGATTTTTTTATTTTTATTTTTATTTTTTTCAATCAAATTCTATTTTAGAGCTTAGTGAATAATGATATTCACTGAACTCTAAAATAAAGTTACTTCCTTTTTTATTTTTTAAAATTTTCTTCTTTTAAAAAAATTATAAATAATGATTTCTTTTTCAAAAAATATATTTAATATTTTTCTTAAATTTTTACTGATTAAATTTTATTAAAACTAATACTAATAACTAACAAAAAAATGAAAATGAGAAATAGAGTTTGTGGTTGGAGGAGAAATAAAGTTTGATGTGACAGAAGTTAAAAAACTGAAAAATAGAAGGGGAAATAAAGTTTTGCGGTTGAAGATGCTCTTAAACGGAATAGAAATGCCGACTTACATAACAATTATTGATGGAATGTATATGTATGTTCACTAATTTGGGACGGGGAGAAGGAGGTTAATATTAATTAGTGTTGGAACTGTCAACACCATCCCTGATAAAAAGAATAAACTCTTTCTTACAAACCAAACTTAGTTTTACATGCAAATTCATTCAGGGCTTCTAGCTGATTTAGATCTATCCTAATTTCAAAGTGAGATGAATTTAGTCAGATTGTATATATGTTTCTAAAATATGTGTTTAAGAATATGTCATAATCTTTTTTTGAGGTCATATGTCATCAGTTTCTACTTGCATAAAATGTGATTTTTTTTTGATAAAAATTGTGAATATTCTGTACCTTAAAAAAAAAAATAATAATAAAAAAACTGATCAGATTTAGAAGAATGTAGTAGAACATAGAAATTTTTCTGTCAATGCAACTAAAATGAACAAATAGTCGAACATACCACGAAACAAGCTCCCCTCGATACAACATGATTCAAAGTGTATCTGACCTCATGGTCGATGTCCTAACTAGTCCATCCTAACCTAGCTTTTTATGTTTTGAGATTATAACGTCAAATCTAAAAAGAAATCAAATCAAGCAATTATTTTCTTACAAAGCCAAGAATCAAGAGACAACAATTAGCGCTATCTATTTACAAGGCTGCACTTCAATAGCAAAAACTGTGAATGATCTCAGACCTCATTCCACTGCAAGTGTTCCAACTTCATCAAAAAATTGCACTTGATTTGTTCTTACTGGCTAGAAGAGATTGAAGTAGCAACGACACTCGCGCCCCGTCCCCATATCTAATCATCAAGTCCAAGTACTGCATTGCGTCCTTAGGCGCCAGCCCTTCGATCATGAAGCTGAAGAGGCGAGAATGCGTGCTCTCCATCAATTGCAAGCACTGCTCCATCATCATAAATTGCGTCTCCTCACTTAGCTCCACTGCTTCCAATAGCGGCCACAAATCCCTCTCTTCCTCTTCAAAGTGCTCCTGGCAATGCTCCTAATAACGCATGCCCATAAGTTTTAGGCATTAAGAATCAAGGAATACTAGCTAGAATTCTACCACAATAGACAAATCTTGAGATGCATAACACGATGATCAGTAGGGATGTCAATCTATGGTCTTTTTTTTTTTTTTTTTTTGACTTAAGTGGGAGTCGAAATCACGACCTCCCCAAACCTTGCCTTTTGGCAAGTAATGCATCTACCATCTCGCTAGAGATGTTTTGGCAGAGTAGTGCTAGAGGTTGAGTCGTCAAAACTTAAATCAATGCTAATTAATTAGATCAGGTTTCAATCTCGAATACACAAAGCAATATTGGGAGGCCACCGCCCTTTTAGATATCCTACAAAAAATCAGTTTGGACTAGAGAGTGCACTCGTCTATGCAAACCATGCAATAAAATTCCACGACACATCTTAATTAAGATGCTTACAGGTGATCTAATGAATTCAAAGCTTAAATATCAGTGATCAAAGTGAAAAACTCTCAAACATTTTAGAAACATAAGCTCACCACACCCACTTATCCCTCATGTCAAGTGATCACTCAATTGGTTTTGCTTTCACTTCACCCATCAGGCCATCATACATAAAAAGAGCATGAAGTGTTTATGATTGTGTACACATGAGGCATAATCATCATAGACCGTATGAAGAACACATTAGTAGTGTCAGTAGAGATGTACCTGCAAAGTTCTGAGCCTAGTTGAGAGATTGAACAGGGCTTCTTGGTACCCAGAGTCCCTTATTGCAAGCACCCCAATGGACTTTATGTACTCTTTGATCCCATTCATGATGGGCAGGTCCCTTGCGTGCTCCTCATTCGCAGATTTACACAATCCTTCAACAAACCAATCAAAAACCCATTATAGGATTCAACAATAGTTTTTCTAAAGTCTAGGAGCATCAATTCTTAACCAAACATTACTCGAATAAAGTTCTAAAAACCAACCAAAGTTTGTCTGAAGTGAGGCTTACTCAATACTTCACCAAACCAATCAAAACTTTTTTTTTTTTTATAGTCGAGGGCATTCAAGATGGCAGACCCGACTAGTCCCTCGAAGTCCATCAAAACCCATTTTAAAAACACATATAAATCCTTCACCAAACATGTAGCCAAAGTTTCAAAAAAAGTTCTAAAGCCAACCAAAGTTAGTTGAAGGGCTCACGAGCTTCAACCCTTTAATTTGTAGGCTTGAGCCAAAGCTTAAATTGAGTCCCATGAACTTTCTTTAAGTAGAGGTATCCGTTTCGAGCCCGATGATTAGAGCCACTTCTTCTAAGAAAGCTTTATTCATGGTGGACTGACTTGCTAGAGCCAAAAAAACATCACCAAATTCACCCCTCCTTCGAAGTCACACCAGTTGGTCCTTAGAGACCTCTGTGTGCTCCTCGAGAATATGCACATGCAGTTTTAGTATGTTTCGGTGTATATCTCAGACCCACACAAACGACTCCTAAGACTAATGTGACTCTAAAGTGTGAGTAAGTGATGTCAAAAAAAATTATTTTCAAAAAGAAGCTCCAAAATATTAACGCTAACTATATTGATTAACCATCACTGACGGCATCTCTCACAACTTAATTTTTGGAGAAGTGTTAGAATAACAATATTATGTCACAATGCAAGACATATTGGCTTTTGTGAGACATCAATGCGTGCCTCGAGATGCAAACACACACAAACACCAATACGTAACACGTTGGTCAAGATCACATGTACCTTTTGGTGTAATATTGTTGTTGTCATTCGAATATTTTCCTTTAATTTATTAATGACACTTACCTCTATCGGCGCTCTCCAAAGGCGGAAAGACAATCCTCTCCTCCATCTGCGCGTGCTCAAGCATCACTTCCAACAACTGCGAATAACTCCTGGCAAACTTCTTCACCTCCATTCGAGGACTCCCAAGCGCCGGATCAACGGCCGCCCTCCTGCCACGCGTCGCCATATCCTCCGCCCACGTCACCAACCTCTCCACGTGCCACGTCACGCTCCTATGCTGCAACGTAGCGGCCGATACGATACCAACCGACGTCGCACCACGACCCGCCCCGCGTGAAATTAGTAACGGCGGGTTCGGAAACTTATCCTCAACGTAACGTAACAGCGTCTCGCACGTGCCCGATACGGTGTCCGACTCGTGCACCAGAACCACCGGAATATCGGACCCCGAATGTAACGTCTCGGACGGCACGTACGCGATCGACACCGTTTTGAATGAGAGCGCGAACCGGACCAGACCCGTTACGATGCTCGACTCCGATCCGTACACCGTCACGGCTGGGAGAGGCTGCACGAGCTGCTCCGACGGTACCACCTCCGATAGCGACTTCTTCTTCGGCTTCGCGAATTGGCATCCCATGATCAAATCAACGGACTAGATTGAACGGCGACCGATCGAACAATCAAGAAAATCGACGAAATTAGGGCGAATTTGGGGAAAAATTGGGAGAACGAACGGTGCGAAGAGTTTGAGAGAACGGAAGAGACTGTTAGTGTTAGTATTAATAAGGTGATTATGTTGTGGAGGTTTGGATCTGGTGCGTTGGGAGTGGGTTAGTGTGGTGCACTGTGACCACTGGTGTTTTGACGCGTGGGTCTGATGGAGCACGTGGAGGAAAGCGGGGTGAGGGGTTGGATAGTTATGTAGCGTTCCGGTGCGGGGAGGGGTCAAATGATGTGGCGGAGATTGAGTGATTAGGAGGATTAATTTGGGCTTTAAAGGTTTGTGATGGGTGTTGGTCAACTAACGGTAACTCAATTTCAAAAGAGAGATGGAGTTGGAAGGGATTCCACTCTTATCAGTTTCATTTTGGCTTATGAAATTAAATGATCGGATAACTGACTTTTTGCATGACTCAATCGAAATTGATAAGCCTACTTGCGAGTGCTCACATATCTCGAGGTATATCGTACAATGTCCAATTGAGTTGATTTTCAATTTCGATTATGGTAGCAAGCTCCTTTGTTTTATTTTATTTTCTCACTTAATGTGACTCTTTATCCATAGCAAATGAAAGGAGATTTTCATCATTAATAATGTGACATTGGAATTGAATCTTTTTTTTTTTTTTTAGAAGAAGATATAAATTATGATAGATTTCAAAGAAGAGACTAAGAATAGTATTAATGTGTGTAAACCGAGTACAATATAGTGCTCTTATTTATAAAACTGAGCGAAGTATAAAATAAGAAAAGTTTCTTAATACTACTTAAATACCAAAATATAGAAACTACATAAATATCTAAACTACAAAAATATATCGATTACTATAGTTTTCTTAACATATTACATTTCAAGCAATCGAAATTACATTTTTACTTTGAGCGCAACAATCTCACGTGAAAATTCACACCACACACAATTAATTTCATGAAATCTAATCTAATTAGTTGGAGATTTTGAAAATTCGAGGCATTAGGTTAGTTGATATTCCTATCGTTTTTTTATTAAGAAAATATCTAATTTGATTTATAGACTTAATAAGAATTGAACTATATTATCCGTTATAAATAACTAGTAACCTCTTCATCTGAAGCATGTGCTTATTTTTCCTTTTTGTAAGTTTTATTTTTTGTCATGGTTCTTTAAGTATGTACGTAAAGACGTTTCTCAAAATAACAATCGGCAATTGTCAATTTGTCATGTTCCATTTATACAATCACAGTTTTGTAAAATCAATTACGTAGCATTTGATGAATGTTGTTTTGAACGAGTATTATTAATTATTGAAATAACTTATTCTTTATCTCACCAGACCACCATCGTTGCTTTTAGCGAGCTCTCACTCTCTTCGATCAACAGTACTCTCAGCTAAGGTTTCTTGCAAACGAGAAACCATAGAGCCCCTCCTCCTCTCTTCTTTCCTCTCTTCTTTCTAGCTTACGAGGGTTTAATGGGTTGGGTGTTTGCAAGAGAGGTTTGGTGTTATAGGGTTTCGAGGGTGTGATGGAGGGGTTGGGCGAGAGGGTGTACTAGGGTTTCACGGAGGTAGAAGGTGCTGTCGGTTTAGAAGCACTTAGAAGCACGAAGGAAAGGAGGGCATTTGATTTGAGATGATATGAAATCTTGGCTGCTAGTTGATGAAGACTGATCTTATTATTATTATTATTATTATTATTTTAATGACCGAGTGCTTCTCTTGGCACCTATTTTGGTCGTGGATGACTCAAAAATGGCTTAGTTTAGGCAACCCGCATGTATTTGTGTTGGTAGTATTTGTCGTGGAGTAAGGATGACCGTGCATGTACACCAATATATTATGTAGTCATGTAACTTGTATTTTTCACTTAATAGTACATCTACTTGTCTATGTATTGTGATATTATTTGTAACCATTTTCAATGTACACTAACTCTTCCATATATATATTGTCAAATTACTTGTAATATGTTGTATGACATGGAGTGTATAAGTTGCTTGTACACATTGTATAAAATACAATTATCATCATCACCAAATGAACTATATAAATGGTGTTAACCTCATTGTAAAAACACACAAATTTGAATGAAAACATTTCATTCTAACTATCTCATTTATTATCTTCTCCTTTGTAGTAGTAGTTTATAGTAGTAAAAGTTATTAGTCATTTATTTTTTTCTCTAGTTCTTAGCAAGTTTCAACTAAATTCACAATAGCACGCATTTTTTTTTTTTGGGATACATGTTTGGGTAGTCTCCATTTTGACATGAAAGGGGTATTAATGCATGATTGGGAAAGGGGATTTACGTATGTATTTTCTGTTTATACTCTTCTTTTTTTTTCATATATAATACTAATAAAACGAGTATAGCCTCCATTCATAAAAAAAAAAAAATGATTATTGAATCATTACGAGAGCATTATGCAATGTATCTCGAGATACATGATTGAGGCTATATGCTCGCCTAGTTGATGTCGATTTGTGAATGTCAAAAAACTTAAAATGAATTGTAAATAAAAGAAAAAAAAAACTAAAGGGCAAAGGTCATTTCAAATGTTCGCTTGGCGCTCGAATTCGTCGAAATTCCGCTCACAATTGGCGCGAGAGGGAACGAGTGAGGGGTGTTGAGTTTTTAGGATTTGGAGCGCATCGCATTGCAGAGAAAACTTGGTTGTCGTTCTTCTTCTCTTCATCTTCTTCGTCACTCGCGATGAGTCGTTCAGGCCAACTCCCATATCTCAAGAAGTACCCTCTCTCTCTCTCTCTCTCTGCGTGTGTGCGATGAACATATTAGGGTTTTGAATCATTTCATACTCAGAACTTCGCAATCTTCGCATTAATCAATGCATCTGTTCGTTGTATTTGCAATTTTATGATGTTTCCCCTCTTTTGGGGTTGATTTTGGTTTCTACTTCAATTTGCGTGATAGCTTCGCCAATGTCGTATTTTTAGATCTGTGATGTTGATAGTCTTGGATTGACTTACGGAATTGGGTTAGTAACAAAAAAAAAAAAAAAAAAACCACAAACTATTAGGTTTTTTGCAAATCTAAAATGAGCTTTGAGATTTATCAAATATATATATCACAAAATTTATTTTTTTTCTTCCAAATCTATCGCAATCCTTATTTTGATTTCAACCTCTCTTATGAAACTTCAAAACCTGCAAGAAAAAGACTCAAACTAGTTACATGTTCTGTTCATCATATCATGGTTAGGATTGATCTCTTATTTTTTATTTGTTTCGAGATATGATATATATATATATATATATATGTAAGCTCAATTAATTTTTTTCAAAATTTGATAATAAACATCAACTTTTTGTTTGTAATTCATTAGATCCACGGTCGCACAATCAATGTTCGACCAAGCTTCACTTTCTTAATTTCAAAATCATGAAGCACATCATGGTTCAAACATGTCTTCCTCTAGAGTCTAGATTAAGTTGAAGAAAGCATGAGATCCCTTTTTTAAGTCATCTAGATCTTTAGTTATATATTGTGATATAGGACAATGGTCAAAATGAAATGAAATAAAAATATAAAAATATGGTAAAGTGAATCACAAATTGAATCAAATATCGGGTTTGTGATAGATTTGCAAAAAAATAAAAATAAATAAATAAATAAAAATTGTGATATATGTGAAAAGTATTAAAGTTTGTTCTAGATTTACAAAAAACCCAATAGTTAGTGTTTGTTTAAGGTAATAACCCTATGAAATTCGTTTATCTATCAATAGATGTCGTTCCTCCTTACGAGAATTGAAGAGGATTGTAGTTAAGGATGATTCGCAATAATTTTCATCAATCATTTGAAAATTGTATAATTTGTTAGACAAACATGAACTGTCAAAAGAAAAAGTAAATTTTGTGATATATTTGAAAAATATTAAAGTTTGTTCTAGATTTACAAAAAAATTCAGTAGTTTGTATTTTTTTTAGGTATTAAGTTTAACCCTATGAAATCCATCTATCTATCAACAGCTATGGTTCCTCCTACTTATGAGAATTGAAGAGGATTTTCACAACAGTTTTCGTCGATCATTTGAAAATTGTATAATTTGTTAGACGAACATGAACTGCATTACAATATCTCATATCTATGTTGGCTTTCCCTTCTTATACGAGTTAGTAAATTATATTATAATGACAATATATAGTTAGTAAATTATACTTTTTTTGTTCTAATTTTCTTCACTAGTGGAAGCAATTTTATCATATTCATACAATTATCAGTTCCAGCTTTGGGAAATTGTTCTCTCACAATAGGTTCTATGTTTTTTATTTATTTATCACATACTTTGATCATCTCTAAATAAACTTGTATACTGGCTAATTAATCGTCCATCTTTGTGATAAAGAGAAAGAGTGACAAATAGGGTCTAATTAGAAACACATGCAGTGCCCGCCATTTTCAGTTTGATTTTGAATTTGAAAGAATGAGTTTTCGTCCAAACATGGCTGCCAAATAAATCTGCTTTTTAAGCAGGCCCCTCTCTGCAAAAGATGAAAAGCAAACAAACAACCCCTTTAAATTTAATCTCAGATATGTGATTTTAAACTCCATAAAGAGAGGGAGCAGTAGTTGTAATTCATTAGTTTTTTTTTTTTTTAATGTTTCGGGTATCTTAGCGAGCCTAACTATTCTCAGAAGGCTCTGATACAATCGATTTGAGTGTACTTTAGTGATCCAAGCAATCTTGACGCAATGAAGAATTGAATATGGGAACATGTGTACAATCTTAAGCTCGCCCTTACCGTTGAGTCAACCCATCCAAGTTGTAATTCATTAGTCTTCTTGTGTACTACACTTGTTCATGACTCTTACCATGTAGTAGTAATCAATGCTCTCCAATGGCTCCTCATATAAAGCCTCATGTGGAGGTGGGTGTGTGCCTGCTTGTTGGTTGTTATTGACTGTTGGGTGGAGCTGTTTGGTGCTTTAAATTTATGTACACATTAAACTTTTTCCTATCTCAACTAAATACCTATCTCTACCTACCTTAAGAAATGGCTTTTCTCCAATCTCACTTCACAAGTTTACTTCCTTTTCAATCCACATATCAAAAAGCTTTATCTTTTGATTTAACTGCAAACATAGGAACAATGATCAGAGATAAAAAAACCTAGCTAGTTCTTAAGCAAATGCTCACTTTATGACTTTAATCATAAAATCATTAGATTTCATAGAATAGCCATGATATGGTGTTCAATATCTAGACATGTTAAGATGGGCCTAAGGGGTCACTTCAATAACGCGTTGCACTTATTTTTTGATTCAGACATCTAAAGCCTACTGCTCTGACTAATCTAAATTGACCAATTAAAAATCTCTGATTAAGGAGTGTCGAGTCCCGTCGTATCAATCAACTTTTATTGGAACCGCTCGCAATATGCTGCGTGCAGCCATCCTGGATTGACTCTTGAATTTTTATATTTCATGGAAGGAGACTGTTCTGTAATCAATTCGTTTGAAACCTTAAGCTGATAATTTGATTTACAACATTAATCAATCAATCAACCAACAACAACAAACAAGGTCAATGAAATGGATGGACAGGGACAAAAGTTCATTTGGTGGAATGTAAGTATCACCTCTAAAAGTAGACCAACATGTGCAATTGAATCCATTGGAACTATTCCATAAAACCATTCACATAGAATTAAACTTTGATTCTTCAAATGTATTTTTTGGCTTGAATTTTAGCAAACTCAAAGTGCTCTATTTGGAACACTTGAGTTTCAAATAAAGTGACAAAAAAAAGAGAGACCTTCCCACCACCACCACCCACCTCAACATTCTACACTCCCGAGCGCTACCTATCTTCCCAACTCCGCACTTCCTCAAGCCACCACGTGGCGCTTGATTTAATCAAGACCTACACTTCAATCATGTGCCATAGAATTTGATCACAATGATTTGATGGCTGCTTATATGCGTGTGGTACCTATGTGTCCCATGTGGGGCCACAATAACATTTTCCACGAAAAAAAAAAAAAAAATCTTAAATGTGTGATGCAATGGAGGCATATGTAGTTGTTTAGGTAGCGAATACCCGAGACTACAGGATCATTGTTGGAGAGCCAGATAAGAGAATGAATGAATGAATGATTCGCTCCGACCCTCCCCACCACCATCTCTCGCTCAAACCCTTCCTTCAATCCAACTCCACTCAATTTTCAACCAAAAATTTCAATCTCTTCTCAGATTCTAAAAGTTACCCAGAAATCTCACCACCCCAAACAATCTCCACAAATTTTTCCCTATTTTTTTTGAATTTTTTCGATCAACTTTTCACCCCATTTGGTCCCCATCGCCATCAACACCACCACCAACAACAACAACAACAATGACCGAAGTTCTACGCTCCCTCGAAACCCAGACCCACCAATCGCAATCTCTGCTTATTAATCACAATCGAAACAGTTCATCAAACCCAGCTGTTGAAATCGTCGATGATGATGATGGGTGTGTAGGAGAGGAGGAGGAGGAAGGGGAGCTCAAAGAGGGAGATCACAAGGAGACGGATCAGCTCTCGGCGTTGGCACTCTTTGTGACTGCGTTCAGGAAGTACTTGATCGCGTGCAGGTCGGAAAGCGAGGAGCTTTGTGGGATGGAGATTGGGTGGCCGACCAATGTCAGGCATGTCGCTCATGTCACCTTTGATAGGTTCAATGGCTTCCTTGGATTGCCTGTTGAGTTCGAACCTGAAGTGCCCAGGAGGGCACCCAGTGCCAGGTCGGTTGTGTTTGAATTCATTGAAAAGTTTCAATTTTTTGGGTTTTTTTGAATTGGGTACATCAACAAGGTGGGTCAAACTCTTCATTGCGCTCGATTTAGTGCACTTAAGTTGTTTTGAATTTGTGGATTGGATGGTCAGTTGTTGTTTTTTGGATTATGGCATCTAGAGCAAGGTCGGTTGGATTTGAATCCAGTGAAAAGTTTCAACTTTTTTGAGTTCTTTGAATTGGGTTTTTGTTGTTTTTTGGATTCTAAGGTGGGGTTTGTTTTTGAGTTTTTTGAATCAATCCCAAATTAGTTGGGGTTGGGTACATAGATCAAACTCTTTGTTGTGAAGCTTTTTTGAACTAGGTATTTGTTTTGAATTTGTGGATCGGATGATCAGTTATTGATTTTTGGGTTTTTCAAATGGGTTTTTGTGTTTGGGACAATGGTTGTTTGATTGTTTTGTGAAGGTGTGAAGAAAGGGAAATGATATTGAGTTTTTTCTAATTCATTTTTTTTTTTTAAATTCTTCTCTTTTATTATTTGGGTGTGCAGGTTTTGATTGAATTTGTTCAAATGATTCTTTTATGGGTTTGCAGTGTTGATGGTGTGAGATGAGATTTCAGTGCTTGCTTATCAATGGCGTCTTAATTGTATTGTAATTGTATAATTGTAGAGGAAAGATTGCTCAATTTAGCAATAATTTCTTAGCCATCAAAATCATTGGTTTGCTTTAGTCAACTTGCTGCAAGTTTCTATGCAGATTTTTGTTGGGTCTATTCTTTTCTACGACTTACAATTATTGGCGGAGCAGGTTTAGGTGCCTTTTTGCTTGTCATGAGTTTGGGTACATATGTTTGTGGAAACCCTTAGATATTTAGCAAGATCAGCTATAGAGTTAGTCTTAAGGAAGAATAATATTGGTTCGGCCTATTTCCAACCTTTTGTGGAATGTTTAGTCATCGTTTTCTTTCTTTTTTCAGTATCTTGGTAGATTGACGTCTAAGCTTGAAGCAAAGAATCTAGCTTTGGTTTTCGACATTTTAGGCATGCAACTTAGCCTCCAATATTATGACAAAATGAGTCTGTTGGGCTAGCTTCACCTTATAAAAAATATTTATATTAACCTGGTTCTTTGTCTATGTCCCATTTGCCCTTACAACCTTCGCAAGTGGAACTTACAAAGCATTTGCATATACATTTGTATTCGTAACTTTGGTATTAGAGTTATTATTTCTATATTGGAAGTTTAACACAGTGATCATTCTTCTGCAGTGCAAATGTTTTTGGAGTTTCCACGGAATCTATGCAGTGTTCCTATGATAACAGAGGGAACAGTGTGCCAACGATACTGATCCTGATGCAGAAACGGCTGTATGCTCGGGGGGGATTGCAGGTTCGCCTCATAAATTTTATTTTATATTGTTCCTTCTTCCTTATTTTGAACCACTTTTTTCATATTACCATGAACAAGTATCTTCCTTTGAACTCTCCGTATTCATTCATTTATATATTTTTTTTCTTTGCCATTCCATTGCTCTTATATTTTTAATGAATATTTCTAATATGCAGTCTGAAGGGATATTCAGAATCAATGCGGAGAATAGCCAAGAAGAATATGTTAGAGATCAATTAAACAGTGGTGTTGTGCCTGATGGCGTTGATGTGCACTGTTTAGCTGGGCTCATTAAGGTATACTTCTTACATTTTATGGGCAACAGAAGTATGCCTTTACGTGGTGAATATAAGGTTGTCTTAAAATAGATTTATTGGCATATCCAAGAATACAGTGGCGCATGCATATGGTTCAGCTTTAGGTTAAACTCTAAGCAACAACAACAACATAGCCTCAGTCCCAAATTAACTGGGGTCGGCTACATGGATCAAACTTTTCCATTGTGCTCGATTAAGTGCAATTGATGGTGAGCTTTGCAAACCATTCAAATCAAGAGTAGGTTAAACTCTAAGCGCCAAGTTCAAATGCTTGTGGGTGTTGGCCTGTTGGGCGATGCAATTTTAGTAAGAATAGGAGATTTTATGGCCAGTAACCAACTCTTGATTTTACTTGTAATCCAACTTTCACACTCTTTTTGAGTCTGAATGTTGAAGATTCCCAGATGAAAGGTGATTGGATGATTGGGATCGACCGTTAGCATGTTTTCGTTAGTGATTTGAATGGGCATTGAGGATCAAACATTAGCATGAATTGAAACATCTTTATGCTCCCAGTTTTAAACATGGATGGTTCTACAGGCATGGTTTAGAGAACTACCCCAGGGGGTGTTGGACCCTCTTGACCCTGAGCAAGTGATGCAGTGCCAGTCCGAAGAGGAATACGTTCAGCTTGTGAAGCTTCTGCCCCCAACAGAAGCTGCTTTGCTGGACTGGGCAATCAATCTGATGGCTGATGTTGTCCAAGAGGAAAATCATAACAAGATGAATGCTCGAAATGTTGCAATGGTATTTGCTCCAAATATGACAAATGTAAGTTGTTGCTTAATCAAGCAGTTTCATATTACCATGCTTATGTGTGCAAAGCTGTAGACTGAATAAGTTCACTGATGGTTAACAGCCCATCAAAAAATTATACATCTTTTTTTTTTATTGATACTTCTTGTCTGCAGTTTTTAATTGCAAGTCCTTTTGACCAACAAATTAGGCTAAAAATCTTCTGAAGTGGAATTATCGACTGCTTTTTCTGTGCGTGTCATTGTGAGTGCAACAAAAAAAGGCGAGAGCTTGGGTTATGATATGCTTTAACAGAAAACACTCCATTATAACAAGAGGGGAATGTAGTAATGGAATGCTCAACTGGTTTTCTGTGATGACAAACTGTGTATTGTTTCACATTGTTACCATATAAAATTTTTCGTTATAGTATTGATTGCTTAACTGTTATGTTCGTAATGAGTGCAAAATAATATCTTTCAGTCACAGATGGGAGTTCACGGAGTTTTATAGCATGCATGATTGAATTTTTAAGAAGAGTAACCATGTCACTAGTGATCATTTGATATGTTTATATGGTCAGTTAACACGGTGACTTGTGAGCAATTTAAGTATTTCCTGTAGAATTCCCTTGAAATAGCAATACATACAGCCTGGTCAGTGACTCAGTTGTTAGTTCAAGTGAATGACCTGAACAAGATTACTTCACACTGCCAGGGTTGCATATTATTTAGATTTTGCCGCCATTTGTTACAATATTTCATTCACCCGCTTTGTTTGTCATTTCTCTCTTCAGTTTTTGTATGCATGGCGTATCGGCTTTACGGATTCGTGATAGGTTTCTTATCGTGCTGTAAGATTACGCTCATGGCTCTTTTACTTTTCGCAGATGTCAGATCCCTTAACTGCCCTTATGTATGCTGTACAAGTGATGAACTTCCTAAAGGCACTGATTGTTAGAACACTAAAAGAAAGGGAGGACACATTGATAGAGTCAGGTCCCTCACCACGCTTGGAACCAACAGATGAGAATGGCCACCACAGCGCTGCGCAACCTTGTTTCCAAGAGATGAACCAGGAGAAAGAACCGGCGGAGCACGTTTTCGTGGAAGAAGAACCTGTTTTAGATGGCCCTCTCCGCTTTGAAGAGGTCACGGTTGAATCTGAACCTCACAACTCTCTCGAGAAAGCATTCGCTGACACAAACGAACCCCTTCCTGATAGCTGCACTTCTGATGTCGGAGTTGAATCTGCCCCTTCGACCGATGCATCAGAAACAATCACAAATGCTCCCAAGACCACGGCTCAATCAAAAACCCGCAGAAGTAAGGCTCTGCAATCGGGTAGTTTGAATCTCCGAAGGGGTGCCAGAAAGGCCAATGGACAGGTTGTAGCTCAGGTACATGAACTTGCTGAGAAATCGAAGAGTACCAGTATCGTTAGCCGTATAAATTCAAGGACAGAACGGGTTGAAGCTTGGCGGTGAACGAGACAATGATTTCATTTCCAGTGGTGTCCTGACCATAATCTTTTGTGTGGTAGTCTTTGATCTGGGAGTTGATAGAGTTTGTGCATGGCTTGTGTATGTTTTTTTTTTACTCTTAATAGGAGTTTTCATTAACCAAATACTGTTTGTGCATGTCATTGTCATCTGATGGTGTACACTAACATTTTCTGGTCCTGGAATCACATTTTATTCATAACTTGTTATTTCTCATCTCAATCCCACTTGTTTGTAGAATGACAATGACAAATCATGCTTCATTAGTTATACAAGTCTGGCGTTTTCAGTTACTTTAGGTGTTGAATTTGTTGTTAGTTTGGTGAAACATACTAAAGCATAAAGGCACAATGTTTCAGTCCAAGAGGGGAAATTGAACTTGGATTTTTGCCAAAAGAGGCACCCAGTGTTTTCTATTGATATCAAAATGCATGTCCTGTTGTATCCACCATGTAGTATATATTTCAATCTGATCACCCAATTCAACCTTAAAATGTTAAGTAGATATTTTGAATCCTCAGCATCAGAGTTGAAAGGTGCACTCTCTACCATATAGGTTAGATGGAATTGTTTGTGTGGAAAAAAAGGTACAGTGATCAAAATGACACAAAAGAGTTCCAAAATAAAAATAAAAATGCAGCTTTAACCTAAAAGATCAGACATGCAGAAGAGGTCAAATCTATTTAAAATCCAACTAATAATCCACATGGTTAAACATCTTTACAGAAACGACACGAAAGAGTTCCCACGCAAATTTCTGATTTTCGGCCTTAATACTGCTTTCTCGTTGAGCTCCATTATTTTCACGGACTGGTTTGTCGTAATACTATACGCGTCGAAAGATATACGTGTTTCCATGTACTACTTTTATACAGAGTGAAAAGAGAACAGCTACCAGAACCTCTTCTGCCTCCAAACTAACACTTGAAACCTTTGCAGACCATTAGCCACAATATGATGATAAGGGCAAGGATAGCCCCTCCCACCATAAGTTTCAATTTGAGATTTTGCAGCCACATTTTCCGTCGAAGTTGCCTGCCGTGCCTCTGGAAGCTATCAGCCTGAATGTGAATACATAGAACCAAGGAGTGTAAGACTTGTGCAGTCAAAACATAGAAAATGATTGTGTTAGATGCTGTGGTTGGTTTTCATAGACAAGAAAGCAAATCCCCATTCCCCTATTTTATGCCCCCCCTTTTCTAGATTCACAACCAACTGAACAAGGGACTCTCATTGGAGATATTGCCTTAAGAAAATATTATGCACGTAACATACCACGCCGCATCCTAGTATACTGTCACATTAACATGGTTGGCAATATTGCTCAATGCACATAACCAGAGAACTCCTTGCTTGCTATGGTAGTGATAGAGGTTTAAGTCTTCGGTATGCTAGAAAAGGTAGGATGCTCAACCCATATAATGACAAATGGACGGCGGATAATTGAAAATTTCAAAATTATTTAGATAGTTTTGCGTACCTGGAACTGAAGGTTCTCTGTCTTATCAACCAATAGCTCAATTCTCTCCCCACGATCCAGAACCTGGAGAAAGCAAGCACATCAGCAGATTAGCTGGAAGATGACTGTTAGCTAATACCAAGTGCATGAAGTAACACAAGGAAAAGAACTGAGGCACAATTCAAATTATAGAGGAGTTGTAAGTGATGTGATGAACAAGAGATGCATATCAACCAATCTACTATAGCAACACATGATGCTGCAACAAAATAATGGAGTCAAGTGTTGATTCTGTTGAAGTAGAAGATGTCAAATAGAATTCCCCGTGGATATGAATTCCTATAAAAGTGGTGTTACGCATAACCAATCCAGTCTTATCTGGGACACTACTAATACCTGTATAATGATCTGGGCATGTATTCCCCGATAACACACCTCAAGTGTCTACAAATAGGCAAGGAGCATTTATTGAGAAAATTATTTGTATGGTGTATATTTTAGCCTTCTAGGATACAGCACATTAGAAAATTATGTTTTCATTTTCATTTTAGAAAAGCTCATGTTTACGTCTGACAACTATATAATAATAATGATTAATGAATGGGAGGAACTAGAAAACTAGCACCTAAAAGAAGCTTAACCGAAAGAGTCAGGAAAAAGGATCACAGCTTCTAACAGCCTATTATTAAATGGAAGAAATTAAGGGTAATGGAGAAACAAAGATAATCGCCATCACAAGACAAGAACTGAGAAGAGGGGAGCATCATAACACAGTATTAAGGAGTAAATTAAATCATATTAGCAATGTATAAGCTATCAAAACTGACACCAGAACATACACCAGAAAAATTTGGGATCACGCGCTGGGTCAAAACACGTACTTCCTAATTTTAGTCAGGTTCAAGCAGAATAAAAATGCATACCTTCTCAATGTTGTCCATCATTATACCTTTCACTTCTGTTATTTGTGCCTTCAATTTGGATAGTTTACTAATCTCTTCAGGATGGTTTGTGCAATAAAGCATGTGGTCCTTAAGCCTTGGCCTGTTTCAACAAAACACATTTCCGACATCATCATCTATTATAATCAAATGTTGAGAAACTTTTCATAACATCAACAAAATGTAAAATTTTCATAACATCAATAGAATGTTGGACACTACACACACCCGAACTCCCTGTCCAAATTGTATGCAATACTGAATCTGTCCTCAAATAAATCATCATCTTCATCTGCAAGGGGGTGTGAATCCCCATTTCCAATACTTGCCCCATAACATTGTCTAAAATCATCCTTCACCCTCTCAAGAAACACAAATGGAACATTCCTCCCCATAGATTCATCAGCAACAACGAGGAAAACTGTAAATCCAACAAAAAAAATATGTAAAAAGATACTTCAACAAGAAATGATTAATAAAAGAAATGCCGACAGTATATTTGGCAAGAAAAAACAGAAATTAAATTTGTAAAGTCGAATAGACCTCACCAAATTCATTGTCTATCAGGAAGTTGAATGTGTAGCCATCACATGAGTATGTATACTTGCTGCTGGTTGACGGAAGTTTCTGTAAGCACTGAACCGCAATGGTGCTAAAGTTCCCAGAAAACGACGTGTGCTCTGCCAATACGACAGTGCCCTTTGCTACAAAACTATATATAAAGCCTTTATGACTCATAGCTCCGATTTCCCTTCAACGTCTGAAGCCAACAACATTCAAAAAAAAGAAAAAACTAAGCACAAAAAATTCTACAATGCTAAGGAATAATTAAATACAAGAATCACTGAGTAACAACTCAAACAAAATATAATGCAACACCACGACATGATCAAGATCATTAGTCATCTACACATATCTATAAATAACAAATCTTTGACATCTTTGTTACCCATAAAGGAAAAGGAACCAAGCTGAAATCATTTTCATGGGTCATCACCATAGCTTTCCCATTTCTCAAACAAACAAACAAACAATGAAACCCCAACTCCGCATCATAGTAAGTTTAAAGGGTCCTATGAACATAATATCCTGAATCCCAAATTAGTTGGGGTCGGCTACATGAATCAAGCTCTTCCATAGCACTCGATTTAGTGCAATTGATGGTATACTTTTCAAATCATTTAAATCTCTCATAATCAATGCGCCTCCCAGGTTAGCTTCCTTAAACAACTACAAGGATAAATAATCACATTTTTAGCGGGCACAACATGAGATCTTCGGCATCATTCATCACTCTATCGATAAATATCCGGTCAACAATTTATTTATTTATTTTGATAGCCAAGGGTAGAGGGTAGTCGAGCCACCGCCGCAGCCTCAGACTGATGGTGGACTTGACTAATCCCTCGAGAGATCCTTAGTTGCCCCGACCACAGATCCAAGGAACAAATTGAATGGAAAAAGTAGCGGGTAAGTTTCAAGCTCCAACACATCGGCCTTAATCAGCGTGCTAGAAAACGAACTTACCACTCGACCAACGCCCCTATCCGACAAACATTTTAACATACTTTTTTACAAAGCTTGCGCGCCGGGGCAAGCAATAGCGAACACAATTAACTCAAAATTCAGCTTTGAAAGCAATACAACAAGCTCGACATGCAAAGCAGCGCATCAAAAATCAGATCCTCAACAACGAAATTCATGCAAATCAAATCGAATTCTACAACAAACAGACACCAATTGAAGTCGAACGAATAAACAAAGAAGAATTCATAGATTGACCTAAAAACCCTAATTGAGGAAATACAACGGAATCGCGAGATTTAGAAAAGAAGATTAAGCGAGGCTACGATGGTAATTATGATTAAGCAGAAACCGAACCTTGATTAGAAGATTAAGAAGAACAATTGAAGATTGCTTGGCGACGAAGGCTTGGATCTGAACAAGAAGAAGAAGAAGAAGAAGAAGAAGAAGAGTCAATCTCGCGCGAGCGCTGGACCAGTTGGTTAAGAACGGAAGTTACTGTCAATAGTGATTTCCCTAAAATACCCTCTTTTCAATAAATAATTACAACTTTTTCTTTTTTGAGCTCGATCCACCTATTTAAAGCACCCGATGAAGTGGCACACCTAGATAACACCCAACCCTAAACCAATTTATTTTCTTTTATTTTATCGGGTGTCACGTCACCGAGTGCTTTGACTGGGTGTCTATGCGAGGTCGATCTAGCATTTCTTTTTTTTTTTTAGGTCAATGGGAGTCAAACTTATGATTTTTTTTTACCTTGTTTTTTAACAAGTGATGTCTTATCGATCTTACGAATGATGTTTTCACAAAAAATCATAGCATTTTGTTTAGGAAAATATTAAGCTGATCTTGGGCACACACCTTTTTTTTGTTTAGGGTAATTATTTTATGTGAGGCACCCTAGCATTTTGATAATCGTGCCCTTATTTTCTGTCTAGGCTTCTTATTTTGAGAAACCCATCTACAAACATATCAAAATTGCAAAAATTCAATGGTTACTTAGTTTACTTTTTAATGAAGTATATTTATAAGTGTTGATCTTCATTCAATTAATTTCAAGGCCTTTTTTAATTGAAACTTCATATATATGCGATTTTAAATTAGAGATAATATTGGCACTGACTGAAATCCACAAGTTGAATGAAAGCGATTCTCGACACTTCAAAAAATAAAAAATAAAAAAATTAAACTGTACTTAAAGAAACTCTTATCTTCCTATTAAGTTTCTACTGAGCATTTTTTTATTATTTTTCTAATATCTGCGAGCATCATAACCTTTTTCGACCATAACCTTTTTCGACCCCAGCTTACTTTGATTCAAACAATCTTCCTTCCAAAAGTTATTTTGGCACACCATCCCCATAACTCAAAAAATCAACATAATAAAATGCAGCTACGACGACTCAAACTCACGAGCTTTGTGTAAATCAAAGTTACGATACTCATCTCGTCCACACTACACACCACACCTCATGAGGCTTGACTATTTTCTGTTTAGGCTTCCTGTTTTAAGAAACCCACCTACAAAATTGCATGTCAAAACTGCAGAAACCCAGTAGTTACGTAGTTTACCATTCAAAACACACACACATAGAGTAAAGCTGCAAATAGTCAACACAATTAAATACAACATCAAAGGGTTTCCCCTTGCTTTCCTCTCTTCAAATCTAATAAATTTGAAGGGGAAAAATATGGATACAGAATTCATAAACAATCAAGCAGAAGGCTGGAACACAAACAAACCCTTCTTTTTCCCAGCTCGGCTGCCACTTAAAATAAAGGTTTTTTTTCAGACCATCAGCTTTATTACACAACTTAAAGCTGGATGGAACAATCAATGGTGGTTGTTAGACCTGACGCCAGCCCCCGCCATTTCGGGGGCTTCGCCTCTAGTTCTCTTAACATAAGAGGCGTAGTCGCTGTAATGGAGAGTGTAGACTGTGCTCTGGTAACGAGTAAGGCGGATTCGCTTTCGGAGTGACTCCGTTATGGTGCCATTGTAGCCAGCTTTGCGCATTAGTGAGTCAATTGTCTCAATTTTTGTCCAATCTAATGAGAAAAACACACAGCAGGTAAAAGATTAGAACACTAAAATGGTCCCTCTAAGACCTTTTTCCATAGTTTAATCCAATGAATAGATAACTTGAATAGCCTTGTTCACCAACAGAATGAAATCGAGAAGCATACTTTCATGAGCAGCCACCTCGGGCAAGTATGTTGCACTTCGCCTCGCATTATAATCAGGATCGGTAAATTCAATAATCATACCATGCTTACCAACCTGAAATGAGAAATTACCCGATTTAAGAACTTAAGGGAAAAAACAGAAAAAAGAGTTGTACTTATTGGTTGTATCATCTTCTCCCCCTTTCAATAAACTCACAGTTAGTGCTTTTGACCAGCAGGTGCTTAATATGATGCACACACACCAGGATCACAGCACACCAACTGGTGCTCCTAATTCTATAAACTCTTCCTAGTAGTTTTATAATTCAGTGGATTATATATGTATGACTTTCTCAAAAGCTTTCCACACCACGACCCTAATAAAATAATGTCCTCTCTCTGGTGAGCGCATGTGCTCTTTGACAAACAGGAGCAAGGTCAACTTTACCAAAAAAAGGGTGCAAAATCAAATGTTGCACAATATCTTGCAACCACGGGAGATTAGAAATGACCATAACGAGAGGCAACACATGTACGGACACACATGCGCATGCACAAGAAATAAGAGAACAGTGAAGATAAAAAAGGATAATTAACAGGCCTTCAAACCAACAAATCCATATGTGATTCTGAAGTTCATATACAACTACTTAACAAGTGAGGTAGATATAAGTGATGTAAAATCTCTTTGCATTTGAATTGGAATTGATTCCCTGACCTGAAATTAACCTTGGCTATGGCTAAGGAGATTTATCACCATCACATATTAGATTGATTTGAAAAATTGACAAGTTATGACTGAAAGATAATAGGCTAACCTCCCAGTCAAGGTAGTTGAGAGCAGTTTCATAATCAGTCAGAATTGATACTGTACATTCCAAATTTGGCAATTCCTTTGGTTGTATAGGTGGGAACCGGCGGTCCCGGAGAGCACTGCAAGAATTGGTAAATAATCCAATAAGAAAATAGCGATTCAGAGATTATCAATACCACCAATCCGCAAATGCAGGTATATCTGAAATCAGAAATGAGCAATGCAGTTCTACAATATGAAACTTAGTGGTCACGTTTTAAGGTTACATGGATTATGTTTAACTTAAAATGTAAAAGGAAACAAGTTGCTTGAGAAGCCTCGTGATTGATTTAGTAACAAATGTGTGATAGGAAATCATTATATATTTGAGTTGGTCAAAGTTAAGCAGTGCAGGCAGTTTCTAGATATGTCCAAACCACCACAACCACCATTCCCTAATTTTTTAATATATTGGTGATACTCATTTTCTTTGAATCTCCATACTTCTCGTTCAATCTTTATGAGTTTCAACATGCACTCACTATCCTAAATGGCAGGAATTTCATAAAAGATGTTCTTAAAATTGACGTAACCCATAAAGGATACATCAATATTCGCATGACGCATTCCAGTATTTCATTTCCCAAGTAAAACTGTGAACTGCATATAATACAAATTGCATATTTCCTCGGAATCAAAAGAAGATATAATAGCATTGTTGAGTCCAGTTCACTCCAAATTTCCAATTTATGCAACAAGATCAAATCTGTTTTGCAATCAACAGCAAACTAATAGAGGTCTATTTTTCTACCTTTTCTCTTTTCCTTTCTTTTTTTTTTTTTTTTTTCGTGCACAAAGAGAATGAGTAATTGGGCCAATGCATCCAAATATGCTGTGAAACTAACAACTTAAAATGAATAGTTACCTGGTTAGAGCATAATCCTTAAACCCATTTATCAAGGCGCGAGCTTCTAAAGTTCCAATGCATCCACGCAAACGAGGCTCCCCACCATTCACCACCTTCTTCCATGTGACAAACAATGGGCTGGAGGCAGTTAAAACTTTGGTTCAGATAAACAAGAAAAGATCAAAAAGAAAGAACCAAACCAGATTCTACTTAAAGAATGAGAAACAGATTCTTGTGCAGGGTAAGTAGCCTTCCGCAATATGCAAGCAAGTAGGCGAAGAATATAACTCACAAGGCAACTAAATTTACTATAAGTGAGAGAATAAAAGCTTAAATCAGGGTAGCCCAAACATAAAAATCTCAAATTTCAGAAATAGCAACAAGAGCCACACAGTTTTGGTACACCTTTGAGATGTTTAAGCACTAAGTAGCAAACATACGAAGAAAAGTGAGTGCACCGTGAGGTTCATAACCATGTGCAGGTAGAAAAGAACATCATCAACGAAATTTCTACATAGATAATGGCATGAAACAGATATAAGATCAAACTGAAACAACATTCAATACTGACACGATGAATGAAAAATAGGACACAACATTCAATTGTGACACGCTTAAACAAGAACAAGAAAATTAGAGACCAATTTGGATGCAAGGAAAGAATGGTTAACTCTTGCACAAACATCATGCTTAGACAAACAAAAAGCATAATTAAGAGAAGATAAGACAACCCATACATGATACATGTAGCAAAAACCATAATGCTTAGAAATTAAATTATTGGGAGTTCAGTGATAAAAAACTGCACATTAACCAGCTTAGAGGCAATCGAATTAAGGGTAAGTTCTTAAAAAAAACAACAACAAATTAAGGGTAAGTTTTTAACCACTAAAAATGCAAGAACATGAATGGAATTTATAAGAACAGTAAACAGGGGAATAATAGATAGCGCCGCCACCACCACCAACAACAACATAGCCTCAATCCCAAAATTAGTTGGAGTCGGCTATATGGATCAAACTCTTCCATTGCGCTTGATTTTAGTGCAATTGATTGATAACACCAATGAAACAAATAAAGGACAACAAGTGTGATTTGTGATCGAAATATTCCTACTAAGTTAAAAGGAAAACTTTATAAGAGCGCAATTAGGCAAGCTACGCTTTATGGAAGTGAATGTTGGGCGGTCAAGCAACAACAACAACTACATAAAATGAACGTAACAAAAATGAGGATGCTTGGGTGAATGTGTGGTAAAACTCATAAAGATAGAATAAGAAATATATAAATTCAAAGACAAGTAGAGTAGCACCAATGGCAATAGACACAAAGATTAAGGTCAAAAAGTTGGCCTACATTTGGTCAACTAGAAAGATGACCTACAAATGCCCCACTAGAAAAATTCGACGAGGTAGAGTAGACCAAAGTTAACTTGGGACGCATTAATTTGTAGGAGGGATTTGAATGATTTGAAAATATCACCATCAATTGCACTAAATCGAGCAATGGAAGAGTTTGATCTATATGGCCGATCCTAATTAATTATTTGGGACTGAGGCTATGTTCTTGTTCGCCTTTAGATTGTTGTTTGTTGTTTCCAGCACAGAACTTTATCTACTTGAGCTAAAAATTAACACCATTTCAATGAGGGCAACTATGTCATCAAATCAACAACACATGATCAGAACATGAACAAGGTCAAAGAAATCGTAAATCTCACTGTTGACCCTCGTCGAAGGCCGGCGGAGGCGCCTGCTCGCTGTTGTAATGGGCGACGAGGTGTCGAAGCAAAACACCGCCATTTCCCGATTAGCGGACACCATTTTGAAGCGCGAGAGATGGGGAGTCGGTCGTGCAATCGCGATCGACCGTCCGATTTGGTTGGGATCGACGCCAATTGAGGCGTCAATGGCGTTTGTCGAAGCTCTCTCTCTCTGTCTCTTCTTCGACGAGCGAGAGAATTTGTCGCTTTTCTTTCAAGCCTCCCTTTTTCTCTATTGAGATTCCAACTCTTCAGCTCTCTCCTCGCTTTTCCCAAACTGCCCATCTCCACAAAAGGAAATGACAAAAGGAAATGACAAAAGTATTTTACTTAAAAAAATACCAAAAAGATTTACATCTCCGCAAAACAGAGGAACGTCCTCTTGCTTGATTTTATTTAGTTTTGGTCGATTTCATATCTCGTTTTTATTTTTTGAAATCGATCGTTTGAGGTAGTCTAATTAAGTTGCATTTGATAGAGTAGTTGTTATGTTTGTGTGGCGGTGCATTCAATGGGTTCTTGGCCACACAGGCGAGAGATTTTGTTTGGGCGCGAGCATGACCGAGCTATTGCTAAAATTTTAAAATTATTTTTATCACGAGAGTAAGTCGAAGTGTATAGTTTTTTTGCTGCAAATGTATTTTTATTAAATCAAATAATATCACGTATGAAAAAACATCTACCCTACGTTGACAAAAAACAGTTCCTTCAAACCATATATTTTCAAACATTGTTACATCGTTTGTCGGATAATGCAAGAATCGATACATATGTCGTTTTAGGTTCAAGCTTGGTGGTGTATCCAAAATGGTTTGTATGAATCAATATATGTACGGGGGCAAAATGTTTGAAATTTTTATGCCTTCATTGTATATATGTAAAATTTTGTATATATCGAGCTTCACTCTGACGTGCTGACTAATTTGTATAATTAGCACCACACACTACATTGGGAAAAATAAAAAAAATATATATTTTTTTTATTATTAAAAAAAGCTATGCTTGATTTTTTTTTTTATTTTTTTGATGCTCTTCATGGTGGTGCCTTGGCATTGATAAGTTTTGTTCTATCAATTCCAACTTTTGCTTGACCTATTCAATTATGTCTCAATTCGTGTAGGCATCATTCATACATGCTTAGTGCATGAAAATATAAGAATGAAAATGTCATCACCTTCTTAAATGACATAAGAAACGACTAAAAGTTGGAATCTCGAAAAATGCCAACTTCACGTGCTTTCGAAATTTTAAAGTGTTAAATGGATGGCTTTTAAACTTTTCTAGCAAATGAATTTGTTGTGACTTCATGACACCTATTTTTGTATATAGACTCGAACCCAAGAGACAAAGAGTGGAGGGGGGCTAATTTTCCTAACCCATTTTGACTAAGAAAAATATATTTATGATCAGTTTATTGTTCATTTTAAAAGTGTTTCACGTTTAAAAGTGAATATGAACTTTTATTTAACATATAAGAAAACTTCTTTGTGTAATGAATCTTGATGGAAATTGCCAGTGGACCATTAATTAGAGTTTTGGCCCTGATGTCATATTAATGTAAAACTAAATACCGTGAGATGTTCTTATTTATTGAGTTTTGGGATACATAAATAAAAAAAGTAATTAATAACACAAATATAACAATACCAAAATCTGGAAATCACATAAATATAATAACTTTATATAATTGCTTAGCATAAATAATAATCTCACATATATTGATTAAATGAAATTTCATATGTGGGATCAAAATAATAATCTCATATCCCTTAAGTGAAACTTCACGTGCTAAAAGACTATCATTTGATTCGTAACTTTGCATGACAACTTGATAAATTTCTTAAATATAAAAATCGACATAGATATCATTGTGTTTAAGGAGTCAAAACCTTCGCAATGAATTCTTATTTTGTTACATATAATCGTCAATAACAGTAAACTTAATTTGTAAACTCAATTAAAATTGAATTTTTCATGTGGCCTATAAGATCATGCTTTTAAATGAATGTTATTTTAGCATCGCATTTCCATGTCATTTTCTCTTATAAAAAAATAAGCAAATAAAAAAATTTGGGTGTGAACAATATATGCATAATTTAAAGAGGTTAGGTGGGAATTACCTAAAAAAACATAAAAAAAGAGTGGTTACGTTGGTGATTTCAATTATGAATTTTAAAGCTTATGGGGGATTAGGTGAGAAAAACAAGGCCTTGCTACGCATAATTGAAAACTTAAGTATAAAAAATTGTCCTTGCAAGATTTTGTTAATTCAAAAGCCATAAGAGATATGACCAAACCTTTATCTCTCCCTTAGTTTATAGAATCCTCCTAATTTTTTCGGGGGTCTTAGTTTTATTGGCTTTATATATAATTGATATTTATATATGCATGTTATGAATTTGTTGACATTTTTTTTTTTTTTTTTTGTATCACGACATTATTGTTTCTTAACTCTTAAATATTGGTAGAGAAAAAAATATACATTGATTATCAACCACAACAAAACCTCAACCTTTAATCTCAAATCCTCAATTCTCAAAATATGTGGATCAACTATAAGATCAAACTCTTTATGATATAATATTGGTTAATATATAGTTATATTATAAATTTATAACTAAATATTATATATAATTATTGATCATATTACAATATGCTTATGCTAACATATGTATATTACAAATATAAGTATTATTTGAAAAAAAATATAGTTTTACTTGTTATGTATGTATATTTGACACATTATTTGTTATAATTTTTTTTTTTTTTTTGAGAATCCCCAGCTGGGATCCCCAGATGGAAAATGAATAGGAGAAAAAAATCTCTCATGGAGATTCCTCATCCCCGCAAAAATCTCCATGAAAATCCACACGGGGATCTTCAATAGGTAATAAAATTGGTAAAATATTTTACCCACGAGGATTTGATGGGCATGAGGATGTGTATGAGAATTCATCCCTTGAAGTGTACGGTGATAATTTTTTTAGTGGGTATAGGTATGAGAATGGGGTCCTCATCCCCTACCCTACCCATTTACATCCCTAGTTACAAAGTCATTTTTTTAGGGATATGTTACATTGTTCATTCTTTGTTTTTTTGGGTCAAATATTTGCAATATAATGTTTTTAACACTCAAAAAAAGGTACAACAATCTATTATAAAGAGGATAATAAACGTTACAAGATTCTGAAGCTCCAAACAACATATTTATGAAAAGGACAACAATCTTTTTATGGAAGGTAACAATCTTAACAAGGAGACAACAACCTGGTAAACGGGACAAAAACATTAGATCTCGACCTAACAAAAGTAAAAGACAACAAAACAATCGAAACTCACACGATAGTCGGTGACACTGCCATTTGAGATGATGCTCACCACCAAATAAGGTCAGTCATGATTGACAATCCCCACCGTTGATGGCAAAAATTGGCAACTACATCTTGTTGTTGTTCCTCCTTTTAAATCAATCTCCAAGCAAAAAATAGGCCATATGTTACAATGTTCATTCATTACAATAGTTATCCAACAATGAAGCACTATTTCTAACTAACTCTAAAACCTCCAACTATATATATATATATATATATATATATATATATATTTTTTTTAAATCATTCGTTATGTAGACTATTCGATTACTATAAATTTATCTCGAGTCATGCATCATATGTGCAGGGGAGCTTTCAACATTGTTATTTTCATTTTCACGTCTTGACAACTCGACTCGAGTTACTAGTTAAAGGACAATAACTCGCTTCGAGTCTTGCTAACCAATGTTGGTCCAACCATTTTTCTTACAGCCAAAGGTTACTGTGGCGGTAAAAACATATGGTTGGACCGCATCGCGCCACGTACACCGCACTTCCACGCTTTTCACCTAAAACCGACACGTGTCGGTTATGATCAAAACCAAGAAAAACGGATAGATTTGATGAGATAGATATTCACACTCCAACGCACTCCATTGCTACTCCTCTCGAGCTTCAGC
Organism: Stephania yunnanensis; assembly: GCA_039657365.1. Lineage (NCBI taxonomy): Eukaryota > Viridiplantae > Streptophyta > Magnoliopsida > Ranunculales > Menispermaceae > Stephania > Stephania yunnanensis. Next base: position 72,135,769 of record CM077580.1, read on the forward strand.
CATGGAAGCCATTCTCAATTCCACCGCTTGTTCCCGCGCTTTTTCAACCACTTCGCCTTCCTTTCCCGCCAAACGGAGCTCACGCAGCGCGAGAGACTCCGCCAAGTTCTGCTCTTCGTGGGCTGGCTCAGGCGCATCGATTCGATCGATTCGCCAGTCTTTGAGAAACAAATTCACAGTAAGCTTAGAGAAAGATCACAAATTGCTTCAACTTCCGTACTTGTTTGAAGCTGAATTGAAATGGGGTTTGTGGGATTGATTCAGTTTTCATGATTGTTTTTTTTTTGTGACGAATTGATTCTGGGCAATGCCAGTTCTTTCGATTTTGTTAGTCTTCGAATGCATCTATTCGTGTTTTGTGAGTTTTTGAAGCTGAATTGTGGTGGGGTTTTGTGATTGATTCGGTTTCCCCTCCTTTTTTGGGGGCAAATTGATTGTGGGCAGTGCCACTTGTGTCGATTTGTTAGTTCTTTTAAACATAGTTTGGAGTGGAATTGATGAATTCATTTGTGTTAGATGAGTTTTTGAAGCTGATTTGATGGTGGGTTTTGGCGAATTCAATGCTCACGCTTCACGAATGTCTTCAATTTCCCTAGTTTCTTGAAGCATAATTGTGGTGAGGTTTTGTGATTGACAATGGGCAATGCGGATTGTGTCGGTTTTCATAGTTTTTGAGCCTAATTTGAAGTGGAATTGATGTGTTTTTGAAGTTGTTTTGATATGGGTTTTGAGGGGTTGTTTGAATTGTGTTACTTTTTGGAGTGAATTTGGTGGTGGACATTGGTTTTGATCACAGATGGAGGTCTGGGATTTGGTGAATTCCAGGAATCCGACAGTTAGAAGGGGAATGCGAGGCGTTGTTAGAGCGGAAATGTTTGGGCAACTGACTAGTGGCCTTGAAGAAGCTTGGAAGAAACTCAAAGGAGAAGGTTTGTTCTCTTTTGTTTCTTTGATGTTTGCTTAACTGATACCCATGCTGCAAAAATTGCAAATTTTGGTGATAAATGGATGATACAACAACAATAACAATAACAATAACAACTGGTTAATTTCACCTATGGTCACTCAACTTTAGATGTTGTAAAACTTTTTGTAACATTTCACTAAAAGTCACTCCGGTTGCTTTTACCGCTACATTACGTTGTGGCACTTACGTGGCATTGGTAAATTTAGGATTGATATTAGGTCGCCTTGACATCTGTATTCTTCAACAAGATGTCCATCCAATTGTCCATATTAGCTAGGTGTGTAAAAAAATGTCACAACACTCAACAACACAACTAAGATCACCAAAACTTACAATTTGGGAGTTGATCAAGTTAATACAGATGATTGCTTAGTGGAATTGTTTATTGTCATCTTCAATTTGTTGAAGTTTAGCAAGTAAGTGTTGGGTTTTGGGGTTCATACGCAGCAGAGATTACAAAACAATTTTGACAAAAACCCCAACAGGATCCGAATCTAATTCCATTAAAAACGTTTAAACCATGAAAAACTTAATCATACCTCAATCGCAATATACCTTTCAGAAGGTTGATCGATCTCTAAGGCGCTGCCAACGACGAACGCCCTCTATCAGCAGTCCACACACGAACGGCGGCCGAGATTCGAAGTGCTAGCGTCGAGAGAATGCCAAACCTTTTTGTTTCTCTCCAAAACGATCCAGAGCATACCAAAAACCCTAAGTTGTTTCTTAAACGAAAAAAAAGAGTTTTTGGCCTTTTTATCTTTTGTATGTGTGTTCTAACTTAAAGCGTCTATTTATACAACCCTTGTATATAGACGGTTAAGTAAATTACACATATACCCTTACTTAAAGAAGTATAAGTGTAATACACCACAAGGACGTTTCTGTCATGAATTTTATCACATAAAATTCGTTTTTCTGAATCGTCTTAAAATCTCGCAAAACCATTCTTAGTGTGCGACCCAATAGGCTCATACAACGTTGGCAAGTGTACCAAAACACATTTTGGTATACAAGTCATAAGCGCCTCTAGCAAGACATTATGACTACCCAAGTTGTACGAATATCAAATCGATACAACCTAATCAATAGTGTATATAACATCCTTTTGTCACACGATATCCTTTTGATCAAACATAAGGCATGGAATTGTCATCCAACATGTTCAATCGTACTAGTCTCGATCTCTAGGTAGATCGAAAACATCCAAGTGACATTGATCAATATCAATTCACTTAGACTAGGCCTTTTAACAGTCTAACACATCGAGGGATCCACTAGATATCTCTCTTTATATGAGAGGGACAAATTCTATCTCGATTACACAACTTCATCACATTGCTCACACAGTAACCAATCACAACCTTTATAATCGTCCAGGTTAAAGACAACGTTTGATTGTGTCAAATCACCGTGTTCCTAATGTTGAAGTCTCTCGGTAATCTCAAGTCGAGGACTGGAATATATACCTATCATGAGAAACAACTATGACTTAATCCATGTTATGTTCTCATAGCTGGTCGGTCCAAGTACTTTGTTCCCTAACAAGTACTTGTGATCTTGATTCGTATCCCTATACGTATAATCATCATATGATCATCAATCAAGACTCACACTAGTCTTAATTCATTATAGTTCCCAGTATAATGATCGACTATGGACATTTAGGATATTTATGTAAATACCCATGGATCTTATTATAATGTAAACATGCAAATTAATTATAATAAACAAAGCAAATGAAATCCTCTATTTTTATTAACTAAAATTATTCATAAAGACGGTTAATGGATTGACCTAGGGCACATGCCCCATCATCTCCCACTTGCACTAGGGCCAATCATACATGCATCTAATGCCTAATGATCTAACATGACCATCATGTTTTGCTTGTGGAAGAGCTTTTGTCAATGGATCCGCAACGTTGTCTTGTAGGTACTCTGCAAATCTTTACGTCTCCCCTCTCAATAATTTCTCGATGAGATGAAAACGCTCGAGTATATGTTTGGATCTCGTGGTGTGATCTAGGTTCCTTGGCTCGTGCTATTGCCCCGTTATTGTCACAATACAAACAAACAGGTTAGCAATACTCGGAACCACACCTAGTTCGAAATGAACTTTTTGATCCAAATCGCCTCCTTTTCGCATCGGACGCCGCAATATACTCAAACGGCTGTTGTAGAATCCGCCACGATCTCTTGCTTCGAACTTTTCCACTTCATCGCACCCCCATTCAAAGTAAACACATATCCAGATCTGCGATCTAAAATCATCTATATCGTTTGAAAACTTGCATCTCGTGTAACCATTTACAACTAGATCATTTTCAAAACCTCCATAGACCAAGAACACTTCCTTATTCCTTCTTAAGTACTTAAGGATGTTCTTTACCGCTATCCAAAGTGACTCTCACCGGATCTCGACCGATATCTACTTGTAGTGCTCAAAGCATATGATACATCAGTCGAGTGCATAACATGGCATACATGATAGATCCAATAGCCGATGCATATGGAATCTTATTCATACGGTCTCGCTCATCATTTGTCTTAGGACATTGAGTCTTCTTTGAGACTTATCCCATGAGACATTGGCAACAATCCTCTTTTAGAGTCTTGCAACCGAACCTATTCAAGACCTTGTCTATGTAAGCACTCGACTTAGACCGATTAGCCTTTTAGATCTATCCCTATAGATCTTTATCCCTAGGATATAGGCCGCATCTCCTAAGTCTTTCATTGAGAAACACTTCCCTAACCAAGACTTGACATTCTCGCAATGTTGGGATGTCATTTCCAATGAGTAATATATCATCAACATACAAGCACGGAAAAATAACTACACTCCCACCGACCTTCTTGTATACACAAGGCTCATCTTCATTCTTAATAAAACCAAAATCCTTGATTGCTTCATCAAAACGAAGATTCCAACTCCGAGAAGCTTGCTTTAATCCATAAATGGATCTTTGAAGCTTGCATACCTTCCTAGAATTCTCGGGATGTACAAAACCTTCAAAGTTGTGTCATATACACGTCCTCAAGCGCCTTTCCATTAAGAAATGTCTTTGTTTTTACATCCATTTGCCATATTTCATAGTCATAATATGCAAAGAATGGCAATTAAAATTCTTATGGATTTAAGCATGGCTATCATGGCGAAAAAGTTTCATCATAATCAACACCTTGAGTCGCACTCGAAACCTTTTGCTACAAGTCTTGCTTTAAAAGTATGCACTTTGCCATCCATGTCGGCTTTTCTTCTTGAAAACCCATTTACATCCAATGGTCTTACCACCTTCAGGTAAATCAACCAAGTTCCAAACTTGGTTATCATACATGGATTGCATCTCGAGTTCATGGCACTTAGCCATTTATCCGAGTCCGGTCCAGACATAGCCTCCCGATAAGTAGTGGGCTCATTTTGGTCTATAAGCAACACATCACGACTATCGTAATGAGAAATCCGAATCTCTCTCGGCTCATGTCTTACCCTACTAGATTTACGTGGGCCTTGTGTCACTTGTAGAGGTTCAACCGGTTCGGAACGTTGTTGAACTTCCAAAGAGCTGTTCGAGTGTTTACCTGTGATTCTTGAACTTCTTCAAGATTTATTTCTTTCCCACTAGTGTCTTTTGAAATAAACTGTTTTTCCATAAAGGCACCATACCGAGCAACAAACACTTTGTTCTCAGCGGGATTATAAAAGTAATATCCTTTTGTTTCCTTAGGATACCCCACAAATAAACACTTTTCGATTTAGGTGCTAGTTTTTCTGAGACTTGTCGCTTTACGTAAGCCTCACAACCCCAAATCTTAAGAAAAGACAAACTAGGTCTCTTCCCGTACCATATCTCATATGGTGTTTTATCAACCGCTTTAGAAGGAACTCGATTTAGAGTGAAAGTGCAGATTTGTAATGCATAACCCCAAAAGGATAATGGAAGATCTGCTCGACTCATCATAGATCGAACCATATCTAATAAGGTTCGATTTCTCCTTTCGTAAACTCCATTCCATTGTGGAGTTCTTTCGGTGGAGTCAATTGGGAGACAATCCCACAATTTCTAAGATGATCATCAAATTCTTGGCTTAAATACTCACCACCTCGATCTGATCGAAGTGTTTTGATAGTTTTACCAAGTTGATTCTCGCACTTCATTTTGAAACGTTCGAAACATCTCAAATGATTCAAACTTTATGTTTCATAAGATATACATAACCATATCTCTTTGAAATCATCAAAATGTAATGAAGTACCGATAACCTCCTCTAGCCATTGTGTTTATAGGACCGCATACATCGTATGTATTAGACCCAATAAATCACTTGCCCTTTCACCGTGTCCAAGAAAGGGACTTTTAGTCATCTTGCCCAAGTAAACAAGATACGCACGTTTCATATGTTTCTAAATCAAATGAATCTAGAAGTCCATCTTTATGGAGCTTCGTTATGCGTTTCTCATTTATGTGCCCGAGACGACAATGCCAAAGATAGGTTTGATTCAAATCATTTGACTTGAACCTCTTTGTATTTATGTTAAAGACTCGGAGTATCAATGGACGTTTTCATGCTTAGAATATAAAGACCATCATACAAATCAACATTTGCATAAAATATGCCTTTACGAGAAATGGAACATCTATTATTAGCAATAATAAAATCAAAACCATCCATATCCAAACATGAAACAGAAATGATGTTTCGCTTAAGTGAGCACAAAATAACAATTATTTAAAGTTAAAATAAGTCCACTAGATAAAACTAAGTCATATGATCCAACAAACCAGGCGTAAAGAACTCTTGCTCCATTCCCTACGCGGAGGATGACTTCTCCTTTCTTCAACTTTCTACTTCGGTGAGTCCCCGCACATTTATACAAATGTGAGATCCACATCCAGTATCTAATACCCAGGAATCACTAGTAGATAAATTAATTTCAATAACATAAATACCCGTAGTGGTAGTCGCACTACCCTTTTTCTTCCTTAGATCTTCCGAGATAGAGTTTGCAATTTCGAACCAATGTCCAGTGCATGACGAAATGACAATTTCCTTCCTTTTCTTTTGGGTGTTTTGAAGTAGAAACAGTGGGGCTTGACTTGTTCCACAGGCTTTGCGACAGTGCAAAAAGCAATGACCTTGGCAACTTTAGCCTTGCCTTTGCCTTTCTTCTTCATTCCCTTTCCCTTTTGGACCATCAACACATTACTAGAGGGTTTCTTGATATTTTGTTCATGCAGTTTTGAGCATCAAATGCAACTCGAAATTGATTTCTCCATATTATTCATATTGTAGTTCATCACAAATTGTGAGTAACTCTCTGGTAATGAATTCAAGATCAAATCCGTAGCCAACTCTTGGCTTATGGGAATCCGAGTCTATCAAGCCGGTCAACATAGCCCTTCATCTTCGAACATGAGGACTAACCGACGCACCCTCGGTCATCTTGCAAGAATGTAGGTTTTTGACTGTCTCGAACCTTTCTTGCCTAGCTTGCCGTTGGAACATTTCCTTCAAATGCGTTATAGCCATGTCGTAGGCTTCCATTAGTTCCATGTCCTTCGAAGTTCGGGAACCATAGTTGCCAAGCATAATACATGCAACATCGTAGAATCGTTGACATGCTTACTATGCGCATCCTTCACAGCTTTCGTAGCATTGGTGGTGGGTCCTCGGGATTGGAGCATCCAGGACATACAACTTGCGTTCATGCTTAAGAACAATTCTCAAGTTTCGAACGGTCAAGAAAGTTAGTCCCGATAGTTTATCCTTCTCAAGGATGGATCGCAGATGACAGGGGATTATTGTTACTTGAAGAGGCCATTGATCTACAATAAAGATTATGCAAAGTTTATTTTAGTATAGAGGAATAGACTCCCACTAAATTAACAACCCTCCTAAAACGTCTTGTTTATTTAGGGGACTAAAATCCATATTTCACCTAATTCTATGACAAACTATGGCATGAAACACGAACTAGATTATTTAGGTAGGTAACGCTTACCAATTACATCTTATGTAATTTTTAGATCCTTTTATGAGATACGGGACATCTTATGTCTTAGCATGTTTTATCTCATCATTTGCCTAAAGCTCAAAACTATTTTGATGGCTTTATTAAGTCGGACCATTTTAAACATTTAGGTAACTCTTACCCAACTTGTCTCACCAAGATAACACAATACACCCAACTATGGTCAAACCGTATTAGTGTGATCGAGGCCTTGACAAGTGTTTAAAAATGGATGACATGAGACTTAAAATTTAATAGAGGGATTTTATTCTGTTTTAGTGAATTTTATGTAAACAATAAAATATCATATATTCTATTGATTTGTTCAATCACTAAACAATTTGGAAATTTCTATATTATTCACCAATAAAAGAATTTCCTTGCGCTAGGATTAGTTAGAGCGGTCCCCCGCCGTCAATGGCAAGAAGTTCATTGACCGATCAATGGACGGGTACTGAAGGGCGCGCCTCTGTTTTTTTTTTTTTTTTTTTTTTTTTTTTTTTTTAGAAGACGGATCTCAATTCCGAAAATTGAAATTCGCTATAGAAAATCATATTTTTCGCTGATTTTACTATACTAAATTTACCCCTTAATTTATCCAAAATTAAGTCAATTAAAACATTTTTAATTAACCCGGGCCCACATCTAACTAATCATCTTATCCTAATCCAATTAGGACTAATCTTATCCTAATCCAATTAGGACTTATCTTATCCTAATCTAATTAGGACTAATCTTATCATAATCCTATTAGGACTAATCTTATCCTAATCCAATTAGGACTTATCTTATCCTAATCCAATTAGGACTAATCTTATCCTAATCCTATTAGGACTAATCTTATCCTAATCTAATTAGGACTTGAGATATTTGAATCCTAGCATATCACCAATAACAAGATTCTTGATATTTATCTCATATTCTAATTTGTTATCTATCTTTATAAAATAGAAACTTCATAACAAAATAGATATAACAATATAAATAATTAATTTCGAAAATTAATTAATTATAAATAAATAATTTCGAAAATTAGTTATTTGCAATTTCGGTCCTCATCTAGATAATCACAAATATGTCATTGAATCATGAACTACTATCCCAATCGAATCTAATCATATTAGTTTCGAATTAATATTCAACCTTATACAATTCAAGAAACGTAAAACAATGTAACCTAAATATGCATATTGAATTACAGAGATTTCATCCATGCATCAATGCACAAAGAATAACGATTATACCTAATGATTTCAATTAAATCACAAATATGTGTATCATATACACAAACGTGATAATAAATCTCAAAGAAAACTTATGTATATCACATATACATCAACTATCAATATGCTTTCGATCATATATCATGTATATATCAGAAGAAAACATGCAATGAATTTAATGGAATCAAACTCGAAGGCTCTGATACCACTGTTGGGTTTTGGGGTTCATACGCATGAGATTACAAAACAATTTTGACAAAAACCCCAACAGATCCGAATCTAATTCCATTAAAAACGTTTAAACCATGAAAAACTTAATCATACCTCAATCGCAATATACCTTTCGAAGGTTGATCGATCTCTAAGGCGCCGCTAACGACGAACGCCCTCTATCGCAAGATCCACACACGAACGGCGGCCGAGATTCGAAGTGCTAGCGTCGAGAGAATGCCAAACCTTTTTGTTTCTCTCCAAAACGATCAGAGCATACCAAAAACCCTAAGTTGTTTCTTAAACGAAAAAAAGAGTTTTTGGCCTTTTTATCTTTTGTATGTGTGTTCTAACTTAAAGCGTCTATTTATACAACCCTTGTATATAGACGGTTAAGTAAATTACACATATACCCTTACTTAAAGAAGTATAAGTGTAATACACCACAAGGACGTTTTTTGTCATGAATTTTATCACATAAAATTCGTTTTTCTCAATCGTCTTAAAATCTCGCAAAACCATTCTTAGTGTGCGACCCAATAGGCTCATACAACGTTGGCATAAAGTGTACCAAAACACATTTTGGTATACAAGTCATAAGCGCCTCTAGCAAGACATTATGACTACCCAAGTTGTACGAATATCAAATCGATACAACCTAATCAATAGTGTATATAACATCCTTTTGTCACACGATATCCTTTTGATCAAACATAAGGCATGGAATTGTCATCCAACATGTTCAATCGTACTAGTCTCGATCTCTAGGTAGACCGAAAACATCCAAGTGACATTGATCAATATCAATTCACTTAGACTAGGCCTTTTAACAGTCTAACACATCGAGGGATCCACTAGATATCTCTCTTTATATGAGAGGGACAAATTCTATCTCGATTACACAACTTCATCACATTGCTCACACAGTAACCAATCACAACCTTTATAATCGTCCCGGTTAAAGACAACGTTTGATTGTGTCAAATCACCGTGTTCCTAATGTTGAAGTCTCGGTAATCTCAAGTCGAGGACCGGAATATATACCTATCATGAGAAACAACTATGACTTAATCCATGTTATGTTCTCATAGCGGGTCGGTCCAAGACTTTGTTCCCTAACAAGTACTTGTGATCTTGATTCGTATCCCTATACGTATAATCATCATATGATCATCAATCAAGACTCACACTAGTCTTAATTCATTATAGTTCCCAGTATAATGATCGACTATGGACATTTAGGATATTTATGTAAATACCCATGGATCTTATTATAATGTAAACATGCAAATTAATTATAATAAACAGCAAATGAAATCCTCTATTTTTATTAACTAAAATTATTCATAAAGACGGTTAATGGATTGACCTAGGGCACATGCCCCATCAGGAAGATTGTCATGGCCGAGTCAGGAAGACTTGGTTGAGAACTTGATTTTGTGACGGCGTCTTTGAAGGAACTGACCGAGGAGGAACCAACCTTGGAAGTTTGAGCCGGAGCGGTCTTTACTGGTGTCTTTGGTTGGATAGATACTTTTGGGGCAAATGCGGCGGCATAGTTAAATTTATTCCACCATTTGCAAGAGATATCTTGTGACAGATATAAATGGGTAGTTGAAAGTGTGGTCTGGGGATTATAGGCAGAAACGGTAGATGTGCCATATTCCCATTTGAGAATCCATGGTATCGTATATTTACAAAGGAATAGAAGAATGGATATCTGCTCTGATGTAAATTTTGTTTGAACACGAGCAGGAAAGATAAATTCATGGGGACCATACTTGTTCCACCAACTAGTGAGCCACCATTGGGGAAAAGTGGTTGGGCAATTAACATGGAAAGATAAATACCAGGAATGATGATCAGGGTCTTTATAAAATATAATAGTTTGCCAGGCAGTAATATAATCTTGATAACTTATAGAAACAGCTGGTTTATCTTTACAAATAACAATATCTTTGTAACTAAATGGAGTTTTGGTGATAAATTTATAATTTTCGCACCAGTCATCAGCAGATAGAACTCGCAGAATTTTGAGTTTTGAAAAATCAATTTCAACAGAATTCTCTCGAGACATATGGACAAAATGGACAGACTGGGTAGAGAGGAGAATATTTTCATAAAACTGAATAGTAGCATTAGGACGAGTTGGGATAAAATGGAGACCAGGTGGCATGGTGCAGGCAATTTGGGTTGCTAATGGTTTGGCGGCAAGAGATGGGTCTAATATGGAAATGAGATGTTGGCTAGTGGCTAGGTAAGAACAATTTGGTTCTTACCTCCACAGAAAATTGAATTCCATGCTTCTACCCATAAATCACCGAAAATCACCAGTAGTCGACACAACAAAGCCTCAATCTCGAATTAGTTGGGGTCGGCTATATGGATCAAATGATTTTACTTGGCACGATTTGAAAAATTTGATGTTAAATTCCAAAATTCAAAGGGAAATCTGTGTGTTCCAATTTTGAATCACCTTTACAAAGACAATGTTCAATATAGGCGTAAAAATCTTCATTTGATAAACGTACCCGAGGACTAAAAAATTGCATATTGGCATTTCCACGATTTCGTGTTTATGTGCTGATTGAATCAGCATCCTGTATTCTGGTGCCAGTGAAATAGGTTTCTTTTTACCCTGATAGGTTGTTTCATTTTTCTAATCTGATTATATTCTCTTAGAGGTTTTGACAAAGGAGAATATTGTTGAGCCGATGAGAGATATCAGAAGAGCACTTTTAGAAGCAGATGTAAGATTATTTGTTTCATTAAATTTGATTGGTCTTATCAATGTCGCTACCGTGAGGCTTATTATTTATTTTTCTGCAGGTAAGTCTGCCTGTAGTGAGAAGGTTTGTCCAGGCTGTTAGTGAACAGGCTGTTGGGGTTGGCCTGATTAGGGGAGTTAAGCCAGATCAGCAGTTGGTTAAGGTGTGGTATTTGAGCTTTGGGCTCTCTTTCTTTCTTTCCATGATAAATGTTTACCAAGCTTCCTAGTAATTGTTGATGGGTGGGATATTTGATTGTTGTCCTGGTTCTGCGAGCTTCTAACTAATGCAGACGTGCTTTTAACAGATTGTGCATGATGAACTCGTGAAATTGATGGGTGGAGAGGTATCTGAACTGGTTTATGCAGAATCTGGTCCAACAGTTATATTATTGGCTGGTTTGCAAGGTGTCGGAAAGACAACTGTATGTGCTAAGTTGGCTTATTACCTTAAGAAACAGGTCCGGATCAGTGTTTGTTAGTTAAGCTTAGACACAACTTTCCTTTGTTGCATAACTGCATGTTCCCTCAAACGCTTAATCTGAAGGACACTGTTGACAGGACAAAAAATCCATGTTGGTTGCGGCAGATGTGTACAGGCCTGCTGCAATCGACCAACTTGACATTTTGGGCAAACAGGTAAATTTTGTAAATCTCCTACTCTGATTTCACCATGATATTCCTTAACATTTGCATCAGCTCTCAACAAAAAAAAATTTGAAGGAAAATTTGTGAAGAAAACAAAATTCATAAGAAAAACACCATCTCTTTTTGAATATATAGGTTGCGAAACCGCAAAGTATTGGCTGGATAGCCTACCTGTGGATTATTTTCTTTGGCTATTCCCATTGGATTGGCATTTGGATTAGAACACTACAAAAATTGAAAAGTGGAGGGAGGAAATAGAACAAAAATAGAGTTGACTCAAGGAAAAGCTAAAGTTGTCAAGAATTGTAAATAAAACAATTTGGGACACTAATCAAATACATTATTCGTCGACATGTAAAATTTGGATGGTTTCATATTTTCTCATCGTAGTATTACATGCCCGTCCTCTAGCCCTGAGCCCTCAGATTACGCCTCAACGAATTTGTTTTATATTCGTAAGATAAAAATATAATGTATAAAGTATGGCTTTTCTAGGTAAGTTTGTGATAATCTGCCAAGTCTTTGCTTGAATTATAGACTATATTCAAAATCTGAAATAGATTTTTTCATTTCAATGTCATATTTATTTATCAGTTTGTGACAGGTGGGTGTGCCTGTTTACTCAGCAGGAACTGAGCTAAAGCCTTCAGAAATAGCCCGAAGAGGTTTAGAAGAGGCAAAAAAGAAGAATATTGATGTCGTCATTGTGGATACTGCTGGAAGACTTCAGGCGAGATGAGAAATCTTTTAGATGATTTTGCGCCATCAAGTTTCTCAATAGCCTCATATTATTTAATTGCATTTTTTTACCATATCAGATAGATAAAGCAATGATGGATGAGTTGAAGGAAGTTAAGCGAACATTGAACCCTACAGAAGTTCTGCTTGTGGTGGATGCAATGACAGGCCAAGAAGCTGCAGGTAATAATTCTTGCAGTTACCTGTTTTAGGATGTGCTTCATATTCAACCTTGTACCCCATATGGTTTTAGGAGATCAAAGCATTGCAGGCTTTGATTATGCTTTTTTAATAATTAGTGAAGCTAGTCTCTGATGTCTTGGTTAAGATTTGTAGCCACGTATTTCCTCTTAATCAATCTCTTTGTGTGATGTTTGCAGCTCTTGTTACAACATTTAATGTTGAGATTGGAATTACTGGTGCCATATTGACAAAACTCGATGGAGATTCTAGAGGTGGAGCAGCTTTGAGCGTGAAAGAGGTCTTGAATGTTCCTCAACTATGAAAAAATTTCTTTTTTGCATAAATAGTTCTGTGAGTTGAAATTATTTTTATGACTGATTAATTGTCGGTTAACAATTGCAGGTTTCAGGAAAGCCAATCAAGCTCGTGGGACGTGGAGAGCGCATGGAAGACCTTGAACCTTTCTACCCTGATCGTATGGCAGGAAGAATATTGGGAATGGGAGACGTTCTTTCATTCGTTGAGAAGGCACAAGAAGTTGTGAGTATGCATTACTTCAATTTTATTTCTTTCTAGAAAGGTCTTATTATCAATTTGTGCTGATTCCATTTGTCTGAGTAGATGCGGCAAGAAGACGCTGAGGAATTGCAAAAGAAGATAATGAGCGCAAAATTTGACTTCAATGATTTCCTAAAGCAGACTCGTGCCGTTGCAAAGATGGGTTCTATGAGCCGTGTTATTGGAATGATACCAGGCATGGGGAAGGTATGCTTTAAATAACCTAACATGTACTTGGAACATTTTATCGACGGTCATTTCCATACTTCTTTTGCGTCTATATTCATAAAGTAAAAAGGATGTTACAACTGTCCCCGAGGCTTGTTTTTAAGAATCAATCGACAATCAATAGTTTGTAAAGACGGGCTGTTATCTACTGCTTTGATTTGATAAGATTGAAAAAATAATTTATATACTTAATTCTTCGTCCATGTATGAACAGATTACCCCTGCACAAGTCCGAGAAGCAGAGAAGAGCCTAAAGATAATGGAAGGCATGATTGAAGCAATGACCCCTGGTCTGTCCTCTCCCTTTGGTTTTATATAGTACAACGTTACAACCTCACAATATTGAATAGCATGCCTAAGCTTCTTGAAATTAACTGAACCTGAAATGTGAACATATCGAAGTTTAAAGATGGATGTCAAACTGGGAAACCGAGGATAAGTTGTTGGTTACTTGGGTCGGAAACTGGAAAGTCCATCTTCCCTATGTACCTGATACGCACTTTAGATCTTCGAGTATTTCTATAGACAAGCAGTTTGCGGTATCTTTCATGTCAACTACTTTCCTACTTTTCTTATTCTTGTGTTACTTCGCAGAGGAGAGGGAAAAGCCTGAATTGTTAGCAGAATCACCTGTTAGGAGAAAGAGAGTTGCCCAAGACTCCGGTAAAACTGAACAACAGGTATCCTCATTTCATCATAGCAGATTGATCCAATTTATAAAAATAAAAATAAAAAAATCTTGTCCAGGATCTTTATAGTTTTGTTGCACATTCTCGGATTCCGTTGTTGAATGTTGTGATTTTAATCTGTGCCAGGTGAACCAACTTGTTGCCCAGCTTTTTCAAATGCGGGTCCGTATGAAGAATTTAATGGGCGTCATGGAGGGGGGATCAATTCCTGCACTAAACAATCTTGAGGAGGCACTGAAATCTGAACAAAAGGTTTTTCATTTGTTCCATATTATTGCTATCCTATAACATGAAATGGCATATGACGTTGTTCGATTGTTCCTCGTATGTTGGTTTTTCTTCTTTGATGAGAAAGCGATCTTTTTTTAGTGTCTATGTTATGCATCAGTATGAAAATTTTGTGCCCCTTTCCCTCTGCTTCCATCCTCGCTCATGACGCACATTGCACTCGACTAGACATTGTCGGGTCTTTACTTTTGTCGAAGTGATTTATTTATTAAGTTCCACAGCTCATTTACCTGTCTATTTACCGACTACGCATGTTCATTTTTCCGTCCTCTATGTTTTCATTGCAGGCACCACCCGGCACAGCAAGACGACGAAGAAGACCAGACTCCAGGAAATTTGTAAACTCAACATCTGCACTTCCGACTCCTAAGGGCTTCGGCAGCAAGTCTTGAACTAAGATTTTGTGGAAGCACCAAAAAAAAAAAAAAAAGAAAGAAAGAACTGCAATTTTGTGCATCCCTGAAAAATGTCTTTTGGGTGTGATTATGTATCTGGAATCCATTTATTTCTCCCAATGTAAAGGGTGATTGATTGCTGCTTTTTTATTCCTTTTGTGAGAAGTTGTTATGAAATGTCCTTAAAAGCTTCCATTCTCACAAATTTTCTGATGTGTAGCAATTTCTAGTCAATTGAATGTTGATGGGAGAGGACTATCAATGAAATGCTAGTTCCATCATCACATTGAGAAGAAGAAATTCTGATTTTGCAGTTTTAATTAATAGAAAGTTTTCATGCCTGTGTTTAAGCATATTTTTTTTTCAAGAATCATCAATGGCTTATTGTTATTACAATAGTTACAAAAACATTTAGCTGTATTTTTGAGTTGTAGAATTAAATTTGCAACATACAAGAAAAAAGCAAGACAAAAATTGTATTTTATTGTTTTTATATATTCGTTAGGGCATCTCTAACCCAACAACACTAAAATAACCTAACAATACTAAAATAGTGTAACACTAGCACTATTCATATCTATTTTGATGTAAAACATTAACACTATTCATATATATTTTGATTTAAAACGTTAACATTATTCACATTTTCAGTCCATCAACATTATCTGTATTTATTTTTTATCATTTTTTTTATTCGATTTGATTTGCAATCTCAAAATAGTATAATTATAAAGATGATTTAAAAAAAAATACAAAAACAAAAAGAATAAAAAAATAATGAATAGTAATAAAATATGTGAATATCATTCAACGCAATCCCACATGGTGACGCTGGTTGGAGTTGGTCTTATGGTGGGCAAAGTAGACCCATACTAAATTATTTTGATTAACTACAAAAACATTACAACATAAAAAACATTGTTTATATTTATGTTATTAAAATAGATTAAATACACATTTAAGCAAATTTAGAATATAATGCTATGTTGTTTGTTGCATTAATTAAGTTTATATTATTTAGTAAACTATCGTTTTTCAAAATTAACACTAATTATGAAATGCCAATTATATATTTATTAAGTTTAGTCAACATAATTTTTAACTATACTGATAAGTGTTGTTGTAATACATATAATAATTGTGTTTTTCTTAGTAAGGAAGGGTCACCGAAACTTTCTCTAAAGTTATAAGAAGGGTGTCTAATATGTAACTGGTTTTACTTATCCTTGAAACTAATAACGGTTTTACTTATCCTTGAAACTAATAACTTTTTTATTAGCGAACATTAGTGACACACCACCAAACCCTTAATATTTATTCTCTTCACACATTCCAAAAGTTATCTTTGGCTATATCTCTTCATTCCTGAAACCCTCACTCCATAAACCTCTCTACCAAACATAATAAAAATCCAAACTTTTGAATTTCGGCATTTTCTTCGTTACTACTTACTACATGGATTATTATAAAAACATTCAGTTATATTTTTGAGTTGTAGAACTAAGTTTACAGCATGCAAGAAAATAACAAGAAAAGTTGTATTTTATATATATATATATATTCTAGTCTACAGAATAGCCACACCACTCAAAACCCCATAACTCATACAATCCCAAATTACTTCTTTCTACAATATATAAAAAAACGTTATTTATATTTATGTTATCAAAATATATTAAATACACAATTAAGCAAATTTAGAATATAATGATATGTTCGTCGTCTCATTAAGTTTATGTTGTTTTCTAAACCATCACACAGTTTATATTATTTTGTAAACCACACATATGGTTTTTCAAAATCAATACCACATTATGATATGCCAATTATATATTAATTAAGTCCTACCAACATAATTATTCAATTTTTGAAAGCTATTTGGGTTATGTTGAAGAGTATTATTTATGCACAATATATAAATATACTATCCACATATAGAAATGCCCAAAAAGTCTATAAGATCTTTATTAAATGAATAAATAATTTATTTATTTTTTATTTATTTTTTCTTATTAAAGTATTTATACGAGCTTAATGAGCCGGGCTTTTGAACTTTACCTTCTTTTATAAGTTGGGCTTGGGCCATATATAGTGGGCCAGGTTTGGGGTATTTATTTTTAAGCCCGGCCCGATTGTCACAACTCGCAAACAATCACCGGAAACCAAAACCCTAATAAAGTCGACCTATTCTCTTCGTGCGGCTTTATCTCCAAACCCTAACCCTAAAAACCTCTCCACCACTAAACCTAGCAAACATGGTAAGAATCCGAACTTCCGACTCTCAACGTTTTTGAATTCATTGCAAAATTCGATTTCTCCGTTCAAAGATCGTTGTTTTGATCGTTGTTGTTGTTGTTGTTGTTGTTGTAGGCGCCGAAGAAGGAGAAGGCTCCGCCGCCGTCCTCAAAGCCGGCGAAGTCCGGCGGAGGAAAGCAGAAGAAGAAGGTGAGTTGATGATTTGTTTGGATTTGTTTGGATTTGTTGTTGTTATTGATGACAATGATATTAGGGTTTTGTGTGATTTTGATGTAGAAATGGAGCAAAGGAAAGCAAAAGGAGAAGGTGAACAACATGGTGTTGTTCGATCAGGGGAGCTACGACAAGCTCCTCACTGAAGTGCCCAAGTACAAGCTCATCACGCCTTCCATTCTGTCCGATCGATTGAGGGTATGGCTTATGTTACGAGTTTTTACTCTCTATAGTGTTTGTATTTTGATGTGCTTTTGTTCTTCTACATGTGTTATTGTGTCTCCTAGAACTGTGGTTTGTATTTTGATGTGCATTATATGATCTGTTAAGCTGAGCCCTCATGTTAAGGAAAAAGTTATCCTTTTTTATTAAGATGGGTCCTAAATTAATTGGGTCGGCTACATCTATCAAACTCTACCATTGTGCTCGATTTAGTACAATTGATGGCGTGCTTTCCAAATCATTCAAATCCCTCTTAATTAATACGTTCCAAGTTAACTTTGGTATACTCTTACCTTGTCGAATTTATTTTTCAGTTTTCATTGAGTCAAGTTTTTTGTAGGAGCCTTTGTAGGCTATCTTTACAGGTGACTAAACCACCACAACAGCTCTTCCCTAATTTGCTGGGTGTTTAAGATTTTGGAAAATTTTACTTACATCTATACTGCTTTTTCGTTAATAGCGTAATGCTGTTGGATGAGATTTTATTCATTTATTTTCGGCGATGCATTTTGATGTTGTGTTTGATAGTGCTATGTTTCACTGGATCTAGTGTAAATAATTGAGGGTCCATGAGTTTGTAGTTTGTTGGTCTAAAAGCATCCAATGAATTCCTCATGTGTGGCATACACCCTTTATCATATAATGCGGCTATATATATATATATATATGAGCACAATGGAAAAGTTTGATCCATGTAGCCGACCCCAGTTAATTCGGGACTGAGGCTATGTTGTTGTTGTTGTTGTTGTTGTTGTAAACCCTTGGAAGGAAATTGAGTGAATTCATTGTATTAGATGCATATACTCAGAGTTTGTACATTGGTTTTTAGTTGTGGATAACTGCAATACATTTGACGACTTGTAATTCAATTTAGCCTTGAACTATATTAGCAGTTTATAATTCTCTCGTTTTTTGTTTGGCGTGATTGATTGGCTTTACTTCTTTTCTTTTTGGCTATCGTCAGATTAATGGGTCACTTGCACGAAGGGCGATCAAGGATTTGATGGCAAGAGGTTCAATTAGGATGATATCTTCTCATGCTAGCCAGCAGATTTACACTAGGGCTACCAACACATAGAAGCATCCACCATAAGCTTGTTTCTTTCTTGTTCTTTAGAATGGATTTAGACTTCACTGTTGGTTATTGGTCCTAACCCTCAGTTGACTGAAGGGTTTGTTTTGTCCCGGATATCTTTGTTCTTGTTTTTAAATTTTCTTGGAGTTTTTGCGTGCCATAGTTGATGGTTGGATAATTTATTTTCTTTTAAATATTCAAGTTCATCTGGGTGTTTTGGATTGTCGACGATGGATATTTGTATGACGCCATCTTTTCTCTATTAACCATTGAATTGGTCTCTCTAGGTTTGCCAAAGATATGAAATGCATGACAAAAGTGATCTTATGCCCAGTTTCAAACTGCAGACGGTACCTCTTTATTCTAATGGTAGATCTTAGTGCATTGCATCCTATAACATTTTATAGAAACCTGAAATTAAGCAGATGTTGTCATTAAGCTTTTTTATGCATGTTGGTATCGAAACTCCTTTCATTAACTAAGTCGAGAAGTGCAATGCTTCTCATCCATGCTCCTATAGTCAATTTTATTAAAATCTTGCCCCGCCTCGCTTTGCATCACTTGCATAAATTTTTTTATTTTTATGTTGTTATTAAAAAATTAAAACATATGTAATATATGGAATGAGACTTAAGATCTCCAACAATAAAATTTATTTTTACAAGTATGTATTTGTCCATTAAGCTTTTTTATGCATCCTATAACATTTTATAGAAATTTGAAATTAAGTAGATGTTGTCGCACTTTGTCCATCAAAGCTTTTTTTATGCATGTTGGTCTCGAAACTCCTTTCATTAACTAAGTCGTGAAATGCAATGCTTCTCAATATATTTGTCATACTAGTTTTGAAAATTTTATATATTTAATTAAGTATGATAACTTGTAACTCAATTAAGAAAACAAATCTACATTAATCCTTTACTTTGAAAGAACCAGTTTTTTAAAAAAATTGAGAAAGTAGTACTTAAGTGCCAAAATAAATAAAGAATGATGATCAAAATATATATTTTTTACATAATGGGTGGGGCACAAAGAGGATTCCCCGCCCCGATCGGCAAAGTCCGCCCCGCGGGGACGGAGACGGTAATTACGATCCCCGCCCCGCCCTGCATTGTAGTGCTGCACTTGCAACCCTAGACTTGTCTCTATGATTCTGACTGGACTTTACATAACTCAATTTTCTGAAATACTTGATTCAGATTCTTGTATGGCATTTGTGCAATGCACAACTGGAAACCTATATACCTAGTTATAACAGCGATGTAAAACATGATTCGAAGAACAACAATGGCGATGATCTCCGGCAACCATAACTGGTAGTCTGAGATGTTGTCGTGGAGTAGTGCGATACACAAGCCAATGCGAAGCCAAAACTATACAATCTCCAAAATATTGAAGAACTTTGTGGTTTACAGCCATGTTTTCTCAGTAGTTCCCTTAATGTAAGCCTCTTCAAGCCCCAACAGACCTCCATTCTAATAAAACTACCAATCTGCAGGTCTTCAGACATTGATCTATATTGGTGATGATCACCAGTAGTCATTGCAAGAACATATCCCTCCTTTAAAATGGTGAAATCGACTCGCATCTCTGACGATGATCTCCCGATTCACAATCCCGCTAATCGCCTTTATAAACTCATGACAATCTGCGCAAACCCGCAAGTTCTTCATCACCAAAATCCCCTTCCCTACCTCAGTGTTCAGAAGACCAAATGTAATAGCCAATCTCTCACTATGAACCCCTGTACCTACAACACCCTCATGTTTTCCTAAACCGGCGTTCTTCCTAGACCCGTCGGCGTCTTTAACTGAATTCTCCAATTCTTCTAGCATCCTGTATATCTCATTCACCTGAGGATGGCTTCTATCACCAGCCACGAACAAATGTACCTTGTCCTTGTGCTCGACATAGCTACACCCCGGTTCTTTCTTCAGCTTACGCGTTCTTATCATTACTCGGAGCCTTGCTACGCCCTCCGAGTTCTCTGCTTCCGAGTATATGTTCGATAACAACACATAGTACCCGACATTGGTTGGCTCGAGCTCAATAACTTTGTCGAAAGCTAACTCGGCAAGCTTCACATTGCCATGGATCTTACAAGCCCCCAAAAGGGCTCCCCAAACTGCACCATCCGGCTCCACTGGCATCGAAGCAATGAGTTTCTCAGCTTCCTCAAGCCTCCCAGCTCGACCGAGGAGATCAACCACGCACGCGTAATGTTCCACGCCGGGATTCACTCGGTAATTCTCCTCCATCCCATTGAAATACTCTAACCCTTTCTCTGTCAGCCCAGCATGACTGCAAGCAGAAAGCACACTAACAAATGCTGCTCGGTCGGGTTGAATTCCTGCCCGAAGCATTGCATCGAAGAGCTCAACCGCAGTCTCTCCGTGCCCGTGCATACCATACCCAACAATGATGGCAGTCCATGACACAACATTCTTCGCCGGCATCTCATCGAAAATCTCCCGAGCTTTACTCAAATTTCCACACCTAGCATACATATTAATCAATGCATTCGCCAAGAAAGAATTCAAACCAAACTCACTACACAACACAATGCCTTCAATCTCCCGCCCAATTCCATGAGCACCAAGGTGAGCACACGCCGACAACACGCTAACCAGCGTCACGGCATCAGGCCTCACCCCAGACCTCTCCATCTCGCGATACAAACCCAAAACATCGGTCGCGAGCCCGTTCTGCGCGTACCCGGAAATCATAGCATTCCATGAAATCAACCCCCTCTCAGGCATTTCATCAAACACCTTCCTAGAAAACCCCACCATCCCAAACTTCACATACATTGTCAACAAACAATTCATCACACAAACCTCACAATCCAAACCCCTCTTCACACTGCACCCATGAACGCCCATCCCAAACCCCACATTGCCTCCTTCACAACCCTTGATCACGCCAAGCAATGTGATCGAATTCAAGCCCACCCCATCACGACCCATTTGCCTAAACAGCTCCATAGCCTCAAAAAACCTGTCATTCAACACAAAACCAGCTATTAAAGCGTTGTAGCAAACAGTGAGGTTTCTTAGGGGCATTTCATCAAACACTTTGTGGGCATTGGTGATGAGGCCAGATTTGGAGTACATGGAGATCAGGGAGGTGATGATGAAGGGTTCTGGGAGGCACCCGGATTGGATGACGTGGGAGTGGAGCTGTTCGCCGGAGATGGGGAGGGAGAGGGCGGCGCAGGACTTGAGAGCGAATGGGAATGTGAAGGCGTTTGGGGGGTGTCCTGAGCGGAGCATTTGTTGGTAGAGATTGAGAGCCTCTTTGAAGAGGCGGTGCTTTGAGAGTTCTCTCAACCGAGTGTTCCATTTTGTGGGGTTTGTGGGGGAGGTGGTGGCGGTGGTGGTGGTGGTGATGGCGCGTTTGAACATGTCATTGTAGCTGTGATCTCTCACTACTTTCTTATGGAGAAGAGAAGTCAAGTAGAGGCAAATCTCAGTGCATCACATGCATGTCGAGGCTAATGGACGACTCCGTAGGTCGATGTACATTCTAGCATATATATATATATGTATTTATTTATTTTGTGGAGAATGGTAATGTGCCATGGGGGCTCGACCGACATGCACGTGTTGACGATGTGTACATCTCAATGTGTATTGTGCGGACATTATAAGTTCGTGTCGGCGTGTGTGTTCATGTTGGGGCACAATAGCAGGTTCCTCTACTTATTAAGTGATAATTGCATTTGGATCCTTTCGCCTATTAGAAGAGCTTTACCCCTTTGTGTTGATCAGGGTCAGGTTTTGATTGGTCGGGTTCAATGGGCTTTTGGATATTGAGTGGCACAAGCCAAATTTTTTACACCAAAATTTTATTTGTAATATACTGTCGTCACGATAGAAAAAATGTATTTTCTTCGGTCATTTATCTAAGTCATTATAGTAAAAAAACCTTGTTCAAAATTATAAGTCACTTTCAAAATTCAAGAGTGAATTTATAACATTTTTACCCATTTTACCCTTATACAATTCAAACATTTTGATACTTCAATTCTTCAATTCAAACATTTTGATATCAAAAGAAATATATGTAAATTACACTTGTAATTAAAATTGCATTAATTATTGTGTCATTACCTTAAACGACTTATAAATAATCAGAGAGAGTATTTACCAATCATTACTACATCAAATGTCATGATTAAGACCTACTAGTAACACTTACATGTTCAAATCTTTCAACTTTCCATTGTGCACTGCAGAGTCAAAAAGAAAAAAAGTACTGATATCCAACCATACAATGATCCTCTCCAAGACTCCAGCAGTCAATTCCTACAAAATGTCATTTGAATAGTTTAGATCAATTTAGTGGACCTGTGACTAAAACAAGCAAAACTTTTTGACCAACCCATCCACCTATCTATTTGTTTTCTAAGCATACATGTAACTTGGACCTACGTTGACACAATATAAGTCATGTCTGTAACTGAAGCAATGGGCACTCCACCAAGAACCCTCGTTGCTCTCCTTGTACTTTATTCAGTATGATCTTTCATTTTGATGGGCAAGTAAGTGACAATGTGAAGCTGAAGTATGCAATCATGCTACGCTGAAAGCCCTCCGTCGATGCCGTTGTCTGGGGAACATGATCAATAACCAGCCTTCTTGCTTTTATTTAACGTAGTCGACCACATTGCGAGTTATCTCTTCAAGAAATGAAACAAATCCGGTAGAACTTGTGAGGCCGGTGCCAAAAACATCCTGTTCTTCGATGAGGAAGTTCTCGAATATGGTTGCGTCCTCCTGTCCTCCTTTAATAAATAACAGTTTTGGCGTGATACTTCTCTCTTGCTTCAATTTATTAATTGTTGTCCTCAATAAACCTGAAGCATAAAAACAGTCTTAGACCCTCTCTTGATTAAAAAAATCTAGACTTGTTAATTTGAGAGAGAACCAAAAAATAGAGACTAAGATTGCTTACAATCATGTGGAGGAGGAAATGGAAGCGAAGGGTCCGCTGTGGAAGAATAATATACAATCAGAGCTGTGAATGCATCAAGGAGAAATATGGGACTTCCACTCGTTAGCAATGCAGCACGGCTCAGCGAATGCCGAGGATATGCTTGCTTGTCCGGACTAGCAAATGATGCCAACATTGGATATATGGCACGCTGCAAGGAACTTGGATCCAAAGAACTGCATTGCAAGTTTTGATCAATCAGATAATTCAAGTTATCGGCAAAGAAAATATTCCTGTAAAACTATGTTAGATGTGTGGACCGAAATAATAGTCCCACATCGGATAATTGAAACTTCATAGTGAAGTATATAAGTGGCGATCTCCTCTTAACTAGTACCGAGGCCTTTTGAGATAAAATCCCACACCTATAAAAATTGAAAGGTGGTCAAGTTGGAGATAGTATCGGTACTGGCGGAGATCATAGGCTCGCGGAGAAGTGCCGCGGGCATGAAAAATCAACAAACTATGTCAAGTTTTTGAATGAATTCGAAATTGCAATCACGATTATACACCGAAATCTCATGAATTATCATAATTTGTTGTTGTTTGTTTGTTGTTGTTTGTTTGCATTGCTGTCTCCCTAAAGATAGCTTCCATAAGCCTGAGAAGTTTGCCACAACTTTCTTCTCACAACTTAAAGTACTTTTGCTCCAAGTTTCTAACAATAAGCTCACATTTTCAGATCCTATTTCTCAGTAGAAGTATTATTCTTTAAAATCTATGTAGTTTGTGAGTTTTAAATCACTATTTAAACTAATTCACAAGGTTAGGATTCGTTAAAGTAAAAGGGAGAAGAAAACCTGAAAAGGCATTGCAGGTATATGCGGTAGTCAGGGTGAACACCTTCCTCATGTAAGCGAAGAAGAGGATTTCTAAGTAAAGCAAATATAAGGCGAGGTAAAGGCTGTAATTGTGGACACTGGGAGAAGGCAACATCAACATGAGAAATTACGGAACCTCCTTTCCCGTACTGAATATTTTTATAGGCATCATTGTACTGGGCTGTTAGGATCACAAGCCAGTCCTGGAGCAACATCCTTCCCTCTCGAACTCCTTGTTCTAAAGAGGCTAGTATAACCTGAAAAAGAGAATAATAAAATAGGCCAAAGATTATGAGAAATTGAACTTTTGGGGTTTGTCGCCAAATTGAAAGTTACATATAATATACTTAAAAGACACGATCGCTAATGTTAGGTTTCCAATAAAAAAGATAGCTAAGATAGAGTTTTCAAAAGTAAAAAGATGAGTTTTTTTATAATTATGATTGGATAAGAAAGAAACTTAACTTGCCTCTATTGAGACTCGAACCCCCAACCTCTTAAGGAGATAAGAGTTTAGGAAGGCTATGATAAGGGCATGAGTTCCAATCAGATGGAAATGACAACATCCAACATGATAAGCAAATGATAATTGACAGTAAGAGATATGTATTGCTTTCTTAGTCGTTATGTCATGCTGATTGTTTTAAATAAATGAGATCATCACTCAACTTGTTTATCACACTTCCTATTCCCAAAAATAAATATTCATCAAATACATTCGAGAGATATAGAACAAAACTTTTCTATGATTTGGACATGAGCAGTGGAACTGGGACTTAATTCTCTCTCCAATTCCATCTTTTCTTATAGAGAACAATATCATATAAAAATATGAATGGAAGTTACCTTATGAACAAGAACTGAGAGAACGACTTCAGGTTCAACACTGTCGTACAGGTCACTGATTTCTCGAGCAGTTTGATATTGCACAGTTCGTATCCTTAATCTTCTTTTAAGGGAATATTTGGGTCTGAGCAAAGAAAATTGAAAATAACATGAACCATCATCAGAAGTGGGGGGAAAGTAAAAATTTGCTTAATATGCACAACTCTTGACTTTATATCCTCAATATCCATATGATTGAGTACATATACTACATAAACACACATACACACACACACAAACAAATATATGCATCTACATATTCATTCATGATTGGCTAATCATACCTAAAAGTAGAAGTCAATTCTGTCGCTGAAGTTTTTTCAGGAGGCACAACAACAGAATACTGAAATGCAATCTGCAAGACAGGCGGTTCTGAATGTCTGCAAAACAATTCAAATTATACTTTATCACTTAGACTTTGAAAGTTTGATAGCTGAAGCCAATTGCATATAGTGATCAACTGAGTATAACGCCATACTTGTGAATATACATGAAGACAGCAACCCATAGTTGAGTTGACCAGAAATAAATTGAAGCAGGAGATACAATATAAATCTTTATCTTTGTGAAAAGTGCAACAAAAAATGTTACCAAGAGATCAATTCAATGGATGATTTATAGTCATCAGCAGCACATATTGAAGTTCAACACAAGCTCCTTAGGAGTTTGTTTTTACCATATGGATTAGAAATGAGATGTACAATCCATCTAAAGCTGAGACCAACAATGTCAGTAAAATGTTTTTAGACTGGGGTTCACAACTTGAGATTCATGCCACTATTAATTGCAAATAGCACTACAGTTTCAAAAATACGAGCCCGACTAAAATACTCTATACAACAAAGCCTCACTCCAAAATTAGTTGGGGTTGAATATATGGAGCAAATACTTTCACTCAGCATGATTAAATGCAGTTGATGATGAACTTTCATACTCCCTTAAATCCTTCCTACATGATGCGTCCCTAGCTACCTTAGTTCTAACCCCCTGTACCATCAAATTTCTTCATTTTCTAATTTCTACTATGTCAAGTTTTCTAACCAGACTAACCTGGGCATTTGCATGCCCTTAGATGTCTCCAAACCACTGTTTACCAAGTTCATGCATCCAAATAAACCCGATTTTACACACAACTTTAGATTGCATTAACTAAACAAAGAAATTGACATAGAAGATCCCTCCATACCTTGTAAATCCATCATCATTGGTGAATTCAAAGTCATAAGCATATGTCGCATAAGAGTCGCAACAAATAATGTGTTGAACATTTTCATACTCGGGATCTGCAAAGAAATGACCATACTATCCCCAGAAAAAAAAGCGATGAGAAGTTTTTCGATTCGCAATCCCATAATATTAAACAACAAAATGAATCCAATCACTTCAGATGATGACATACAGAACGACCAGGTTTAAATTCAGAGGTAGTCCTTAGCCGAAGAACACAACCAAATGCATATGGGCGACTTAACATCGGTACCTGTAAAAATCATCCACGATTAATTGTCAAAATAAGATTCATAACATTCGTTGGTTAAATATAAAGCAAAGCACTCCTAGAACTCACATGTCTTGAGGAAGTGTCGAATCATCTGTACTTGAATACAAAAACAAGGATCCACCGCTCTCGATGCTAAGAAACTTTAGAGAGGCTAAATCCGTATATTCATTTGTTATTGCAAACATATCCACACAAACACCTGCTTGGACAGCAACAGCAGCCTAGGAAGCATTCAACAGTTTTCACATTAAACAAAAAGTCTTTCAAGAACAGCATATGGTCCTTTCAGAGCCAAAATTACCAGATCTTTGTAGAACGGTGTTTGTTCAGGAAGCAATGCTCGGTCAGCATCCTCTCCTTTGCTGGCATATTGCTCACCATACCGTCTCGTATCCAATTGCCCCGCTCCATAGTCAGGAGTACCAGACAAGAAAGCAAATACCCTAGCTGCATTCGTGTTGCACAAAGTTCATACTTCAAGCAAAACACACCACGTAAAATTAAGCCTAGGTCATATGAATACTGTGCAAGCAAGTATATGGCCATGCTATAAAGATTGACAAACCTAATGCAAATGTGGTTCCATATTCTGACCCTAGATAATTAAAAAGAGCTTCCATTGCCCCTCCAAAACCTCTACCACCAAGAAGAATCCCGTCTATTTCTTGCCCAGCAACTGAAGTTATTGGCTTCAGTGTTTCAAGGGCTGCAGCAATGCAGTCCTTGCAAGTTTCTACCTGTTACATATACAATTGCCTTAAGAGTTGATCGATCTCCTCTAAACTATAAATGAGGCAATCAGTCAAATGCACCAGACACTGCTGGCGGGTAATATTCATTCATAGACTGAAACAATATAAGAATTATGAAAAAAGAGTTTTACTTGGTGGAAATAATCAGCAGAATGGTCTATAAATAACGTACAGGAGCCAAGAAAGATATCAATGGCATGACGTCTTCAAGCGAGATAGGTATTGTCTCATCTGAATCCTGGGGTATCAAGATATTCTTAACAACTGGCACAGGACCTTGAACATCATATAGTCCCAGTTTGTGACTAAATGTTGCAAGGCCAAACAACGAACCCGGAGCAAGAGCTGCCAAGATTTCCACAAATACCCAGAAAAAAAAAAACTATTAGGACACAATTCTGTCTCAAACAATAAATCTGTCTCAATTGCATCCACGTTTTACCTTCCAAAGCCGCCAAGATAGCACTTTTCACAAGTTCCAAAAAATCTTCAGACGCTGCAAAGACGTTAAGTAGAGTTATTACTCATTTTTTCTTCCTAGATAAGCAATTTTTATACCATACAGATTTTGAGTTCATGCAGCTAACAAGAACTTAAGGAGATGCCATATCAACATGACAAGGTTGGCATACAAAAGGTATCATTTTGTTGATATATTTAGATCTAGTTACTAATTTTCTGTCTTTTCAATCAAAAGAACAGACTGCATTTTTTTCGCAAATTCGACAGAATGCCATCAATAAACTAGGCATTTCTAGAGCTAGTGCCAATTGGAACTCAAACAAACCTAAATTACATAGCAAGGCGTTCGAAACCAATCAACTCAAATCCAACCAACAGAATTCACAAGTCACGAAACTTACACGACAAATCGACCGCCGCAACGTACACCGGACGAGCCTGCACGCCATCTCGATCAGATCCATCCACTACAACCACACAAAAACCAAAACACAACATCAGATCCACCAAAACCCCAACCAAAACCACCGAAACAATCACCTAAACCCTAAATTACCAGGAATCTCGACATCTATGAACGAGGACATCATCTCGGGACACGACTGCGGCGCCGCGTAGCGAGTGATCGCCTCGGAAGTGAGGCCGTTCAAGGTGCCGCAAAGCGAGCAATTCCACGCCCACTGATCCAACTCACAGTAGGTGTTGAAGTAGGCCCAGCAGTTCTCGCAGCGGGGGAGGAGGTGGCCTTCTGCGCCGTACGCCGGCGGCTTCCCGAGCTCGTCCTCCGCCGCGAACGGCGTCACCGTCAGCCCCCACGGCACTCCTCCCGCCTCCACCGCGTCCGTGCTCGCCGGAAATCGCGACACCGTTGCCCTAACCGCCATTGTTGATCAGAAGTTCGACCTTTTCTTCACTCTCTCTCTCTCTCTCTCTCTCTCTCTCTCTCTCTCTGTTTTTTAGAGATTCAAAGAATCAAGGATATGGAAGGAATTAAATGCTTTTATGGAGGCCATTTTGGTACTTCGTCCTCCTCAGTGGTATTTTTGAAATTAATATGTCACTATGGGCAGTTTAGGCAATTCAGATGTCGACAAAGAGAGTATAAATTCTCTAATCCTCTCATTTTTCACTTCGTTCCCGCCTTTTGTTCCAGCCAAACCCTAACCCTAAATTTCGAGAACTCTCTGGAGATTTGGGTTTCTTTCAATCGGAGCAAGTCAGATCGGTTGTTGTTCTTGGTAATTCTTCTTCTCGCTTTCTCACTATTCCGTTTCGCGCTGTTGTGCTTGATTTGCAAATCTAGGGTTTTGACTTTTGAATCTTTCGTGTCATTTTAGATGTTACTTTGTTCGTGGAGCTCGCACGGATGCGTTTTGATTGTGTTGATTTTGTTTGGGAATTCGATTCTCTTGATGAACTTGTAGCGGCTAGTTTACTACTTTGTTATCCATGTAACTTGGGATTAATGCTTTGTTGTTGTTTGTTGTTGCTTCATTGATTATCTTTTTTTTGTAATTAGTAGTTTACCACTTCATTAGTTGGTGCTAAATTTTTTTTTTTTTTTTGTTAATGCAATTCATGTTTCCTGATGACCACGTCTCTTGCTTGGTTATGCCTTTTGTTATATTTTATATGGCATGTTGTGTTGGATTATGAATACATTAGATTCATTCATTACTTTTTGAAATTTCTAGATTAGTCATGTTATCTTTTCTTATATATGTTACACCCTTTTTTCTACTTCGCCTGTTTCGTGAATGTGATGCGCAGGGGTTTGCTTTCTCTTTTCTCAATTTGCAACACTTAAATTTGAACCTTTGCAAAGTTACAATACACGCATACATGGAGATATGATATTTGTTGTTTTCTTATTTATTTCACTTCTCTACTTTTGATTTGCAGGACATGGATACGTCGAACCCAGCAGTGTTTGTCAATGCAGAGTTGTTGCCGATGTATGTAGGGCGAAAAGTTCGGGCTGTTGTCCAGGTTCTGCATTCGGATGGTGTAGCCATCAAGGGAAAGTCTACGGATGACCGCTCGCTGATTATCAAAGGCAGTTTACCTCCATTTCCTCCATCAAACTTCGTTGAGGTGATTGGTATTGCAGACACCAACAACTCCATTCAAGCTGAAATAGTAATTGATTTTGGAGAAAAATTCGGTATTGTTTCTAATTCTACATTATATGTTTTCTCTCAAATAATGGTTTTGATTTGGTTGGAAAGTAGAGCAGTCCAAACCATCACGAGCCTTCTTTATTGTTTTTAAATTTATCAATATATTTGCAACTAATTTTTCTGATTCTTGTTTGTTTCCTCCATTTGTGAGTATTTGAAGGAAATGACTAAGAACTATTTGAATTATTTGATGCTTATTAAAATCTACTGAAGCCCGTATCACAAATAAGTACCTTGGGTTATTGCATTATTAAACAGGTGGTTTACAATAGGTACAGCGGCATACAGTGTTGATGTGGTGATGGAATCTTAATGAATGCTAAATATTTGAATTACCATTTGGAAAACAAATGACACTGTGTCTGCGGACGTGTTTCTTTTGCAACATTGATATTAGAAGCAAGTTGTGATAACAAGGGAATTCAATTCACTATCCCATAGCTACGGATATTGTCCTTTGTTAAATTTGTTAAATTTTTTAAGTTTTTTTTTTTTTTTTTTTTTTATCAAGGGTATCTAATTAATTTGTCCTAGCCTCTAGAGCATGTCTTATTGTCTTGCTAGTAGATTGCAAGTTATTTACCTATTCTTTGTGACTTGAGGAAGATGCTATTGATGTCTTTTTCGAATGCTATTTTCGTCTTATTTTTTAACAGATGCATTTACGTACATTCACTGAGTGAACACCGATGATTATGCCAACTTGTCGACGAATGGGAGTACAAAAACTTATTCATCATATCATCGATCAAATTCGCGAACTATTGCATCGAAGGCTGGAGGTGAATGGGATCAACAATATGTGTGATTCAATGGCTAAAAGAGGTCTAGTTATAAAGGAATGAACGTGACATTCATCCTCCATCTAATTTATCCAACATGGACTGCGTATAAATGCTACCACTAGGATGATTAAAACTCGTTTACTCAAGTTTTATGGTTCATCAACTTTGCTTATATTTCGTTTCCTTCTGGGTTTGATAGTGTAGTTGAAGTAGTGTAAAGATAATGTTAACTTGCTGCATTATGAATTTGCACTGCCTGATCAAAGTATTTGAGATGCTTTTGTGCCCCCTTTGTACACCAAAAAAAAGTACCATTTTTGGCTTTTACAGTAGTGGATTAGTTTCCCATGGCTTTTTTTTGTTTTTTTTTATAACTTGAGTGAGAGTTGAACGCATAATTTCTCAAACCTTACTTTTTGATGTTATGTCTTTACCGACTTATTAGAGATACTTTAGGTTTCGTACAAACGAATAAGTTAAATAAATGTTATTTGGTTAATATGAAAGAAGACTTAAGATGACTTGACGGGGATTATATAATAATTATAAAAGACTCAAAAGATTTGTTGAATGATATCATCAGCTACATCAAAATGTAGGAAATGGAAATGTTAGATTCAAGTAGACAACCTCAGCTAATTTATCACATAAGGATGCATTTGGTTGTTTAGTAAGGACTTGGTTTTGTGTATATTCCATAGTCTTTGCATACAAAGATTTCATAAGTTAAGGATTGAATTGAGGGAGGAGTTGGGTCCAAGGGAGGTCAGTCTCCTCACCTAAAATGCTCATTGTTTGTTTGTTTGTTTTTTTTGATAAGTAGCTTCAATATGAGTTGAATTAAAGACCTCTCCCAACTTTTAACTGTCAGCAAATGATATTTTATACCTTTTAAAATGAAGAATTGTTTTTTTGACATTAACAATGTCCCAATCTAAAGTCACATCAACTTTGAGAGTTGCGTACATATTGCCATCGTACATTTTAGATTACACATTTCATGTGTTATGCGTGAAAAATTGTGTTTACATACATTTTGAAGTACACATAGATGACTTTCGTCCGCTTGACTTTGGTTGAATTTAATTATATCAATGTAGGCTTTGTAGCCCCCCCCCCCCTCTTAAAATTATGTACTCTTTTTCTTTTTCCTTTTGGGGAGGAATTTACTGAAACACCCTTGAAACGTACAATCAACGATGGATATCTAGGGCAAAAAATATCGCATAGAAGTAAGGACAAAATCGTCAATATAATAATCCCTACGACGCTAAAACCCAATTCGTTCATCCCCATCGACGAAACCCTAATCGAAAAACTAGGTTTTCATTTTTTTGGCAATTCAGAAATCAATCTCGACAAATCTCTCCAACATCAAGCCCGATCAGTTGCTGTTTCTGGTGATTCTCCATTATCGCTCTCTCTCTCTCTCTCTCTCTCTCTATATATAATGCTTCTCGCGCTTTGCTTCATTGTTTTGTTGTTGTTGTTGCATTCGTGATTCGCAAAAGCTAGGGTTTTGGTTTTTTGATGTTTTGTCGCATTGCCCTTGTTTTACTTCAGTTTGATTTCCTCAAGTTTTGATCTTTGTGGAGTTTTCGCGGATGCGCTTCGATTTTGGTGTAATGGCGTTGTTGATTTTGTTGTGTAATCATTAGGGTTAGTTGTTGAATTGATATTAGTTCTTGTTGATAGCTCGAAAGAACTGATCTTAACTAGAATCGTTTTTGGGACGAACACTTGAGTTTCTGATGAAATGGCGTTGTAGATTTCCTTGTGTAATTATTATGGTTAGTTGGTGAATTCATTTGCGTTGTTATTGATAGCTCGAAAGATCTGAGGTTTAGGGAAAATAAGAAGAACTAGAATCATATTTTTGGGACGAACACTTAAGTCTCTGTTGTTGTTTATTGT
This sequence comes from Stephania yunnanensis, assembly GCA_039657365.1. Classification (NCBI taxonomy): domain Eukaryota; kingdom Viridiplantae; phylum Streptophyta; class Magnoliopsida; order Ranunculales; family Menispermaceae; genus Stephania; species Stephania yunnanensis. The sequence continues at coordinate 72,168,739 of CM077580.1, forward strand.
AGGTCGTAAGTAGACTTTCTCCTATTTATGCTTGATTATGGAATCATGGTGAACTTGTAAGCAAGTAGTTTGTGTAATCATTAGGGTTTTAAGCAAGTAGTTTGTGTTATTCAAATGATATTTTATACTTTTTAAAATGAAGAATTGTTTTTTTGACATTAACAATGTCCCAATCTAAAGTCACATCAACTTTGAGAGTTGCGTACATATTGCCATCGTACATCTTAGATTACACATTTCATGTGATATGCGTGAAAAATTGTGTTCACATACATTTTGAAGGACACATAGATGATTCCTAAGGTCAGCTTGACTTTGGTTGGAATTTGATTATGTTAATGTAGGCTTTGTAGCCCCCCCTCTCCTTAAAATTATGTAATCTTTTTCTTTTTCCTTTTGAGGAGGAATTTACTGAAACACCCTTGAAACGTACAATCAACAATGGATATCTAAGGGCAAAAAATATCGCATAGAAGTAAGGACAAAACCGTCAATATAATAATCCATACGAGGCTAAAACCCAATTCGTTCATCCCCATCGACGAAACCCTAATCGAAAAACTAGGTTTTCATTTTTTTGGCGATTCAGAAATCAATCTCAACAAATCTCTCCAACATCAAGCCCGATCAGTTGTTGTTTTTGGTGATTCTCCATTATCGCTCTCTCTCTCTCTCTCTCTCTCTCTCTCTCTCTCTCTCTCTATAATGCTTCTCGCGCTTTGCTTCATTGTTTTGTTGTTGTAGTTGCGTTCGTGATTCGCAAAAGCTAGGGTTTTTATTTTTTGATGTTTTGTCGCATTGTCCTTGTTATTTCAGTTTGATTTCCTCAAGTTTTGATCTTTGTGGAGTTTCCTTGGATGCGCTTCGATTTTGGTGTAATGGCGTTGTTCATTTCGTTGTGCAATCATTAGGGTTAGTTGTTGAATTGATATTCGTTCTTGTTGATAGCTCGAAAGAACTGATCTTAACTAAAATCGTTTTTAGGTCGAACACTCGAGTTTCTGATGAAATGGCGTTGTAGATTTCTTTGTGTAATTATTATGGTTAGTTGTTGAATTCATTTGCGTTGTTATTGATAGCTCGAAAGAGTTGAGGTTTTGGGAAAATAGGAAGAACTAGAATCATATTTTTGTGACGAACACTTAAGTTTCTGTTGTTGTTTATTGTACGTCATAAGTAGACTTTCTCCTACTTATTCTTGATTATGGAATCTTGGTGAACTTGTAAGCAAGTAGTTTGTGTAATCATTAGGGTTTTAAGCAAGTAATTTGTGTTATTCAAATGATATTTTATACCTTTTAAAATGAAGAATTGCTTTTTTGACATTAACAATGTCCCAATCTAAAGTCACATCAACTTTGAGAGTTGCGTACATATTGCCATCATACATCTTAGATTACTCATTTCATGTGTTATGCGTGAAAAATTGTGTTCACATACATTTTGAAGTACACATAGATGATTCCTAAGGTCCGCTTGACTTTGGTTTGAATTTGATTATGTCAATGTAGGCTTTGTAGCCCCCCTCCCCTTAAAATTATGTACTCTTTTTCTTTTTTCATTTTGCGGAGGAATTTACTGAAACACTCTTGAAATGTACAATCAGCGATGGATATCTAGGGCAAAAAAATATCGAATAGAAGTAAGGACAAAACCGGCAATATAATAATCCCTACGACGCTAAAACCCAATTCGTTCGTCCTAGGGGTGGGCAGCGATTTTTGAAAAATCGCCCAAACCTCCGAAACCGACCAAACCGCACTATTTTCATTTTGAAAAAACCGCGGTTTAACTAAATTGATGGCATTTTGGTAAATAACCAAATAAAAACCCTAAAAAGCCACAAGCATTCCCAATTTCATACTCACGTCCCGTCCTCTTCCTCTCACAGTCCCCCTCTTCCTCTCATTCACTCCGCCGCTCCTCACTCCCGTCACTCCCCCCGGCTCCACTCTCTCGCCGCCGCCGTCTCTCCTTTCACTCCCGCCGTCTCCACTCTCTCGCCGCGGCCGTCTCTCCTTTCACTCCCGCTGTCTCCTCTCTCCTCTCGAGCACTCTCCGTCGGCCCGTCGCGGACCGCCGCCCTTCATCCTCACTCCCCTTCTCACCGCCGCCGCCTCCTCCATCGCCATCGTCGTCCCCTTCCACCGCGCGAACAGCTGACGCGTCCACCGCCGCCTCGCACCGCTGCCTCGCACCGCGGTACACCCTTTTTTATCAAACTATAATTCTACGTACATATGGCTTGGCAGGCTTGCTGTTTTTTTTTTTTTTTTTTTTTTTTTTGCAATTTAATCTTCTTTTGTAGTTATAAATTTCAATGTACATATATGGCTTGGCAGGCTTGCTGTTTTTTTTTTTTGCAATTTAATCTTCTTTTGTTGTTATAAATTTCTATGTACATATGGCTTGGCAGGCTTGCTTTTTTTTTTTTTTTTTTCTGAAAATAGTGTGCAAGAAAACCGAGAAACCAAACCGCGCAAACCGCGGTTCGGTTTGGTGCGGTTTTGGTGATTCGCGGTTTGGTGGTGGTTTGGAAAATCACCAAACCGTAGACCTTCGGTTTGGTCGCGGTTTTGTGGTTTTCACCACCAAACCACGGTTTGCCCACCCCTAGGTCACTTCATCCCCATCGACGAAACCCTAATCGAAAAACTAGGTTTTCGTTTTTTTGGCGATTCATAAATCAATCTCGACAAATCTCTCCAACATCAAGCCCGATCAGTTGTTGTTTCTGGTGATTCTCCATTATCGCTCTCTCTCTCTATAATGCTTCTCGCGCTTTACTTCATTGTTTTGTCGTTGTTGTTGCGTTCGTGATTCGCAAAAGCTAGGGTTTGGTTTTTTTATGTTTTGTCGCATTGTCCTTGTTACTTCAGTTTGATTTCCTCAAGTTTTGATCTTTGTGGAGTTTCCGCGGATGCGCTTCGATTTTGGTGTAATGGCGTTGTTGATTTTGTTGTGTAATCATTAGGGTTAGTTGTTGAATTGATATTCGTTCTTGTTGATAGCTCGAAATAACTGATCTTAACTAGAATCGTTTTTGGGACGAACACTTGAGTTTCTGATAAAATGGCGTTGTAGATTTCCTTGTGTAATTATTATGGTTAGTTGTTGAATTCATTTGCGTTGTTATTGATAGCTCGAAAGAGCTGAGGTTTTGGGAAAATAGGAAGAACTAGAATCATATTTTTGGGACGAACACTTAAGTCTCTGTTGTTGTTTATTGTAGGTCGTAAGTAGACTTTCGCCTATTTATGCTTGATTATGGAATCTTGGTGAACTTGTAAGCAAGTAGTTTGTGTAATCATTAGGGTTTTAAGCAAGTAGTTTGTGTTATTCAAATGATATTTTATACCTTTTAAAATGAAGAATTGTTTTTTTGACATTAACAATGTCCCAATCTAAAGTCACATCAACATTGAGAGTTGCGTACGTATTGCCATCGTACATCTTAGATTACACATTTCATGTGTTATGTGTGAAAAATTGTGTTCACATACATTTTGAAGTACACATAGATGACTCCTAATTGGGCTGGCAAAATGTGCCCGGTCCCGTTTGGCCCGTTTTGTCCGGTCCCGTTTTAAACGGGAATGGGCAATATTTTTTTTACAAACATACGGGTCCGGACAATGTTTTATGTCCGTTTAAAAATACGGGACCGGGTCTGGGCAAAAATTTTAAAAAATGGGTACCCGTTTAGTGATTAATTTGAAGGGCATATAAGTAATTTCACACTCCATAACCTAATTCTCACCCTCTCACCGTCTCACGCTCACGATTCACATCTCCCTCAACTCTGCCTCTCTGCCTCCCTCAACAGTCAACACCGCCTCGATCCCTCCACACCGTCGCCTCTCTGCACACCGCCTCTCTGCCTCCCTCAACACCGCCTCTCTGCCTCTCTGCTCCCTCAACACCGCCTCTTAACAACACTGCCTCTCCGCCTCTCGCTCTCCTCAACACGCCTCCTCAACACCACCGCCTCTCGCCTCCTCAACACCGCCTCTCGCCTCTCAACACCGCCTCTCTCGCCTCTCTTTCGCCATCTCGCGCTTGCCGGTGGCCACTGCGCGCACACGCTGTGCGGCCTCGGCCTCCTCGATCGTGCGGCCTCTCTCTCCCACCACCGGCACCACCGCCCCAACCACGCCTTCAACCTCGCTCTCACCCCCATTTCGTCGCCAACAATCTCCGGCACCTCTGTCTGCACACCGTCGGGCGTCGGCAATTCCAAGTTGGGCGCGCCGCCTTAGATGTTACTTTGGCCTCTCTCTCTGTTGAAGATTGGAGTTGCCCTGCTTGCCCATTGGCCTCTAGGTCTTCACCTTCACAGCCTCACAAGTATTGATATTAATTTGATTAATTGTTGTTATGAGAATTAATTCTTGTTGTTTTCCTTAACGGGTATGTTTATTTTTGAGAGTAAAAAAATGGGTTTTGATTTAATTTGGTTAAATGTTTTGATGTTGAATTTGGTGGTTCTTCTGATGTTTCTTTTTTTTAATGCATTTTTTATTTTCCCCTTCATTAGTAGTGAAGAGAACACATGTAATATCTTAATATCGTAACCCTTACCTTATAGGTTGGATTGAGTGGTCCAGAGTTACATATCCCGGATTTGTGCCGAAGTAAAAATAAAAAGTGGACGAAACGGGAGCCGTATGTTTTACAAACATACGGGACTGGACAAAAAAAAATTGCTCGTTTCAAAAACGGGACCGGGTCCGGGCACCAAATTTAATAATTTTAGAAATAGGTGTCCAGTACCGTTTATGTCCGTTCCCGGATTTTTGCCAGCCCTAACTCCTAAGGTTCGCTTGACTTTGGTTGGAATTTGATTATGTCAATGTAGGCTTTGTAGCCCCCCCTCCCCCCCTTTAAAATTATGTACTATTTTTCTTTTTCCTTTTGAGGAGGAATTTTTATTGAAACACCCTTGAAACGTACAATCAGCGATGGATATCTAAGGGCAAAAAATATCGCATAGAAGTAAGAACAAAACCGTCAATATAATAATCCCTACGAGGCTAAAACCCAATTCGTTCATCCCCATCGACGAAACCCTAATCGAAAAACTAGGTTTTCATTTTTTAGCCGATTCAGAAATCAATCTCGACAAATCTCTCCAACATCAAGCCCGATCAGTTGTTGTTTCTGGTGATTCTCCATTATCGCTCTCTCTCTCTTTCTCTATAATGCTTCTCGCACTTTGCTTCATTTTTTGTTGTTGTAGTTGCGTTCGTGATTCGCAAAAGCTAGGGTTTTGGTTTTTTTATGTTTCATCGCATTGTCCTTGTTACTTCAGTTTGATTTCCTCAAGTTTTGATCTTTGTGGAGTTTCCTCGGATGCGCTTCGATTTTGGTGTAATGGCGTTGTTGATTTCGTTGTGTAATCATTAGGGTTAGTTGTTGAATTGATATTCGTTCTTGTTGATAGCTCGAAAGAACTGATCTTAACTAGAATTGTTTTTAGGACGAACACTTGAGTTTCTGATGAAATGGCGTTGTAGATTTCCTTGTGTAATTATTATGGTTAGTTGTTGAATTCATTTGCGTTGTTATTGATAGCTCGAAAGAGCTGAGGTTTTGGGAAAATAAGAAGAACTAGAATCATATTTTTGGGACGAACACTTAAGTCTCTGTTGTTGTTTATTGTAGGTCGTAAGTAGACTTTCTCCTATTTATGCTTGATTATGGAATCTTGGTGAACTTGTAAGTAAAGTAGTTTGTGTTATTCTGATTGAGATGTTTTGGGTTTTTAGGGTTTTGAGCACATCACTGAGAAGACTTGGTCGCGGTTCTTCTTCTCTTCGTCTCCTTCGCCGCTCTCGCGATGAGTCGGTCAGGCCAACCCCCAGATCTCAAGAAGTAACTCTCTCTCTCTCTCTCTCTCTCTCTCCATGTGTTAATCTTGTTAGGGTTTTGATTCACTTCACTTCTTCTTCTGCAACAGGTACATGGACAAGCAGCTTCAAAGTAAGTTCCTTAATCTGATTTTCATGCTCAGAACTTCACAATCTTCGCATTCCCGGTTTTTAGTTCCTAAACCAATGCTTTGGTTCGCCATATCTGCAATTTTATGATTTTTCCCTCTTTTGAGGATGATTTTGGTTTGTACTTCGTTTTGTGCGAAAGCTTGGCTGATGCTATGTTTCATGTTTCTTCATTAATTGCTTTGTTGTATTTGATGTCGATTCTCGATTGATAGATACCAAGATTAACCATGTAGGTCATGATAATGCATTTTTAGTGTTTAGTAAGTTCTTTTGGTAGTGTGGTCAAACCATTTATTCTTTCAAAAGGTTCATGTAAGAGGTGTGACATTTTGTTAAGGGGGTGAAATGTTTTTGAAAAATTCGTTAATGGAAATTCCATTAGTCTTTAAGTTCCTATCCACTTTCATAGGAACCTTAGATTTGTCTGAATTAATTGATCAAACACGTGCTACAAAGAAATTGTTGATAACACTTAAGAGGTTATCTCTCTCCAAACATCTCTAAATATACTTTCTTTCAAAAATATATTTCTTTTCTTGTATAAAAATGTCAGCATTAGAGAAATGAAGCTAGAAATAAAAGTTTTATCTCATCTCATCACTATCTTCTTCTTCTATTTCTTTCTACCTTCCTCTCTTTACGTCTTCTTAGGAGACTCGAGCTCTTCTCGAATTGGGTTCCCTATAAATTGGTGTTTTCATTTTGTTCTCCATGCCTCTTAGGAAAGATCAATGAATTATAGATGTGATTTTATGCTCCTGGTGAGCTGGTAGATGTAATGGGACAAAAACTTGATGACCACTTCGACTTCTATGATGCTGAAATCTTCACCAACTTGAGATGGTTTACCAATGAACACTCTACTTGAAACTAAGTTGCAATCCTCATGGTGTTCGTTAATGCACCCAATAATAAATCAGTTGTAAGTAGAATATGCTCCAGACCAAAACTAGACTGGCTAGCACAACTTCTAAACTCCCAGCAAACCATCAAAAAGTTTAGACTCCCCTCTGCCACAAAGGTTGGATGTATATACATCAACAAGTAAATGTTGTGTTAAGGCCCAAGAGTTATTGACAAGAAAATGTTGGGCCTTCCATGATCATCTCCGCCTTGAGCAGACAAGATCAGGTCTGTGGATATGAGGGATGTCTGGTGGGGCCAAGGAGACATATTGGCAATGTTGATGGTGAACTTCATCGTGAGAAACATATAGGTCGGTGCAACCCTTCGATCGTCCAAATTTTGGTGGCCAAGGCAAAAGAGGAAAATTTCGAAAGCTTGTATGGGGAAGGAGGATCAGGTAGATGGTGAGGGAGGTCGCTGGTCTTTGGCTTGCTCGATTGAGTGAAACAAGAGACTTGAAAGAGGTTGTGAGGATAGCATTCTGTGGATTTTAGGGTCGGAGGGGGCGAGTTTAATGTGGGGTGGTGCTTAGGTAGGTAGATGTGGTAGGTTGGTGTGCGGCTTAACAACGAACGGAGGGATTGTTGGTGGTGGCTTAGGCAAGTTAGTTGTTGAGAGGAGGGGCTGCAACTAGTGAGTGAGCCGCCTTATTTGCAACAAGGGTTCACGCAACAACACAACCGTAAAAGTCATAGTGGGCATCAAGTTTGTGATCCATTGGGTCAAGTCGCTCATTAGTTGCATTTACTTGCTCAACAAGAGCAAAAATTTCATCAATAATGGATTGGTTTTTTGTTTAGAGGGAGGGGGGCGGGAGCATGAAGAACAAAAATGAAAGCACCAATCGATAGAATAATTCGAGAAGGGCTTAATCTCGTAAGAAGGCATAGAAAAGGTGAAGAATAGAAGGAAATAGATAGAGGTAGAAGAATAACACAGAGAGGAAATCGCACTTTTCCTTTCTGGTTTCTTCATCCATCAAATGTATTATAACTAATATTTAGTCTACTAAATTACTTATAAACTCATAACACATGATTGACTTTAATTGGTATCATAATAAACCAAGAAAAAGTAAATAAAATGCTAATATATAAACTACTCCCAACTAGTAAGAAGGATCTCTTAGTCCTTCAAGCATGTGTTTGTATCAATAAAATGTTGATATGCTATAGAAGGCGCCTCTGCAATTGCAACAATAAAAGTTAAGGCATCAAAAAAATGATGAACCACCAAAGATTAGAGATGGCTGGTTGTGGGTTGTGGATGTTAGGGTTTGTGGTGACTGGGGATGGAATGGACGGTGATAGAGGGTGTGATGCAACTGGCGAGTAAGTAGTCGTCTTTGCAATGAAAAGAGTTTGCAGTTCAGCGATAACGTAGTCATATAAGTCATACTAGGCAGCAAGTTTCTCCATATGGGTATCAAGTTTCCGCCTCATTGCATCTACCGTCTCACCAAGAGTATAAATCGCATTTATAATGGATTCCGTGAAGAACAAAATGAAAACGCCAATTGATATAAACTTAATTTGAGAAGGGCTTAAATCTCGTAAGAAGACATAGAAAAGGTGAAGAATAGAAGGATATAGATAGAGGTAGAAGAATAAGATAGAGATGAGATAAATCGCACTTTTCCTTTCTTGGTTTCTTCGTTCATCAAATGTCTTTTATACAAAGTCGTAATATTTAGTCTACTAAATTACTTATCTACTCATATCACATGATTGATTCAAAGTCTTAATATTTAGTCTACTAAATTACTTATCAACTCATATCACATGATTGATTTTAATTGGTAACATACTAAACCAAGAAAAAGTAAATAAAATGCTAATATATAAACTACTCCCAACTAGTAGTAAAGATCTCTAAGTCTTTCAAGCCTGTGTTTGTATCAATAAAATGTTGATATGCTAGAGCAGGCGCCTCTGCAACTACAACAATAAAAGTTAAGGCATCGAAAAGTGATGAACCACCAAAGATTAGAGATGGCTGGTTGTGGGTTGTGGATGTTAGGGTTTGTGGTGACTGGGGATGGAATGGACGGTGATGGAGGGAGTGATGCAACTGTCGAGTAAGAAGTCGTCTTTGCAATGAAAAGGGTTTGCAGTTCAGTGATAACGTAGTCATATCAATAAAATGTTGATATGCTAGAGCAGGCGCCTTTGCAACTGCAACAATAAAAGTTAAGGCATCGAAAAGTGATGAACCACCAAAGATTAGAGATGGCTGGTTGTGGGTTGTGGATGTTAAGGTTTGTGGTGACTGGGGATGGAATGGACGGCGATGGAGGGAGTGATGCAACTGTCGAGTAAGTAGTCGTCTTTGCAATGAAAAGGGTTTGTAGTTCAGTGATAACGTAGTCATATAAGTCATACTAGGCAACAAGTTTCTCCATATGGGTATCAAGTTTCCGCCTCATTGCATCTCGTCTCACCAAGAGTATAAATCGCATTTATAATGGATTGATCTTCCATGAAGATCAAAATGAAAACACCAATTGATATAAACTTAGTTCGAGAAGGGGTTAAATCTCGTAAGAAGACATAGAAAAGGTGAAGAATAGAAGGATACAGATAGAGGTAGAAGAATAAGATAGAGATGAGATAAATCGCACTTTTCCTTTCATGATTTCTTCGTTCATCAAATGTCTTTTATACAAAGTCGTAATATTTAGTCTACTAAATTACTTATCTACTCATATCACAATGATTGATTCAAAGTCTTAATATTTAGTCTACTAAATTACTTATCAATTCATATCACATGATTGCTTTTAATTGGTAACATACTAAACCAAGAAAAAGTAAATAAAACGCTGATATATAAACTACTCCCAACTAGTAGTAAAGATCTCTAAGTCTTTCAAGCCCGTGTTTGTATCAATAAAATGTTGATATGCTAGAGCAGGCGCCTCTGCAACTGCAACAATAAAAGTTAAGGCATCAAAAAATGATGAACCACTAAAGATTATAGATGGTTGGTTGTGGGTTGTGGATGTTAGGGTTTGTGGTGACTGGGGATGGATTGGATGGTGATAGAGGGAGTGATGCAACTGGCGATTAAGTAGCCGTCTTTGCAATGAAAAGGGTTTGTAGTTCAGTGATAACGTAGTCATATAAGTCATACTAGGCAGCAAGTTTCTCCATATGGGTATCAAGTTTCCGCCTCATTGCATCTACTATCTCACCAAGAGTATAAATCACATTTATAATGGATTGATCTTCCATGAAGAACAAAATGAAAACACCAATTGATATAAACATAATTGGAGAAGGGCTTAAATCTCGTAAGAAGACATAGAAAAGGTGAAGAGTAGAAGGATATAGATATAGGTAGAAGAATAAGATAAGAGATGAGATAAATCGCACTTTTCCTTTCTTGGTTTCTTCATTCATCAAATGTCTTCTATACAAAGTCCTAATATTTAGTCTACTAAATTACTTATCAACTCATATCACATGATTGATTTTAATTGGTATCTTACTAAACCAAGAAAAAGTAAATAAAATACTAATATATAAACTACTTCCAACTAGTAGTAAAAATCTCTAAGTCCTTCAATTGTATCAATAAAATGTTGATATGCTATAGCAGGCGCATCTGCAACTGCAACAATAAAAGTTAAGGCATCGAAAAGTGATGAACCACCAAAGATTAGAGATGGCTGATAGAGGGAGTGATGCAACTGGCCAGTAAGTAGCCGTCTTTGCAACTACAATAGCCCGTTCGCTTCACATTTTAGGGAGTCCTAAGGTCATGAGATTAGTTTGTGATGGGGTTTAGTCCCATTTGTGTATCTTGTTCGGTTGGGAGTTTTGAGGCTGGGAGTAAATGTGGTTGTAATGGTACATTTACCAAAATACCATTTCATAAGTTACATCTCTCCTTCTCCACCTCCGAAAGCCTCTCACTGAAGAACCCGCCCTTCTTCTTCCTCTTCGAGATCTGTCGGAACCTAGATGGGATCTCGGGCGGCGGCGGAGGCGTCGATGCAGCAGCGGCAGCCTGGCGGGGGGCGATTGGGGAGATGGGGAGGTGAGAGTGAGATCAGAGAAGAGGTTTTCGTCTAGAGGAGTAGAGGTTGATGTTGGCGATGGGTTGATTGGGTCGGGAATTTGAGAGGAATTGAAGAGGACCATACCTTCAAAGAGAGAGGCCATGGAGGAGGAAGAGTCCTCGTCTTCCGCCATTAGAGATTGAGGTGTATGGTGTAATCGATCACTGTTGATCACCAAAGTAGAGAAGTTGGAGAAGAGTTTGCGTGATGATGAGCAAAGTCTTCCTTGGTGGAGGAATTTAGGGTTCCTCGACTGCTTGATGAGCAGAAGTGGTGTTTCGGTGATGATAGTGTGTAAATTTGTGAGGGGTAAATTGATAACCTCTAACAACCAACCACTTGGGATTAGTTAGTCCCACCAAAATTGGTGGTTTTGTTTAGTCCCCTCTCTTGCCCATTAGCTAATCCCGTGGCTTAATTAATTCTCCAAGCGAACACCGGATTAACCAGTCCAGTGTGGCTAATCCGACCTAAAACGGTGAAGCGAACAGGCTACAAGGGTTTGCAGTTCAGAAATAACGTAGTCATATAAGTCATACTAGGCACCAAGTTTCTCCAAATGGGTATCAAGTTTCCGCCTCATTGCATCTCCATCTCACCAAGAGTATAAATTGGTTTTATAAAACGAAAGGTATGAAAAAGAAGAAGATAAGGATAAGGTCTCATATCTGCTAAGAAGACGTAGAGAGAGATGAAGGTAGAGAGAATTAGATAGAAAAAGAAGAAGATAAGGACGAGATGAAACTTTTTCTTTATCATTTCATTTTTCTAACACTAACCTTTTTATACAAGAAATAACATATATTTTAGGGTTAACAAAGACAACCTAAACCAACATAAAGACTTGGGCAAGCCCACCAAAATTCAAATTAAACTCTTAGACTTTGACATAACATTTGAGCTTGGCCTTCATGTCTTGACCCGAGAGTTGCCTCGTATCACTATCTCACTACTCATATATTCACTCTAGAGAACTTACTTGAACCTTGAAAAATTAATGTGATGATCATCATTTGTAATTTTGGGTCTATCATTACTTGTAGTTGAAAGATTCACTTTTTCTTCAAGGCGTTTAAGAAAAAATGGTTCGAGAAGGAGACGACTTGCTAGGATCATGAACCCACATAGGAGAGATTAATGAGCCAACATTAAAGATGACCATGTTATGATCTATATCAACCTTGTATCAGGAGGGTGTTCAATTACGTTGGAATCTTGATTGGGGGCACAAAATTAACGACCATCAGTATGTTCAAGAGAATGGGAGTGTTAAGTGAATCGAAGTGTTAAAGAACTTAGCGTGCAATCGATGCACCATAGGAATGTCACCTGAAGGGCTCAGAAGGGTAGACTCCAATAGGCATCTACACATTGACATAACTAGCAAGTCAAAATTGAGAGCAGGCTCACAGATTCAAAATCAAAGTAATTGCGAGGATCACTATTTAATTTCATCTTGCGTTTGGGTCCATCATCACGGCTATGTTAGTTACCCTTGCATGAATGCTACTACTTGATATCTAATCTCATCTTGCGTTTCAGACGATTGGCGTGCCTCTCTTATTCTTGCATCTTTTATGTCGTGCATAGCTCACTATCTTGCAAAAGTGTTTGGAGCTAGTATGAGTTTCTGGTTGCAAAATTCTTGAAATCATTGTTACATCCTTGTACTTCGCTTCGGGAAATTGGAAAATTTCCTTTCTTTGGAGCTTTTTTGTTTTTCGAACTTGAGGGAACTCTGGCCGGTGCATTCTTTTTTGGGATACATCTTCCAATCCATTCATACATGAGTGCTATTTGCGTCTCCTAGTTTGTGCTGAAATTTTTTACATGCCTGAGTTGGACATTTATTTTGCAGTCAAGCTGAATGCAAACCGTGTCGTAGTTGGCACGCTCCGTGGATTTGATCAATTTATGAATTTGGTGATTGACAACACCATGGAACTTAACGGGAATGAGAAAAATGACATTGGCATGGTGGTGAGAATCTCTCCATTGGGTTTACATCCTTTTTTAATCCCCATTTTTGTCGATAAGAATTCAATTATTTTTCCTTTGTAATTCTTGATCTGTGTTAGCCCCTCTAACAAGCTCTTTGTGAATGTTTCTGCAGGTCATCAGAGGGAATAGCGTAGTGATGATTGAAGCTCTTGAACCTGTAGCCAGATCTCAGTAGACTTAAGTTTGTATGAATCTTGAATTATTTTGAGAGATTGGTAGCTATTTGATATTAGCCAGATCTCAGTAGACTTAAGTTTGTATGAATCTTGAATTATTTTGAGAGATTGGTAGCTATTTGATATGTTATTGGAGTTCCATGGACATGCGTTGGATGAAATTCAGTTGTCTCCTTGAACTGACCAGTTTTCTGCTGCGAATGAAAGGTGAATGAAGTTTGTGTTGGCCATTGATGGACTACACTTGCTATATGTGCCACCTTTTTTAATGTATTGAAGTCAAAACTTGCCATGCATTTATTAAAACAGCTTGGTCGTTTCATCATCTCATTGCGAGCATGTTATGAGTTATGACAATGCCACAATCTGTGCCCTCGATAAGCAAACAGTAATGTTATTTGGACTTGTGAGTTCGGACTTAAATTTTTTTTTTTTTTTATTTCAAAGGGTACTGCTATTTGGACACAAGAGTCCAGACACAATAGATTTATTTATTTCAAATTCATCCTTCAAAAGTTGGTGTTATTGTTGAAACACCCAAGAGAAATTGGTGCTTTCTCATTCCCCCCATCTCCCATCTAAGCCCTTCGTCTTCCTCCCCAACTCTCACTGCTCAACTCCCCATCTCGATTCCCCATCTCGATTTCGATGTATTCTTCATCTCTCTGATTCCCTAGACAAAGAACACATCGAAATCGAGACTGATTGAAATCACCTTGAATTTCCGCATTGTTCAGCAGCGCGTCGATCCTCCCAAACGCGTCTCACGCAGGCGTCGACACTTCGATCTCGCCGCCATGGAGACCAAACGCGTCTCACGCAGGCATCGACGCTTCAACCTAGAACGAAGAAGGTGCAGGAATGACAGACGACCGCCACTCGCACCATCTCCATTAACGAAACTCTTCATTTTGTATAACCATTGTTGTTGCTGTTGTCGTTCTATTGTCGTTGCAAAATCACGGAGGACCACAACCACCACAATCATCACAGACCACCACCATCTTCATCACCATCACCTTGTCGACGGCTGCTTTCAAAGCGAGGAATGGTTCACTGATGAGGCAACAAATCTTGAAGCATAATAATTAACGAGGTAAAATTCTTCAGATATGTTTTTGTGGATCTTTAGTTGATGTCTGCTGGTTGATATTTTCTTGTTCAAATATGTGAATGACTCCTAGTGTTTTAAGATTGTTATGATCTACCATAGCTTTTTGTTGGTGAAAGACGGTATTCTATATTTGCTAGTAAGTAGTTACTTGTTCAGGATTTACAGTTTCATTAACTCTAGGTATATTTGCTGCTACTTCATTCCTCAAACGATGCTTCCTTTCACCATTGCTGGCCTCTAATTTGCTCAAATTAGTTGACCTTGTTGTTGGTCTTGTTAGTGCAAGAGTAATCTATCTATTTAGGTTTGCTTTTGAAGTATACCTGCAGTGCTAAAATACCTTATCAGTGCTACTTATAACCCATGAATGTGCACTCTTGTAGTATGCCTCTCTTCTGGTTTATTATCACCAATTTTTATCTGGCAAAAGGAGGGATCTCTCAATGTTCAAGCTGGAATAGCTTTTATCTTGTTTTAGTTGAAATTAGAGTTGCGAGAACTTCAGCCTTTGAACAATATATACCTCATGTTATAGGTAATATGTCTTGCTTATTCAACCTATTAAAATATTTTTGAAGGTACATCATTTGGCATAGTCATGAATCTTGTTTTATAAACTTTGTTTTGCATTCCTTTTAACATAACATTTCTTTTGTTCTTTTTAGCTAAACAATATCCTTATTTGCTATTGTGCATTTACACTATTCATAACTCCTTGTTTCATCACGATGCAAGGCGTTCAACAGCTATGTCTTTAGACCTTCGAGGATTTCGCTCTTCAATGCTATGAACAATTTGTCAGGTAAGTTACACTTTTTCTTTAATATATGTTTCTTTCCATTACATCAATTTTTATTAGTAACCTTCTTTTCATACTTATGGGTAAGATATGTCGTTTCAGTATCCTACATAGTTATGGTGGTATGTCACTTGGTTAACGATGAATATCAAAAAAATATGGTTTGGTGTGTTGCATAGTTCTCATCCAAAGTTTAACATACTTTTTTCTCTATTCAAAAGAAGGCAATGGTTTTGCCACAATCAATTAAAGTGAAGTATTGAATCTTTATTCATAGATTTTGTTTTGCTTTCCTTAAAATATAATGTTTATTTTGTTCTTTTCGTCTAAATAATAGTCTTTATTTGCTATTGCACATTTTTACTATTCATTACTCCTATTTTTTCATCACGATGCAAGGTGTTCAACAACTATGCCTTTCGATCTTGGTGGCTTAAGATTTTCAATGCTAAGAAAATCTTTTCGGGTATATTACATTTTTTCTTTAATATATATTTTTTCTGTTACATCATTATTTTTGGTAACCGTTTTATACATATGGGTAAGAGGTGCGTTCCAAAAATTTTCTTAGTTATGGTAGTATGTTACGTGGTTATTGTTGAATATCCAAAAAATATGGTATGATGTGTCACTTGGCTGCCATAAAAGGTTTAACACAAAAACTAAAGTTTAAAATAAAACATTTTTCTCTAATTAAAAAGCAATCAATTGATAATTTTTTTAAAGTACATGTATATAAATTGTTAATTTTGTTTTTTTGTGTTAGGTGTTTTTTAAACCGTCCTTAGGTATTTTAAATAATTTAGATGTTTTAATTTTTTTAATCTTTTTTAATGCAATGTTTTATTATTGATTTTTGTATTTTTTATTTCTACTTGCTCTTCTTTCTCACATGCAATGCTTGGACCAGCTAGATGATGATTAACTCACGAGCTCCTTTGATCCTTACCATTAAATAAGGAACAACAATGAAAATGTTGAAGCAATTTTTTTTTTTTGATTTTGATATGAAAGTTAAATGCACTAGAGTGATAAGCTTTCTGTCTCTGTGAACAACAAAGAAAGTATTGTTTTGTTTTGTCTGTGTGAGTGCAATCTTAAATTAAAAGGGGGTAGAAGTCGAATTGAGTTATGGGATAGGAATTGGTAGTCTGTGTAGATCAAAAAAATTACTGTAGTAGGAGAGCAGTAATTACATTTATTCGCACTGCAATTCTTGCAAGATATGAAACCAAAGAAGTAATTAATTTGCCTTATTATGAGATATATAATGGATATTGAACACTGTAAAAAACTATGCAGGTTCTGCAAGAACCAAATCTTTATGGAATTGATGAGAGCTCAACTTGACAATAATCCTTGTTTATATGAAATGCATAAACTTGACAATGATTATATAAAACTGTGAGCTGGTGCTCAAGTTTTGTTTAGTGTTTTCTTATGTGCATTGTTTCATTTTACTTGTTAGCGTTAACCTGCTTTAATTAGGCTTCTGTAATTGGAGGCAACTATATGGTCTGTTTTAATTAGGCTTCCTTATTCGTCTAAACCGCGTCTGGTTGAGACTGAATCTTTTAACTTATTTGCATATATAGTTGAGTATCAAAAGTTGCTTATTTGCTTTCTTTTGCTTACTGAATTATGTAATATCAGTTGTCCTGTACCAGAGGGAGTTGCTATGCATACCAAAAAAATTTGGATAAGAGGATTCAGCTTTCTATCAATTGAATTTGCTTCAGCTTGTTTTATATATATATATATATATTATTTCTGCAATGGATTCTGAAATTTATTTGGCTTTCATTGTCTGATTTACTACTTCAGCTGTTCGTATGAACTTTTGACATGCCTGCGTATTGATTGTTGAAGCTCTTTTAATCATGTTGTTTAACTTAGAACAAAGTATCACTAGGCAAAAAAAGGCATTTGGTTTGTCATATCATACTGACTTTTATGCTACTTATTGGTGTTTAGAAAAAGGGCATTTTGTTTGTCATATCATGCTGACTTGTTAGCTCATTGAATATATGTCTTAAATGCTTAGGCACGTTGTTAGTGATTTGAAGATGGATGATTTACAAATAGCAAGAGCAACCGCATTAAGGGACATATTTGGTTCAAGTGATAGTGGAAGCTCATCCTATGAAAATCTTGGTTGTGAAAACAACGCAATTTCTTTGGCAGATGAGATAACGAGTCTGAATGTAGTTCAAGAACAAGATCTCAACATTAGTTCTCATCCTCTTCCTGTTGTAGGCATGTTGTTTGATAGCGTAGATGAGTTGCTGACAGCTTATCAAGACCATGCTAAGGAAAAGGGTTTTGCCGTTGCAATAAGATCTAGTGTTAGAGATACAAGTAGTCAATTTAAGTATGTGTCGATTTCATGTGATAGGGGACGAAACACATACTTTGAAAAGCACTCTAAGAGGATTAATTGCCCTGCTAAGGTTCGTGCAGTCAGACAAGGTGATAATTGTTGGTCGGTGTCAAAGGTTGTTGTTGAACATAACCATGAATTGATTCCTAACCTTTCACGTTTTATTAGGGGTCATCGAAAAATGAGCATGCACATGAAACATGAGCTAGATGCGAATGACATTGCAGGCATCAGGCCTTGTAAGAGCATACGGATGCTTCAAGTTCAATCAGGTGGTCCAGAGAACCTAGGATGTACTCCTAGAGATTGTCGCAACTTCATCGATGCAAGGAGGAGACTAAGATTAGGAGAAGGAGATGCAGAAGCAATTCGAAAGCTTTTTATAACAATGCAAGAGAGAGACAGAAATTTTTTTCATACATTCGAGGTTGATAATCATAGTAGGTTGTTGAATATCTTGTGGGTTCATTCACGCAGTAGAGCAGCATTCGAAGAATTCTCTGACGTAGTGAGTTTCGACACTACATATCTTGTGAATAGATATAGAATGCCTTTTGCGACAATGGTTGGAGTAAACCATCATGGTCAATCCATATTGTTAGGATGTGCTCTAATTTCTCACGAGGATGTCAAGTCTTTTGATTGGTTGTTTACAAATTGGATACGAGCTATGGGAAATGTATATCCTCGTTGCATTCTAACTGACCAATGTGAGAGCATTAAGGCAGCTGTTAGGAAAGTTATGCCTGACTCGATTCACATATTTTGTTTGTGGCACATCATGTGTAAAGTTCTAATGAAGTTCGGGAGTGTTCCGAATTATGAGAGTACGGTGAAAGAGTTCAAAAATGTAGTTTATGACAGCCTGAGCATTGAATTGTTTGAAAGAAATTGGAACGAGTTCGTAAGAAAAAATTCTTTAGAGAATCACGTGTGGCTGAATAATTTGTATGCACAGAGGGAGAGTTGGGTTCCAGTTTTCTTAAACAATAACTTTTGGGCTGGAATGGTGTCTACCCAAAGAAGTGAGGGAATGCATGCTTTCTTTGACAACTACATTACGTCTAACAGCACACTAAAACAATTTGTTGAGCAATATGAGGTGGCAATTACGGACAAGATTCGAGAATGAGTTGAAAGCTGATTTCGACTCGAAGAATGAAGTGATGAAGTTACATTCGGGATTCCATTGGGAAAGACAATTCCATGATGCCTACACCAAAGATATCTTCAAGAAAGTTCAAAAGGAAACCGCATGAGATATGATTTGTCATTTGGATCCAAATAATGAGATCGATGTTTCGTCTGTTCTGGTGTTGAGAAATTCAATATCAAGGAATGTGGTATCAGTAATTGGTATTGTAAGGAGTTTTTGTATACAGTGGAATTTAGAGCAAATGGGCAGTACTTTGATTGCAACTGTAGAAAATTTGATTTTTGTGGCCTCCTTTGTAAACACATCTTCGAAGTGATGAAAATAAAAAACATTACAAGGGTTCATGAGAGATATATTTTGAGGAGATGGAGGAAGGATGTGTTAAGAAGGCATTCGAGTATCGTATACTCGGGAGGTTATCCGCACATGATAGATGAATACAAGAAATTCCAAGAGATTGAGCGTGCACTTCATGAAGCAATTGACTTATGCAAGAACAATCCTGCGAGCATGGGGTTTCTTAAGAGAGAAATGGATGCATTAATTGAAAAGATACAGAGCGGTGATATCCAAGTGGATCAAGCACAACATATGGATAATGATGCTTCTATTCAAGGTCCTAATTATGCTTCTATTCGAGATCCTACTTATGTTCGCTGTCGAGGGAGGCCTAGGGTGAACCGTTTCAGATCAGTCCGAGAAAGAGGAAATAGTAGTCAAGGTCGGCGAAATGGGCCAAGGCATGGAAGACAATCAAGGCATGGTGGGAGAAGGGTAATAAATTTGTCACAATTCATAATAGTGGAGAGGTTTGTCGGCCCAATTACTCTAACCCGGTTGAATGATATATTTTAATTTTTTTTTTTTTTGGGAACTTTCGTGGAGCTTATTTCACGAAATATTTCACATTTGTTTCAGGACATCATAGATTTGAATGAGCCATTTATAGAAAGTCAAAACAACAATGTGGCGAGACTGAATAGGAGTCTAAGCCAGCCAAACGGCCCAAGGCATGGAATACAATCAAGGCGTGGTGGGCGTATGCCGATGACTTTTCTCACAGTTCATAACAGTGGAGAGGTTTTTTAGGCTCACTTTCTATGACAAATTGAATAATGTATTTTAATAGTTTTGGCTGTCATTTGGAGCTTATTTTATGCAATATTCACATTTGTTTCAGGACTTTGTAGATCTCAATGAGCCAATTATAGAAAGTCAAAACAACAATGGACGGATACTGATGCATTAATTGAGGTAATTTCGATTGTTTTCCACATTTTCTCAGTTTTTTGTTGCCTCATATTTCAAGTTGCAATATATGATTTCATGGGTCACATCTTCATCTTCATCAGTGTAGTCTCATATTTGGCATGTAAGCTAGATGATGATTTCTTAGCTTTAAACCATTCTTTTTCTGCTCGAAGTTAATCATTCACTCTTGTTAAATGCCGAAAGAAAGCATAATTTAAATTTGTGATCTCTTGCATGATTGAGTAGAAATATCTATCTTTAATCTCTTTAGAATTTAGTCTACTACTATTTGATTCCAGATTACCTATTCTTCATTTATCATTTGTTCAACTAATCTATTTAGAATGGCAAGTCTGAACTTGTTGGGAAATTAAATCTCATTGAACATCTAATCAACTGCATTTTGAGGAATAGATATTATATTTATGGTCCGTGAGGAAGTACTGGTGCTTCAGGCATAAGGCATTCGCCACCCGTTCATTAGTTCAATCTAGTAGCCATAGGAAATCTGTAACTGACTTTCCATTGAATTTCTTAGATGCCACTTAAGGCAGATAGTGTAGTGGGGTTCATTGTGATTTTCATAAATTCTTGTGGTTGGTACAAGTTTAATGAAATAGCAAGTGTGAGGTTCTGATGTTGCTAGATTCCTTAAGATTGAAAGCAGTCAAAACCCGATGTTGACCTTCTATAGTATAGTTCAGCTATTTTCATTCTTGACCAAAGACCAAACATCTCTGAGGTGTTGCACGCTCGAAAGTTACAATGTCAATGGTTTACCCAAAGTCATTGGGAGCGTTGCACACGAAACCCTTGTTCTCAGTCTTCCCCCTTTTCCTCTATTTTTTCTTTAAAGTAATTGCTTTTTTTGTCCCCTAAGAAGTGGAAAAAGTAATCATTAGCATGCCTTGTTATATGGTAACTGCATATCATTACAGCATCTCTTATGAAACATGAAAGATAGCAAACTTTTGAAACAGTAATTTCCTTACTTCCTGCACGAGTTTCTTTAATACTTCAGGTACTTATTTTTCTTCTTCTAAATTGGTTACAGGTACTCATGTTTTTAGGGCCTGATGCTCTGCGTGAATTAATTGAGCAGGCAGAACTGTATCCAATTCGTGGTTTATTTCGATTTAGTGACTTCTTTGATGAAATTGATCAATATTATAAGTGCACTAATGAATTTGACCTGGGTGTCTCAACTGGATGGAAAGCTTTAAATCAATTATACAAGGTATAATACTCTTTTTTGGGTGTTAAGTATCTTTTTTTTTTTTTTTTTTTTTTTTTTTTTTTTTTTTTTTTTTACTGTTGTTTTGATAAGGATGAGCAAGGACTTGGACAATGATGATGATGATGATTGCTGTTATGATATTTATTTGCAATAACAGTGAAGCTTCAGTCATGAATAAGTTGGGATCGTACAATGCTCTTTTGTTTCTTATTTGCAGTTCATGAATAAGATATTTTATACCAGTCTTTGCCTTGAGAACAATGAGAAGCAACTAATGACATCGTCATTGAAAGTGAACTCATGGTCCTTTTTCTATGTTATTTTCCGAATAGGACTGCTTGACTTCATTTTGAACAGAGTGTTAAAAGTGCCTAGAATGGGCTAACTTATGTGTATTTATACGGCTAGTCTCAAGCGCATCCTAGCTTCATCATGATGTCTCTTTTTGATGTTTTGACTCATTAGAAACTGAAGAAACATGACAATTTGATGGGGTAGGGGTAGACCGAAGCTAACTTGGGACACATTAATTAGAAGGGATTTAAATAATTTGGAAAACACACCATCAATTGCACTTAATCGAGCGCAATGAAAGAGTTTGATCCATTTAGCCGACCCAACTAATTTTGGGATTGAGGTCATGTTGTCGTTGTCGTCGTTGTTGGGTTTAGAGTTATATATTGCTTTTGCCTACTTTATGTGACTTGATTTACATTTTCTTCCTTCATTTGGAGATTGGTTGACCTATGATCTTTTGAAGTTTGTCTCATGACACAGGATTATGTTCGCCAAAACTTAGGCTTCTGTTGATCACCAAAACCCAAATGAACCTTATTTGTTTGTTAGGATTTCCTTTTTCGGCTGTCATTTTGATCATTATGCTATCGGGAGCTTTTCTTCGCATCTATTTAATGGTTTGACTTGAGCAGGTTGTTCCTGGTGAGTTGACTATTGTAAGCGGTGTCCCCAATTCTGGAAAGAGTGAGTGGATTGATGCTCTTTTATGCAATATTAATGAAAGTAGAGGGTGGACGTTTGCACTTTGCTCAATGGAAAATAAGGTGAAAATTTCACCGCTCTTTAAGATTTATGAATATTATGATCAATTATTGCATGTATAACAAAGTGAAGATCACTTGGTCTATGAGATGGATTCCCTTCGGTGACTTCCAATGAACTTTAAGGGATAAGGTGGCAACATTTGGTGCTAATGCTGTAAAAATGCAATTGATGATGGTTGTTCTGGAAGGGAAATTATGGTATTTTTTGATGCACTTGTTTCATTTTTGTCTCATCAAATGCAATGTTGTTCTTTAGGCTATTTTTCGACGTTTAATCCTTTTACTTTTTATAGGTCCCCGACCATGCAAGAAAGCTTATGGAGAAGCACTTGAAAAAGCCATTCTTTAGTGCTGGGTAGGTTCAAGTACATTATTTTCTTCTTTGTTCCTCAACTTTTTCGGAATGGCTCAATAATACATTTCATCTTATCCGGTGAGTCTATAACATCGCTCTCTTTCTCTCTTCCTCCACATCTTATCTAGATGTTTTAGTTAGTCTATGCATTCATGTACTGATTAAGGCACGACGTTGTTTCGCTGTGTTGTAAATTTGTAATAGCTGGAACTCATTGCGAAAATCAAAGCTACTATGCTCTTTTGGTAAGGGTAAACCCCTCCATTAGCTGCCCAAAAATAAAATGCGGTACATCTTCACAAAGTAGAATAGGGCACACTGCTACAAAGATCTAAAAAACTCATTATCAAATGGTGCTCCAATGCATAATGAGGGACATAAACGCACAACTCCATTGACCATTGGAGTAAAATCTAGCAGTGGTAAATGCAATTACCATTGCATGGAAACTTTCTTTATATACATGCATACGTATTTAGCAATGGGAATTTATTTATTGATTAATTTAGATAAGATAATTCTATGATCACAATTTTGATCATGAATAGCATACTGGTAATATTTCCAAATTGAGTCAATTTCTATTCTCTTTTAGGAAAAAGTATGAATTTAATTTGTTGGGCAAGAACCATAAATTTTGGTGCAATTTCATAAAATTAATATATATATATATATATCTTTTAAGATTTTACTTACATTTTGTTGGTTTTCTTTATTGTTTTTTTCTATTGCATCATCTATCTTGAAAAAGAACTTCTGATCAAGAGAAATCTATCTTGAAAAAAACTATGATTTTTTATGCCAAATTCTGTTGGTTGAAATATCATTTGATTTGATTAGGTGTGAGGATGACTGCCTTCCATCCGTCAAGTGGGTTGTTCAGCTTGCCAAAGCAGCAGTTTTAAGACATGGAGTTCGTGGACTTGTGATTGATCCATACAATGAATTGGATCATCAGCGCCCCCCAAGCATGTTAGTCTTCTATGACCTGCATTTCTAGATTGGGATTGATTCATTCTTTTATCTATTTTCTTTCTTGGCTATTCGACTGTTCAAATTTTGTGTCACTTAGTGTCTTTTGGTCTTACTTCTCTCCCTCCCATTCCTTCCATCTCTTTAGTCCTTTACTGGATTTCTCTAACCAAGGGCAACACTGAAGATTAGGTTCTGCGTGTTATATATGTGTTTAGAGTCTTTAGACCAAGAATCGAATGTACGCTTAAGAAGTACACTACATTACATAAGTCCGTGACCACCCAACATAAGCCATCCAGATTAAGTTAGTTGCTTGCTTATTAGCTCGCTAACTTGTGCATATGTTGTTGATAATTTCTCCTCAATGCTTTATCCAAAAGCCGTCCTAATCTAAGGGTCCAACTTAAGTGCTGAAACAGCAAGTCTAAAACTGCTAGGATTTATTTAATTCAATTTCCTTATAACCAAGAATTCGATTATCTTTTGAATCCCGTGCCTTCTAAATTTAGAAGCACAAATTTTATAAGCTTCAAGGACACTAGATATTCTACTGTATTATTTAAATTTTGTAATTTTAATTTATTTTACTGCCTAATAATCCACAACTCATATAAGTGAATTTTTATGCATTTTACTTGGTACATGGACATAGTCACACATCTATCCGAATCACATTCACATGATTAAAATCATGTAAAGAACACATGAAAATTCTAGGGAAATTAAATCTCATTGAACATCTAATCAACTGCATTTTGAGGAATTCGTGCATGGTTTGGCCCCTGATTATCAAATTTAGGTGTTGTAAGCATATTATTTATCAAAGAAGTGTACTGCTAATTTGTTTAGAATTTTTTCTTTGTGGTCTTACATTGACGCATAGTTTGTTGGCCACAAACTACTCGTAACTTGTGTTCTTTACATCGAATCGGATAATATAAAATATTTACACATAATTTATAATATTTTGTGCGCTTTTTCCTTTTACATCGGATGTTCAATTGTTGTAAGTACCCTTTCTTGGTGTGACTTATCTTAGTCGAACCAGCAGTTGTGCCTCATCCGAACCTGAGTTTTATGTCCCTATTGTGACTTACGCGCTTTTTATTCCATCTATAACAGGACTGAGACAGAATATGTGAGTCAGATGCTCACCAAGATCAAACGCTTTGCGCGACATCACTCATGTCATGTCTGGTTTGTCGCGCATCCTAGGCAGGTAATGCTCTACCATAATTCACAAGTTTTTTTCAATTTGGCTGACTTGTGATTTACCCTCTTCAATTACATTCCTTGATTTTAATTTTTTTATTTTTCATAAATCCTTTACAGTTGCACCAGTGGAATGGTGGTCCTCCTAGTTTGTATGATATAAGTGGAAGCGCTCACTTCATTAACAAATGTGACAATGGCATTGTAATTCACCGCAATCGAGATCCCAAAACTATACCTCTAGACCAAGTGCAGGTGGATGTCTTAAATTTTCGTGTTAAATCTTCATTTTGGGGAACTAGTTATCATTCATTTCTACTAATTGTTTGCAGGTATGTGTCCGCAAGGTGCGGAATAAGGTTGTAGGAACTATCGGGGATGCTTTCTTGTCTTATAACAGGTTCGCCATCTTGGCCTTTTACTCGTCCTTCTTATGTATTTCCTTGATACCATCAATCGACTAATGCAATCTCCATAGATTCTAATTTTATTCCGTTAATTCAAATATGTGTCGAAGTTTGGATAATCTGTTGCTAACCATTACATGGCGATTTTCTATTAACTAATGAGTCATTATCATCCATCTCCAATTGCAATATGGCAGAATTACAGGTGAATTTATGGACATTGATCAAACTGCCAAGAGGTAGACTGGTTGCATAAAATCGGCAAAAGCAATTAACGCCGGGTTGTATCAGGAGCGAATTCTTGACTTTCTGAACTCCAGAAGCTAACCATGGGTGACGTCTCTTAGTCTCCTGCTGTGAAAAGCTTGGCAGTCACTTTGCTAGAAACATCTGCTCCAATGGAATGACAAGGAACGCCGAAGTGAGTTCGAAAACATCGATGGCATCGGAGGAGAGACATGGATCATGTTGAAGAATTGTAGTTTTGAGCTCCATAGTTCAAAGTCCACATAATTCCCATAGTAGTGTATGCATAAGTTGTTATATTACTCAAATGAAGGTGTTTCTGTATACCCATTGTTGATTGGAATCTTTAAAGTCCCCATTTTGTTCTTCTATTATATATATATATATATATATATATATGTCATTGTTTTCTTTCATTTGTGTCACATCTTCTGTATGTCCTTACTCTAATATGTTTACAAAATATTAGAACTCCATGTTCTCAAGGTTTACTCTGACTTGTTCATAAAGTGTTGTGTTTGTGTTTTCATTATTGGCTTTGTTTGGTTCACCTTTTGCTATCGTTTATTGTTGACGAGCGCTCAATAAGCAGCTTTTGTAACGTTTGGTTGACAGGACAACCAAAATTACTAAAACCACAGTGATTTTGAAAAGCATCTCCCTGTATGCATTCGCTCTTCTTAAAAGGAAAATGATTTGGTGACCTATATTGAAAAAGGATTGGATGACGTTTTTGGGGACACGATGTAATTTGTCCCCTTGAGATTGTGCATCAAGATATGTGGTGATTGCGACACGTGAACATGTGCGCGCACAAATCTAATGAGGTTGAGGGGTCTAGTCTAGGTAATAACTTGGTTAATTAATGTTTATGAACGGGCATGGTGTTGAGCTATTTTGTTCAATCTCAAGGTTCATAATTTTCTATTTCATTGTAAGAGCTCAGAAATGAGGGGTCAATTCTAGTAAAATGTAAGGTTTACAGCATGCTGGGATTTGTATAAGTTGAGACTTGATTAACTATCAACTCTTCAGATTCAACCATATGTAAGATAATAAAGTAATACAGATTGATACCTTCAGATTATCTTTGTGGATCAAACTACATTTTAATATGATTGGTCCCTTCACATAGGGAAACAATTTTTATGTAATTAAGATTGAATCACAATTGAGCTAGGCAAAAACAAATCCAATGCATACATCACTGTAAAGCATTAGGTAATGTAATATTAGCCTTCCAAGTAAGAGAAATCGAACTTCAACTTCATGAGTCATGACAACCTGACAGTGGTGAAAAAGCTTCTAACATTTAAGACTTTGCTCAAGTAACTAAACAAATTAGCAATTCAGAAGGCAGCCCATGATTGTTGAACGAATACTGGTTATATATGGGAATAACGCTTGGTTGAATTGAATGCTTGATTTTGTTGTTTTTGGAACTTTTTTTTTTTGTGGTTAAGTTTAGTTAGTAGATTAGGAGTGTTAAAATCTTGCAATCTTGCAATTACATTGCAGAATGGCTTTGCTACTAGGACCACCAAGTTCTGGGAAGACCACTTTGCTTTTAGCCCTTGCAGATAAGCTAGATTCGGATTTAAAGGTGAAATAAATGCTCTTTAACTTGTACCATCCAATTTATGGGTTTCATGATCTTATGGTGTCGCCCGTCCGTTCTTCCGAAAGTGGAAGACTAAAGTGTGTGAGAGAAACCTTGGCTTTCTCGGCCAGGTGCCAAGGGGTTGGAACTTGATATGGTAACAATTGAAGCTTGGAGGTTTTGATTAATGCAATAAAAAAGAAATTTTGTTACTATCCCTAGAGGAAACTTTTAAAAAATAATAAGACTCTCCTCCTCAACATTTACACTCAGTGGTCCAAAAGGGTACTGCTATATCAGATGTTTTTTTTCTCAACTGCATAAGTGCAGTTGAGGTTTTTTTTCTCAACTACACAAGTGCACTGAAGACATTAATAGAACTGGAACAAAAAAAAACATGAGAGGCTGCAGAAGAAACATATTGTGCTGATGTAACCCATTAAAACTTGCATTTTCATTTCAAACTTGCAACTACAAAATAGGCTATAATGCCTTAAAACCTCATTGAAAATAAAACATAAATGATAAAAACATGAACTAAATGGCATCAGAACCGATCGTCGAAATGACAATTACTTCTTTTTTTGGGGGGGGCTTCTTCATCTCTTTCGCAAACATCGCGAAAAATATCGTAACAAGCAACAAGTGGTTCATCATCCAAGATGACAATGCCAAGCAGAGTGCTTCCTCATCAATTGAAGCGAGAATCCGCATCATTAGTTCCTTCATCTCAAGCACGAAGGGTGTCAAACTTGTCTTTCATTTTAGAAAAAATTGTCTTCATGCATTTCGGAGATGGAGTGGACTGCGAACATCCGTCCTTGGCGGGAGTACCTCGATCCATTTTCAGCAGATTGAAATAAGGGAAAATCTTCCTTGCCTTGCTATTGACTGCACTTCCTGCAGACCTTTATATAGAGGAAGCAATTCATCTTCAAACCAAACTGTTCATATTCTGCATTCATGGTTTGGCCATCATCAACCCACATTCTCATCTTCAGCCAACTTGATTCTCATCTTCCCAATGCTCATTCACAGCTGTGCAATCTAGGAATCGAACCAAACTGTTCATATTCTGCATTCATGGTATAGTGCGCACCGTGCTAAATTGCTTCGTTACAGTTCTGGGCTTCATGAAGGAGGTTGTACAACGTCTTTGATTAAATGCTTGTGTACAACGTGCTTTCATTAAATGCAATTGATGCTGTACAACGTGTCTTTCATTAAATCCCAACCGAAAAATGAGTCATCTTGGAAAATACCATTTTCCTTTTCTCTTTTTTAGCCTCCATTTAATAATGATTTAAATTTTCGATTTTTTTTCAAAAATTTGAGTTTTCTCTCTCAAAATACAACAAATTAAAACATTCTTGTAGAACCCTTTAACTTTTATAAAAATTATTCTCACATCCCTCTGAGTCTAGACTCTTGAGTCCATATAGATTAATTGTATTTCAAATATATCTTTGAGCAATTAATGAAGCAATAACAATCACTTGTAAATTTTTTTTGATATCCTTTAAATATTTACAAAAATCTTAAAAACATCTATATGAGTTCAGATTTATAAGTTTAAGTAAATTTATTATTTTCTTTAAATTCAAACTTAGAAGTAGAATTAAACTAAACATTTTTCCCTCTCCACTCAAGTCTCATTTTTGTGTTGAATTCTTCATACCACCTCGTGTAGGGTTTTTTTTTTTTTTTTTTTGACATTTAATGAAGTCAATCCAAAGTCACATAAGCTTTTGGAGTCTTCGTGCATTGCAGGATAAACATTCGTGTATTAGGCTTGAAGAATTGTATTCACATGTATCTTGAGGCGCTCATAAGTGACTCTTAAGGCCTATGTGTGTGTTGCAGAACCATACTCGATACTCGTGTGTTACGCATGAAGAATTATGTTCATATGCATCTCAAGTTGTCCTCAGATGACTCTTGAAGCTCGTGTGACTTTGGTGACGTCAATACAAGCTAACTTCCCCTTAAAGATATGCTTTTTTTATTTTTCTTTTTGAGAAAGAATTTACTTAAACACCCTTGAAACTTACTCTCCGATAGATATTTAGGGGCAAAAAAATATTGCATAGTAGTAAGGACAAAACCGTGGCTAAAACCCAAATTCGGTCGTCCCCATCGCGTTTCCAAAGTCGGTCGTCATCGAGGAAACCCGAGATTGATTTTTTTGGCGCTTCAGAAAGCAATCTCGACAAATCTCTCCAACATCAAGCCCGATCAGTTGTTGTTTCTGGTGATTCTCCATTATTGTTCTCTCTAATCCATCTCGCGGTTCGCTTGATTGTTTTGTTGTTGTTGCGTTCGTGATTTGCGAAACCTAGGGTTTGGGTTTTTCGATGTTTCTTTGCATTGTTCTTGTTACTTGTCAGTTTGATTTCCCGCAAGTTTTGATCTTCGTGGAGTTCCATCGGATGCACTTCGATTTTGGTGTAATGGTGATGTTGATTTCGTTGCGTAATTATTATTAGGGTTAGTTGTTGAATTGGTATTCGTTGTTATTGATAGCTCGAAAGAACTGATCTTTTGGGATATAGGAAGAACTAGAATCGTTTTTGGGACGAACACTTGAGTTTCTATTAAATGTCGTTGTTGATTTCGTTGTGTAATTATTGTTAGGGTTAGTTGTTGAATTGATATTCGTTGTTATTGATAGGTTGAAAGAACTGATCTTTTGGGAATAAAGGAAGAACTAGAATCGTTTTTGGGACGAACACTTGAATTTCTGATGAAATGGCTTTCTTGATTTCGTTGTTTAATTATTAGGGTTAGTTGTTGAATTCATTTTTGTGTAGCTCGAAAGAGCTGAGCTTTGGGGAATATAGGACTAACTAGATTTTTTTCTTTTTGTGACGAACACTTTTTGTTTTGATGCAATGGCGTTGTTGATTTTGTTGTGTAATTATTGGGGTTTGTTGTTTAATCATTTGCGTTTTTATTGATAGCTCGAAAGAACTGATCTTTTAGGAATATAAGAAGGAAAGGAATCGTTTTTTGGGATGAACACTTGAGTCTCTAATCTAGTTTATTGTAGTTCGAAAGTATATTTTATCCTATTTGTGTTTGATTATGGAATCTTGATGAACTTGTAGCTCTGGTTATTTGATTTTAAGGGTTTACAGAGGTATACCTAAGCTAACTTGAGACACATTGATTAGGAAGAATTTAAAGGATTTGGAAAGCACATCATTAAGTGCACTAAATATAGGACTTTGTTGTTATTGTTTGGACTTTGGAAACCTCCAAAGACTCAAATGTCCCCATTAAAAAATTTGACTTAATAGAAACTCAACGATGTAGGGGTGGACTTAAGCTAACTTGAGACACATTGATTAGGAAGGATTTAAAGAATTTGGAAGCCCACCATTAGTCGCACTAAATCAAGTGCAATGGAAGACTTTGTAGTAGTTTACCGATTGATCACTGTCTTTAGTTGCTGCTGTTTTTTTTTTCTCTTGGATATAATTCATTTTGCTTCTCCTATCCTTTTTTCTTTTTCTTTTTTTTTTTCTGACTCAACGGATGTTTTCTCTCTTCTTTTTTTCATTTATTACTCTGAAAATGTCCTCGTGTAATTAGTTTGGAAGCTCAATAACTCCTGATGGCCTCTTGCATTTCTGTGTCTATTATATTTTGTCGCCTATCATGTTCGATTGTGAATGTTTTAGATTCATTCCATATTTTTTGAAACTTCTTGATGAATGAAGATCTTGTTTCTTAGATATATGATACACCTTTTTTTTACTTTGCCCTGTTTTGTGAATGCGTTGCGCAGGGGTTTAGATAATTAAACACTTAGTGGCCAATGAGAAAAGAGAAAGCAAACCCTTGCGCAACAAATTCACGAAACGAAGTAGAAAAAAGGGCGTAACATATATATAAGAAAATATAACTTGATTAATCTAGAAATTTCAAAAAGTAATGAATGAATCTGATGTATTCATAATCCAACACAACATGCCATATAAAATATAACAAAAGGCACAACCAAGCAAGAAACGCGGTCATCAAGAAACATGAATTACCTTAAAAAAAAGATAATTTTGCACTGTTAGAGTAAATCATTAGGATGGTATTTAGTGAGTATCTTGATGATTATCTGTGGTAATGTAAGGAGTAAGCGATGTATGTGTGTGTCAAGTGTGTCTGTAAATGAAGGGTTGAGATGTAAACAAATGAACGGCTCAGATGTATTCTTGTTTTGATATATAAATGAAAACAACAGTAGCATCGACGAGTTTGTTGAGCTACTGATTTGTCCAAAACCTTAACAATGGAGTTCCTCTGGAACTCCAACACGTACCAACTAATGAAGAACAACAACAACAAAGCATCAATCCCAAGTTACATGGGCAACCGAGTAGTAAACTAGCCGCTACAAGTTCATCAAGAGAATCGAATTCCCAAACAAAATCAACACAATCGAAATGCATCCGTGCGAACTCCACGAACAAAGTAACATGTAAAATGATGCGAAAGATTCAAAAGTCAAAACCCTAACTTTGCGAATCAAGCACAACAGCGCGAAACGGAGAAGAAGAATTACCAAGAACAACAACCGATCCGACTTGCTCCGATGGAAAGAAACCCAAATCTCAAGAGAGTTCTCAGAATTTAGGGTTAGGGTTTGGCGGGAACGAAAGGCGGGAACGAAATGAAAAATGAGAGGATTCGCGAATTTATACTCTCTTTGTTGACATCTGAACTACCCAAACTGCCCATAGTGAAACACATTAATTTCAAAAATACCACTAAGGGTTTGGCCTGTTCGCTTCACCGTCTTAGGTCGGATTAGCCACACTGGACTGGTTAATCCGGTGTTCGCTTGGAGGATTAACTAGGCCACGAGATTAGTTAATGGGCATGAAAGGGGACTAAACAATACCACCAATTTTGGTGGGATTAGCTAATCTAAAGTGGGTGGTTATTGGAGATTACCAATTTACCCCTCACATTACTACCCATCTTCGACGAATCCCCTGCTCAACAACGTTGGCTCACTAAATTATTGTTCCAACGATGAAGATTGTTTCAACTTGAAAAGAGAAGCTTCATAGTTGAGGAAGTTGGAAGGACCAAAGCGATTGTTGAGGGCTACGGTGAAGTCGGCCAATGTAGTGAGTTGGTTGGTGTTATACAACCAATGAAACCATTGGAGTGTCGTGCCCGACATATAGAAGGAGGCGACGGAGAGGCGTTGGTCGAGTGGCGTGTTGTGGTAGAGAAAAAATCTCTCAATTTGAAACAACCAACTGAGGGGGTTATCGCCTGAGAAAACAGGGATTTCAAGTTTAGGCAAGCGAAGTTGGGTGCCACGGGGTCATGTTCGGGAAGGGTTGTGTTGGTGGATGTAAGGTGATGGAAGTAGTGGGTGGCTTGGTTGGAAGGTTGGTGTGGAAGAGGAGGCGTTGTGATGGGTTTGGCTAGATGAGGAGTGGGAAGTAAGGGTGGTGGTTGTACATGTTGTTTTTCCAAGCTATTCAAAGCGTTGGAGGACTTCGATCATCATTTTGTGGATATTCTCACACACAGAGGTGTTTTTGTTGATGGAGATGGTGTGTTCCTGAGAAACAGAGTCTTGTTTAACGACTTGCTCCTTCAGCGCAGCAATGGATTCTTCCATTGCACGGTAGCTGATTGCCATACCTTCCGCCATGGTCAATGAAAGCACCAAAATGTTGCAAGCTAAGAGATGAGGGAAGAGACTGAGGAAGAGCAGAAGGTTTAGAAGAGAATAAGAGGAGAGAGCAGTTGAGAGAGAAGATAAATTTTTGGTCTATGGTTTCATAGTTTCATTCATTCAATTTATAGGAGACACTTTGTAACTATGACAAATTGTAAGGCCTACTTTTCAGGTTAGTGGCTAGATTTCCCTGCATAATTTATGGCCTACTTTAAGGGTTAGTGGCCATATTTCCTTGCACAATTCATGGCCTACTTTCAGGTTGTAGGCCATATTTTCCTGCACTATTTGATTACACAAGAATTGATAACCTCTTTACATCCGCACGAAATCCTTATGCTTCCTTGGAGCATTCGTTGTGCGTGAACTCCTCCTTAGTTGGACTTGGTTCTGATTTGGGTCTTTATTAGAGCTTGCAACAAAGTCCGACCTTCTCTTCACACACTCTCTCTCTCTGTGTTTTTTAGAGATTCAAAAAATCAGGATATGGAAAGAATTAATAGCCTGTTCGCTTCCCATTTTAGTGAGTCGGCATGGGATTAATTTGTGATAGGACTAACACATAGGTTTAGATGGTTTAGTCTCATTTGTGTATCTTGTTTGGTTGGGAGTTTTAAGATTGGGATTAAATGTGGTTGTAATTGTACATTTACCAAAATACCCTTACATAAGTAACACCTCCTCACCTCATTTTTCACACATTGTGTGGTCGTTCCATCGCCACCTCCTCATCTGGTTCATTCACGCGTTCATCCCCTTCTTCCTTCCTTCCATCGCGATCTCAATCTGCTGCTAGGGTTGTGTTCCCCCTCTTCAGTTCCTCATCTCTTTCTCGCAAGCACCTGCGTCTTCTTCTTCGCGACAGCGCTGGTGCCGAAATGGGGTTCCTCATCTCCTTCTCCAGCAAGCAGTGGTGATTCAATGAGGCAGTGGTGCTGGAGCGAGGAATCGGTGAAGCAGGGGATTCGTTGAAGATGGGTAGTAATGTGAGGGGTAAATTGGTAATCTCCAATAACCACCCACTTTAGATTAGCTAATCCCACCAAAATTGGTGGTATTGTTTAGTCCCCTTTCATGACCATTAACTAATCTCGTGGCCTAGTTAATCCTCCAAGCGAACACCGGATTAACCAGTCCAGTGTGGCTAATTCGACCTAAGACGGTGAAGCGAACAGGCCAAACCCTTAGTGGTATTTTTGAAATTAATGTGTTTCACTATGAGCAGTTTGGGTAGTTCAGATGTCAACAAAGAGAGTATAAATTCGCGAATCCTCTCATTTTTCATTTCGTTCCCGCCAAACCCTAACCCTAAATTCCTAGAACTCTCTGGAGATTTGGGTTTCTTTCCATCGGAGCAAGTCGGATCGGTTGTTGTTGTTCTTGGTAATTCTTCTTCTCCGTTTCTCGCTGTTGTGCTTGATTCGCAAAGTTAGGGTTTTGACTTTTGAATCTTTCGCATCATTTTACATGTTACTTTGTTCGTGGAGTTCGCACGGATGCGTTGATTGTGTCGATTTTGTTTGGGAATTCGATTCTCTTGATGAACATGTAGCGGCTAGTTTACTACTCGGTTGCCCATGTAACTTGGGATTGATGCTTTGTTGTTGTTGTTGTAGTTTACCACTTCATTAGTTGGTGCATGTTGGAGTTCCAGAGGAACTCCATTGTTAGGGTTTTGGAGAAATCAATAGCTCAACAAACTCGTCGATGCTACCGTTGTTTTCATTTATATATCAAAACAAGAATACATCTGAGCCGTTCATTTGTTTACATCTCAACCCTTCATTTACAGACACACTTGACACACACATACATCGCTTACTCCTTACACTACCACAGATAATCCTCAAGATACTCACTAAACACCACCCTAATGATTTACTCTAACAGTGCAAAATTATCTTTTTTTTAAGGTAATTCATGTTTCCTGATGAGCGCGTTTCTTGCTTGGTTGTGCCTTTTGTTTTATTTTATATGGCATGTTGTGTTGGATTATGAATACATTAGATTCATTCATTACTTTTTGAAATTTCTAGATTTGTCAAGTTATCTTTTCTTATATATATGTTACGCCCTTTTTTCTACTTCGCCTGTTTCGTGAATGTGTTGCGCAGGGGTTTGCTTTCTCTTTTCTCAATTTGCAATACTTAAATTAGAACCCTTGCAAAGTTACAATACACACATACATGGAGACATGATATTTGTTGTTTTCTTATTTATTTCACTTCTCTACTTTTGATTTTCAGGACATGGATACGTCGAACCCGGCAGTGTTTGTCAATGCAGAGTTGTTGCCGATGTATGTAGGGCGAAAAGTTCGGGCTGTTGTCCAGGTTCTGCATTCGGATGGTGTAGCCATCAAGGGAAAGTCTACGGATGACCGCTCATTGATTATCAAAGGCAGTTTACCTCCATTTCCTCTGTCAAATTTCGTTGAGGTGATTGGTATTGCAGACACCAACAACTCCATTCAAGCTGAAATAGTAACTGATTTTGGAGAAAAATTCGGTATTGTTTCCAATTCTACACTATATGTTTTCTCTCAAATAATGGTTTTGATTTGGTTGGAAAGTAGAGCAGTCCAAACCATCACGAGCCTTCTTTACTGTTTTTAAATTTATCAATATATTTGCAACTAATTTTTCTGATTCTTGTCTGTTTCCTCTATTTGTGAGTATTTGAAGGAAATGACTAAGAACTATTTGACTTATTTGATGCTTATTAAAATCTACTGAAGCCCGTATCACAAATAAGTACCTCGGGTTATTACATTATTAAACAGGTGGTTTACAATAGGTACAGCGGCATACAGTGTAGCTGTGGTCATGGAATCTTGAGTGAATGCTAAGTATTTGAATTACCGTTTGGAAAACAAATAACACTGTCTGCGGACTTGTTTTCTTTTGCAACATTGATATTGGAAGCAAGTAGTGATAACAATGGAATTCAATTCACTATCCCATAGCTACGGATGCTGCCCTTTGTTAAATTTTTTAAGTTTTTTTTTTTTTTTTTTTTATCAAGGGTATCTAATTAATTTGTCCTAGCCTCTAGAGCATGTCTTATTGCTGCTAGTAGATTGCAAGTTATTTACCTATTCTTTGTGACTTGAGGAAGATCTGAATGCTATTGATGTCTTTTTAACAGATGCATTTACGTACAACCGGTTATGCCAACTTGCGAATGGGGAGTACAAAAGCTTATTTCTCTAGACCGGTGAATGGGCCCTTCTTTAAGGTTGCAGTGAAGCAGTACGTCCCGATTCACTTGAGCTGAACATCCTGCATTGCGACGGATGATTAAAACTCGTTTACTCAAGTTTTATGGTTCATCAGCTTTGCTTATATAGAATGGGGGCACCTCTCCATACTTGGCTCTTTGGCCAAACTCCTTTCCCCCATTCTATTTTCTATTTTTGTTTGTTCTTTGTGTTCTTCAATTATGCGAGGCTAAAACCTCTAGCCTATGCAAGATTGCAAGGGATGTTCGACTGCGCATATCAATGGATTTGTGAGATTTATATATTTTAATTTCAGTTTTTTTATTAATATTTTATTTTATTTGGTATTATTTGAACAATCAAAGTTAAACACTTGTTTAAACTTTGATTTATTTGTCAGTGAGTCGTAAGCATCCGTCCTTGTGCAATAAGACCACGTTAGTCGAAATTGACAATACCAATTGATTAGTCTCTTTTGGGACCGTCGGACCGGTTAAATACCTTAAAAATTTATGCTAAATTGGACACACGAGTGATCCGGTTGTCTAGGTGTAATGCCTTCACAAAGCCCATTGCGGTCAACACATTAAATTTAATTCACTTGAATATATGGTTGTGCGTCGGACTAGAGAAATAGTCAGCGTTGTACCTTGGCTATCGAGATTAGGAAGTGCGAGGAACCGCGTGCGTCACCGGGTCTATAGCTACACTAAGATATTTTGATTTGCATATTTTACATAAATCGACGACCAAATTCAATTTATTACCGAACCGAACTTGTATGTCTTGACTTAGGTATTTTTATTAATTGTTTTTATTGTTTTGTTTATTTATTTAATTATTAGATAATTAATTTATTCTCTATCAAACCTCGATTTTCTTTTTTGAATGCTTTGCTAAAAAATTTCACCATGGGATCAACTTAATCACTATTATACAAAAAAGTTTGGTTGTAGCGACTAGGTTAATATAAGGCTATGTTGTTATTGTTCGGCGCGCGTCAATATTGTAGTTGAAGTAGTGTAAAGATAATGTTAACTTGATGCATTATGAATTTGCACTGCCTGATCAAAGTATTTGAGATGCTTTTGTGCCCCCTTTGTACACCAAAAAAAAAGTACCCTTTTTGGCTTTTTGTTTTTCAGCTTGTCAACTTGCCTCTTAACTAAGAATTACAGGCTTTTAAAGTAGTGGATTAGTTTCCCATGGCTTTTTTTTATAACTTGAGTGAGGGTTAAACTCGCAATTTTTCAAATCTTACTTTTTGATAAGTGATGTCTTTACCGTCTTATTAGAGATACTTTGATTTTCTTACGAAAGAAAAAGTTAAATAAATATTATTTGGTTAATATGAAAGAAGACTTAAGACGAATTGACGGGGATTATATAATAATTATAAAAGACTCAAAAGATTTGTTGAATGATATCATCAACTGCATCAAAATGTAGGAAATGGAAATGTTAGATTCACGTAGAAAACCTCAGCTAATTTATCACATAAGGAAGCATTTGGTTATTTAGTTAGGACTTGGTTTTGTGTATATTCCATAGTCTTTGCATACAAAAATTTCATAAGTTGAGGATTAAATTGAGTAAGGAGTTGGGTCCAAGGAGGTCAGTCTCCTCACCTAAAATGCTCATTGTTTGTTTGTTTGTTTTTTTGATAATTGGTTCCAATACGAGTCGAATTAAAGACCTCTCCCAACTTTTAACTTTTAGCAAGTGATCTTTTATACCTTCTAAAATGAAGAATTGTTTTTTTGACATTAACAATGTCACAATCTAAAGTCACATCAACTTTGAGAGTTGCGTTTCAGGATACATATTATCACTGTATATATTTAGATTACACATCTCATGTGATATGCGTGAAAAATTGTGTTCACACATATTACACACATTTTGAAGTGCACGTAGATGACTCTTAAAATTATATACTATTTTTCTTTTGCCTTTTGAGGAGGAATTTATTGAAACACCCTTGAAACGTACTCTCAGCGATAGATATGTAGGGGCAAAAAATATGGCATAGAAGTAAGGACAAAACCGTCAATATAATAATCCCTCCAAGGCTAAAACCCAATTCGTTCAGTCCCATCGACGAAACCCTAATCGAAAAACTAGGTTTTCGTTTCTTTGGCGCTTCAGAAATCAATCTCGACAAATCTCTCCAACATCAAGCCCGATCAGTCGTTGTTTCTGGTGATTCGCCATTATCGCTCTCTCTCTCTCTCTCTCTCTCTCTAATCCTTCTCGCGCTTCGCTTGATTATTTTGTTGTTGTTGCGTTCGTGATTCACGAAAGCTAGGGTTTGGGTTTTTCGATGTTTCTTTGCATTGTTCTTGTTACTTGTCAGTTTGATTTCCCTCAAGTTTTGATCTTCGTGGAGTTCCATCGGATGCGCTTCGATTTTGGTGTAATGGCGATGTTGATTTCGTTGTGCAATTATTGTTAGGGTTAGTTGTTGAATTGGTATTCGTTGTTATTGATAGCTCGAATGAACTGATCTTTTGGGATGTAGGAAGAACTAGAATCGTGTTTGGGACGAACACTTGAGTTTCTATGAAATGGTGTTGTTGATTTCGTTGTGTAATTATTATTAGGGTTAGTTGTTGAATTGATATACGTTGTTATTGATAGGTTGAAAGAACTGATCTTTTGGGAATAAAGGAAGAACTAGAATCGTTTTTGGGACGAACACTTGAATTTCTGATGAAATGGCTTTCTTGATTTCGTTGTGTAATTATTAGGGTTAGTTGTTGAATTCATTTTTGTTGTTATTGGTAGCTCGAAAGAGCTGAGCTTTGGGGAATATAGGAAGAACTAGTTTTTTTTTTTGTGACGAACACTTTTTGTTTTGATGCAATGGCGTTGTTGATTTTGTTGTGTAATTATTGGGGTTTGTTGTTTAATCATTTGCGTTGTTATTGATAGCTCGAAAGAACTGATCTTTTAGGAATATAAGAAGGAAAAGAATCGTTTTTTGGGATGAACACTTGAGTCTCTGATCTAGTTTATTGTAGTTCGAAAGTATATTTTATCCTATTTGTGTTTGATTATGGAATCTTGATGAACTTGTAGCTCTTGTTGTTTGATTTTAGGGGTTTACAGAGGTATACCTAAGCTAACTTGAGACACATCGATTAGGAAGAATTTAAAGGATTTGGAAAGCACATCATTAAGTGCACTAAATATAGGACTTTGTTGTTATTGTTTGGACTTTGGAAACCTCCAAAGACTCAGATGTCCCCATTAAAAAATTTGACTTAACAGAAACTCAACGATGTAGGGGTGGACTGAAGCTAACTTGAGACATATTGATTAGGAAGGATTTAAAGAATTTCGGAAGCCCACCATTAGTTGCACTAAATCAAGTGCAATGGAAGACTTTGTAGTAGTTTACCGATTGATCACTGTCTTTAGTTGGTGCTTTTTTTTTTTTTTTTTCTCTTGGATATAATTCATTTTGCTTCTACTATCCTTTTTCTGTTTCTTTTTTTTTTTCTGACTCAGCGGATGTTTTCTCCCTTCTTGTTTTCATTTACTACTCTGAAAATGTCCTCGTGTAATTAGTTTGGAAGCTCAATAACTCCTGATGGCCTCTTGCATTTTTGTGTCTGTTATATTTTGTCGTATATCATGTTCGATTGTGAATGTTTTAGATTCATTCCTTATTTTTTGAAACTTCTTGATGAATGAAGATCTTGTTTCTTACATATATGATACACCTTTTTTTTACTTTGCCCTGTTTTGTGAATGCGTTGCGCAGGGGTTTAGATAGTTAAACACTTAGTGGCCAATGCTTTTGAGCGGTAGCCTGAAATCTAAAGTTTGAAATGTTCATTCTTCGCATTTTGCACCTGTTGAGCATCGTCATCCTTTTGAGTCTTGATTGTCATTCAGTTTGCTCTCTTGCCTGTCATTATTTGTACTGCTAGTACTTTTATCGTTCCTTGTGAAAAATCTCACTTTGAATATCCCTGAAGCCATATCTCATGGCACTGTTTCTGGCAACATTCTCGTTCTACAACTCCTTTTGGTCTTTCATTTTGTTTCCATCATTCCATATTTTTTTACTTCCCCCTTCAAATGCTTCTAGCTTCTGCGCTTCCCTCGCAG
Organism: Stephania yunnanensis; assembly: GCA_039657365.1. Classification (NCBI taxonomy): domain Eukaryota; kingdom Viridiplantae; phylum Streptophyta; class Magnoliopsida; order Ranunculales; family Menispermaceae; genus Stephania; species Stephania yunnanensis. Next base: position 72,208,717 of record CM077580.1, read on the forward strand.
TTGCTTGGCGAGCTTATCTTGTTAGATACTTAAGATGCCGAGAGGGAGGCCAGCTCGAAGGATGGTTGAACCTGAAAAGCCAACTGAACCAGAAAAACCAGTTGAAGCAGAGGAACAGGTGGACCTTGATGGAGATAATGAACCTGAGGAGATGGAAGAGGTAGAGGAAGAAGTGGAAGAGGAGGAGGAGGTGGAAGAGGAGGAGGAGGAGGATAATGAAAGGTGAAAGATTCTGGAGATGAAAGGGCACGCTGAAAAACAAGGGTTATGCCTTTGTGACAGTTTAGAACTAAAATAGACTACTTATGCATTTTATTCGTTAGGCTAAATTTTTTTTTTTAATCTAAGATGCAGGCCATTGATAAAGAGCTGAATAACAAAGAATTCAAGGTAATATTTCATTTTTCTTCTATGACTTCTTGATAGATATCCCAACTTCACGCACAAACAATGTGTAGGTAGTGCAAACACTTGGGAATTAATTGAGGAGGTCATTTTGGCAAATATTCTCAAATGTATCCTTCAAAACTTTGTTCTGCTTTATAATGTTTTTGAGAAACTAATTTTAGGGTCAGGTATGTTGTTTCACTTGGAGAAGATTTTTGGCTTTCTAGTTTGAGTACTAGTATCTCTGATCCGTGTCTAGGATCTGTGATGCATTGACTGTTGTGTACTTATTTCTCAGGGAAGAAAGATCAAGTGTTCATCTTCTCAAGCAAAGCATCGCTTATTCATTGGTAATGTTCCTAGAAACTGGGTAGCAGAAGATCTGAAGAAAGTTGCGACAGAAATGGGCCCTGGAGTTAATGTTGTTGAACTAGTGAAGGTCAGGCCTTTTTCAAGTTTCCTTCTATTTTATCGGTTTTGAATGTTAAAACATGTTTTAGGGAATGTATGGTTTAATGACCTTATTGGTTATGTTGGATAACTTACAGCCCATTCTATTATTATTTCAGGATCCCCAGAATTCCTCTCGTAATCGTGGGTTTGCTTTTATTGAGTACTATAATCACGCATGTGCTGAATATTCAAGGCAAAAAATGTCAAGCCCTAAATTCAAGTTGGACAGTAATGCTCCTACTGTTAGCTGGGCTGACCCTAAGAATGCAGATTCTTCTAGCACTGCACAGGTTTGGCCTCCCTATCTTATTTTCACCATGGATTTTCAATGTTTTTATTCATTTTGTGGGAGCTGATGAGTGTGCTCTCAAGTTGAAAGTGCTGATGATTCCCTGTGGTCTCATAGCTGGCTATTTTGTTTGTTTAACATGGTTCTCTACTCTTAATTTTTCTTCCAAAGGCGTCTGTAAATTTGTAATGCAAACTGAATATGGGATGTTAAAAGTTAAAACATCTATACAGCTGCATTGTTAGTGGTGCTCTTTACATTTCTGCGCATCTACTCTTCTAGATGATGTTGGTATGCTTATGAGTCGGTGCTAGTTATCTTCTTGAAAATTGTTTGACCTTTTAGTTTTTGCAGGTTAAGGCACTCTATGTGAAGAATTTGCCAAAAGACATCACTCAGGATAAGTTACGGAATCTATTTGAACACCATGGAGAGATCACAAAAGTAGTGCTGCCACCTGCTAAGTCTGGACAGGAAAAGAGCAGGTTTGGTTTTGTTCATTTTGCGGAGAGATCTAACGCCATGAAAGCACTCAAGAACACAGAAAAATATGAGATTGATGGTGAGCATAATTCATTAGCATTCAATGCACGCTGTTTTGATGCCTTAGTGACCATTAAGTGATGTCGACTGTGTTATGCACTGATAGGTCAAGTTCTTGAGTGCTCTCTTGCCAAGCCACAGACGGACAAGAAAGCTGATTCAGGATCTACTTCACAGAAGTCGGCTTTACTTCCAACTTACCCACCACGCATGGGCTATGGATTGGTTGGTGGTCCATATGGCGGTCTTGGCGCTGGATATCCTCCACCAGGCTTGGGCCAGGTTTTCTTTTCATGCCTTCTATTTGTAAATTTTTGGTTTCTCCAGTTGACTTGAAGATGTAGACATTCTGATGTTCTCATGCACCTATAACTGGAGGCTCTACTTCAAAACATATTGAAATGAAAAGTAACTGGGAAAAACCCAAAAAAAGAAAGAAAGAAAGAAAAGTATTTGGGAAGAAATACTCTTTGATACACACATTTGCTGCACGGTTGTTTCGTCCTTTGGACACTAGTCCAGAGGTGTTTGCCCGTAGTTTGATGCACGATATAAAGAACTCCATTAACTAGGTAGCAAATGTACGTGTTTTTGGCTTCAATTATGCACTTCCATTCATCAAAGTAGCATATTGAACCATTATGAGCTTGGTTAGTGTCTGGTATTGCCATATTGCCTTGTTAGACAAGGTGTGTTGCAATTTGATTTAGTTTCTCTTGGCACCTACTTTTTGTTATTTGAGGAGCCAATACCTGAAGCTGAACTATCTGACGGCGTTAAAAATAAAGTATTGCTTGACAGTTTCTGATTATTGTTGTACTTTTAATGTGCAGTCTTTTATTTATGGAAGGGGACCAGCTCCTACTGGCATGGCAATGATGCCAATGCTTTTACCTGATGGGCGGATTGGATATGTCCTGTAAGTGCTGCAAATTTTGTATCTCATTAGTTTTGTGTAATGCCTGTACCTTTACCTTTCATGGGATGCTAGAGATTCTGCGACTTTTGAGTGGTCCTTTATCAATAATTAAGGTTACAACAACATAGCTTTAATCCCAAATTAGTTGGGGTCTGCCGATTATTGGCTTGATCATGGATTCTGAAACAATTCTGAGCCTATTTATCATAGTTGCCCTGGCTCTACATATTGTTTGTATGTGCTTTGACTGCGGTATAGGCTCTAAAGTTTATCTTCTGAATTGCAGGCAACAACCAGGAGCAAATCCACAAACTCCTCCGCCGCGACATAGAAATACTGGTAATAAGAATGTAGGGAAGCATAACAACCACCACCACAACAACAACAACAACAACAACAACAATAGCGGTGGTGCAGGACGTGGTAGGAGATACCGTCCGTACTGATAAAATCGGTTTCACAGTTAGGATCCAAATTGTTCCTTTGTTGATGTTTTTTTTTTTAAAAAAAAAAAAATTCTCCATATTGTATTATTAGGCTCTCTGCGGCTTCAGTGGGTCAGCAAGCTAAATTTATTTTATGCCCCTATCCTGATTGCTCTTTAACCGTTTCAGACATTGATTGCATCTATGTAGTTTCCTCTTTGCACATACGTGACGTTGTCATATCTCACTGCAGATTATGTGTACTATAAGCTAAGTTTATTTTATAACAACATCCTGGGTCCCATCCAATATTGGTTTCATGCTGATGATATTAACAAGTGCGTTGATTTGAGTATCATTTTCGAGTCATTTTGACATTTATCTATTTTATATGTGCATTGTGTTTAGGGGTGGCAATTTGTGTTGGTGAGTCGTAAAAGCGTTGTGTCATAAACAGGTCATGACTCATATAATGCAAATTTATTACATAACATGTTTATTAATCGTGTTAATCGTTTTTGTGTCTAAGTGGGTCGTGTTAATTAATATGTGTGTATTCGTGTAATTTATTTATTAAATATTGTATTTAAAAATTTTATTTTATTTAAACTTTTATGATTTGATTACTATTTTTTAAAATATATATAAATAATTAAATTCGAACAAACATACTAAAATAGTTAATAAAATATAATGTGGTTATATATAGTTGTTATTTTACTTTACTTTTTCATTTAAGTTTTTATTACTCTTAATAATAAAGTAAAAATGACTCGTAATAATAACATAAATAAAATTATAAAAATCATTTAAAAAAATTTAAATCTTACTTTGGTGAAGAGTTTTATTTTCTTAATAAATTATTATTAATAAAATTTAAAATATAAATAACATATTAAAAGGAAAATGAACATTTCTTCTTAAATATAAAATAAAATATGATAAAAGATGTCTATAAATAAATCATGTTATTAACACGCATTTAAATGAATGAATTTTGTGTCAATTTATTTATTATACCATAATTATTATTTATACATTATTCTTTAATCGTGTTAAGCGAGTCATAAATGAATTAAGCAGGTTGACACGTTAATGACTCGTTTATTAATTGTGTATACACGTGTTAACATGTTTATGATTCAAACTCACTTAAGTCAAACCCACGACATGTTTATTACGTATCGTGTCGTGTTAATCGTTTCATGACTCAAATTGTCAACCCTAATTGTGTTTCTCATCTCATGAGCAAAGAAAAGTGTTTCTTTCCCACAGCCTTCGGGTTTGAGTCATTGGCTCGCTCCCACTATAGGGGACTCAAGTGTACTATAAGCGAGGAATGAAAAGAAGTGTGTGAGAACAGATGACTATTTAAAGCCGTATTCAGAGAAGAAAATCAAGAAACAGACAACCAGCATCAAATAAAGTTTCCTGGGTGTAGCAAAAAAGGAACAAGGAATGGACATAGAATCTAATCTTCACTAGAAGGTGCATCTTCATTCACTTCTTCCACGTCCACCTCTTCTACGCCATTTTCTCCATTTTCATTCTCCTTCAACGTACCCTCTGCCTTCCTCTTTTTATCCACCTTAACCTTCATTGCTCCTGCCTTCTTTCTCGCATTTCTTTTCCTAAAATCTGCAGAGACGCGACCAACAAAAGAAAAACAAAAATTGTTAACACGTCAAGCATGCACGCCAAAGCAGCTAGACATAGGGAAGCCTAATATCTACAAAGCTCTTGTAATTCTAGTTCTCTCTTGACAAGAGACCGACGATATATCTAGACGTAACCCCCTTCCCATTTAGAGCACATTACAGATAAAATTTAGGTGAAAAAAATGGCTGGAGAAAAAAGGGGAAAAATCCATCTACATGAGAAATCGAGCCATCAGAAATTTCAGTCAAAATCTGATAAGTAGAAACATAGAGACAACAAAACATCTTTATACAAATGTATGCATGTATGACCATGCTGATGACAATATGGTTTCAGAACAAACAAAAGACTGGGAATTATCTGATTGCGTGGAGCAAGCATGGATAGACGTAACCCCCTTCTCATTTAGAGCACATTACAGATAAAATTTAGGCGAAAAAAATGGCGGGAGAAAAAAGGGAAAAAATCCATCTACATGAGAAATCAAGCCATCAGAAATTTCAGTCAAAATCTGATAAGTGGAAATATAGAAACAACAAAACATCTTTATACAAATGCCTGCATGTATGACTATGCTGATGACAATATGGTTTCAGAACAAACAAAAGACTGGGAATTATCTGATTGCGTGGAGCAAGCATGGATAGAGTTGCTTGTTCTCTCCTATCTTAATAAGGCCAGAGAAATTTCACTTGAAGACAGATGAAGTGGTAAAGAGCTGACTACTGAACCAAAAGGTGACGCAACATCTATTATCATCACATAAGAGTTATTCAGAAGTACTTTATATGGAGGATGGTTTCTATACCAACAACGGTGGGGAGCTTAAGAATAGTGAACTTAAATTCCCATGTCATTGCGTAACACTTGACTACCTTTAGAAATGTCATCTTCAGCAAATTTTAGTAAAGGCTAGCTTTTGTATGAATAATTTCCTCCGCCTAGTGAAAAGACTATTTTGGATCTTCAACTTGTACAAAATTAGTAGTGAACAAAACAATTCACTTCTTTTAACTATTTATCAACAAGATCCGCTAGATGCAAGAGGATCAATAAAAAGAGGTATTTGAATTATATGCGGGAGTTTGAGATGGGATTTGAAGCATTGGGAAACAGTCAGTAGAACCATGATTGCTTTCTCGATAAAATACTAAAGAAGAGGAGGATCATCCATAATTAATTCTAGAAAGCATTGAATTAGAAAAACTAACAAATGCTTCGCTGTGAAGAGCTCAAGGACTTAAGTTGGCAAGAGGGAGAAACCTGCCCCAGCCACAGCGTAACAGCACCCTACCAACCCAATCTGATCCTATGAGAATGTTATCCCACCCCCAACTGGTCGTGAAGGGCCGACTTATAATTTGTAAAATCTTGGACCTGGGATGACCCAAGCCCCACAAAAACAGACTAATATATTTCCTCCCGAAAAAGTAATTATACGTAGCATGGAACAAAAATTGAGAAGTTATAATTGAAAGGGATTATAAAAGTGAACTATGATTTCTAAAAAAATGAGCTTACCATTTAAAGCAGCTTTTAAAGGCTCAATGAACTCAATAAACTCAATTTCTTCAAGCGCATTAAATACATCTTCAGCATTGATTGTCTGCCTCTTTGATTCCTTACATATGTCATTTGCCCTGTAAGATATCATGGTTCTGTCAAAGCCAAGATGGAGTAGAGATGATAAAATAATCACTTCAAAGTGTTTTTCTGCAAGCATAGTAGGCTAATAGCTGATCTGAAATATGAGAAAAAAATAAAACCGAACTGAAAAGGACGTAGAACAAAAGTAATGGCCAATGCCCATTTAACAACTAACAAGAACAAAAAACCTTGGTAGCACATTGCAAATAGAACAAGATTAAATCCTCATTACAGAACATTTCTGAACAACATGTAAAATAAGATGACTTTGAAAATTACTCGATTAGGTTCACGACATGGGTCGTTCATCCCCTATACACAATCCAACATACTAACTCCGCAAAATGTGACAAGAGCAGCTCTTTTGCCACTCATCAGTTACTGTAACTGTCAATCACAATATCGCATGCAAACATACAACTAACAGACCATTACAGTTGTCTTTTAAAACCATTTGAGGAAATGAGTCAAGAAATTCATTTTTCTCAAGTTTGAAGCTTGCATCCAACCATTGTCCTCCACCGTGAACTAGAATTCTTCCACATCATATGTTCAACAAGAGACGTAAACAATATATAGATAACTTCGTAAAGCGAATTCGGGAACCAAAATTTCGCATCGAAACACATAGTAAGAAATTGGGAATTCTTATCTTGAATCTTTATCTATCTTTTTTTTTGGTACCACAGCTGAGTTGCCGCTCAGGTGTCGGAGCTTTGCCCCAACTAATCCCATACTCGAGGAGGGTAGGACAACATAGGGCAAGGCGGCAAATGCCAACCTCTTGTCAAGTGTTTTAAAGTTGCTCCATTCGCACGACTCGAACTTGAGACCTCTAGTTAAGGTAGGGACTCGTGTCGTCCCACCACAACCCTCTTCATCATCTTCAATATTAAATGTGTGTATCCAACTTTTATAGATCCAACAAGGTCTAGACTCTCAAAACAAGTAAAAAATCACTTCAAACTCTAATTCTCTATACTCCGAAAACCCTAATTCTGATCCAAACTTGAAATTCACATTGCCCTTTCAATGAACAGTTCATCTTCAACAAAAACCCCAAACCACCCATCAAATTCACAGCAATCGGTCACACTACCAGCACAAACCCTAGTTTCAACACAACACCAATCAAAACTCAATCAAATTGCACAAAACCGATCTCGTTGAAACCCTAATTCGCAATGCAATCACAAATGAGAGATCGAAAGAGAGATTGCGAGTACGTACGTCGCGGAGAGGTAGTGGATGAAGATTCTGGCGCTCTCGGAGAAGGCGAGGAGAGCGTCTTTGTGGATGGCGACGTTGTTGGGGTCTCCTCCATCGCCGTCGGCGTTGGAGAGCTCAGAAAGCTTATCCTTCACCACCCGGCGCACGATAGCCTTCGGGAGCTCTTCGGCCTCGATCGCCGGTATCGCGCCTTTCGAGGTATTCGCATTCGACATCTCTCTCTCTCTCTCGCTCACACCAGGTCTGTTCCCGCCTTAATGTGGAGAAGAGAATTTGGTTTTACAGTAATGACCCTAATGAAATGGGGATATTCCGAGAACCACCCAGTTACTTTTAAAACTTGTTTGGTACTCGATTGCTTGTGCGCGTAACTTATGTGGCAGCGGTTTATATATTTGTGGTACTAACGTGATATCCAAAACTACCAATCTCTCTAATTATCATTTATCGACACATTATGGGAAAGAAAATCTCAATTACATCTTCATTAAGAACCAACGATAACTTAGATGGACGATGGTTGAGCCTATGAAATCCCACCGCATGATGTGTTGCATAGGAAGCCAAAACTATCGATCTCTCTAATTATTACTTATCGACATAAGCAATGTATAAGTAATAAGGCAGTCGTGATGCTAAACAAGTCCTTTTGTCTCGTGAAGAGTGGAAAAAAATTGTCGATTTACTCCTCATTAAAATTAGTTTTGCCAGTTGTATCTTGATATCTAAAAGTTATCTAAAAGTTGCAATTGATGGCGTGCTTTTCAAATAAGAAAACAAAAAACAGAAAAACACTTCAAACAGGTGTATATAAATAAAACACAAGCATTGTGAGTAACATTCTTCAGTTTGTTTGCATTGTTTGAACCAAATGTTCATAACAAAAAAAAAAGATATAACTTAAACTATAATAACACAAAGCACAAATGTTTCTGAAACAACAACAACAACAACTCATGAATCCACAATTGTTGTTAGATGCAACAACAAAAGGGGCACTGAATCAATCCATTCTCATTACACTTGTGACACCTGACCATCTGATTCTTCTCCTCATCAATCACTCTACAACTCCCACTGCACTCCACACACATCAAAAACCTCACACCACAACACTCACCACACAAAGCTTGAGATTTAGGAATCCCCCAAACAAGCCCCCCAACTTTCCCTCCTCTTCAATCTTCACCAACTCTTCAACTCCACCAATCAATCTCCCCTTCACAAACACAACTGGAAGCCTAATCTCACTCCTCTCCTCCCCCATCAATGCTCTTAGTTCTTCTCTAAACCCCGAATCCATCGACACGTCTCGCTCGATCGTGTACACGTCGTGCGATTCGATCAAACTTCTCAATCTATTGCAATCCTCATATGTCTTCCTAATCCCCCTCAATGTGGTTGTGTACATAACCACCACATTTTCGCCCCCCGGCGGGGTTTTCTTTTCGAATAATTCGAGTGCGCATTCAGTTTCTCCATGTTTACTCTTTTCGGGTGGCGGCGAAACCATGTTCTTGATCTGTTCCCTCTCCTGATCAAGCTCGATTTCGAACGATGTCAGCAGTTCCGGATCGAAAAGGGGACTAAAACCCTGTTTCGGCGTCAAGAATGCGGTGTCGGATCGGAAACTATCAATTTTAACATCCAATGGAGCAGTGCCAGTCTTGATAGAAATTTGTTTCAAATAATTGGGTACCTTCTGCAGATTCTCTATAGATGTAAACGGCTTCGAAACATGTTGCGCCGCCGCCCCGCCCCCGCCGCGCTTCTGCTCTCGAATTCTACCATCCTTGGCTTGTTCTCCTTCCCTGAAAACCTTCTTTGCTTCTTTGATGAAGTACTACTTTAGTAGTACCATTCATCAATTGGGGGTTTTCGAGAGTACCCGAATTCGTCGTCTAAGTCGCGCATCAATTCCCAAGCATTGATGATCTCCTCTGGACCAATGTGATCAGGATTAGGCAACTCTGTTCTTTCGTCTCTGAAGGGGCTCCTCCTATGCTCTAATGAGGAATCCAGTTTTAGGAAGCCATAGGTGGTGGAAGTGAGGGAGACGATGTGGCGGGCGGCGCCGAAACCGGCATTGTCGGAGAGGGAATCTGGATTGGGTTGTTGGGTCTTGTGCAATTTGGTTGAAACACAGCCCATCGATGGAGAAAACGATGTTTCAAGAGTTTCAGATTCAGAAAAAGTAGTTGTTTGTGCGAGAGTCTGTTGGAGAAGTTATTACGTTTTGTGTTTTTTGGATGTTTAAATTTTGTAACGGTTGAGATTGATCAGCAACGGTCGTGTGGGGGCCCAACGGTCCGAATATTGATTTCCGAGGTTCTTTTTGAGTTGTCGGATGAATGAAGAGATCTTAACATGTACGTGATCACTTTTTTTCTTATTTTTTTTAATGATTGGGCCTATCAATCTCATAAGAATTAGAAGGGCGCCCCTGTTACTAATCTACATGTCGAAAAAAAATAATGCAATTGCTACAAATTGAACCCATCGTATTAAAGTTATTTTTCGTAACCACTACACCATATTTCTTAAGGACGATGTGTGTAATCATTTTTTATTTTTTAATATCTCGTGGGTGTTTAGACGAGTCTGACTATTCCTATTAGATCCTTAAATAATCGGTCTGAGCGTATTCTAGTGGCTCGAAAAGAGCATACCATTGTTATGGCAACACGATCAGGTTACTCTTGAGCTATTTAGGGAGATGGAAAGGGAAAAAGTGTGTGCCGAACGATGTCACATTCGTCTGGTTGAACTTGGTCTTGATGTGTTGAATTCCATAAAAAGGGAGTATGGGATGGAAGTCAAAATTAAGCATTATGGAATGCACGGTGTACATGCATGGGCGAAGTGGGAGGTTAATTGGTTGAGGCTGAGGAATTAGTCAATTGAATGGCATAGAAAGCTGATGTGGTGGTAGTGGAGGAATGGGCATTCTGTGCAGCTAAGGTTCAAAGGTGGTTGTATTTGTGTTTGTGTTTTTGGATGCGAAAGAATGAATGGTGTTGTAATTAGATTTTTTTTTTTTTTTCTTGCTTGTAAGTTAATGGAGAATCGTCTCATTTTTATCAAAAATAAAATAAAATATATATATATATATATATATATATTTAACAAATAAATATATATATATATATATATATATATAAATGTTTACGCTTTTTGATTATAGACTTTTTGTGCTATCTTATATTTAAATAGATTTATGCACACATCGCAATGCATGCATATAGTATTAAATTTATTCAAATATTTTCTCAAAGTTATAGAACTCTCTGAAGAAACAGCAAGACGAGCAACGCACACGTGTTGCACAAAAATAAATGCTATAGAACTTTCGAGAGAGTTCCATGTACAAACAAATATGGAGAGCTGGTTTGGTCTCTAGAAGGTGTACGTAGACGACACGTCCAAAAAACCACTGATCGATGATGACTCTTGGTGGCGGCTACTTCGACTCGGCTCTTTCTTTTGTATATATTTGGCTAATAACTAATTTGGATGCTTATATACGTCGAGATATATACACATGCAAGTCGAGATAAAATGTATGACATTCAATTGAGTTGATATTTAAAGTCGTTGTAAAGTAAGTTATATGTTGATGGACAACACACATATATTAACGTTCGTTGAAATGTCGACACATGCATTTTTGATATGTGACGGACGGACTTCAATATATACGTGTCTGTGGTAAGGCACCACAACCGTTTCTCATAAATTATTTCAAAATTATTGAACGGGAGGCAAACTATATATAGATTAGTTTTTAATTAACAAAAAATTTGTTTGGACTCTTTGAGTTTGACTCAAAGAGTTTTTTATTAATAATTTAAAATATCTATTTAAGTAAAAGATCTAATTATTCTCTACTCCAAACATTAATAATGATTTTAAATTAAGAGTCTTTATATCTTTTTATTATTTAAGTTCAAACTTTTTAAGTTCATATAACACTACCTTTAATTAAATAAGTGGACACTGTACATGATTGATGCATCGGGTTATGTCCACCGATTCATATTATTGGTGCGACTTTAATAGTGGTTATAGGACGAATTGATAGAATAAATGGACCCACAAATGAAACAAAATAGAGTTCAAAGAAGGTAGCCCAGACTATACACATACTGAGGGATCCTAGCTCCTATATTTCACAGCAGACTATTCAAAAACAACGGAGATAAAAATAATTTAATACCAATAAAAGTTGGTTCATGAGTGTTCATCACTAGAATCCTTCTAAGCGTTGAAATAAAATGAACAACAAGGAGGGTCTAGCGTGATGGCTTATTTATGTTGCATCAACTTTAATTAGTGATTTAAAGTTGAGTTCGAGTATGTTAAAATTCTTAAGGAAGAGCTTTGTTGTCATTTAATCAAATGATTCTACCCAACTCAAGCTGAATTAGACTGAACTTATCGGGATTTGAATAACAAAAATTCGAACCAAAAGATTACACACCTTCAAATAATAGGTGTAGATTAAACTTAATTTAAAGTGTGAATTTCATGAAACCAAGTTTCCTTTTTAAAATTTTCAAACAAGATCAAATAAACAATGACAGAATAACAATTACACAAGGAATCTTATGAAAAAAGATAATTACATGAGAAAAATATTAAGATAACCCAGTGATAAAACACCTCGAATGGACACTCAGTGATAGTGTCCATCATCCATTCCATATGTGGATCGTGTGTGTGCCAACAACTAGTCTCCAAAGCATCTTCCATTACAGAATTTTACATCAAATCTTGTTGTAACTGTATGAGATATGACTAGTTAGCTGACTTATTTTTACTCAATCAGACCTAACTCAACAAGATTAATATGCGACCCAGCGTGACGTGTCAGGATCAATCCTAAGTCTAACAACAGTCATTACATCTAATCATCTTTAAATTTCCATCCAATAATCACATATTAAAACGCAGATTGGGTACTCCCACCGCCCATCAACCCCCGTGACTCCCCACCAAACCAGTTCTGATCCACAGCGGGCCAACCCATCCAACGGTCCTCATCCGCTCCGTTAAATATCCAACGGCAGAGAGAGAGAGAGAGAGAGAGAGAGCGAGATGTTTGTTGTGTAGTGTTCTTATTTTGTTCCGCGCGAAACAGAAGCGAAGCAGCCAAAACCAAGTTGAAAACTCCCTCCATTTTCGTCTTCTGCAGAGAGAGAGAGAGAGAGAGGTCTCAATTTAGGGTTTCGCTGAGCTTTCAATATCAGTTCAACTCTTCGATCTCGTCGAATTCAAACTAGGCTTCATCGATCGATTCGTCAATCTTGTCATCTTTAATTCGATCGATTTGTCAATCTTGTGATCTTTCATTTTTGTTGTTGTTGTTGTTGTGGTTGTTGTGGATTGTGGCGATGCCACAAGTGGATCTGGAGACTGTGGTCTGCGGCGGCGATAGGAAAATCGCATGCGAGACGGCGGCGGCGGCGGCGGAGAGGCCGGAGGAATTGCCGGATTACGCGGCGGAGTCGTTCTACGTCGCCAAGGAAGACGAGTTCGACTGGTTCGATCGGAACGCGGTTTTCGAGAGAAAAGAATCGACGAAGGGGAATTCCAATGGCGTTAGCACTTACAATCCTAATTCGACTCCGAGTTTGAGTTCCGTCTCGAATTCGCAGCGATTTCCGACGAATTACAAGTCCAAGGCTTCGTTGATTGGGTTTCCGAAGGCGCAGAACACGTCTTATGCGGATTGTAAGCAGAGACGCCATTGCAGAGCTTCAAACCCTACGTTTTTCCCTAAGCGGTCTCGATCTACTGGAAAATCTGCTCTTCCACTGACAGAGCCTACGTCGCCTAAGGTTTCGTGCATCGGTAGGGTTAGATCGAAGCGCCAGCGGAGCCGCCGCCAGAGGTCTCTCCGGCAGGCGGAGCAGCCGCACCATCCGCCGCCGCATCCGCCGCAGCCTACACAGAGCGTCGGCAAATCGGAGAAACACGGCGGATTCTGGACAAGCTTCAAGGCGGTGCTCCGGTTCGGCCGCCGCCGGAAAACTCCTGACGGCGGCGGCGGCGGCGGTGGTGATGACTCCGCCGAATCATCGCCGCAGCGGATGAGCGTGAAATCCGAGAAGGTCCGCAGCAGTATCGCTGTGAGCGAACCGGACGGCGAACCGCCCGGTCTGGGGGCGATGAAGCGGTTCGCGTCAGGGAGGCGGTCCGAGTGTTCTTGGGGCGAGGGCGACGAAGGCGGCGACGCGGATCTCGAGGAGGGGTCTCAGATCGATTCGCTGTGGAGACGGCGAGGAGTTGGTCCGCTCGTGGAGGTCGATGCCGGGCGCGGGTGGGAGTCTGTGGGCCCCGCCACCGTTTAGTGGGAGGAGGTAAGAGTTTGTTCTTTGTGTAGTTTTTTTTTTTTGGCAAAAGAAAATGAAAAGTTAAGAAAATATTTGTGGTTTGTTGGTGTGGTTGGTTTTGATTGTTTGAGTTCTAAGTTTTGTTTTCTCTTGTAAATATTTTTTCTTGCGAAAATAAAGATTGGTTTTTGGTCAATTTTATTATTCAATCTATAGAAGTAATAATAGAATGATGCGGAAATGAAGTTTTTTTTTTTTAAAGCAAAGTCGATCAGTTTTAAATATTGATGGTGAGAATTTCTACTTTACGAAGTAATTAAGAATTTAGAGGAAATTGGGTTAAAAGTTTTTGATAAATTAGTAGACAAATATATCTTAAAGGGTTTGAGATTTTAGCTTGGAGGTTTTAGTTTGTTTGTGTCTATTAGAGTAAATATTGGAAATTTAGATTGAAAGGGAATCGATAAATGAAGACCAATGAAATTTGCTGAGTTTTTTAGTTGATTTGATCTTTGGTGTTTACTTTTGGTCTTGTCATTTATTTTCCTTATAACACTAATTAAAGTGTCTTTGTGATTATGACAAAACAAGTGATTTTTTTGTGATTCCTTTTCATGAATTTGCATACTTTTTTTTTTTTATAAAAATGATACAATTTTCCACCAAAAAAAAAAAAATGAGACAATTGATGGTGGGCGCCAAAGAAATTGTCTTTAATGGATCCCTCAAATGTTTTGGTTGTATATACATTTTTAAGTAATTGATCCAATTAAAGGTTGTCTTTGATACACTGAATCAACTATAAATTTTTAAATTGTTAACTAAACTTATCATTGTGCTCGATTAAATGCAATTGATGGTGAGCTTTGCAAACCATTCAAATCCCTTTTAATTAATGCATCACATGTTAACTTTGGTATTCCCCCAATTCGACGAGGTAGGGGCAGACCAAAGTTAACATGAGATGCATTAATTAAAAGAGATTTGAATGGTTTGCAAAGCTCACCATCAATTGCACTTAATCGAGCACAATGAAAAAGTTTGATCCATGTAGCCGACTCCAATTAATTTGGGACTGAGGCTATGTTGTTGTTGTTGTTGTTAACTAAACTTATCATAACTACACCAGCGCACTCCTCAAAACCACAACCTCAACCAAACATAGAGTTTGCCGGATATGCATTAGTTTTGGTGTCATGGTATATTGTTTATTTGTGAGAAACTCTATGTTAGTATATGTACGTAATTTTCGATCCCGACTTTCTTTCACTCACTTTCTTCCCCTTTTCAAGGCCCTCTTATTCTTATAGTTAAAAAATTCGGCCCCCCTAATTTGATTTTTGGTTCCGCCAATGACTGGATAGTGTATATATTTATATATATGGAAAATCCTAGAGTGACATTCTCTCTTTGGTGTCACACACACTCTCTCTCTCTATATATATATATATATATGTTCTTCACAGTTCATATTATAAAATCATTAGAGTCCTTGTCTGATGGGTTTAACTGCTCACGCAATTCTTGATGGGAGCCAATTCCCTTGCCTTACATCACATTAGACCCATGCCTTCATTTAATCAAATTGATGGCAACAGTTAATGTTTTAAATCCATATATGCATGCATGTATGCCTCTTCACAATTTGAAATATACTTAATTTTTGTCTTTTGTTCTCATGAGTATATAAAATATCCCACCTTTCAATCACAAAAAATTATCACAATAACAAATGTGATGATATTTAAAAGAGCAGGTAACACCAAAAAGCTGGATGTCTAAAGTTGGTTGGCTTTTGAAAAAGAATGAAATATTGCAAGTTTGGGACTTCTTGTTGCAATTATTTGACCAGTGCAGTTCATTTGTTTTTTAATTATTTTGTGCAACCACCACCATTAGGTTGCTTTTCTATTTTGTCATTTGACCACTAAATAAATTGCAGAATTTCTATATCTTCCTATGGCCTTTTTTTTTTTTTTTTAATTAGATTGGGTGGGTGTATCAACATCAGCAAATATGCTTGTTTGATTAGTTGGTACAGTTTTAGCATTTATTTACAATTGATTTAAGAACTATGGATATATGTCAAACAATTGAATTAGGTAGCGGCTAAAAGGACTTCAATTTTTACTAAATAGACCCCAATTTTTTTAAAAATTAATTCATCTGTGAAATGACTTAACTGCCTCTCCATATAAATGGGTACCCCACTCACATCCATTCACCATACCCTAGTCATCCAATCTCGAATCGCGTTGTCACTTTTGGCCCTAATCCAACGAAATTCAAGTGAAATCACACCGATTCAACGCCGTGGATGTATTTTCATTTATTTTCATGTCGATTTTTTATTTTTATTTTTTTTTTTTTTTTTTTTTTTTGGTTTTGCGATTTTGTTGTTGGATTTAGGGCTTTTGATTTAGACCTTGAATCTCGCATTTTTGCACAAAATATTAATAGAATCGAAAATACCTAGTGATTCCGAGCAAAATTCAATAAAATTTTTGTCGGTTTCATGTATTTATTTGGAGTTTTAATTATTTTTTTTGTTCGTTCTTGTTGCCCGTGGGCTTTGGACACACATGATCGAGACCGTTTTGGAAGTCTCGGTCATACAAGTCCGAAATCATTTTGGAAGTCTCGGTCACACAAGTTCGAGACCTCTTTAGAGGTTTCGGTCAGCTCCCACCGAGACCAACGCAAGGCCGAGACCTTTGGAGAGGTCTCGGTCTGGTGGTAGTTGGTCGAGACCTCTAAAGATGTCTCGGTGTAAGATGACTGAGACCTTTAAAGAGGTCTCAGCCATATGTGACTGAAACCCGCGGGCGACACTTCTTCACTTCTAGGGCATGGGGTAATCAAAGATATTTTTGAAATTTATGAAAATAAAGGTGGGGTACGTAAATCGGGGTATGTTTGAGTAATGAGGTCCGTTTAGTAGGGGTGGGCATCAATTTCCCTAAAACCGCCCAAACCGTATAGTTTGGTTTGGTTTTTAAAACTCGCGGTTTGGGGGCGGTTTGAAAAACTTGAAAACTGTAAAATCGTGGTTTGGTGGTGGTTTTCAATTTCGAAAAACCGTGGTTCACCAAACCAAATCAAGGGTAATTTAATAAATTTATTTATTTCACATTTTAAAACCTTAACCACTATAAACAACTTAACCTTAACCAATATAAACAACAGTCGTTTCATTTTTTCATGTCTATATCAAGATCCTAAACATATTCGTTTCCACCAATTGAGGCCATCGTTACCGCCTTCATTAGTCGTCGTCTGCCGCTTCCCACCAGTCGTAGATGCCGCAACCTACCAGCCATCGTCGCCGCCGCCTCTCACTAATTGCCTCCTTCCACCCCGCCACTCAACGCCTCCCACCTCCCACCGTCGCCACCTCCTCTCACCACCACCTCCTAGGCTCTACGGTTCTATGCCTCCTCCACTGCCTCCCACCAATCACCTCCTCTCATAGTTGCCTCCCACCACCCCCTCTCGCAGTTCCATGCCTCCCATCGCCATCTCCTACTAGTGATCTCTCATTGCCACCTCCAACCATTGTTTTTTTTTTTTTTGGAAAACATGTAACAAGAAAAATCGCTAAAACCAAACCGACTAAACCACAGTTGGTTTGGTTTTGGTGGTTCGCGGTTTGGTGGTGGTTTGCAAAATGACCAAACCGTAAACCCTCGATTTGGTTGCGATTTGGTGGTTTTCACCACCAAATCGCGATTTGCCACCCCTACCGTTTAGCAAAAAATTGAAGTCCGTTTAGCTGCTGCCTTTGAATTATTGTTGTCAGTCATATTATTATTTTTTGATAAGAATGAGATTTTATTGTCCGTCATATTATCTTATCTAAAACACAACAAATTTAATGTTTTTTATTAATTAAAGTGGATATGTAAATGTCTCTGTGAGAAAATTAGACAACAAAAATTGAAAAACTTTGACAGTATAAGAGTACAACTAAAATAACTTAGAATGTACTATTGATTAAGGATGATTTATAGGATTATGAAGCTTTGACGAAAAACAAGAAGGATTATAATAATAGCACATTGTCATCAAGTGCATTGAAATGAAACGAGTAGAGCGAAAAAGCTCGAAACAATATCTCTTGTATAAGTATAGATCCAAAAAGAAATAAAAAAAAAAAAAAGCATCTCTTAAAAAGAAAGTTGGTTCTTACATGGAAAGTAAATGATTAGGTACATAAAATAACTAATGATGATAATGAGAGGAATCTACTATTGATTAACACTCTTCATTATATATTAGCCTTTTAAACGCATCAATCCACCAAATGGGGGGGCCTCATGTTTGAAAAAATATATTTTAGTGGGATGGAATCGAAGATTGAAGTCATAATCTCAAATTAGTTAGGTTCAACCGCATGTATCAAACACTAAATAAAAGAGAGTTATAAGAAGTTGACAACCAACGTAAAATATTTGTAACTATTTATGAAATGACTCAATCGATTGAAAAAATAAAAAGCTTAGGAATTTATTAGAAATGCACAGATATATTTATTACAACAATTTTTTTTTTCAAATACAAAACTCGGCATTTAATTATTGCAGAATTTTTTTTAATCTATATATTGGATCATACAAATTAACTCTTGATCTTTGCTTCAAACGATCAAGCATGCATGATTTTTTCCTTCAGATTTGGGTTACATATAGAAGATTAGACACAAAAGATTATAATTAGACAGAAGAATTTGCTCCTACAACGTCAAAATTAGTATCATATATATAATCCCACTTGTAAAATTGATGAGATTAGGCGGGATGATGCTTAGGGGCATGGAATGTCTCTACTTTTCGACCGTTCAATGGTTGCAAAGGCCTTGCATTCTCTTTGCAATTCATATCCACTACACTTCTCATTAGGGCTACTTGCTCCTCCGACACCTTCCTCAACTGCAAAAATCATCAATCGCAAAACATGTTATTATGTTTGGTTTTTCTCGAGTCATGGCACTCGAATAACTCTCATGAGACTAGTCAAACATCAACAAGGAGGGGCCGAAAAAATATTCGGATATGAAAAGGATATTTGATTTTGAGAAAAATTAAAACAATTATTTGACATGATGATTACCTTTGGAACTAAATTCCAGATGACAGGCTCAGTGCATGGAGGTGTGGTTGAAGAACCATCATATCTGAAATATTTGGGAACCTTCTATCCAAAGACCTAGTCTTTAGGGCTGTGACATTAAAATGAGCTTCACCATTCATATCCTTCATTTGCTTTTTGAGTTCAACAAGGGGCCCCTCAAGCTGTTCTCAATCAAAAAACACACAACATTACTGTAATTTGTTTATAAAGATTTATATGTTGCACGTAATTAGAGCACAAGTTTAAATGTATGTTGCCTGCTTAATGAATGCGTCTGGACGACCGTATTCATAGAAGAATGCCACTAGGGACATTTTACCATCTTTGTCGTAATGAACGAGATGCCCCTCGAGAGGATACCTGTGATTATAAATGTTAATTAATCACAATGTTTATAACGAAATACACCTAATTAGAAATTAATTATTTTCTATTTTTGTATATTTTAGAAATAATTAAGTTATAATATATTTAATTGATTTCAATATATTTGTTGGAATTACCTTATTCCATCAATGGTGTGCTCGGCTGGGGCGTGCCAATGCATTGATTTTAAGGTGAAGTTCCTCATGCCAATGGATATATCTCCAATACCCTTAATTTTGTCAAATACTATCTGTAAACCACAAAATTAATTAATACATCACAGATAAAAAATAAAAAAAATAAAGACGGCTTTTAGGCCTATCACATTACGTAGTAATATTAATCTTCTCTGTATCGCTCCAATTTTATTGGATGTCTCTTTGGAGACATATTCTAACAATGACGTAGCAAATGCATGTATGAAAGTATGTGTGTTTAGAAGGAAAACTCACCGCGATTTGGAAGCCAAAGTTTGTCAAAATACCATCAACTTCATCTTGGTACTCTGCGTTTAGAGGTTTCAATTTGTTGTTAAGGACAACATCACTTGTGACAATGTTGATGGGTGCTTGAGCCTTCCCCATGTTGCATAAAGAGTAGTTGGGACTCAGACTTGCCCACTTCTCTGGTCCATTCATTCCAACATAACTGAACAAAGGTTTCCCTATATATCACAAATTAACACACACACACACACACACAGTACAAATCAATATTAGAATTCACAAGTCACAACAAGCAAATCATCATTTTTTTTTTCTTAAGAGAATATGCATTTTTTCATCGTTGTTCTTCGTTTTTTTTCTTTTTTTTTTTTAATTATTGTTAGGGTATCTGGGGCACCAGCCTCGATTAATCCCGGACTCAAGATGAGTAGATCAAACCGATAAATGCAACGTAATGTCATTTTACCTGCTTCCGTTGTTGTGGCAAGAAACAATGCCACCGCTCCAAAGACGACAATTGCATTTGGAAAAGCCATTTTTTGAAGACAAATTAATCCTTGATATGCAATTAACAAGAGAGCAACTTGGGGTTATATATATAGGTAAATGAGGTATGGCGAAAGAGGGTGTTGTTCAATGGTCTCAAGGGAATGTTGGGAGGAGATTGGTCATTAATTTGTTCCCTAAATTTAGTGGTTTTAGGTTTCTATAATTTCTATTTGCTTTTTTTTGTGTCTGGTCAAAGTTTTTTTTGCTAAGTTTAGCTTAATTAGGTATAGTGATCTCAATTATGAACATGTGTAAGGTATTTATGTAGTAATATGATTGAGAGACAGATATTTTTATTGAACGTACACACGGTGAAAAAAAGATCTTCTAGAATTATATCAATGTAATTAGCCAGGATACGCTAAATTTAAACAAGATTAACGTTTGTGAAAAAAAAAAAAAAAAAAAAAAAAAAAAAAACTTCTTGAACTCTATGTCTATGTTTTTTTTTTTTTTTTTTGATAACAGAGTCTCCAGACTTTATTTATTCCAAATCTTTGTCTAATACAACAACAACAACAACAACAACAACAACATAGCCTCAGTCCCAAATTAATTGGGGTTGGCTACATGGATCAAATTTTTCATTGTGCTCGATTAAGTGCAATTGATGGTGAGCTTTGAAAACCATTCAAATCCTTTTAATTAACGCATCCCATGTTAACTTTGGTCTACCCCTACCTCGTCGAATTTCTACAGTTTCTATTGAGTCAAGTTTTCTAGTTGGGGCATTTGTAGGCCGTCTTTGCAGGTGACCAAACCATCGTAACCACCCTTCCCTTATCTTTGTATCAATTGGTGCTACTCCTACTTGTCTTTGAATTTCTATATTTCTTATTCTATCTTTACGAGTTTTACCACACATTCACCTAAGCATCCTCATTTCTGTTATGTTCGCTTTGTGTAATTGTTGTTGCTTTACCGCCCAACATTCACTTCCATAGAGCATAGTTGGCCTTATTGCGGTCTATAAAATTTTTCTTTTAACTTAGTAGAAAATCTTTTTCTAATGCATCAAACGGAAATGAGGGTACAATACACTGCTCATTTAATTAAACATAGAACTAGCTTTCCGAGAGCAACAACGTGGGCAACTAAATTCACTGATCTACAAACAAATGAAACACGATAATTCTGTTCCAACTCCCTACAATCTTGAATCAAATACTCGAAGTAAGAATTATCCCTACTCTTGCTACGTAGAGTTTAAATTACTAACAACTGTGTCTATGTTAATTAGCCTAGACATATTCATAAGTTGTAAGTATCGCAACTCAAGCCATTCTTTGTTACTAACATAACAATTAATGCATTACTTTTTAATATGAATATATTACGCATGCTAATTAAGTTTTAACTATTCAATCTTAAAATGTCAAAGATCTTTGATGAGATGATGAGACATCACTCGCTGGAAGATCAGATTTAAGGAGGTTGTGAATTCGACTCTCACTAAAGTTCAAAAGAAAAGAAAGAAAAAAGAAAATAAAAAACTATGCGATCTTAAATCAACATTTTCTTAATGCCTCACATGATACTTTTTGTATTGTTTAGATATATTCTTTAAACAAAACTAAAAAAAAAATAAAAATAATACAAACAGTTGTTTCATAATTATGAAAAGTGCTAGAATGGTAACAACATGTCACACCACAAAACATATTGACTCACAAAATCCATCCATGTGAGTCTCAAATTGTTGACATATACAGATCTCAATACATAACAAGCGGGTCGAAGCCACATGAAAAATTATTGTGAACCAATGCGTCTTGTGATGTAATATCGTTGTTGTTATTTTAATATTTTCTTTGTAATATTGGCAACCATGCATATATACTTAGATCCAAAAGAAAGCCTAATATTCATTCACATGTTTTACCAGGTGAGGGAACTGCTCCCTTGCGTGACCTTCATTATGTTGTTTAAACAAGCTTTCCTCAAAATAAAGTTTGGGGTTTAAATTACTATGTAATAAAGTTTGGGATTAAAATTAATGAGATTTGCATGGTTTTACTGTCCGTGGTAGACCTCCACTTTTCGACCATTCAATGCTTGCAAAGGCCTTGCGTTGTCTTTGCAGCCTGCATCAACCGGAGCTCTGATTGCATCTACTTGCTCTTTTGCCACTTCTCTCACCTGCACCATCATTTTCATAAACATGTTCATTCAAAAAAAAAAAAAAAAAAAAAAAAAAAAAACAAAACAAAACAAAACAACAACAACAACAACAACAGCATAGCCGTGGTGTCAAAGTAATTGGAGTCGGCTACATGGACGTATTTTTTCTTTGTGCTTGAGTAAGTGCAATAAAAAATTACTTAAATGTGGTAGCTCCATTGGTGATTTATTTATTTATTTATAAAAAACCAAAAACTTGACTCTAAGTCTTTGAATCGAACTCACATGCAATCCTCACCCGTTAACCTTGCCTTTGACAACTGACGCATTAGCATCTCACTAGAGAGAGATGCTTAGGCATGTTAATGTCTAATTGTTAATGTCTAAAAAAAGAAAAAAATTGGAACAACAAAACAACAACAAAAGATTTTTTTCATAAAAAAAAAAAAAAATTAAAAAATTAAAAAACAACAGATTTTGTTAGGAGTACTGGAAAGGAAATGCCATCAAATAAGTCGATATATTTTTGATAATTTACCTTTCCAACTATATTCCAGATGACATTCTCAGTGCAGGGAGGGGTAGTGAGAGAACCAACATATCTGAAATATTTTCTTGTCTTCTTATCCAAACAGTGAGTCTTCAGGGAAGTGACTTCAACATGAGCCTCACCATCTCCGCCGCCATTCTTTTCACTTGTTAGTTCATTTAATGGCCCTTCCACCTGTTCTCATTTCAAACAATTCCATGTAATTCAATTATGTTGGCAACATAGTTAATCTTCATTTGGTCTACGGTTTTAAATATAGAAAATGATTAAATGACACACTTTGAAAGCAAACTTGTGGCGCATACTTTATTTTTTAGTTATTTATGATATTTTGTCACATGTGGGTCCCATGCCTTGGGAGACAAGAAAGAACCATAAATGGCTAAAAAACATAGTGTGCGCCCAAAGTGTGTTATTTTATCATTCTCCAATAAATATATATGACTATTTCACAAAAATACTTTTGAACCATGGGTACCAAACACTTTGTCTGACTATGATCTACAAGCCCTGAGATTGCGAAAGAGACTATCGATGGCTCGATGTTTTGGCTATCGTGAAAAATCAAAACCGAGGTCGTGAACCTAAACTACAAACCCCATCTTTGTCTTTAGCACTCACTCGTCCGGGTTATTTTGGGGCACATGCATCTATTAACTTTGGGTTAAAAAACTTAAGACTCAATAATAATTGAAAAAATTCAACGTTATAATGGTAGGCTGAAGTTGAAGGTGAAGTTAAAGGTAACTTGAGAAGCATTGATTAAGATGGACTTAAGGGATTTGAAAAGCACATCAACATGCAAAGGAAGAGTTTGAAATTGATCCATGTTGTCGACCCCGACTAATTTGGGATAGTTGTTTTATTATACCTGCTTGAGAAGTGCATCTGGATTCCCGTATCTGAAGAAGATGGCCACCACTGTGATGCTACCATCAGGGGCTTTATGAACCATATGAAGCTCAAGAGGAAAGCTGCAATTATGAGTGCTAATTAAAATCTAACACTAATTACACTCCATGAAACTACTCCATAATGTTAGTGATGGACATATTTAATTAGTTGGAGTTACCGTTCTCCATCTAGGGTGTGATCCGAAGGAGAGTGCCAGTGCAGTTGATGAAAACTATAGTTCTTCCCATTTATTGTCAAATCTCCTAGGCTTTCTTTGTCAAATTGTATCTGTGAACCACAAAATTAAACTTTCACAAAATGAGGATCTATCAATAGTAAACATTTTTCATAATTTCTTTTCCATTTTACGACAACTAGCTCTGATGCTAGAGTTGGATCGATCCACAAAAAGTAAAGCTCTCCAAGTAGTGCATATTTTGAGACGAAGTTGAAGTTTGTAGATATATATTTCGAGAAGCGTGCCCACATACATCAATGCATGCTCACCAAAGCCCCCAACAGATCATTCTAAAAACTACGTGCCAACTTTATGACTTGAACCAGAGCATCAACTAGTACATTTTACTAGTACATTGTTGGATGCACATCGTAAAATATACTTTTATGTACTCATGAGTACAAATAGATTTATTGTTTGACCAAACAACATCAAAAACAAAAGTTACGCACCCCAACATTGAAGCCATGGTTGATCAAAGTCCCATCGACTTCATTAACATAATCTCTTGTTAAAGGTTGTAACTTAGGATTAGCGACAGCATCATTGGTCACAATGTTGATAGGTGACTGAGCCCTCCCATTAGAACAATTAGAGAAATCAGGACTGAGACTCCCCCACTTCAATGGTCCATTCTCACCATTGTAACTGAACTGAATTTTTCCTATCACACCCAAAACACAACACAAACCAACATTGTCACAATTCACACAGCCTACTAAGATCAATCCAACCAGTAACTGCAATGTCATCTCTTCTTTTTTTCCTCTATTTTTTTTGATAAGAAGGTAATGCCATCTTACCTCCCGTTGCCGCCGCGATAAGCAATGCCACTACACCAAAGACGATCACCATACTTTGAGAAGCCATTTCAGGCATGTAACACAACCGCCTTTCTTCCCTATTTGGTTCTGTATGTGTATTTTGTTCATATGGGAGAGAATTGGCTTTATATATATAGCTAAAGAGGGTGTTGTTATGGGTCTCCTAATGGGTGCCCCACCTTTCAATGCTTATGCATGATCCTCAAGTAGGCGTAGGCATTGAAGTGAGTAGGGAGTGTGACAAAATGATCGACACACTTTTTTTTTAAAAGCTATATGATTGGCATACTTAAATTGATCATATGTATTCATGATTATTAAAAGCCTATATAAAAAAGTGCCTTCAATTGTAAAATATAAATCAATGTTAGAATAAAAATCTTTACATTTCTCAACTCTAGCTTTTTTCTTTTTTGTCTTATTTTTTCTACTTATTCTTGTAGTTTTAGTTCGTGCTTCTCATATTTAATTCAAACAAGTCTAGTTCGCTTACAACTTAATTTACAACATATTAATCATTAATTTATATTCAAATCATTCAAATTAAGCTTATTTTAAATTAATTCATATATTCTTAAGAAAGGTTAAAATGAAGAGAAAAAAAGTTCAAAAACTCCCAAGGCTTTTTTTTTAGATGCACTTCACATAAATTAACCTAATTAAAAATTGCACATTTCACATCGAGATGCACAAATTTCAATGCGTATCGCACGCACAAGGGTAAATATATGACTTAAAAGAGTGACTTTAAAGTGTCATTCTTCGGTTTCCCTTGGCACAACCACTTAATAGGCATTTTAAGTATATAGTAGATTCTTTTGTCTTCAATTGGAAATTTTTAAACGACCCTTTTAAACTGATTAGAGAACAAGATCCCAAATAGAATATCAATTCAGACTGGACAAGAAATGCAATATTTTGGTCACTCACTTCAATGCTTACCTTCCCACCCGTGACCTTCAGTTCTTTTCTTTGGACATGCTTTCCTGTCTAGAGATAGATCAGTACAACACTAATAACGATAGTAACAACAAATTAACAGTTGCACTACCTTTACATCATTCGCGACATCAAACACTCACACCACCTGTCGTCATCAGATGCACCTTGAATTAATAGTTACATATAATTCAACACACATCTGACAACGTAGGCGAGCTTGTATGTGTTTGATGTCTCATTTCATATTTACGTCGCATTGCTTTTAAACAAACCCCACCAGGGCCTGAAGGATCGAATCGCAATTTCACCTGCAAAGAGACAACAGCAATATTCATAGAGGTCTATAGCTTTAGTGCATAACACCACAAGTTGGATGGGAACTAATCATGACAAACCATATGAATGATAAACAAGTATCAAAATAGTTTATACCCCACATATGCTCTTCACTATCTGTAGATTCAAAAAGACAAGGCTTGTGAACCATACAGTAGTGGATGTATTAGGTGCCACTGCCACTATGAGATTTGTACAAGATGGGGCAACAATGGATCTGATACTAAATTCATTCAGATCACTCACCGAGGCTTCTTTTAAAAAAGCTACAGTGTGTGATTTATGTTGTTCAAACTGACATAAAATATTCCTTCCTTTATCTACCACATAAAATGGCCAGAGACAAAGTGCTTCATGACATCTCTTTTTTTATGAACTTCAGAGTTCAGAAGAAAGGTTTAAAATTCCTCAACAGATAAGAAAATGAAAGGAAAAAAGTCGAAAAAGGTCAACACAAGATATACTCCCAATCAAACAGTGGATGGACCATACCTTTTGCGACATCCAGCAGCGACCGACACTTCAAGAAGATGGAACGGGCACTAACATTACTGTCGTGATAGCAATAGCTACAGCAACAAAGTTAACCACCAGAAAAAAAGCAGAGAAAGCATCATAAAGAATGTGAAAACTCCCAAGTGCCGTCCAGTTTTGTAATGTTATAATGTCTGGGAAATTTCCGAGGAACTGCTTCATTAATTTTGCACTTGTGTACATTGAAATAAAGAATGCAAATATTATACTACAAATCAATTTTAGTGGAATCACCACAATTCATAAACTATTAGACTTATATTTATATATATCAAACAGGTTCCATACAGCAAAACAATATTTAGTTGCGAATTGCATCAAATGCTCTCATTCATATTTGTACAAATATAGTTTAGTATGCAAAATGTCACCATTATATTGTTTGAACTCCTGATGACTCAACCAAGTCGTTTAGGATGCACGTCACCTTTGTCTTGAGACTTTGTTGGATGTACAACAGTCGGAAACTAGAAGTGTTTAAACTCGGGGTGACCAAGCTATGTGGATACATATATATGTCCCCATTACGCCTAGAAGGCCCTGTTACAGAAAATCAGAGGATGTTTATCCAAAATCATGGACTGTCCAATGAATTGTACATAGAAGGTAGACATCTATGTAATGCAGTTTCTATGTAAGCCTCATTAGGTATCCTTGTCAAGTTTTACACTAATGGTTAGGTAACTTTAGAAATTTCAAATACAAAGTGGAAGGCAGTGTAGATGAGTCAAACGGATAGAAGATGAAACAAAGCTAGGATGAACAGATGCGGCCGTTTATATAAATCCAATTTTTACAAGCCCCGCCCTAACTTGCAATATTATACTTCTTAGCATCATCAAAAAAGAAATTAGCTTTCATTAACAGACGTCAAATTCAAACATTTTTCAACTGAAAAAGAAAAAAGGGGCAAAACTGGGTATCACAAAAGTAGCAACGGTAAATACTAAAACACAATCAAAAGAAGAAAAGAGCGCAAAAGCAGAAAAGTAATACAAAGAAGCATTGGCAAGTGGTTTCGGAACTATACATCAGTCAGCATTTCACTCATCTTATCATGTAACTTGTCCAGGCTATAACATGAAATAGGAAAATGGAAGCTGGCATTTGAGTTTTAATTTAGTAACTGATCAATATTCCAATTTATGAACCAAAAAATCTGTATAAGTTGATTAAGTTGTTTGGTTTCATTGATATACTAATTTTTATAGTCTCGAATTTGACTTTGACTGGCTCAACTTGAAGTTAAGCATAGGGCAATATTTGTCAGAAATTTATTGTAAACTAAGGATATTATCCTATAATTTTTCCAGTCTAAATTATGTAATTTAATCAAGGCACTAATATGCAATCGAAGCAAAGAAATAACAGTTCATCTTTCATACCACTTCATCCCCTCAGCCAACAAGTAATGACAAAGGAATGAACTAGTTCCTGAAGATAGTTTTCTTTGCTAAAAATTTGTCATAATTACCAACTGATCAGAAAGTTGGTACAATAGTCTTTAACAAAAGGCATACATTCTCAACACCAAGCCACATAACATTTTGTAGTCAATTTGGAACCTAAGAGATTTATATTGTATACCACAATACTTCATGGAGAATCATAAGAATCAAAATAATTTATTCAGAGTTAAAGCACAAACAATAAACTTCCAATGATTGACAGGATTTCATACCCTTACTTGGTATTATAGCTTTTTTTTTTTTTCAACAACTTGGTATCATAGCTTTGAATAGAACATTTAAGAACTAAAGGTGCGTCCACATCAAGCCTTATGCTTATCATCTTTTCTTTAGCAGAAGGTTTGGTCAATTTTGGAAAACGATGTTTGTGCACTCCAATTATTGTGGCCATCATTGAAGGAAAAGAGTAAGATCTGAGGCTCGTACCAATTCCCTTGTCATCACTCAACTTGACTGATCCTATCTTTATTTGATCAGTTGAGAACTTGAGACAATTAAAGTCTGGCCCAAGTGACTTGCGGATCCTAATAGATTGTCTTAACTCAAACAAAATTGACCTAATTGTTAGGATATGATTTTTTATAGACCTTAAATTGATGAGATAACTTTTGATGACAAACCTGTTATTCTTCATGGTAGTTTATCCTTTTGTCAGTCATTTTTTTGTGTATGATAAAGACGGTTACGAGGGCCTTTAGATGCTATCTTGTAACTCATCATATCTATTCATTGGCATCAAACTTGTTGTCAGTCATTTTTTCATTAAGTAAAAAAGAGAGTGAGAATTGGATCAATTTTATTGCCCCTTTAAAAATAATTGATACACACATGCCTAAAAATATAAAAACTATAACTTTCTTGCACCTTTCCTCTAAACATAAGCAAAAGAAGCAGGACAGTCGATGCTGCTTTTGGCCAATGAGATTCTTGTCCAGCTTTATGAACATCATCCAAAGAACAAAGGCGTTCAATCACTTTAGTTCTCAATTGCCTATGAATGGAGTTGAGAATAGAGCAACCTTTGCATTTCAACTTGGTATCAGAAGGTTCCAGTCATATTGATTGGTTAGGGTTGAGTTGCAAGTCTGATGCTTACCCCAATTATCTATATCTTCTATTTCATCGCAATCCAAATAAACGAGACATCACTTCCATTTTGAGATGCAGTCCTTGGCCTGCACCTTAAATGCAAAATTACACAAGTCATTTCCTCTTATTTCCTAAATTGCAAATTGGTATCAAGTGCACTCTCACAGTTAACTTTTCTTTAAGAAAAATTATTATTATTCTCTCTCTATTCTTGCATTCATACTTGTCTTAACTCTTAAGTATACCCTGGTGGCAGCACTAATGAAAGCACCTTCTTCAATTTCATCAAGTAGCTTAAGTTAAAAAATAATGGTAGGTAAATAATTACCTGTATCAGATTACTGCTTGACCTGAAAACTATAGTCATCAACTAGAAGGACAATCATGAACCTCAAGCTAACATAAATACTCCCCTTTGATTGGATCCTGCATGTGGCAACAAAGAAGAGAGACATTGTGAACAAACGCTAAATAAAATTATGGAAAAAGAGCAAAGTTTTAAAACCTTTATGCAAAAAACAAAGTTTTAAAACTAAATGCAAGCCCTAAATGAGGCTTTTTAATACCATTTAGAATTTAGATTACTACTTATAGCTAAGGCCCAACATAGAACATCAAACTTAAATCAACAATTTCAGAAAGAGGGCCCAATTCAATTTTGAAAGAGAAGCATGGGTTAGATACAATATCCATCTTTATTTACGTCTGTCAATTAGTGCACGAAAAGTGCTCTCCAACTTTTACATAGCTATACAAGGTAAATAAATATAGTATGAACCTTATTCAGTAATCATAACAAGTTGCTTTTTAGCAAAGCAACAATTTATGTACTCCAAAAACATGTTCAGTAAGCTCACCTACTTCATATTGGTCCTATGCAAGTGCATACGTTGCTCGAAGATACTCAATAATTTCAGCACTTTCAAACATCTTCACTCCAGTGTTTGGATCCTCTAGATAAGGTGCCTGTTTGATACCATTAAAGGAAATAATGATACTTGTACACATTTCAAAGCTATGGAAAGTCAAATAAAACACTTTAGGAAAAATGCATAATTTGAAACTTAAATAACAATGCTTATGACCTGAAAATGACCAGCTTTCTGCAACAATATCTGTCGTTTTGGACTGCCTCTAGCGCAGCTGCGATGCAAATAATAACATAAAATGTTAATATGAGCCACATGCATGAATAAACAGACCAGAGTAAAGAATAGTATAATCAATGAAATTAGAAAGTTATTGAATGAATTGAACATCATTTACTGAAACTCATAATGAGTACTCATTACATATAAACTTCTTTAAAAAGGTTCATAACCATACTAAAACCCTATGAGGCAAACAGCAAACTAGAAATTGGCTTTATTTTTAATATATACAACAACAATCCCAAATTAGTCTGTGCTACAAGAATAAAACTCTTCTATTGAGCTCAATTTAGTGCTCATTTCTTAAGAAAATGATTGGTTGACTACTTTTGACACCTACATTTCACACCTAATTGTTGTGGTCCTTTGAATTTTTGCATTGAGGTGTGTGTGTGCACGTGTTTCGAAGTGCATCCAAAGGACCACCCAGCTAGGTGTTAAACTTAGGGGTCAAAAGTGGGTTACTCTAGCATCTTCATCTACCTATTTATTATTATATACAAACAGAATTTTCCTGAAGCCATTTCAACTCTACTTGGATATTAAAACTCTCGTTAAATTTAAGTTTGCAAACTAACAAAGTTGTATAAAACTTAGCTACCAAAATGAAAACTAAGATTCAAAATTCTAGCTTAATTTAATTCTACACAGCACTCTGTGTCCTACATTACTCCCCCGCTCATGAAGAGATCCTGTTGTGGAGTTTAACTGAAGAAAAAGAAACTCCAAGAAAAGATATCCACGGGCCTAAATTTTGGGAGAAACCACAAAAACCATATGCGTGCGCGCGCGCGCACTCGCAATTGACCCCATCACAAAGAAAGCCAACAAGTTTAAATTTGGTATCCATGTCCTGGGAAGTCTCTCCATAAAAACTGATCGATTAAAATAATCTTTGATGTAGAAGTTTCCATCAAATTGTAAAATAATGACTTTGAGATGGCATCTTATGGGTGGAGGTATAACAGACATATTGAAATTGCATCCAAGAAATTCAAACAATTCGTTGAACCTGCACCCATTAAATGAAGCCCAATCGTTTTCCTCATTTTCAATGGTATCTCATTACACAATCTCATTTGCATTCTTACCAAAAGTACATCAAAAAAAAAATTTTCTTTCCTGAAACTTCTAGGTATTTTCTGAAGAATTGTGCATACAGCTAGATCACACAAGCAAATCGCCTTGATTCACAGCGAATGTACCAATCAACAAGAAAATGATGTTTCTCCACAACTAATAGGGTGAAGATACAACAGCTCTAAGCTACAAATAAAAATCAGAAGATAACTTGATAAAACAATAACAGTTTGAGGCATATATAGAACTGAAGTATTTAAAATTAGGGTCAGGAACAATTACGTGCGTTGCAGGTGCGGCAATTCCAACTCAACAAGAACTTCACGCACTAGTTTGCAGAAGGGGGAACCCTGAGGGTGAACGAAGAAACAATTTATACTGAAAGTCAGAAAGGTGTTTCTGACCTTATGGTGCAATTCAACAAAGAGGAAGGCATTAACATTTACAACAAAACAACACTATTATCAAAGTACCACAAAGCATTACACATCATATTATTAAACTATTTTCTTGAATACACTTTCAATTTCAAAAGTCCTTACCTCATATGCCCATAACTCCAGTGGCTGAGGAGGTAGTTTTGAAGGAACATATGAAGTTCCCTGGAAAAGAAATTATCAGCAAGTTTAAAAGGCAATCCAAAACCTTTGATTTTTTTTTTTTTTTTTTTTTTTTTCAGAAACCTTTGAAATCTTTAAACTATGAAGTTCCAGAAGATGTTTCTATACTCTGGAATGACTCCAAATACATTCCTAGAGTTGAACATTCAAATTGAAACAAGGTAGACTCAACTTGCGCAACTTAGAAAGTGCAGTATAGAAATGATCCTGTTATTTTATTTGTATTCAGTTGTTACTAGGCAATGTCGGCATGACATATTGAAATGGTCATCCCACAATCATTGGGTATAAAGCATAATTTGAACTACATTACCTTACCAATCCGTCCAATCAGAGCAAGTCCCGCAGTTAAAGTCTGCAACATAGTAATGTTACTACAGAATTGTCTACTAAAGTCTAAAAGCGCATTTCTCTGTGTGAAGTATTAAAATGTAAGTTTGATAAGCTACATGATGTTGATTTCAGCTAAAGTGGAAAGCTTACAGTCAGCAGACCAAGTGAAAGCGACAAAGGCACAGATCCATCACCTAAAGAAATATACGATAAAGATGTAAGAGTTTTAGAAGAAAATTGTGGGCGACAGAAGGAAATGACAGTTCCTGAATCAGAATCCGTCAGAAGCTTATAGCAAAAAGGAAAAAAAAAAAAAAAAAAAAAAAAAAAAAAAAGAATTAACTTAAGAAAATTTCACAAAGATCAAAAGCAAAATGCCTTTATATATTTTCTTTGCTTCTACACCAAATAGAAGGCCAAATTAGACTTAAACTAAAACTACAGAATACTCTAGTCAAAACTATTCAAAAGTCCTATAGTATCTATTTATAATATGAAATTGGAAAGAATTAAATGCAAACGCCAGAAAATAATTGGGAAAATAAGGTCGATATAAAACTTTGAAATAAAGCCTGCTGCTTGCAAAACATACCATATTTCCCAACCAAATACTTAATTATGTCATCAGATTCATACATTGAAACTCCAGTGTTTGGGTCCACCTGCACTTGAAAGAAGTTTTAAACGCTTAGCTTTCTCATCATCAAATTCTTATCATTAATATAGTATCTACAAGCCAAAAGAGAGATTGCTGCAAAATAAGGTGAACACCCAGTAGAAGTACTTTTGACCAAGTCCTTCTCTAGAATCATCAACTAGATATACATTATTATACTGTGCCAATGGCTCAAAACCTGACATCTTAGCAAGCCTCCACATCAATGTCACCAGTATAATTCACAAACCAGTAAATATATATGTACAAATGGCAGCCTCTTATCTTTACCAATAGAGTGAAATCCATTAAAAGAAGAACAGAAGTAAACTAGAGCGTGAGAAAAGCTGGATCCAGAACCCTAAAAATGAGACAACAACAACAACAACATAGCCTCAGTCCCAAATTAATAACCCTAAAAATGAGACCAAGAAAAAAAAATAGAAACAAATAAAGATCAGCTTAAACAATCACAGGTAACCCCACCTACAATGTTCTGGCCATACCGCAACAAGACAAACAGAATTTTCCAAGATTTAACAGAACTACTTTACCAAATACAGCAAGCCTTTAATCTTCCACAAACAAATTGATGATTGTTGATTCTTCTTTCAACAGAACACCTTGCTATTGTTGGTAATTGCTTTTACGGAGAAAGAAAGAACTCCAAACTCCGAGGCTAGCAGATATAAAGAAAAGATCACTCGCTGACACACCATATGTTTTACATAACTAAAATGATCATCTCCAGATGAAAAAGGCGTATTCTTTAGTATTTTATTTAGTGCATTAAATGGAGACGGGGATAATTTCAAAGTTTCAAAGAATGTTGACACTCTAACATTGTATATGGAGGATTGGTTAAGGATGTCTACCTTCCGGTGCAGGAGCTAGCAGCAGTAGCATATGAGGAAAATAAGGAGTTGAAGAAAAAAACCAATGGTCACTTGCTCTTTCAAACATAAATACAAGACCATATCGTTCATCATATTGAGTAACGATACAATTAACCAAATCAACAAGAATGGCCGTGACTACCATTTCCTTGTCATCATTCATCATGGTAATGCTCAAACCAACATGCCCAGCCAATTACCTTGTACATCACTATGATCGTTCCCCTGTCCACTAGTCTAATGGCCCACCAACTATAGAAAAAAAAAGGTACATTGAAAAAATACATTTTACCCGACTATGAACAAAATGGCTTCATAAAAGCACATCTAGATCCACCATCTAACACTATTTGAAGAAAGGCACAGCTTGAGTGCTTTGATTAGCAATAAGGCGCAAGCTACTAGATGGGCCAGCTTATCCGTGCACCTACACTATTAACAAGATGCACCACTCACCCTGAGCATTTGCCTACTTAATACATACCCTCCATGTGTGCATGAACTCACATTCATTACTGTAATTTAATATTGAATACTAAAATAATTAATAATTATAAAAACCCGAATCATTTGATAATAAATGCTTTAAACCATTAAACATGTTTCTGCTCTAATAACAATCATTTTGGGACTCCAATAATACAATTCACAGATCATATGCAGTCATTTTGAATTAAATAGCCCTACACATAAATCTCACGCATCAATTCTATGCATGTCCATAGTATTATGTTGCAATAAAAATAACTAAATTGAAAAGAATTCCACTTACATATTTTAGTATAAAATAGAATCATGGCTAACGAGCATGCCTTTACTACTTTTTTTTGTTATATTAATAATATAAATTAACTTTACAGATATGTTGTTGTTGGAAATGAGGAAATAATCCCACATCGACTAGTTAAGAGAAAGAATATGATGTTTAAGTTTGGAGTGGGAACCCCAACTTGCATTGGCATTTTGGAGTACACACCCACTCTCAAACTAGAGCCCACACATACAACTAGTGCCCACACTCTCTCATGACTTGGACTATAGGCAACAACAACAACAACGCCTCAGTCCCAAATTAATTGGGGTCGGCTACATGGATCAAACTTTTCCATTGTGCTCAATTAAGTGCAATTGATGGTGAGATGACTTGGACTATAGGCCCAATACAAAAATTTCACAGTTGGCAAAACCAACTGAGAGAGTCCAGCTAATCCCATCAAGCGATACTCATATCAGAATCCTTCTTATTAAGACACAAGAGGATTTAATTTACCAGTGAATACATGCCTTGTTGCTAAGTAAAGTCAGAATCCTTCTTATTAAGACACAAGAGGATTAATTTGGCACTGAGGCTATGTTGTTGTTGTTGTTGTTGAATACATGCCTTATTGCTTAGTAAAGTCAGCAAAAACTACCTTATAAGAACGTGTGTTGGCGTAATTTTTGGATAAGCAAATGTCCCAGTCGCCATAGTTGTTCAAAATGTTCAATAAATAGTTGAGCAAGTTCAATCAGAAAAGAGGGAGAATTTCACAAAGAAATTTTATCTAACCATGTAAGGAAACTGTTGTTTTCCACCCAATTGAGCAACCTTTGAACGAAAATTCAGACCATTTCTTGGGCATGGGTAGAACAAGACATCAAGATCTAAAATTGTTACAATTTCCCTAACCTGCAAAATGGAAGAATCTCAGTGTACGTTTAACATAAACAATTACGATATGGTAACATGAAAGTAACAGGGAACCAAAAGACCAATGTTTTCTTATGGTCTTACCCTTCGATAGATCAAACAAGAAAACACCATCAATTACTCAACTTTTGTTGTGAGTGTTTCAAAGGCAGAAACTACATAACAGGAAGTTAAATGGCATTGATGAACATTTAAAATGACATTTACTCTAAACTCGGAGAGCAAAATACTTTGAGATTATAATTCTTAAAATACCAAATGTAAAATCTAAATCATAACAATTACGATAATCTAAGTAAAGATTTAAACATGTTGAGTAGTTTTCTTGCAAAAAAAGTATTATATAGATATATGCTTAGGATAGAAAAAATATAAACAAATAACTTTTGAGAGATGTGATGGAATTCATTATACAAGCTTCAATTTTTTTTTTCTTTTTTGATGTTTTACACCATCAAAAAAAAAATTATGCTTTACCATTACAATGTAAATAATACATGCATGGATTACTTTTCAATATTATCAGGAAATCCTCACCTTCCAATTTCTAAAAGAAACTATGAGTTTACCCCTCACCTTCCAATTTCTCTATTCATTATGTTTGGAAGGAAATATGCTAACTGTTTATAGCCTTTAATCTACTATGATATCAACTTGGCCATCATTAAATAAACTATCGAAGTAGCTTCTCCATCTCTCCTTAATATCATTTCGCGCGTTAAAACATTTTGATGTTCGTCCTTAATACATCTTACATAAATTAGGTCTTGTTTCTTTTTATCTCTTTAGAGACTCACTATTGATCCAAAATGGGTGCATTTTCCCACGATGTCGAATCAATGTCAGAAGGATGGAAAATTTTGGATCATATTAGATTAATTAAAGATTTTCTAAAGACATTAGGGACTCCATGCACTTTTCTAGTGGGAAGATGGGAGTACCACTCCGCTTGGGAGCTTTTCAGTCCTCCTAATGCTACTTCTCATTTAAAGTAAGAAAAATCACAGTATGTGTGGTTTTGGCCTCCATTTGGGACCATAAGGTCATAGAGAAACGACATGATGGAGAAATACCCATCTGTGGCCAATCATCAAGAAATGGTATTTATTAGGAGGCTATGAGATAATGATAAGTCAGGTTCAAGTAGCATATTGTTTCATGGGTAGAATTTTTCTTTGCTGATAGGACAAAAACCAACTTGCTCCCACTAGGACTCAAAACCCCAACCTCTTATAATAGTGAACCCATACCAAGCAAGTGGGCTACCCACTAGGTTGGTTTCATGCATAGACTGATATATTGTAGTCTTGCCTTTTTTGCTATATAGTTGTAAGGAATTTTGGATCCTCTGATATCTTCATACCTATATTTCTCATTGCTTTATTTCCCCATTTCTTTATATTAATATGGTGTAGTTTCAATGTCAGATACCATTCAAAAACTTCAAATGTTCTAGACTATAATAGCAACTCAATCGAAAATTTTATAGGCAAAAACCAAGAGCTGCTTTGAGCGTAAGGTCCATTGTACAGTTCTGTGCAATAAACAGCATAAAGTGATTCCAACCTACACATATTGCTCTCTCGCAAGTAATTCAACAACAGGATTGGAAAAACCATTACCTTCCGACAAAATGGACAGCTGAAATTCCCGCATCACCCATCACCCACGATATAAACAAGCATATGTTAGAAAAAGCAACAAATGCATTTAGTTTACATTATATATACTTAGGTAATAAATTGTAACGTTACAAGGAAATGCAAGCAATGATTCAGGAAAACAACACATGATGAATATGCCTTGAGAAATCTACATATTATTCGACAACACTGATTAAAGGAAAAGCCAAAAATACCTTTCAAATTCATAAATCTCTATCGGCTTCTCAGGGCGAGGTCCTAATTTTGACGTTTCTTTCACCTTGGAGCCTTCTAAAAGACAACAGACATAACAAAAATACAAACTTTAGAAGGATCGCAAAGTTGGTGGGCATCCTTATAAAAATTGCAAAAATAAATTTGCTAGTGCAGCTTTATATAGTAGAATGAGCATTAAGTTTGTGAATGAATGATGATGACTTCTCTAGCGTTATGCATTGATGCATTGATGCATTTATGCAAGCTAGCTCAAGTAAAAATAACTTCTAAAGAGCAACCATCAGAAAATACATGTGTGTATCAGGGATCAGGAATCCAAGAATCCTACAACTTTGGAAATCAAAACAACAGTTCATAACAACTACCCAATTACCAACACGCTTCGCTATCAAATTCGATACGATCGTACAACCCTAATTGAGAGATCACTTCAAGAAATACCTCCAACTTCTAGTGCATATTGTCCTGGTGTTATATCTTTGTCGGACACGACCGCAGCCGAATATCTGCATGCACATTACCCCATCAAACCTCTAAGAACACAACAAATCTACAATTGAAGCTCAAAGGCAAATTCACATTCCATTTCCACCATTTTTTACAGAAATCAAACGAAAACGCCAACTAGTATTTCAAACCAATCAATCAGACGAAATTAACAAAACCTAATCGAGATTAAGCGGTCGATTCAATACCCTGCGACGAAGACTCCAGATCCGAAACGAAAGAACAGCCCGAGAGCCGCCGTGAACACGTCGAAAGCCTTGTCCGACCGAACGAAGAACCTCTTCGGCTCCGGCGCCTTGAAATCCGACGGAGCCGAAAACTTCGAAGACGAATCCGCAGAAACCCCTAATTCCGACGAAGCTTCTCTAATCTCCGAACAAACTCGAAATCCAGCTCTTCGATTCGTCCTCCTCGGAGACGAGATCACTGGCCGGAAGACCGGACTCGGCCGGAAATTGAGAACTCCGGCCATCGATTTCCGGCGAGAGTCAAGTCTAGGGTTTCGAAGCGATCGCAGAGTCGTCTCTGTGTTGATCGGAGCGAAGCGAGTGGTTGAGACTTGAGAGTGAGAGTGGTAGACTCGTACTGTCAATTTTACTCGACCGACCGTACGTGGGTGGGTGGTTGATCGTGGCCGTTGAGAATCAATCTTAATTGATCGGACGGTTGGGATGGTGGATGGGTGAGATGTTCGATGTCGCGAAGTCGATGAAGTGTCAATTTTAAATGCCCGCGAAAGTACATATTTCCCGCTAAAAGACAAACGTGCTTGAAAAGGATAGTCGGTTCTCGGTCGGGACTGTGGGGTTTGGGAACGGGGTTACATACGTTTATTCTGGTTTTGGTTGTTCTCAGGTGGGATAAAGTAAATCACGATTAACCTTTTCTAGTTCGAGAATATGAAAAAGAGGCACTTGATATTTGTTGTGGTTTATGTTGTAAATTAATTCGTAACTTGCTAAAAATTAGAGAAGGAAATAGAAGACTATGAATTTCAACTACTACAAATGAGAAGAAAAGAAATTAGATAGTTGGAATGAAAAGTTTTTCATTCAACTTGGTGTGATTTTACAATAAGGTCGACACATTTTATATAGGTCATTTGGTGATGATGGTAAATGTACTTAAACAGTATTTACAAATAACACATACATCACATGTCGTATAACTCTTCACTAGTAACATTAACAATATATGAAATAATGAGTACATTAGATATTAATACAAGTAAAAGCAATATTTGGCATTATAACTCAACGACAAAGTCATGTCTAACGATGTAGTTATTCAAAATTTTGATCAATTGTTTATCCATATCATAACAATTTAGAGCCTCTCATATTTTAAATGTATGGAAAATGTTGTCCTGCCCCAAGTGGGACATGTAGATTATCAATGTCGTTGATGTAGGGCACACCATGATAATAAGGGCGCTAACAAAGCCGCGTGCCTACGACCTTGGGCAAGCTAACATTGCAGTTGCCTTAATTATATAATCTTCGCTAGTTTTCTTAAATTTACTTTTATATCTCAAGTTTTTTCAATATATCTATATCATATTGAATTTTTTAACTGAAGTATTTGCGAGGCTTTTTAGATTTGTTCAAACTATCACTACCCATCTTTCATAATTTCTACATTAGTTGGTGTTATTCTTAGATTTTTCTTTTTCAAATTCTTTAATTTTTATTCCAACTCTACGAGTTTTACCATCCATTCTTAGAAATAGCCTCATTTATATTATATAATAATAATCATTTAATGCATCTATTGTTTTCTCACCATTCTAGAGAATTTGGTGTTGTTTAAGATTTTATATTACAATGAATTATGTATATGCTGATAACAATTCTCTATATTAATTATTTCAACTGCCTTATGTAAACACCTTGATTGGTCAATGATGAATTACAATAAGGTCAAAACTAGAGATTAGTATATAGATCTAAATTCAAACAACAATAGTCATTTTCCTAGTCAGAGACTTTAAAAAAAAATCAGCCAATTAAGAGAAATCTTCGTGGCGGTGCCGGCCAACCAGTGAGATGACAAGTGTCGCAATCTAACCCGTCTGCCACATCAGCAATTCACCCAACCATGTGCACTTTCAAAGAAAAGCAAGAGGAGTTCAATTTGAGCAATCTGAATAGAATGAATGAGAACAGAATCTAGAAGAGTATAGAAGAGAAATTTGTGAGTTTCAATTGCAATGATCATGAAATAGACTTGAGTGGTCCTTGCAATACATGCACTTTTAAGACAAGCAAACATGCATTCAAAATGAAAACAAGTTTGACAAATAAAAAAAAAGTTCAATTATAAGTAACACTATAATTTGTTTTTCTCATCTTAATCTTAAAAAGGTTTGTCTTTAAAACATTAAGCAGACAGAATCAACATTGATATCATAATTGAAAATTTAACCGAATCAAATCATGTTTGTCGTTGAACAAAACGAAGGTTATCCGCAAATCGTGACTACTAATTTTGTCTCAATTATGCTTTAATGTTACAAATTCTCTTGCGTATGCGGCAACCTCAAACGACGCCACATTTATCCATGATTAGATACATACTGATGTGATTATCTTTGGTAAGCTTAATTAACTTTCACTACTAATTAATAAATTAGTTGTCACATCGTGTAATTAGCGATAAGCGATTTCATTAGCATTTCTTAAGCACAGCCAGTGCACAAATTAGTTCTAATGAGCATGTCAAGTTGGTTTGTAGTCATTGTTGCAAGAATGGCAATCCCAACTGCAATCAAAGTACTGATCCTATCTTTTAACTGTGACCTACAAGTCAAACACTAAGGATTCAATTGTTTAATTGGATCCCAACTTTTCTGCCACTAAAGCAGTGGAGATGAGGTGATGATCCACTTGAACAATTGATCAACATCAACTTGGCAAAGCACATGAACTTATCAAAAGCTCATTCTTCCAAATTTGTGATCTCCACGCTTTCAAGGGGTGTATTGCAGTGGTTTCGAAGAAGGCTTTAGTAATCTAACTAAGACAGAGTAATGAGTTCGATTCGCAACAACTGCATTATTTCTCTTTCGACCTCTGAATTAGTGGTAGGGGCGCCCTCCTTACTTCGAGGGATTAGTCGGCCCATCATCAATCCGGTGTCAGCAGTGTTGGTTCGGATACCCTCAGCTATTAAAAAAGTAAAAGAAATAGAAAAATTGTGATCTCCACCAAAGAAAAAAAAAAGTTTCAATATATGTAGGGTCATTTGAAAGAACTTTTTTCTCTTATAAATACCACATTAAGGCCTCATCTTTACACCCTTCACTCAAAAGCCAAAACAAAACATGGGAAACTGCTTAGCTTTGCAAAACAAGGTGATAAGGGTGATGAAAACAGATGGGAATGTACTTGAATATAGAGCCCCTTTAAGGGTTCATGAAGTTTTGTCTGAGTTTCCAGGCCATGCAATCTCACATACACTTAAAGCATCTAAGTGTCTTGATCCACACACCAACATGCATACAGACCATCTTTACCATCTTCGACCATCACCGACGCCGAGTTCTATCGACAACAAGGCCTTTGTGAGAGTTAAGGTAGTTATTACAAAGCAGGAGCTTAAAGAGATGTTGGCAAAGGGAGGGTTATTGGTAGATGAGAGGATGTTTCAGATTGAGAACAGAGAAAGCAGAGGTGGTATTGTTATA
Organism: Stephania yunnanensis; assembly: GCA_039657365.1. Taxonomy (NCBI): domain Eukaryota; kingdom Viridiplantae; phylum Streptophyta; class Magnoliopsida; order Ranunculales; family Menispermaceae; genus Stephania; species Stephania yunnanensis. Next base: position 72,250,589 of record CM077580.1, read on the forward strand.
GATGATCATGGTGATGATGATGATGATGATGATGTTTTTGAGAGATGTAAAGCATGGAAGCCTGTGTTACAAAGTATTCCTGAGTGACTATAGCTATAGTTTTAAATTAAAAGCTCAGTTTAGTTTAAACAAAAGCTTGTTAAGTTTGATGTTTTGTATAAATCTTACAAGAATATAATACATACTGTGTGCTTTAATTTTGTCTCAATCTTTTCAGTCCCAAGTAATGGTGATGATAATCCTGTTTATTAAGTTAAACTAGTAACTAGCTAGCAAGGCATTTTTTCTAAAATAAAATCTTACACTGCTTATTTAATTCGTGCCACCTCTGATCTCTATATTTTTTTTTTTTTTTTTCTTGCGACCCTCATCTTATGGTAACTCCAACTATATACTTTGGGTCCGTGTACACGTTAGGATTAAAACTTTGATAGTTAAGAGACAACAAGCTCCTTTAATCCTCAACCTAACTTGGCATCTCTATATCATCTTCAAGTAGATATCCATGCTTGTAGACATTTTAATTGATTAGAAAAGAACATAAGCCCCGGAAGAAAAACAAGTGTTTGGGGGTGCCAAATCTTGGGACAATTGAAACATCATTCCAATCAAATACTTAAAACTTTTTTTCCTCAATTTAGTCTCGAATACACACCAACCGACAATGACAACAACAAAAGCTTCGGTCCTAAATCAGTTGGCGTATGCTATTTTTTTATCCAAAGTTTTCATTCTGCTCTATATAATATAGTAGATGTGTATTTAAAGATTCTTAAAAGTTGAAATAGACTTGCCAATTTGAGTAAATAATCCTAAATTAGAAAGCAATACTCAATCATTAAAAGTATAAACTAAGAGAAGGTCAGACAGGTTCATTGTATATAACTTGAAAAGCAATGACATTTTCATCTGGTTTTAAGGTAAATATTAGTGGATACAGAAGCCGCCCATGAGGATTCAAGTTGGTCACTTTGTCAATTTCCACTAGATGTAACTAACCCACTTTGAGATTGGTGGATTTGTCTATGGTGATGTAAACACCAACTCATGGTCATGGATTCTTAAGAATAACATGGAAAGAGATCACTTGACATCCTCTTAGTCCATAAATTTCTGTACAATTGTTGGAAACTTGGAATTCACTAGATTACTTAGTCTGCTATGCGTGTGCGCACATATCGATGTGTATCTAATGGAACCCAAACAACAACAACAACAACAACAACAACATAACCTCAGTCCCAGATTAACTAGGGTCGGCTACATGGATCAAACTTTTCAATTGTGCTCGATTAAGTGCAATTGATGGTGAGCTTTGCAAACCATTCAAATCCCTCCTAATTAATAAATCTCATGTTAACTTTGGTCTGCCTCTACCTCGTCGAATTTCTACAGTTTTTATTGAGTCAAGTTTTCTAGTTGAGGCATTTGTAGGCCGTCTTTGCAGGTGACCAAACCATCGCAATCGCCCTTCCGTAATCTTTGTATCAATTGGTGCTACTTCTATTTGTCTTTGAATTATTATATTTCTTATTCTATCTTTACGAGTTTTACCACACATCCACCTAAGCATCATCATTTCTGCTACGTTCATTTTATGTAATTGTTGTTGCTTTACCGCCCAACATTCACTTCCATATAGCATAGTTGGTCTAATTGCGGTCCTATAAAATTTTCCTTTTAACTTAGTAAGAACATTTCGATCACAAATCATCCCCTGTTACACTCCCTCATTTCTTCCATCCAGCTTGAATTCTCCGTGTGACATCATTCTCAATGTTACCATCATTTTGTATGATTGATCCTAGGTATCTAAAATGGTTTACCTTAGGAACTTCTACTTCCCCTAATTTTACCACTCCGTCATCTCGATTCTAGTGTTTCTAAACTCACAATGCATGTATTTGATTTTCGTCTTACTCAGCTTAAAGCCTTTAGATTCTAATGTATTCCTCCAGAGTTCTAATTTCCTATTCACTCCATCTTTAAATAGCATGCACTATGGGATATCCTCTTGAATATGTCTAGTTAGTTCATCCATAACTAAAGTAAATAGATATGGGCTTAAAACCGATCCAATGGAACCCAACCAACCATGTATAAATATCAGTGAAAAATATGCTACCATGATACCATTTGTATAAAAAGGCCTTCTACAAATAAGCCGACTGCACTGAAAATAGAAAGGAACTCTGTATCTATGAACTCAGAATCTCATTCCTTCAATAAATTAGCGAGGACGATAAACACAAATTCCTGCAACGACGAATTTCGCATCTCACAGTACAGTTCCTTCTGCTCTGTCCTGAAATTGGAGCCTGCTCGTTGATCAACATTTTGCTTCAACTGAATTTAAACCTCAGAATATCAATCCTTCTGGCATCGATGCAGGAATTACACAAGCCAATAATCCACTTTGAACTGGAAAGGTTCTTCCATCATCGGACGAGGCTTCTGCTGCTCGACTTTGTCAATGCCTCCATCAGCCTGTACATCCACCGATCAAGCATCCCTGCCAACAATGCAAGAACTTTTAATCTGAATGATATTCGAAAAAATTAGATATAGAGCACTAATGCGGACAATGCAGCAAATAGTTTTAGGTTGATTTGATTCATTTCTCGATAATACAAAGGGAGAACGCCTTCATTTAATCATATAATACTATACATGAATTAGCAAACCAAAATAACAGGAAAGGTTTGAAAATAACCTGTCACGGCAAATGTACCACCAAGTACTGCACAAAGTCTAGTGATGAAATGCAGAAAACTTCGAGTTTCTTCTTTGATCGTTACAGTAATAGGAGACAAGTCGTACAAAAAGTAAACAGCTGCATCAAAATATACCTAGCAGATTGTCATAATAATCCATGGGGCTGAAATACATCACAAGCTTTTAGTGAAGTGACAAACCTGGCCAACTCTTAACAGAATCCTTGATGGGAACAAAATATTCCGTGACAGAAAATTGATTAGTCGCCAAAACTTCTTTTGAGATATAGCTGTACTCGGTTGGCACAATCTGTATTATAGTAAGAAAACACGAATTCAAAAAACAAAACACAATCTGTAATTGCTAAACTATGACGATGACTGAATTTTAACATCAAATGCTGTAGTTTTGCATCCTTCACAAGGCCACCACACGTCTCTTCTTCCAAATACACCAACCTTACAATTTGATAAAAAAATGGACTTCCCAGCAAAAAAATAAACAAAAAGAAAGGATGTATCACTTTCTCGGTTTTCATTCAGCCACACACTAAACTTCCTAAGGCAGTTAAGGACTCACTAACATCCAACGAAAGTCAAGGATATCTGATGAAAGGGAATCAAATAAATTATAGGCGTATCACTTTATCGGTTTTCATTCAGCCACAAAATAAACTTCCTAAAGCAGGTAAGGGCTCACTAAAATCCAACAAAAGTCAAAGGATATCTAATAAAAGGGAATCAATTACATAAGGACTAACTATCAAAATAACACAAACTTTCATCATTTTTGTAGGAATAACAAGAACTGTTAATTTCGTCAGAGGCGCAATTTAAGGGTTTTGAGTGTTGACGTGGCAATATGAACCGATTTCTTTTTTCTCGGTTCACTTGAACCAACTCAACAAAAACCCAAATTCTACGTCTAATCATTTTTAGGTTCGATTTTTTCTTTCTTTTTTTTATGAACAAAAAGCTTTCATCTGCCTTGAAAGAAAAGATGTGAATCTATATTTTTGCAAAAAACTTATCTATGGAAGCAATGATTAATCCTCTCTGCTAATACTTTTTTTTTTTTCGATTTTGCCTTAAAAGAATTGATGTCTGAATTCGTTTTTTTTTTCGATTTTTTTATTTTGTTATTTTTTATCGAAATTAAAAAAAATAAAAATCGATTAGATTAGATGTGGAAATTAGGTTTTTGCTGAAATGAGTTGGTTCAAGTGAACCAAAAAAGAAAAAATAGGTTCATATTGTCACGTCAACACCCAAACCCCCCATATCGCTCTCCATATTAAAATTGAAAAAATATTGAAGGTTCATGTTAATTCTGCAAAAATGACGAAAGCTTGTGTTAATTTTGAAAGTTAGCCATTAAATTATAGCTTTACTGGTAAAAAAAAAGTAAGAAATAAACTTAAGTCAAACCTTTATATAATATTTGAATGTTCCACTTGTTTCATGCAGAATCCTTGAAGTTCCATCAAGAGGGTTATGAATTCCTGGGTATTTCGGACCAAATGACAAGTCATGAATTATATGGCTTACATTCACATGACTGGCCCCCCCAAATATCTGTAAAAACAAATGGTGTTAGCATGTTGAATATAAAAACCATAATCTATGGAAGCAGAATTTGCAATGAAAAATTAAGAGAATATACGAGGATGCTTTCAGGATTTTAGTCCACATATCAAATCTCTCCATCAGGAATTACACAATTATCAAGCTTATCAGTAGATGAATGAGACAAGACATTCCCACGTAGAGAGAAATCAGGGAAACAATTAATAGTTTATTTAAAAATCCATGGATATAGGAGGTCACCCATAGGGTCATAGCAGAGGCCAGATTTTTCATGAAAATTCATCAAAAAGTCCCTTATTAATTAACATGGCTCCACTGGTGACCCTACTTTTCTGGGTTTTGACAAGTATGTGGAGACCACTCTCTCAAAGTTTTGACAAGTATCTATGGATTATCATCAGCTAACTCTTTTTTCCGATTGACCCAAAAGTCTTTCCCACTCTTCCAAACAAACTATCTTCCAAGACTATAAATTATCATCTGTTCATTGTATTACCCAAGAATAACATTGTCTTTTTCAATAAAATGATCATCTAAATCAATCAGCATTCTCCTTGATAGCTATTAGATGATGCAGGACATGTTCGATATTTCCTTAAGCACATAATTACAGTTCAAGAATAATTTGGATTTTATTCAGATTGCAAGGTGTTAAGGCGATCCCGAGACGATTTACCTAGCTTAGCTGAGGCAGTGCCTAGATGTCGCCTAGTGATGCTTGGGCAAAGAAAATAATATTTATTTAGAGGTCCCTGGATAAATATTATTTATTTATAGGCCCTTATGTAATACCAATTGTCTATTAGTCAATTGTGTTAAGATTTTGTTGTTGGGTAGGTATTTTTATTATCAAACTTAATTGTAAATAGTCCCTTCAAATTTTTAAAAATTACTTTGAAGGACACCGCCGCCTAAGGCGCTGCCTAGGCGGTTATGCTCCAAAACGCCTAGGCGGCGCCTTGCAATCACTGTCTTTATTTGCTTTAATTTGTTGGCTGCTAGATGTTTGAGTTTGTAAAAGAAGTGAAGTAAGTGACTGTAACAAAGATAATTGGTTGAAGACTAATATAATGCATTGACGATTGCACGGGGCTGCTGACTGTACTCTATATTTTGGTTTTCCAATTATGTACAGTAAGGTGGTTATAATTAGATATTAATATATCACATGTTTCCTCTTATAAAAATGACAAGAAACGGCAAGAAAGAAGTGAAATATTCACATCAAAGAGAATGGGTTAATGACACGAACACATGAAAGCGGAAAGCAAGGAATTGTAAAAGTAAGAGGAGGGCAGGCGAATGTTTTATTTCTTCAAGAGACAAATAATGTAAGAACAAGGGGAATTCGGATTTATAGTTTCTGCAAAATAATATTTCTAATGCAGCAATGTAAGTGAGATTGAAGAACCTGTTGAGCAACAAAGATGTTTAATCCATGGACTGAAACATGAAAATTCCCTGCAACTCTTTGGACATCTAAAACACCATATATCTGTTACGAGAGAATAAGTAGGTAAGATTCACGTAATTTTAATATCACAAAGTCTGTTAAGAGTTTATAAACATACCCGGCAACCTTCCCCGTTTTCCAGTGCTTTTTTCACATTTGTTACCATTTTTTCAGCATCTTGACCAAACCCATGAATATGAGGCTTGTGGGAGTTCTCATTATGATCCTTATCTTCTTCTGCTGAAAAGAAAAGGAACTAATGCAATAAACAGCCAAATTATATATTAACCAAGCGCCCTTCAAAGGTTCAGACAAGCCTTCACATCTATAGGCATAAAATAAGAAACACAATGCATGTGGAATGTCAATTTCTTCAAAACAAACTTCCATAAGAAGATAGTCCCAATCCTTACAATTCCATACAAACAGACTAAAACTTTTACAAAAGGCTTTCAGAGTTCTGAACAATTTTTTGTAAAAATACAAGTCCCTAAGCAGCCAAGAAATCATAACTAAAACAAAATGTGAATTTTCTAAAATATAATAGCGAGTCTGAAGATGGTTAAAAAGCCTGTCCTGTGAAAATAGGATCATATTTGCTCCAAAAATATCTAAATCTGGGTGCAAGTCTAAATAACAGAGTCCAATTATTCAATTTTAATATTCAGACAAGACGATGTCCATGAAGAAAGATAAAGCTACTCAGGAAGATGCCTATACCGTGTTTGTGATGTGTATGTTCCTTTTCAACAAGATCAGACAAGTATTCTGTCCCAATAATATGTCCATCTCTATTCAAGCGGAGCTGCAATTGAACTACTAATCGATTAAGCCTAGTAAGCAGTCTTAAAAATCACAAAGCAGTTACCAAATGCATAAGAAAAATTTAATGAAAGAAATAGCTACCCATGGTGGCTAAAGCATATTTCCAGTTGAACATGAAAAGTACTCCCAGATGTGAAGAAGAAACAATCGTGAATGCAGTAAGCATAACCACTAACCATACCATAGACTAAATGCCCTGGAGCCTACCAGAATGTTAACAGTGTTAAAGGAACCAGAGATGTAAGGGTTCCCTCCAAATCATGCAGGCCATTGTACATGTCCTAGATGAATGATAACACTGCTCATTTTCACATGTTTCTTTAAGTAGGAATGCCTCTTGACATTCTAGCTACTCTTTGTAGGAAAGATACAAAATACGTGTTGGGGTTCATGAGTCCATTGAGGAACCTTTTATCTTTACAAATGTGATCACCTCAATTAAAAAAAAAAAAAAAAGGCATCAGACTGTTTGCTACTTTTCTTACAATGCGAAATATTTTATTAGAAAGATATACAAGGATTGCCAACCATTGCCAACTATTTCCCCTTTGGTGCGGTGGTTGGGACCTATTGGTTAATATGTTATGTGCCTCCATGAGGTCATAGGTTCCAACCTTCCAACTTTTTCAAGGCATATCTCGTGCAGGGTGTAGGGTGAATTTGATCTATTGAATTGAGAGACAACAACGATTACAAACTCGAAAGTAACCCCAGAGAAGAGTCTTAAAACTCTCTCACCCAACTCCTAAGAGTTCCCAAATTACATTCAAGATGACAAGATCATTTTCTCTCCCTTGCAGCCTCTATTTATACTCCTACTACAAAATTACTCAACTACCCCTATAACTAACTTGGACTCACACCAATACTATTGTGGTGGTCTCCTAAAACTCTATCATTACTCTCCCTTTAAAAATCCACCTTGTCCTCAAGGTGGCCATAGAAAATGAGACAAAATTTGTGATGCCAGTCATGAAGCAAAAGAGAAATATGTGAGGGAAGACGAAAGCAGGAGACCACGCAAGAATTCAAATCCATCGCATAATTTTGCATGTAAGCAACAGTAAAAAGCCAAAAGCCAACGATGCGCCCATTGAGGCAATTGTGCAAGAAAGCGCCAAGTGCATCAGCCACCCCGTGTTACCAAAAATCAGCCACACTGTGTTACCAAAAGTTGCCTCAAATTGCATTGTGCCCATGAGAGCCAAACAACGAGCGAGCTCTATCCAAAATTTCATCGTTGTAAGCAAACCTAATGCAGTGAGGCACCCAAAAAATCTCAGCAACATATCATCAAACACTTGGAATACAACATCAATATATGCACCACTGCCCTCGGGTACGACGTAAACTACAGCAGCCCTGGCATACCGCGAAGCAAAAGTTGATAGATGATTGACCCTCCAGAAAAAGGACAAGTACACTGAACAACCAACAAGCAAAGTGCTCCATAGCCCCCAATTTTTCAAGGACATTACAAACACCACTTCATATGCAACCAATCGATAAGCATATTGCACCAACATGCTTTGAAGAACACCCACAATGTGAGGGAAACCACAAGTTTGTGATGTAGGCTGTGGAGAAGTAAAGTGATAGTAAATCCAAATACAATCAATCATGAAGGCAAAGGGGATGGACATGAGCTTCAGTGCACCAGTCCAATCCAAAGAGAAATGCGATGCCATAGCAAGCAACTCATCGTGGGAGCAAACTAGTAAATAATGAGTTGACAGTTGAACTGCCATCCATTGCCTAGGCATCACAAAGCATCTAACGATCCCCTTCCCATGAGCTTCAGCATATATGCAAACAAGCTTCATGCAAGGTGCAATAACTAAGAGATTGGCATTACATATGACAATGTATGCCAAGTCCAACTTGTGAAATGGAACAAGGGTACCTCGTTGAGAACACCAACAACATATACCAACAACCAAAAGCATCACACGAAAAATGTGTCACCACAACCATCACATGCTCAAAAGCCTTATGAAACAGTGTAGGAATCTCAGCCATCGAAAATTTCTCCAAACAAGAAGTTAGTGCTGTGAGAACAACAAGAACAACCACAATGCACAAAATAATAGAAGACAAAACAGGCACCTTTGGATGATTCTCGAATGTCACACCACAAGAATGGCCCAACCCCATTAAGTGAAATAGGAAGTACGCAAGTCGAGAATAATCTAATGGCAAGATGCAAAGGATATGAAGGTTTGAGGAGCAATCGTATGCATAAATGGTGTAATTGATTGCTTGATGAGTTGTTGTTCCTCCTATCATCTGATATCCTCGAACGTCGTGTTGATCACTGCAAGTCATCTTCACTAAATTCAAAGTCGTGTGAACAGGAAGAAAGAAGAGAAGATCAAATATGTCGAAGTCGAATGCGAAATCAACGACAATGATCGTTGTTTTTAGTGATGATGGCGGCAGCCAAGGAGGTGGTGCAATCAAACAGCGATCCTTCACATGCAAAAGCAGATTGTACAACCCTAACATCTTCTTTCCTACACGAGACTGCATAAGTATTGAACTGGGATTAGATGAAGCAAGATCTGAACATATCAAGACCTTCTGATTGTTAAATTCAATGGAAAGAAGTTGAATCTGTCGATATCCTTGTGTGGTAGGTGGTGGATCTGTTGGGTCAGAGGTCGGCAACACCTTGGACAACTCAAGATCTGGCGTTGGATCTAGGAGTTGAAGGAAAGGAATTTTCATCTGCAACACCACCTCTCGGATCTCTGATTTCACGTCAGATCTGAAATCGAATGATTGTATCGTCACCAAATTTGGATCACCAACCAATCAAAACAGCTTGGATGTCGCTAGATCTGGCGGATTGGCACAAATCTGATGTGCTTGGCCCATGGCTTCGTCAATCTGGCAAGATCTACTCGTAAGCATGTTGGGATGAAGACACATGGACTTGATCTGATGCATCTATCCTTGAACCTCCGAGCACAACTCACCAATGGCACTCTCCAACGCTGGAATCTTTTGCAGCACGACTAGGATTTGCTTCATCTGCTCCTCCAAGACGTCGATTCGAGAATCAATCTTCGACCACATGTTGATGCTCTGATACCAATGATAGAACACTAAATTTGATCTATTGAATTGAGAGACAACAACGATTACATACTCGAAAGTAACCCCAGAGAAGAGTCTTAAAACTCTCTCACTCAACTCCTAAGAGTTCCCAAATTACATTCAAGATGACAAGATCATTTTCTCTCCCTTGCAGCCTCTATATATACTCCTACTACAAAATTACTCAATGGACTCACACCAATACTATTGTGGTGGTCTCCTAAAACTCTATCAGAATGCCTCTTGACATTCTAGCTACTCTTTGTAGGAAACATACAAAATACGTGTTGCGGTTCATGAGTCCCTTGAGGAACCTTTTATCTTTACAAATGTGATCACCTCAATTAAAAAAAAAAAAAAAAGGCATCAGACTGTTTGCTACTTTTCTTACAATGCGAAATATTTTATTAGAAAGATATACAAGGATTGCCAACCATTGCCAACCATTTCCCCTTTGGTGCGGTGGTTGGGACCTATTGGTTAATATGTTATGTGCCTCCATGAGGTCATAGGTTCCAACCTTCCAACTTTTTCAAGGCATATCTCGTGTAGGGTGGATGTGTGACATATGTCTTCTATGAAATATTCAAGAATAATACAAGACACCATGGAATGGAAAAGAAACACAAGGATCTTTGAAGATATGGAGATAGAGGGAATCCCCGCATAGTTAATAACTAGGCTTCTTGGAGTTTAATGGTTGGTGAGCAAAAAGTTAGGTAACAGTTTCCCAGCAGTATATTGCCTTGAGGAATAGAGAAGACATAATGAGTTGCATGTTCACTAGAAGGTAACATGAATATATCATCAAGCATTTTCATTAAATCATTTCATGAGAAATAACTTATTTTCCCTTACTTTCCATATGTTTGTATCCAGGTCCACCTCATGTTTGCCCGACATATCAATGGCATCCACACTTACAACTGAAAACCAAACGAAGTTGAATAAGAATTGGCCCCATCACAAAGCAATAAGCAAAATAGATCATAATAAAACAAAACAAATAACAAAGGGAAAGGTGATGACCCTCGCAGGGTAGGGATGGAAATGTCATATTTATATGAATTGGAAGAGTCTCTCCACGCTTCAAATCTACAGACATCTGCCGAAATCAACAGCACGAAAGTCATATTCAGTGACTAAATGATCCAAAAATAACAGAGAACAAAATATTGCACCAAACGAGATAACAAAGAGTGAAGTATGAACCTGATGAACTGTATATGTTGTTAGATAATACTTCAGCTCATGCACAAATAAGGTGGCCATTATGGCCAAACCAATGATAGAAACTACAAAAGAATGAAAAGAGATGAAGAGAAAATTTAATGAGTTCACATCTCCGCAGAATCACTCTATCCAATGAATTAATGAAGAATAAACAGCAATCACTTAGGTCTATCTTTTTAATCATAGGCCAACTACAGAAACGTAGTCTTTGAGGAGTATACGTGATCAGGAAAAGATAGAAACTCAACTCAACAGAAAAGTTATAGCAAAGTAACAGAATTTGCCGCATGATCTGCTATCCCCACTCCATTCCATCGAGGTTAATTCTATTTCACCCTAGAGGTAAATGTGTTTGAAACAAAACACTAAAGCATGTTCAATCATCTAACAGAATCAAGTATGCATTAGTTTAAAATTAGGTGCAATACCATCTGTCTTTTGTCGTTATAAAAGGATACTCTCACCAATGACATTAGACTCCCACTAACAAATAACAGCATCACACACATAATACCATCAAAACAATGTGCCACAGCCTTGGACATTTATGTACCAGACAGATAAATCCTCAAATGGTTCCACGTATTTCTAGAAAAATAAATAGAAAAAGCAGGTGGGGAAACGATTTTTTTTTTTTTAAAAAAAAGACGAGAAAAGGCGGATATGTGTTTTGTTTTACTATTACCAAGTTTCTATAAAGTATAATCTGAAGACTGAAGCTGTAGTGGCTAGATCAAGATGCTAACATAAGATTAAGGTCATGAGTAAGATATGAACACTTGGTAAAGGGCTCTAACATCCAAAGTATTAGTACACAAAAGAGAACAGATTTCAATAATCTGAAGTTCCATAATAGTGTCTAGCACTCAGCAATCCAACATCGTTGCAAATATTGTTTTTGCTGTAATATAACAAATATAAACATCAAAATCCAAGATTCATACCGATTGCTCCAGAACGAGTCTTTTGTAAAAGGTGCTCCTCAGCACGAGGAAATGCATCGAGGCTCTTCAAGACTTGTTTCACTCCCATCTCTTAAGGCTTAAACTATCCTGTGCTATTTGAAGTAACGAAATAATGAACCACCAATCAATCTCAACATACAAGACATACTAAAAAAAAAAATACAATCGTATCACAAAAGGAATAATAAATCAATACTTACAAAAAAAAATATTCTTTTACAATAAGAATCTAGGAGCATAATAATTTTCTTCAAACCCTTTACTTCAACAGAGAAACGTACTTCTTAAAAATATTTCCAAGCAACATAACAATGTAAGCTAAGGACCGTTTTCTCGCGATTCAAACAGAAAATCAAAGATAAAATCCATACCCGCTTCTTCAGTACAAATCTCGTGCAACAAGTACCCTTCTTCAACACCAGGAAATGCACCAAGTCTCTTCAACACTAATTTCACTCATTCCTCTTAACCTGCTCATGACATATAAAGTAACAACACAATGAACTACGGCGATCTCCGTCGCAACATCAACAAATTCGATCCGATGAATTCAATTATTCCAAGCATTGCAACAAACATCCTAAAATTCCTAATTTTCACCAATGAATTCAATTAACCACATTGCAGATTTGATTAGGACATCAACTGAATCAATCCAAAAAACAACAATCTTTCGCTCCAAACAAAACCTAACCTAAATCCCCCATAACCAATTCAAAAATAGCAAATTTCATTGCGGTAGCTCTACATACATGCAAATCAACATCGAAAACAGTCCAATCGAAGCACGGAACGTTCCAACCGAACTCGAATCGGTTCACAACAAGTCCTCGCCAAAGCAACCAAAACAAACCAATCGAGAATCAAAGAAGGCGCGATCGACATTCGAAGAGAGGATTAGATCTGAAACGCGAGAAGGACGAGATTGAGAATCTGTTCTTCTTACCTAAGAAATCATGCGAAAGCGATTCTCTTCTAGGTTTTGATGATGATTCGATCGATCCACCGCCCCTCGTAAAACCCTAATTTCGCAGATTCGTTGTTTTGTTTTGGTTTTTCCGTTCAAAGAGTGTCTGTAAAATTAGCTTCTCAAACGTTACTAATGATCTCGGAGACGGCTTCGCACGTGTGGGGGAATGAGCTAATTTTTTCCGATTTTTTTATATACCTCGTGAAGTGTTCGTTTAAGAATTAAGGGCGGTTTGACGAATGCGTGTCCTTGGCGGGCACCCTAACATCTTTTTTTTTCTATCTATTGTTACTTGGACAAGAATAATAGACATGCATTTATCGTGTGTATGTAAGGGACGTCAACAAGTACGTGTCTATAGAAAAAAAAAAAAAAAAAATACATGTCTATTTGACGTGTTCAAGTGGATTGCCAAAGCAACTTCCAAAAATGAGGACATCTCGAAGTGTATCGTATGATGCCCGATTGGATTAGTGCTTAAAGCGAGTTAACCGATTATTTTTCATTAAAGTTTTGCGCATTTCCAAGGGATAAAATGATATAAGACGTAGATTTTAAACTCCTCTCCAAGTTATCTCACAAGGTTTTAAACTCTCCTCCGAGGTTGAACCAAAACATAAAACTATGATATTCAACTTTTATGTATGTTCAAGGTTGAACCAAAACATAAAACTATGATATTCAATTGTGAGCTAACTCCGCACGTAAGGGAACTCTTATGTCGGTCGGAAAAAATGAACCAAACAAGGCCATAATTTATTTCATTCACCAAAGAAATATTCCATCACAGCTTACAAATCATTCCACCCTTAACCATGGCATCAGAATTAACAAGTTCAGTTTGATTCATTCTTCACTGCCATGAGAAATTTCAAAAGCAAACATAAGAAACTAAACTATTAAACTACCAAACACTCCTAACGTTGCCTAAAGCAACAACTGAAAATAAACTAAGCTTAGCAGACCATTCCTTCTACTGAAGAAGAACAAAAGCAATTCATGGTCTTCATCAATATAGATCTTCTTCCTTGTGAGTATGGATCACGCAATCGGAAGTAGGGTGCGATATGCATGTCAGCACGTACCCCTTTTCCTGTTGCTCATCGTCGAGGAAGGATCCGTCGGACTGATCAACGGAACCAGATACCAAGAGCCCGGCACAAGTAGAACAAGACCCAGCTCTGCATGAGTAAGGCAGGTCGACCCCCGCCTCCTCGGCTGATTCGAGGATGTAAGCATCGTCGGGGGCCTCGAATTCCTTCTCTACACCGTCTGGTCCAATGAGCTTCACTTTGTATGTTGCCATTGCGGACACTCTGAAGGGAGACGCTTTCAGGCCAAACGACTTTGAAACGCACCTTTGGCGTACCAGAAACGGGCGCTTAAGCAATGCAGCAACAGCAGCCCTGCCCCGAGTGCCGCTTTTAATTGTGCAAGGCGAGGGAAGTTTAGCAGTCGACATTCTAATAACCTGAATCAGAAAACATGAGCTTTTAGGAGAAACAAATATCGATAACCAAGTGAATACTACAACAACATAGCCGTAATGACTACATGGATCAAAATCTTTCATTATACTCAATTAAGTGCAATTGATAGTGAGCTTACCAAACTATTTGAATCCCTCTTAATTATAATTACACTAATTCCTCCCAATTCACCAATTCAACAGAGTAAATTAACATAAACAACTAACAGTATGCTATCGCGCCTGGTCAGAGCTTGCCATAAACCAAGTCTAAAATCTTTAGGCAGCTTCAACAAAATGATAAGCAAATGTGAGGAAAAACAAAAAAGAAGGATATTGCATTTATGAGACTACATATCTGCATTTGCACTGTCGGCCACACTAGACCAAAAAATGGAACATAGGAGTCCCACTCTCTCGACCCAAGAGGCATCATTTAATGTTCGGAGCTACATCAGACAAATGAGTACTTATCTGGTCTTCACTCGATTGCTCCAAACACTATGAGAATGACTTGCCTAACAGTCTAACCCTCACACTAAGCCAATTTGTTGCGCGCCTATATAGAATCTCATTGGAAAAATAATTGCTCCAAGCTTCACCAATTGAATAGACAACAACAACAACAACATAGCCTTAGTTCTAAAATTAATTGGGGTCGGCTATATAGATCAAACTCTTTCATCGTACTTGATTAAGTGACCAATTGAATAGACATGAAAAACAAAAAAAAAAAAAATTGCATGGGTGAAGCTCAGGCAAGTTTGCTGAAAGAGTATGCTATTGTCTGGTCAGATACAACGTATATATTGCCACCCCCAACAGAATGGTTTGCAAACCGGAGAAAAAAATGTAGACCTCAAACTATGTACATACTTTACCTTAATATACATATATAAATAATATAGCTAATATGCCCCCTCCACTCTTCTTCTTCCTTCTTCAAGACCAAAAAAAAAAAAAAAAAAATGTGGGCCCCTCACTCTCCCAATGTATTTTCCTTCTCAATCTTATGTTACTGTATATTACAAATTTACAATGGTTCATTCTTATTTTTACATTATTTATCAAACAACAATACACATAGCCATTAATTCTAAATTGGTCGGGTCAACTTACATGGAATTCATTGTTACTGTGCTCTACTTTTATACTATTGCTTCGTTCCTATTAAAAATGTATACATACACACATGTCATTATTTCATGGTGTTTATGCATAAGCATTTACAAAACTTCTAACACTCCATTGCCTCATAGATGGATCATCAATAAGGAAAAAGAGAAGTTAAGTTGCTAAAGAATAATAGAGTGTGATTGAGAGAAAAATAAAGAAAGCTACGAATTGGCAAAAATAAAGTAGTAGCATTTGAACAACACGTGTAAAAGTTTGATCCATGTAGCTGACCCAGTTAATTTGGGACGGAGGCTGTGTTGTTGTTGTTGTTATATTTGAACAACACGTGTAAAAGTTGAGAACCACAACAACAATAACAACAAAGCTTCCACCTAGCTTAAATTAGTTGAGGTCGACTGCATGAATCCAACTCTTCCATTACGTGTTAAAGCAAAGAAAAACAATTATAAAAGACGTCAACAAACACAACAAAACCTGAATCTCAAATTAATTAGCTCAGGCTGGCTACGTGGATCAAACTTAAAGGCCCACTATCAATATACCATTTACAATTAAGCCACTACTTTATGATGACATAAGTTGGGTAAGATGTCATGATTTCGAATCAAACTCTTGATCGAAAACATCACAGTAGCCTAAATTGTAGATTGAAGAAGCAATGAAAAGACGATCAAGAGATGTGTACGTTACCTTGTGTAGATGAATTAATTAGGATCGATTGAGATCTGGAAATAAGGGAGTGCCCTAGAGTCTCTTGATTGAGAGCCTATATATATAGTATATAAGGCTAGGGGGGGTGGCCTTTGGTGGCTGCGGACAGCCAAGAAGCAAAGACGGGGGATTGGAAAAGATGCGACGCCAAGCAACTCTGGCGCCCCAGTTGAGCCGCCAAGGATCCCACTATTTCACCGCCAAATGTGATTTATTTATATGAGAGGGGTTGGTTGATATGACCATTGACCATCGTGCCCCACGTATGCCACGTGTTCACCATCCAAATGCGTATATTGGTTGAGTGAAATTAAGATTTTCATAAGTGTAGTTAGGGTTTGTGTTATTTTCAAATAAAAATTAAGAAATCATTCCAAAATAGGCTAACGTGGTACTACTTGATGCGGTGCATCTTCGATAATGATCGTTCGTGAATTTGTGGAGTTCTCAGTTGATGCTTTTTTAAAATTTTTACTTTTAAGTAGTTTTGTCTTCCCTTACTAAAGGTCTTGATTGATTTCATCTTATTTTTGTTGAAAGTTTAAGTTTTCTTCTTTCATTTGAAGTTTTATTTTTTGTTATGTAATTTTAATGGCGCTTGTGTATTGTCATGTGTTGTAAATGTTTATAGAAAGCAATCCCCTGATTGTCATACTGTTTCAATTTTACAGTAGCGTTTACAAACAAATTCATAGCTATTTTTTTTAACAAATAAAATTAGCTAGTCAATATAATTTTGTTAGAGGGCGTTGATTCTATATTTGATCTTATATCGAAAATCATTGATGATTAATGAAATAACTATTTGACCTCAAAAAAATATGCCAATACTATGTTTTTAGAGTATCTCTAATGGTAAACGTAATTTAAACTCAATTCTTGTCATGTCGTAAATATAAATAGATGTTCATCGTACGATGCTTAAATAATCATTAAAATTCAATACATAATGTCCTTTGAGTCTTTGGATCTTCTAGATTCAAATTTTATTAATCTTTTTTACATATTATATATAGAAACTATCAACAACTCAACGTGTGCATGAATTACACCATCTAAAAATAGATACAATCTATTTTTTCACGCCCACATCAACTGCAAAATACATTATTAATATATAATTGCATCGAAAAAGGAGTTTTAAATTTTAGCGTTCATTGCATCCTACGTAACACCCATTCCATTGGAAATGCTCCATTTTGCATACCAAGTGATCATACCAAGTGATCTACGCTCGACCACTATCGAACCCATTGGCGAGAGACCTCGCTTAAGCAGACCGAGTCACGAGCGAAGCTGAGAAAGCCAAACCCTCTCTCTCTCTCTCTCACAGTTTGACCACCTGAGACGAGAAAGACCGCGAAACACCAACTTTTGGAAGCCCCAAATGAGGTGAAGAGAGAGAGAGAGAGAGAGAAACCATGGCGACAAGATCTCTGCTTCGTCGAATCACACCACACGTCTCCGCTCGTCTTCGCCAGAATCACAGACTCCTGACCGCAGCAGCAGCAGCAGCAGCAGAAGCGGCTCCGAGCTCCGCCGCCGCTCAAGAATCGCTTCACATGACCGACAATTGCGTCCGAGTAAGAATTCCTGTTTCGAATCTCAGATTCTTGTTTTCGTTCTTGTTTCGATTGAAGGATTTGGTTCGGTGAATTCGATTCGGATCGAATTTGTTGGAGCTAGGGTTTCATAGGATGCAATTTGTGCGCGATTGATTTCTTTTTTGTATCCGATCGTAGTTTCCCCAAATATTGATGGATTGTGATGTCCTTGGAATTCAATGGAGATGGAGATTTGAAAAAAAATAAGGTCTTTTAGAATTTGGAGTTTGTATACGCAATTGATGCGCCAAGGGTCGCGAAAGAGAAGAACATGGAGGAAAGGAATTTGTTTTGAGTGTAGTTTTAGCTGAAGAGAATGCTCTTTATCGCGACAAACTATGATGAGTGAATTGATAGGAGAATTAGGGAATGGGTTGCAGATTAGTTTCTTTTGTTGCAATGAGATTATGAGGGGGAATGAACCGGATTTGGGATTACTGGTTGAGTGGGAAGTATTCCGGACCGCGTGAGAGTTAGGCTTGCTGCCTGAGACTTGTGGAATGCGTGCAATTCGAAATTGACTGTCCCTGCAGGCTTGTAATTATTGATTAACCATTACAACAACATAGCATCAGTCCGAAATTAATTGGGGTCGGCTACGTGGATCAGACTCTTCCATTGTGCTCGATTTAATGCAATTGATGTTCAGCTTTCCAAACCATTCAAATTAAACTTCTCCTAGGAGACACTAGAAGGGATCAAACTCAATCCTCTTCTATAATTGCTAATCGAATAAAGGGATTACAAAACTTGAAGAGATGAGTCGTCGCAATCACAAGAACTTGACCTGCTAACTCAAAAAACTCAACAAGACCAAAACTCCCATAAAACCTACTGTACTGTCTAAACCTCTTGCATATATAGTAAACTAGAACCCACACGATTCTCATTGTTCAATTGCTTCAGTTATACTTATGTCTCCACTCTATCTGCTGCTCCTGCAACCACTTCCTCAACAACTTGAAATTCCACGTGAGGCCGTGCTCCCATCTTCTTCCACCTCATCAGTCCTTGAGTTTACCATCTTGTGCCCATGTTTCTTCTTCTTTTTAAACTAACTTGTCTTAAATGGGGGCCTATCAATTTTCTTTTATAATGTGAATCCCATTAGGACAAATGAGTAACAGTTATACCAATGCAACTTTATCAGCTAGAATTCAGTAATAATATGTTGTGTAAAAAATTTAATATTGCAAATTACAGAGATTGAAAGAGTTGCATGACAAGGAAAAAAGCTCGGATGCAAAAATGTTGCGTTTGAGTGTAGAGGCTGGTGGATGTTCAGGTTTTCAGTATGCATTTTCACTGGACAATAAGACTACCCCAGATGACAGGTGATCTTCTGATCTCTTGCACATCATTTTATTTTTTATTTATGTTATTTTGCAGGCCATCTACAAAACAAAACCTTACCATGATTGTTTGCTTTCCCCATTCTGTTGTTTTCTAATAATGTTATCTTGTCTACTGTGCTTATAGAATTTTTGAAAGGGAAGGTGTCAAGCTGGTGGTTGATAACATCTCCTATGACTTTGTAAAAGGTGCTACTGTCGATTATGTTGAGGAGCTAATACGCTCTGCTTTCTTGGTAAGTCGGACATTTTTATTCATTATTTGATATTTTATTTTCTTCCCTTTTGGAGAAATTACTGGAATCTCTGCTTATTTATTTCATAAGTCTCCTGCATATTGTTTCGGTCTCGTTTTTGCTTTGGTTGGATGTACCACCCACATAAGCGACGTAAAAAAATTATTTTGAATGGTTTGCAAAGCTCACAATCAATTGCACTTAATCGTGCACAATGGAAAATTTTGATCCATGTAGCCGACTCCAATTAATTTGGAACTGAGGCTATGTTGTTGTTGTTGTTGTTGTAAAGGCACTCCATCAAGTGTAGGAGTGGAAAATTTTGACCCAAACAGTTGACCTCAACTAATTTGGGATTTAGGCCTTCTTGCTGTTGTTGCAAGCTTTCATATGGAACTGCTGAAAGTTAACTTCATAGTGTGTGCTGCGTCCTGATCACTCCAATAACACTTGTGCTTTCAAAACTAGAGCAGCCAACAATCATCAAATGCTAGGCGAGACAAGTCTGAGACTCTTGGTTTGCTTTGAGGAGTCCTACGTAAATGTTAGATAATGCAGATCTAGGTTGCACAAACGAACTATTTGTGTCGTCTAAACTTTGTGCACGACTATGGGAAGCAAATCAGGGCTCCTCAGTAAACCCAGATGTTAGTCTTTTGTAACCTTAAATTCATTTTATCTCAATCCATGGAATAAGTTTTTAGCAATATTGTAATGTTTTATTTAATCCATATTAAACTTGCTATTACTTTTTTTTTATTTAGAGAACAGTTTTCTTGATGCCATGCATATTGCAATATCTGCCAAAGTAATGAACTCTATAATGTTGAAAATACCTATTATTGTTGCCTTAATCCACTTATATAATTATTTTTTGTAAAGAATAAGAGTGAATTGCAATTCAATAGGTTTTGGCATTTTCAGAGTACTCATTTGGCATCTAAAAGCTTCCCGTAGTCATGTACCTTATACATCCTCTTTGTTCAGTTATAAGCGCGAAGAATTGTGCTTATAGAGATTGCAGTGCATGAAATATATGCTCATGATTCGGCATATCCCATCCTATTCTGAGGGTTTTGCTTGATCTAACGCAAAATGTTAGTGTATGAGATTAGTTTTCTGTCTATTCTAGTATCAGTGAAATTTATTATTTATTATTATTATTTAAATGTACTTCACCTTCCTTTGGCTCTAATTTCCTCTCAATTTTCATTTTCATGTAGTCCCTCTGGCAACAATATTTATTTTTGCATAGCTAGTAGTAATGTTCCAGTTTAACATGCAGGTAAGTACAAATCCAAGTGCAGTGGGTGGGTGCAGCTGTAAAAGCTCTTTTATGGTAAAATAAAATTTTCTTCTGGAGAGGGGCTCTGCGACCTGTGAGTTTACAATGTATTCATATTATTCAATTTATGTATGCTAATTCAATGTCTGAGATTTTTTTTCATGTGCCATTTCATCTATTTAATAATGTATGCGCCACTGCGGCTTGTTAAGAATAATTTTATTTCATGGTTACACACTTCCTGACTTCTGAAAGAGAAAGACTGCGTCCCCAAACATGCAGTCGTCCCGCATACTAATCAGATGGATTCCTGCTAACAGCTTAACTACCGATATCGCTTGCGGCCTTTTTTGTTGGATCTCATCCAGATTTTTCTCTTGGTTCAGCAAATAGTACAACTACCACTGGAACCTGAAACTAGTTATGTGTAATCATTAGGCCTTGGGATTTCATTTTGCCGAGTCTCCTGCAATTGTATTGTTCCATAAGTGAGCATCAAATATATATACGGAGTACAATCCATGTGGGAATATATTTTGGATTGAGCTAGAGGAGGATTGGGATAAATTGACTGCAAACATAAGACTTTTGTAACTCTTCATGAAATGGATCAAACAAATATGTTAATTTGGGATGCATTATTAAGAGAGATTTGAATAGTTTGGGAAGCTTACCTTCAATTGCATTTAGTCGAACACAATAGAAAATTTTAATTCATATAATCAATTCAATTAATTTGGAATTGAAACTGTACTGTGGTAGCAGTGGCTCAGTCTCTTGGTTTGAAGTAGATTTGATTGAATAGGCTAACTTCGACATTTTGCATTTGGTTCAAGTAATGGAATTGGAGTGCATAATTAACTCTTGTGGAATTCGTCAAACCAAAGTAAAGAAGTAAAGACGGGCTTAAAAAAATTGAGACATTCACAATTATTAAAAACAAAAAATCTGTTTGGACTCTTTGAGTCCGGATTCAAAAATTTTTTTGTTAACAATTTTAAGTAAAAGACATAATTATCCTCTACCCCAAACACTAATAATGAATCTTAATTAAGGGTCTTTATGTCTTTTTGATTGTTTGAGTACGGACTTTTTGACATCCACAATTATTAAAACACAATGTATAAAAGCCCTATATTTACATGACTGACCATCATTCATTACTCATATTCAAATGAAAATTTATTCAGATTGCCAATAAAACATTCTACAAACCAACAAGTAAATCTCATCCCTCAATCTCACCCCCAACTAAAAAAAGCCCTAGTGAATTTACACTTTACACCTTCTGTGTCAAAATCACAGTTTACTACAAAACATGACATTCTAAAAACATAACATTCTAGCACGAACATTGTTTTAAGTAACTCTCCCCACTGTTTCAAGTCATACATAGGTGTTTAGGTGTTTCAGCAACAACAACTAGGAAGATGCAAAGGCGACCCGGAATGGGGATACCTACCTGGGGATGTAATTTGCCCATCAATACACATTGATTTGTGTGCACTCAAATATTGATGTGTTAATGAATTGGTCATCCTAATATTTTTCCTAAAACTAGAACACAAAAAGATTGCAGAGTACAAAAGATAAGTTGACAACAAAACTGTAAATGATGGATGTGTCAATGGAGGTCCAAAAATGCAACAAAAAAGCAAGCAATGAACACCACGATTTTAACAGCTCTCCAAACTTGAAATACATTGAATAAAAACGTTTTAACCGCTTTCAACAATCTTCAAAAAGACAAAAAAACTAATATCAAAGAAAAGGCCAAAACAGAGTCAAAAAGAGCAAACTCAGTCTAATTCCTGCAAACTTTTTTTTTTTATATGAAGCCTACTATAGTGCAAAGTTGCAGATCAAAATGCTCAAAAGATGCGGGTCGGCTTCCCCATGGTAGTCTTCAGGTACAAGCACCTCACCTGGTTTGTGCACAAGAGCAACCAGTATCAGATGCAACTACAATTTAGTTGAAGTAGAAGCTACATACAAATTCAAGAATCTACGGCTGTTCGACCAAAAAAAGGCCATCTGAAGCTAAAAATAAAGATGAAAAATGCTGAACAATGCATAAGAAACAAATGGGGACCATTTCTGGTGGTGGCTAGAAGAGCGCCATATAAGATGATTTTTGAGGACACAATCAAAACAGATGAATGAAGCAACAGCTTCCATGATGCAAAAACAAATAGTTAAGAGTAATATTAACTACGTGCCGCTCTCTATAGCATTTCAAATGTGGTTCAACATCGATACGAGAAAGTTGAGGAAAAGAAAGTACTCACATTTTGCCAGTTCTTTTTCAACAAAGATACGAGAAAGTTGACACTGAGTTGAACGTTCTGGAAGATTTGCTTCTCTTCCATAGAGAGGTTTCCCACAGCAACTCCCATGCAAAGAACCTTCTTCAGTTGAAATTTCACCATGGCTTTAGTTTCATTGACCTTTGACTCCAGTGATTCCTGGTGGGTGACCAAAGCAGGAAATTTCCCTGCGATTTCCAAAAAAGAAAAAAGTGAAAACACAAGAAATTGTTCTGGCAAAAACTTCCTTTGTAACTTGATGCTAATTATGAGTGGAAGAAACTTTGAAAACCAGCAAATTAAACAAAAACAAGTACAGATTACGGAGTCACAGTTGGTAACGAACGTAGCCACCAAGTAAATACAAGCATATCTTTTTCAATAGTTAAAACTCTATTTGTACCACACTAGAAATAGAGATTGTTAAACAGTGGAACACAAGACAAGAAGTGATTAACACACAATGGCCTCTAGGGAAACAATCAGGGAAATCTAGGCATGTCTGCATTCAAGTTCAATTGTTCAAATACATATAATTCAACTAAAATAACTAGCATCAATCATGGACCAAAAAAATCACTAAATATCATCTAATCACATTAAGAACAGGAAACATAAATGTAAATGGGTACCAGCTTTGTTAAGGCCGGGACCGAGAAGACGAGGAATCTGCTTAATTACAGCTTCTGAGGCAAGGAAAGCATGATATTTCTTAGCAAGCTTCTTCACCAATTTCTTGTTCTTGTTAAGCTTCTTCAGCCCTTCCACATCCATATAATCGAGTCCTATCTTTTCAGCCTGCAATGCAAACAAAAGTCAGTATTGCAGAAACTTAGGAATAATACACTAAATACAGCATAAAGGACATATAGAGAAATGGAATAATGATGTACGCATCATAGCGAGCCAAAAACTGAATGAAACAGTGAACTGGCTTTCTGAGATGTCACTTCCATATCAGATCCTCTGATAATGAAAATGAGAGACTGATCCAAATCATGCCATTCAGTGGCATAATGATCTGTAACTCCCAGAGGATCTCCAAATCATTACTAAACAAATGCAAGATGGTCTATCACAAAATTGCAGATCCACCATGTATATGTATATGCTAAATTTCCAATGGACACTAACCGTGACTAGAAAAAACACATTTTTTGTACCAACTAATGCGAAATTGTAAGGCCATGCTCTAGAATTTCTTAGAAAAGAACAATACCTCTTCCACATGCTGTGCATCACCAAGCATGCACACCTTCATTTTTGGGCGGGGGATGTGCGGAAGCTTCACCGACCCGCTAAATCGCTTGTCTTTCTGAGGGTCATAATTCTTCAGCCCAATCTGCAGTTCAATTGTTTCAGTGAAGTTGCGCTTTTTCTCCTTGGCATCTCCAACTATCTGGGTGATAGCTTCCCTCAGAACATCACTCTGAGCTTACTACAAATTATCAAAAAATGCAGAAGAGTCGAGTCAAAATTATAAATCACGTATATGCACACACAAAAAGAGCTTCCATTGCGGCTATTTTGAATATCCACATATACACAATCTCTTCAATCCCTCATCACAACCGAGGATGACCGTCACAAGTCAAACAAAACCAAGCTCATACAATACAATCATCCACATTTAGCATCTGTCTTTCATTCTCAAACAAGGGATAAATATTGCGCTACGAACTAACCAACAAAAACAACATGACCTGAATCCCAAATTAGTTGGGGTCAGCTATTCCATTGTACTCAATTTAGTGCAATTGATGGTGTACTTTCGAAATCATTTAAATCTCTCCTTAATTAATGAGTCTCCTAGGTTAGCTTCCTTAAACAAGGCAATTGATTGATCGATACGAACAGTGACAACAAAACAACCAAATTCACTATCCAACCATTGAAAACTAGAATCCCAGACACTGAACAAAACAAATCGAATCGAATTCAGAGAAGAATCGATTAAAGGGTCAGTTAGTCCTTAAACAGCTATACAACAACATCAACAACATAGCCTCAATCCCAAACTAATGGGGTCGACTACACGGATCAAACTCCACCATTGAGCTTGATTAAGTGCACTAAGAACTAACCGTTCAACATTAATCATGCAAGCGCCTCTCTTAAATCAACATTCAAGATAGACAAACTCGTCTCTCAAGAACAAGCTTCGACAACAGATTACAAAAAAAAAAACCCTAATTTCAAAACCAGTAACAATCACACTTTCGACTATTCTTCAAACAACCCTACACGCTTCAACCACACAGATTCAAGAGTATAGTTAAAAAAATGAAAACTTTGACAGATTTACCGAAAAACTTCAACGAAACAAAACCACATTTCGATCTGTACAAGCACTCTTCGTACTAATCAAGAAACAAAATCACAAAAACAGGAAATCGAGTCCAGTGTTCTTCGAAGCGATTCCATTTCAATCAATCGAAACAAGTTGGAATCTGAAACACGAATTTGGTACCTCATATCGGCGACTCTTCGCTTTCTTCAACTCCACAACAGATTGAGACTCTGCAATCAAAACGAGAAGATCAAATCAGATGAAGAGGAATTAAAGAAAGTAACATCTACACGATCGATCGATCGAACACAAGAACAAGAGATTCGATTCGGAGTCTCACCTGTGGGGGTGTGTGTGTGTGGACTGATGAGAAACCCTTACGAAGCTTGCGAAGGCATTTTATATGGTGGTGGCTAGGGTTTATAAGGACCGCATGAGTTCTTCGTGGTGGCTAGGGTTGTAAAACTATTGGGCTTGGGCTTGGGCGTGGGCTTGGGTTTGGCCGGATAAGAAGTTGTTGGGCCGATTAGTTTGTGGGATTAGGGTGTTGGGTGTTTAGCCAATTGAAAATACCAATAATAACCAACTGTTGGTGTAATGTAGTGGTTCGACACTTTAGTGGTTTAAAAAGATGTCTCGAGTTCGAGACTCCACAAATACATAAACACTTTAGTGGTTTAAAAAGATGTCTCGAGTTCGAGACTCCATAAATACATAAACCATCACTGTGAGAGATTTACCTGTTAGTGAGCCAACCTGGCTCGAGCTCGAAGTAGTCGATTAAGTTTGAATATCGAGTAGGGAAAATGCTAGAATAACACCCCAAAATGACACCACAAGTGACACCTCTATGGCGTGGCGCGGGGCTTGCATTCATGGTATTTGTTGTCCGCACTTCGAGATACACATCACGCGTGTTATGCTCCGAAAATTATTTGCGCACTTATTTTTATGTAGGATACACGTCATGTCACGTCTTAAGGGTGTCATTCTAGCATTTTTCATCGAGTAGTATAGACCCAAAAAAATATATATCTATAATAGACTTATAATGGTTCGGATAACAAAAATCGTGAATCAAATACAGGGAGGTTGGACTGACGTGGTTTGGTCGATTTTTGTTTGTTTTGTAAAGACCAATGCACATCTTGCTCGAGCTTAGAGTAATTGGTTAAGTTCGGATACCGAGTAATTTAGATTGAAAAAAAAAATACTTATAATAGACTTAAAAAATGATTTGGATAACAAAAATGTGAACCGAACGAGAAGGTCGGTACGTCGTGGTTTGTCGGGTTTGATTGATTTGATGGATCAGTACCTTTAATATATATATATATATGATCAAGCACCTAGTTTTTAATTACCTGCTACGTACGTACAAATTAAGAATATAATTGCAAAATGCAATTTTCACTAATCATGAAAATTGGGATTACCTCCAAAAAGTGTATAGTAGATGAAAATGTTCAAAAATGATATAAACTTCATGTAGCTAGGGATGCACTCCACATGGAATGTCCACAACTTTCACTTTACTTTGATAAGGTCATCTTCTATATTCCAATTGTGCCACTCTATTGTTACATACTTGTGCAATCCAATCTTAAATCAAAGCCTTATTTTTGTTAATTTTTTTTTTTGACTAATTATACTAGATTTGATGTAAGTAATTACTCAATAATATACAAGGTTAGTTTGATTGTATCAAGTTATCAACACCAAATCTATTATAATGAGAGAGAGTATCAGAGTAGTGTATGTATAATTAAGAAAGAAAACATGCATGCATGTAATTTAAGGCATCAAATCCCATCAAAACATGGATGCATGTAATTTAGAGCATCCTCTTATTGTAGTTCTTTTGTCCTCCATCGCCATTGGAATAAGAACATAAGAATTAAGATCATTGACCCTTCACGGAATTTCCCATGTCACTGTATATGCCTAGCATCACTACACAATAGAAGAATATATATATAGGGTCCGGATATGTGCATCCCACAAAACTTTATGGGCAAGCCACTAAAGAATTTCATACTTTTCCAAATTTGCCCCCAAATGAAATGACCTATTTACCCCTCTCAACTCCTAAAATGACTACGTGCCCTTCATCTCTTTCATGTTTGTGCACCCCACAAGAAGCAATGGTCGTCTCCGATGATCCCCTCCGATCACCGGCAATACAAAGTAGCATTTCAGAGGCCAATATCATCATAGGAGTTGATATCTTTATTTTTTTTTTTATGGAAATTGATGGTTTGAAAGTATTGTTGGTTTGTTTTAATGAGTTTGTACAATTTTTGTGTGTTGTAGTGTATTGTTCGTTACTGTTGTTTGGCGTCTCTTGACCATACAAAATGGAGGATAAACATCAAAGGGGTGTGAATGTGCAAGACGGAGATGTATCTCTTGAGTTTTCCTTTGATTTAGTCCATTTTTGTGTTTTTTTTGCGTGTTGTCCGCCCTCTGATTTGGCCATACAGGGCCAACAAATATGAATTGTTCGGTTGTGCCCAACAGAACAAATGGGTATTGTTGGGTCGCATATGACTAAACAAATGGGCATTGCTCGGTCACATGTGACCGAACAAAATCAATTTGCTTAGTCAGATGTGGCAAAACCATACAATCTAAATTTGTTCGATCACCTTCAACCGAACAAATGGATTTTGTTCGGTCCTGTGTGACCGAATCAAAGGCGAACCCTAAATATAGACAAAACAACCTTCAACTTCGACCACAAACAACAACAACAACAACAAATGCATACATAACACACAATTGGTGAATAACATTACAATACACAAAAAATCTCCTAACAAAGTCGATTTTGATGAAGCCCCAAATCTAAACCACCACCACCGCACAAACAAGCCATGAGGGTGTGACGCGAAGATCGACTGGAATCAGCACATATGGCTCATGCTCTCGTTCGTATGGATGACTTCGAAAAACAGCTTTTTTCGAATTGAGAGTTGTGGGGGTGCCCTTAATAAATGTTGGCTTGCACTCATCATGTGGCTCGCGCTTACAAACACAAGGACATTTTAGGAAAAATAAAAAAATTGGGGTTGTCGTTAACAAACGTTGGCTTGCACTCATCTTGTGGCTTGCCCATAAACTTTTGTAAGGTGCACATAGTGAGGCCCATATATATAAGACCAGTTATATATATATGGATATTCTACAATGGAGCTCGAATATATACTTAATGTCATGGACCCTCTCATATAAATATATATATATATTATGCATTTACACGAAGACTTTTTTTTTTTCGATTAATGTATTGGATTAGAATTCAATGGTTGAAATTAATAGTGTACCCTTTTGATTATAGTATATATTTAATTCTCATGGTAGTAGTATCTATATATTTATACATGAGACAAAGACTTTTTTTTTTTTATAACAACTACGATACAACAACAACAACTACTACTACGATATGGCCTCAAAATTAATTTGTCTTAAACCCTCGTTTATTATAATTTGAGTAATTCCATAGGAGTTGGTCAATTAGGTGTTATTTAATCACCCGGTTTTAAAAATCTCTATTAAATACCGAAATTGTTCAAAAGGTACTACGACCACATAATTAATCTCTGTTTAATCAAAATTAAAATGTTCATCTTGTTGACATTGCACCACCCCTTGATGAGGAAATTGTATCACATTAATGTCACAAACTCTTAGGCAAAAGAGCTAATTTTTCTCACTTAAATAATTTGTGAGTAGCCTCCCAAAGTGTGTGGTGTAGTGATTTGATTTCGAAAAAGGCCTTATATAGTACTATGACTAAGGCAGATCAAGGTGACAGATTCGATTCACATCAACTGCACTTTCTCTCTTTCAACCTCTAGGTTAGTGGAAGGCGCCTTCATAACCCTTGTGAAATTAATTATGCCTTAATTATTCAAGAGGGACGAGACAGTTTGGACATAAAAAAATAATTTTTGAGTGGAAGAAAGGCCTAACATGAAAGATAAAAGTCAGTTAAGTTAGCCAAGGAGACTGCCAATAAACCACACAAGGGTGCATGCATGGAGAACCCTCAAACAGGACACTGGCAAGTCATTCTTGGCTACCAAACAAGACTTTTGTCTTCATGTAAGACCACTCTTCCTCACATGCAACACAGCTGATACATTAATTTGTGATGCCATTTGCTCTACCTTGAGACATCTATTTATAGCAAATGCCATCACTATAAAATATTAATTTTTTTAATTCGATTGACCAATCAACTTGCTCGTTTATTTCTTTTATTTTAATTAGACCATCCATACACTTTGTGACCAAAATTATTTCCTCTTTTGTATGGGGAATATATTCTTGTGCATTCACTTTGCTTTGTGATCATTTCCAAATAAGGCAAATAATGATAGGAAGATTTGGATTGAGAGAAATTAACAAAGCATCTAAATGTACTCTTGTACAATTGTCTTGCCTTTACGTACCAATATCCAAGCCCCGATTAATTCAGGCTAGAGCCAAGTAAGATCACTAAGTGACATCAAAGTTTCCTTAAGGTTATAAATAGTTTATAATTGGAGCTCAAACTCGAGATCATTAATTATGGCTGATGCAACTCGAGTCATCACTCCGACGCTTCATCTTATTTATGTTTATGGATACATGGATGTGCCTTGTAAATTAACTTTAGCTTTTTAAGGGAGGTAACGGTGAGGTATTGTACTAATGTTCATATAACCACTTGTTCCCACAATTACAGAAACATGTATTTAATCATGTGGAAAGAATAAAACCACTCTTACAACCAATAAGTTTGATTTTAATAAAAGAACATTTGTAGAGAGTAAAATTAAGTTTATTATTATTATTATTATCAAAATAGATGTACCGTAGCTAGTTTGATTTCAAGTTTTTCAACGCTTTGAGAACAATCTAAGAGAATTTGACATTTTATCATATTCTTATTTGATTATGCTTATTTGATTATGCACTAAATCGAGCATATGAAAGAGTTTGATCCATGTACTTGATATTAACTATAAGAGTTTAATTATGCAGCGGCAACAACAACAACTAACAATCAATCTCGAATTAGTTGGTTTAAACATGCTAAAGTCTTTTGACTTTCCTAAATATCAAACCTAAATAAGAATAAAAAGTTTCAAAAGTCCTAATATGCTTGCAATGCACATGTACGTGCAAATGCGCCTAATCCTTTCAAAAGACTGTCTAAAATCAAGGTAAAGTAAGAATCAATTAAAGGAAGAATCATGTAAAAAAAAATCATAATAATCAAAGAAAATCATTATTGATGGAAAAAAAGACCATGCAATCAAATGAAATATGACATAGTAGATACCAAATGTTTCAAGGGACGACACCTTGTTTAAATGGAATGTTGGTCCTCAACATTATATGAATTTAGCTTTCCATTTAGATAATGCCATTTAGATAATGCCACATACCACATATTAATTACACATTTAAGTCAAAGCCCTTTTTTGCTTTTTTGTGATACTAACCTTACTTTTCATTTTCAAATTGATATATAGTGATTGAAAGTGATAGAAATTCAAGTCAAGGATCGCTGTATCAAAGTAGGCTAATATATACCAATCTTCATCTTCACTGGCAAAAAAGAAAATCCATCTAGAATGGGCAAGGAGAGGTACATACCATGTGTCGTCTTGTAATGTGGTTAAAAGGAATATTGATTGTATATTGCATGATTAATATCATCACTAATCATATAAATATCTAATAATTAGTTGATTGTAATCCATTCTTTGAGTTTTTTTCAACGTTTTTTTAGTCAAAAGTTTTAAGCTGTATCATACCATTGTGCTGTCTTTTTTGAATTTCATCACCTTAAATCTTTTTTTTTTTTTTTTTTTTGTTCGGTGAGTACATTAAGTCAATTTATTACTAATAAAGCTATATTTCTCTCGAAACATTTAAAATACAACAACAACAAAGCCTCAATCTTAGCAAAGAAAAACCTCAATCCCAAATTAGTTGCAGTCAGCTAAATGGATCAAACTTTTTTATTGTACTCGATTCAATACTTGAAACATCTAAAATACATTTATTAAAAAAATAAATGTATATCTATATTACATTCAAAGTCTTTTAAATATATATATTTGGTTCATTGTAATATGGCCTTGTAATATTGATATCTTGATTTCAAACATATTTGTAGGTAAGGATGTACATTGAATTGTATTCGATCCAATTAGGATCAACGTAAAATACGTTTACTTGCAATGTACCTAACAAGTTCATTAAGGCTTTGTTTGATTGCAAAGAAAATATTCCATAAAAAAAAACTCGTAATAAAGTTTTCCCAAGTAAATATTCATAAAAAATTTTTCTAGATGTTGTTCTATAAATACACGCAGTTAATTTAAATATGTTGTTGTTGTTGTTGTTGTTGTTGTGTTTTTCCATAAAATTTTTTCCTATACTCACCAACAATAAATTTTAAAATTAATGATAAAAACTTAATATATATTCAATATATATTAATTTCATATTTAAAATATAAGTTTAATGCGAATTTTATATGGAAACTCATTTTTTGAAAAAGAAACTCAATTTGCATACTTTAATAAGTGGAAAAATATAGTCTTAATATGAAAAATTAGCAATCATGAGAAAATGTTTCATCCAAAGAAAAAAGGCCTAAGAAAAAATTGGGTCCAAGTTTTTTAAGGAAAAAATGAGTCCAAATTCGAATAATGATTTCCCCATTGTAAATTCCATTGCACACGATCAATTACAACTATAGTACAAAAATTACGAGCTTAGAGCTTTCGCGCAGGGAAGAGGAGGAGGAGGAGACACATTGTTGTCGTTGCGACGTCCACATTATTGTTCTTGTAAAAGAAGAAAAGAAAGTCTAACATAAGAGATAAGAGCTAGTCAATTAGCCTAGGAGACTGCCTGTAAGCCAATTGAAGGGTACAAACCACAAATGTTGAGAGACCCTTAATTTGGAGGATACAGGCAAGTCATCCTTGGCTACTAAACATGACTCTTATCTTCATGTAAGACTTCTCTTCCTCTAAACCATGAAGAAGTTGTTATACATTAATGGCCTATCTTGAAATCTCTATTTATAGAGATGGATAGCTAGCTAGTCTTATTGATAACTTTTGGCAGTGAATCATTCTATTCATCATCTTATCAAAATCTTCATTTTGAGCATATATTCTTGTCAGGTGCCATATCCAAGCATTGGCAACCATGCTTCACTACTGGCTCCTGTTTTGCCTAATTGAACTCACTATTCAACAACAAAAATAAAATTCCAATCTAGAATCCTCTATAAGTCAAAAGTGACCTTTACTTCCTCCAAGGGTTCTTTTGGTAAGAGTGCCATCTATTAGGATTATACAACGAGTAAGTGCTAAAATGACAATGAAAAATTGCATCCCAACAAACATTGACCCACAACCGAGTCGTCCAATAATCATCCACACGAATCCCGATGCATAACAAACGGATCGAGCTTATGAACGGCTCATGTGAGTCAATGTATATGTTGAGATGTGACTTACCCTTTGTTATTTTAATATTTTTCAAAGAACAATGAAAGCCACAATTTAATTTAGAAGATGTTACGATTGACTAGTTTTTCAAATCTTTTAAACCTATCGCATCTAAATTTTCTTAAGTTTATCCCTATACCTTTTAATTCATTAAATTTTAGCAAGTTAAGTTTTCTAGCCGAGAAATTTAAATTGTCTTTGTACTTGCTCAGATCGTTGCAACAACTATTATCTAATACTTTTTAATAAGACAAGTTTTAGAATGACAACATCATGTCACATCACAAAACACATTGGCTCATAAGAATATCTTTGTGTGCCTTGAGATACACGCATACATAAAATCTCAATGCATAACACGTAAGTCGAGATCGCATGAAAAGGCTCTTTTAAGCCAATGTGTCTTCTGATGTGACATTATTGTTATCATTCTAATATTTTCTTTTTAATAATCAATAGGTAGACTGAAACTAACTTGAATCGTATTAATTAATAAAAATTTAAAAGATTTGAAAATCACGTCATCAATTGCACCAAATCAAGTGCAATAAAAAGTTTGATCCATGTAACCTACCCTAACTAATTTGGGATTGAAGATTTGTTGGCGATGGTGCTGCTTTTTAACTATTCTCAAAATCTGTTCTTTATTTTCTACTAGCAAGCTATTACACATCTTATTCTTCTTTTATTTATTAGTTTTTTTTTTTTTACTTTTTTATTTTTAGTACGAAGCCAACACAACTTGACTCCAACATGAGTCGAGCCTATGTCTTCCTCCAACCTTGTTTTTAGCAAGTGATACCTTATATATCTCACTAAAGATGCTTTGACGTTGCTGCACAATCTATTTAAGCATCCTGATCTCAATTAACGCTCATTATATGTATGTTTCTTTGCTGCTCAACAATCACTCCTATTAAATATAACAAGCTTAATTGTGACTGTAAAAATTTACTTTTACTTTTTCTAATACAATCATAGATTATAAACACCCTTGCCAACTTCATATGGCTACTTATTCAATGCTTTCAATTTTGTTGATCCTTGTCCGTTCTTATGATACTCCACATCACATTACTAAAGTTAAACGAGGAACCGTTTCTAAATTAGAGTACACAATGAATTCATCATTACCCAAAAAAAAAAAAGAATTCATCACATCAACAAGGACTCTTAAAAAGTTATAAATCTTCAGCGATATGAAAGGCATTCTAAGCTTCACATTGGATCAGCAAAGGATATATAAATTCAAATGTCCATTGTTCTCGTAATGCTTCGGAAAGACCTCTCGTTTAAGGACATTGAGTTTTAAACTTCCAAATACTCTCAACCCAACCTCTATCACTCAATTCTCAATTTCTCATAGTGCTACATATATACTTATTTTTCCATATTATGATAATAATATAATAAAAACTTATGGCATTACTGTACTTAGCTCAAGCTGACAACATGGACCAAACACTCTCATTCAACTTGATTTAATGCGATTTAATGCAACAGATGACGGGCTTTGACATTCAAATTAAAGGCAAAGTGGTAAAAACCAAGAGCATAACATTATGTCAAAACTCATAGAACAAGAAGCTCCTAAAGCACAAACTAAATGCAACCTATCTATTCAATATGAATAAAGGCTCTTCTTCTTCTTCTTTCGGTGCTTAAAAAGGCTAAGGCCACCAGTTGAGTCAACTCTGACAGGATAATCCCGCAACACATCATGTTGGGCGGACGAGGATAACCTTGACACGCCCATCATACCATGAATGGCATCTTACAGGCCTTCATATTCCATGAGGGCATATAGGGATAACTTGGGGGATAAAAGTAAATGCCCTTTTTGTACCCCTTTTAATTTAGGACCCCTTTCCAGTTCAGCAAGTCTCGAGAATGTTCATGCACATTGATTAAAACGAATTCAAATGGTCCAAAGAGTAATGCATTCAAGCTGAAGATACCAAGAGTAGGAAAAAAAAAAATGAAAAATGAAAACTTAAACCAAGAGATGAAATGACATTGATACTTTTACTGTGTGTTGAACTAAAACTCCATGAACCTAAATTCTAGAGCATGAACAAGAAATAATAAGAGAAGCTCATGAACCAACCAAAGAAGACATGGTCGATGATTTGAACCACGCCTTCTTAATTAGACTCGAACCATGATAACCAATAGATTCAAAAATCCTAACAAAGTCACACAGAAGGCTAGAACTTAAAGTACACATCTCCGAGTCAATTTTAGGTTCGGAACACTACGGTCTAAAGGTTAAGTCTAACACATTCTATTGCAAAGAATGAACAAAAGAACATAATTATTAAAAGTTAAAGAATGTTTAGTCTGCAAACTTATACATGTAGATAGATCTTTCAACTGGATGTTATCTCAAGATCAAGCATTCCACAATCTTGACAAATGTGCCTTCATTGAAAATCATAACAGTACATGCAGTAACATTTATTGTACTACTTATCAGGTAAACTTAAAAAGAAAAGTTAAGTTCAAGCTTGGACAATGCATTCTCTTAAAATGAATTCTACCGAAGTCCCCACCATGTAAGACTGAACCTATAGACAATATTGCAGGCACAGACACCAAGAGCATTTGCATAAGGAGGAGTGTATCAGATTTTTAAAATGTAAGCACTAATTACTTGTTCTGTAACAGAAGAAAAGAAAGTCTAACATAAGAGATAAGAGCCAGTCAAATTAGCCAAGGAGACTGCCTATAAGCCATTTGAGGGTACAAATCACAAATGACAGACCCTTTGGAGGATACAGGCAAGTCATCCTTGGCTATTAAACGAGACTCTTATCTTCACGTAAGACCTCTCTTCATCTCAACCCTGAAGAAACTTTGATGCTCAGCCTTGTCTTGGGGTCTCTATTTATAGATTGGATAACTACACCCAATGATAACTTTAGGCAGTGAACATCTCTCAAAACCTTCCTCTTGAGCATATATTCTTGTGAGATGCCATTTCAATGCATGTGAACATATGTCAAATGGCTGCCAAAATGTCTAAGTGGACTTTATCATAAACATAAAATTCATATCTAGAATCTTTTATTAGTCAACCAAGGTGACCTTTACTTCTTTGAAGAGACCTATGGTAAGAAAATCATTGTTGAGAAGCAACAAAATTTGTAACTAATTATACTCTAGCAACTTCAAGTAAAGCATCATAAGTTCTAGGTAGTTCTTACTGTCAATCCATAGTTCCATGGAAATATTTGAAGGAATTCAAATAGTCCAAACAGTAATCCATCCAAAATGAAGATATTCAAAAGGGTAAAAGAAATGAAAATGAAGAACGATACATTTTCTGAGATCAATAACTACGATTTCGGGTTGCTTGGCCTTGTGTTATCACAATATCAGCAATAAATTCAAAAGCAAAAACACCAAAACAATCCCAAGTAGATTTCCCTAACCTAGCGTTGCGATGCCTAAGCGACAACAAACACAAAATTATAAAGAGGTTCCTGAATAATTAATCACTTATACATCCTTAGTTACTGTGACCCTTAATCAATATATGTTTCAAAAATACTAATGAGACTTCAGATCCTCGTGTATAACTAATTGTATTAATGCTTTTTGGGTTGAGTTGGTATTCATTTCAACAAATTTAATTGTACTCAGCACCTTCGACTTTCCAAGCATTAGTTGGAAAGACATTGCCCACCTAGGCAGCGGTTTTGCCCAAAAACGCCTAGGCGGCCCAGTGCAATCACTGTTAGCCAGATGGTGAACAATGTGTAGTCCTAACCTAAAACGGTATGGGTGTACTCATTCCTCTTAAATAAATTGTTGGGGTTGATTTCAATTATGCATCCTTTCTACAATTTAGACGAGTTTAACGTTGATAAACAAGGATTAGCAAACCTAAAGATTTAGCTTTCATTTAAAGTTGTCCTGAGACGCAACGAAGCTAATTAAATTTCTCATCGGATTCAGCAATCTGAATTCTGAAAGATTTAGCTTTACTTGCACACAAGGAGAGAAAGTGTGACATGAAATCGTAACAAGTCATGCAAATCAGTAGAATATATTTCTCAACAAAGAGGATTGGACTTTGATGACATCTTAATTCATGTAAAGCCAAGTTGATTGGGAAATGTTTTATTGGGTGAATATGAATATGATCCTCTATTTCTTTGAATAAGGAATTCAACTTTTGAGACCAATCAGTGACACCCCAAGTCAGTTTTCCATGGAGAGGAAACCATGTTTTACATGAAGATAAAAGAGTCTTATATCTGGTAAGTGGTAGCTAAGGATGACTTGTTTGTGGCATTGCCAGGGATTTCTATTATGCATGGAATCCATACAAAGATGTTTGACATTCTCCTAGTGCCAAATTAATAACGACGAACTTTAATGCTAAACCTACTCCTTTTTCATCGGTGTGAACATTCAAAGCATTTAGCAGTAAAAGCATTTCCTTGCAGTTACTAATGAAAGGAAACTTTACATGAAGATAATAATTCTTTGGTAGCCAAGGATGACTTGCCTGATGCCTCCCAAGGATTTCTATTCATGCATGAAATCTTTACAAGGCCATTCAGCAATGCCTACACACTAACTTAATTAGCTCCTAGCTTTCGTGCAAAACCAACTCGACATTGTTCACTAGGATGAATAACCAAAGCATTTTTCTTGACAACGCATCACCTTGTCAAGGTAAATCACCATATACCAAATAATAATATGTAAAATTCTACAAAAAAAAGTTATAAGCAATTACTATCGCGCAATCTTTTTCTTATTTTTTCCAGAAAAGTGAATCTAGGGCCTAGAAGCCCACAAGGTAAGAGTTAAATAACTACATTAACAACATTCTAGTAGGAGCAGTTAGAATTGTGATTTTGTTTAAAGGGCACTCACCCATGAGATGGCCATTTTTTTTTTCCAAAAGAAATATTATTGACTGTTTGATGGGAAAGAAACAATTCATACAATGTCTGGGCAATAAACCAGAGATCAACAATCACTTGCATGAAAAAAAAAGTAAGTTTCCTCAAAACCCACAGAAGGTTCTATAGAAAGAAGATCTTTTAGCCTTATTTGACAATAGAAAAATCAGATTTCTCTCCAGCCCTAAAGATAAGTAATACCTGTCTCACCAATCATTGCTTCGATCTACAGATGCACTTCATTCTTCAGACTGCCTTGTACCCAAAACAGAAATATCCTCATACCTTTTCTGTATTAGAGTGAAAATATTTCAGTGCAATAAATCTATTTGAAGTATACGAACAGCTCATGCAACAACCAGGTATCTTTGTTATCCAAGGCAGGTAAGAAATATAAGAAGACCTGGAGTTAATTTATGCAGAAAACACATTCAAGACCTCCATCTAAAGGTGCAATGACGTAAATTGCAATCGATAACTCAAGCAATAAATGCTCCAGGTTTTGAGGATAGAAACACATATTATGTATTCCTTAGCAATTAAGAATGGATTTAGAGGTAACTTGAGGATTTAAATTGTTTGATCCATGCAGCCTACCCCAACTAAGGCCTATTATGTACTGCTTTCAGTGAACCTAACTAATGGCGGTTAATTTTATAATTGCGTCATCTCTCATTTATCCACCCTAAACATTATAAAAGATTATTAAACCTAAAATCTTCAGACCTTGGTATCACTTAAATGTAAATGTTAATTTCCTCTCCTCCTGTTCATCTACTTACAGAACTGTATTTAAAAATTAATTAATTTTAAACGGCACTAATCTTGAAGACTAAAAATTTTGTGCTTCTTCTGGGACTAGAAATCGAACCCCAATACCAAATTCGTCATAAAAAAAAACAAATCAGCTCACAATGAAATATCATCTCTTTTAATGATCATTGTCGTCGTTAATGATCATTGTTTCTTTATTAATTGAAGCGCCGCCCACACATCACCACCCAAACATTTTCAACCAGATTATTCTTTCCTAAACAAGGATGTTTGACCGTTCAATTTGATTGGCCTTTTTGCACTTATACGGTTATCCCCACATTCCATTGGGACTTGCCACAGTACAAAGTACCAAAAGGCAATTACATATAAATAAATACAACAGTACATAAAAATTAAAAAAGAAATGGGCAACCAATGTGAAACAAGTCAGTATTCGAGAATTGCACGAATAGATTTGTTCAATTAATAAGATCAAGAATGTGCAAGACACATTACCCCCACATTGTTGTATGCCCATAGCTTGTGAACTCCGTAGTCCACCATCTGCAATTAAAAAAGAAAAAAAAATATTTTTTCAGTACATCAAACATGAACACTTCAAGAATCAAATCAATGGCAACTTTGACATTATTAGTTTACAGTTTTACACCATTACATTACTCACGGTCTGTTACAAATGATAAATTAAGAAGAGAATGATCAAATTACCAAAATATTGACCAAATAATTAGAATGACATAAAAGAAAATTTAAAATAATGATATGCATCCAATGTGATAAAAACTAGTAACAAGTAGAAGAATGTAATTATAACACAAAAAGGGCAAGTAAAGTTCAATCATAACTAGCTCGACATTTAACGGACGCATCCTTTTCTGTACCCAACATCAGCAAAATATATCTGAACACTTTTAAGCGAAGATCCACGCTAGTAACTAATTGGAAGGAATGGGTGAATGCACTTCTAGATGCTATAGTGATTCGTGATAGGATGATTCTTTATACATTACAAATATTTGTTATAGATGCAAAAAGTTTTACATTAAAAAGTTGCGAGAAGAAAAGAGTCCCTACCAATACCAAAATGCAGAGCTCAAGTTCAACAGAAGGAAAAACATCCAAATTTATTCAACAATCTAAGAATGAACCATGAGACGCCCTACATATGACAAAATTCTCACACGAGTTTTGCATCCAGACCTGAATCCTCAAATTATAAATTATAAAACTGCCTACAAATGCCCCTACTAGAGAACTCGACTCAATAGAAATTGAACAAATTCGACGAGGTAGAGGTAGACTGAAACTAACTTCAGACACATTAATTATGAGAGATTTAAATGATCTAGAAAGCACGCCATCAATTACACTAAATCGATCGTAATAGAATAGTTTGATCCATATAGCCAACCCCAACTGATTTGGGATCGAAGTTAATGCATCTCGCTACATTGGGTTCTAAAGTTTGCGGAAACCATGGAGTTTAAGGAGGAACGCCAAACTGTAAGTCACTGAAACAACAACCACGATTGACACAATGATTACCAACCACTAGCAGAACCATAGTCTCTAATCAAAATGTCGCCGGGGCGTCAAACACAGACGCCACAGCTATATGCATCGATTGCACGACGCAACAGTCACACGAGAAATTTGATCCACAAACTCTTTCACAAATCCGCGAATGCGAAACACCAAATGCGTCTATTTCTCAATTTCTACCTCCAAAATCATTAACAAACCCTAACAGACGCGAAACCTAACCAAGAAAAACCAATGCTTGACCTAATTCGTATCAAAACCAATGCAAAACCATCAATTCATCAACCTCAACAGTCCTCGCCTGACCTAATTCCACAATCAAACGAAAGATCGCGAAGAGAGCTTCTCAAACCAACAACAGATCAAAAAACATCAACAACAACGATGGATTAACAGAAACGAAGCGATGAACGAACGAACGAACGAACGATCAAAAGAAATTGAAAACCCTAACCCGTTCACCAGCGAAAGCGCCAGCGATGACGAAGGTCACGTATACGGAATTTCGGCGCATGAGGAGATTGTAGAGACCTTCCAGGGCCGCCATGGCTGCTTTGCTCTCTCCCTCTCGATCTCGAGACCTTCGTTTTCGTTGATTCGTTCTTTCTTTTTTTCTCTGGTCGTCTTCGTTATAAGCCTCGTTCGGGAGTCTTGGATTTTGGTTATGGTCGTTGGATGAGCCTCGGAGTCCCGCGGATCCCATCTCTCTCATTTTGTAACCAACAAAAAAAAAGGAAAAATATATTAAGATTATTTATATGATTTGGCCCCTAACTTTTATTTGTATGATTTCAACCTTTGAACTTTGATTTTAGTTAAGATTATGTCCTCCCAATGCTAGAAGTAATGCACTTCATTTTTATCAAGACCAAAAAGAAAAAAATTTAAGAGACAAAACATAAAATATTAAGTTGGAATTCAATCATTTTCATACTTTCTTCTTCTCTTTGTTAGATTCGAATAAGGCATGAGAATGGTCAAATCTCAATCAAAATCAAAGTTGAATGACTCAAATTAAATATAAAAAACCCTCAAAGTTTGAGGGTTGTTTAATATGTTTTGCCCAAAAAAAATGACAAACGAGAGATTGAGTTGTTGAGTGGTAATAGACTCAGTTATAGTTAAGAGAGGTTTGGGATTGTTTGGTATAAGGTGAAGATATATCAAATGAGATAACTAATAGGAAGTTGAAAAACTAATCTTGTTTGGTTGTGCAACTTATTTGCAAGTTATCTCACTTGCATTATAGAGTAAGAGATATCTTCCCATCATATATTTCAGGAGCTGTGAACATAATTTACCCCTTATTAGTGAGCATTTTATAACTCATATCTTTGTTGTTTAAATGTTATTTACGCCAATTCATATTTTTTATTGTTTAAAATTTTAAAACTTAATTGCAAGTTTAAAGTTGAACAAAAACTTTGATGAGTTAACTTCAATGATATAACTCCGAACTAATATTGTAAGTTAGCAAAAACGAACCAAACAATGTATTAGTTTCGAGTTTTGTGGGTATAATAAATTGGAGCGGAGTGAGTAACCCTCGATCAATTAAGATCTGATAGTGGTCAGACGTAGGCTCGTGTCTGATAATTTTTTTTTTTTTTCTATTAAGAATATTTTAGTTTTATGAACAATTAATGGCGTGATTAGCAAGTTGGCAACTTATCTCAAAACTTATGCTTCAAAATTAGGGCCATTGAATATCTCGATGAGGGTATACGGAATATGGCAGCTGAGATTTTTCATAATTTTATATGTTTAGATTTTGTATTTCTCATGTTTTAATTCTACCAAACCATATATTACTGGATTTTTACATAAGTTTGTGAGTTTGAAATCATTTCAACACAAAATGATTATGGTTGGTGGATGTCTCTAATGAAAAAATTAGAAACAACACCACCAACCCTATAGAATTATAAGACACATCAAAGTTTGTAAAAAACAAACTCGATGCTTAGATTTTGCATCACACTATGGTGCATTAACTTCACATTGCGGTGCATTTAATATCCATATAACGATAATTTAAAAGTTTACTATTGATCATATATCCTGTAATTAAGATTGATTATCGTTATTCGACGAAACTTGTGATGATAATTATGTATGAAAAAAAAGTAGAGCGTAAAGATATATTAATATAAATAATGATATTTTGACACGTATTTCAATAAAATTTAGATCATTGTATATCAAATGCATGTATAAGTACGACAAAATATCAATTTTTCTATTAATATTGTGATTCTCTTCATTGCTTTCATCCAATTGCGAAAAAAATTATTCAATCACAAATGCCAAGTTGTATATGGATGCGCAATTCAGGCAAAATCAGGTGACGTTCTTTGCTACGCGATGCTTGAATCATGCATCGAGATACGCTCATGCTAATTTCAAAGTCAGTCCAAGAACCTCAACAACTGCGTACCAAATGTACGTATGAAAATTACGTTACACTAGACTTTCCCCCCAATAATAAGTGCGCGTGTCGAACAGAACCGAACAGCAGTTCTCATCTTCGCAAGTGAAAACGCTCAATCGCTCAATCGATCGTCCAGAACACCAAAACCCTAGCTCGGATTCCGAAATTCGATCGATTTGGAAACCGAAACAGAGAGCGATCGGTGATGGAGGAAGCTCTGGAGGGGAATCTGGAGCTGAAGGAGATTCAGAGGCTCGAGGGCCACTCCGACAGGGTCTGGAGCCTCGCGTGGAATCCGGTCGCCGGAGCTGCGGGGGTTCCGGCGATGCTGGCCTCGTCTAGCGGTGACAAGACCGTGAGGGTTTGGCAGCAGAGCGGGAGGGATTGGGATTGCGTGGTTTGTTTGATCGTCCAAGCTTTTGATTTTTTGACAAAACCCTAATTTGTTGTTGTGGATTTGATGACTAGGCTAAAGTTTGATTGGATTGATTGTGATAGGGTTTGTGATTGTAAGTTTGATTTTGGTTGTGTTTGTTTGGATTTTGTGTTGATTTGTTTGGTCGTCCAAGCTTTTGATTTTAAGATGAAACCCTAATTTTTTGTTGTGGATTTGATGACTAGGCTAAGTGTTTGATTGGATTGTTTGTGATAGGGTTTTATGATCGTGTGTTTGGATTTTGCATTGTAATGTGGTGTGGTTTTTTTCAGGCTGTTCTGGATGAACCGCACACTAGAACTGTTAGGTCTTCTGCGTGGTCGCCGTGCGGGAAGTTGCTAGCTACCGTGAGTTTTGATGCGACGGCAGCTATCTGGAAACATGCTGGGGGTGATTTCGATTGTGTTTCTACTCTGGAGGTATCATCATTGGCACATTTTAGCTTAATAGAAAATCTACATGTTAGATCTTGAAGAAGTTCATACAGATCATTAAGATAGAATGTCGGAAGTGGGATTGAAACTTAATAGAATTTAGCTATTGTTTTTCAAGGACAAGCAGTGGAGGGAAGACTAGGATTGAAAATTCACGACAAATTCTATTGAACTTATCGTTTTGATAAACGAAATTCAAGACGGTCCAAATGCCATGATCATGAAATTGAAATCGCGATGAAGAAACATTGCATGTAATAGTAGATCACCGTAATTCTTTTCATTATTGGATAAGGAAAAACTTTACATGCGTTGCAAATAGCGATGAAACATATTGTTGACTTAAATTTAAGCAAAGGATCTTTTGAGGAAAGATATAGTGGAATTTAAATGTTGGATTCAAACATAAAGATAAATTGAAAAAATGATAGAGAAGGCATTCTTAATTAGATAGACTCATAGTACTTTATCGTTTTCACGTTGACTAATTATCTCCTATCACATTCTCTGCTGCTACAAAATCTCAATTCTCAGGCCCAAACTATTGCATGTTGAGTATCCAGACGAAGCTTTTAATTCCATGTATACTGCTGGTGCTAGACTGTGTGAAAAGCTTCTTTCAATTTTTTTTTCCCTTCTAGCTTCCTTCATCGTATGTGCTTCACTGCTTTTCAACTTCAAATGTGTTAGACCTGTTAAATACAGTCCACGTCATTTAGTATCCACTTGTTGCTGGTTATCGATTACTCATGAACAGTGACT
Organism: Stephania yunnanensis; assembly: GCA_039657365.1. Lineage (NCBI taxonomy): Eukaryota > Viridiplantae > Streptophyta > Magnoliopsida > Ranunculales > Menispermaceae > Stephania > Stephania yunnanensis. The sequence goes on from CM077580.1 coordinate 72,294,654, forward strand.
AAAACGTTACTTGATTTTTGGTGATTGTAATTTTATGTAGTGTATAAGTCTTGAAAAAAGGTTCTATTCATGTGTAGGGCCATGAAAATGAGGTCAAAAGTGTTTCATGGAATGCATCAGGGTCACTACTTGCCACTTGCAGTCGTGATAAATCAGTTTGGATCTGGGAAGTGTTGCCTGGAAATGAATTTGAGTGTGTCTCGGTGCTGCAAGGACATACACAGGATGTAAAGATGGTTCAATGGCATCCGTTTTTGGACATTCTATTTTCTTGTAGCTATGATAACACTGTTAAGGTACATGATGTGAGATGACTTTCTTGCTGTGCCTTTTCTCTTCATATTTAAACCCTCTATAAAAAGTGAAGTTCTTACCTTTTTTGATACGGAGCACAAAAGGTCTTCATCAAAGAACTAGTAATTGTGTGATAAAGTTGTTTGTATGTGATGACAGGTTTGGGCTGAGGATATTGATAGCGACGACTGGCATTGTGTTCAGACTTTAGGTGAAAGTAACAAGTACTACAACTTTACATCTCTCCTGTTTTTTTTCTGGGTTCACTCTGAAGTGAATTATCTTTACTTATTTTTTTCCCCTTAATTAATTTATTGGTGACATACAGATTGAATGTTGATTAATTCTTGAATTTTGACATACTTTGTAATGTGATTATGACTCTTTCATTTGCCCACCTTAGTGGAATTTGGAATTGGTGACAACTCCACTATGATTATGACTCTTTATTTCCAATCGGGTTTTCAGAACTTGCATTGTATAGGATAGTATATTTGAATGTGAATTTAAGTGATGATCAGAGCAAACCTCGAGGAGGAATTTGTAATGTACCCAAAACTCGAAAAGTGTATTCTTGGTTAAAAATATGCCACGTCAGTATTTTAAAAAATAGAAGGCCATTTTTGAGTTGCACAAAACATACTATGGGGTCTAAAGTGCATATTTTTGAGAATAGAAGGATCTAAGTGCAGAACAAACCTCAAGTACACTTTGTAATTTATCCCTCTCTGGGCCATTGATCCATGTATCCGACCCTAATTAATTTGGGACTGAGGCTATGTTGTTGTCGTTGTTGGGCCATTGATCTAGGTTGAAGGAATAGCGAGGTCCATTTGATTGGGTAAACCATTGGGGGATAAAGGGTTGCATTAAACAATAGAATCATACCACATTGCTTTGTGTATTCTGGTTTTGAAAGCTTCTTACAAGCGTCAGCTATTAGGTGATTGCTAGTCTACTAGTCTCATGCACCGTGTTTCAAAGTGATCCGTAAGCGTTGCAAGTTATGTCTTGACTCTCGTGCTAGTATAGTATGTTCACTGCTACAATGGTAGTTCACATTTTGCACTTCGAGCTATATATTTATATTCAGATGTTTGTTTTTGTAGTGGGCACTCATCTACAGTCTGGGCATTATCTTTCAATTCCGCCGGAGATGAAATGGTCACCTGTAGGTATGCAAAATGTCATCTAACAGCTGTTATTCCTTAACGAGTGATTTTGATGCTTTTGTCGTTTTCAACTGTATTCTTGGCAAGATCACCAATTGGAAGGAGTTAATTGATAGTTGTGATTTGTCGTGCAGCGATGATCTTACATTGAAGATATGGAAATCAGAAATCCAAAAGCAGCAAGTTGGAGATGGCTATGCACCTTGGTGAGTCGCGTCCTACGCATGCATTTACCATCTCGTTATACTTGTGCTCTTCAAATTTTATTCTTTGCAAAATACAAATATGCTGTCAATATCATCCTACTAACCATCAACATCTGGATTTTCTAAGATTGCAGAAAGTTTTCAAAATGCTGAAAAACTGTGTGATTCAATTAACGGAGTTGTCGTTGGTTTAGAATTTGAAAAAAAAATTCATAAAATTCAGCCTTAAAACTAAAAAGTAATAAAATGTGGAAAAGTTTTTTTTTTCAACACACATTGGTTAGGAGGAATTTAAAGGACTTGGAAAGCACACCATCTATTGCATTAAATCAAGCACAATTGAAGAGTTTGGTCCTTGAAACCGACCCCGAACTAATTTGGGATTGAAGCTTTGTTGCCAAGTGCAAATCTCTTGTTCTTTGAACAGCAACTGTTTACAAGTCTTTTGAGCAGAAAGCAGTTTTTGTTTCATCTTGAACCAATGTACAGACAACCAGTGACATTATAAATTGTACTGTTTTGGTTCAAAATCTTCAAACTTTCTTTTAGTGGGCTTGCTGTAGAAACCCTGAGGTTATAAATAAATTATCTTTGCAACACTCTAAAATCTGATGATGATATGGTTCAATTCTGCATATATAGCAGATATTGAGCTTTTCATAATTTGTGGATTCTATTATTGAGACTTTTCCCTTATCATATGAAGCTTGATACATGCTTATCCATTTTGATGTTGTGTGTGAAGAAACATTGGGTTTGATTCTTGCTTATTTGATTGCACTATTGCTCAACAGTTTTTTTCTATGAGTCCTGTGGTTTCACTTTTCTGCCTGAATCTCATTAAGTTGTTGACGTGAATCTCACAGGAAACACCTCTGTACTCTTAGTGGCTATCATGATCGGACAATTTTCTCAGTTCATTGGTCAAGGTAGCAATGTGTATCACTTAATTCAGTTGTCCGAAAGTGGCTTTTTACTTCTCAGTTATTTATTGTAAATCTGTTGACTTTCATTATTGCTTTGCTAGCTGATTTGTTGTACTTATCTGGCATATATTCTAAACTTTCAGATACTAGTTCACCAATAAAAGTTATAATTTTTGACTGATCACTGAGCCAGAAAATAATTTTACAAACAAAATGTTAGGCAATAGAACCATATAATTATTTACTGTTAAAGGTTGTTGCAAATTCTTTTAGCTAAAACTGCATATTCAGACTTACGTTGCTCGTCACTTTGACAGGGATGGCATAATTGCAAGTGGAGCCGCTGATGATGCTATCCGCCTTTTTGTGGAGAATAAGGATGGCCAGGTATCCCCTTACTCATTACCAGTAACCCCACTGGCTTGTCAAAAGCTGTGTTCTACTGTTCCGAAACAATGATTTCCCTTGCTCTGCTGCATACTTTTTTGTTTTTCACAAGATGGTTATTGATCTTTAGTACTTGACTCTTTTATATCTATTCTCATCAACACTCTTATTTTTAAGATAGTGCTTTTTTATTTTTTTAGGGTAAAACGCGGGGCTAAGCCAAGATTACAGATAGTGCCTTCTCTTTATGAAGTATCTTACCCCAAGAATTTTCTTATGTTTGGACAACAATACAAGCCTTAGTCCCAAATTAATTGGAGTTGACTACATGGATCAAGTTCTTCCATCGTGCTCAATTTAATGCAATTGATGGTGAGCTTTCTAAACCATTCAAGTCCCTCCTAATTAACGCGTCCTAAGTTAACTTCGGTCTACTCCTACCTTGTCGAATTTCTTCAGTTTCTATTGAGTCAAGTTTTCTAGCGGTAGCATTTGTAGGCTGTCTTTGTAGGTCACCAAACCACTACAACTGTTCTTCCCTAATCTTTGTGTCAATTGGGACTGAGGCTATGTTGATGTTGATGATGTTTACGAGTTTACCGGACATCCACCTAAATATTCTCATTTATGCTACATTCATTTTTATGTAATTGTAGTTGCTTTAGCTCCTAACATTCACTTCCATAGAGCATAGCTGGCCTAATTGCGATTCTGTAAAATTTCCCTTTTAACTTGGTAGGCATGTTTCTATTACAAATCACACTTATTGCACTCCTCCATTTCTTCTTTCCAGCTTGAATTCTATGTGTGACATCATTCTTAATATTGTTATCATTTTGTATGATTGATTCTAGATATTTAAAGTGGTTCACCTTAGGAACTTCTACTTCCCTTAATTTTACCACTCCATCATCTCGATGTTTAGTATTTTTAAACTCACAGTGCATGTATTTGGTTTTCTACTTCCCTTAATTTTACCACTCCATTGTGCTCAATAGAAACTGTAGAAATTCGATGAGGTAGGGGCATACCAAAATTAACATGGGATGCATTAATTAGGAGGGATTTGAATGGTTTGCAAAGCTCACCATCAATTGCACTTAATCGAGCACAATGGAAAAGTTTGATCCATGTAGCCGACCCCAGTTAATTTGGGACTAAGGCTATGTTGTTGTTGTACATCTCTTGTTTTGTCCACTAAGACATTATCATCTGCAAATAACATACATTATTGCATATCCTCTTGAATATGCCTAGTTAGTTCATCCATAACTAGCGTAAAGAGATATGTGCTTAAATTCGATCCTTGATACAGTCCTATCGTAATGCAAAATTCTTTTCTAGTTCATTGAAATGTCTTTATACTCGTTATTATTCCTTCATACATATCTTTAATAGTGTATGTATCTAGCATGCACTCATTTTCTTTTTAAAACCCACCAAAGAACATTTCTAAGAATCCTATCATATGTTGTTTCTAAATATATAAATACCATATGAAGATCCTTTTTTCTTTTCTCTATATTTTTCATCAATCTTCTTACAAGGAAAATCGACTCCATAGTTGACCTTCCAGGCACGAAGCCAAATTGATTCTCTAATATTGTTGTTTCTCTTCTTAGCCTATTGTCAATTATCCTCTCCCAAAGTTTCATAGTATGACTCATAAGTTTAATTCTCCGGTAGTTTGAACAACTTTGAATGTATCATTTGTTTTTGAAAGATTGGTACAAACGCGCTTCTTCTCCAATTCATTGGCATCCGTTTTGATTTTAAAATTTTGTTGAAAAGTTTTGTAACCAAGTCAATCCAATTTCTCCTAAGCATTTCTAAACCTCCATGGGTATTTCATCTGGGCCACATGCTTTCCCTTTTTTCATCTTTTTCGATGCATCTTTAACTTCTGAAATTCTACTATTGCATATATAGTTTACATTTCTTTTTTGGAGTGGATTATCATCTACTATGATGTCAACTTGACCATCATTAAATAAACTATTACCGTCGAAGTAGCTTCGCCATCTCTCCTAAACATCATTTTCGCGCATTAGAACATTTTGACTTTTGTCCTTGATACATCTTACATGACTTGGTCTTGTTTCTTTTTATCTTTTAGTTTGGCCCTATAAATATATTTTTCGCCGTCTCTATTACCTAACTTTGTATATGGATCTTCCACAAAGTTTGTTTTAGCTCGATTAACTACTTTGTTAGCTTGTTTTCTAGCTTCTCTATTTTGATTGTACACATCTTTATCTTGACAGTTATGTATTTTCTTATAACATCTCACTTTTTGTCTCAGTTGCTCTTTGGGCATCTTCGTTCCATAACCATGTTTCCTTCTTTGGTGGTCCTAAATCTTTGGATATATCTAACATGTTTGATGCTGCTCATTTTATGCAACTATTCATTTTATCCACATCGTATTAGCATCTAAATCAAAATTCCAAACGTTTTCCTTTAATAGTTTTTTTCTAAACTCTACTTGTTTACTATTTTTTAGGTTCCACCATTTTATTCTAGGGTCTTTGTCTCTTTTATTCCTTTTAAGTCGTAGTTTTAGCTTCATATCAAGTACTACTAACTTGTGTTGGGTAGTAAGCGCTTCATCGGGTATCACTTTGCAGTCTCTACATATTTTTCTATTTATTTTTCTTGTGAAAGAAAATCTATTTGACTCTTGTTATGACCGCTACTAAAAGTAATCATGTGCGACTCCCTTTTCCTAAGACTAGTATTTGCTAAGACAAGATCGTACGTTGAAGCAAATTCTAAGATTGATTCTCCTTCTTCATTTCTATTACCATAATCAAAACCTCCATGAACTCTCTCGAGCCCATCATTACTTGCCTCCACATTCCCATTTAAATCCCCTTCAATAAAAACTTTTTCATCTAATGGTATATTTTGCATAAATCTATCCATATCGTCTCAAAATTTGCGTTTGATGCTTTCGTTTAATCCTACTTGTGGTGCATGGAATCTAACTATGTTAATCTTTGCCTCCTATAACTAATTTGACTAGGGTCAATCTATCTCCCATTCTCTTATCCTTTTTAACAAGAATTCCTACTCCATTGCATTTTCTATCTATACCAGTGTGGCACAACTTAAATCCCGTGTTTTCCTATTTCCCTACTCTTTTCTCTTACCCATTTTGTCTCTTGAAAGCAAGCAATTTTGAATCCTTCACATTATAGTATCTATTAATTCCATTGACTTCCTTGTAAGTGTTCGTATGTTCCATGTCCCTAAACGAATTTTTTCTTCTTTTGTGTTTGTTTTTTTTTCTATTTCTATTTTGTCCGAAAGATCTAGTCTAATTATCTATAATTTTGTTTTTGTTTTCATGTTTGTTTTGAATTGACTTCTTTATCCACACCCGTCCTCTGTGGGACCCCTTGCTCATTTTTCTTCACATTCGGGTTGTGATGTGAATGGACTAGCTTCTTTACCCACACACGTTCTATGCGTGGGAACCCTTGTTGATTTTTTTCACACTCAGGCGACAATGTGAAACATGTTCTAGCTTATTTTTTACTACACCAAGCGGCAATGTGAAGCATACTCTTGCTCATTTTTCACTACACGGGCTCCGATACAACGCGTTGCTAGGTGGGAACGCCCCAACGTTTATACGTGTTTGATCCATTTCATGAAGAGTGACAAAAGTTTTATGTTGGCTATCAACTTATCGCAACCCTCCATTTTTCATTGGACTTGGGGCCTCCCTCCTCCATTTTTCGGGTATGAAAAATGATTTCAGGACCTCCCTTACCCATTTTTTGGTATGTAAAATGGGCTTCGGAGTCTTTTATCCGGACTGAACCGGCTATGTAGCGCACTTAGTGTTCTACATAGGTGGAGTTTGATTGGACAACAATAATTAAAACAATATTTTAATGATCAGTCGCCTAATTTTATGTTTGGTTGGTATTCAAAACATTCTGTTCTGCTGTGTTTGATGTAATCATAGACGACATCAGTGTTCATCGCGTCATTGTTGATAAGGCTGTGCACAGGTAGGTTCAGTTTGGTGCTAGGCGCACCTCAATAAACCTTACTGGGATGCAGCTCCATGTTGACCTTTTCCCAACTATATGCAGTTGGATTCAATTTGATCAGTTTATAAATTTCAAAAATCAGACCTGTAGGCTCTGCTATGAAACCAGACCCAACCTATTTGATTGTTTTCATTGCTTGCATTGTTTTTTTTTTTTTTGAAGAAGACTTGCATTGGATTTTTTTGTATAAAACAAAAAGCTTAAAACAATAGAAGATCAACGTGGAAAGTATGTTGTTTGCAAATTGAATTTCTTGTTCAGTGTTGAAGAAAAGCTTCAGGCGGCAGGGACCTGCTCTTGCCAACCAACAAAATGCTTACATATTTTAACTTGCGCTTGCTGGCGTGACTCTGATACAGGTTGATGGACCATCCTCACCATCCTACAAATTACTGCTAAAGAAGGAAAAAGCTCATGACATGGATGTCAACTCTGTGCAATGGAGCTCCAAAGTAAGTTTAAATTTGGAAATTAGTACCAATGAAAGTGCTTAGTTACTGCCTGTGCTACCAAATTTTTATATCCAAAATTCGAAAGGGACCTGTTGAAGAATTTTTCCTGATCAAGTCAATTGTATTGTTATGATGAATTATAAAAGTAATAATGCTAACCCAGACTGGTGTGGCCTAGTGGTAAGGGCGAAGATGGGGTCGTGTGAGTTAAGCGCACGACCTCGGTTTCGATTCCCCACTACAGCTAAACGTCAGGCCACTGGTGGTCTCCTTGTGCAATCCCGGGGCCCGGGGACTAGTCGGACAAAGTGTCTGGATACCCATGGTTACTTCAAAAAAAAAAAAAATGATAATGCTAAGCACATGATGATTGATTGATGACAGCAACAACAATATTGATGATTTGACAATTGAAAAAGCGCGTTTGCTGTGTCTTGATTTGGGCATTGTGATTGACAGGAAACCCGTCTACTAGCATCTGCAAGCGACGATGGGGCCATAAAGATCTGGAAGTTGGAGTCCATATCCTGAAAGAAACTATTTTTTTTCTATGGTTGGTTTGCATTACCTTGCATCAACAAATAGATGTATCTCTCTAATAAGCAGCTCTGAGGATTCAATCAGTTACTAGTAAATTCAAGCTTTGCAGAATCAATTTTCTCTTCTAGATTAGTGAAGGAAAAAAAAAAGAAGGAAAATGATTGGATGATCCGTTTTGAACACCCAAAATGGGCATCCAATTATTGGCGTCCCTTGATTTGTGCATCGATATTTGTGCGCGCACAAATCAATGGATAGTTAAGGGACACCAATAAGTGGGATTCCAAAGTGGGTCACCCTAGCACTAAAAAAAGAACAGGTGGTCTAGCCCAAAGTTACAGATTGAGGCAGGCTAAGTGGCAGGCATGAAAAGTCTACATTCACTTTGCTTAAGGCTTCATTTCTTTACAACAACCTGTAGGTCCGAGGTGTAAGGAACTCGGTTCCCCTCACTCAAGTTTGAGTGGTAAGGAAGTCTCGAGTTCGTGTCTCGTGAATGGAGAAAATTGGTTGGGAGGGCCGCCCCTCATATGGGGCCCAATAGTGCCCAAGCGTGGATTATTCGGGGCGGTTTGCGCCGGACACCACATGAGAAACCAAAACAAAAAAAAGAAAAAAAAAGAATGCTAAATTTCTTCACAGCACAACCCGCAGTTTTTGTTTTTTATTTTTATTTTTTGAGAAACAACCCCGAAGTTTTAGAATTTTTGTTATATTCAGTTTCTTATATTGGGTTTTGTACTTTGTCAGGAACCCGGCCCCTACTGCAGTTGGCGACCATGCAGTGAACACAGAAAGTCAGTATGCAGCTACACATCATGTAATTTGTGAGGCATAGATGATACATGTACTATTGTAACTTGCATATTTTGAAGAATTAATCAGTTTTGAAGAACATTGGCAGTCCAATAAAATCTTCTCTTTCCCTTTCAAAGAGAAAAGATCCCACCAAGTGGTAGGCTCATATTGGCTAACATAAATGCGTTTGTCACTACATGCAGCTACCAGCCCAGAACAATTAAGAACAGATATTCAGATACGAAGGCTGAAATGTATGTGTTTATATGCAGATTTTCTTTATTAATCTTTTGATATCGATAAGATCATTTTTATTTAGAATTCCAGTGGAAGAATCATTGAAATTTTGTGCCACAATGAACTCCATTTTTTTTATCGAATTTTGTCGAGCACCATTCATTCTGCATTCCTGCCTTTTGATTCCTCTTTGCTAGCCTATCTTATGATGACTGTTATTATCCCTTATGCTCCTGTGATCTTCCATGTCGAATTACCTTGCTTGTCTGATGACTTCAGGTACTCCGGCTCTTGTGCGGAATTAGGAAACCTAATTGGCCTGAACTAACTCAAGGACTCTATAGGCAAAAACTTTAATCAGGTAGATTCCTGGTGAGATGGATCCTGAGCAAAAATTCATTCTTGCATTGATGCTGCTATGCTAGGTAAGTCGAACACATGCAGACCTTATGTTATGTCGAAACATTGTTGTGGCTTGACTGATATAATACAAGAAAATTGACAAACCTTCCCCCCTAATCATCAGTGAAAATCCTAGCTTAGAACATATTAGTAACTGCCCAAATAGACACGCAACAAAGCCTTAATCCCAAATTGGTTGGGTTCGGCTGCATCGATCAATTTAATGCACTTGATGGCATGCATTCAAAATCCTTAAATCCTTCTTAATCACCAAAGACAGATGCAGAAGACAATAAATTCAGAGTTTTGATTTCTAAGATTCAATCCATGATAGAGGCTTGGCCTAAAAGAATCCAGAATAGGGAATATCCAATTGTGAGAACACAGAGATTTTGCCTATCCTTCAATAAATATAGAGATAATAACAAGGTTACTTACATCCATTCATTCCCTATTATCAACAAACAATGACACCAACACATTCCATGCTCTAACACAAATAAGAAAGAGAGAAAATGAGAAACAAAAATGATGGAAGAACAAAAAAAAATTTAAAATTAACACCTATTCTCTATTCTTAATCCACTAGAACTAGATCTTATGCCTTCTTCAACCAATGCTGCTCGCGCAGACATGATTCCTGCAGGTACAAGACTTGCGTCGAAAGCAGAACAATCAATCCAATCCTTCAGAAGCTCTTCTTGGCCCCATATATCAGGTATCCAAACTCTCCCAGCCACTTCAATTCTATGTCTCCTTAGCTTCTCTCTCCCAGAAACCTCTGCCACCTTTGCCATGCCTTGCAATGATTTTTCACTGCTGCTACTACTGATCTTCTGTTCTACTGAATCTCCTTTAATAACCCTTTTAATCACAGATGGGCTCTCCACTTCAATCCCACCAAAAACACCACCACCACCACCACCACCACCTTTGCCTTGAACTTCCTCTCTCTTCATTGCTTCAATTCCTATAGTTGCAGCACTTCTTGGTGTTATAATTCTTGTTATTGTTGTTGTCATTGTTGTTGTTTGATGGGTAGAGAGGCTTTATTGTTGTGTATTGTTGATCTTCTTGTGTTGAAATATATTGTGTGGGATTAGATGGAGTTGGGGTATATGTGGGGGGCCTGGACTGAACGTCACAAGTGATGGCATGAATGGTGAGTGAAACAAGCACGTGTGTTGTTTGGAAGTGGATTCCAGTTTGTGTGGTTTTGTTATCTCACATGAGAGAGCAAAGAGGGTTGAATTGAATTGGTGAATTTGGTGGGGATTGATTCTTTTGAAGGCCCTTTTGGAGGAATGTGAGGTTGATGTTGATTTTGTTTTTTGAGGGGGAAGGCGTGCTTCTAGTGTTGATTTTTTGGGGCCATAGAGATGATGGGTTGGTGTGCTGAGGTGGGTGGTGTGTACTCACTTGTATAGGTGTGTATCCACAACACAAAACAACAATGCATGTTTTGATTTATTTTTTTTCTGAGTTTTGAGAGAATTTTTGGTAGAGATATTTTGTTGATGTGCTTGCTCTGCTCTCCACTTTCTTGAGGTCCACAAGCTCACATTGTCAGCGATCTGCCCATTGTTTTAGTCCATTGTTTTGAGGGGTGTCGTTTTCTCATTTTAAAAATTGGTTTAGGTTTCGAGCCTCGTGGATGAAGTAAATTAAGTTAGGAATGTCATAATAGTGTTTGAATGTGGATTAGTTGGCGTTGGATATCAAGTGAAAAAAAAAAAAAAAAAAAAAATTGGTTGCAAGCAAGAATCTGAGGCGAATCAATGGGTGGGTTCGAGGCTGTGACAGTGAATTGAAAAATCTAGCCTCTCATTAGACAGCAGAAGCAAACAAGTAGAAGGACCCAAGTCTGTGTGTTTTTGTACATGCATGCATGATTAGTGTTTGTTTGGACTTGAGCTTGGCTTGTGTATTTTCAAAGGTCTTAACATGTCTAGATTCAGAGTTTTCCAGTTTCTTTTCTTTGTGCCAGTTCTACTTTGGGCGATGGACGTCGGCTATGAAAAGTATAAAAAGGAAAGAAGGAAAAAAAAAAAAATCTAAGTAGAGTGTGTATTATTATTTCTTTCACAATGTCTATAATTCTATGGCCATACATTTAGATTATGAAAATACTAATGTCCCCATGCATCCGATAGGTATGTAGAGACGTTAACAACTATGTGTCGTTCTTGATGTTGGGGTACAACCATAGGGTTCTTTAGATTAAAAATAAAGGAGACTTTACTAGCTCGAACTCAAGATCTTATTTAAGTGGTCTCGCGTTATCCAAGTCAATAAGACGTCATCGGAATAGATAAATAAAGATGCTATTTTTTAATCTCAAATATGTAGCTCAAGTAGTTACAAAGAAAATTACTCTAATTATTTCATATGAAACCCCCTCCTCAATAAGTCATTGTAAAATATCTGTCTCGAAAAATTAAAAGGTTTTGACCTTTGAAATCAAACGATGCGACATATATTGAAAGATATGTATCCAAAGGTAAGAAAGCTCTAACACAATGCGGCATATATTGTGCAACGGTGGGAGTAGTTGCTAAAAGCCTTAGGAAAAAGCTTGGGTAACCCAGTTGTCAAATGTCATGTATTTTGCCTCGTGATGCACATGTACAAATCTCGATGTTTATTGCACGGCATCTGACTGGTCGATACCCAAAGTGGGTTACTCTAGCAGCTCCCAACCCCTATAAGCCTATGATCCATTAGTCCTAATCCTCTATTGATCTCTTAATTTTTTAAATTTCTAATTCTAAACCAGTCTTCTCCTCAAACACTCTCACATGCTCAAAGACCCCCACTTCATTGGCCCAACTCCTCCAATGTGGCTTGCTTGATTCCTCCATCCAATTGTTTGATGAAATTGGTGAGCCTACTGAGATAGCTTGGAATTCGTTACTTGGCGTGTATGCTCATCATGGATTATGAAAAGAAACCGCGAAAACTTTTGAAGAGATGCTTAGTAGGGGGATTAATCCAAATGAGATCACATTTGTTAAGTCTTTTGATTGCTTGCAGTCACAAACAATGGATTGGTAGAGGAGGGACTGAATTACTTTGATTCCATGAAGGAAAGTTATGGCATAGTGCCCAAGCCAAATGCATTGGGATGGTGTTCTTTCCTCAGTTCATGCAGGACTTATGGAGATAAGGAGAGGTGTGAACTTGCTGCAGAGAAGCTAATGAGGCTAGAACCTGAGAACAGTGGTACCCATGTCTTGCTTTCGAAGATTTACGCCTCGGCTAAGCAATGGGAAGACGTTAGAATCTTAAGAAAGTCGATGAGGGACGATAAGATGAAGAAGTTGCCCGGTTATAGCTGGGTTGATGTTGCTAATAAGACCCATGTTTTTGGTGCTGAGAATTGGTCTCATCCTCAGCAGATACAAATCTATGAGAAGCTTCAGAGTCTCATGGATCAGATTAAACAAATTGGTATGTTCTGAAAACGGATTCAGTTTTATGCGATATCGATGACAGTTTGAAGGAGAGACATCTGAATCATCATAGTGAGAGGATTGCTGTAGCATTCACGCCGATAATTATGCCTGCGGCGACGCCTATTATAGTAAAGAACTTGAGAGTGTGTGTTGATTGTCATTCTGCCATTAAGTTCATTTCTAAGGTTGTTGGGAGAAAGATTTCTGTCAGGGACAACAGTAGATTTCACCATTTCATGGATGGTTCATGTTCTTGTGGAGATTATTGGTAAGGCTTCACTAAGTTGGCTGAAATCATAGCTTATTTTTTTCTCTGTAATTGTCTAATGCATTCTTTGTAACTTCAACACAATAAATCTCATTGGAAAATATCATTATATGCATATGATTTATTTAGTATCTCAACAAACATACATTGCCATAATGTTGAAAAATTAAATTTTTTAAGTGATTGATTATTCTAGATTAATTGAGGCAGTGGGCTTTTAAAGATTTCGCAATCTCTCATTAATAAACTCTATTGGAGAATATTGAAGGACACACGATCCAAAATCAACCTAATTTTCTTTATTACAACATAGCATAAAAAAGGATCTCTTTGAGGAAAGAATACACTCACTAAGTTGACAAGCTACTTTCAAATCCAAGATCTATATGTCCAAGAGGTAGTTCTATCCCTGAGAAGGGATGTCAAACTAGTTGGAACAGCTTTAAACAAAAAATTATACATTACAAAATTGGATACATCAGGCCCTAGGGTAGCGCGAGCGCCCTTTCTTCTTTAGGAACTCGGGGATTTCAACTGATCCGCCTTCAGTGAAGGACGATGGGCGCCGGTTCATTCCGAGATTAGCATCTCCATAGGCTAGTTGATTTCCCTGAAGTTTCCAGATTTACAAAGTTATGACTTCGAAATAAAGTGGCATATAAATGGGGGATCTGGGTAACTGGAAGAAGTACCTGAAGAGACCTTCCCTCAGTTTCCTCTTGGCGTTTGAATCCAGTAGCGATAAGAGTAATGCTGACCTGAAAGAGTAACGCGAGAGATAAAAATATGCAAGGATACTTCTAGGCCTAAAGAACTTGTTTTCGTCGCAAAAGTTGATGGACATGAGCATTAAGAGGTGTACAGACGGAGTACAGTCGAAGACGTATAAAAACATTTCTAGGCCTAATGAACTTACCTGTCCACTAATTGATGGGTCTATCACTGCTCCAAATATTAAGTTTGCACTTGGATCAACCAGATCATAGATTACCTCCGCCGCAGCATTTACCTGGAGGAAATCCAATGGTGGAAGTTTGTTACAAATGGTTAAACTGAATCTACAAAAACCAAAGTCTACAAGCCAGCATCACATGTGCATAAATAAGCGAATTTTGGGCATACTGAAGTCTAGAAGGCCAAATACAGGATCTACGTATTCCTGCTCACCGTTTCAGAAGAAATCAAAGAAAAACATAACAAATTTTAGCTCGGATAGAAGTACATCAAAACATTTTAGTAGCACATGGGGGAAACTACAATAAGTTGAAGACCACCCTTTTAATTAAGCAAAACATTTCAGTAAGCACAGCAAAATACAGATCAAACACAGAAAGTATATTACACGAGAATATGGCAGATAAATTGATGCTTTCACGACAACAACAACAACAACAACATAGCCTCAGTCCCAAATTAACTGGGGTCGGCTACATGGATCAAACTTTTCCATTGTGCTCGATTCAGTGCAATTGATGGTGAGCTTTGCAAACCATTCAAATCTCTCTTAATTAATGCATCCCATGTTAACTTTGGTCTACCCCTACCTCGTCGAATTTCTACAGTTTCTATTGAGTCAAGTTTTCTAGTTGGGGCATTTGTAGGCCGTCTTTGCAGGTGACCAAACCATCGCAACCGCCCTTCCCTAATCTTTGTATCAATTGGTGCTACTCCTACTTGTCTTTGAATTTCTATATTTCTTATTCTATCTTTACGGGTTTTACCACACATCCACCTAAGCATCCTCATTTCTGCTACATTCACTTTATGTTGATGCTTTCACGACCAACATGGAATAAAACGACCTTCGCATTGGACCCTACAGGTTTTCTGATGCCGTTACAAAAAAAATTTTGAAGGTATACAATATACCACAACAAAGCACATTTATGCAAACTGAATGGTAGTAACATTACCTTAACTGCTATAAGCAAATACGTGAAACAGGCAAAATAAGCAGTTTCAATGTTTTAAGCACTCTATAATAATGTTTATACTAATTGAACAGCTATGTTGCTGCGGAAAGCATACAAAATTCAATTGGATGCATTTTTTAAGAGGACAATTAGCTTAACTGTCTAACCGGATCAAGATAGATAGTAGGGAGAAAAGCAGGCAAGTCTTGGATAAATCAGAATTTGCCCATGCGAACCATAAATTTCTAGCATGGTTCGTGAGGTTCCTAACTATCGTTTAACACACCAATATGGATGGAATTATAAGAAGATTTTGCTTAATTTTATGTGAAGTAACAACTTTGTTCTGGTTGCTAGCCTGCCCCACTCTTCAATTTGTCCATTAAAAGTGACTCCCATAGTATGACTGTATAAGATTATATACAGCAAAAAGACATACAAAAAACAACAGATCAAAATGTTTGATGATCACAACAGAAGCTAAAAATTTACCTCAAACAAAGTCAAATCACTTCCACCAGTGATATTCCACACAATTCCAGTGGCTCTTTCTATGCCAATATCGAGCAAAGGTGACTGAATTGCATTTAGTGCAGCATCTCGTGCCCTAGTTTTGCCTGTGAAGAAAAAAAAAAAAAAAAAAAAAAGCCCATGCTATGAGTTTGCTGAACCATTTTATAAGCTAAAGCCACTTATCCCATTCTATATTATGAAAACAACAACCCATCTCTTAATATTCAAACATTTAGACACTCCTTGATCATCCTTTCCTGAGATGATAATCGCTAAACAGCGCCCCCCCTTAATAAAGTCAAGCGATAAGTATTAAGTTTCCTGGGCTAACTGATCGTGAGCATCACACGGAAAATTATTTGAGCCGATGAACCTGAATAAAACCTGAAGATATAATATCTCAACTTTGTGGGTGATGTGGATTGAAAGCTTAAAAGAAAACAAGGAAAAAAAATCTACAATAGTTTGTTGCTCAACCATGTTCCACCTCAACTTGCATCAATAAGAAGACCAATTTCAAGGCTTTTTGGGCATACAAAGACCAGAACTTGAGATGTGGCCTGCATGCACTGAAATTTAACTCTAGAAAGACTACTGCATACAATGAATAAACCTAAGAAGCTGAAATCAAACACTAAAAATCAACAAAAGATTGTCCTCATTCGATATAAAAGCATTTGCAATCAGCATTTATGAGCATCCTAGCTGATAGCCACCAGTTGCAATCTTTAGCAATATGGGTGTCAAGAGCACATTAGATATGTGAGAAAATTTGGTGTTTGGTCTAGCTAACCAACAACATTTTGCACCCTGGTTCGCCATTTTAGCAGCAGGCAAGCGTTGAACAGTTCATCAACAAGTAACAATCCAGTGAGTTATCATCCTTTCTACTTCTAGATCACCCATTATACAGTTCTTTACTACCTTTGGTGCTTTACGTGCTCAAGTTGCTAAGAGGAAAAAAATAAAATAAAATCAAAGTTTCTTGAGACTAAAGCTTCATGAAGTAACCTGTTGCAGTTCCTATTCCCATAAGAGAAGAACCAGCATCTGCCATGATTGCTCGCACATCAGCAAAATCAACATTAACCAAACCAGGAACCTGATAATAATCAACTGCTTATTAGGATATTAAAAACATTAACGCTGCTGCGAAAAAATTACAGTAAAATCTCTACCAAAAAAAATGACAGAAAAAATACAGAATATAGATATTTATCCTAAATAAGAATGTGGAAATTAGAGTGCCGATGGATGGTTCAAGTACCATCTATCGAATATCAAAACATGTATTACATGGCCGATATACCAAATTGGAGGCGTGGGTGAATACGTGTACCCCTCTAATCTTCCAACAATTTCATAGTATCTTCATTTTGTCCACAACAGTGAGATAGAATAGATCACGTAAACGCTCAAATCAATTTTCTAATGGAGATAATTGAGGTAGAAGAATCCCACTCGGTATCACGTCACTCACTACTAAACTGAGCTACCTCCAAAGTCCAACTCATCCAGACAAGTTAATTCAAGGACTTTCTTATAACCACTTTCCGTAACAAAGATTGATTTTGAAGAAATCAGCGAAAGCACTTCGATAAAAATTGAGAAAGATGCCGAGAATCATGCATATTGATGAAACCAAAATACTTCATCTCGCACAACAACAAAGCCTCAACCATAAAATATTTCATCACATAGCATAACTAATTATCAAAAGTGAAGAAAAGGACATCAACTAAAAATAGCATGCAAAATGGAAATCCCTACTAACTAGTACTCCCTCCGGTCACAAATATAAATCGTTTAAGGTGAGGGCACAAGAATTAAGACAACCTTAATTACAAGTGTAATTTACATATACGCCCTTTGACATTAAATGAATTGAAGAATTGAAGAATCATAAATATTTGAATTGTATAAGGGCATAATTGGTAAAAATAATAATAAATACACTCTCGAATTCCGAAAACGACTTATAATTTTGACCAAGAAGTTTTTGCTAGAAAAACTTATATTTTTATAGGAGTGAGTAAATTCTAATTGGCCGCGCAAATTATTGCATTACATCCTTGATTTTTTTTTTCTTGCAAAATATTATTTCCAGTTCTTGTGAACTAATATTCTCCCCCCATGCAATAACACTTTTGGATTTACAGCAAAAATATTCAATAAGTGTTATGAAACCAAAGTAACACAAATACACTATAGCAAAAATCAAGAAGGTGCCATACCGTAATTATATCAGAGATACCACGAACACCTTGTCGAAGTATGTCATCGGCTAAGTTAAATGCCTCCGTTACAGGAGTAGACTGTGAAACAGCAGTCAATAACTTGTCATTCGGAATAACAATCAGCGTGTCAACATTTTCCCTTAAAGCAGCAATTCCTTCTTGTGCTTGAACTGCCCGTCTACGGCCCTCAAAAGAAAAAGGGGTTGTGACGATGCCAACAGTCAAAATACCCATTGCCTTTGTAATCCCAGCAATCACTGGTGCGCCCCCAGTTCCAGTTCCACCACCCATTCCAGCCTGAAACAAGCCAATACATAAGTGTTTGTTTGTTTTTGTGTGTGCAGGGACACATTTCTTATTCACCAGAACTAGAGAAATCCTACATGAGCATACAAGAAGTTTTACTTGGTTTCCATCCAACAAGGCACTTCACACTTCACAGTTGTTTGCCTTATCCTGATTCTCATTCTATAAAAGGGTCTGAGCTTTTTATTTTATTTTGTTTGATATTTCTAGAATTAGTTCCTGTATTTTTCATCTTTAATATTGAAAATCTCACACTTAACTTGAGGATTGGTGGCCAAATTGGACCAGGATGTGAAACTTTACTAGTTAACCAAGTAGCAAGTTATTAGAGAACAGAAACCTTTGTTTACCTCTTCTGAGAACTCCATCAGATTATAGATGCTAATTGAATTCAAATATTAGATTGTAAACCCTTGACCATGTCATTTTGTCAGTGAATTTTAACCAAACAAGTTATTGTATCTGTAATAAAGGCAAGTTAGTGTGCAAATAAGTAGCTCTTACTGTCACAAAAACCATGTCAGAACCATAAAGAGCCTCTTCTATGGATTCTTTGCTTTCCTTGGCAGCATTCATGCCAATATCTGGGTTACCGCCAGCGCCAAGACCTCTAGTGAGCTCCTGACCAATTTGCAATCGGTTCTCCGGAAACACTGGTGACATCTTCATGGCTTGAATATCAGTATTAACTATCCAGAACTCTACACCCTTCATGGAACTCTCAATCATTCTATTCACTGCATTGGAACCACCACCTCCGACACCAATGACTTTAATCTTGGCTTCATTATGGTTGTTTGGATTTGGTGCATCTCTCAAGCTCTCAGTAACACTGCTACCTGAGCTCTCCTTTCTTGGACCAGCAACATCATGGTTCCCTTCACCTCCTCTCAGCAGCGACACTTCTGGGTGCAGATTAAAGAAAGGATCCTTACTATGATATGGGCTAGCATTATGAGAATTCGCCATACACCTAATTCGGAGTGAACTAGACATGTTCCTTCGATTGCTCCTAAGACCATGACCCAAATGGCAGTTCTTCTCTTCAAACATCTTAATAGGGGTAATTTTCCTCATCCTATTTTCCGCCAACATTCTGCTTCCAAGAGCGGTGGCAGATAGTACCACGGCATTTGAAACATCAGGCGGTGTAAAACGAGGGCTATGAATGCTCATCTTGAATTAACAAACAACAACAGAAATTTTCAACAAATGCGGCAATCTTCAAAGCACTCGAAAACCAATATGCCCAAAACTCATTCCATCGCAGAACTTTCTTTCCTGACCTGTTAATCAAAGAAGAACAAACAATTCAAAGACACCCATCAATTATTTGTCGAATCTACAAATTACCCAAATGTCTATTTAGCTCCTATTACAAAACCCTCAACAAAACTCACAGTAAACCCATCAAGGAACATCAACACAAACTGCCACAAAACCCCATAAGTCTATGCCTCCCATATACATAATACCCTCAACAGAACTCACAGTAAGTCCATCAAGGAGCCTCAACACAAAACCACACAAAATGCAATAAACACAAAACCCACCATGTCTATACCTCCCATATACATAAAACCTCAACAGAACTCACAGTAATCCCATCAAAGAACCTCAACGGATACTGCCGATATAAGAAAACCCACACAAAATGCAATAAACACAAAACCCCATATGTCTATACCTCCCATATACATAAAATCCTCAACAGAACTCACAGTAAACCCATCAAGGAACCTCAACACAAGCTACCCATATAAGAAAACCCACACAAAATTCCATAAACACAAAACCCCATATTTCTATACCCCTTAAACACAAGACCCTCAACAGAATTCAATCATTTATGGTCAACCAACACATCAAGGAAGCCCCACATGAAATACCCATATGAGAATGAATGCAATTAACACAACAACTCAGTCAAATCAACCCATCTCAAGAAACCCACATCAGAGAAACCCCACAAAGGAAATTGTTCAATCAGGTACCTGCGAGCTCTCCAGTGACCTGAAATGCATTGTTGATGCAATTATAAGCAAAACCCAGAAGCAAATGAGAGTCTATTCAGACAATGATGCCCACAAAAGTGCAGAAGAAAAAATGGGTGCGTGTTAATTGCTCCTCCTCAATTGTTGGAACCCCCAATCGCAGCAGAAATGCAGTGATGATGATGAACCGACTACTGTGAAATCTGGGTAGCTTTGTATAGCGTGTATTGTGCAATGTATAGGTTCTGGTGGCGATGATGGTGGTGGTGGCGAAGGTGGTGTGGGTGGAGCCCGAGCGAGGCTCCTTATCGAGAGGGATTCGGGTGCGTGACTGGCTCGCTCGATCGCTCGCTCGGCCCCTTTCGAGGACCCCAAATCGAACAATCTGTGACGCAGAAACAACACTCGAAACGGGACAAACAGTTGTCCGAAAGGGCTTGGATGACGCACTTGGGTCACTAACGAGGACTGATTATTGTGCGATGCATCTCGAGATGAGTGGCGGCACATCTTGAGGCGTATTCTAAGTACCGCTTCTTTAATGGATATTTATGACTTTCACTGCATCAACGTAAATAGCATCATTTGGTCCTTAAAATTTTGAAAGTTTTTTTTATTAGATATCTTCAAAATTTCATCGGTTTGTTTTTGGTCAATGAACTTTCACTTATTTTACTTTTGATATTTTTGTTAAGTTTAGAGAGTAACAAATATTAACAAAATTGTTCACAATTAATTTTTTTTTTTTAAAAGGCTTAAAATTTCATAGACCAAATAGATATTTTATGTCTTACATTAAAACTATGCAACTTATGCTGCATTTGTAATTGACATTAACAAGCAACGAGATCAATCGTGCAATAATGCTACTTCGATATATTTTGTAGGGCAATTTGAATAGCTAGATCACACTTCGCATAGTCGATTAGTTTAGAAAGTATATCGAATATAGCTAACACAAAATTAAATACACTCCAATATGTACCCTTTGTTGGAACAATTAATTATTTTTATTTAATTGTTTATAATTTGAATGAAAATTATGTGAAAAAGGTGTGTATTCACGTAGAGCGACATGAGATACTAAAAAGTGTATCTATTCACAAAGAGGCATGCGTGTCTTTTCTAATAGATACATCAAAGTATATATATATATATATTCACTAGATGGATTGTTTTTTATAAGACTTAACAATAGAGTTAGAAGGTTAAGAAAATGAGTCAAAATCAAGTTTCATTTTCTTTTCATGATTTTGAGTCAGAGAGAGTGTTGAATCATTCAATTGATTTGTAGACTAATAATTTAGAATGCTACAATCATTAATATAATCATTGTATTTTTGTAAACTATCGTCATTAGATCATAAACACAATAGCGGGGCACAATAGTCTTCGGGATATTGAGTATAACTCAAGTCTCGATCGACCGTATTATATTTTTTTACTATTTCGCATCAAAGTTTACTAAAATCCCACTAACAATCCGAAGACATTCATATCTAATGAAAACAATCCACGTACCTCCTTCTTCTTCAATCCTCAAATGAGACAGACAAGAGTTTAATATTTTCATACTAAAAACACACGCGTTGTTTTCAAAGTTATTTATTGATCGACATTGTAAACACAACAATGGATCAAAACCGTCCACTGAAAATAGTCTTCAGATTGAAAAGTATCATAAATAATAGTTTCAAATACTCATTTTTATCTATAAATATACAGAAGGGGTACATACCTCTAGCAAATATTTTGTATGTGTTTGTGATTTTTGTGGTGACTAATTAGTTGGAGTGTCACGATGTAGTAGTGTGTAAAAGAGTGTTCAATTTAAGGTGTGTTGAGAAATGGCCGTGGATGTGACCTACCACCCTGAGAAGTATTAATCAAATTGTAATACATAACATGCATTCAATACTTGTCAATTTTAAACATGATATGAGGTAAGTGATTGCTATTTTTTCTGAATTTGAAACCAATGAGAGAAGATTAAATATGATAGTGAAAGATTGGGAAATGTGGGAAGCTTTGAACCTTTATTCTTTAAAGACAGACAACAAGAGATACGATATAAGATAGAGTTAATAACCATAAAAATATATATTTAGATATATAGTTGTGATATAGTTAGTAGGTTGCACTTATAATTGAGCGCAATAATAAAAAGTTTGATCAATGTAGTCGATCACAATTAATTTAAGACTGTATAATTAATATATGTGGCATCAACTGCACCTCGCTACTTAATCATACTTTTATTTGATACTACTCCCTCCGTTTTTTTAAGTGTATTTTTAGTCATTTTGAAATATTTCATGATATCTGACTTTTGATAGTTACGATACACATTAATTAGTTAATTAAATTTTATACCCTTCATAGAAAAAGAAATTATAATAACTACTCCCTCCGGATCGACATTTAAATAAGTCTTTATAGCAAAAACTTTTTGTTCAAAATTGTATGTCGTTTTCATAATTCAAAAGTGTATTTATTGCATTTTACCCATTTTATCTTTATACAATTCAAACATTTATAATTCTTCAATTCATTTAATGTCAAATAACATATATGTAAATGGGTAGTGCAAGATAGACTCGAAATAACTAAAATGACTTAAATACCCTTTGTATAAATCTATTATTTTTTTCTACAATCCACCCTATATCGTTGCCTCCGACTCCGTGACAATTATCCCCACCAACGCCGTTGTGACCACCGACCACCAATAGCACCTCCGTCATCATCCACCACCGCCGATCAACTCCCCCTCTCTCCCAGCCAGATCTGGCCGGGAGAGAAATAGAGTTTCTAATTACATTATTTGTGTGTGAAATTGTTTTATCTTTCTTTATTTTAGTGAGTGTTTTGATTCCTGATGACAAAGCTACAGAGCAGAGGAGGTGAGGCATATGTAGCCTTTATTCGTACACATTTTATGTTTGAGCTGTCTTTTTTCCAAACCCAAACGCTTCTCTCTACGGTTGCTCTGTTCTCTCTGTTTATCCTTGGCTCATCTTCCATGAGACACTTTAAAAGACAACAATTTTGAGAAAAAGAAGAAGAAGAAACTTAGCAAAATAGGTGAAGATTCATCGACAACAACAATAACACAAAATGTGTTGTGGGCTTTTGTATTTTTTAGTTTTAATCACATATACTGGGGAGATGACTGCGATGACGAGGGCAGTCAGCGGTGGCTATAGCGATGGAAGTGGTGGAGGAGAAGTAGCGGTGGAAGGGGTGGAACTATGGAAGTGGTTGTATTGATTTTATGGGTAAGGGTAATTGAGTCTTTTTATTTAGATAGATATCATAAATTAGCAGTAGAAATTGTGTGAGTTTGAGCTCTTTGAGTCCAAACAAATTTTTTGTATGTAAATTACACTCGTAATTAATGCTGCCTTAATTATTGTGCCCATACCGTAAATGATTTATATAAATAATCGAGAGGTCATTTAGTCATTTAACAGTCATTTTTTTCTAAATGAATATAATTAAGTAATTTTCTTAAAACTGTGAACAACATTAAAACGACATTTCAAAAAAAAAAAAAACAAATGAAGTACTACATAGTGCATTGTGCATTCAAATCAATATATGTATATAAGGAGCACCAACAAGTACACGTCGTTTGTTTGTGTTGAGTGTTACGTATAGGCCACCATAGCATTATATTAATCCAGAAATGCTCAACTAATTCATCGAGATACGCACACCCCGTCACGTCACATACTCGCATACAATTGTCCGCCAATCACGAAACGACAAATACTCCGCCGCGCGATTAGTGCACATTACGCTCCACGTCGCACGTTAGCAAACCCCCCAAGCTCGCAAGCACACTCGGCTCGCACGCACGAACCAACGCTGCATTATATTTGACGAAATCCCCATTCTGCCCTTCGCCCTCCAAATCAAAAATCTCCAACTCCGACTCTCTCACTTCCTCTCCAAATTCCGCGCTCGTTCTCTTCGTCGATCGAATTTCGCTTCGCTCGATCGATCCATCCATCGATCGATGACCGACCGATCTTCTTCGATCGGAGGTCGGGTTCGCGGCGCAATCTGCTTAGTCGGAATGGTTTTTTGGCTTCGACTCGGATAGGTATGGCTTGGTGTTTTAGGTTTTCCTTGTTAATCTTCCGATCGTCGGTTGGATTTGTTCTCGTGATCTGTGATGAGATCTAGGATTGCGTGTTTGCGACTTGTGTCTTGAAATGTAGTTTTGATGAAGTGTGAATTTTAATGCAATACAGTTAATGATTGATTGAATTAGAGCCTTTGATTCTATTGATCCATTGATCGAACAATAAATAAACAAACAAACAAACAATCAAACAACAACCAACAACGTAGCTTGAATCCCAAATTAGTTGGGGTCGGCTACACAGATCAAACTCTTCCATCGCGTTCGATTCAGTGCAGTTGATGGCGAGCTTTCCAAACCATTCAAATCTCCTCATAATTAATGCGTCCAAGTTAATTTTGGTCTACTCCTACCTCGTGAATTTCTTCAGTTTCTATTGAGTCGAGTTTTTTAGCGAGAGGCATTTGTAGGCTGTCTTTGCAGGTGGCCAAACCACTGCAACCGCCATTCCCTAATCTTTGTGTCAATTGGTTTGCTCCTACTTGTCTTTGAATTTATATATTTCTTATTCTATCTTTACGAGTTTATATTGAATCAGCCGGGCTTATAGTCCACTCAGCTCTTGCTGGTTTGTAGGTTTCTTGCTAGCGAATATTTTTGGGGTTAGTTTTGTTCCATGCAATGCGCATGGTGTCGAGAATGCACATATCATGATGTTCCTTTAAACGTCTTGTTACTGTGAATCCGATTGCTATGTCGAAGGACTCCATAGTGGACGTTGGTCCTTTCGATTTGCCCCCAGAAATGTTCGAGACCTTTCCTAAATGTCAACTATGAAGATGCTAGTGCAGTGAAAAGCACTATTATGGATGCTTCTTTTGGAGAAATTTGATGGTTATTCCATTTAAACCTTAGATTTTCATTCTCCTTTGACGCAAAATGTATATATTGAACGAACACATTTCCGCTCACTAGGTTTGAATTATGGGCATTTCACAAAGTTACTGAATCTGTTATAACTGTTATTTCACTACTTTAAAGTGCACAAAATTTGAACAATAGGTAAATCTTTTCGTTTGGCAACACATAGATGCAATTTTTTTTATTTGTTAGATGGTTATTTTTTATAGACCCCTTGTGAGGTTTACTTATGGAGGCTCATCTACTCATAACTATTTAATGATCTGATTAGTGATTGGAATGATCAGCTTTTACTTTGTTTGAAAACTCTAGAAGGTTAATCTAGCACTGATCCATAAATATGGCTTATTGTTAACAGGGACCAATCACGGCTTCATGCCTTTTTAGGGTGAGAACCTATCTATGTCTCGGGACAAGTTGTCAATGTGATTCATTGAGCTGGAGAAGCAATTCCATGATGGATTTTTCATCGGCATGTGAGCTACTATTCACAGTAAATTCTTTTGAAGTTTGAAACAGTTGATTATTTATTTATATATAATATCGGGGATGGAGTACCTTCCTGTTGAAGTGATTGGCAATATACTATCTTGGCTTGGAGCTGCCCGAGATGTGGTGATTGCCTCTGCAACGTGCAAGAAATGGCGAGAAGCCTGCAGAAATCATCTGCATGCTCTTACTTTCAATTCAGATGACTGGCCTGTTTACCATGATCTCACAACTCGCCGGTTGGAGATTCTGATTACTCAAACAATATTTCAAACCACGGGTCTTCAGAGTCTTTCAATTTTTATGGATGATGTTGATGAGTTCTCAGCAGCTCCTGTGATTGCCTGGCTCATGTATACTAGGGAAACCTTACGCCAACTGTCGTATAATGTTCGTACTCCAAATGTCAATATTCTTGAAAAATGTGGCAGACAGAAGCTTGAGAAGTTATTCTTAGCTCACAATTCCATCACCGGCATTGAACCCAGTTACCAAAAATTCCCATGCTTGACGTCCATTTCTCTGAGTTATGTCAGTATCTCTGCATTGGATTTGAGCCTTCTCCTTACGGCCTGCCCAAAGATTGAGTCCTTGGTACTTGTCAATCCAGATATTGCCATATCAGATGCGCAAGCAACAATGGAACTGAGTAGCCTCAGTCTTAAGAGCATTTTCGTTGAATCCATCAGTTTGGATAAATTTATTTTGGAGGCAGACAACGTTGAAAATTTACACTTGAAGGATTGTACCCTTGAACTCTTTGAACTTGCTGGCAAAGGAACTTTGAAGAACCTTGAGATTGATGATGTTAGTGTCATTCACTTTGATATTGGTGAGGTTAATGAGAATCTTGAGGTTATTGATATTAGCAACTTCACTATCACTTGGTCTAAGTTTCGCCAGATGATATCAAGATCATCAAGATTGAGGAAGCTTCAGTTATGGTGTGTGGTTTTTGAAGACGATGAGATTCTAGATTTGGAAACACTTGCTACTTGCTTTCCTCAGTTGAACCAGCTTTCCTTGAGTTTTGATTTAAAAGATAATTTGGTTCACTATGCTGTGCAAGGGTTGTCTCAATTGGAAAACTTGGCAGTTTTGGAGCTTGGATGGATCACAATTTGTGATGTTTTTTCATATTGGCTTGGTGGGCTACTTGAGAGATGTCCTAATTTGAAGAAGCTAGTAATACACGGTTCAGTATCGCAATCTAAATCAGATGAAGAATGTCGTGTATTGGCAAATTTTACATCCTACATCGTGAGACTTATGAGGAAGTATATGCATGTAGAGGTGCAGTTTGAGTATGATTAAGATTTGTGGTAAAATACAATCTTCGATTTTTGGTCCATCACAAGATACATAAACTGGTAAACATATAGTTGTTTAGCATTCTTTGCCTTATATCTGTATTTTGATTTGATGTATCTTTCTCTGCAATTAGTTAAAATCACAATTGTAAGATCAGAATTTTTTTTGTGGAAATGTATTTTACTTGTGACTTCTAATGTTACACTAGGCATCCTAGTTTTGTCCGTTTACTTCAGTTTACAATTTACATATCATGGAATATATGTTTTTTAATTTTAAAATTATTTTAGACTACTGAATTGATGATGGAAAACAAGAAAAAAAAAAGAAGTTGAGGAAGGCATGAAGAGAAGTTATTCGAATGCCATCTTACTGAATTAGTGAGTATTTTCGTGTCTATATTTAAAGACGCTGATCATGCTTGGGCTGACTCCTTGTTCTCTGGCTTTTTAATCTGTGTAATTGACTATTATAAATTTGTGATCACAAACTTTCCTTTTGGACATATCAGGCTAATAAATATAAATGAGACTGAGAGATTGCTATTTCACCGGGTGATTCAAATTTATTCTATAGTTAAGGATAAGTTGAGATGAAGAAATACCTGAAGCAACAACTTTTGCCTGATTACAGTACTACTTTACCTCTTTAAGAGTACTTTTGCTATGGAATGACAGCCCAATGTCATTTGTCGTGTCTCAAATTATACCTAACAAATCCATTATATTATGAGTTCTTATGTTTGTGGTGTTTTTTGGTTCTCTCTCTAATGCTTCTTCTGATAAGGTTTAGGCTGCTGTACATCTAGCTTGTTGGTGCTGCCTTCTTTGGAATCTCTTTATTTCTACAGGTTTTTCATCTCCGTAGCACATGCATATACATTAATCTAGTGTACAGTTGTACTTACTACTTACCATGCTTTATCATATTTCATTGAATATACCTCTTTCTTATTGGATCATTAATGCATCAGTTACATTTGTACTTTTCCTCTAATAAAATAGTTGGCTACATATTATTATTGGGTATTTTCTAGGAATCTTTTTTCTTGAAGGCGAATTGATAGATATCATCTGTGTAATCTTATTTGAAGCAATCCTTGTGGTGATCTGTGTGGGTCTACGACTCTACGCTATTAACATTGCTAACCTGAGGTATCTTCTATCCTCATTAGGAGAAGTCTTTCCTTCTTTAAGATTGAGCGCCTTTCAATGCATGCAAGGATACATGATAGTTTTATTAGTAGACTTTCTACTCTTGAGCTTTAAATGTTGTACTTTCCTAGACTCCTACAAAGATAGGAAGGAAGACTTCTTTTCCTCGATTATTGATGGGTTCGTGGAGGGTGGGGGGTCAGGACTAATCCTCGAGGCCCAACATCACAACCTGCAGCCATTGGGCAAATAATGTCGCTTGTCTTTTTCTTCACATTTTCTTCTTCTTCTTCCGTGCTTTATATGTAGGAAGACAATGAATGAATGGGGATGCATAGATTTTAGCTAGCAGAAAGATTATCGAGCTTGTAAAATTGTATTGATAACGACATGGACCGAGGGTATTTTTGCAAGAACAGAATTTTACTTATTTGAATTTTGAAGTAGTTCTGAGCTTATTTGTTTCGTTATGTATTCTGTTTCCTAATCAAGTGGAATGCTTTAAGGATTTCATTTAAATTCTAGTACTAGCTTTAGATTTTCCTTTGGCAGTTCTTGTGTTCATATTTCAAGCAATTGGCGTGGGTTTGGAAAGTCATAGTGAGATTCTTAAATACTTTTTTTGTGCTTTTAAGTTCTAATCAGTCTTAAATCTACTACAGCAATGTTTCTATCACTAGTGATCCAATGTATTTTGCTTTGTTGATCTTCCTAGAGTATTCTCCGGTTGGTCCGACTTGCATCAATTTTTTGTGCTTTTTTAAGTGTACATTGTTCCTTCAGGTATTGCAATAACTTCTGTTGTTCATAAAGTTGTAAACAACATCTCAGTATCTCCATGGAGTTTTGACATTTGAAAATGTTTTCTGATAGACATGCCAAGCCTGTGATTTAGCTAACTTACTATCGGAACCCAACTTAGCATATTTGGAACTTTCTTATTTTGGAAGTTCATGTTAGTACAAGTTAAAAGAATAATTTGTTTTAAAGGAGATTATCCACCAATTACGTGTTCTTTTTGAACTTTGTTCTCATTCATTAAATTTCTTCTTATTGCTTTGGCACCTTTGTTCACTTTGGAATTAGTATTACTCTCTCTAGTATAGCAAGCGATGATATTTTCATTTCTTTCTGGAATAACAGTTCATCCGTTTTGCAACATTATCAACTGCATTAAATTGAGATGAATGAAAGAGTTCGGTCCGTGTAGCCAACCTATACTAATTAGGGACTGTGGCTTTGTCGTTGCTCGTGGTGGACTTGCACCAACCAGAAACATAATGCAAAAAAGTATTTGGTTTTAAGTAGCTTAAAGTTCAAATGCTTACATGCTCCTATTTTTTGGGTGTAGTTTACACGCTCCTCTATTAGTATTAATATGCTCACCTCTTAATGCAGGAAAGAAGTTATTTTTGATGACTGTGAATCTGTGATCATAAAATCAACTCAATCTCATTTTTCATTTCTACTTTATGCAGTGTGGTAAAACAGCCAATTTAAGATGAATTACTTGTAGGAATGAAATATGCAGCGAAATTCAGCAAGTCAATATTAGGTTTTTGCTTAATTAATGTCTTCTCTTCCAGGGTAAGTTATCAGAATGATTGGATAGGCAAAGTTAGCAGTGGCTCAGTCTGTGCCTTCCCCAAGTTTGCTAGCTTGCTCACTGATTCATTCAAGTCAATGGAGGTTTGTGCTGCAAGAACCCAAGCATTTTTCTGTGCCGCTTCATGTCTCCTTTCTATATATGTAGCTATCTTTCAGTTGCTGATATTTCAAACTAATCTGCGACTTTTCTGTTTGAAGTAGGCTTGTTTGGTGTCATCCATCTGAATTTTTTTTGCCATATTCTCTAGTTTGTAAATCAAATTGTCAGCATGCCATACTACCATCTGTATTACATCATTGATTCTGATGGCTTTATCGCAAATTCACCAGACACTTGTTGATACAAAACATCATCGCTGTGGTTGACTTCTATTGATTCTATACATTATACCTTTTTTCATATTTATTTATCTTTCGGTGGTTGTCTTCTTCAGTTCAATATATGTTTTTTTAAACTCCGGCATTAGTAAGTTTACTTGGAAACTCTTTTGCATGGGGTAGATTAAGTCTGTTTGTGTAAGAAACTTATATTATATAACATTGCATCATAGATGATAAGTTAAGTTCAATGCTTTCACATTTTTTGTGTAGTATTTCTTTTCCAATATGTGATAGTGCGACTTTTTTTTTTTGAAAGGATAGAAATAATAATTTAGTTGGTTCCATTTTCAGACGATAAGGATCAACAACAGAAGTGTAATCTTTGGCATGTATGATTTGTGCGGCTGGGCTCTGGATGGTCTGGTCCTTTCATGCTCATAGCCTACATTGCAAAGACTTTTCTATCGTTATCAAAACAATGACTTTTCTATCCATCTGAACTGTATTCCTTCTGTTTGGTTGGATAATATTTTCCTACACTGTTCAGAACATGCCACTAAAACTGCACAATTTTTAGCTTCGCGGCTTCAGAAGAATTGTTCTCGATGAGCATTTCTGCCTGCTGTAGAGATTGACTTTGTTAGAGTTCACTACAATTATATTTCATACATGTGCCTGACCAAGAGTAAGCAATTGGTTGTACTCCAGCGAACTAATTCGCAGTGGAATCGTGCTCAGAATAGCGAAGGATATCTGATGTCTCCTCTATCTTTTACTTGATCAAAATGGCAGCAATATTCTGCAAGTTTTCAATAGTTTTCTGATCAGCAACAGCATCTATCATCGACTGAAGTAATACTAGTTATTTTGATATTCGAATGTGCAAAGTTTTATTCTCTATGCCAGGCCCCTAATCAGACCCCACTGGGGAGGATAAAGTGCATATAATAAGGCCTTAGCCGACAATCAAAAATTTATTGTCTACCTAAGACAAACCAACTAACATGCATGAACCAGAGCTTGGAAGTTTGTTTATTTTAAGGGTCAACGGCTGTGCATAGCATCTATATTGAAAGGTGTGCACCTACTTTCTTGCATGATTTTGCTTGGAAATCCAATCAAGTAGCAGTGGGGATTAATCAAACAAGGTACTCCTATAACACATGTCGTCATTAGTGCATTTTTATGACATAAGTTCCCTTCATGTTAGTATACAATAATGGGCTTTCCTTTGCTTGGTCATAGTTTGTGTTTTGACCTTGGAAAGGTTTTAAAAATGTTTGATTGCCCCTATTTGGAAGCTCCACCTTTTCTCCCCAGCATGAAAGGAAAATTTTTGCTCTTGTAGAAATTGAGAATTTAAAGTAATAAGTTAAATGATGAAAAGGAAACACTGATTTATTTGTTTTGGAATGGGCTCATGTGTAATCACTTGTGAAACATTTTCAATCAAGCTCTCTTTGATTGGGTACATCACTTATAGTAGATAGATTTGGTATTTCGATTTCCTTTGTGGAATAATATTTTTACGAGTACTCAAGTCATTATTTAAGTTGCACTAAATCAAGCGCAATGAAGAGATTGATATCCATGCAGTTGACCCGAACTAATTTTGAGATTGAGGCTATGTTGTTGTTGTTGTACTCAAGTCATTTATATTGCAGGTGATGCGATCTAATCAAAGAATAACGATTATCGGATTGTAGCAACCATATTACAAGCTGTTACATTAGAGCCCAAACAATTTGTTTTATTGATTGCACTTCATAGTTTATTGAGTATATTTTGTAGATGTTGATTGTAGGTCACCAGATGCTGCCGTATTCCTTTTCCTAATCTTGGTAGAGTGTCCTCTTTTATATGGTTTTGGTCTGCCAAAGTATAGTTGGAGAAGCACTTCTGTATGGAAGCACATCTCAGAATCTATGAACAATTAGTTCAATTGAAGGTCTGCTTTACACCTAATCCAAAAGTCTTATCCAATTGAGCCAAAACTCTTTTAGTTTTAGGGACCAATCATTGACATTGAAAAGAATAATTAATAGCTGGTAGCCTTGGACATGACCTAGCAAGAGTGATTAGATAAATACCTTATAAATTATTAGGATTTGACCTATTTTTAAGCCCACCAGAAACACTATACTCTCATACCTCTTATCTAAAACCTGGGAAAGATCTAGCCTCCATTTATGCACTCTCTTTAATTTGAATTCATTGAAGTGTTGCACCTCTTACATCAGAAGATGCAGACTTGTTGCATGTTTCGCGACGAAGACAATTCCAATAAACTTTTCCATTTTGAGCTTGTGTCGCTCTCTCACCTATAGTTGAGGTCATCCAAGCTCCTCTATGATCAGTTATTAATGATCAGCGGGGCTTCTAATGGAGCACCAATCTCTCTCTAGCAAATCCAAACTCCTATACTCTTTTTTTTTTCAATGAAAATATGTTAGAAAAGCTTAACAAATTTCTTTATAGGGAAAGTACTTTGGTGTGACATGATTTTAGGTATTGAAAAGGAATGGATGTTGACCCATCAACCAAGGATAATACAAAACAATTCCATGTCAAAAACAAGATTGATTAAGACAAAATTGTGGAAGTGATTGCTTTGGAGGATTTTTGTTGTGTTTTGATTGAGAGAGCATGAACAATGGGCATGAGTTGTCAAAGTAACTCCCTAAACCTCCTCTTTGGTATTTGTGGGGAGGAGAACTAGTAGTCTTTGCAGTTGTCCTCTCTTTTCTTTTCTTTTTTGTTTTCTTTTTCATGTATTCTTTAATGTGATTTTATTGAACAACTTGTCCTCTCTCATCTGCTACTCAAACGTTGAATTTATTACTATATGATATTATTTTTTCTCTGTTGTGTACTTACAACTTCTGTATGGGCCCATTATAAGAACCAATCATAGAGTAGGAGTCGGTTAAAAAGAGTGGAGTAGGAATCAGTGATTCTAGTGGGTTCCTACCCAAGACCCCACCTATTAGTTTTGTTTTATATACTGTTTTTTAATTTTCCTAACACACATTTTTTGATACAAGTTTGCAAGGACAAGATCTTCTGTACCAATCTGATGTACAAAGGCATAATACAGCAAGACAACAGAATTATCAGGTGCTTTCAGAGACCTTTGAAGGATCGAAGGGTGCATCTTTGAAGGATAAAAGGATGTAAAAGTGGCACTGAAAGAGATAAACTTAGACCCCATGTAGCCTTACTAGAAAAGAAGTCTAGCCTATAGTCTCTTGCTTCTCTTCGTTTTTCTTCCTCTGCTGGGTGTCTCTCTACAGGGAAAATTCTCTGATGAGATTTTCAATGAAACTAAGGTGATAAAATTCTTGTATTTGACATTTCTTCATAGAATTTTTTGAACTTCTCTTACTTTTCTTTCTCCAAAATTTCTCATCTTTGAGTTTTGTTATGTGTGGCTAATGAGTTCCTCCTCTCTCATATATGTTTGGTGCAGAATAGAGAGTACTATATTCTGTTAAAGCTCAGATGGTATGAGAGGTTTTTGCATGGCAGGTCATGGAGTTCGAGAGAATGGACTGTCAGACTTGGGCCCTTCGAATCAACTCTCCCCACATTCGATCCTACACGGGATTCACCATCCTGTCACCACCTACATGTATATATACTTCACAAATCTCCTAGTAATCCATCAATTCCAAAATTAGTTGGGTCAGCTATATGGATATACTCTTCCATTGCGTGGCACTCGACTTAGATCATCTATGTCTGTATCTAAAAAAAAAAAAACTAGCTTTAACAACTGAAATCACTCATTAGTTTCTTCTGTTTTAGATTTTATATAGGACTATATCTATCTATCCATGTGTCTGCTTTGCTTTTACTATATTGATGTTTTTCTCAAGAGTATATTCTCTCATGATCAGTGACCAACAAGAGTCTGCTTTCAATTTTGGGGAGCTAGAAGAAGCAATTGTGTATCAAGGGATCAAGTCTGGAGATGATGAAGCCAAAAAGGGTATGTCTGTATAGCTTTTTATTCCATGACGTTTGCTAAACAAAACCAATTCCAAAATAGAGAGAGCGAGAGATGTAGCAGGTTTGAATTAGTCCAAACACGGGTCTAGGAAGTTGGCATACCTTTTGCAGTGCAGTAATCATACGAGCCAGGAAAATTTGAATCGCGTGAAGAATCAAACATGGAAATCTGACCTCTAGACATGATTTACTGACTCTGTAACTGCAAAAAAAGATTAGAGAATAAAGTCCTCTACAACACATTTGAAAACGTAAAAAAAAAAAAATAAAATAAAAAAAAAATCTGATCTTCAAAGATTTGGCTTTTGGTTTTGGTCATTGCAGCTTTGTTCACAACCAGACCATCTGCAACTCTGGAGATGTTCCCTTCATGGCCAATGAGATTCCAACAAACTCACAAAGTAATTATTTCTTCTGGGTCTCATTTCCTTTGAAAATCAGTTTATTTAGTACTGGGTGGTCATTGAAATCTGTACTTGAACTGCAAGAAATGAAGAAATGGCTTTAGTTTCTCTGGGTTTTTGTGTGTTCTAAGAGGATTATTCTTTGATGCCCACTTGAATTTCTGGCCTGGGTAGCTGGAAAAGCAGCTCAAAAGTTTGATATTCAGTTTCTTTGAATGATTTCTCGGGTACCCAAATGAGGTTCCATTGTGTTTTTGTGTGTTCAGGGCAGTCCAACGTCAGGAGGAGAGAGTACTGATTCAGGGTCTGCACAGAAACCAAGTTCTTGTAAAATCGATGCACTGGTAGTAGAATCAGAATCTCCTAATCACCATCATCAGAAATCACAGCAGAAACAACTAATAAAGATGGCGAGTGATGTTTCCAGGACAGGACCACCACCACCACCACCACCACCTCCACATAATCAACAATCCAAAACACAAGAAAAGGTGCTTCTTGACCACTGCTCTAGCTCTTACTATGCGATTATCTCCATTGTTTTTTCTTTCCAAATCCCAACAACTCACAAAAAGTTGGCACCCACAAGTTTCACAACTCCAGTTATCTTCAATTCAAACAACAGAAAGTCTCAGACGACATGTGATTTATTAAGTAATGGCTGGCATTTTCAGTCTTGTTTGTGTTCTATTTTCATGATAAGTTCCTGACGCCTGAAGAGTACAGACTTCAAAACTCTTAAGCCCCTATTGAGACAGTGCTGCTTTTAACATAGTCGCCAATTCGCCTTATTATCAAGTCCCAAAGCTTCAAACCAGGGCCCACTTTCATATCTATCCTTCTTAACCATTAATTTTTATCATAGCCATATGAGTTAGGATAGTGCTGACTCAAAAGAATTTTTTTATTTTAAAATTATTTTTAAGCAATAAATGAAGTAAACATAATTACGTAAATTTTTTTTAATACTAATCATTACTAATTGTTCACGTTTGCATCTTTATCAGATTTTATGTTCGCATTTTTTAGTAAGGCTGGTTGTGTCTCATGTAAATAGTGTGAGAGATGAAAATCGGAGTACTGATCCACTTCACAGAAATCAAGAAAAGGAGGATTTTTTCTTGCCAAACCTTTTCTAAAATCACTTGCTATCATTCAATGACCCAGAACTTTAAATTTTCTTGAAGTCCAAAAACAATTCGAATCCCAAGATTCAACAGAATCATCCCCTATAAGTGATGAAATCAGCAAAGACATTGTCTTGGAAGTTTAAGCTCATCAAAGCATGACAGAAATATTCAACTTTAAGCTGGTGAAGTTTCTGCCTCTGTTGATGCACAAATCCCCAATTTTGTTTTTTCTCTTAAATGCTCCCATTTTCCTTTATTTAAGTTGTGTTAAACTGTTGAAGCGTGTTGGAGTGAATATTTTCAGGTGTTACATGCTCTGGAATTACCTCCATAGAGTCCTTGACCATTGACTTGACTGCAAAGTCTGAAATCTTTTGCAGTCTTGACTTCAGTAGTAGTTAAACCAAATCTTTTACCTTATCTCATCTTACTGTTATGTCTGCCAAAGTCAAGGGTCAAAGGAGGTTACTGTAAATCTTGAAAAACCATGATTTGATATCTGATTAATGAGGGATAAAGTCAAGAGTTTCAATGATCTGTGATATCTTCTGAAATATAGTATTAAGCAGCCATTGTCCTTTGGCAAAGGTCAGAGAAACAACAATTAAAGGGTTATACTTCACTGCAGACTTACTTTCTCCTCTCCAGCTATAAACCTGTTCAAACCATTAACTTCACAAACTACCCCATCATTTGATTTTCTCTGTTTGTTTCATCAGTCTCAACCCTTCTGTTTTTCTCCTCTTAAATGTTGCAGAGGAAGGGACCTGGTTCAACTTCAGATAAACCACTTGATGCAAAGGTTACTATCTTTGTTTCTTCTATAATGAATAGCCTTCTAAGTAAGTACTCAAGTTTTTTGGTGTTTGATTTGTTTCAGACATTGAGACGTCTTGCACAGAATAGAGAGGCTGCAAAGAAGAGTAGGCTGAGAAAAAAGGTGGGTCTGATTCCGATCACCGGAAAACCTTCAAATCCCTGCTAAATCTGAGATGCCCATATTGTGTTTTTTTGCTTTTCAGGCTTATGTACAGCAATTAGAGACTAGTAGATTAAAGCTCTCTCAGCTTGAACAAGACCTTCAAAGAGCAAGATCACAGGTACCCTTGATTTTGTTTCTTCAATTAATCTTACTAATCACATCAATATTGATCTCTATATCTACTTTTTCTCTCTTTGTGATTCTTGTTTGTCTTATTCATACTACTATGCTCTCTCTACTCCATCAGGGCTTGTTCTTAGCAGCTGGTGCTGGCTCAGGAGGAAATCTCAGCACTGGTACTGTGCTTCTGATTCTGCTCATTTTCCTGCACATTGAAATTACCATTATACCCTCACTATTTAATCCTAGTATAGTAGTACTTAGGCATTGAAATGACCACATTGCCCTTTGACAATAAATTTCTCAACTTAATTTTGCTAATAATTGTAATATAGAATTTATAATTTGAGAATCACGCAACACTATTTCACACCTCAAGACATATTGACTCACAATAACTATTTACGTACGCTTGGGGATATGTATATGCAAAGATCTCGATGTATAACACGTAGATCAAAGTCACATGAAAAGCTTTTGTGAGTCCATGTGTCTTGTGGTGTGACATCGTTGTTGTTGTTATTCTAGTATTTTTTTTATTATTTATCATAATTTTGGCTCTTTTTGTTATTTTCTTCTGAGGTTTTGATTTAAGTTTTTTAGAGAATAATTTTTATTAAAAGTTAGGAGGAGAAAGTTTATGGAATTGAATTTTGTTGTGCAGCTGCTGCACTGTTTGACATGGAGTACGCTAGGTGGTTGGACGAGGACCGGAGACACGTGGCGGAGCTACAGACAGCGCTGCAAGCACACTTGTCGGACAACGATTTGAGGTTGATGTTGGATGGATACTTGGCCCACTATGACGAAATCTTCCAACTCAAAGGAGTGGCTGCCAAGTCAGATGTCTTCCACCTCATCACCGGCATGTGGGCCACCCCCGCCGAGCGTTGCTTCAATTGGATGGGCGGTTTTCGGCCGTCCGATCTGCTCAAGGTGCGTTGGATATGAGTAAAATTACCAAAATGTCCCTGTGTTATTTTTGATACATTGTGTATGCATGGGCATTTTAAACTAAAAAAAATGTTTGGTTTTCCTTGTTAGATGCTAATGCCTCATTTGGACACATTAACGGAGCAGCAGTTGATGGGAATATGTAGTCTTCAACAGTCGTCGCAACAAGCAGAGGAGGCCCTCTCTCAGGGGCTGGAACAGCTCCACGTGTCGCTGTCGGAAACAATCTCCAGCGGGCCCCTCAGCGAGGGGACAAATGTCCAGAATTACATGGGACAGATGGCGCTTGCTCTGGGCCAGATATCGAATCTTGAAGGGTTTGTTCGACAGGTAATACTTAATTCCCTTATATCAATTAGTCAATTTTTATCTCTAGGTCCATCTGTGTGGCACATTTTCACTGCATGCACACGTTAATGCCTTTTTAATTTGCCTTTGTTGTTCTATAACTTTATTAAGATGGTAATTTAACTGTAAGTTTACTGTTCGTTGTGTGGAGAATTGATTTTGAGCAATAATGGATTCCTTTTTTTTGACATTCTTTCATAAGATTTTTGGGATTATTCTCTCATAACATAACATTAGAATATGTGTGTTATCCTAACTTATCATCAAAGATTTGTAGTTTGGCCCTACGTGAGGAGGCACTACCTTATTAATGGTGGTGGAGCTTTTTGATGTTGTAAAAGTTGAAGTGTTTAATAAAGTTAGAAAACCAATACTTGGTTACAAGGGAAATGGAAGTGGAAATACCAGTGGGTCATGTTCCATTTGAAATTGAAAAGCATTATAATTAGGGGCACATTTGGAAATTTTGATTGGGATAATGTAAATTTTATCATTGTTTTTTTTTTTTTTTTTTTTTGAAAAAAACAGTGCATCATTGAGTTTAGATTGATAGATTGGATAACATAAAGTGGCAAAGTAGAGACCAACTTTTGGTCTCTATTATTTTTACAAAAGATTTCCTTTCTGTATGACACATTGTATGCGTTGGGTTCATTTCTCAATCTCTTGAATGTTTGCCCCACCTTAGCCTATCTGTGTTTTCATCTTGTAAAACCCAAATTAGAAATGCATGGCTTGATGCATTATCTTATCCTTTAACCTTATTTGTATGTAGAACTCGATATATAATGTTACATTAATTACTTGATCACACTTTTTAGAGAAAGTGGGAATACTGTTAAGTGTCTGTATAATCAATCATGCAGAAAAGTGGATCCAGATACATAGAACGTATCTAGTGGTCATTGTCTAATCTAAAGTTCATGTAATAGTTGAGAGGGCCCATAGGAGTTTTGGTGATTAGGCTTCTCAATTGATATTGTAATTATGCTGATCACTTAATAAGTTAGTGTCACATTAGAAAATGTTAATGATGACATATTAAAGTGTTCGAAAAATAACATAACATACTTGTTAATCCTAAGTTTCATTTCAGAGGTGAAAACTTGCTAAAACTTTGACGCCAGCACCTGTGCTTATTACAAAAGGTCCCTTCCAGAGTTGATAAGTCAAGTTTTGATGTAATTCTTAGTTTCTAAATGGTCACAGTCAAGATAATGGCCTGAAAGCAACTCTCATGAATACAATATTTGAAAAACAGTTTTGAATAATTATAATAATGCCTAGCTACCCCTTTCAATAGAACAAATCAAATTTGAATAAACATTCAAGTTTATATAAAATATAATCTAGCGTGTTATCTTTTCATTTAAGATTGGAAGAGTCCAAATAATTTAAAATTCAGAACTTTGGATTTCAAACGCATTGATGTTTTTATTTATTGGTACGCCCACCTCCTCTCCTGCTTGAAGGCCCCATTTCAACAACTATGATGGATGCACTGATTTTGATTGGATTTAAAATATAAGCATAATTTTGTCTACTATGCTTTGTTTAATTCTTTTGCTGGTTTGGTTCTTAGATTAACTATTTATTCCTTTTCTTCTTTAAATTATAGGCCGATAATTTGAGACAGCAAACCCTTCATCAGTTGCGTCGAATTTTGACCGTTCGACAAGCAGCTAGATGTTTTTTGGCTATTGGCGAGTATTACAATCGGTTGAGAGCACTCAGTTCCATTTGGGCGTCTCGCCCACGAGAGTAAGTTTCAATATCGTCATTTTTACTTTCTTCAAATCAACTGCACCTTCATAATATCAATGTTCTGATGTGAAATGTTTGCAAAATCATATTCCTTGTGATCATCATGCGCTTACTCTCTTATAGTAACTCTAGGCATTGCCTCTTATCTCTCAAATGTCTAATTTTTTTCTAACCAAAAAAATGTTTAGTTCCTTAGACATTCTTTTTTTTCTCTTTTGGGCTATTCTGAATTTTTAAGTTTTCTTTACCTTTATATCTACTTCTAAATCTAAAGATATGTTTGTTCCCTTGACAAACTTTATACATTCTTAATCCTTGTTATGGTTGTGATGAAGAATTTGCTTGTGCACTCCAAATAAAATTTATGTGCATCACTACAGCTTGAATTCATGTGCATTTTTTTTCGGAACCATGACTGTAGGTTTGTGATGACATAGCTCTTACATATGTGATGACTTGCAGGACCATGCTCAGCGAAGATGCCTCATGCCAGACTTCCATGGACTTTCAAGTTGTTCAAACGCCCCGCAACCATTTTTCGAACTTCTGACCTAGCAAAACACTGCTCATTAACTAAGCAACTCAGGTTTCACCTTCTTTGGTCCTTGTTATCTTAAGGTATGAATAGAAAGGGAGCAAAAGGGAGATATAGATTCGTGTTTTGTAAAGTTAAATCAATTCAATATCCCTTAAATATAGTTTTTTTTTTTTCTTTTTTTCTTTTTTGCCCTTTTGTTTTTGGTAGGAACTATTCCCTGTTTCCACTCCTTCTAAACAGGTTAAAAAAAAAAAGCCAAAGTAGTTAAAGAAAAGTTGATCTTAGATTATGTGTGTGTATTAAAGTTGAAATGTGGGACTTGAATTTTCAAAAAAAAAAAAAAGAAGCAGCACAAAAGAACCAAAAAGGGGTAATGAGGGGGTTGAGGAATTCGTGGTGGCTGCCCTTAATTTATGTTAATCGGTTGCAAGTATTCCATGTGTTGCTCCATTTTTAGTTGGTTTTGTTGTCATATTTTGCAAGTTGTGTGGGATCTCGACAAAGGGTGCTCACCACTTTAATCAGTTATCACTTTTATAGACCTTCCTAAAATAGCATCAATTTGTGATGTTGGAAGTGGTCTTATCCAAGTTATCAGTATAAGCTAAGAAGTGGTCTTATCCAACTTTTCTCACCTGAATTTTTATGAATCACCATTCATTTGGCTCTTGTTTACCTTTTGGAAAAAAAAAAGGTGTAGATTATTTATTTAATATGAGGTGGTTTTATCTCAAGGTGACCAACAAATGCTCTAGTTAGTAAAATTGCAACGGTAGAAATTGAAGTTTTTTTTTTTTTTTTTTCGGACAGAGTTGAACTTGAACCCACAACCTTTTCATCTATCCCACCAAAGATGTTTTGGTAATAGTAGACATTGAAGTTTGATGATATAAGAGTAGATTTAATGTATCATAAAAACAGATACCGTAAAATAAAGATTTGATTCAAGGTAAATTAGGACGCTTTGTTGCCAACTATATTAAATTGAACATAGTCGAAGAGTTTAAATCAAGTAAATAACTATAACTAATTTGAGATTGATGTTTTTTTGCTCTTGTTGTAGCTGGTCTTATCCCAGCTTTTTAGCTTAAAATATTACATTATACCAATCTATTGTTGGATCATGGATAATAACCAAAGTGGATAGTTTGCTGATTTGGTGTGGGGGAGTTGGCATCTTTTTTAAAAAAAAAATTAACAAATCTACTTTAAGTCTTGGACTCATGAATCTAGACTAAGGGATTTTTTAAATTTTTACAAACATTTAAAAAGCATCAAAATTTTTTTACAAGTGATTGTGTTTACTTCATGGCTTGAAAATGACTTTGAAATAAAATAATGTTTTGGATCATGCATCAAAATGTGCGAATCTCGGTACATATCTGAACCATTTTTAAAGTTGCCAAATTTGTAGAACAATAACAGTATCACATATTGATTGGCTTGGAAGTTGTAAAGCAAACACTATTTGAACGTAGGCCAGTATTCCATTTAAATTAATTTGTAGTGGGTTTGGACTATCAACTATTGTTGGTTAATAACGACAGATCTATAGAAATTTTTAATGTTTTTTTTTTCCTTTTTTTTGAGTCTTTGCATTTGGTTGGTTCTTTACATGGTAGAGAAAGTTTGTCATTGTTGATCAATACAATCTTGCTTTGGCAATTATTTTACGTTGTATGTGAACCTTTCTTTAGTGCAACTTTTTGTTGAAAATGAACCCATCTTAATCTCACTAAGAGTCATTGATCAGCGCAGTGGTGGACCAATTGTTCACGCCTTCTCTTCTCAACAAAATAATCAAAATCCAACCCATAAATCACTCCAGTGAACTTTTTTTTAATCGTGGGTGTCCAAGTCATACTTTTGTTTTACTATTCCCACGACAGTCAGTCGGGCACCCAAACCCATTATCAAGAGAAACCAACGTATTTGGTTGGTCATCAACCACATCTCAGTAACTTTACTTAGTGAAATTTATTTCAACATCTTTAGCTCAAATCATAGTGATTTCAGACTCATATTATATGATTCAGACCACTTAATACTGATTGCATTTAATGCTCTTGAACTTGTAAAGGCATCTAAGTAGTAGTAGTACTAAAAATTGCCTACCTGACATGATTTTCTAATTCCGCCACTCGACATACATGTCACTGAGATTGACGAAGAGTTTGACAGTCCCCCAGCGTCGCATCGTTCTCCCTCTGTACCATTTCTTCTACTCTCCCCTCATAGTCTCTCAACCGCCACTTTCACTCAACAGCGATTCATCTTCTGCCTCACGTCCCAGACGAATCTGCTTTACATAACAGCGAACGCGTTAAGCTATGTTCATTCATCAAAGCACACAGCACTCAAAACATCCATTTCAATTTTAATCTTGTAAAACAGACAGTATGGTAAGAAACATGGAGAGGGAATGTTGAGGGATGGCCGGCAAATCTTGTTGAGCCTTTACCAAGCAAAGACCAAGTTAAGGATGTAAATACTAACAACAAACTGTTGAAAGACAAATGAAGGTTTGAACTAGAAAGTCCCAACAACAGTACAGCCTTAGTCTCGGTTCGGCTACATGGATCCAACGTTTCGATTCACCGTGATTTAATCCAAACAGAAGCCAGCAAAGACGGGTCGAATCAACAAGGCGATCAAACCAAACAAAATCAGCTTTTAACAAGTTACCAACTTCTTACCTGTTTTAACACCATGCACTCCAAGCGCCAAATTAGGCAGCTATCTTACTAGATAAAAGAAACAAAGGTGACGACCACGCCTCCACTCGAGTCCGAAAGCCTTTCAAGCAAACATCAACTTGCACAGCTTTCTTGGTCCTTAGAGAGCGTTGCTGACGATGACATAAATTGGAGTGAATATCAGAACCAGAAAGCTTTCAAGTGAAAAACAGAAAAAATAAAAATAAAAATGCTGAATTCCATCTCTCAAAGCTTCTTTAGCAGACATTAGGTTCTGCAGCTCTGGATGCAAAACACAGTGGCTTCAAATTCACAATTTTGTACATGCACCTGATAAAACTGCATCTAAGAAATGTTCAAGTCACCGTCTTCATTTTGATGACACTCGGCACTAAAGTGATAAAACTACTGTGAAATCGCCAATGATGATCATGAACATATAAATTTAATAAATAAACCAACTTGAATCTCTCATGCGAAGAGGGTTTGGGGAGTTTGCTAATGATGTAGAAAGAGGAATATGTAAGTTAAATCGGAGATATGCACAAGATGATGCAATTAAATTAATCTCGACAAAGTTTTCATCAAAAGAAAATCATTTCTACTTATCACTTAGTTGATATGCATTATATAAGAAAGTTTGAACTATTAACAAAAACGAGACTCAAGATCACTCTCTTATAATTTAACTATAATAAGCATTCTTAAAAGGAACACTCGTCACCTTCAGATTTCTGTTAAGAATTCCCAATAAAAGTAGTTA
Organism: Stephania yunnanensis; assembly: GCA_039657365.1. Classification (NCBI taxonomy): domain Eukaryota; kingdom Viridiplantae; phylum Streptophyta; class Magnoliopsida; order Ranunculales; family Menispermaceae; genus Stephania; species Stephania yunnanensis. Next base: position 72,338,422 of record CM077580.1, read on the forward strand.
TATAAGACCAAGTGGAAGCAAAAGCAATACCAAGAGCAGCTGCCAATTGCAATAAACATTTTATGTGCTATATAAAATTTTCAACTTCCTAATACAAGGTTCTTCAACAGGTAATGAAATGCGAGACAAAATAGAGAATGCGAGACAAAATAGAGGTTGCATATCAGAGATTTTTCCATGTCAGCATTCGATAGGATTGAATAAATCAACTGTTTGTGTGATAACCTATTAAAATAATTGAGGGCGTTTTTAACATTGGAGGGAAAAGTAGCACAAAATTTTTAGAGAAGGATGAATAGTTGCTCTACACCTCCTTTTCACCGACGATTCCGTGGTCTCATTTCCATCTTATCCAATTGTTCGTGAAGGCAGTTAAATTTTATATGAAGAAAAAAAGATACTTTTACTGGAATTTGGAAAAAAAAAGTAATCAAAGAAAAAAGCATATTTATGCAACTAAGAAGACAAAGGGAGGTTAATGAGTTCCGGACTCCTACCTGAATAAAAACTTCAAAGACGATGACACCAGTATGGCAATCACTGCTACTATACATAATCCGGTAATCATATGATTAATATCCTGCAAAGCAAAGCAGATAAACAAAGCATAACAGACTTGTCATATAAGATAGCAAAGTTAAAATCGCATTTCATAGTCTGGGGTAAGGCCGTAAGGGAAGTCTCAAAACGTACAACTTAGAACTTTTAAATGCACCTGCTTAGGCAACAATATAAAACTTAGTTGACAACAAGTTTCGGCAGCTGAAAACTTAAATCAGGCAGAATTGCAGAAGCATAGATCTATATTAATGGTAAGTACGCATTCCGAATGCGCAACACTCTCAGCATCCCGCCTGCTAGTTCAATTGGAGTCCTACCAAATGTCACAAGAAAAAAAAATAAAAATAAAAATAAAAATCAGCAATCACAACTATGGAAATACAGATGAAGAGTGTAGAAAGAATGACGAAGACTTACAGGTTATAGAACATCATCCAGGCTGCTTCCAAGATACTTGCGGGAAGCTTGACACTCGCTCATTTAAAGATTTTTCTTTTTGTAGAAACTCATTTAAAGATTGGGCGTCCAGTGGAAATCAAACTAGAAGAGGAAACGAAGTAGCCTTTAACAACTCTAGTGAAAACCTCTGCAAGAGGTTTGATAGAGAAAAAACATATCTATAAGCTGAAAGCACATGATAAGTTTCAAGTTGAAGTAGATACGAGAAGAGTTACCTAATTATTCACAAGTATCTGAACTAGCTTCATTACCTGTTCACAACAAAACAAAAGAGTAAATAATCCATAAATTAATCATATCATGAATGGTGTCATAAAGACCTTAGATTCATCCCAAAAGTAAATGAATTGAAGTTCAAAACACTGTACAGAACTTGAAGAGCAGCTAAATACATGAATTATCAAAGCCAAAACTGCTTCACTTGGTGGAGATGAATGTAGTAATAATTCAATTAAAGCAATTTCTTGAGATTACAATATCAATCACAACTCTAAGAAACCTAAGAGAACTATCGGAACGAATGAGCTAACATAATTACTAAGGCCACTCCAGATGCAACTGATTGCTAGTTATTTCTATCTTGACAAACAACTTTAGTGCTCTATCCAAACTACTGAATAATGCACAAGGATGTACAATGGTTTGTCTTCACATAATCATGTTCAATTCTGAAAGGTCATCCATTGGTATCTCAAGCCCCATTGAATCGTGATCTTGCAGACCATCTTCATCAAAATTCAACCAAGAACTTAGATCTTGATGCGCTGCAAGATTGCCGGCACCCAAGTCTTCTATTGAGTCTATGTCATGCAGCTGCAAGTTCGTAAAGTCAGCCGTCTCTTCAGTTTCTTTAGATGAATCCTGAGGAGTGTTCCCAGATAAGAGCGAGTTATTTTCTCGGTTAACTTTAATGATGGCATCATTCATTTTTCCATTGGACCCATGCAATTCAGGGTACACAGGAGTTGATTCTTGAATTCGACCAAGAAGACCAGTTCCTGATGTGGACAACTGAGCTATCTTCTGCTTAGGCTTTGTTTTTGTCTTGCGTTCACCCCTTGTACCCAATGCCGGACGACCAACTTTGGCAACAGAATTTCTAGTGGACATATGCTTGTTCTGGTCCCTGTCTCTCTCGCTTCTTCTTCCCTTTGCTCCACCCACAAGAGTGCTCCCAAGACCTGATGATGCCCTCGATGCTGCACTGCCAGCAACATCATCCAGAAGCACTTCCTTCTTTTTCCCTCTGTTTGATAACGGGTCGTGTCTCACGAAAGCCGGATCAGGTGAATGAGAAAAGGCCTGAAATGCATCTGATGAAACCCCATCAAATTTATTACCAACAGCTGCAGGCAAAAAAAACCCAGGTTAGAAACAATAAAATGAACACATGACCAACAAAAACCAAATTGATGTCGATTATGCAGTATTGATCAGAGGTATATAGCAGCATTCCAAACACGGGACAGATTAGACACCTGATGTCCCGGACTCCACTTGATTGTTATGTACTTCAGCCATTACTTTCCCACAAACGCCATCATTAAATCTTGATTCGGTGTAGGGAGTTGCAGAAAGGGCATCCTGCAGTCCAGGCTCACTGAAGCAACTAGCACCAGTATCCTCAAATTTCTGGCATCTTGCCACAGTCCGCTTCACAAAAGCCAATGCAGCTTTCTTGGATATTTTGCCAAACCCGCTCTTTGAAGCATTATTTCCCCGGCAAGCCTGACATAATTGATGTAATAAGTATTCAGGACCATCCAATTAGTTAACTGTGTCTATTTGCACCAATCTTCTGATCAGGCCATTAAACCGGTGGTAACTTAAAGCAAACTATTCTCTAACATATAGACAAAACCAGTTCCTAAAGCCCCAGTTATTTTTCGTAGCATTTGATGAGTTATGGAAATGCAATGCAACTATAAAGGCCAACTTAAACAAGCAAGATTGGAACACTAATCAGTTCTTAAATCAATCGCCTGAGAGAAAAATAAGTAAACAATCACTACTTTTCAATGTATCTATCCCAGACTAAATACCTAATGAGCTATCAGACTACAATGAGGTAGAATATAGAAGGATGTTCTAAATTCGTGTTAGAAAATTCTTATGCTCGGATTCTATTGTTGAAGCACAAGTCAAGCAAAATAAAATACAGATAATGAAATCCAGTAATAGAAGGTAAGATGAGGGATCAGTAAAACTAAAGCGCAAAATATGCTCAAGTGATACCACCTCACTTCAATCAGCCACAAGGAAGAACTTATTCTGGATGAAATTCCAAAAAATAAAATAAGGCAGACAATAAAGCAAGGGACGATCCAAAGCTTCAGGCTTCAACTAAATGGAATACTGGTCATGGAAGAATCCTATTGAATTGGCAATGGTTTGTAAAACAGAATTATATAAATAAGAAACAAAAACAGACGACAAGCGTCTCCACATTTAGAATGACAGGAGTAAAAGAAACGGCACTAGAAAGCATAGAATGAACAATGAGCTCTTTAAAGCTTAGTAGAATGACTAGTGACATATTGTGCGAAAGCTGAAGAAACTGGCTGGATAATATGAACCAAAGATCAATGACTGCATAGTAGAAAGTTAAAGAAGATTGCACCATTGTTGACATATGGATGGGGCTAACTGCATGCTCAAGGGATTACAAAAGCCAACTCAACACATTAAAAAGATAAAAGAATTTAAGTGTCCACCTCAAAAATAAATAAATAAATGGCCTCCAACTGCAGAGAAATTTTTTTGCATCCGACCACACATCCTAAGTAGCTAACTCAGACATCATGTAATTATGTGATGGTTAAGGACAATGTTATTCCATGGTTTGGTATACAATCAGTGACTCAATGAGTGAACCTAGCAAAAGAGTTTTCCTTGAAACCTGAATCTAGTAGCGCACAATCTAAATGAACCTATTAGCACGTGATCTAACAAGTTACCAAGTATATATATGTTCCTTTGTAGGAGCCTAGAAGGTTTAAGTAATCTAGCAGTGATCAAAACCAAATCCAAGTAATAGGTTGACCAAAGGGAAGATAAAGAAAGGAAGGAGGAAGGGCCGCTCCAATATGTAAAAGGAAACAGAATATTGATAAGTAACTACCATCCGCTTCCTGTAAGACATTTCAACAAGTGAATCCATTGCACTCTGCTCATGGTTCCTGCAAATGAAAAACATCCTTATTGACTTCATTAACATTTAAGAAAAATACAGAACATAAGGCATATTATTGCTTTCCCTACCGCAATTTCTTCCCCCCATCCTCCTGAACTTCTTTATCTATCCGGCTCAACTGCTTTCTCTTCTTACCCACCTACAACATCATTGCAGAATCAACACATCAGTACTTCTTTAAAACCAAACCAACTTCAAATGCAACCCGAACTGGGCAATTGGTCCAATGTCAAGCGATTGAACAATGTCTCATTGATTTCATCATTCAAACTGATCCTTCTCGAATCAAAAAATTCAATTCACACATATGAAGGGAAAAATGACTTTTTAGAAACATAACGAAAGAGAAAAGAGATGTTTAAGCAATCCAACCTGTTCAAAAAGCCCCATCTTGCATGCCGCAATATTTTTATTGATCTCCTCTCCTTCAGCTAGATCCGGCTGTAAACAAGATGAAGAACTTAAATAAGAAATAGCAGTTGTCTTAGTAACAAAATGAGAAATAGCAGTTGTCAAATGCCTAAAATATTATCACAATTATATAATGAGAAAGCTTCTACATAGAATATGTGACATTGATGTCAGAAGAAACCATCAAGATTCAAAAACCTTCATTTTAAATGACAGAAGACAATAAATAAAAAAGCAGTTTCACAAGAAAATATTACACGATAGGAAACATAAAGACTCAAATAAATCAGAACCTACCACAACCTCTGGATAGATTCCAATGCTCTGAAGCTCCATCAAGAGTCTGTCCTCCATACACATATGTTCATATTGGTATTCAATGGAAGGAACACATGCATTACTTGTACGCAACGACTGTGGTCCATCCAGAGAGTTTTGACTAAATCCCGAAACAACTCCATCTGAATGTACCAAGCTCTCATCCCCCGTCCAAAGTTCATCACTGCATAGAGGACTGGGCATGCTAGAGCTCTTAAGACTGTTAGAAGCAACACTGCCATCACAAGAAAAGGTATCCACTAAATGGTACTTTCGAGGCCTAAACTCTACTTCTGACTCAACTTCAGATCCAACATTGTCTCCTTGTGGGAGCTCCGCATCTAAATTAATGAGTGCACCAGAAACAGGACTGTCACTTGCACCCTGAAACGGTGCATTTTTGCAGTCAACCTTGCGGTTGCGCTCTACAGCTTCATCGTCTCCAATTAGTGCTGAGAGAATTCTTTGGTAAAGTGGAATTACATCCAACTTCTTTTCATCATACAATTTTTCACTGGAAACATCAATCTCAGAAAGTTGATCCACCAAACCCAATTTCTGAGCTGACTCTTCAAGACCCACGCCGTTCAATTTGATTTGCTGCTTTTTTATCAATTCAAAAGATTGAGATGATGCCGCTTCTTTCTGCACCACTTCACCCTGAGAAGATGCAAGGAGGGTTAAAATAACATACGAATGGAATCCAGCTCCAAAAAATAAATAAATAAATATAAAAATAAGATAAGAAAATTCATTAATGGTCATTTATCATTTTGGATATTTCATCAAAGTTATGGTGACCGCATCCAATCCAAATTGCACTGTGCATGCATACATTCATAAGTAATTGCATTAAGTGTACAACCAAGCTCTAAAGGTTTAATGGAAATACCAGAGCATCATGGTCAGCACTGAAGAAGTGCCATAGATTTTCGTCAAGTTCCTTTGCCAAATTTAACTAATACACAATCCAAAACAAGAGAATAAAAGGCGACTTGTGAGCGAGACTTGCACACAAATAACCACATTATCAACAATTGTATTAAAACTTATTACCACCTGTTGCTTCAAGTAGGCATTTTGCTCCGCGCTAATAGAAACAAATAGTGGCTGTAATTTCTTCCAGAACGGTCCAGAATATGCGGCAACTGCAAGGTAGGCAAATTTAGAAGACTATTAATCATAATCAACGCAAAAAGTGATGACTTGATCAATAAAGAAAGACCAGGATGGAAAGGTGAATTGCATACATCTGGCATTATGGACAGAATTGGCAGCTGCTAATAATTCTTCACGGTCATCATCTGATTCACCTGCAAATAAAGGAAGAGGACAAGAGGTTAAAATGTTTAACATGTCAGTCAGCAAATGGCATGCACTAGATCATTTTGAGAATTTGGAGCAAGGCGCATGCTTTGAATTCGATGACCTTGCTTTCATAAGCTTCTAAAGTCCAATAAAAAGAAACAGGATTCAGAAACAGATTAAATAAAGTAAAATCAAGCATGATCACAAAATTCAGTTTTAGCAAAACATAAAGCACATAATAAAAATATTTGGAATAAAGTTTACTGCCTAATATTAATATATGGCAGGTAGTATTTAAGTGGATAAAAAAATGCAAACTGGGTCATCTAAACATTCCAAAACTTATCAAGTGCTTAGGAAGGAAGAAAGATTTGCCAAGGCTATAGCCATTGTACCAAAAGTATGGTAACGATAGTGTCCCTAAATATCATAGACCACATGCAAGATGGCTAAATTTAGTAAGTTACTTTCATTACCTGTCATATCAGAAGAGCAACTATTTAACAGATGACCTGAGCGATTAGAAGCTTTGCGATCAGATTGTTTCTTAGAAGGTGGACGACCAGATTTGCTGAATCAAAAAAAACGAGTAACTACTCATAATTCAACCAAAAAAGAGCAAAAAAAAAAAAAAAAATAGTCAGCAAAATTACCTTTCACTCTTATCAGGCCCAGCCCTCGTGCTTTGTAGTGCCCTCGATATTCCTGGATTCTCAAACTTTTCCTTTGCTGGAATAATGCAAGATCTTGACAATGACGAACCTCTTCCACTCCTTCCCTGTCTCCTCACACCATCTCCAATTTCTTCCTTAGCGGATAATTTATGGTTCTTCTTTGAGGGCAATAAGAAGGAACTCACTTTCTCAACGGCACTAATAGATTTGTCAACTATCTCGTCATTGTCCGTGCCTTTCTCTTTCAATCTAATTTCACCCGCCCCCGACTCCTCACTTTCTGACAATCCAACTGGAGAAGGAACATGCTCGAGTTTCATTTTGAATTGTTGGGTATTGTTGGATGCTCCTCTGAGCATTAATGGCCCACTGGTCTCACTAGAAGATATTCTAGCACCAACGTCTGGAGCAGGGAATCCCTCAGAGGACATATGAGAATCGTCGTGATTTGACATATGCGACACAAGATTTGCCCGTCGTGTGCGTGAGATTTTTTGTGGCCTTTGACCAACCCACTGAGCCACAGGGGGCGAAGATGATCCTGTAGGAACGGGCCGCTTTCGATTGTTTGGACCTCCCGTAGATTGAACTTTGCTTACAGTTGATGATTGTTCCCACCCATCAAGGGTTCCAGATGTCCGTGAAAAATGAGGAGATGAATTTAGCACACTTGAACCTGTTCGCGGCGCCCTAGAGGCCTTCCCTTTTGTAATTGGATTAGGGCTACCTGCTTGACCGTCTTCACGAACATTTGGCCTAGATAGCATGTTCAAGAGGACATGGTTAAATCCGGCACAAGTGAAAATTTAAAGAGGCAAAAAAAGATGAAGCAAACATACAAATCAAAAATTAAAACAAAAGAATACTAAGACAACTAATCTACGCTGAAACAAAACCAATAGCCAAACCTGTTGTTTCCCTTGGATATGGATCTCTCCTTGTCTAAGATTGTTGATCGGTCTTTTCGATCATTAGAAAATGAGGCATTTTCCAACTCATTCTGTGTGTTGCACGGGTATTTGAAGTAGACAACTGAGAAGCACCATCTACCTTGTTGATTCCAGAGGCTCCATTTGAAGGGCCGAGCCTAGAAGATATACGAAGTTCAATGAAAGAAAACAAAGTGCTTTTTCTTCTTTTATAAAAGATAAAATAGAAATTAATAAATTCTAGCATTGACAGCTAGGAAAGTTTCCATAACCTATAAATTTACTATATTATGAGGTCCACTCAATAACTACCTCAATAACTACCACATAAAAGAGTAAAAGCATTAGAATCCATATAATATAGCCGATAAAACAAATCTGTAAACAATTTAATGCAAGGATGGACGAATGTCAATGCTCCAACTAGTTAACTAGTCCTTACACAATACAAACCCTAAAACATTTCGACAAACAGTTTCATTAAGAATTCTTTAGCACTGTGCATATGAAAGATTAGCCGACCCCGGTTAATTTGGGACTGAGGCTATGTTGTTGTTGTTGTTGTTGTTGTTGTTGTTGTTGTGCATATGAAAGATCCTAACCACAGACATGCATTTGAATGATCGAAAGAGATGATTGGCCAATCTTTGTATTCCTTCAAAAACATTTAAATGAAGTGTCACATTAATATCAAGGTCCGCCAAGTTCCGGACAGACGACTGAAATTGCCATCAAAACCATAGGCTTCTAAAAATTTCACATCTACCAAATCACTTTTAAAATTAGGTTAATTACTTAATCTAAAGAAGGAAATGTATATAAGTCAGCTACTGTGCTACTTAGTCATGCTCTCTCAAGTTAAGACGATACATATAAACTCAAATAACTGGCACACGAAAAGATCTAGAAAAGAAAAGGCAAAAAGGCACATATACATGAATAAGAACCCACTGAGTCCTTCAGAATGGCTTTTAGAGAACTCTCACAAGAAATCATAAGATAGCATAGACAAATGAGGAAAAAAATGTGAAACTGTGGCAAAGAAGATACCCGAAGCCTTGAGCCTCAGAAGAACGCGGCCTAGGATCACTACCAAGCTTTGGATGCATCGCCCTTTTTAGCTCTCGGTCACCATCCATGGCTCTAGCAACCATGGTACCAACAGAGCGTTTTCTTTTCATTTTCTTATCCCAACCTTCGCCAGCAGCAGGCAGCCCTCTTATCTTTTCTTCAACCTGAACCGAACCGCCACCACTGCCAGCTCTAACCATGTCCTTGTCCATGATTGCAGGTTGCCTCGATATGACTGAGTTTCGCCCTTCAGACTGAAAATATGCAGTAAAAGGTCAAGATACAAGTAATAAGTATCTAAAATAGTCCACAGCAGCTTTCCAAGTAACAAATACATGTCCGTTACAACAACGAAGCCTCGTTTCCAAATTAGTTGGATCGGCTTCATGTTTCCACTCTGACTCAAATCGATTTAATGCAATCGTGTATGTACAAAATGGAAATTAAAAAGGAAAAAGGAAATATAACTGTATTAATTCATGTTTTGTTGAAAACTGAATCCACAAAAGGCAAAGCATGCAAAAGGTTTAGCGGTGCAACATTTTTTAAGAAGATTAACACTTTTGTACAGTTAAGATTGGATATATCAAGGAATCAAATGAGAAAAAATGGACTTCATGGAAATGTTAAGAGCTGAATCAATAGGGGGAAATTAATAAATATACTACACACTGACTGAACTCAAAACAGCTGAGGAATTTTCCAAATACAAACCCATACATCTACTATAGATGAGCGAGCACGCTTATTTAGAACAAGATGTTTAGTCCTATCCTCTAGTCTTTGTGGAACAAGATCTGGGGGATTTTGATGAAGCTGAATTCCCATCTTTAGCATATTTGCTCCACCTGATCTCTCATTTGACCTCTTCCTTGATAAAACGGTGTGGCGATACTTATCCAATTTGCTTATGGACTCCACCAACTTTTTAGCTCTGTCCCTGGAGAAAAGAAAAGATTTCTACAGTGAAACTCCACTACTTAAGGATGATGCAGTAACAAATTATAAGCAGTGAAATGCCAAACACAAATTTTCCAGTCCATATATTATAAAACTAGCAATTGCTTGCCAGGATGAAGGTAAAAATAAATTGATGTACAGGCAGGAATCCGTTGGTATCCCTGGTCTTTAACACTCAGCATTCAGTGCCCTAAGTTCCAACTTCCAACAGGTTGATTACTTAAAACGCACATTAGAAATAAATTCACTGATACAGAAATAGTGACTTAAGTAATATAGGAAATCCGTAATGCAGAATCCATCAATCAAAAGAAAAAATAATATAAATACCTGGCTTTATTAGACGTATCAAGTACACTTGCTTTTAAGCGCTTCAGCTCCTCCGATGCAATTAGCGGAGAAGCCTTAAGATGGGCAACTCCAAAAGAATGGTCCTCTGAGCCACTTCCAAGAGTAAAACCCAGAACTCTCCTAGCCTCTCCAGTGCGGGTGAATTTCTGATCACCCATCGTGATAGGCTCCAAAGCAAGAAACTGTGGGAGTGGCATTTCCATTAATGAGGAAGCACTCACTTTACCCAAACCTTGACCAGAGTTTGCGTTCCGACTCTCAACCCCTTCCCGAAAGCTCCCTGACCTTTCCAAATTAGCTCCAGAATAATTTCCGCGCGGCACATTTGTATAGGAGGAATTAAATGCCGACCCCTCTGGACTACTCGCCGAAAGCTCGAACCTAGTACTTCCCGCCATTACACAAAATCAAAGACAATGCCTACCCACATAAAACGATCCCCGCTCATTGGAATGCCCAAGCTCTCCAAGCTCTCGCCTTTCCGCTACTTACGACTGTAATTCATAGATTCATAAAGAACAAAAACATTACAATCGATTCTACCAACTCTACAAATTCATATAAACTACGACTACCGCCCACTCGCAATAGAGCTCATACACAAATCACGCAAGAAACAATTTGAAATCAAAACCAATCCGCGATCGCCACTTCGAAGTGGAATCCAAACTCCAGAGCTCATACATTGCACGAAAACTACACTCGCATAACAAATTCCCCCAAAAAACAACATCGACGAAAACGCCTAACTCGCCAAAACCACCAAAACCAAAACCGAATCAATCGAACTGAATTCCACACAGAAAAAACCCTAAACAAACGCATACACAATCAACAACCGAACAAGAAACGACATTGAACCACTAATCAACGCAATCCACCGACCCAGAATCTAGGGTTTTCGATCGAAAACCATCGCGCGTGATCGCAACAGCGTGAAACATTGAATTGAAGTGAAATTGATTCGATTGATCGATCACTGACCTGCATTCGCTCGAACGAGACGATCGGATCGAACTGGGAATCGAAAAACGAGCGATCGATTCAGACAAATCGTTGATTTTCGGAGTCTTCGTTGCTGGGATTTTCGCTGTCAAAGAAAGGTCGGCCAGGACCAAGGTTTTTAAATGACGAGTACGGGAGATCTGGTGATCCTGGGCGGTCGTTTAGTTGTGGTGATTGATGAACGATTGTCTGCCGCGTGGAGTGGAGTCGGGGTTGAGTGGTACTTCTGTGTGGGCCTGGGTTTGGATTTATACACGTGTCATTGTGTTAAGGCGATCGTGGCTTGGTGGGCGATATCAGGTTCTGATTTTTTTCTATTCTGTACGTGTCGCTACTTAGGTAACGAACGCAGTAACACTGAATATTGGCTCGCTTGTAAAGGAAGTACGTGAAACAATGGAGGGAAGTTTTTGCTGGCTAGATTGGCCATTGCTCTTTTTTTTTTTCTAATATGTGCGGGAAAACGCAAGGAGTGATTGTGTTTCGGATTGGTTGTCGAGCATTTAGAGTTTTGTCTCGACTAATTTCAAATTTGAAATAAAAAAACTAATAACCAAAAAGTTGTGACTCAACGTGAAGAGGATTTTTTTTTAGTTCTTAAAATTTTAAAACCGCGTAAGTACAGAGTTTTGTCGTGCATAAATTCCTTTTTTTTTTAATATGTTTTTAGTATATGCATGTATATTAGTCTCGTGTGAAATTAATCGGCCTTAATCGAAAAAGGTCAAGGCGGTTCGAACAACTATGGCTATAAAAAAAAAAAAAAAATTGCATAGTTGCATGTTAGTTATTTACTTTGGTCTCTTAAGAGCCGCCAATTGAAATTATATAATTTTTATAGAAATATCTCTAGAGGGATGGACAATGTCTAATATAGAATATTTGGGGGGTCATATCTTGATGGTTTACTCAAATATGATCTCATTCATTTTAGTGAGGAGGGTGCTTGTTAGAATTGTAATCTAAATTAGTATTAGAGCTTTCTAATTTGATTAAGGTTTGTATGTTTTTTTTTTTTTTTTATAGCAACGAGACTTTATTTTTATTATAGCCAGTAAATTATGTACATGATGAGAAACAATGTGTTTCTTTAAAAATAAAGTCGAAAAAACCTTACTAATGTAGTGGGGAAAAAACACGTCATCTCTATGTAATCAAATCTACCTCTCTATTCTCCCACGTTAAGCCGAGTCGATACCATAAACTTGACCTAACAAGGTTTGTATGTTTTTAAATAAAGGTTTATTCTCACGGTTGTAAATAACGAGTGACGAACCATATAGGAATCCTAGTCAACCGACTCACCTTCTTGATTGTTAGATTATCTCTAATGATGCCATTAATGACGATGGTTCATTTTCCTATCGTCAAAGTGAAGTTAGTTGTTCGGTTCAAGGAATGAAAATTTGATAAAATTAGTCGAAGTTTAGCGAAATTTATCGAAGTTGAAAAGATCGAAACGAAGTTCACGGGTACTTTATAAATTACAAAACTTCTTCAAAATTTGTGTTCAAAATCAACAACATTGATATATATTGATATGGATTGCTAAAAACAATGAAAAATTGCAAACATTCAGTAAAATAAATCAAATAAGTGTGTATGAGATGAAAGGGTTGAGGGTTTGTAATTGATAGTGATATTTATGGGTTATTAAGAATTTGAGAGTGGTTCACTTTTGCACATACATCTCTACCCCAATCATGTGATCCCTTGACTTTCCATTAGGATTCAATTTATGCGTGGAGATTCACTTTTGCACACACATCTTTACTATGTTTTGTAGTTTTTTCAATTGATGCATAATGTCAAAAAGTTGATATTTTCATTTGCTTTAAATACTGACCTATATAAAAACAAACATGTTTCATAATTTAAATTTTACTTATGAGAACGTGTAATTAATAAATGGTTAGAAAATCAAATTAAGTGTAATTATTATCACTAAAAAGTGATCTACCAAGACTACCACGCACAATATTCATGACTAGTGCCAATAAAATTGACTTGAAATCATTAAATTGTAATTTTTTTAGGTATAAATGTATAATTGTGTTTGTTTTGATATCTCATAAATGAGTTTTAGTTTATTGACCATTTAATAAAAAATTATTAAACTTCTCTAACTTAGCAAATTTTTACCAAAATTCTTCACGTCGAATTAAACTTCTTCAAATTAATTCGATTATCAAGAGGCGAATTATAAGACGAAACCGATGTTTTAATCCTTAGTTTAGTTCAAGAGGGCGGTGTACATCTTAGAGTAGATGTTGCAACACTACGTGGGTGGTGTGAATTTTAGTTCCAAATTTTAGCACGATGTAATAACATCTATCCGTCATAATATATTGTCTCAAACTAATTGCCTTTGGAACATACCAAAGACATTTCCCTTGACCCAAAAACTTTATCAAATATTCATTATTCAGTAGCTTTGTTATAAAAAAAAATTAATTAAAACCATCCACTTGAATTTTGAGTCGGATTCACGCTTACGGAGTAACTAATCGTAGACCTAAGCTTTGTGCACGGGCAAGACGAAGTATTAATATATCTGATAAAAATTAATTTGAATAGAAGAAAAAAAAACTTATTATACAATCTCGATGGTCTCCAAAACATTTATGGTCAGATGGATGAGACATCACTTACCAAAAAGAAAATCTCGATGGTCTTGAATCAAACATCATCCATTTTCTTTGGTAAAAAAAAATGAGATACACAACTCAAAATATATTTTTTATACATATACATACTATTTTCTATACGTACTCGTTTTTTGATAATAATATATATTATGTATGTCTCAAACTCAATTATAATATGTATATGGACATCCATACCTAGTCTTGACCCTATTACAATTACTAAACTCTTATCGAGGGTACAAATGGGTAGGGTACTCACCAAATTTTTCTACCCGCCTAATGATAATATATAATACTCAAACATGTTGATCCCTAACTCGACTCCCTAACTCGACTATATATAGTACGCATGTATGCTAATGTTAGATGAACGTATTTAAGTTAAAATTTTATAAATGACAAATTGGCACCCTATTTCCTATCCTACATAAAGAGTGATTGTTATGTGATATTTGTGTCATGTCATTGAGAGAAAAAAAAAAAAAGAGAAAATAGCTAAGTTACAAAGTTTTAGTTTGTGTGTATGTGTATAGAAGATAGATATATATATATATATATATATATATATATATATATATATAAAAATAAAAATAAAAATAGCTAAAGTAAAAAAAAAGTGAAAAATCTAAAAACAATCAAAGAATAGCTAAAAAATATGAAAAAATCGAAAAAAAGAGAACGAAACCTCCTTAAATAAAATAGAAAGTGCACCACATGTCACGCTCTAATTAGCTCTCGCATAAGATATTCCTAATCTATCTATCAATATATATAAAAAAAATACGTGAAAAATCACAAATTTAACTAAATATAATGAAATTTAGACTATTTGCCCATAAATTTTTATTGAAGATATCAAAAACTTTTTTCTTTGTATCCAAATCAAACTCTAACTCCTTATTAATCCATACACGTTTTGTTTTTTTTTCTTTATCTCCAAATCAATCATGTCCAATTCATTATCATCAATCCAATACCTTTTTGAATAAGTAATGTCCTAGCATGACTAGCTTATTTTTTTCATTCACAACTTATCTCAATCACATTAGAGAATATTGATAAGTTAAAATTTACTTGTATTTCTAATTTTTAGATTTTAATTACAATTTTAAATTTTGTTAATAAATTATTAGAAATTAACCACATGTCACGCTCTCATTAGCTCTCGCATAAGATCTTGAAACTATATATATATATATATGTCTAATTATACTCAAAAAAAAATTTTATTTCAAGCAAGTTTTTATAACTCGTCCGAATCCACAACAACAACATACTCTCAATCTCAAATTAGTTTTTTTTTTAAAGAGATATTTCATTAATCATAAATTGATTCGCTAATCCAATTTGATTCGCTAATCCAAAATTTTTATAACTAGACATAGAATATAGTACTATATAACGTTGAAACTCATGACAATACACAACAACAACAACATACTCTCAATCTCAATTTTTTTTTTTTTTTTTTATTTCAAGCAAATTTTTATAACTAGACATAGAATATAGTACATTGATTCGCTAATCCAATTTGCTCAAATGAATTGCAAATGCGAAATTGAAATAGTTTGACAATCATAAACTGCACTCTATAACGTTGAAACTCATGACAATACACAAATTACTAAAACTACAAAACGAATAACAAAACTTCATAACAAGGAAAAAAATATATAAAATTTTCAAACAAAAAGAAGACACATCAAAGACTTCGACTAGAGAATAAAACTAACTACAAAATAAAACCAAATACAAGATCAATCAAATGTTGCGTAAATTCACGCAATATCGTTGATGAAGATACATTGCAATAAAAATAAATCAATCTCCATAAATTTGATTAGATCTTTTTGTTACTGTAAGAACAAAATGCAAAAGACATTTAATTTGAACCACCACCTAACAAAAATCACAAAAAGTGAATCGAGAAGAAAAATTTTAAATTTTTGGAGAAAAAAAGAGGCCTAAATCTCAAATTAATTAGTTAGGATACAAGCAGAATCAACCTCCTTCAAATCTTTCAATTCTACAAGAATTTAATCCAAGTATTTTTCTAATTACTCAAGCAAATTAAACCTTGCCAGCATATCTCCACAACAAAAAAATATAAAAAATAAAAAATAAAAAAAATGCTACCCCTACTACTCCCCACCCCCACTGTAGTAGCAGATATGCCACACCAGACATATATTGTTGCTACGTCGCATCAATCATGACGCAGCCACAATGCCCACGCCACTTTCCATTACCGTGTCCAAAGCTCGCTATGGAGAGAACTCATCAAGCAATGCACAGACATACTTGGCAGTTCTTCACATACTTGTCGACGTTATTCACCGTCATCCGTTGATCGTCCATCGAGATTCTCATCCTCGTGCGGCTTTAACCACGTCAAGGGTCCACTGCACTCATATGGATGCGTCACAAGTTACAATCGCGTTGGATTTAGTTGGCACAACATCATTAATGTCTCGAATACAAGGGTATGTTTGGTTCAGCCATAAAAAATAGTTTAATTAGTTGTTTGAGTTTGAAGTCTAGAGTTCAAAATTTTAAACCTGTGTAGGGCTTTAGTAAACTTATAAATGGTAGTGCTAGCCTTCAAAACATATCAAAACCGTTAATATTTAGATCAAATCGAGACATTATACAAAACAAATTATTTTAATGATTCAATTGCTTGGTACGCTCCAAACAACTTACCACTTGATGTTAAAAATTTCTTTTAAAAAAAAAAGATGTAGAAGATAATGATAGCATTGTTACTAAATATTTAAAGAGAGTACTTACACGAAATAAGTTTGTATTCCATGACAACTTGATCAATAAATAATTAAATACTAACAAATATTGCTCCAATCCGGTCAATGATTAATATAAGTTGTTTTGTTCAAAAACACATATTAAGAAAAAAATCATATTACTTATATATTCAACTTATATTTTTGCCCGTGCTTTTATTACGCCATTAACTACACAAATTTTCTATTTACCTAATAAAAAGATAGCAAGTATTTAATTGCAATTAAATGTTAGGGGTAAAATGGGCAAATTAGAAGTAGATAAGTTTTTTAAAATTTGAAAAACGAATTATATTTTTGACAAATAATTTTTGACCAAGGATGACTTATAAAAATGATTGAATTAAGTATTTGGTTAGCTCGAAAACCACCATAAACCAACCATACAAAACTCTATTCAAATCGCTTTAAAGGGGTAGCCCAATACCAATTCATCACTTTGTGGATAAAAATATTATTTGAAATTGCATATTAATTTGACTAACAAAAAAAAAAAATCCCCAAAGAAGCCCAAACGGACCCCAACGGTGATGACCCAACTTGCCAACGTGTCACAAATCTATTCACCAAACAGACACCAGTGCTATGCCGCTTTACAGAGTAACCGTCTCGCGCATCGCTGCAATATAAAAAGGCGCCATAGAGAGTCCAGACAAACAAGTTGAAGCTCAAGAGAGGAATTACAAAGAAAGAAAGAGAGAAATCCATCGGAGTTGGTATCTCTGCAATGGCGCTCGCGAGCTTCTTCGTCTCCGCTCGGGCTAAGGTTTCGGATTGCGCTTCGCTTCCTCAAATCTCATCGATCGGTCGGACTACGCAGATCTCACTCACTCGTCGCGGTTTCGTCGAATCTGCAGGAATTGGTTTATCCGGAAGAAAGTAAGGCGATTACGTCTCCGATTCTTGATCGGATTACTGGTTTTGGTGAATTTGGACGTGTTTTGTTGATTCTGGTTTGTTTTGAGCGTTATTGGTTTGGTTTGTGTTGGTTTTTGAGGATTTGACTGAATGAGCTGATGATAGATGAATCGGATTACTGTTTCGGTTGAATTTGATTGTGTATCTTTGATTCTGGTCTGTGTTGAGCGCTGTTGGCTTGGTCTGTGGTGGTTTTTGAGGTTTTGACTGAATGAGCTGATGATTGGTGAATCGGATTACTGTTTTTGTTGAATTTGTTTGTGTATCTTTGATTCTGGTCTGTGTTGAGCGCTGTTGGCTTGGTCGGTGGAGGTTTTTGAGGTTTTAACTGAATGAGCTGACGATTATGAACCGGATTACTGATTTTGTTGAATTTGGTTGAGTTTTGTTGATTCTGTTTTGTGTTGATCGTTATTGATTTGGCCTGTGGTGGTTTTTTAGGTTTTAACTGAATGAGCTGATGACTGATGAACGGGATCACTAATTTTGTTGTATTTCTTTGATGATGTTTTGTGTTGGTCGTAATCGGTTTGGTTTGTGGTGGTTTTAGACTTTAGAGGTTTTAACTGAATGAGCTGACGATTGATGAATTTCTTGGTTTGGGAGAAGGTTTGGTTTAGATGTGTTTAATGGTTGTTTGACGAGTTGCTGAATGACTGTGGTGATGATGAGGTATGTGTTTGTTGAATTTAAGTTGGTGTGTTTCTTTAGGTATGGTCTGCGAGCTACGGTAGATTCGACGAGGACGGAAGGATCATTTTCTCCGGTTAGTGTTTTATTTACTATTTCTTGACGTGTTGATTGGTTAGTGGTGGAGAGCTTAATTGTTTGAAGGACAAGTTGACAACGAAGAAGAGTACTTGTTTGCAATAGCTGTTCAATTGAATTTGATAGCGTGCGGACTGAGTTTCTTATAAATAGTGCATTGCTCCAGTAGGGACGTTGTTTCTCATCAAAGTCCACTTGGACCCTATGGTTTCATTACCTCACTCGTAAAATATATGCAGTTAATGTTAATTGTCTGTTCCTGGTGATTCAATTTTCCCTCTTATTTTGTGTTGCATATAGGTATTAGTCATCAAGTTGTGCTGTGTATTCGTGTGGTTTTTCATTGCAATTGTTCTCTCTCAGTATAGAATAAAATTGCTCATTTTCTTGAATTTTGGTAAATTTGAATAATTTTTACTATGGGAATCATGCAGTCATTAAATTCCCTCCGCTGCTCTATCACGGATGCTATTTAGGATCTTTCATCTTGTTTTCCATCTCAGCTCCTTTTTTTTTTCTTCTTATTGATAATCTGTCTTGCATTTTGATCTCAAAAAGAGCTCATTCCTTCACTCAATAATCTGCAACCCTCTAAGCATTGGATGTTAGATGTTAGACTTAATTGGAAAGTGAGGGACGAATGGGATATGGCAAAGTTAGTGTGTCAGTAGTGTTTGATATTTTAAAATATCGTTGTTATCTTGTCTTTCTTGTTAAAATCTTCCACATTGAGCAGAAAATACTAACAAATCATTTTAGTGGCAGATATCCGATCAAGAGGTTGATTCTGTTCCTATGCCAGTGGTATTAATAGATCAAGACTCAGATCCTAATGCAACAATTGTTGAACTTAGCTTTGGAGATCGTCTTGGGGCTCTTATTGACACGGTAGGGTAACTTCAGAACTCCTTTGGCTCATTCTCTGTGGAATTTTCTTGATTGCTATTAAAAATCGCCTTGAGATGGTGACTTCATATGTTGGCTATACATGACAAAATTGTAATTTTAACTGTGAAATGAAGTATATGGGTGCATAATCACTGATCCTTTGATGCAGGTTAGTTGTTTCCACAGAACTATTTTGTCTTAGATGCAACATATTTACTTGTGAGTGATAAATGATTGAATCAAAAGGAGTCATGCAAGCAAACAAAACAGAGCTGAAAGTTAAGTTCCGTAGGATGGGAAAATAAGAAACTTATGATTCTGTAAAAAATTGTAAATGCATCGCCAACAGAGTTCATTGGCATCATATGAACGGATCCTTGTTATCAAGTCTAAGGTTGGGAGTGGGATATCACTAGCCAAAAGAAACAACAGAAATCTCATAAGTTTTTCTCTTTCTACAGAACAGGAAAACGCATCTAATTTATAGACTTCTGCAGCATATGATCAGCAAAAATAATCAATGTTTCATGGAAATACGAGTGTAAGCTCAGAGTAAGAACTATAAACTAAGAAGGAAATTTTGAAACTGATGAAATGTCTTGGAAAACTAGGTCCATGTGGTCTAAATTTACTGGTCATCTAGTTCTCTGGGTTGTCCATTTAAAGCCTCAACGATCTTTTGATTCCCACTGCATAATGTCATTGACGCATATATTTAGGAGAGTCATAAATATATCTGTCATCTTCTGGCAAGTTGCATATCGGGATCTTTTGATGAAAATTCCATTTTTTGATACTTTTGGTCAAACATTTGTTGCTGTTGCCACTTATCACTTCTTTGCCGGTGATGGTTTTAGCTTTTACATTTATGAAGGCTCATTCCTTGTCTACTTTCTCTTACCCAGTTGTGATGAATAATTTAGTTTATGCATTAGTAGAGTGTATAGTTATTAGCATAGTAGAACCAAAATAGTGGTAAAATTAGAGATTTGGTGTCCCAACTTGGCAGATGAAGGCTCTTAAAGATTTAGGCTTGGATGTTGCAAAGGGAACAGTTACAACTGAAGCTTCAGTTCTTCGGACAAAATTCTACATTACAAGATTGTGAGTATTCTTTTTATTTTACCGCCTGCTTTCATGTATCGATGCTTGGGAAAATTTGGTCATTACATTAACCCCTCATATACGTTATTGATGTTGAGCTTGGGAAAGAAATTTGAACTTATGCTTGCTTTCTTGCCTATAAATTGATGCAAGTAAGGCTGGTCTACAGCAAGGAAGAGTAAAATTGTGAAACCAGTGGAAATGTATGTTTTTTGGTTTTATTTTATTTTATTTTATTTATTTATTTATTTATTTTTCATATTTTGCTTGTTTACCTTTGTTATGTCACTGATAATGGTAAGGTTTTACTTTTCATGTTTGCTATCTTACTTTTCATATATGTATGTATACTACTCTTGGGATGCATTAATTAGGAGGGATTTGAATGGTTTGAAAAACTCACCATCAATTGCACTTAATCGAGCACAATGGAAAAGTTTGATCCATGTAGGCGACCCCAGTTAATTTGGGACTGAGGCTATGTTGTTGTTGTTGTTGTTGTATGTATACTACTCTTCTTGAGTGTTGTACATTATTTAATGCATCTTCTTTTATCATTGTCATTGTTTGTAGGAGGCCTTTGTTACCCAATGGATGCTGCTAAATCAGTCATTACTTCATCAATATCCCTACATTTAGTTGTTTTATGTACAGTTGTTGGTCACTTAGGACTGACCTTTTTCACATGTTAGGCACACTGGGCGCAAGGTCGAGGACCCTGACATGTTAGAGCAGATTAGGCTTACAATCATCAACAACCTTTTGAAGTTTCATCCTGTACGTGTTTTAAACTTGGCACACTTCCTTTTATGATTCAGTGTTTTTTTTTTTTTTTTTTTTTTTTTTTTTTTTTTTTTTTTTTTTTTAATTCTGATTGCTCATGCTTTCCTTTACAATTTAGGAATCTAGTGAGAAACTTGCCATGGGCGAGGCTTTTGGAATAAAGGCTCCAGAGAAGAAGGTTGACTTATTTTAATTGATTTTTTTTTTCTGAATTATTAATGTATTTAATCTGCTGATTATTTTTATTTCTTTCTTGGCATGGAACTACTTGGTTTAGTTGGTTGACTTAGTTGGAAAATATTTATTTTTATGCTCCATTAGACTAATCTCTTGGGCGTCTATTTTGTATTATGTGAAAGTATGATAGCCATTTTGCTTCTTTTTATTTTCTATCTTTTTTGTTTTTGGGTATTAGAAAGTTCATAATTTCATAGCCTTACATTTGTCTATTGCATGGTTCTTGATGTGCTTATGTTGCATGATCTATCAAGGAGTCGTGTAGTGAACTAAGTATTCATACGAGACTGGATAACATGAAAAGCATTCTGCACTGTATTGATAAAGTTTTTGAAGGTTACTTGCTATTATTTAGCCGAGATTCCGGTGTACAATTTTTGGCTATAATAAAATAAAGTCTCGTTCCTATAAAAAAAAAACTATTATTTAGCCGAGATAGGTTCTGTTATTGAAGGCACTAACATGTAAACAGTCTTACACTTTTTTGATATATGGACCTTATCGTCAGGCAAGAAAAATGTTAAAAGTGAGTAAAATAAAGTAGTTGCTTAGTTCAGTTTGTGTGGTGTGGGCTGGCAGACATTACTTCAGATTAAAACTGAATAAATCTTCTGATATTTAAGGGGTGAAACAACCACTTAAAAATTCAATATTAAAAGGCTTAGCAAGTTATTGAAAGATTGTTTGGTTAAACTTTAAAATGCTATAATTCAGCATGTTGGTTCTTAGGCCATGCAACATCCGGAAGTTGGAGCATGGATGTAAAAAAGCCCAACCTAGATAATGCCTCCAACTTTGTTATTATTCTGAAAGTAAGCTCTATAAGACTATAAATATAGCGTATAGATGAAGATACTTTACACATCTCACTCATATTGAAGAAATTCTGTGCATTAGTTGAATTTCTTGTCAGCTTAAGTTGTTGACAACCCAGTAAAAAGCCGTTATTGATTCCTAATTTTATTTTATTGAACTCAAATTGATTCCTAATTAATGAAAGCAGCTTGATGTATTTGGTTTTATAGCAGTTTCACATATACAACTCAATGGTTGTGGGTCTGTAATAGTTTCCATTGTGTATGGCCTAGGACCTTTCTATGATGCTTCAGATCATTTATTCTGTGCATTTAGAATTTGAAACTGTATTATGTATCTTGTAAAATTTGCCGGTGGAAGGAATAGGTATATGATGTTTACCTGATTCCTGAATGACTTTGATCTCACCTGCTCGATTTCTTCACTATTATACTCAAATGCAGCTCGATGTTGATATAACGACTCACATACAAGTCAAAGATGATGGGCCCAAGAGAAGGTTTGCGACTTCACTTGAAATTTTTTCACAAGAATTCTGTAGTATCTCATCTTTACTAATTTAAACATGAATCACAAATTGATTCATGGATGGCATTTCAGAGTTCTCTACTCTAAAGCATTGATTGAGATCTTGACTTCCAATGGAAAAGTTACCTAGATTCCTGTTCAACTCACTTAACACGATATCATGACCAATATGAAACTTTATCTGACTGTTTCGATGGGCATAGGTTATAATTCTGAATTTCTATAATATTGGGGTCACATTTTAATTCGTTTTAATCTTTGAAGATGCTTACCACCTTCATCATCTCTACTAACTTTATTACGTCTTATTCCAAATTAGTGCAGTTATTGATTATATAATTTCTTGTTTGTTGATTATCCACATTTACATTCTCATTTTTTTACTCTTTTCATTGGATGTTCCTACCTTTTTATTTTTACACAATTCCCATAAGTCTAGTTAACATGCTCTTGTTGATCCTATGGATTTTTCACAACTTTTAACTTTATCTCTGGGAAAGTGATGTGGGTGACATGTGATACACAGATTCACTTCAAAGTAGTTGGAATTCATTGGATACCATTGAGATGCGAGCATGTTAAGAACTGACCGAGAGCATTTTGTTGTTTATTATAATTATAGTTTTTGGGTTTCGTTTTACCTTTTAATTGTATGGCTAATTTAGTTTTCTATCTCACATAACTTGCAATCTGTTGGAGTATATAGTCCCAAGTTGAAAATGTAATAAGATTTGTCGTGGTATATGAGTGGAGTAGATTGGATCCTAGCACTAGGCAATTGGTTTTGTGCAAGATGAACTCTAACCCCATTTATATGCCCACGTGTGCATGTGTGTGGGCCAACACTCTCTGAGCCCATGGATTTCTAGACAATCCTTATTTTTGTATTAGCAGTAAAACATGTCCTACTTTGTAAGTTTTTTTTTGGGTCCAATAGTTTTAATGATTCTACTGAACAATCTGATCATCTATGAATATGATGATGCAACTTCTGCTTCCCATGCACAATGGACATTTGATTACTCTATTAATAAATATCTGGTTTTCAACCCTATCCTTTTCTTAGGATTGTTCCTAATGTATATTTTAACTGCAAGTGCACGCTATAGTCTATTTTTGTAAATGAGGATATCCCATCTTGAGAAAGCCCTATTGCCCGCTACATGCAGCTTCTTATTCAAATCTAGTCTCCTCTCTCATCTTTAGGACAATTCTCTGACATTTAGATTGCCTTTTTCTCTATTACGATTTTGAATTCTAATACTAATAATAATGCCTCTATTGTGATTTTTGGTTTCTGATATCTTTGTGTATTTGATCTCCAAAGTTGATCCTCTTTCATTTTGAAATTGGTTTCTTAATTTCTTTGGTATCTTAAAAGTCAAAGTTTTGTTCCATAAAGTGTGGTTTTCCATGTAGGGTCATATAGTTTTTGTTTCTACTCCAACTGAATTCATTGATCAATATAGGTCATGGTGCACTCTTCTACTTTTCCTCAACTAAGCCTTTTGTTACCCTCTCCTGTTTGCCTCTCTAATGAAACTTGCCTGATTACGTCAGATTATCTTTTTTGGCCATGAAATCTTTCCCGTCTGTCTTCTGTTTATATTTCTAGATCGACCTCGTCATTAAAGCTTTTGTTCATTTTGCGCTTCAATGTTAATAGTTAACAATGACTCATTAGCACAAAAACCTCCAGTCTTGGATATCATAGATATATTAGTTAACTAGTCATAATATTTGTTCATTTTCTCTCATACTCACACTATAAACCGTCTCAGCTAGTTGTTATGTAGTTTTCCTGTCCAGGTTTGTCATTTCTTTTCCTACACCTGTAATGGATGCATGCCAAGCAGTATAGAAACTTTATGCTGTAATCACTGTACTCGAGACTGAAATATGCGCCCCTAGCTTTTGTGCCTTGGCTAGACCTGGCGAATTTTCATGTTGCTTATTTGGTCTCATACAATTTAACTATTTTTTTTCATAGTATTTTCATTTGTCAAAATTTGGTTTCTTCAAATAAGGATATGTTCTTACATAAGTCGTTGTTGCCTTTATACTGTATATAAGTTATTGATCTGTGCTATGCAGTTGTTTGAGGAAATGAATGAACTTGCTCCCATACTGGTACACTGATACACTGATTGATTGTATGAACGATCTGATCTTATATTCTCTTTATGTGGCCCCAGCTTGCTTTCTATTGAGACAGCTGATCGATCTGGGTTGTTACTGGAAATCGTCAAGATTCTGGCTGACATCAATGTCAATGTCGAGTCGGCAGAGATTGATACAGAAGTATGTTCAAAGAACTTCTTATATGTGCTTTCTACCACGATTTTTCCAATAACCATTTTACATGGTTTTTCTTTGTCTTCGGACAGGGTTTAGTAGCCAAAGATAAGTTTCATGTCAGCTACAGAGGAGCAGCGCTAAATGACTCTTTGTCGCAGGTGAGGATTACTCATCTCTTGTAATTTAGGTTGTGTTTGTTTCACAATTCTGTATTATGTTTCCAAAAGCAAACCAACAAGCAAAATAATAGCAAGATTATGTTTTGTGTGTGTGTGCCACCAAAAATTTTATCAGATCTTCCCCCAAAGCATGACTACTGAAAAATTAAATCAAAGCTTTGAAGGCATCTCTTGGAAAAACTTTCCGAATCACAAGCTAAAGGAAGCCATAAGTTTTCCTGCCAACTTTTTGATTCAAATGAGGTTAACCCTTTTTTGTTTTTGAAAGCTAGAGTCATCGATGACTTTTTTTTTTTTGGGCCGCACTTCAAATTTTACAACTGTTTTTCATGTATTTTAAAAGATTGAAAAAAAAAAAATGCTCTTTCTTTTGTATACAGTTGTGTTTTCTCTTGTATCTGGAAGCCTGACAGGATTATTATGTTATGATTTAATTTGGATTAGCTAGTCTAAAATAATGAGATTTTTGCAAGTTTGAAAGCATTTGAGGAAATTCTCGCTGAAACTGGGTTATGCGCAGGTCTTGATTAATTGCCTGCGATATTACCTTCGAAGGCCGGAAACTGATGAAGATAGTTACTAATGTTGGGATCCGAATTCAACAACTCATGGCTTGATCCAGATCGGCCAACATGTACTACTAGCACTCAATTCCTGTAAATAAAGTCTCTGGTGAGGTAACTCATATCTTTATCATGTACCCTATCTTTCTGTGATACTTGTAATGTTCATGTTCTCTCTTCATGTAGCCGACCTCAATTAATTTGGGGCTACGACTTTGTTGATTGTTATTCTTGTTGTTGCCACCATTCCAATCATGTATAACTCAAAAGAAACCACATCATCATCAACTTCCGTCCACCCCAACTAATTTTTGCAAGGTAGCGATGTTCTCTATTAGGAAAATATCGACTGTTGCATGGTCGTTGTCATAGACTGGCACAAAAGACCGCTAAGGGGTGGTCCAACACATGACTTTTATGGGAAATGCAAAAGTAACTCACTTTAGGCATTAATCTAATTTGAAAGCTGTGCATTTTATCTCGAAATGCGCAAGAACACATCTCGTCGTGTTCAGAGGCCAAAGTGGGTTACTCTAGTCACTTTTGTTTTTGTGAATAGTTCTATATAAGTAAAGCCCTATTACGATTTTACAATTAATCAAAAAATACTACAAACACAAAAGCTTTTGAATTAAAGTATAAAGCAAAATGTGTTTTCGAGTTTTACTGTCATTTACCAAAGTTCTTCAAAAAGTGTTAAAAGCAAAAATACTGCAAACACAAAAGCTTTTTAAATTAAAAGTGTAAAGCAAAATGTGTTTTTGAGTTTTAAGTGTCATTCTACTAAAGTTATTCAAAAAACGTTCCTACTTGATTAGAGTTATGCTACACAAATCATATCTAACACTCATTTGATGTTGGAATTGTATCTTGTGTATTTGTGATTTTAGATTGGAAAAAAAAAAAAAAGAGTGATTACACGTCGATTACGCGTCTACTTTGTTCTCTGTCTTTCCATTTCCAACGGAAAAAGTTTTGTTCCAACTTTCTCTTTCATTTCTTTTTCGTATAAAGCATAATTCAGAAAAAGTTCATTGTTTTCGTGATTGTGTTCAGGTTACACGTCACTGCAATTGATGCAAACAAAAGCATAGCTGCAGTATTAACAGTGCTACATCATCCTTTCGAGTCAAAACAAGATTTTCATTCCTCATACATGCTTGCCAACTAAGGTACAATAGATGTACAGTACAACTAGGCGTTTGAATAAGAGAATAATAATTAAACAGAATTACAACTCTCATAACTTTATTGGTTTCATTACTTACTATAGCCCTTCATCTGTGCACAAAAGGTTCACAGACTTGGAAAAGACTTCCAGACATGAAATGGTAAAAAAAAAAAAACTTAAACGATCCTATTCACAGAGCAGTGCATCAATCGAGTTTCCGGGTCTAGAAAGCCATGTTAGGGGGGAAGCTTTCTTCTGCTTTGGCTGCTGTATTTACACTGCATTCCTGAAACCTGATCTAGAAGATGTACAGAGAGAATATGCCGAGGAACCAGGAACACTAGTGTGTTGATTATAGTTTTCACATAACCTCGGTTTTTCCGCGCTAAGGCGTGCTAAGTGTTCTCCTCAGCACCCTAAGCTTCTCTACAGCCTTCTGTGCCTTTGTTGGTGGCTTCTCTTTCATTTCCTCTTGTAGCTGTGCAACACAAGCAAACACCACACCAATAATTAAATGAAGCTATATAGGTATTCTTGGACATACAGAGACAACACAAGACCCCTAAACATCGTTTCAATTTTGTCATAGCTTTCTTGTTTAGTCAGAATCATTTTTCCAAAAAATTGGATGTTTAATATCAACATCATAAAATGAGAACAATTAAAACTCCTTTATTAAAAAAAAAGAAAGAAAAGAAGGCAAAACATTTTTTTAGTACTTAAACTTTCAGTTTTTTATGCTTTGGTTCTTGAACTTTCATTAATGTACATTTGATCCCTAAACTTTCATTAGTGTACATTTTTTGTTGTACATTTGATCTTTGAACTTTTAAATTTTTTAATACTTTTGATCCTTAAATTTTGTATTTTTTATGCTTTTAAAGAAATTAAATTTTCTTTTTCGTCTTTTGTTGGTCGATGTGAGTCGTCTGGTTTAATAATATGAACAACTTTACTCTTCTTGGTTAGCTATGCGGCACTTCTATTACTCACGTCAACGAGATCTAACTCCTTAAATGATGGAAAGACCAAATGTAGGTAGTGACCAAATGTAGGTAGTTTTGAAAGTTCTGGGACCAAAAGCATTAAATAAAAAAAAAAACATAAAGTTTAGAGACCAAATGATGGGTTTTGGCAAAAAAAAAAAAAAAAAAAAAAGGGTCTTCTGCATAGGGGTTCCTCTTGGCAGAGAATACTGGCATTCCTTGTTCCTAAGATCCTATGCCCACTCCGGTAGGGCAGCACATGTGATACCATACAATAACAACCTTAATTATCGATCTATATCGAATATTGGTATAGATGGTCCATTTTTTAATGGAATATGTAAGTCTTCCTTGTATGAATGACTGTTATGGAAAAAAGTTAAGAAAAAGAGAAAGAGAATGGAATATAAGGATGAGACAATTACCTCTTGCCGCCTCTTCTTCTCAGCTTCAGCCTGTTTGATTTCAAATGTCAGTTGCAGATATAATCAAATTAACGTACATGAATGCAATAACAAAGTTAAAGC
This sequence comes from Stephania yunnanensis, assembly GCA_039657365.1. NCBI lineage: Eukaryota > Viridiplantae > Streptophyta > Magnoliopsida > Ranunculales > Menispermaceae > Stephania > Stephania yunnanensis. Next base: position 72,366,877 of record CM077580.1, read on the forward strand.
TTGCACGCCAATTTATGTTATGTAAGAGTTTGCGTTTACTTACAAGCACCCGCTTGAGATGGGCATTCTCTTCTTTCAGCTGGTTCAACTCTGCTTCCAACTCCACAGTGTATGCCTGAAATTACAATTGGAGGTTATTTTCGTCTGAATTACTTCATACTTCTTCATTGACAGGGGTACAACAGTACCAAAGTAATAGATGAATGAACAGAAATACTTGAAAGAAAAATTTTCCATTAAGCCCAATCCGACCTTTAATTTGACGTCACTTCTTTTGAACATTGTTCCTATACGCTAGCTAGAGACGAATCAAACTCGGTGCAAGACATTCAAGTTTAATGGCTTCCAAAGAAACCTTCCAAGTAAAATACCTTTTGTTCTCATCAAATTCGGTCACTCCTGACTATTGTGTAAATGCAAACCACATATCATTCTAATCGCTATAGGCTTTTCTTAGAAACTTTGCTGAAAATATCAGTTTATTCTTGGGGTTCCGGGTTCCTGATTTTGTCCCCCAAAAAAAGTGAGACCTAAATTCTGCTATACCTCTTCACCTTCACTTTTGTTAAGGTTCTCATTCCCAAATGGTGACATTGCGAATAAAGTCAGTAAACCCCGTGCCTAAGTTTCCATATTCGTTGCCCAGCTGATTAACAGCACTAGTAAGGTAAGGTAGTACCTAAGTTTCCATATTCGTTGTCTACTAATTAACTAACCCGGCTGATTAACAGCACTAGTAAGGTAAGGTAGTTGGCGTAGGTCTTGTGCCTCACCAATTAGTATTGCTGTTACAAATTAGGGGAGTGTTAGGCGTGCATCAGCAAACACGCGTGGCATTATAATGTGCGTGCAGTGTACCTCGGGATGCATATCATGCGCATCTCGAGAAGCATCTCACGCACGACAGACTCCGATATGTGTTTGTTTTGATGTAGGCGTAGAATTTTCCTACAAATTAGCACAAATCACCATCCTACAGTACTATCCGTGAATGCAACCTTTTTTCAAACACTTTCTCAGCTTGTAAAAAGCCACACAAAATCAGATCACATAGTAATTGAGATCGAGTTCTCTACACAAGTCTAGCTAGATAGAAGAATTGTTGAATTAATTCACTCCTATCTTGACTATATCTTGACTAATAATTGCATGTCTACGTTATAAGCGAGTCATGCAACACACACACACACACATATATATATATCATCACCAGTCACTCTCTAACACATATCTTCATTGAAAATTCTATTCTATGTTGCTATTGTCCCCATGAGAAAATCATTTTCAATATTTAAAGGAAAAAGAGAAAGGACAGATAGATAGATAGAAAGAAAAAAAAGGATTGATCGAATGATTAATACCTGTTTTCTGGCCCGGGACCTCGCCGCGGATTCCCTGTTCTTGATCATCCTACGCTGGCGCCTCTCCACCACCTTCTCCACTGGTCCATCAATAATTCTCTTCCTCCCTCTCATCCCTCCTCCCATCTCCATCCCATACTGCCCACCCGCCCCATCCATCTGATTAGCACACATTCCGTCCGACGACACCGGGCTCACTGGCGACCCCATTCCCACCGCCCCGCCACCGCCACCGCCTCCATTCCTCACTCCACCCCCATACACCTGATACCCACTGCCCCTCTTCCCATTCCCAGCATATGCCGCCGCCGCCGCCGACGAAGACTCCCCCACCGCAGACTGCCCAAATGCCTGATACCCCGGAACCCCATTTCCAGCTGCCAACCCGATATTCATAACAGGCCCAATCCCAAAACTTGGGTCTACTGCGCCTGCATTGCCTTGATACATACCGTGACCGTGACCGAATTGTCGCGGTGCAGGCACCACCGTCGTCGGCGGCGCTTGCTGCGACGACGTGGACGGCTGCCCAGATTCCCTAACCACCCCCGCCTTAATCAAGAAGTCCTCAAGCGTCATCTCCCCAAAAGTGGGCTGGCGTTGATGAGCGGAGCCCAAACTGGGCTGCTGCTGCTGTTGATTCTTGTGAATCTCAGACCAGACCTCCTCCACAGTTTTCCGGCACAGCGGGGCCGGGAGAGTGAGAGACCCCTGTCGATGCAAGCTCGGCTGGGTCTGCAACAACAATGGCTTATTATTCGGCCCTGATGATGGGTCGTTTTGGTTTGATGAAGTGAGTGGATCATTATTATTGTTATTATTGTTAGTAGGTTGATCTTGATCATGATCATGCATGGCTTGGTTGTTCTCCTCTGCAGTCCATATGTTGTTGAGGAACTCGTCCATGTTCATTGAGCCGAAGTTCTTGCCGTTCTCAAGCGTGCTTTGGAACTCGTCCAGTGTGAGTGAGTAGATTGAGGATTGGCGGCCGAGTGCTGCGGAGAGTGCTTGGGCCTTCATCATGGTCTCCTCTGCTGCTTGATGGTGATGTGCGGTTGATGCTGCCACTTCTCCATGGACGTGGGTTTCGGATTCCGACGCCATGGTTGGGTTATTGTTCACCTGTTCTGTGTTATTGTCTCTGATTCAATGTGCTCGCTCTCTCCCTCTCGACAGTCTGCAGCAAAGCAAAGAGAAAGCTTGCTATTAGAATTTCCGGAGAGAACGAGAAAATAAATGAATTCTCCAAAATGCCTCTTCATCTTTTTCTAAATACCAAACTTATCCCTCTCTTTTTTTTTCTCTATCTATTTAGAGAATTCTCTAAAATGACTCGTATTAAGGGAAAATGACTCGTATTAAGGGGTTAAACGGATCACAATTTTTCTTTGAAGACCCTACTTTAATAAAATTATCCAACTGCTCTTCCATATAAAAGTGTTTTTACTTATTCATACCCAACCCTCCTCACTCACCTATTGCATTCTCACAACCAACCTGAATTCAAAGTCCAAGTAAAATCATGTTATTTCGACACCGTCGATGTATTCCTCATCTCTTTAAGTATTGATTTCTAAATTTTATAAGTTTTTTTTTTTTTTTTTTTTTTTTTTTTTTTTTTTTTACTTTTTTTGAATCGTTATTTTGTAGGATTGTTGGATTTAGCACTTCGATTTGAGAGTTAATCTTGCATTTTGAGTGCAAGTTTTCGATAGAATTGAATATGAGCAAAACTCACTATTTTTTTATCATTTTCATGTGTTTTTGGAAGTTTTGAAAATTTTGTGTTCGTTGTTGTTGTCACGTGAATGTCGGACACACAGACCCAACACCTCATACAAGACTTCGATCGAAACTGCAAAAATAATTAAGTTTCAATGGACGATGGAAGAATCTAATCAAACCCACTTTAGAGGTGTCGATCATGTGTGTTTGACACCTCTATCATGTGAAAGTTTTTTTTTTCTTAATAATAAAGGAAAATTACTAGTAACAAATAACATACAAAATAAAATTCTTTAAAAAAACATCTAAATATTACTTTGGTGAAAGTTTTTATTTTTATTTTTTAATAAATAATTATTAATAAAATCTTAAATTTAAATAATATATTAAAATAAAATAAATATTTCCTCTATAAACAAAATAAAATATGATAAAAGATGTATGCAAATAAAAAACAAATTAAGTGATTAAAAGTTGTTTAAATGATAAATTTTGTAATAATTTACTTTATTATAACTTATTTATTATTTATACATTATTTTTTAATCTTATTAAGCTAAATTATAAACGATTTAAACATGCTAACTTGTTAATGACTCATTTTATTTACCGTGTCGTAACCTATTACGACCCAAACCTATTTATGTCAAACCTATAACATATTTACTACGTGTTGTATCAAATTAATCGTATCATACCCCAAATTGTCCACCCTACCTTGAAGTCACATTAACCTCAAGAGTCAACTGTACTGTACGTGCCTTTGAGATACAAGTGCACACAATTCTCATTGAATGATATGTAGTATGTATATCTCAAGGCACACATTGTTAAAAAATTATAATGTTGCTTATATTTCGTAGTTTAAGATACCTATGAAGTTTTTATATTTTGATATCTATAGTAGATTTAGTAACTTTTTTTATTTTATGATTTATTTAGCTTTATAAATAAAATACTTTATTATATTCAATTTGTACACATTAATACAATTCTTAGTCTCTTATTTAAAATTTATCATTAAAATCTATCACTATTGGGGCGTAAGTTTGAGATGTCAAAAAATCATTTCCCTTATCAAAATAATACTATCATAAGTTGTCCGTATACGACTTGTGATGCTGTGCCTTGTGATGGGGTCATATATTATACACGTGAGAGCTGCATATACGACATAAGAACAATTGAGATGTTGTTGAAGGAGAAAAAGGTAATAAGACGATGTACAAAAGACGAAACGCTGCACACACCGTCCATGCGTTGATCAACATTTGCGGCCAAGTGGCCTGAGCTGCAGATGATGATCTCTTGTCACTGATTTCGAAGCCGTTTTGCACTTAAAAAAATACTGATTTTTCCGCACCAAACAGTTTGGACCGTACGATTGGATGATCGAAAGCTGATCTTGATCGCACGTACACATCTGGTGCGTGCGCGTTGAAGCGACCCGAGAACATATTGTATATGCAAATGCAAAGTATAATAACGACGAAGGGAACGTATGATCCAGTGCTCCATCGGTAACTAACTTAAAAGAGAGCGAGGGGCCCACGGTGGGTAAAAAAGTTGTCACAATTACATGCGCCGAGGCATTCAATTCACGATGTCAGGAGCCGCTTTGAAGTACAGAGAAAGTGAACAAGAGTCCCTCTCAACCACTCGCAAGAGCAGTGATCATGCGCAGAGTAGCTAAGATCCAACGGCTCACATGATTTTCGATCTTCATCAGAGACCGTCGGATGATGAACAGTGATTTATGAACACTTTTGTTTGCCTTGACACAAAAAAAAAAAAAATCTACAATGCCAAATCGATACCAGATTTGGAAGAAAAAGCGAATTAAGGCAAAATCTCTGTAGATAGGAAGGTCGAGAAACGCGAATGGAATCAATACAGATTGAGATTCGACTCATTTATTGTGCATATAAAGTGTCTGTGTGCATACGTATATAGTCCAGATTTGTTTGGATATTGAAGAGCAAACTCTTCTAGCTAGCTATACAGCTTGATCAGTGAGCGAGAGAAAAGATGAACAAAAGAGGCATTCAGATGAGAAGGATATACACGATGCAGAGAGCTTGCGATGATGAAAACAGAGCGAATTAATGCAGAAACCATTCGAGATCAGAATTAACACTACTTACTACAATTAATCAAAACAGTACCTGATGATGAACTCGCTCGCTCGATGGATCTATCAATAACCACGCACTCAGGAACGAATCAGCTAGACAGCAATCGCATTGCAAGAACTCTGATCGATCGATCCATCTCCTCCGATTCTAGCTACTTCACCTTCATCATCATGTACGTACGATCGATATTCCAGCATGTATGTATGCGCATGAGTTTAAGTGATTCATAGAAGTCGATCGATAGATTGATCGAGACACGAAGATTACCTTGTTAGGGTTTCGCAGAGACAAAGTCACAAAGCTTCTTCTCTACTACTCCACCGCGGCAACCATTCATTCATTCATTCATTCATTCCTTCTGAACAGACTTATTTATACTCCTCTTCTGTGCCCTCTCTCAACAGCGATCGTTATCCAGGATGGTGGTGGGGCCCGCTAAGGGGAGGGGAGGGTATTAGGTCGATTAAATTGGATTTGATAGAATGGTTTGGGGTCCGTCCGGTGTGCAACCGATCCCCTCATCGACACGTCTCCGCCAAGTGTCTCCACCGCTCTCACCATGCCGCCCTCCATGCGCCGACGCGTGTCCCTTTCGAATTCGGTATTCAAATTCCCCTTTTTTTGTTCTTAAGAGAGAAAACTAAACTCCCGCCCACGTGCGCTCGCGCTCGCTCCCCCGCGCGGTTGTTTTGGGTTCTGTCGCTGAATTCTAGTGCTGCGCCTTCCCCGCGCGTGCGGCCTGGGCTTTCCCACCGTTGGATCTCCGTGGGTTTTAACATTTGTTCATCCGACGCTGGGGCTTGTTTGTTTTGGTACAACTGGAGTTTTCTTCCAGGGTGGTTTGATATCCGGAAAATATTAGAATGACATCAACAACCATAGACGGTAATGCAAGAACCTTATATCTGATTCGAAATGTTATGCACCGAGATCTGTATATCCACATCTCGACGTACACGTTGATGACTTTTGTCAGTTAATGTGTCTTGCGATGTGCATGTTGTTGTCGTTATAGCACTTTACGGCTCCGTTTACCAAGACTAGCTGATAATCTAAATCGATAATGATGAATAATAGCCGATAAGCTTGATACTCAAAACTTTTTTTAATTTTAAATACATCCTTGATCGATAAAAGCTAATAGTCCCGATAACTACTAGTGGTTGATAATCTAGCTGATCAAGTAAAACTGTTTGGAATTGATTGATAGCGATAAATGCAAAATGACAATAAATGACAATTAAGTATATTAATTATATAATCATATAATTAATGTATTTTATTTACAAAATATAAATTAATACCATAAAATAATTTATATTATTTAGAAAACTAAACTATGCGTGTCTATAAATGCTTACATGAAAATAGCTCTACATTAATTTATAAAATTCGTAAAAATATTATACAATAAACGACCTATACATATACCTAAATATCCATAACCGAGAAAACAATATTATTGCAAAATTCTTCATTTCTATAAAGTATCTCTATAACTTAAAAAAATAGTAGATTAGTAAAAAAAAATTAAAAATATGTAAGATAGTCCACCACTCGAACACTACATTAAAAAATATTTTTATAACATCTAAAAATATTTTATATTGATCCGTTGTTAAAACTTATTTAATATATAATAAATATCTAACAAGATTATCTATAATTAAGAAATAATGTAATGATTTTTAATTTTAGTGAAATTCTTTGTTTTATAATATTTAGTTAATTATTAATCACTATTTTTATTAACAATATTAAGGTATATGTTAATTTTAAATTCAATATAATATGTATTATATCTGTTGATCTAGCCTAGAAGAGTTTGAAATATTTCCAACATCTCGTATAGGCAGTATTAATACACGTTGTTCGTTTAAATATTTGCTTATTTTGTTTTTACTAATTTGAAAGAGCATTAATTTATTAATACAGTAAAAATAAGGGTATAATAGGGAGAAAAAATCCAAATTACGGATTTTGGGTTCAAACGATATTAAGAGTAGCGTTTCAAATGTAGCTTATCATCTAGATTATTTTTAAAATAAGCTACAAACCAAACACAGCTTAACAAATAAACTAGCTTATCAGCTAGTTTGTGCTTATAGCACTATTTATGTGCTTACCAAATTACCTTTTATTGCACTCTTTAGGTAATAATTAACAATTTTAAAAATCTTGCACGTCAGACGCACAAGAGCCATCTATGTAGCTTCAATTTACTTGTTACGTATAGAAATTTATTTATTTATGATCGCATCTCGAGAATCAATTGAATAGCTCATCATAAGGCTAATGTAACTCATGCATTGTCATTCTAGCTAACATTTCCCTCTCAATCTTCCTCAACACATTGTTGGGAGGAATTTTGGTAGAGTATGCCTAAGTGTGTTTGGAAAATATAGGAGGGAGGTCGCAAGCCCTTCTTTCATATATACTTGAGAAATGTGGGAGAGTTGCGAAAAGTTTACAACCGCCGTGTAAAACTTTTGCCACTATTTTTTGAAATGTCTAGCTGTGTTTTGACGCCTAATTTTACTGCAAGTCTTGCGAAAGGTTGTTGCACTATGTGATCACCTAGAGTGGCCGGGGTGGTGTGAAAGGCTATGTTGCATGAGCTACAATGAAATGTGATATGGATTTAATGTAATATAGATTGACTTTCTCACTTCAATTGTGAACAAAATATATATCATGCTGACTCAACATTAATGTAAGTTTAATCAGAGATAAAAGAAAGACAATGTTTAAGGTTACAACAATCATCAACTGCTTAATTTCCTCCGGCCCCTTGAGACACAAAGTACTATGAAGAACATAAGAACTGCAAAGAAAACTTAACAAAGCTTACACACTAGACAAACACAAATTAACATTCACACAAAACAACACTCCAAATGCTCTTTTAATTAACCACTCAACTTGTGTGTTCTCTCATATTCAACAACATTGCATTCAACATCTCATTCCAAGCATCAGGCACTCCAGGCAGGCACCAGTGACTACAATCAGAAGTGTAGTCCTTCATATGTAACCTCTGCTTTTGATCCCTCGCCCTGCCGTATATCGAAGGATGCCCGTCTCTCCGAAACGTCGACATTCTTGTTATGTCTTGGAGGTAAACTGGGAAGCTCATTCTCTTTAACACCTCTTGTAGAACAAAAAACTGTCCTGGTATGTGTGGCTGGTGAGTGAAGTGCTCTATAGGCTCTCTTTGGTTGTAGCATTTCCACCCATTATCTCTATATAAATTCAAAAACAACACATATCATATCATAGATCTTCACCCATATATATATGTTGAATTGTTAAACTGGTATACATTTATGTACCTGTTATGGCGAGGCGACATGCTTCGAAAAATGACAGTAGTTCGCTTAGGATCGAGGTTTAAATCTATCCATTTCGCCCATGTAGTGAGTCCCTTCTCATAAGCTACCATTGGATTCAAATTTCTCAAAACAGTTTTTCCCTCCATGCAGTAGTCCCACCTAATGAAGTTAATTTAACAAAGACAGGATTGATCAAGCTTCTCAATAAGAACAACTCAACTGATTAGTAGTACTGGACTCTACTGCTAGTTTCGTGCTACTTACGAACTCAATGTTCCGCTGTGAGTCCACCAATGCGCCGAATCAAAGACGAGTATGTCAACACCCTTCCACAGTTTAGCATTCTCTTCTATTGAATCTAAGTGAAGCACTCTCTCGTTCTTCGGTCCATCCTTAACTTCGACAAGGAATGGCGCCCAAGCAAACTCAATGGATGTTTCAAAATCCTACAAAAAAGAAAACATGCAACAGATTGAAGCAAAGACTTAAACATCAAGAGATGAATTAACTAATTAACACTTTAATAGTGTACTTACAAGGGCATGGAAGGCCATGGTTGGACCATTGTAAGTCACAGCCTTTCTTCCAGTAGGCATGACTGACTCAACCAAACAAACTAGAGACTCCCATTGATTCCTCATTATTGAATCCCCTACTAGCATTACTCTCTTCCTTCTCATCCTTCCAAGAAAGTCCAATGCATGGAACCTGCATTACATGTGGTTTTACTAGTAAGCTATGGTAGGCTTGGTAGCAGTAATTCAGTTATTTGTTATAAACTATGGATCAAATCATCAAAAGAACTGCAGCATTGCCAAATCCATTAAAGTGGCTTAACATACAAAAAATGTTGAAGTTGCCACTTTTAATTTTTGGATTATTAATTACAATGGTATCCAGAGTTTTTGCTCCAATTTATCCTTCACTCGAGGAACGTAGGACCACAATTAAGGACTCATTACTTCAGGGTCGAAACCTTTTGTTAAGGGAGGAGGAACTTGTGCTCAGTCTACTTTTTCAAACATTAGAAAAGTTTTCTTGTTTCGAAAGAATTTGGTAAAGTAAGGAATTAGTAAAGTTACTTGTGTTATTGTGTTTAGACAGCAATATGATTGAGTTTAACATAAAAACAACAAAATTAATTGAAGATTTTCATACTAGCTAGCATCAACTTCAAGAAATCTAAGTTCAGTTAGGGAAATTTTGAGATGAAGAGCTACACAAGAACATGTGTATAATGAACTAATAGATGATTAGCCAAAAAAAAAAGGAAACAGAGAATTAACCCTGTTTGTTATGTCACTTGCCTTGGAATAGAACAACCATGAGGCTGCCACCTCCACTTCTGATAATCAGAATCTGGTCTTCCATTCCTTTGACAACTAACTCTAGTACTCAAATATGAACAAGAAGGATCATAAAGCGGATACGACTCATCGAACACCCATTTCCCACTCGACATATCGCAGCTCCCCCGCTTATCGTTTCGCGCTTTCTCGATCATGTTATCAACCGTCTCGTCGTAGTCGTCGTCGTCTTCATTGAACCATGAGTCCTCTGGATGATCATGATCATCAGCTTTAATTCTATCAACATGACAGAATAAACACAAGCTCAACAAGACAATGCAGTAGAGTAATAGTGTGAGAAAATGTGAGTGCCTCCTCATCTCCATAATTGGAATACAATTGTGAGGTGTGACTTATGAGTGATGAAGAAAAGTAGTTAAAGATGAAACATATATATATTGGAGAAGTTGATGAGTTATTGACTAGTGTAATGTGTAGTGTTTGATTTCGGCTTCAATCACGGTGAGGGTGTGTGTTCTTTTTCACTGGTGCCCATGATGTATAGCAATTGAGATGTCTTGGGTTTTTTGCTCATTGTGTTCACTGTTCCCCCCATTGATTTAGGGAAAGAGAGGGGAGTGAGAAAAGAAAGTTGAAACACACTTTTAGGTGCCACTGACCAATCAATGTGTGTTAGTTTAGTCACACTGGTAAAAACAAGAGCAATAAATCTTTGTGGACTTACGAGCTCAGGACTCGTAAGGATTTTTTTCAAATTTTTTTTTTATTATAAATAGTTGTGTTTTCATAGCGTTCTCTAACAAAAAAAAAAAATTAAAAATTTAAAAATGAAAACTTATCTTCCATAATTCGTAGAGGGTGTTTGAATAATAAAGTAAATTTTGAAGAACGATTTTGACAAAAAAAAAAAAAAAAAGTTGAGTCTGGACTCATAAGTCTAAATATCATTATCTATTTATCCAAACAAGAGTGGGAGCAATAACAACTAACTGATTCGATTGATAAAATATTGATTCTTCGTGTGAGGTCTTTATTTTGAGTCTTGTGTGCGTGTTGAGCAAGCACCTTAATGTATAGTAACACATTTCATTGCAACATAGGTAATTGTTATTATTATTATTATTATTATTATTTTGTATGTAATTAAAAGGTTATATGATCAAATTCTGTCCAATAGCAAACATATTGGCTTCTTTGAAATTATAGAATAAAAAATAAACCAACTAAAACATAGCCAGCAAAGAGAAATGCTAGCACGGATCACATCAATAATGTACTTAAAGATAATAACAAAGCCAAATCCTTCCAGCAGGCTAATGATTTCTTCACCTCCCTCAAACGTGATTCTCCCTCAAAGGAGCATTTGATTGGTTGGAGTTGTCCACCGGCGCATTGGGTTAAAGTCAACACGGATGGAGCTTTGAAGGAGGAACCTTACGGAGCAAGTGCGGGCGGTCTAATCAGAAATGCTTATGGTGACTGGATAGGTGATTTTATGGTTAATATCGGGAAGACCTCGGTTTTTGGGGCGGAACTCTGGGGAGCACTCCAGGGAATCCAATTAGCATGGGATATGTGTTTCCGACAGGTAGTATTAGAATTGGATAACAAAAGCGTGGTAGATTTGTTGAATGGTGAAAATATCCCACTCAATCAACATCGACACATTGTTTCTCTTATTCGGCAACTATTGCAGCGAAGATGGTTCATTCGTATCGTTCACATCCATCGTGAGGGGAGCCGGGCAGCTGATTGGTTGGCGTCGTATGCAGCACATCACGCGATGGGAAGCCATATCCTTGAACATTGTCCATCGGCTTTATTTACGATATTGAGAGATGATATTATTGGGGTGTCATTTCCTAGATTTTGTCAGTTGTAACCAGAAATTCTGTCTCATTTTGATATAAAAAAAAAAGATAATAACAAAAATATGTGTCTCTTAGTGGATTGACTCGGTTTGACGTCGTGGAGCCCACCTAAATGGCTTTTTGTTTGATTTATATTTTGTCAACTTTATTTATTTTTTTTTTTTTGTAATAAACTTGACATCCAACTAACTTTCTACTGTGACAATAATGAGTCTCCTATCGAATACAACCTCAAATTCTTAAGTGAAAAAAGCGAAAAAAAAAGAAGAAGAAGAAAAGTTACGTAGGAAGGAACCTTTGGCTCCACCCATCTTTTCTTACACCCGTACATCGAGGATAATCCAACGAACCAACATGGAAGGTATCAAGTGATTGTCCATCTTCATCTAACTCATTAAACCCAAGTCATCACTAAAATTTGTTGGCACGAGAAAGAGTTTAGGAGGCCAAGGTTTAGGGCATGGGAGATATTGAAGCAAAGTTAGGTATCAAGTGATCGTCCCTCATCGTTACTTTGCCATACTCGTACATCTACACACACACGTAGAGACTCTCTCTCTCTCTCTCTCTCTTCGATCGACTCAACTAGATCTCGTGCGATCCAACACTCCCAAGTGCACGTTTTTTGTGTGATCTCTCGAACAGAATCACCCTTTTTTGTGATTGATTGATTGATTTGTGATGGCGACCGAGTCGAAGAAAGATTGGATTTTGATGGCGACGGCGCGGTCGCCGACCAACATCGCCGTCGTCAAGTATTGGGGGAAGAGAGATGAAGCCCTGATTCTGCCAATCAATGACAGTATCAGTGTCACTCTGGATCCATCTCACCTATGCACCACCACCACTGTTGCTGTTAGCCCTAATTTTGATAGGGACCGAATGTGGCTCAATGCCCCTTTTTCATTCATTTCAATTCAATTCAATTCACTGGCTTTTCTTCATTTCATTGCTTGTGTTGTTGTTGTTGTTTTTTTTTTTTTTTTTTTTTTTCCACTTTGTCTGACTAATCTTGGCCTGGGTTCACTAGTTCTGACGTTTGGCTATGGAATTGAAACCGAGATTAACCCACAAAATTAGCCCAATTAGGGACCGAATGTGGCTCAATGGCAAGGTTGCCCCTTTTTCTTTCATTTCATTTCAATTCACTAGCTTTTCTTCATTTCATTGCTTGTGTTGTTGTTGTTGTTGTTTTTTTTTTTTTTTTTTTTTTTTTTTTTTGCGGAGTATCCACACACTTTGTCTGACTAATCTCATGGGCCTTGGGCTATCGGATTGTGAAAAAAGACCACTAGTGGCCTGACGTTTGGCTATGGAATTGAAACCGAGATTGTGCGCCTAACCCACAAAACCCTGTCTTCGCCTTACCACTAGGCCACACCCGGCAGGGTTCATTGGTTGTGTTGTTGTTATGTGGATCCATGATTTTGCGGTAATTGTGTTTTTTTTTTGGTTTAGTGTAGGAGATTTCCTTGTCAGGGGGAGGTATCAGAGGTGTTTGAGGGAGATTCGAAGCCGGGAGGGGATGTCGAAGATGAGGAGAGGGGGATTTGTATTGGGAAGGAGGATTGGGGGAAGCTCCATGTTCACATTGCTTCATATAATAACTTTCCGACTGCTGCCGGGTTGGCTTGCCTCGGTGAGATAATAATTGGCTGTATCGACTTTCATTCGATTTTTTTGTTGATCTAGAGCAAAGAATTTGGATAGTTTGTTTAGTCTAGAAGGCTTGTGTTAGTTTTTTGATTGACTATTGGTGAGATGAAAATCGCAGTTTTGGGTTTCAATTGATTTTTGTTGATTTAGAATTATAACAATGGCTTTGGATAATCTTATGTATAAAATATAGAAGTCTAAGAAGATTTGTATGTTCTTGAATTGACTATTGTTTTTCGAAGTAAATCTATTACTGTTTTGGATAAAAAGAATTATGCGGATGAACTTGTTAAAGTGAGTATTTCATTGATTGCTAAAATTGGTCTGACAATTTAGCTGAAGCTTGGAGTAGCTTTAACTATCTTGCAAGTCTTTTAGATATAGTTTTTGCCTTCATAGGAGGTTTTTATAGTTCTTCTTGTCTTGTATATGTTAAACTTGAGAAAGAGAACCTTTTGACATATAGGGCTAAGTCTCCACTTAGAATCATACTCATTTATCGAGTGTGTCTGCATATTGTTGCCTGCACAATGATTTCGGTGATTGAAATCGCCAGCGAAATATAACACACCCTGTTCTTTGCAGTTATTCCCTCGCAAAACTAATGAATGTGAGAGAAGAACAAGGAAAACTTTCTGCAATTGCGAGGTTAGTGACACTCAACTTGTATTTGTAGTTTGAGATGTGGAATTTTGTTTATGAGTAGTTTCTATGTGGTACCTATGCTTGTAATGTATAGAGTGGTCCCTATTCGATGTGTTCTATTTGGTGGAAGCTGAAGTTTCATCAATGTTCTACTTTTCTTGTTTAATAACCCCCCTTTTTAATCTTTTGCTGAGTGGAAATGAAATTTCCTCCCTATATCAAGATATACTAATAGAATTCTCCTAATGCTTCAAAAATTTTGGTTTATATATTTGCAGGCAAGGATCAGGGAGTGCTTGTCGCAGTCTTTTTGGTGGATTTGTCAAGTGGGAAATGGGAAAGGTGAGTATAGTTAGGTTTCCTTTCCCTGTATATAGGCCCATATGAACAACTGTTGATACATTAAGATTAATTTTATCTTGTCTGTCTTTCCAATACTAACTATTAGTTCTCAAATGTACAAAGGATTCCGCTGGAAGTGACAGCATTGCAGTTCAATTAGCAGATGAACAGCATTGGAATGATCTTGTAATTATTATTGCTGTGGTATGTCTTTCGCTCTCATGGATGATTTATCTTTGAGATAAGCAGTTAGTTTTCGTATTGCAGCAAATTCTTTGGCGAGTCTTTGTCACTTGTTCTCACCTCCTTTGTTTTATTCTGATTCAATTTTTTATTATCGAGGCAATAGTTTTGAGCTTCAAAAGCTTCATTTCTGTGAAAAACAGGTAAGTTCTAGACAAAAGGAAACAAGTAGTACCACAGGAATGCGTGAGAGTGTGGAAACGAGCCCTCTTCTTCATTATAGGTCAACGGTAAGTCCTATTCTTCATTGTAGGCCTCAATAGTGGTAAACAGTTCTTCACATATTTTGGACTACTTGTGAATTATCTTTTAGATGATATGTCGTTTTATCTAGTTGGCCAAGCAATACTTTAGCATATATTGCAGTGGAGTTCATATAATCATGCTTTTGGATTATGATAGGAGGTCGTGCCAAAACACATACTACAAATGGAAGAAGCCATTAGAACCCGTGATTTTCGATCATTTGCAAGGTTGACATGTGCTGACAGTAACCAGTTTCATGCGGTCTGCTTGGACTCGTCTCCTCCAATATTCTATATGAACAATACATCACACAGGCAAGTCCCACATTCTTTCATAGTCAGTTTGCACTAATATCCACGGCATGAAATTTTCTTATTTCTATTCAGCATGCCATGGCTCTTGATCTTTGGTTAGATTTCTCAATCGCTTTTGTAATTGTTAATCTTCATTGGCCAATTGGTTTTTCAGGATAATTAGCTTTATGGAGAAATGGAATCGTTTCGAAGGCATCCCACAAGTATTTAACTCTTTTTTTTTTTTTTTTTTTTTTTTATGGATGATGCCACCGGTCTGGAATACATTACAATTAGTAGTGAAACAGTGTACTACGTTATTTGAACAAGTTTACATTTTGCAATGATCTGATTTGCACAGCAAGCTTTTGTCAATTGTATGTGGAACCAGCATATAATGATTGCGACACAACAAAGACTGGATTTATTTTGATTTGTTTCCTTGAAATCATTTTTGAATTACTTAAGTTGATACCATTATCTTCTATATACATTTAGAAGCTATGATAAGTTCATATTTTGCCGCAACTATGCCACCGGACATAAGATTGGACAAATTGTCCAGAAAAGAAGCTACCTCCTGTTGAACTTGCTCATTCTTCTAATTCCTGTCACTTGCTCGAAAATATGTCTCAGGCAGCATATACTTTTGATGCGGGACCCAATGCTGTTCTTATTGCACCAAATAGAAAGGTTGCTGCCCTTCTACTCCAATGGCTTCTATTCTACTTTCCTCCATCAACAGATACTGAATTGAAAAGGTATGTAATTGAGCTATCGGCCTTGTTGGTTGTCGCCATGCATAGTATCCCCTGTATTTGATGAAATGGTATTAAAACAATTGGTATCCGACTGGGAATCTCGTTCCATGAGACTAGCCTAAGTTGTGTACTTTTTTGTTTTTTGTTTTCTCATAGTTTAGTGCTTGGAGATCAATCAATTGTCAAAGATGCCGGTATTGCGACTAAAGAAGATATTGATGCTTTGCCAACGCTACCAGAGGTTAAAGATAACAACGCCTCCGTGCAGAAATTTCCAGGTGATGTCAGTAATTAAAAGGTTATATGATCAAATTCTATCCAATAGCAAACATATTGGCTTCTTTGAAATTATAGAATAAAAAATACACCAACTAAAATATAGCAGCAAAGAGAAATGCGAGCACGGATCACACAATAATGTCCTGAAAGATAATAACAAAAGTACGTGTCCCTTAGTGGAATGACTCGGCTCGGTTGAAACCGTATATATAATAAAGGAAAATGTTCAACTGTTGTGGAGCCCACTTAAATGGCTTTTTGTTTGATTTATATTTTGTTTTGTAAGACTGTGCGTACTTTGACATTCAACTAACTTTTTACGCTGATGATACTGAGTCTGCTGCATTTCCTTGCCTAGCAATCTCCTATTGAATACAACCTCAAATTCTTATATAAAAAGAAAACCCATCTAATTTGTGCTTTGGCAAGATAAAAAAAAAAAAAAAAAAAAAAAAAAAAGTTATGTGGAAGGAACCTTTGGCGCCACCCATCTTTCCTTACACCCGTACATCGAGGATAATCCAATGAACCAACATGGAGGGTATCAAGTGATTGTCCATCTTCATCTAACTCATTAAACCCAAATCATCACTAAAATTTGTTGGCACGAGAAAGTGTTTAGGAGGCTAAGGCTTAGGGCATCGGAAATATTGAAGTAAAGTTAGTGTACACTTCGCTTATAGAAAGTCGAGCCCCTCGCCACTCGGCGGCTCTGACCGGTTGTTGTTGTTTAAAAAGCAATAAAAAAAAATTCATAATTTTGGTTGCGTGCGTTTGTGTTTGTGTTTGAAGGAAAAATGGCAAAGCCGCCGTCACCATCGTCAGAAGAAGTCCCGCCGGATCTGGAAAAGCTTCTAGAACTTTCTAGAACTGTCCATGGCCGAGCAAGCCTAGCTTCAATGAACGCCATGCCAGCACTGCTCAAGTCCGTCGCAAAGGCTTCGAATCTCCAGATTCAGAGCTCGTCTTTGAAGCTCATTAGAAACCTCTGTGCCGGGAGGTTTCGAATCAGGACTCGTTCATCAAAAACGGTGGAGTCGAAGTTGTTTCTGATGTTTTGAATGATTTAGGGTTTGATTCGGATTTGGGAATTGAGGTCGTTCGGATGGGGTTGCAGGTTTTGGGGAATGTTTGTTTGGGGGGCGAAGATCACAGAAAAGCTGTTTGGGATCGATTTTTTCCGGATGAGTTTTTGAGGATCTCGAGGATCCGGAGGTTGGAGGTTGTTGATCCGTTGTGTATGGTTTTGTGGACTTGTTCTGATGGGATGGATGAAAGGGTGGCTCAGATTTGCGGATCTCGAGGGTTGGGAATTGTTGCTGAGA
This sequence comes from Stephania yunnanensis, assembly GCA_039657365.1. Classification (NCBI taxonomy): domain Eukaryota; kingdom Viridiplantae; phylum Streptophyta; class Magnoliopsida; order Ranunculales; family Menispermaceae; genus Stephania; species Stephania yunnanensis. The sequence continues at coordinate 72,384,401 of CM077580.1, forward strand.
TCGTCAGGACTGCTTCGGAAGGTAATTTGTTTTGTTTTCAACAGTTGTTATTGTTATAAACATACTTTAAACATGATAAAATATAGATCAATTAGAGAATTACTCGTCGGAAGATTTTAGTCTGCTATGCCACCAAGATCTTATCGCCCTCGTGAGCCTCAAACAGTTGACACATTGTTTGATGGTACTGAGTGCTTTTTTATAGGTTGGAGGAAAAAATTTAAGTTTCCCACGTTAATACCAATTTTATCAAATTAGTAACATAAAGGAAGCTTAAACGACTTTAAGTAATTCATAAGTTACGTAGATTAAACATATAAGTTTATAAGACACGTAATGGTCTTACATTAAGTACATCATTGATAGGGTCCACTGGATACGTATTGAAATGTGTGCAAACACACACATGTGAATTGAAAACTCAATGTCATTTTTTAAACTAATTTTTGTTTTAGAACTGTTGAATTGGAAAAATTACTTGTACTTGTTTTTTAAAGGCAAAACATAACTTTAGTTACTTAAACTTTGAGTTTTTATAATTTTGATCCTTGAACTTTTATTACCTCACATTTGGTCTTAGAACTTAGATTATTGTACATTTGATCCCTAAACTTTGAGTTTCTTATGCTTTTTTTTGTTTTTTGGGTTATTGGTTGAAGTGAGTCGTCCGATTCAGTAATATAAACCGCCTCACTCGTTTTGGCTAGCCACATGGCACTTCTTTTAGCCACGTTAGTCGAATTTTACACCCTAAATGGTGAAAAAGTTCAGGGACCAAATAGGTAGTAATAAAAGTTCGGGAACCAAAAGCATAAAAAGCACAAAGTCTATGGACCAAATCATGGGTTTTGCCCTTCTTTAATAATGTTAATGGATTAATCTTTCATCGAAAAGTTGATATGGGTTTCCGGTTATTTGGTTGATATAGCATTTCAACAGTTGAGTTTGAAGAATTGGGTGTTGATGTGTTTGTAAATTTTGTCATGAAAAGCACATGAATTGATAGTCCTTATGTTTTTATCAGTTGGGTCTCAAGAACATTGGTTGGTGTTGCTTTTCTCAAAAATTTTGTCTTATGCTTTTCTTTGTTTTTTGGTTTGTTGGTTGAAGTGAGTCGTCCGATTCAATAATATAAATTGTTTCACTCGTTTTGGCTAGCCACATGACAATTCTGTCAGCCACGTTAGCGAATTGAACACCCTAAATGGTGGAAGGACCAAATATATCTTTATGAACCTTCAAGGACCTAATGTATAGTAACAAAAGTTCGGGACCAAAAGCATAAAAAGCACAAAGTCCATGGACCAAATGATGGGTTTTGTTTTTTTTTTTTTTTTTTTTTTTTTTTTTAATAATGTTGATAGATTAATCTTTGAATCGAAAACTTGATATGGGTTTTCGGTAATTTGATCGATATAGTATTTTGACAGTTGGCTTTGAAGAAATTAGGTGTTGTTGATGTGTTTGTAAATTTCTCATGAAAAACACATGAATTGATAGTCCTTGTGTTTTTATCCAGTTGGGTCACAAGAACATTGGTTGGTGCTGCTTTTCTCAAAAATATGCTTTGAAGAGTCAAGTTTCTCCCAACTGTTCAATGAATTGGGATCAGCTACTGCGGCCGCAGATGATATGAAAAATCGGGATGATTATTATACGGCTCCACAATCATTTCTTTTAAGTTTTCTTTCGGAAGATTGAGCTGCAAACTTGATGAGATTTCTGTGTCCAATGAGTTTGCACTGTCCACATATGGTGTTCTAAAGAAAGCTTACGAGATTATTGATTTTTCTTCGCGAGGCAAGTCTGGACTTCCGACGGGTTCTCCTTCAATCGATGTTCTTGGCTACTCAGTCACTATTTTGAGAGATGTTTGTGCAATGGAGGATCAAGGAAGATCTAAGATTGAAGGTTCAGTCAATGTTGTTGAGTCATTGCTCTCTTTAGGTTTTCTAGATTTTCTTCTAGACATCCTTCGAAGCCTCGAACCACCTGAAATAATCCGAAAATCAATGTCTCAAGGAGAGAACAATGCGGTACGCACTTATTCCGATTCATGGAAATTATGCCCTTATAAAGGATTTCGTAGGGACATTGTTGCGGTTATCGTAAATTGCTTGTATAGAAGGAAACATGTTCAAGATGAGATTAGGGAGAAGAATGGGATTCTTCTTCTGATGCAACAGTGTGTTGCAGATGAACATAATCCCTTCTTGAGGGAGTGGGGTATCTGGACAATGAGAAATTTGTTGGAGGGGAATGAAGAGAACCAACGGGTGGTGGCCGAAATGGAGCTACAAGGATCCGTCGAGGTCCCTGAACTTACCAAACTTGGGTTGCGGGTGGAAGTCGACCAAAAGAATCGACGCGCTAAGCTTGTCAATATCTCTTGAAAAGATATATGCATCACTGAGACAATGTTCATGTCCTGTGCAATACAGAAAAGGAATTTGCTTCATACAAATCCATTCTCCTGGCATTTCTGCAGGTTATTCTTCTGCTCTTATTGTATGTTTATTTTGTCTTGGAATTTATACCACTTATTTTGTGCTTTTAATGGTTCAACTGAAAAGCTAATTTTTCTGACTGAATATGTCATTGATTATCACTTGCTTGTGTCACAGGGAAGCTCGGATAGTAGCTAAAGCTTGAATGGGACTAGATTGAACATTTTATGTGCCCGAGTCCGAGCGTGGATTAGTCGACAATTACAACTGCGCACATGATCTAAAGTTGATCCCAAAGTGGCCTCTTAGCTATATTTTAATACTAGGACAGAGACAACACATGTTTTTAATTTAAGTTGATATCTTTGGCATGCTCTCTCTTGAACACATTCTCATTTGTGCACAAGTGAAGATCAAAAGCAACATCACATCACATGGCCCCGGCTGCACTGTTCACCAAGTGGTTCTCATTTTCTTTGCATTTGGGCAAATCGAGCCACTACTACGTTTTGGGAAGTGAAGTCAGATGGAATTTTGTCATTTTGAAATCGACGAGTCTAGACCTTTGAACATCTAAATTGAAAAATATCTTCACTGGATCAGAAATGAAATAACAAAGTTGAGTTTTGAGATGGAAAAATTTAAAATTTTTAACATAAGACGTTGCTTTTGTGGTTCTACATTCCATGCATTCATAATTAGTTGAATATCAACACCATTAATAACTAATTTTTGAGATAAATATTCACTGAATAATCGGTTGTTGTTGTTTAAAAAACAATAATAAAAACAAATCCATAATTTTGGTTGTGTGCGTTTGTGTTTGTGTTCGTATTTGTGTTTAAAGAAAAAATGGCGAAGCCGCCGTCCTCATCGTCAGAAGAGGTCCCGCCGGATCTGGAAAACCTTCTAGAACTTTTTGGAACTGTCTATGGCCGAGTAAGCCTAGCTTCAACAAACGCCATGCCAGCACTGCTCAAGTCCGTTTGGTCCCTGAACTTTGAGTTTTTTATGCTTTTCTTTATTTTTTGGGTTATTGGTTGAAGCGAGTCGTTCATTTCAGTAATATAAATCGCTTCACTCATTTTTGGCTAGCCACATGGCACTTCCGTTAGCCACGTTAGTCGAATTTTACATCTTAAATGGTGAAAAAGTTCACGTGATGTCAAGCCTCATATAGAAAATATCATTTCAACTTATTTTTCTTTATTTATGAGACTTAAATTTAAATTATACTTAAGAGAGTCTCACATAGAAGGCGCATTCTCAAATCAATTTTTTCAATTCCGATACTCAAACTCAACTTGTTATTTAAGGGAAATTAAATCTCTTATCATTAGTACCACTGTTAACGTTTATGTAATGTAGGGGAAGAAAGCGTGATGGATGCGTGGCGTGGGCAGGGCGCTTAGAATTGGCGGGGCTCCGGCAACACGCCAACCTCATTTAAACTTGTACCAAATCAAGGCCCTTATTGTCACGCACTTCCAACTATATTTTCTTCCCTCATCGTTACTTTGCCATACTCGTACATCTACACACACACGTAGACACTCTCTCTCTCTCTCTCTCAATTCGATCGACTCAACTAGATCTCGTTCGATCCAACACTCCCAAGTGCACGTTTTTTGTGATTGATTGATTGATTGATTTGTGATGGCGACCGAGTCGAAGAAAGATTGGATTTTGATGGTGACGGCGCGGTCGCCGACCAACATCGCCGTCGTCAAGTATTGGGGGAAGAGAGATGAAGCCCTGATTCTGCCAATCAATGACAGTATCAGTGTCACTCTGGATCCATCTCACCTATGCACCACCACCACTGTTGCTGTTAGCCCTAATTTTGATAGGGACCGAATGTGGCTCAATGCCAAGGTTGCCCCTTTTTCATTCATTTCAATTCAATTCAATTCACTGGCTTTTCTTCATTTCATTGCTTGTGTTGTTGTTGTTGTTGTTGTTTTTTTTTTTTTTTTTTTTTTTTTTTTTTTTTTTTTTTCCGAGTATTCAAACACTTTGTCTGACTAATCTATGGCAAGGTTGCCCCTTTTTCATTAATTTCAATTCACTAGCTTTTCTTCGTTTCATTGCTTGTGTTGTTGTTGTTTGTTTTTTTTTTTTTTTTTTTTTTTTTTTTGCGGAGTATCCACCCACTTTGTCTAACTAATCTCATGGCCCTGGGCTATGGGATTGTGAAAAAATACCACTAGTGGCCTGACGTTTGGTTGTGTAATTGAAACCGAGATTGTGCGCCTAACCCACAAAACCCTGTCTTGCCTTACCACTAGGCTACACCCGGCAGGGTTCATTGGTTGTGTTGTTGTTATGTGGATCCATGATTTTTAGGTAATTGTGTTTTTTTTTGGTTTAGTGTAGGAGATTTCCTTGTCAGGGGGGAGGTATCAGAGGTGTTTGAGGGAGATTCGAAGCCGGGCGGGGGATGTCGAGGATGAGGAGAGGGGGATTTGTATTGGGAAGGAGGATTGGGGGAAGCTCCATGTTCACATTGCTTCGTATAATAACTTTCCGACTGCTGCCGGGTTGGCTTCTTCTGCTGCCGGGTTCGCTTGCCTTGGTGAGATAATAATTGGCAGTATCGACTTTCATTCGATTTTTTTTGTTGATCTAGAGCAAAGAATTTGGATAGTTTGTTTAGTCTAGAAGACTTGTGTTAGTTTTTTAATTGACTATTGGTGAGATGAAAATCGCAGTTTCGGGTTTCAATTGATTTTTGTTGATTTAGAATTATAACAATGGCTTTGGATAATCTTATGTATAAAATATAGAAGTCTAAGAAGATTTGTATGTTCTTGAATTGACTATTGTTTTTCGAAGTAAATCTATTACTGTTTTGGATAAAAAGAATTATGCGGATGAACTTGTTAAAGTGAGTATTTCATTGATTGTAGCTAAAATTGGTCTGACAATTTAGCTGAAGCTTGGAGTAGCTTTAACTATCTTGCAAGTCTTTTAGATATAGTTTTTGCCTTCATAGGAGGTTTTTATAGTTCTTCTAGTCTTGTATATGTTAAACTTGAGAAAGAGAACCTTTTGACATATAGGGCTAAGTCTCCACTTAGAATCATCCTCATTTATCGAGTGTGTCTGCATATTGTTGCCTGCACAATGATTTGGTGATTGAAATCGCCAGTGAAATATAACACACCCTGTTCTTTGCAGTTTATTCCCTTGCAAAACTAATGAATGTGAGAGAAGAACAAGGAAAACTTTCTGCAATTGCGAGGTTAGTGACACTCAACTTGTATTTGTAGTTTGAGATGTGAATTTCGTTTATGAGTAGTTTCTATGTGGTATCTATGCTTGTATTGTATAGAGTAGTCCCTATTCGACGTGTTCTACTTGGTGGAAGCTGAAGTTTCATCAATGTTCTACTTTTCTTTTTTAATAACCCCCCTTCTTAATCTTTTGCTGAGTGGAAATGAAATTTCCTCCCTATATCAAGATATACTAATAGAATTCTCCTAATGCTTCAAATGTTTTGGTTTATATATTTGCAGGCAAGGATCAGGGAGTGCTTGTCGCAGTCTTTTTGGTGGATTTGTCAAGTGGGAAATGGGAAAGGTGAGTATAGTTAGGTTTCCTTTCCCTGTATATAGTCCCATATGAACAACTGTTGATACATTAAGATTAATTTTATCTTGTCTGTCTTTCCAATCCTAACTATTAGTTCTCAAATGTACAAAGGATTCCGCTGGAAGTGACAGCATTGCAGTTCAATTAGCAGATGAACAGCATTGGAATGATCTTGTAATTATTATTGCCGTGGTATGTCTTTCGCTCTCATGGATGATTTATCTTTGAGATAAGCAGTTAGTTTTCGTATTGCAGCAAATTCTTTGGCGAGTCTTTGTCACTTGTTTTCACCTCCTATGTTTTATTCTGATTCAATTTTTTATTATTGAGGCAATATTTTTGAGCTTCAAAAGCTTCATTTCTTTGAAAAACAGGTAAGTTCTAGACAAAAGGAAACAAGTAGTACCACAGGAATGCGTGAGAGTGTGGAAACGAGCCCTCTTCTTCATTATAGGTCAACGGTAAGTCCTATTCTTCATTGTAGGCCTCAATAGTAGTAAACAGTTCTTCACATATTTTGGACTACTTATGAACTATCTTTTAGATGATATGTCGTTTTATCTAGTTGGCCAAGCAGTACTTTAGCTTATATTGCAGTGGAGTTCGCATAATCGTGCTTTTGGATTATGATAGGAGGTCTTGCCAAAACGCATACTACAAATGGAAGAAGCCATTAGAACCTGTGATTTTCCATCATTTGCAAGGTTGACATGTGCTGACAGTAACCAGTTTCATGCGGTCTGCTTGGACACGTCTCCTCCAATATTCTATATGAACAATACATCACACAGGCAAGTCCCACATTCTTTCATAGTCAGTTTGCACTAATATCCACGGCATGAAATTTTCTTATTTCTCTTCAGCAAGCCATGGCTCTTGATCTTTGGTTAGATTTCTCAATCGCTTTTGTAATTGTTAATCTTCATTGGCCAATTGGTTTTTCAGGATAATTAGCTTTATGGAGAAATGGAATCGTTTCGAAGGCAGCCCACAGGTATTTAACTTTTTTTTTTTTTTTTTTTTTTTTTTTTTTTCTGGATGATGCCACTGGTCTGGAATACATTACGATTAGTAGTAAAATAGTGTACTACGTTATTTGAACAAGTTTACATTTTTCAATGATCTGATTTGCACAGCAAGCTTTTGTCAATTGTATGTGGAACCAGCATATAACGATTGCGACACAACAAAGGCTGGATATTATTTTGATTTGTTTCCTTGAAATCATTTTTTGAATTACTTAAGCTGATACCATTATCTTCTATATACATTTAGAAGCTATGATAAGTTCATATTTTGCCGCAACTATGCCACCGGACATAAGATTGGACAAATTGTCCAGAAAAGAAGCTACCCTCCTGTTGAGCTTGCTCATACTTCTAATTCCCGTCACTTGCTCAAAAATATGTCTCAGGTAGCATATACTTTTGATGCGGGACCCAATGCTGTTCTTATTGCACCAAATAGAAAGGTTGCTGCGCTTCTACTCCAAAGGCTTCTATTCTACTTTCCTCCATCAACAGATACTGAATTGAAAAGGTATGTAATTGAGCTATCGGCCTTGTTGGTTGTCGCTATGCATAGTATGCCCTGTATTTGATGAAATGGTATTAAAACAATTGGTATAAAACCCGACTGGGAATCTCGTTCCATGAGACTAGCCTAAGTTGTGTACTTTTTTTTTTTTTGTTTTTCATAGTTTCGTGCTTGGAGATCAATCAATTGTCAAGGATGCTGGTATTGCGACTAAAGAAGATATTGATGCTTTGCCAACGCCACCAGAGGTTAAAGATAATAACGCCTCCGCACAGAAATTTCCGGGTGATGTCAGTTATTTCATATGCACAAGGCCAGGGAAAGGTCCCGTTTTGTTTACCGATGAAGATCAAGCTCTTCTCCACCCTCCACTGGGTTGCCGAAGTGAGTTATGTTTAGAAGGTCTCATTGTTTGGCTAGTTCTTTTAACTTAGCCAAATTGTAATCCGTTCATATAATCCCATGGCACAGTTGAGGTCAATAGTGCAATGGGCTCCTGAACTCCTCGCTAAAGTTTTGCAAAACTTCTGGTGCATCTGGTATTAGTGACTTTGTTGTCTTGAGTGCCTGTTCAATTGTTTTTGTTTATTTGTTTGTTTTCAGATTTTTGGTTCAAAAATTTATTATTTTATGTTGGACATAAGGTGCCATTGTATCACATGACAGTGGAACATATTTCCCTGATTTTTAACTCAGAATTTTGTTTCTATTCTTTCTTTTTCCACATAATTATCAATTTTGCTTTACAGGCACTTCTGAAACATTTCTGGGCAGATCCAGTTTAGAAACATTACTACTAGATTAATGCCATGGTATTTGTGGAAGAGAAATGGAAGAAAGGGTCTTTAACAAGGTACTCTAGCAGCTGCAGTTTCTTAATATAAATACCAATGATTAAAACACAAAACCTGGATGGTCATATACAACAAGCCTTGAAGAACAAGAACAAGAACAAGTAAACTCGAACATCAGCTACTTCTCTTGCAGAAAAGCGGCTTTCAGAATAGCATCTGGGATTCCATCAGAGTAAAGTAGATGACCGGGACCATTCAGTTCATGGTAGTTAATCCATGGGAGTTTTCCAGCAATGTAGCGCTGTAATGAGACTGGCACAAGTAAGTCACCGTCGCCTTGCCATATATGAACAGAAGCTTCATTATTTGGAAAAGGGTTCTCTAGATCTGAAGGATCAAATTCCCATTTTCCGAAACCAATATTGAGGTCACTGTGGAGGGAATGGAATTCACCTTGCTGCCTTACGATTTCCTGGCGAAACCGAAAAAGAAAGTTGGCGTTAAAATTAAAGGTGCATAATTGAATTGGAGAGGCAAATAAAAAACAAACTCAATGGATACTTATATTGCATTTCAGTAAGTATTTGAGAATTGCTTCCACCACTCAGTTTCATTCATAAGGCCTGACGGTGTACTTCAAAAGATTATACATAAACCTTTGTATGTATGTTTTCATGAATGTCATATACATGAATTAGAACAATTGGCATTTAAGTCAGCAAAGAAAATTAAAATAAAGTAAATCAAAAGATCAAATTTGACTGAATAGAAAATAAAAATAAAAACATTGTACTCTCTACAATTTGAGGCAGAAAATTGGCAGAACATGATATCAAATGGAAATTGCAGAAAACATAAACAAGAATGAAGTGGGAGAGATGAATACCAAGTAACTTTTTCTTCGTTTCGCAAGCATCGGGAAAAGTTCTCTATCTGCAGCAGAAAACACATCCGGGTTTCTAACAATAGCACCAAATGAAGGCCACAATTTTTGTGTGTTCCACCAGTAGGTGAGCCACGAGAAGTAGTGAGCTACTCTGAGTGCAAACTGATCTTGTACGAGTAGCTGACGATAAACTACTGCTGATAAGTTGCGTGAAAATCCAGGCCACCAGTAGTTGATGGCCGGAGCAATCAAAGTCGCTCCTGCTAGACTGCAAGGAGATGACCCGGCTTAATTGATACAATGTATATATATTATAGGAACCGGCGGTTCTAATCAAAACTGCACACCCAAGTTTAAGAAAAACAAGAACAATAAGGAATCCCTCTAACATGTATAGGTTCTAATGGACTGTTAAGCATTTTTAACTCTTCCATTCTTTTCTACAATTTTTTTACTAGAGCAACTTGCGAGAGAAGTGAAATGTCCAGCAAAAAAAAAACGGACATTTTATCATACCGATGAGGGATATACTTGAGGCATGTCCAGATCACTTGTCCTCCGATTGAGAATCCCATCACATGGAATTTCGAACCAAGATCCAATTGATCGGCAAGCTCTTCAACGTCCAAAGCAGTGCTCTTCAAGGTACACTTCAGATTAGGAGTGCTCTCACCATAGCCTGCCCTGTCAAAAGAAACTAAATATATCCCTAGTTCTTCTGCAGTTTTCTACACGAATTCACCACAATTTCGACTATTCAATAATCATTATAAACACTGAAGAAGAACAAGAGAGTTAAAATACAAGTACCTCAGGCAAGAATAATGAAGCATCATGTCTGCATGAGTCGAATGCATGAACAAACACAACCTTATATTTGGCCTCATCTTTTGGTACACCAAGTTCCTTGTATGCTAAATACCGACCATCCTTGAGTTGTATTCTGGGTGCTGTGATGGATGGACCGTCTGGAGCGCCACAAATTTTTGGCGCTGGAGGCTGCAATCCCTGATAAGCCCATGCTGCCAATCCCACCAGCAAGATTGCAGATATGGCCTTAAAAATCCCTGCAATGTTGACTTCCCTTGTTATTGTTTGACAAACATGCCAAACAGAAAATATGAGTAACTGAATAACTTAATGAAAAATGTTTGAAAAAAAAAAAGATAGATTAGTTTCAAGGGGAGTTTTATAAGATAACATAAAATCACATCTTCAAGCAGTTAATTATATAAAAAAGGTCAATTTTTTTTCCAAATAGATTTGATGCTCATTGGATCTCATTTTCAAACAATACAAAGTACAATTGAAGGTTGTTAAGTTGGGGACGGTATTGGTGCTGGTGGAGATCCACAGGCTTGCAAAGAAGTGCTGCAAATGTGCCGCGAGCGGGCCAAAATTAAAACAAAGTTGCTTATTCTCACAGAAGTTTTTTCAAAATTGAGAATTTGAAAGCAATAAAAACTACTTAAGATGAAAAATTCAAAATGATTCAGATTCTCTCAGTCTAAAAATCTAAACCAACAACAACAAAGCCTCAATAAGAAAATTAGCTGGCATTGGCTATATGGATCAAACTTTTCCACTCCGCTCGATGTAATCATAATAGTGATAGAATAAAAACTATAACTAAAATATTTTCATGCAAGAAATTTCAAAATTAAAATAAATCTTAAACAAAATTTATATTTTTAAAAAATTCATTAATGTATTTAAAGAAGGACCCAATTTTGAATTTGGCCTAGCTAGGGTCCATTTGATATGATGTTTATCTCTGCTTGCAAAAGAACAGAATCCAAATCTACAAATACCCACAAACACAACATCATCAAATCAAATGATCAATCTTGAAAAAAAAAAAAAAAAAAAAAAAGCAGAACAATAACATCAAATTGAACTCAATAAAAATCAAGATTGAGAGGTACCCAATAACGAAAACATCGAATTGAAGTCAATAAAAATCAAAATCAACAAATACCCATTAAAGAAGACATCAAATGAAGTCATTTTATGAAGGGAATTCAACCTGGAGGAAGTCGAAAAGCATTGTTTTGTTTGGATCTTCTGGTGTGAGCCCTCGCTGATGCAGCTGAGATCTTCCTATTCACACCCACAGCCATCGAAATCTACACTTCACCGATGATTTGAAAGATAAACAACAACAACAACAACAACGAGCGAGAGCGAGAGAGAGAGAGAGAGAGGACTTTTTGTCTGGTGAGTTGGAAAGCTTGGTCTGATATAGAACAATTAAGGGAATTAAGGGAATCGGTCATCATAAGAGGATATTAGCAAGTTAAATATTGAGTTTAGGCTGGTTAGTATCACACCATTAAATACGATAATTTATTTATGACCCATTTAACTTTTTTAAAATAATAATGTGATGGACGTGTTATTATTTCATTATATTAATGGTTGAATTACAATTTTAAAAGTTCATGTAACAAAGTAATGCGTGATTTCAATAATCATTTGAATTAATTCCTAAGAATAAGTTATTAATTTGAAAAGAATTTTGTATTTTATGTTACATGTAAATGGATTAGTTGAGTTGACATGATAACGCATAAAATTAACAGATTAGTGTTAGGGTTGAGCTTATGCAGAGTAGTGTCATAAACGAGTTGACACGGATGCGACACACCAATCCATTTTGCCACACCTACTAACAATGGAAGTCAATGAGATAAATACCCTTGATATTGTTTGTGCGAGATCCTATGCACCGAAATCTTCACTATCAAGTCTGAGTCTACGCTTAAAAGGTTTTTTCAAGAGTCTTTGGACCTTGCCCAAAAGTCAATTTAGACACCAAAGTCTTGCGTAGAATTAATTTGAATTTAAAAAAAAAAATATATATATATTTGTCCAAACCTTTTTTTTTTTTTTTTTTTTTTGATCTGACAAATTGACTGGCGGGTCGGACGAAAAATTGATACCCCCTACATGGGATAAGCAATTTTTATGTAGAAAATTATAATGTTAAGGTTGTGGTTTCACTCTGTTATAATGTGCTTGATTCAACCAATCTTTTATATCCAAGAAGGGCAATGCATAATCGCTACACTTCTACTCATAATGTCTTTTTTATAAAATTCAAGACAAAAGAATTTAAATTAACAAAGTAAGCTGACTCACTGATTTGATATGAAGTTACTTGAGTAAAAGATTGAAGTTCGATCCTCTCTGTAAGTTATGGCTTCCTACTAATAAAAAAAAAATAATTTGACATAGATTAATGTCTGAATAGGCTGACAAATTTAATTCTCATTTTCATTTAGTATTTGAAAGCATGACATCAAATACATTAAATTGATCAAGTGAAAGAGTTTAACTGTTTAATATAGCCAACCCCAACTACTTTCGGATTCTCCAAATCATTTATATTCTGCAAGCATTTCTCTTGACATTTTTTTTTAGAAGGTATAGGTTTTGAAGTAATGCCACCCAAATAATAACAAAAAATTTGTGAGGATTCAAAAATAGTGACAGCAGCAGTACTTCCTCAACCAACATTTAAGACCAATGACCCCTGCAAGTAGTTGCAATGCATTGATACAGCTGGGAATGTGAAACTAAAATCAAACATGACAATATATGAGCTTGGTCTCCATTCTCTCAAAGAAAGTTACAAGTCGAAAACCCTGTTCTCGAGTATGAATTGCGAGAACCCTACGCTTCCACAGCAGCACAACTTAAAGGGATTCCAAGTGCAATGATTTGTCTAACATAAATACCAACCAAAATAAAATCTAGATGATCACAATATATTAAAGACAAACTAATAAAAGAGAAGGAAACTCGAATATCGGCTACTTCTCTCCTAGCAAAGCCGCTTTCAATATAGCATCTGGGACACCTTCATAATACAATAGATGACCTGCACCCTTCAATTCATGATAGTTAACCCATGGAAGTTTTCCAGCAATGTAGCGCTGTAACATAGCTGGCACAAGTAAATCATCGTCGCCATGCCAGAGATGGACAGAAGCTTCATTATTTGGAAAAGGGTTCTCTAGATCCGTAGGATCAAATTCCCATTTTCCAAAACCAATGTTGAGGTCACTGTGGAGGGAATGGTATTCTCCTTGATGCGTTATATATTCCTGATGAAACAAACAAAAAAAAAAAAAATGAAAATATAAAAAAAAATGTTGGATCTAAATTGAAGGTACAAAATTAAATTGTAGAAGCAAATAAGAATTACTGAATCAATTAGAGAAGGGTCGAAGTCTACAATATCAATGTATATCAATATTGAGTAGTATTGCTTCCAAAACTATGCACTAAATCGATCGAAATGAAAGAGTTTGATCCATGTAGCCAATCCCAACTAATTTGGGATTGAGGCTTTGTTGTACTGCTTCCACCACTCGGTTTCAAGTTTCAATGAGTTTCAGCAGTGCACTTAATATATATATATATATATATATATGTGTAAATATTTGTATGTATGTTTTTTTCCAAGTGTTAGGTATTTGAATCAACATAATTGGCATTAATTCAGCATAGAATTAAAATTAATTATAGTTTTGGATGTATAAAAAATAAAATAAAAATAAATGAAAAAAAATTTACTTTGTTCCAGTTGTATTAAAGATCTTGATCTCATTTATGCCTATGCTTTGACTCACATACAAGCTTATGCAAACACAGAAAGTCCTAACCTCTTAAAATCTCCATGTCATTACCTAATTCATAATGAATTGGCTGCTCTATGTAGAAAATTGTGACTAATTAACAATCAATAGAATTGCTATAGCCCGTATATGGATCGACAGATGTAGAATTTTATTGTTCATTATTGCAAAACATGATATCAGAAAAGAGAATAGCAGAAAACATAAACAAGGAGGCAAAGCGAGAAATACAAACCGAGTAATTTTTTATTCGTTCTAGAAGCATGGGAAAAGTTGTTTATCTGCAGTATTAAAGATGTCCGGGTTTTTCACAACAGCACTAGATGCCAACCATTTCTGCGTGTTCCACCAGTAGGTAAGCCATGGGAAGTAGTGAGCTATTCCCACGGCAAATCGATCTCGTAGGAGCTGCTGATTGTAAGCCTCTTTTGACACATTGTGTGGAAATCCAGGCCACCAGTAGTTGGCGACAGGAGCAACCAAAGTCGCTCCCGCTAGCCTGCAAGGAAACAATTCCAGCTATAGTGAGACAAAATGGATATGTACTCAACTACTGGTTCTCTAAGATGCATCATTTCTGATGGAGTGTCAACCATTCTAAGCTCATTTATTCTTTTCATTTTTTACTTAAGCAACTTGCTAGAGAAATGAAATGTCAAACAAATACGTTGCGGTTGTATCATACCGGTGAGGGATATATTTGAGACAAGTCCAAATCACTTGTCCTCCCATTGAGAATCCTATTACATGGAACTTAGAACCAAGACCCAGTTGATCAGCAAGCTCTTCAATGTCTAAAGCGGTGCTCTTCAATGTGCGTTTCGGATTAGGAGTGCTCTCTCCATACCCAGCTCTGTCAAAAGACACTAAATATATCCCTAGTTCTTCAGCAGTTTTCTGCATAAATACACCGAAAACTCTATTCGATAAGAATTAAGAGCACCAATTAAGAAAAAGAAAGAGACTCAAAATACTAGGTACCTCAGGCAAAAAGAATGAGGCGTCATGTCTGCAACAGTAGAATCCATGAACAAACACAACCTTATATTTGGCCTCGCCTTTTGGCACACCATGTTCCTCGTATGCCAAATACCTACCATCCTTGAGTTGTACTCTGGGTGCGGTAACCGGTGGACCTCCTGGTGTGCCACAAATCTTGGGTGGCGGAGGTTGTATAGCCTGATAAGCCCATGCCACTAATCCCACCAACAAGATCACTGTTATGGTCTTAAACATCCCTGAAATGTTCAATTCCCATATTATAGTTTGACAAATGAGTCATCACACTAGCTAGGGTGAAGAATAAGAGTCATTTACTGATTCAAATAAATGAACGTAAAGAAACAACAAGTATATAAAATGAACGCAACAAAAATGAGGATGCTTAGGCGGATATGTGGTGAAACTCGTAAATATAGATAAGAAATACAAAAAATTCAAAGAAAAGTAGAAATACCACCAATTGACGCAAAGATTGTTTAAGGGCGGTTGCGGTGGTTTAGACACCTCCAAATACGGCCTACAAATGCCCCGCTAAAAAACTCAACTCAATAGAAATTGAAGAAGTTCGACGATGCAGGGGTAGACCAAAGCTAACTTGATACGCGTTGATTAGGAGGAATTTAAAGGATTTGGAAAGAACGCCATCAATTGTACTTAATCGAGCGCAATGAAAGAGTTTGACCCATGTAGTCAACCCTAACTGATATTGGATTGAGGCTTTGTTGTTAATTCAAATAACTACTCAAGAACATCCTTGAAATGCCGAATCCCCAGATCATGCTGTACTAGATGGGATTGTTACACTAGGATAAAGCATCATTTGTTGATTCAAATGCCTACCAATTTATTTTTTTTGTCAAATTGTTGCACTGATGTTCCCAACACCCAACACGGGTACAACAATCTATTACATCGATGAAAATAGATTTTACAATCCACTTATGCCTACCCAGTTGAACTTTTTAAAAGTTCAGCAAATTGAACACAGATCAAACTCATTCCTTTCACATAAATTGCACAGATTAACCACGAAGGGGCGTTGTTTGCATCAATGACTCGCCTGGGAGTGGGGGTGTAGATGTGAATTGTTTAAAAGGAACGACGTATTTTTTCCTCTACTACACTACACTAGTAGAGGTTTTTTTTTCGACTTTATTTATGGGAACACATCATTCCCGCCTCATTGTAAATATGTACATATTTAGGCTATAATAAATAAAGTCACCTTCCTATAAAAAAAAATTAACCAAATCGATCCTCCGTGAAAACTAAGAGTTGGATCAGATTATGCAATTTCTTGAATATCATCATTTTTTTTTCCATGGATATCTAGACGAGCCTGACTATTCTCACGAAGCCACGGCCAGATCAGCCTAACTATTCCTTGAATATTATATTGAAAATTAGTCTGAAAAACTAAATCCCAAAACAGGTTAGGGGACCTAAATTAAAAGTTAAGCTCAAACAAATCACAAAATACCAAAAAATTGATACAATCTTGATATGCATTTACAACCGTAGATAATCTAGAGATACCCACAAACAATAACATCAAGTATTGGGTTCAAACTTATGAAAATCAAATCATAACATCAAATTGAAGTCGAAAATAAAAAAATTAACAGATACCCATTTACCAAAACATGAAATTGAACTTGAAAACCCAAAAAATTGACAGATACCCATTAAGGAGAACATCAAATTGAACTGGGAAATGAAGGATACCCACCTGAAGGAAGCCTAAGAGCAGAGTTTTGGTTGGATTTTCTGGTGTGAGCTCTGGCTGATGCAGCTGAGATTTTTCTACTAACACTACCGCCATTATAATAGTCAACGACACGTCACCGAATTCCTCTAATGCAGTGGCTTCAAAGATCAACAACTACAACAACTACTAGTACTAAATCAATAAATTGATTTGAAGTAGAAACAGTGACTGAGATTCAGAGAGGTGGCAGAGGACTTTTGGTTTGTTGAGTCGAAAAGTTTGGTCTGATTTAGAACAAGTGACAATCAAGTACAATGACTGAAATATCCTTTAAGTACGAGTGAAAAGTTTGCTCTCATTAGTGCGTAGTGCCCATATTGCCTCCACCATAGCTACTTGTGTACATAGACTATATTTCGATCCATGCATCCTCGAGAGAGCGTGTCGATCCAAGTCTAATGTGTATGAATATACAGGCCCGATCAAAGTTTGGAGGGTGCAGAGAGACTAATTTTTACATGTAGGAATTAGTTTGAAAGATGGTGCGTTCTCCAATATGTCAATGCATGTTAAAGATCTCACTCCAAATATAGATGGAAAATGCTTTTGTAATTCACTTTGGACATCTAGTAGATTCAAATGTGTGTTACTCCATGTAATACACCTCAAAGAGTGTGAGTGCATATCTTGAAATGTTACGCACACACACCTCAAGATATATCGCACAACCTGACACTCCCTTTATCTACTAAGTGTTTAAAGTGAGTGTTTAAAGTGGGTTACTATAGCATGTCCCAACTTATAAACCTTTGTAATTGTAATTCATCTCAACTAGTTGACCTGAGATTAATCTCTTTATACCTTTTTACAAGTGTGGAATAATATTAAGACTTGAAAGTTATTGATCATAGTAGTGCAACAACAAGGCCCTTGCTCATCAATTGACATGGTTTTGCAGGCCTGGTTAAGGGCCTTGAATTCATGACATTGAAGCCCATTTATGAGTGGCTTACTTAAATGAGTTTCTAATGGAAAAATTGGATGGGAAGGGCCGCCCTTGAAAAGGGCTCGAAAGTACCCGAGCATAAATTAATCGATGCAGTTAGAGCATCTTTAATGGAACTATGGATTGGAGTGGACATGGATCCATCTATGATACAATCTACATCCAACTCAAATTAAAATGCTCTCCAATTGGACTATGGATTTGTAATGTCCATCCTATGTGGCATAGAATCAAAGTTGAGGGTGCCTACTACAATGTCTACTTCTAGACATTGTGGTAGACTATCATATCAGCATTATTAATTATTTTAAAGTTTTTATTTTTTTTCAAGCATTTATTAGTATTATGAAAATTTAAAATAAAAGTGTCAACTCATCAATCCATGGTCTAAATCCACATTACCATTGGAGATCATTTTAGAATAATGTCTAGTGCCACATATGATATACATCTTCTCCACGTTCATGATGTGGCACCAATCCATGGTCTAAATCCACATTATTATTGATTTTTTCTTTCGACCATATTTCGATTGTTAATACGACCGCTACTACAAGCGGTACTACACCTTTGATCATGAAATATCGATTGCTTGTTGAACCCTGTGAATTGCGTGAAAGTAGGATACTTTCATAAAACGTTCTTGGTTGAAAAAAAATGTGAGGGAAAGATCCCATTGAATCGAATGCTCTTAGTGTCGGACACTATGTAAGAATCCAAAAAAAAAAAAAAAAAAGAGTTTCCAATGGTCACAATATACTT
The DNA here is from genome assembly GCA_039657365.1 of Stephania yunnanensis. NCBI lineage: Eukaryota > Viridiplantae > Streptophyta > Magnoliopsida > Ranunculales > Menispermaceae > Stephania > Stephania yunnanensis. The sequence goes on from CM077580.1 coordinate 72,402,779, forward strand.
TGGTTGTGATGAATTGCTAATGTGGTAACATGGTCACAATGGTGAAGTCACCTTAGTCTTAAGGTTCAGCATATGCAGGCAGAAGAACGAAAATACAAACTATATTTGTACCACAATGTCAAACGTAGAAATATTACAAGGATTTTTATTCAAAGTCAGCAACTCATGGTATCAAACAGGACTTATTTGCCAACTGAAAACTAAACTACAGATGAGAGTTTTTTGCCCTTAAAGCCCTATGCTTGTATAACAAAAAAAAAAAGGTAGGAAGATCACAAACTGACATGTAATTAAAACAAGAAAAACCATTCCTAATAAGATGAAAAGAAAACATTGCCACAGAAGAGCTCCAAGAAGGATGATTAACAATAAAACATACACATGTAAGATGTAACTACTTGTCTCCGACGAGAAGTGACTTTATCAGGCGATCGCTAAGGCCATCTGCTAAAGGGAACAAATGACCGGCATCTGTTAACTCATGGTAGTGAATCCATGGAAGCTTTTGAGCTATATATCGTTGCAGCTTAACGGGCACGAGTAAATCATCATCTCCATGCCATAGGTGGACGGAACCTTCGTTGTTTGGAAACGGGTTCTTGAGATCCATTGGATCGAATTCCCAACTTCCAAAACCGATTATCATGTCTAGATGATGCGATCCGTACTTCCCTTGCTGCGTAATCTGGTCCTGCACAAGCAAATGAATGTCATGATATATAGCATTGAGCAGAAGATTTTGACATTATTCGAAACTATGCTTTAGTCAGTTAGTCGTAAAGATGGATAATTTAATCACAATCAAACACAGAACTTCGGACATTTGCAATGGAAGAACAATGATAACAAATTAACAATCAAGCTTGACCGAAGATTGTCACTTCAAAGTTGTTTTCAAGCCGATAAAGTAGGCCATCCAATTAAAGAATCAAAGGCAGTAGACCGTATATTTTCTCACATGTGAAAGAAAGATTTTGAAAGTAAAGGAAACACAAGAAAGTGAATATAGAGTACTCTAAGAGTAAGGAAAAAAAAAATACATCACCCATGGCATACTAGCTAAGTAGCTAGAGACGGAGGCACGTAGGCTACCACTGGTTATCACTTTTTATTTGATAAACAAATGTATGAAGAGATTAAGAAATTACCGCATAAGATCTGGCTTCAAACTTTGCAGCGACCGACATATCAGGAGGAGAAAAAATCCTAGGATCATGAGCTGCGACACTTGAAGAGGGAAACAAATTCTGAGTGTTCCACCAGTATGTTAACCAGGGAACATAGTGAGCCACTCGAAGAGCCCATTGATCCGGCCCTAATTGATCATAGTAAGCATCCTTAGATACATTGGCTGGAAACCCAGGCCACCAGTAGTTCACAACCGGAGCAACTAAAGCGGCTCCTGCTAACCTGCATAACATACAGAATTCCCACAAACAATTAGGCAACATATTTTAATCTATACTTGCAGATTATAGATTTGAAACTTGGATCGCGGTTACTGTATATTAACTCATAACCTTAAAATGCGAGTGCTTACATATATTTATGCATATTGTATACACATAAGAAAGACTTCCATTGCTTCTAAATCAAAATGCAGAAGAACACAAAAGAGGCTGAGATAGCATCTACTTAAGAGGAAGCAAGCCAAACAACAACAACAAAAACAACAACAACAACAACAACATAGCTTCAGTCCCAAATTAACTGAGGTCGGCTACATGGATCAAACTTTTCCATTGTGCACGATTAAGTGCAATTGATGGGAGCAAGCCAAACAACAAAAAGCCTAAAAATAGCAAACGAGTGGCATACCGGTGCGGAATGTACTTGAGACAGGTCCAAACAACTTGGCCTCCCATAGAATATCCCAACACATAGAACTTAGAACCTAAGCCCAATTGATCAGCAAGCTCTTCAATGTCCAGTGCAGTACTCTTCACTGTCCTTTTGTAGTTAGCATCACTCTCCCCATACCCTGCTCTGTCAAAAGAGACCATGTAGATGCCAAGATCTTCGGCGAGTTCCTATACGCCGCATTAAAAAGCCACACCGCAAAATGCAAACTCAGAATGCATATAATGAACAACATGACCCCAAAAGATATTGTAGTGGATAAACAAAAGAAATCACTTACCTTAGACATTGGAAATGCATCATGTCTGCAGGAGTCAAAGCCATGAACAAACACGATTTTGTATTTGGCATCGTCTTTGGAACACCATGTTCTTTATATGCTAAATATCTTCCATCTCTAAGCTTTATCCGCGGCGCTGTAACAGGAGGACCGTCCTGCGAACCGCATTGCTTTGGTGGGGGAATTTGAATGGCCTGATAAGCCCATGATACAATTCCAATGAACAACAACAGGGCACTCTCTTAAAAATCCCTGAAAGAATAGTTTTTGTCTTTGCATCAAAATATGGCTCAACTTACAGTCTTAAAAAGTTTGAATTAATTTGCAAATTGATTTGGTGAAATTGGCCTTCAATAGCAATTACTCCAAAAATCAAACATGACATTTTTTTTTGGTTTTCTCCATCATATCTGGCACCAGCAACACCGACTAATCCACGTTAGGCACTATCACCTCAAACTCTATGTTGGAGATGTGTGGACCAAAATTAGTCTCACATCATATAAGTGTGACTTCATATAGAAGTATACAAGTATGGATCTCCCCTAATTAGTAGGAGACTTTTGGAGTAAAACAAAAACTCTTACCACTCCGACTAACCGATTGTTGTTAATAAAAGTAACATGACATTACATGGTTACAGCATACCCCCCACTAAAAAAACTAGACTAACCATTGACAAACATAAATCAACACTAGCAATCAACTCCTAATCAATAAAACACAAAATCCAATCATGCCCACATCACCAAAACATGAAAATCTTCAATGGAACACTCAAAAACACAAGAATAATGAGATCCAATCCAAATTTAGCCCAAAACAAGCCTTAATCATCAAAAAAAAAAAAAAAACCCAGAACACCCATTAATCCACTAAGTGATTCAAGAGTATCCATTAATCAAAACACCATAAAAACCAAACCTGAAGAGGAATTCTTGTGTGATTTTCTTGTGTGAGACCTTGCAGAGGCAGCAGAGACCTTCCCACCAACACCAGACATAATGGGTACCTGACAAATCAAGCAAGCCTTCTATGTAGAATAACAACAACAATTTTTGTGAAAGACTAGACAAGAAGTTGTGCTTACAACAACAAATCAACAATGTTGTTGAAAGAGAGATGGAGAGGGAGCATTGTCAGAGAGGAGATTTATGAGATTGGGATGGTAGTTATTAAAATGGTAAGGTTTATGTAAACGAGAAATGTGAGCGAAGTGACGGATTTGCCCTTGGATTTTCTCCTTTTTTTACTACTTTTTTTTTTTTGGCTTTGTCTCCTCTACATTTGGAACTTTATGCCTTTTTGGATCGTTGGTCTAATGAAAGGATTTTCCGTTTGTTTATCAAAAAAAAAGTTTGACAAGAAAAGTCTTACGATTTTTTAAGGGAAATGCTAGAATGAGAAGGAAGTAACACTTGAAGTCATATCGAACCTTTGAGATGTTTGTGTATGCCTCGAGATGTGATAATACATAGATCTCGGTGCATAATATGCATAAGTTGAAGCTGCGTGGATGACTCGTGTGAGGCGATGTGACTTCAAGTGTGACTTACTTATTGTCATTTTATAATATTTTTTATTTTTTTAATGCTACGTCAAAAAAACAAAAGAAAAGATTTTTTTAATGCAAGTCTATTATGGATCTCCATAGAATAGTTTGATACTTATACTATATACGTCATGATAATTATACAGTCATATCGGATCCATAAGGCTCAGCTAAGTTATAAGGGTTTGATGTGAACCGGCTAAGTTATATGCGTCTATTATGAGTCTATGACCACTTAATTAACTTTAGTAAATTTGAAATTATTTCTTAAACTTATAATTGTGATAGACAAAATTGTCTTTTAATTTGATGAGGTGTGAGCTTGTAATAAAAAAAAAAAAGGCTGTATTAAGTTAAAATAATACAAAACTAATGAAAATTAATTCGCTATTAAATCTTCATGTTGAGTTTTATAATAACATTCATGACTTTGCATTAAAGAAAAGATATGCGACTCGAGCTCACGTCACAGTGCAATTTCTTGACCTAGTCCAAAGTCCATGCAAACACAATCAAATTAAGCATTTGAGCTGTTCTGTTAAAAAAAAGAAACAAACAAAAATGGCTGCTGGATAGTCTAACTTCATCTCACGTCATTTTGATATTGAGGATACAATACATGTCATGTGTAACATCAGTTCTCACACAACATTTGAATAACGTAAAATAGAGCTATCAATAAGCCATACACATGACATTTATTAATTTTATGAAGCCAAGCATAAATTAATTGATTGATTATTATTTTCGAGGTTTTTTTTTTTATAAAAACGAGACTTTATTTTATTACTGTCAATCAATATGTACACGGTGAGAAACAATATTGTGTTTCTTTGAAATAAAATATAAAAAAACCCCTTCCATGTATTAAGGGAAAAACATGCGTGTCGTCCCAATAAACATCAATGCATCGATCATTCCCCACATTGTTCACTATCACAAGTCATTGATATATACTTGTAGCCATGTGGTGTCGTAGTTCCATCGAATACGAGCGGGATTACAAAAGTGGGTAAAAATTGCACTTGCTGCCCCTACATACAGCCTACTCATCATGCCCTGCCCAAAGCCCACCACTCCTTTTGTGATGTTTCGTAATGACTATCTAAGCATGGATTATGTTAAGGAAACTATAGTAGTTGTTATATTTCTATAGTTTAAGTATTTAGGAAGTTTCTATATTTTGGTATTTCAGTAGTTTAGATAGCTTTCCTTATTTTATGATTTATTCAGATTTAAATAAGAGCACCATATTGTACTAGATTTTTTAAAACTCATAAATCGAATTAAATAGTGAGCGCTCGTTTGTTTTTGTTTATACGCTTCTATCGTTTTCACTCTCTTTGTTGTTTTTCTTTAATCGAAACATGTACACATATATGTTAGTGTTTATCATTTTTTACAAACGACGTCGGTGCCATCATTACATCTAGCCGCAAGTTTTTTAAAACTTTCATATCATATTAGTCGTGCTATCTGTACATTTCGACTCCATTTAATAATTGTTCTATAGTTTCATTGTTCGATTTTGCCACATCTAAATATAATAGGAGTTTGAAAAACCGAGATTTGTCAAGTATTAATTTGATGGCAACCTCAAGTTGATTTTCATGAACCAACTTGAGTTTGAGGGAAGGCGTTAAGTTGTTATATTTCCGTAGTTTAAGTATTTAGGAAGTTTATATATTTTTAATTAGGTGCATTTTATGATTTTTTAGCTCTATAAATAAGAACATCCTATTGATTATTCATGTGTCCGTAATTCAGACTATCTAAGCAAGGATTAATTAGTACAGTAGTCGTCTAGATGCCGCACGGGCAATCGAAGAAAAAATAAGGAGATAATACTAGCTAGCCAGTTACATTACATTATATATCCTTCAACTATTTCTCTTAATTTATAGCCACCGAACCAATATATATCATTAATAAGTCGGTGAATGCCTGTATATAATTAATAGTGTTTTCCCTAAAATCTGGACTTTTAATCTGGAGTATGTCTAGAGCATTTTTCACTTTGTAATTCTAGAAAATAAAAAAAAAAAGACAAGATTTCAGCATTTTAAATTTTTCCTTAGTTTTTATAGCCATGTATTCATGGACTAATTTTTGCTTATTTCATCTGACTAATTTTGCCGAGAGTACCATAGTCTACACTCGAAATTAAAGTTGCTACAAAAAATGTATATTGTCAAGGTTTGATCTTGTACTATTTTGATTATTTTGCTATACCATTCACGATTAATTCAAGTAATAAGGTCATGAGAAAAAAAATCATAAGAGTTGAACATTAATTTTTCATCAGTCAAAGTCCTATTTCTCTCTTGTTACGTTTTATTTATTAAAGGATCGATCGATGTTACTAGTAATTAATTTTCAAAATATTGGTCAAGAAACTTGACTTATGCATGTATCACATATAATATTTAATTATTTCAATTTTTTTTTGCACAGCGCACACCCCACATCCCACCGTATTTTAAATATTGAGATGCGTAAGCGTAAACCTGCATCAAAGCATCTATAATATATATATCTATAATATATATAAAAGCACGAATCACAAATTTTTGAGTGGTAATGAAATTTCTATTTGCCCATACTTCTTCTTTTTTCATCTCTAACCCAATATTTTCTTTTGTATCCAAATCAAACTCTAACTCCTTATCAATTCACTACACGTTTTTTTTTATCTCCAAATCAATCATGAACTCATTCTCATCAATCTAATACACTTTTTTGAGGTAGTAATGTCCTAGCATAATTAGCTTGTTTTTTCATTCACATCTTATCTCAATCACATTATAGAATATTGATAAGCTTAAAAAGGTACTTATATTTCTAATTTTTAAATTTTAATTACAATTTTGAATTTTGAATTTTATATCCATCATATATCTATATTTTGAATCACAAATTTTTGAGTAATGCTATTTGCCCATACTTTTTTTTTATCTCCAAATCAACATTTTCTTTTGTATCCAAATCAAACTCTAATTCCTTATCAATCACTAACGTTTTTTTTTTTTTTCCTTTATCTTCAAATCAATCATGAACTTATTCTCATCAATTCAATACTTTTTGAGGAAGTAAATATTATATATATCTTATAATAAAAGAGAATATTGAAATGTACTTGTATTTCTAATTTTTAAATTTTAATTGCAATTTAATTTTGTTAATAAATTCTTAGAAATTAATTCCCGCGAGCGAAGCGAGCGGGGGAATCGTGCGTAGCACGTTTTCAAACTAGTATATATATATATATATACTATAATAAAAGAGTAAACGTGGACCGTGATGAAATACCAAATTTACCCTTTTTAGTTAAGCAGTATCCTATTTGACACCCTTATCTCATGATCGAAAACTCTCTTATATCAGTCGCACGATTTCCTATTTGACCATGATGAATGGTCGAATATACTCTTCTTCTAGCCGTGTCTTTTTTGTTTAGTAAATCGACCAAGTCTTTACTCTTTAGTCAATTTGCGTTCTCTTTCTCCTCCCATTCTAGTAATAATCGAATTGATCTTATTCTCCATCAATCCAAGTTCTCCTCTTTAAAAAAATCTAGATTCGGACAATGAGTTTTGTCTCTTTTTTTTCGCATCTAATTGGTAGACATTCAACTCCGGTGAGCATATATTTATTTAGCTAATCTTTGTATATATATATATATATATTAGTATTAATACAAATTAATCCCATCTTTTTAATTTTCTACTCGTGTCTATTGATTTAAATTCATTGTTAACCAATCATCGTAACTCAAATCAAAACAATGCCCTTTTGTTATTTAATTGGTTTATATTACATATCATCTTCATTAGTCTAAAGTGAAAACCACATTTACCGATTTAATTATTTAATTAATGAGTAATGAGTCGGGTACACACGGATTCTATCCAATCCAATTAGGTCAACCCGTAATTAAATCCAATTATTGCGGATTGAAAAATCACAATCCAATCCAGTCTATTTATTTTGCTAATTCCAATTGATCCAATTTACTAAATGAGGACCGAACTGGATCAAGTTGTGTGGATTGAAAATTATAAAATTAATATTAATAAAACTATGAAAATAGTATTTTAAATTAAAGATTATGCAAATATTTATAAGTACAAAAAGAAATTATAGTTGTCAAACTATCTCTCTGTGAGATAGATAAAGTATCACCTCTTAAAAGGTAATTTAGGGAGGACATTGGTTTAACTCCTTTTAAAGTAAAAAGAAAAAAAAGTTAGTTAGAAAAATGTTAATAAATATTTTTTATTTTAATTTAATTTACATACACGTGCACGCACTTGCGAAGCACGTTATGAAAACTATATATATATTATATATAAAGAAATAAACAACTTGCCCCCAATTAATTATGTTTGAACTTGTAACCTCTAACTCCTAAACACCATACCAAAACAATGAGCCACCAAATTGGTTCGCATCTATATTAATATAAGTACTACCTCACTATGCATAAATATCAATTCAATTATATATATACTCTATATATAGATCAATGCCTCGACCATAATGCATTTTTTGATACAAGATATGTTCATAACAAGTAACAACCCTTATTTTTTGAAAAGTTCCTTATTTTTATTTATTTTTTTATTTTGGAGACAAAAAAGGTCATCAATCTTAATATAATCAATCCAATCAAGATAATGTAAATCCCTCTCAATAATAATTCTTTTGTGACATGATTCTATTATAGATGCAACAATAAATGCCTTCATCGCTAAAGAAGATATCTATTTCAGTATAACATATATTTATACGCATGTGCATATGTCGAAATCAAAATTATATTTATGCTAGCTAAATCGACAAATGACCAGTCTCATGGTGACGGCGCGTTATAACATCTTCTTTATGTAGTATATAAGGCTAATTTGGTTTATCGTAAACATCAACCGCTCTATTTTTGTTTTTTGTGATGGAGTTATGAAATATGACAAACACTAAGTTAATTAAGCCTCTTAAATATTTAATGGAAATAACCATCTCACCAAACATGTGTGGGAACCACATAGCCAAGTTGCATTGCTATTTTTAAAGTCCAATTGAAATGTCATATCTGTACATCTCCCCAAATAATGCTCATTAATTTTAAAATAATTTACGCATGCATGTAAGTAATTAAGGTGTCGAAAAAAATAAAAATAAAAAATTCAATGTACTTAAAAGATATGCTCAAAAACAACTCACGCATACGCATGCGTGACTTGTGTGATTTTGTAAGTAATTAAGGTGTCGAACTAAAAAAATAAAAATAAAAATTCAATGTACTTAAAAGATATGCTCAACAACAACTCACGCATCACACAATTTTATTAATATCGATATTATTTTCAAATTTAAGATTATCATGTGTATGATTTTATTTCAAAAGATATCGATATAATTTGAGAGATAAAATTAACACTTATATTTTTTTATGAAGATATGAGACTATATATATTTAACTTTAGATATCTCCCAACAGATAAACAAATTTTTGCAAGTCTTTGGACCACATTTGTTGTAATCAAGCCATATACAATTATAAGCCTATTTTTGTGTTTTTTCATCTATTTTTCTTTTGTTTTTCTTTTTTAAATATGAGACAATTTCAAATTTGTCCAAATAATTAATTAAAGAGTAATGGGACCAAATTCATCTAGCGTCCTCTTCAATAGGTAGTGACAAGTCACTTTAATTTAATTCCACTTAATATGTACTTATAAATATTATATCATTTTCGTATAGTCTTTGACATTTTTGGTGGACTTTCCATTTTCATTATAAAAGAGACGAGATGATGACACCTAAAATTTAAACATATATTATGGCAGTGTTTTTGGCAAGCACAAAAAATGAACTGACATTTAAATTGTAATGAGGGTTTCCTGTTAAACATAAAATTCAAGATTATAATTTATCTATATATATTGTTGTTGTTGTGACTTATATAAATTTATTTTCTTAAGGTTAAAGGTTCAAATCTTCTCACTCGTATGCTCCTACCGTTTATAGAATCACTAAAACAATTTCGGTATTTAATAAAATTTTTAAACCCCTATTAAAGGAGGGTGTTATTAAATAACACTTAATTGATAGGAGTTTTAAAAAATCTTTATATAATACATGTATTAAAAATTAAAACATAACATATTTTCATATGACATTTAATAACACACTATTTAATAGGGTTTTAAAACTTCTATTAAAAGTCAAAAATATTTTAATGAATAAAATATGTATTACGTGGAATAGTTTAGTTAATATATTGGCGAACGCATGAATGAAATTCATCAAATATTTAATTATCAAAAAATAAATGTAAGCCATGTTTTACTTTTAATTGAGTACTTGAAATTCTTGTCACAATTCAATTGGTCTTATTATTATTATTTTATACATAAATTATAGATAAATTGTCGCAGAGTAGTAATTAATTATTTAGTGATTTTGGTGATGTGATTTTTTAAATTTATTATTTAAACGTTACCTCCTCATCAAATTTTGAGTAAGGAAGATTACCAATACCAGCCGATCAAAGGCCCATTTAGGGCCCACAACAGGGTCTTATGGGCCGAGATTGGGTTGAAACTGGGCTTTAAAAACTCATAAGGTTCATCTAAGTTAGGTCCATTATAGCCAGTACCAGAAAACAGATTGATTCCGTGTCGGCCGAGCGTTGATAGTGACATGGTGACCATGGGCCACATACATCTGCTCCAGCTATGCCACGTGGCACTCGATCAACCAATCGACTATAATGATAGAGTCTAGACTCTAGAGTGGCTGATATGTATAGTACGAGTAGTGGTACAGGTCATCAGAGGCTAGTGGGACGTCCTCGACTGAAAGGGCATGGGCCCACCTTGGCATATCGCACGTGTTTTGAATTTTTTGTTGCGTAAAGCTCACACTTCGAAGTGAACACAAACTCTCGATGTATAGGCAGTTATTAGGTTTTATTCTAACATATATTTCTATTTTTTTATCCACTACAAATTAATTAATTTAACGTTCTATTGAAAAAAGTTATTCTTTAAGTATATATATGTTTGTGTGTGTGTTAGAGACAAAGTACAAAGTATAATTTTATATCGACATATTTGGTCTTAAATTGAAGTCTACGTACTCACGCATGAGGTTTGGGCGTCCAACTGAATTTGATGATAATAGTTTCAAGCTGATCGATATGAAAGCTGATTAAGGGCCAAAAAAAAGTTACGAGAGCCACGTACGATTATATATCAAAAAAATTCCATGTGCTTGTTAATTAATTAAAACAAGTACAAACTTTTTCTGTATCTCCATATATCAATACTAAAATTACAAAATCTTTTTAGGGAGGGGCGGGCCATGCACATATATGGTTGCCCTAGGTCGCCGCTTATACGTGCCTCTTATAAATATACCTAGTTGTTCATTAAAATATTTATAATAAAAAATACTTAAGTTAGCCCAACCCTCAAATTAATACCTAAATTAGCTAACTTTGGATCACTAGCCCACTAGGGGAGCTTAAAATCCCGGCTCTCCTAAATCAACATATTGAACATTAGTACGTACTTTAGAAAAGCTTGAACTAGTTTTCGGCTATAAATATGCGGTTCTAGCCCATCTGATCCACATATCAAAAGACTACTGTTTAGTTGTCTTCTCTCTTTATTTGTTCTGTCTTCCAATTAATGGCGATGAGAAGCTCATCATCGGATACTCTAATTCTAGCAAAAGTGGTTGGAGACGTTGTGGATGCCTTCTCTCCAACAGTGAAGATGAGTGTCACTTACAACTGTGATAAAGTTGTGTTCAATGGCCGTGAACTGCACCCTTGCATGGTCTCTCGTAACCCTTTTGTTCAGATCCACGGTGGTGAAATGAGAACTTTCTTCACACTGGTATACACATATTTTTATTTTATTTTTAGTTAAGTAGGAGTCGAACTCACACTAGAACATTTTTGACCTTTAATAGAGGTTTTAAAACCCCTATTAAATAGAGTGTTATTAAATGTCATGTAAAAATGTGTTATGTTTTAATTTTTAATACATGTATTACGTAGAGGTTTTTTAAAACTCCTATCAATTAGATGTTATTTAATAACACCCCATTTAATAGGGGTTTAAAAACCTCTATTAAATACTAAAATTGTTTTAGTGTCACGACCTCTCAAAATTTTGCCTTCTAACAAGTGATACATGCTCTATCATCTCACCAGAGACAACGCTTTGGCAGAAATATATATATTCAATAGTTGACCCTTTTTAATATCTTTAAGTTCTCTCTACAACATTTATATATATATATATATATATATATTTGTTCTTATATAACTACTAATGTTTTTTGAGGAGGATATATAATTAATTACTAATGTTATATAAACTAATTTGCAGGTCATGGCAGACCCAGATGCCCCTGGACCTAGTGACCCACATTTGAGGGAGCACTTGCACTGGTATAATATATAATACTATATGCATGCATGCATACTCACTTAACAATTAAGTTACTACGTACAACAGTAACGTTTTAGCTAATTAATACACAAAAGATTTTTAAAATTTTGATTATCGTGCTCACGGGGTGTCTAATTAAACCTTTTTTTCCTTCCTATTTAGCTCGACTAGTTTCACAAGAGTCAGTTGATTTATTGTCATGACCAGGAGATTAGCCAAACATGCATGCATTACAATATAGGAAAAAAAATGCAGTAGTACTAATTCATGTTCTTTTATATATACTGGCAAAACTAACAATTGATTTCTGTTTATATATATTATTTCACAGGCTTGTAACAGATATTCCTGGCACAACAGATGCCACTTTTGGTACTGTTCTTCTATTTAAGTATAGTTATTAAGGTTTCATGTTGATCATGTTTCATGTACTACGTACGTATATATAGCTCTAGCGTTTAGTTATTACGTACTAATTCATGCACACACATATCTCTATATATATATTACAGGAAGGGAGGTGGTGAGCTATGAGAGTCCAACACCAAACATAGGGATACACAGATATGTGTTCATTTTGTTCAAGCAGAAAGGGAGAGATCCATGCGTGACGCCGCCGTCGTCGAGAGACCGATTCAACACAAGGAGGTTCGCCGCCGAGAATGACCTGGGTGTCCCAGTGGCCACTGTCTTCTTCAATGCTCAAAGAGAAACTGCTGCGAGAGGATATAGAGGAAGCTTAATTATTAATTAGCTGATATGTACTAATTAATAGCTAGCTATCTAATTAATTTGCTTTAATCAATCTTTAAAAAATATTAAGATTGATATATTAATTATAGGTCGATGGATCGGTCACAAATTAATTGTTGCTCATGACTACTAATCATGTGACACTATGCAATTCTTATGGTATTTTATATATGATGGAATATTAATCTAGTGTTCAATATTTCATTAAAACAATTTCGGTATTTAATAGATGTTTTTAAACCCCTATTAAAGGGGGTGTTATTAAATAACACCTAATTGATATGAGTTTTAAAAAACTTCTATGTAATACATGTATTAAAAATTAAAACATAACACATTTTTACATGACATTTAATAACACTTTATTTAATATGGGTTTTAAAACATTTATTAAAGGCCAAAAATGTTTTAGTGATTTTCTTCTAATATTCTTGTCAAAAAAAATATTTTCTTTAATATATATGAAGTAGTCTATACGTACTTACAGACTTTTTTCATTTTTTTTAAGTAAAATAAAAATTTTATTTATCATCAATGCCTCATTACGTTTAATTTGACAAAATCAAATAAATAACCAGTGGCGGATCCAAGGGAGCGGGGGATCACTCTAACTTGCCTTGACATTTATATTTGGGCAAAGTTGATCCACTTAATTTCAAACCTAAGTCAGTGTTAAAGATAAAAAAATAATTTCACATATGAACTAGTTGAGAGGAAAGGTTTATTAGTTTGGAGTGGGATCGATCACTCTGACTTGCCTTGACATTTTGGAGTACATACGCTCTCAAAATTTTGTTTTTGATAAGAAATTAAATGAACAACTTGTCATTCGAACTCATAATCTCTTCCCACAAACTTCATACCAAACCATAAGCTCACACACACAGTGGCTTGACAACTCATAAGCACGATGAAGGTCCAAAAAGATAGAAATCCAAGAACAATGGAGGGCAAAAAAAGGGAAAAAAAGGGCTAAAAAAGTAAATGACAAAGCTACCCAACCTCCTGTTGGTGATGACAATAGTTCTCACCCATACTCCAAGTCTTATAAAAAACTTCAGAGTCACCACTCAAAACTCTCAGTCTCTTATTAAACCTAACCGAGATTTAAGAATTTTGTAAAATAAGTTCGTGACATTTATTATGGAATGTACACAATCATTCAAAGATTGTAAAATAATTCGTAATTAACAATTTGGTAGCTATAAATATACGATATAAAAGTTTTTGTGCATATCATTCTCTCGGGCGATGGAGTTAGGCCGGGCACCCAAATAATTCTCGAGAAAATTATGGAATCTAAGTAAAAAAAAAAAAAAATGGCTGTAAAAAAGCTCATATAAAAAAGAAGAACTTTTTGTGCATCCAAGAGACACTATAACATTTTTGGCCTTTAATAGAGGTTTTAAAATTACTATTAAATAGAGTGTTATTAAATGTCATGTGAAAATGTGTTATGTTTTAATTTTTAATACGTGTATTACATAGAGATTTTTTAAAACTCATATCAATTAAGTGTTATTTAATAACACCCCCTTATCCCCTTTAATAGAGGTTTAAAAACCTCTATTAAATATCGAAATTGTTTCGATGAGATATAGATGAGATGAGATATGTGCGAAATCCCCTTAGATTTTTTACCACTTATGCTCGGGTCCATGTTTCCTGCTGCTTTCCTTCTAAAAGCCTACTATTGAGTTTTGACGTCCAATCAGTTGGAGGATGCAGGTCACCGACATGCACATATAATGCAAGAATATTTATTCATTGGTACCTATCATTTAGGCATCTGAGAGTGGCATTAAGGGACGCTCCAAAACTGCACTATTTATATACATCTCCTTACAAATATTAGAATATTAGATCTATATAATTCTTATAAAACCTAGATCTATATAATTTGACAAAACAAGATCTAATCACCCAAAAAAGAAGATCTATATATGCTGCCCATCAATATATATTACATATATAGCTTGACATTATTGTTCGGTCTACATTTATAATTTGTTTTATCAATAAAATAAAATTTATTCTGTATCACATTTATCATGCACGTAATAGTAAGTATCAATTCAAAAAATGCAGTTGATCGAGTTTGACACTCCATGTACAATTAATTATATATATATATATATACATACAGACACACATGCATACATAATTACCTAAATTTAGACATACCAAATCAGTCCACCTTGGACTGGGTTGGATTCAAAATAAGAACTTTTAAGAAGAGTATAGATACTTGGTCGTCCGAACCTACAAAACGTCGCTTTCAGCATATATGCAGAGATAATAAGAGCAGGTGGAATCGATCATGGAATTATGTGGCCTTGCTGGCCATTAGTTGTCGTTGCATACATGTCGCCTCATCAATATATATATATATATATTACTTTTTTATACGAAAGAAACTTAATTTGCTTCCATCGATATTCAAATTCTCGATCTCTTACACTCATAACTTCATACCAAACTATTTAATCGCCTATATAATTGGTGCCTCATCAAAATATATTACATGAGAAGAGTTAGACGTACATCACAACGCACATCCACGTATTCTGTCATGCATTTGTTGATATATGTGTAGAATTTTTTTATATGTGTAGAATTTTTTTAGTTGTTGTTGCTTACATGTCGCCTCATCAATATATATATTTATTTTATTTTTTTGATATGAAAGAAATTTAATCCACGTATTTTGATTTAATCGCCTATATAATTGGTGCAAAATATATTACATGAAAAGAGTTAGGCGTACATACATCCCCGTATTCTGTCGTGCATTTGTTGATATATGTGTAGAATTTTTCTATATTGTATAGGTCTTTCTCTAATACATATAAATTGTATAGGCCAAAGCGATTTTCGATTGAGACGGCCTCATCGATCATATAGCGTACATCATATCAGCTGAAAAGTACTGGTACTATCTAAACTGTCTAAACTACTACTACTACTACTATTACTACTACTTTGATTTTTTTTTATTCATGATGACCATTGATTCATGTTTTCGAATCTATTTCTCGCGTTGTTTAAGCTTAGAGCGACTACGTATACTTCCAGGCCCCCCATGTCCCTTCATTCCACGTGGCTGCCATCCAATTAATTTTTTTATAATGAATAATAGTAATTAAAAAGAAAAATCTTAGAATTCTACGCCACGCATACACCTCCCATAACCCACAGTGTCTTGAGTCTCGGGATGCGTTAATCCGCATCTCGACATTAACAAGGATGGCTGATGTTTGGCGTGCATGTGTTGGGGGTGTGTTATATATATGGGGTGGTATTCTAGCATCCCAGTCCCTAGGGGTGAATATGAAATTGATGAATCCGCAAATCCAATTTTATCCAATTCAATTAACTCTAAGTGATTATAATTTGAGTTTGCCACCAAATAGGATTAGATTGCAAAAGTTATAATTCACGTAGGAGAGAGTGCGACTGGAGGAGGATGGTTGATGTTATGAAATATTGTAAGTCGTTTGACATTTTTTTTTTTTTTTTCCAAAATTGCAAGTCGTTAACTGATAGGGTTACAACAACGGTAAGAGCGGAAGTTGGGTTGTGTAAGTTAAGCATACGACTTTGGTTTCGATTTTTCGGTGTGGTAAGATCACTTGGGTCACTAGGATACGCCCAGGTCGATTATGCCAGGGCTTTGTAGGAATAGTCAAACTCACCCGAACACCACGGATATAAATTTTTTTATTGTAAGTGGTTTTTTTTTTCCTGAGTTTTAGAGTATAGTTATTTGCTTTTTTTTTACTCATTTTACCCTTATACAATCGAAACATTAATTTATTACAATTAAATTTTTAAAATTTTTTAATTAATTTTATGTCATAGGTCATGTGCTTTAATTTGTATGTTTTAGTCAAAAAGACTTATTTGAACATGAGAATATTTTTTTGTGGCATAATGAGGTGAGTTCAACCTAATTATTGTTGTTGTATTATTATTATTATTATTATTATTATTATTATTATTATTTGAACATTGTTCTGCTTTGCTTGAGTGGCTTTAATTGAGGCCACACTAATCAATTAAGTCGATTTTGGTCCTTGAACATATTCTCTGACTGACTGGTGGTGAAGGCGTGCGAATGAGAGCTCTTATCCGCCTTTGAAAATTCGCTTCTTTGGTGAACATTTGGAATATATGGATTCAACAAATCGAGGAATTAAATGTTGCGACTTATGGGACCGTACATGTGAACACAGCATCTACAACCGTGAAATTTAATTGCCACTATTAAACGACCAATTCATTCTAAATATATATTTGATGATAATTCACTTCATTGCATGTGTGATGATTAAGTACGCATGCACTAGTTAGGGGGAGTCGTCTGATCACTTGTTTCTCTATTGCAATTTTGCGTCAAGATTATTATTATTTATTTATGGCCTAGATTAAACGTTTGCTACAATTGACTTATTTTTTTGCTAGGAGTTGGAGTGGTGGAAGTTTTGTGTGCAGTTGCATTTTACTTTTGAAAAATGCTTTTGGTGCCCCGCACATGACATGCAACACGAACACGCATTTTTCATCATACGTAGTGTTTTGTGTGCATGCAAGGATTTTGATGTGTATGGCGTGGACATCAACAAGTGCATATTCTTGTGGCATTCCCTTTCCTTTTCATTTCTTCTTGCTCGTTTGCCATATTTTGAACTGGGCTTCACTATCTATTGGGATATATAGCCTGTCATGTATTCC
Organism: Stephania yunnanensis; assembly: GCA_039657365.1. Taxonomy (NCBI): domain Eukaryota; kingdom Viridiplantae; phylum Streptophyta; class Magnoliopsida; order Ranunculales; family Menispermaceae; genus Stephania; species Stephania yunnanensis. Next base: position 72,420,423 of record CM077580.1, read on the forward strand.
AGCAACATGAGTTTGAGGCCGTGCCGTTTCTCTTTTTTTTTTTTTTTTTTTTATCTAAATCACTAGATATCTGGATTATCCGATTATTTCGGGTTCACCCCGAGTCACACATCATATACCGTATAGCTAGGCAGGGGCTAGGTGGTGGGGAGGAGCTCATAATAACATTGGTGTTTCCATTTCCTAAATTCGAACTTGAGTTAGTATACTCTGAGAGGTGCAAGGGTTTGATACAATTGGGGTAGTTTTTCTTCGTTCTTAGTGTGATCATCTAAGTTTTTGGAAGAGATATTTTTGTATTACTCCATTGTTAGTGAATCTCAAGCGATTGAGATATCTTGTACTCTTTATTCATATAGTGGATTTATTCGGAGTTTGGCCCGTGGTTTTTTTCCCTCTGATTTAGAGGGTTTTCCACGTTAAATCTTGTGTTCTTTGTGGTGTGATTGATTTGGTGCATAGTTCGTGGCTTGGTGGATTTTATTCATCTGTCTCTCGAGTTAAAGGGGTTACTTTCTTGTTGATTAACCCCAACAAGTGGTATCAGAGCCGCGGTTAGTTCGTGTTCCGAGAATCTTTGTGGGAATCAAGATGGTGGATGATAATGATAAATCAAGCAATATGGTCAAGTTGACGGCTACGAATTATTCAATTTGGCAACCGATGATGGAAGATCATCTTTATTGCAAGGATTTATTTGATCCAATTGAATTTGGACAAAACAAGCCCAGAGAAAATATCGATGTTAATTGGAGGAAGTTGCACCGAAAAAGCTCGGCTGGGACTATTCGAAAGTGGATCGATCTCAGTATTTATCACCATGTCAGCAAAGAGGTTGATGCACAGGAGTTGTGGAGAAAATTGCAAAATATGTGTGAGAGGAAGGGGGCTCAGAACAAGGCTTCTCTAATTAGAAGGCTTGTTAATATGAAGTACAAAGATGGGCGGTCGATGATAGAGCACTTGAATGATTTCGAAGCATTGATCAATCAATTAAGTGCTATGAAGATTGTGCTTGAGGATGAGTTACAAGCACTTTTACTCTTGAGCTCGTTGCCAGAAAGCTGGGAAACCTTGGTGGTATCTCTAAGTAATTCTGCTCCAGGCGGTGTCTTGTCTTCATCCATAGTGCGGGATAGTCTCTTTGACGAGGAGACTAGGAGAAAGGATAAAGGCATTGAAACTTCACAAGCTCTTGTTACTACTGCAGAACATAGAGGCAGAAGTCAGTTTAGAGGTCCGTGGAGGCGGAGTAAATCTAGAGGCAAGTCTCAAGGAAAAGGAAAATTCTCTTGTTATCATTGTGGCAAGGAAGGACACATAAAGAAAAATTGTAGAGTGTGGAAAAGAGAACAGAATGATGAGAAAAATCAAAATAAAGCGAATGATCGGAATACTACGGCTGCTATATCAGATGCAATTGAAGACTTGGTTGTGCTTTCTTTAGTTGAGGATCAAGGTCATGTCACTAATACAGATAGTGAATGGGTTGTTGATTCCGCAGCATCCTTCCATGCTACTCCAAAGAAGGATTTCTTCTCTGTTTATCGAGCAGGGAATTTTGGCAAGGCAAAGATGGGGAACAACATTTTTGCAGATATAGTTGGCATTGGAGATGTCTTTGTGCAGACAAATATGGGTTGCACGGTAATTCTGAAAGATGTGCGACATGTTCCGGATCTGCATCTGAATTTGTTTTCTACTCATGCTTTGGACTTAGATGGTTATTACAACATCTTTGGGGGCAAGGAGTGGAAACTCACGAAAGGCTCAATTGTTGTTGCTAGAGGAAAATTGAGCTATACACTTTACAAGACTCAATTGAAGACCGTCAGAGGTGACCTGAACGCAATTGAAGATGATTATTCACCAGATCTGTGGCATAGGCGGCTAGGTCACTTGAGTGAGAAAGGGTTGCAGGTGTTGGCAAAGAAGTCTCACATTCCCTTTGCCAAAGGTAAATATTTGAACCCTTGTGATGATTGCTTATTCGGTATGCAACATAGAGTTTCTTTTTCTTCATCATCTGAAAGAAAAAGAAATTTACTTGAGTTAGTATACTCTGATGTTTGTGGTCCCATTGATGTGGAAACTATGGGAGGTGGCAGATACTTTGTTACTTTTATTGATGATGCTTCACGGAAGGTTTGGGTCACTACAAAAAAACAGCAAATCAGAAACGGAATTAGAAACGGAAATAAGTTCCGTTTCTAAATCAGAAACGGAATTAGAAACGGAATAATTTCCGTTTCTAAATTAAAAAGTTAGCGACGGAATTGAGACGGAAACATTCAAGAGACGGATTAGAGACGGATCGAGACGGAATTAGAGACGGAATTAGAGACGGAATTAAATTCCGTCTCTGAAAAATGGCGCCACCATTCCCGCCAAAACTTTATTTTGTTATACCCGTTCATCAAATCTCGAGATTTGTGCATCTTTCGATCTCGATGATTCGAAAATAAAACTCCCTCTCTCTCTTCCGATTCTCTCTCTCCCAAAACCCTTCGACCTCTCTCTCCCGATTCTCTGTCTCTCTCCCCAAAAACCCTCTCTCTCGACGGCAGATCTCTCTCTCTCTCTCGACGCAGATCTCTCTCTCTCTGTCTCTCACCGCTCTCTCTCCCGATTCTCTGTCTCTCTCCCCAAAACCCCTCTCTCTCGACGGCGAGATCTCTCTCTCTCTCGACGGCAGATCTCTCTCTCTCTGTCTCTCACCGCTCTCTCTCCCGATTCTCTGTCTCTCCGGAAAACCCTATCTCCCAAAAAATCCCTCTCTCTCGACTGCAGATCTCTCTCTCTCTCACCGCTCTCTCTGTCACGCTCTCTCTCACGGACCGTCGACCGCTCTCTCCCTCTCAAACCCTCCCCCTCTTCAAACCTCACTCCAAAACCCTAAAACTAAGGCGTTCTGTCCGACAAGCCCGTCGCCGCCGCCACCGCCACCACCGCAAACAAATTCCACCATCTTCACCAAGTCGACGACGACGGTTTCTTCGACAAGCGAGGCGATCTTTGGCGCTCTGTTTACTTAGCCGTGCTTGAATACTTGGCCGCCGAGGTATTTCGATTTTTGGTTGTCTATTGAATTTCAATCTCTACCTTTTTAGCTCTTTTTTTTTTTCTGTTGTTTTTGTGATTCTATTTGTCTTGGAAATTTGAATGTCTAGGGCAAGTTTGGGATTTTGTTATGGTTAGTTGCATTCCATGAAAAAAAATTTATATGATATTGATGATTTGGGCTAGTATTCAAAAGTGATCATGCCTTGTAAAAGGTATTGGTGGATAATGTGCTCTTTTGTTTGATGAAATTGTCAAAAGAGACCTTAACTTGTTCTTTTAACGAAGTGCATGGAAAAGCATGATTCTAAAGTCTCATGGATTCTTTATTGAGCTTTGTTTCTATGATATGATTTAATCGAGCAATCATTAGTATGATTTTTCATGTCTCGAAAGGATTGTAGCTAATTTGCATTGATTTGGGTAAAATCCTTTTAAAACGCTTCAAGGAGAGCTCATTCATTTTTTTCCCAAGTCTTGAAATATGTTCAATCAAACTTTATTGAATGTAGTTAGTAATCATCATTTTGGGTGAGACTTGAAGCTAAGTTGAGATGCGGAAGAGACTTTGTTTTATCCATTGAAAAAAAGACTTCGATTAAATCATGGATTTTCGACTAAATGCTATGATTTGAGAATTTTAAGTCGAACTTGACTCTAATGAGTTGATTTGAATCTTTTTAGTTGTGATTAGTCGATCGCATTCAATTTATATTGGATAACTAAGTTTATGAGATTTTTCTTGTTTGCTTCACCGCATACTTGTTTTACTCGAATCGTCGATTTTGATTTGAAAGAATGGTTTAAAAGTCAGGAATGACTTAAGTCGATAACTAGGAATGAGGTTTGAGTCCTTAAATGATTTAAGTTAGTCTAAATAAATTCAAGTAAATACTACTTTAAGAATCCATGAAAAACATATTTAAAATTGGTTTTGGTTCATTCATTTTTTGATTGAAATATTCGATTAAGTGGTTTAATGCATAAATTTTACTTGAATATGATCTATAATTTGCATTGTTGTTTGAATAAGGATATGTCTTCTTTAAATTTAGGCAATAACAAGTCCATATCATTTTTTTTGGTGTGATCAATAGTTTGATACTCATTAAGTTCATACTTCACAACTTAAAAGGTATCCTAGTTCCTCATCAAGTTGATATTGTCAAACTCAACCTATGTAGAATATCGTGTGCTCTAGATAAAGGTAAAGGAGTCACCGTCACGCTTGAAAAATAAGGGGTGGGTTGCAATAGGGTGAAAGCCAATGTAAATCGATCTTTATGAAATGGATTAAACAGGTTTATTGTTTGGTTCTTGAAAGTTAAAAAAGCTCGGTTTGAAATGAGATGAGTGAGCTTATGATAAATTTTGTAGCTTGTGAAAGTGGATTGATTGAAAATAGTCTCGATGAGTTTTTTGGTCTATCTATGAGGTAGCATATTTTTGTTTTCTTATATGTTTTTAGAAAATGAAGATAAAAGTGAAAATGACAAACATTGCTATCTTCCTCCTCTTGGATTGGTAAGAATTTAATTTACTTAAATCAAGTATATGCAAGTGTTTATCATCGTTTGTGGATTCTTAAATCTCAAATGAATTAATGTTAATCTTTTTGCTTGTTTGTAGACTTTGATGGTCGAGTGCGGGGATCGTCACTATAAGTTCGATGTGAGTCATTGCTCTTCTACCTTAGCTCTATCTCCTATGATGCTTATGTCCCTGAAAAATTTAAGTTCAACTATTCAATTATTAAGTTGTTTCAAATGTCCCTTGGTCATGTCGCAGGTGGTGTTGAAGAACATCTCAAGACTTTTCGATTGATAATTCTTTTTGTGCATATTTATAGGATTGTAAGTTTTTTTTTTTTTTTTTTTTGTGGTTGTTGAACAATAGGATTGGTGGTTTTGTGAATACTTAGAAATTTGGAGCATTTGTAATACTATACAATTTTTTTGGATATATATCTTTTTCAATTTTTGATTTTTACATTTTTGTTCTCTCAATTCAATATTTGTTGATATATATTGTCGATGTATGAATGTCAATTTATTATATATTGGCAGGTTAAATGTGCTTGGATTGAGACCTATATATGTAAGACTTTAAAAACTAAACAAAAATGAAAATTAGAGACGGAAATAGCAACGGAATCTTTGGATTCCGTTGCTATTTCCGTCTCTAATTTTTTTTTAGATATGAATCGAAACGGATCAAATTCGTCTCGATCCGTCTCTCGATTAGCAACGGATCAGAGACGGAAATAATCAGAAACGGAATTTATTCCGTCTCTAATCAGAAACGGAATTAGAGACGGAATAAATTCCGTTTCTGATCCGTCTCTAAATCAGAAACGGAATCCATTTTCCGTTTCTGATCCAATCAATGACGACGTTTTCGAGAGATTTAACGCATTCGTCTCTCGCGTTCGTTTCGAATCCAATCGAGACGGAATTTTGCAAATCGAAACGGAAAATTCGTTTCGATTTGCTTTTTTTTTGTAGTGGGTGTTTGTGTTGAGAACAAAATGTCAGGTTCTTGAGTACCTCAAGAAGTTTCATATGATGGTGGAACGAGAAAAAAACGTATATTTGAAGTGCCTTCGTAGTGATAACAGAGGAGAATACACTTCAAATGAGTTCGAGAATTATTGCTCAGAACATGAAATCAGACATGATGAGAAGATGTTCGGTACTCCTCAACATAATGGTGTTCTTTGAAAGAACAAAAGAACCATCCTTGATAAAGTCGATGCATGTTAAAAATGGCTAAGTTGCCCAAGTCGTTTTGGGGTGAGGCTCTCGATCGCTTGCTACTTGATGAATCGCTCTCCTTCAACACCATTGGAGTTTGATGTTCCGAGAGAGAGTTTGGTCCGGGAAAGATGTTACTTACTCTCACTTGAAGGTGTTTGGATGCAAGGCATTTATGCATGTGCCTAAGGAGCGAGAGACATAAACTTGATGATAGAAGCTGTTAGTGTATCCTCTTGGGATTTGGAGATGCGAGTTTGGTTATAGGTTATGGGATCCAGAGAAGAAAAGATTGTCGAGGTCCAGGGATGTGGCCTTTCATGAATATGAGACCATAGCAGATTTGAAGACATCAAAGAAAATCATAGTTGATGATGATGATGTTTCTGGATTGGAGTCTTCTTCCATTACTGATGCCACACATGCGGGAGACTCATTTGAAGAACATGGGGTTGATGTGCCAGAACCAGTTGATGATGCTGAGCAGGGGAGCAAACTCCTCCACCAACAGCTTTAGTTGAACCTTCACTTAGAAGGTCTGAGAGAGGGTTGCTTCCTTCTACTAGGTACCCCAGTTCTAATTATGTTACGATTACCGAAGAGGGGGAGCCAGAGAGCTTCCAGAAAGTTCAGATTCTCGCTGACAAGAATCTAACTGATATGTTGACGAAGGTGGTGACTCGTGAGAAGCATCAGTCCTGCACCAAGTCGGTGGGGCTAAGTTGTTATTGAGCATCGAATATGATTGAGATCTCCCCATGTGTTGGAGGGGGAGATTGTTGGTTTTTGTGTGGGCCACAAAAAAAAAAAAAGTCCAACACATGCAACGAATTGGAGTTGGAATAGGAATCTTGGAGAGAGAAAATAGGAAAGAGAATTGGAGTTGGAATAGGATTTTGGTAGAGAGATATACAAGCATCGGAAAGTCGACTTTGAGAGTTAGACTTGGTGACCGATTGGTGTGTGCACTCGAGTTGAAGTGTGCAATATCTCTAGTTTTCTTCTCTCTACATTGAAGGTACATCAAGATCTTGAATCTAAAGACTCGCGGTGAAGTCTTTGGTGGTTTCTTGGTGATCAAGAAAGGGTACATCAAGATCTTGAATCTAAAGACTCGCGGTGAAGTCTTTGGTGATTTCTTGGTGTTCAAGAAAAGAGGTGCAAGGGTTTGATACAATTGGGGTAGTTTTTCTTCGTTCTTAGTGTGATCATCTAAGTTTTTGGAAGAGATATTTTTGTATTACTCCATCGTTAGTGAATCTCAAGCGATTGAGATATCTTGTACTCTTTATTCATATAGTGGATTTATTCGGAGTTTGGCCCGTGGTTTTTTTCCCTCTGATTTAGAGGGTTTTCCACGTTAAATCTTGTGTTCTTTGTGGTGTGATTGATTTGGTGCATAGTTCGTGGCTTGGTGGATTTTATTCATCTGTCTCTCGAGTTAAAGGGGTTACTTTCTTGTTGATTAACCCCAACACTCATAACATTGGTATTTCCATTTCCTAAATTCGAACTTGAGTCACTAGTTAAAAGACAACAACTCGCTTTCAATTGCGCCAACCAACCGTTGGTGGGACTGTATATTTTTTTTCTCTCTCCCCCTCTCTTGAATGTTGATAAGTGTATAATTAGACATCATAAATATAATGTGTTTAGTGTGATTTTGAACTATAAATTTCTATTTAGTGGTGACAATCTCTCATTTGTGTGATTTATAGATGTCATGACTCAAAATGAAGAAGTGGCATGAATATTAGATTAATTGGTCATAGCGATCAAGGGAGCGAGGAAATCAAAATTTTAAGCCGTAGGTCAAGCCGTAATTCAAGACTGTGGCATAAATCCAAGCTTCATGGCCTTATTTTCATATTGGTTACGAAAAATAGTGATTTAGGCCGTGGATCGCGCCATAAAATAGGGTCGTGGCCCCTGTTCTACATTTTTCAGGCCATGGCCTCACTCACAGCCCTGCCCGCGTGTGACGGCCCCAGTTCCACAATCCTAAACTGGGCCCCGCTCGGCCGATACTTACGTGAGCCCCCGAGCCCACTCACTGAGTCACGCAAGTCTAGTCAGCTTTCCTTTACCATTTACTATATATTTATCAAGCAATTAAAGTTGAGTTAATCAATTAGCGAGTCATCATAGTTATAGCGGAAGCAATTTAAACCTCAAATTAAATGAAAACCTCAAAGACACAAGTTTAAACAACCTAGAGTGTAGGAACCCTGAATATGTATATTATCATCAATGAACAGTCAAATGAGAGTAAACACAAGATATACATGCCCAAAATCTCTCAAAAACTCAAATCCCAGTGTTTCAAAACAAGTATATTTAATAATACAAAAGAATCACCTATGTCAGACAAGTGGAAAGAATTGCTCCAGTATCCTCAAATGATATCTCCTAGCTGTGGAGCCTTCCCCTTGCTGGACTGTGGATCTACACTCCATCAAACACAAGAATAACGAGCCCAGGTAAATAACGTCAAGAAGGACATATATACAACACTTCGAAATAAATAAATCAGTATAATTCATGCAAATAGGAAGAAAAGAACAGGGAACGCATGAATATAAAAGACAATATATAATTCAATCGATAAGTGTGGGCCCGGAATATGAAAACTGAATAGCAAGGAGTTCCGACCAAAAGGTCGTTGAGTCGCGACAAAAGCCCAGTAGACTCGGGTTCAAGACGAGCCCACAACCTACTAGCCCTAACCCTTGTGACTATGAGATATCCACAGACCCGGATAAGTGCCCCCAACGTACATTCAATTGGGAGATCAACGACGTCCAGATAACAACTCATATCATATATATATATATATATATAATAACCATGAATCACTTGCCAATTGACCACTGACACGCGCCGAACGCGTCAATAAAATTAAAAATACATAAACCAACTATTTTGTAAAATAGTGGCAAAGGGTCGATCCCACGGGGATTGGTATTCTTTCTAAGGTTTAAAAAGAACAAAAAAAGAAATCGAGGGTTTTAGAGAATGAATTAATTAACTAACATAAATATAAACAAAATAAACAAAACAATGAAAATAATTTGAAAACAATTAATAAAAACACCTAGGTCAAGACATACAAATTCAGTTCGATAAAAAATTGGATTTGGTATTCGATTTAGGTAAAATATGCAAATCAAAATATCCTAGTGTAGCTATAGAATCGGTAACGTACGCGGTTCCTCGCACTTTTAAATCTCGATAGCCAAGGTACGACGGTGACTATTTCTCTAGTCAAACACACAACAGTATATTCAAGTGAATTAGGTTTAATGTGTTGACCACAATGGGCTTTGTGAAGGCACTACACTTAGACAACCGGATCACTCGTGTGTCCGATTTAGCCTAGATTTCTAAGGTATTCAACCGGTCCCAAAAGGATTTAATCAATAGGTATGGTCGAATGCCACTAGTGTGGTCTTATTGCACAAGGACGGATGCTTACGACTCACTGATAAATAAATCAAAGTTTAAACAAGTGTTTAACTTCAATTGTTTAAATAATATCAAAGAAAATAAAATAATAATGAAAAGATTGAAATTAAAATATATAAATCTCACAAATTCATTGATACGCACAGTCGAACATCCCTCGCCGTCTTACCTAAGCTAGAGATTTTTAGCCTCGTACGTATAGTTGAAGAACACAAAAGAAAAAAAAAAAAAAAAAGAATGGAAGAGAGTTCGGCCAACAGAGAAAAAGGCCAGAGAGAGAACGAAATATGTCCCTCTCTTTTTTTTTGTGCGTTCTTTCTTCTATTTTTCTTGTGCGTCCTCACTTCTTTCCATCTCTCAGTTGTTATCTTTGTATATCTCTTCAATATCTATATATATCTATATGTATCTATAATAATATATTATATATTAAAATATTTTCTAACAAATCTAAAAATAGAAACTTGCTAACTTCTCTCCTTGAATCATGCAACCAAGCACGGACATCACATGTGCCTAACTATCCGCCACATCATCACTTTTGTGCCTCGCGTGTGGGCCCCACCAAAATTGCCTCAAGATACGTGTTGGCGCGATTTTCGATGTAAAACGGATCCAGACATATGAATACTTGATTTCACGTAGTTTTTCGCCCGAATTGGACCGTGTACTCCTATAACCCTGAAGATAATAAATAAATGCAATTAGGTTAGTATTTTGGAGACTCGACAATAAAAATATATAGATAACCTATATATAATATTACGTAATTAACGACTCAACAACCACTCCACCAATAGAAATTTCAAAAGAAATGATGAACAGAGCAATAACAATAAATTTAAAGCTCAAGAAATACCTGTAAAATTTCTTAGCTAGTTTACTTACCTCGATCCACATGCTTAGTCCTAACCTATCCGGCCTTCCAACACTCCAAAACGCGTTCTCGAACCTCTGTATCTCTTCCTTAGATTTCCTGATATCATTTAGTATCAATTCAAGTCCAGTATCCTTGGTTTAGAACTCTTAAACTATACAAATACTACGACTAAAGTACGCTCGAGAGCTATTTCTAAAAATAATACTTTATAACAACTTTGAAGTATTATCAACTAGCCTACTAGAGTTACGATTTTAACTCTGAAAACCTAATAATTTGTAATGACAACCAAAAAAGAACTTGTAGTACTCATGACGTATTTTTCATAGACTCCAAGAATGCTCAAATCGAATAATAAACGGAGAAATTACGAATTTTCTAATATGACATATCAACTTGACAAACGTTATTTATTTTCAACTAGAAAATGTCTCCAAAACAATATATTTTTGCAATTAAATCCTCAAAACTCAATAATAAATGCCACAAAATCACTCGATACCAACACCAAAATATTTTCACGCTCGTAGAGTCAAATATCAAGTATAAAAACACATCCAAAACAGTTATCAACTAAATTGCATTGATTCAAATCATCAAAACTCTAACCCACGTTGGTGAAATTTATTCCAAATTGACGCAAATCAATCCAATACATAAATTAATGTTAATTCATACCAATTTCTATAAACCCCACCAAAGAAATTGAAAAATCGCGAGAATTCATATTGAATTGAGGAAAAATGAATTTCATTGAGAATTTACCAAATTAAGGGCTGAATACCTCGTTTTTGCCGCACAAACTTAGCTTGAATTGATCGTCTTGCGATCCTCTACGATTTTGCAGAAAGAAACCGGACGAAAATTTAATGTAGGGAGCTCCGCGAGCGAAAACCTAAATCGAGGGGTTTAGGGACGACTGATCGTTGGTTCAATGGAAACCAAATGAGTTTTGATTTTCATTTCATGTTTTACATATCTATCATATATATAAAAGCACGAATCACAAATTTTTGAGTGGTAATGAAATTTACCTATTTGCCCATACTTTTTTTTATCTCCAAATCAACATTTTCTTTTTGTATCCAAATCAAACTCTAACTCCTTATCAATCCACTACACGTTTTTTTTATTTTTTTATCTCCAAATCAATTATGAACTCATTCTAATCAATCCAATACACTTTTTTTTATCTCAATCACAGTAGAGAATATTGATAAGCTAAAAAAGGTACTTGTATTTCTAATTTTAAATTTTAATTACAATTTTAAATTTTGTTAATAAATTCTTAGAAATTAATTCACGCGAGCGAAGCGAGCGGGGGAATCGTGCGTAGCACGTCTTTAAACTAGTATATATATATAAACTAAATTTCTTTTATTTATTAATTCCTGAGATTCCTATTTTGACGTGTTTTGACTTTCGGTGCTCGTTTTCGATCTCGTTTTCCACCAAATTGAACCAAACTCTCGACAAAATAGTCTATCTTCATAAAATGTCTAAAATATTAGTTTTCGTCACGCCAAAACCCCAAAAATCTTAACTTTGTCCATGACATACCCAACTCTCATAAACCAATTCTCTTGCCATATTTAACCAATCTTACACCAAATTAAACCCAATCTCAACCTCGACTACTGCCAACTGACACGAAACTCGAGGTAAGATCTTACCTACACCTTTTCGAAATTCATTATTTTAAGTTGTTCAATCTTTTGTATAATAAATAATACAAGCATCACGCAAAAATAGTATATCTCGGTGTCTACACCCGAGATTTGGACATACGGATCACAACGAGCGGGTCCCACATATGACCCTGAAATGACACGTGACACGAGTTAAATTTATACGTTACACCGCGGCCCCGTTTTGAAGACCCACTTTTTAGTTCAAATTTATAGGAACTTCATTTTGGAATAGATTTTTTAGATTTTATATAAAAAGGAACTCGGGAAATCATTGTTCCAAAACATTTGTTTACAAAAGAATTTGAAGATTTTGAGGTTTTCCATCAATCATGTTCAGCTAATCTCATCGATCTAAACCAGAGGTGAATTAAACTACTCGTTTGACTTAAACATATGCGAGATCTTATTATCACGACCCGAAATTCTAAATCCTAGTTTAATCTTTTAATCAGGATCAATGACCCGTGATACGAACTTGCATCGAGTTACGTGTTGTGACCGAGATAAGAGGGCCGAGGTATATGTTATATTTGTTGTGGTGTATGCCTAGTGTATTATATATGTGTAGATTACTAAATCACTCCTACTTGTGTATATGTGTCGAGAAATGAGTGGGGATGCATCTTAAGATACGTGTCGGCGTAGGACCGGGGCAGAGAGTGATAGTGGTATGTTTATTTGTGACGGCCTCAGTTTCCCACAAATTGGACCCCGCTCGGCCTAAGCCCACGTGGACCCCCGAGCCAGTCTCGCAAGGTCAACGCAGACCTAGTAAGCCTTCTAATTCCTCATTATAAGTAAATTCAAACTTTTAAGTTGAGTTATTAATAATTTTCAAGTTTTACAATTTAGCGGAAGCAATTACTACATTAAATACTTCAACAATAATGTTAAAAGAGTTGGACAACCTAATTGTGGAACCCTACATATATAAATATATGTGTATCATGACAAATGGGTCTCACGCACGACCCTGAAATGACACGTGGCACGATGTAAATTTTTTTTAAGGATCGTTATATTATTTAGGCTTAGTGTAACTTAAATAGTGATTTAAATGTGACTATGGTTGATTATATATTTAATGTACCTAAGTTAGCAAGTTAAAACAATAGCCATGTGATGATCATAGAGATAAGTATTGACACATTTAGACACCAAGTGAGTTACACATGGATGTTACTTAGATTAAGTGAGAAATGTGTCAATATGTTACATCATTAGATATGTCTCGAGATACGTGTGCACATGAGAATCAATAACTATTAATCAACCATATCTATTTCATACAAAAAGCTAGAGATCAACTCATGTAATTAAACCGACTCCATTTCAATAACTTAGGAGCTAAGTAAGCTTGCTTAGAAGAGAAGAAAATATTGTTGGAGAAGAAGAGAAATTAGAGAAGATCAAGAAGAAATCAGTGGGTTTGAAGTAGGAGTTGTTGATCATGTGACGATCCTAAATTTTCATGTAACAAGTGTACCCCAATTGTGTGTGTGTAAAAGTTGTGTTAAAATTGGGTAGAAACCCTAAGATTCAAACAATTATACGCGTGGACCCACATGAGATCCAACTTTAATTAGAGACCAAAATTAAAGGTGTGAGAATGGCAAGTTGACGGATTACTAAGTAGATTCTCACCCAAAATAAGGAAAAGAGATATATTGAGAAAATTTGGTAAACTTGATATTATGAATTAATCAAAGGGTGTGAACCATCTCTAACTTTCTCTCGCGTTAGGGACGAGGGTGTATACAAGTTAAACACATAAGTGACCGGAGAGGAGGTAGCAAGTGCGAGAGAAATCCGTGAAGCTTCAAGGCTAAATCAATGTTTTCATGGTTTTCGTGAGATCTTAAAACAAGTTTTCTTTGTTGATCGAAATAGAGTCCAAACTAAGAACGATCGGATTTAGAGTCGAGTTTTTGTTTTCTTAAAAAAAAAAAAGAGGGGGGCGCAGTCCGCCCTGGAAGAAAACAAGAGGAGAGGAGTGCACACAACGCTCCCCCTCAATCAAAAAAAGAAAGGCCCAACCGCATATACTGCTAGTTGGGCTGATCGACCCAACCCCTCCCCAAACTACGCTGCATCAGCAGTGCAGTTTTAGGGATAAAAAGGGGGAACGCACACTGACCGGTTGGGTCGATCCAAACCCTTGGATCCGCCCCGCTGCCCAAATATATATATATATATATATATATATATATATATATATATATATATATATATATATCATATATATAAAAGCATGAATCACAAATTTTTGAGTGGTAATGAAATTTACATATTTGCCCATACTTCTTTTTTTATCCCAAAATCAACTTTTCTTTTGTATCCAAATCAAACTCTAACTCCTTATCAATCCACTATACATTTTTTTTCTTTATCTCCAAATCAATCATTAACTCATTTTCATCAATCCAATACACTTTTTTTGAGGAATTAATGTACTAGCATGATTAACTTATTTTTTCATTCACATCTTATCTCAATCACATTAGAGAATATTGATAAGCTAAAAAAGATACTTGTATTTCTAATTTTTAAATTTTAATTAGAATTTTAATTTTTTTAATAAATTTTTAGAAATTAATTCCTGCTCGCGCGAGAGGGAGAATCTTGCGTAGCACGTCTTGAAACTAGTATATATATATATATATAAGTAGAATTTAAATTAAATAGAATAAATTAAGTGAAATGAGCTTTGAGTTTTTAAATTTGGAATAAAGATGTGAAACTTAAAATGGTTATAAATAATTATAAAGTGGTTTTCGAAAAGAATTTCGAAATTGATTTTCTAGCAAGTTAACTTAATTAATTTATCAACACTTAACCTATTTAGGTTGACTGAACGTCGGAGTGTGCTGATAAGTGCCAATTAGAGATTTTGGAAAATAGCGTACCAGGTAAGTTGAGATTTAAGTTATTGATTTTATGATTATTTACCTTTCTATTAGACTAGATGATATGGATCAAGTAAGTAGGACATATGGGTAGGTTGGGGTGCATTGTTAGAAATTGTATATAGATAACTTAAGGGAGTTCGCTAGGAGTCCTTACACCAGATACTACAAGTTCGGGACAGTTGAACCGTACAAGTGAGAATAACAAAAAGGGCAGTCGCCCAGAATTAATATCTAATAATTGAGAACATGATTAACTCTAAGGTTCTCAATAAATGTTTGGTAGTAGGTGTTAAGTCCAGTTGGACTAGTTTGTGGACTTGGTGATAGGTAAATCTTTCACAGTGTAAGGGAATTGAGTGTTGATACCGCTATGGTCATAATAGGGTCAATCTTCACGAACTTCAATGTGATTGATGATGAGTCTATCACAGTAGCTTATACATGTCTAGCATTTGCACATTTTGATGCATTGATTATAATTTTGTTTATATACTTTCTTGTTTATTCCCTTCATCATATTAAATATTTGTAAGCCATGCATTTTATTTATTGTTGCATTTATTATATGGAATGTTCATAACGTTAGTAACTTAACCTAAACTTACTGAGCACCGTTGCCCATTTGTGCTCACCCAACAATTTTTCTCCACAGGTTCTCATCGAGAGTAGACAAGGGGAAATGAGTAGCTCTAGCTGTCTAAATGATTTTTCTGATTGTTTATTGGTATGGTTCAAGATCTAACCAATACTTTATTTTTTTATTTATATTATTTATCATGGGATTGAGATTTGAAATAAGCCGAACTAGAGGAGAATTTATTCTAGTTGACAACTCTTGATTTCTAGTATTTGCATTATGTGGAAACATTGAAATAAGTTTTAATTTATGATATTACCTTGCATTTATGAATACTTAATTTGAATTTAAATTCGCTGATGAAAGATAATGAGTTGTTTTTGAAAAGAGGCTTACAAGTTAAGTTCATAACTCAATGACCGAGTTGGTTAGTGAGTTATGGATCGAGCTAGCCCGGTCGAGATTCATTTTGGAAAATGGGTCCTGACAGATCAAACTAGGTGTTTATCAAACTAGGTATGTATCTCTCTATTTAAGTTTGAAACTAGTTATGTTTTTTTTGCCATTTTCAGAGGTTAGATGATTAAGTCATTGAAACTGGTTGATATATTTGGATTCCTCATTCCAAGCTGATAATCCAACTATTAAGAAGTTTTTAATTTGGTTTTGAAATAAAAAATATATGAATTTTTGAAGTTTTAAGTCTAAAATGGAAATTATGCATGTATTACGAACCAACCTATGTAATTTGGTCATAACTTGCTCATTTTAAATCAAAATGAACCCAATATGGTGGCACTTAAAAGCTAACTCAAAGATGAACAACTTTATCTTACTGGAATTTTGTAGTTCAAATATTTTCATGTCTAAAAGTGTTATACAAATTGGTGATTAAATGCATTACGAGATTTTTGAAACTAAGTTTGTGAATGGCATAACTCCCTAATTAATCATTCAAATGAGCTCATCTTTTAGTATGTTGTTATTTGCAATGTTAACTGCCTTGTGACCAAAAGTCACAAATTTTGAAATTATAGATTTGGAGAAATGAATTTTCTAATTCTACTGATCAAATTGGGTTTCAATTTAAGTTGTGTTTAGTAAAATTGTGATATCGCTTCGTTTTAAATCAGAATTTCGCAAACCAAACCTTTTTGAAAAGCTGTTTTTAGTCTTAAGGGGTTATTTTGGGTTAAGGTTTCTAAACCCATTTGACCGGACCTAAACCAAATTTATTTGTATTAGTTTGATATCAGAAACCTAAGGAAGAGTATCGGGAGTTTGGATACGTGATACGAGATGTTGGGAGGCCGGAATAGCTTAGAAAATTGTGTGGATACATTTAAACTCCGATTTAGTTGCCAGTGAGTCGTAAGCATTCGTCCTTATGCAATAAGATCACACAAGTGGCAATAGACCATACCAATTGATTTGTTCATTTTGGGACCGGTCAAATACTTTAGAGATCTAAGTTAAATCAGACGTCGCACTAGTAATCTAGTTAATTGTCTAGGTGTAGTGCCTTCAAAAAATCATTGCGACCATTGTGTTAAACTCAATTCATTTGAGTATAAGATTGTATGTTTGGCTAGAAATAGTTATTGTCGTACCTTGACTAGCGAGAATAGGAAGTGCGAGGAACCGCGTACGTTACCGAGTCTGTAGCTATTATAGAATACCTTTGAATTGCATGTTTTATATAGATCGACGACCATAGGGTTCATTATGCCAATTCAGGAAGTTTGTGATACTGATGGTTTAGGTTACTCTTCTTGATTGACTTCTTTACAAAGTATTTCTAATTTCATGTCTTTTTCAATTCTCTCAACATTCGCTATCAAACCCCATTTCCTTTTTTTTTTAGAACTTTAAAAAGATTACCAATCTATGTGGGATCAACCCTTCCCACGATTTACAAAATAATTGGTTTCGATAGTATCAAATGTATTTTACTTGTCATGAGTTCAAACTGGCTGATTTGGCGAATGTGCAATGTCATTGATGTGTGGGTTCATTTTAGCTGATTCGACTTATTGGTGGATTATTCTTCGCAATATATTATATATATGCTACCTCTTTCTTATAAAAAAATTAAATTGAGATGCGAGTGAGTTTTGCTTATTTTTTTTATGAGAAAGAAACAACTTACCGAAAGTGAGTTTTGCTTATTGAACCATCTCATGATTCTCATCGGTACATATGAAAAGAAAAAGTTTAACCTTGACCAAAAAAAAACAGAAAAAGTTTCAAATATCTTACTTTTCCCCTTCGTATGTGGCGTGGGATCTTGTATATATAAAGATTGTACATATAATGTTATACAGGCGTGATTCTTGAGTTTCACATCATCAATAAGGCCTCAAAAGAAGAAATTTCACATCAACAATGAAAAATGAACCATATCATACGTGTTCAATTATTGTTTAACTCCTTTAAATCTAAGTTTGTCTCTGTGTTCAATGTAGGCTAGCTGCTATATATATCGATGAACATAAAGCTAGAGCCCACAAGTCATCATCACCTTAAAAAGATTCAAAGCGAATAAAGATGCAATGATATGAGTCATATGACCCAACTGTACGTTCATATATCAAAACTATGTGCTATATATAACTTCACATTTTGTGATGACTTGCTAGCCACATACATATCATGAGGTCCTTAATTAATTATTAAAACCTGAATTGCCTAATTAAACTAAGCACGATTAATAGTATTAGTGGAATCACAGTATTTAGATTTTTTTTTTCTCTACTTTGGGTTGGGGTAGGTTCCCAAAGTTGGGACTAGACCAGTTTGGTCTAGACCAAATATAGGGAAGGTTACACTTTATATGTCTTCAGCAAGACTGTGGCAGCGGAGATGAGGAGATTCCAAATTAGGGAAAACTCTAAGTTTGACTAAAAATGTGCACGTAAAATGGACAAGCTCGCACTCGTAGGTGTTCATTGATTTATGCATTTCGATGTGTACGTGTGCACACAAAAATCGATGCACATCTAGTGGACACTCACAAGTGTAGTGTCTGCTTTGTGTCTCATTTTGGATCACCCTAGCATTTTCCCTCACCGATTGATTCTTATTTAGATCGATCTTTAGTTTGCTCGATAATTAATAAGGTCTATAGTCAAATCGTCTCTTGCGAGATGAACGATGCATCACTTGCGGCAAGTTTGAGAAAGGTTGTGAGTTCGACTTCTATTGAAATTAAAATTAAATATAGACAATAACATAAACTAATTCTTATTAATTAGTTGCTTTACCCAAAAGGCTTTAATAAAGGAAATTATAAAGAACTACAGAGAGCTGGATGAGAAGACAGGCCCAAATTAAAAAGATGTCTTTCATGCAATATTGTTACTTTACAGATCTCTTGTACATCTTTTACCCAACCTCTTTATATGATATTTGCATTGCATGCAAGTAGTTGTGGTGTCAATCAAAGATAAGAGAGAAAAGAAAAACCAAAGTTTTATTAACCAATTAATTAAGCAGCCTCTGACTGTTATACATTTTTTTATTGTTGATTTTTATTTTTTTCGGTGAACCAATATATTGTTGATTTCACATGACATTGATAATTAATTATATTGAAATTAATCTTTTTTTTTTGTTGAAACAATACAAAGATTAATCGATCTTAAATAATTACAACTGGTGCATGTATGTAATTTGTGTGGGATAATCTTCCAGTACATTCCACAAATTTTGATGATTCGAGAAGTTGATCATCTTCAAAACCCGGCTTCCAAATATTTCAAATTAAGTTTTTTCCCACTCTCGAAATGCACCCTCACTTCCGATATATCGCACTCCAGTGAAACCACATTAGTTTGACATAGTAAGTTCATTCCCCGTCTCTTTTTAGGTAATTTTTTTGGGGGGTTTTGAGTTTGTTTAATTCAGTTTCGTGTTGTTGTTTCGTGTTGTTGTTGTAGGGCATTGATTTGGGGCCAAATCTCACTTTTTGAGGGCGAAAAAAAATCAAAGGTGATTACAACCGAATGCAAAGATAGTTTTAATAGAGAAATAATAATCAATGTAAGTACTTAAACAAAGTATGCAAAAAAGTAAATCAAACCAAGACACCAGATGTGTTATCGTAGTTCGGTCCAAAACCTACATCTGTACGGCTACGCCCAAACGTAAACTCTACTATATATGTATTAAGACATCAAACTTCATGACCATTTTTTGTGATTCCCTCACCGTGCTCCTCTTCACACCTTCTCATACTTCACTTTGTGGACCTTACGTATACAAGACTCTTCTTGTGCGTGAGGCTCCGGCCTCACTAGAATAAGGGTTTTACAACTCGATAAAAGGAGTGAACAAAATAATGAATACAAAGTAAAATGAATAACTGATGTACATGACTCAATATTACTTTGACAAATACATAAATTGATGTAGATTACACAATTTTAACTAAACTCGTAAGATCTGCTCCATCTCTAAATAACCACGTCCTTGCATGATAAAAATGTGGCGATGATTTCTCTAAATCACAACTCCAACCTCTTCATGACATTCGGTTGGTCTTCAGCCGGTTGAGGATAAGATCAAATCTTTAACCGTCTGATTCAGAGATATCCAATTGCAACCGCTCCAAAACATCAGTTGCAACCGTATATCTTCATCCAATCTCCCATAGTTTCTATTTTGATTTTGAGCACATGGTTCATGTGTTGGATGAATCATTTATCAAATTGTGATCATAACAACTTTAATGACGATCCAAAACTGTCGAGATGATCAAGACTGTAACGGCCTGAATTAAATTTGTCGTTGATAATGACGTGTTTGCAGACGTGGCTAACAGCTCAGACATGCCTGGAGCGAGGTAAATGGTTATTTTTGTGTGTTGAATTGCTAATTTGTGATGTTTATATCAAAATAGCGTATATGGCATCGCAATGTGTGTTAGTATATTATATTTGATGTGTGAGACTGTGTGTTACGTATTCGCATCGATACACGTAAACGCTAGTACCGGGTAGTTGAACCGATTAATTATTAACACTAGGCTGGAGAAACTAAAAACACATAAAATGAATAAAATTGGTGAAATACTTAGTATGGAATGTCTAATTGGTGGTTAGGAACATGGTAGTATGCGTATGTCGCGATTTGGGATGCGAAATTGGTGCATCGGAACACCCGAAACAACACTTTTTGAGTTACATTCAAAGATGAGTGTCCTAGCAGAGTCACAATTGGAGTCACTAATGGTTGAAATGAAGCAAATGAGGTTCATTTGATCTACTAAAGATGCACAAATGAGGAGAGATTACAATTTAACTATAAAAGTCAAGTTTCGATTTCAAACCACCATTTATTCTCTCTCCTCTCCATTTCATCCGAAAATTTGAATGAAGAAGCAAGGGTTTGGACTTACAAACTTGATGCTTTGTGGAGCTTGGAATGGGAAAACATCAAATCCAAGGTGAGAATCACTTATATCACACTTTCTCTATCTTTTGATCTTACTTTTGTAGATGTTGGTGAAGTTTTGGAGATGTGTGAGTTGTTGTTTAGTTATGTTGTAGTGTTTTGAAGTGTTGCGGTTAGTGTTGTGGCTGTTGTTGGGTTGTTGGGGGAGAAGAAAACCCAAAAATTTCGGCACTTTTACTGTCCAGAACGCAATTAGCACGCTAATTGCATAATTTAGTGCGCTAATGACAATTAGCATGTTAGACCAGAAAATTAGCGCGCTAATGTTCATCTGGGCTAAGAACGTCTGACGGGCTGGGCATTTAACGCTCTAATGCCCAGACCTAGCGCACTAATGCACCCCTATTTTGACATACTTTGTATGAAATGACTTAAAACACCTACAAATGCCTAAATATCACTTATATATGGAATTAGGTTATTACGGGCTGTAATTTGGAATATCAAGGGCTAGCTAGGCGGAGTTGGACCGAGGGTTAGTGACGATACACGGAGTGTGGTGTGAGGTGTGTAGTATCCCAATTGAAATTTATTGAGCAGTATTTACTTTTGCTTTTGAATTCATTTTCTATCTTTCGTTCCTCCATTCCTAGTGTGTTGTAATGGATGGACGTTGAGGCTCTCCCTCCGTGTCATTTGTGTATGTACGTCCATTAGGCCATAGCACGTGTGCCATCTCGATGAATAAGGCTACCCGAAAGAGTGATGAGCACTTGTAGGTGCGTCGTAGGTTCAACGCCTACCATTTAACGAATCCAGATACTGGCCTTGCTTAAGTGCTGCTCGCCGGTAGTAGTCTATGGAAGAGTCCGAAGTATGGCGCTAGTCTAACCCTAGGTGCTAGGAACACACACTTTGGGCTTTCACTATTACATTTGCATGCGATGAGCACAATTGCCTGTATTTTATTTCCGCATGTTTATTTAATAGTTTTGTTTCAATTCCAGTACTTACTTTCTGTATTGCTCACTTAATTTCCTTGAAAATACTCACTCTAGATTCGTTATCTGTCTTTTTGTGATGGCTTGAGTGCAGATCCTAGTACGAGTCGAGGCAAGGGCAACCTACAGGAATACAGAGACCTTTAGCCAGGCTTGTACGTTTGTATATGCATATTTTGTTCTATTTTGGGATTTGGGCTTGAAAGTGATACACTAGGACTCTATACTGTTGATATTGTGTTACATTGAGGTCCATTTTTATCTATGATGATATATGAGTTTTCACACTAGGTATCAGAGTTACTTGCATGACTTTACTGTTATATATATTTTGTAATGCTAAAGACTTTCGCTAGGATTTATTTGGGTTTAAAATGATTTTAACAGATGACTTGAGTTCAATAACAATTTAAACAGTAAATTGTTGTTTTCTTGAGGGTAATAATACTTAAATGGTGGATAAGATGACATGTGGGACACAACTGGTGCTAGTATGCCAAGTTGTGGGCCAGCATCGGCCCCATAGCTGTCCATTTAGAAAATGATTTGTTACAACGACACTAACAAAGAGAAAAATATCGATGGATTCCAGAAGAATTAATGATTCTGAGCAGAATGAGGTATTTTTTGGTTGTTTTCGTATATTTAGCATGAGTTTCAGGCCTAAACCACCTAACCACCTCTTTTTTTAATGAATAATTATGTTTTATTTTATTTTATTTTCGTGTACCCTTTCATGTTTATAGGCTAAGATGTGCAAAAAAACTTACCAAATCGAGCAAGAAAACTGCTTGGAATGTCACGACATTCTCTCACTCTTGGGGCACTGGTGAAACAACCAAATTTGGCCTTGTTCGATCGAAATTAAAAAAAAAAAAAAAAAAAAAAAAAAAAAAAAAAAAAAAAAAAAAAAAAAAAAAAAAAAAAAAAAAAAAAAACTTCTAGGACACTTCCAAACCTAGTACAAGTGATTAAGTGGAAAAATACAAGAGATAGAGAGGATTGAGGGACTTTTTTAGGATACTCATTTGGTGAGGGTGATGAGGTTAATTTGAAGTATCGGAAGCAAAGATAATTTGGGTTGCATGTGTTGGCGGTGATGACGGGGTGTAGGGTGGGTGTGATGAGGTTAATTTGAATTATCGACTTAATCCCACTGAAGTACAAAAAAAAAAAAAAAAATAAATATATATATATATATGTCATTTCTAGCACTAAAAGCCCCACCAATTAAGCACTAGGTCACTGTGAAAGTACAGGACCAAAAATAAGCAAAAGAAAAAGAAAAAGAGACACTTGGAATCTTGAACTTAAACACACATGTACACCAAGCAAATCACCTTTATTTGTAAACAACCGCAAGTGTAAGCATCCCTGGAGATTAGGTTAATCAGATTCATGCACACACATACACACATTATTGGTTAATCATTCCATGATTATATACATACATACATACATATATACATATACGTATGTCGACGAATAACAAAGCTGTGTATATAGATGTCTCATCTTTGAGAAAAGATGGGCAGTAATTAATTAATTGGACTAACCACCATGTTTAAATTGAGTGGCTCAAGCCAACCATCTGTACTACTACTACTACTACTACTACTACTACTACTAGTACTTCATCATAATCTTCCAATATATAATATCTCTTCTTCGACGTTGTCTTCGTCGACTTCTTCAATCATGAGCTCCTCATCGGATCATCAAGAACAACTTATTCCTTTTTTTCTTCATCACGATCATCGGCGTCGGGAGGAGATTGAATGCTTGCCTCTTCTAAGCAAGTTAAGAGGTATAAAAGAGAGAGAATATTCTAATAGTCGTTCCATGATGAGTTTATGTGCTAATGATCATAAAGGTGATGAAATGGTGGAATATTATGATGATGTAAGTTTGCAAATAGGGTTGCCTAGTAGTAGTAGTAGTAGTAGAACTACTGCTGCTTGTTCTGATGATCATAGTGATATAGGGAGGAACCCTATTAATAAGGAAGTAGTACTACTAGTAGAGCAGCCTTTGCAGATGATGATCAACAATAATAATAATAAGGGGTTTGAAGATTGTGATGTAAGTATCAATGTTTCTGATGAGTTGAGCAGTAGTAGTACTTGTGATGATAGGAATAATATTAGGTTTTGGATCCCTACAACATCTCAGATCCTCACAGGGCCAACACAGTTTGCTTGCTTTGTGTGTAACAAGACCTTCAACAGGTACAACAACATGCAGGTCAGTTAATTAAATTTCGATCTACTTCTATATATATAGGCTTCTAGCTGCCTAGATCTATCAATAACCTTTGATTTGAATTTATTATTCTTAGCTATACACATATAAGATATATTATTGGTTGATAACTTGATAATGATATATAGTATATGTAGAGCATATGCAATACTTTGTGCAAGTTCAAATCATATATTGTTTGATTACTTAATTAATCTAGGCCAAATTCTCTTCATATAAATATATATATATATATATGCATGTCTTCATATATATGGTACGAAATTCTCGTAGTATATAATTATCTTTGAGTCTTAATTAGCTAACTAATAAAACTATAATAATTATAGCTTCTATACAATCGATTCATTATATCACTTAATTAACTAACTAATTAATGACATTTGATGGCATATACTTATATATATATATATATGAGTATTTAATGAGGCCCTATTAAAGGGGTGATCTAATTGATATGAGTTTTAAAAAACCTTTAGTTGTACTAAAAATTAAAACATAACATATTAATGACATTTAATAAGACTCTATTTAATAGGGGTTTTGCTATGCAAAAAAGATTATATATTGAAGCCCTTTCAAGAGTTGATTAATTGGTGTTGCTGAGATTTAATTAACTTTCAAGATCGATGCATACATTTAATTAGCTAGTGAATATATATTAGCTAGATATGATAGAAAAACAAAAATATGTATCGTCAGCTCTGCAAACTTCTAAAAATTACTTCTTCTTTTTTCCTGATAATCACCCATTATACTTAAAACCTCAAAAAATCTCTAAAATTCAACCATAATAATGTTAAATATATAGTTTACGCCACAAAGCCAAATTATAGACTAGGTTGAGATGCATTTTCCGCAACAGTTATATATATAGTACTTAGAATTAGTTCTGTATGTTTGTAGAATTTAGGAAAAAATCAAGGTTATCTAATAAGGGTTGAACCAAGGGACAAGTAATTAATTTAGGTTTTTCCTTGATAGGAGAAAATCAAAACGTTTTTGACTAGAGAAAAAAAAAAAAAGAAAAGAAAAGATGTATGAGTTTTTCAAAAAATTTTTATTTTTTTTATAATTCCGAGTGTTCGAGTTTTTTTTTCGGCCCCTCCCTACTTAGGTTCGACATTTAATCCTACTAGATTCCATTGCTTCAGGTCCTCAGACCCATAATATATATATATATGAACCAACATATATATATTTGAAGTTGCATTGTGTATATAATTTGATGATGAAATGATTTGCTTCCATAAGATCTTTTGCTCACCAAGTATATATACAACATATATAAAGGGAATTAAAGGTTAGGAAGTATATGTATTATATATATAACATAAAAAATTTCAAGTGTTTTAAAAATCTTTCCTTTCATAGTTCATATATATAGTACTCCATCCAGAGTCTTTTAGGACTGCTAAGAGTAGACTAGATCTTTTAATTTGCATGAGATGTTCTGAAAGACTAAAATTGAAAATGTAGCTAGGGAAATTAAAGTGTACACCATGTGGTCTCTCAAGAGGGGTATATATAAAAGGTTTAAGAACATATTAATTGCCATGTGGTTCAAACCTTTTATATATACACACGTACAGTTATTCTTATTTGATTAAATATTTATTATTATCTGATATGAAACTGTACATATAAATATCATGGTGCATTATGACTGAAATCATATCCAGGAAAACTCATTATCAGAGTTGTTTCCCAAACCGAAACAGTAGAAATATATATCTGTATGTGTATCCCATATAATTCAACAATTGAATCACAAAAGAGAGTGTCTAATAAATAGAATTAATGGCATGCACATGTATATTGCTTTTACAATTATAAGGAAAAGTGGGGACATGTATATTGCTTTTCTCTTGTATATCGTACATATATATTCTGGTTTGATTCTCTGATAAAAGTAGTTCACCACTCGATCATGTCTAATTGTGTTACATTTAGGTCGAAAACGATTTGAGTGAAAGCATTTGATCTATATATATATATAAAAGCTACTTTAGCTAATTTGGAACGGAGACTTTATTTTTGTTGTCGTAATTGATTATGTATAAACTGAATGTATATTGTCATTCTGCTTGATAATGCATCCTAAATTATCTTAAATCGCTCGATAATATATATTAAGGTGCTGGTCTTGTTTGTTTAACTTGCAAAGATGCACATGTGGGGGCATGGATCACAGTACAGAAAAGGACCAGTATCCCTAAAAGAAACACAACCTTCAGCCATGTTTAGGCTGCCATGCTATTGCTGCGCCGACGGCTGCAAGAACAACGTCGATCATCCTCGAGCGAAGCCATTGAAGGATTTTAGGACACTCCAAATACATTACAAGAGAAAGCATGGGTTGAAACCATTTCTTTGTAGGAAGTGCAGTAAGGCATTTGCAGTTAAGGGTGACTGGAGAACACATGAGAAACATTGTGGAAAGTTGTGGTACTGTGCTTGTGGTTCTGATTTTAAGCACAAGAGATCTCTCAAGGATCATGTTGTGTCCTTTGGGAAGGGCCATTATCCAGTGCTCATGGACACTGGCTGCAGATCAACCACTAATCAAGATCATGCTTAATTGTAGTAGTCACTCTAAGCTACCTATAAATATGTATATCTATACTTATTACATGCTTTGTAGATGATATATTCATTTTTTCACCTCCTATATATGGGAATTACTATTGTAATGGCGAATTTGTTGAGTGCATTCCGTGACAAAAATGATAAGGTTGGATAAGATTTTGTCTTAATTACCAACTCTAAAACATGCATATATGTTTTTCCCTAAATCATAAAATTGAAGCACCTAAGCGACTCTCGTGATATTAATCGAGCTTTATAACATAGGAGGGTACAAATTTATTTATTATTATTATTTTTTTAATCACGAGTGTTTCCATTTTTTCAGTCCCTTTTTATTTTGGTTAAACCGATCGCATAAAAGTTAGTCAGACACCCCAACCTCATAACACGAGAAAAATTAAGAGATATAATGTACATATCTACCAAGAATCGAACTAATGATCTCTGCCTCTATCAGAATTACGCTGCATTTTTCTTTGTCAATACATACACCCCTTCTACTATTCCAACACTAAAGCAAAAGTAATACATTGTTACAAAAATAAAAAGTACAACTAAAGCAACATTAAATCAAACCCTTCCACAGCCTCCTATGTAACCTTTAAACATTTGTCTTCATATTAAATCAACTATATGACATGTTTTCTGAAAAAAAAAAAAAAAAAAAAAAAAAAAACTATATGACATATCCAACCAACTGAATATACCTGCTTAATTAATTAATTAGCAGTCTCGTTGCATGAAACATTACCCATCCGTCATCACATTGCCACCTTTTGGACAAGTGCCATTCAGGGGAGCACAGAGAATACTTGGTGTTTGGGGATGGTGACAGAGTTGCAATAACACACAGCCCACGCGTCTCCTCAAAAAGTCTCTCAACACAAGTAGATAACTAATACCGTTTTTTACACCTTTGTTCATTTGATGCCAAGTTCCTTCAAAGTGGTGTGTGACTTGATTCAAGTGTTTTAGCAACCTTTACAGGAGAAGTGAAGATGAAGGTGCACATACATGTCTATGTGTTTCGTTTGGCTTAATTTTTCAGTTCTTGTACTCAGAAAACACATCTATATATGCTTCTCAAAACACAGTTAATTAGATTGATATAGCAACTAAATCTCCAAATACATAACAAAGATTGATTGATATAGATGAATAAGAATTGACATGCATGAAATGGGTTTTGATTAGCTAGCTTAGACGTAACTACTTGTGCTAATTTTAGTGGTCTAATTGAAATGTGAAGGCACACGAGACAAGGTCCAGATCACATGCAAGTGCAGAAGATGAGAAAACTGGGACAAGAAAGCACAAAACAGAAGGGAAAGCACAGGAAACAACAGCACATCAAGCAAAGCCCAAGAAGGCCAAGTCAGAGAACGATGAACACAACGGTGTTGAAGATGTTGAAACGCAGTTCGAGGAGTACTGCAAGGCTGTTAAGGAGCACTTGACAGTTCAACAAATGAGGGAGATATTGAAAGCTAACGAGCAGGACTCATCAGGCCCAGATGATGCCATCATCCGCAGATGGTCAGCTAAGTTCACAGTCATCTTTATGTTTATAAAAACCATGCATACCACAAATATAATCATCATCATCATCATCATCATATACCATATGGGAGTAGAATTGATGTGACTATTGGTCTCAGGTTCCCTTTAAGCGAGATCTCGGTTTTGAGTCTTAGATGAACTCATGAAACCCATGAATTGCATGCAAGATGCCCATGAAGGATTTTTGTGTTGTTACTTCTGTAACTAATATGCTAGTGTTGCTATGTGTTGGCAGTCAGGATATGTTGTTCTATGGGCCATTGGAGAAATGCCCTGTATGCAATGGAAACCTGGAGTGCACTGGGAGTAATTACTCATGCAAAGGTGCTTATAGTGAGTGGTCAACCTACACATTTAGCACAAGAGACTCACCAAGAAAGCAGGTCAAGATCAACATACCAGATTCCATAACTGGTGAAGCAGCTAATGTGAGTACAATGATTTGTTTTGTTAGTCCTAGCGTCAGTGCTCTATGTTCCTAGTATACATGTCAATGGAGATAATAATAGAAGTTAAACTTGTTAAAATTCAGCTAATTAAGAAGTATCAAGACCCCTCAAATCGACCTCACCGGACGTTAAGCCCGCCGGAGAAGCCCTTCAGTAGAATGATGATCTCACTATCTGGGCGTCTGTCAAGGACTCATGTGAGTGTTCTATTATGTTCTTGACTCTATTTATCTATTGTGCTTGCTAAATGCATTGTATTAAATCGAGCACAATGGAAGAGTTTAATGGAAGAGTTTGATCCATGTAGCCATTGTAGAGAGACTCCAATTAATTTGGGACTGAGGCTACGATGCTATGTTTATGTTGTTGTTGCTTGCTTGCTAAATGCATTACTAGTCATTATTATTTTAATGAATGTATGTTCATGTAGCAATACTGGACCACAGAGATACAAAAACATGGAGGAAAAGTTGCAAACTCAGTGCATGGTAACAACCTCATAAGCTAAATATAGTTCATAAAAACCGGAAATTTAGATACTTGAAGAGGTGTAAGAGTTGTTGTTGTGGAGCTTCTGCAGGAGTCACTTGTCTGGTTGTATCTCCAGCAGAAAGGGAGCGCGGCGGGTCCAGTAAAGTAGTGGAAGCAATGTCAGTGTGAACAAGAATCTTAACATGTTAAGCTGAATTTTAGTCTTGGGGAGAAATGTTTGATTGCTTGATTGAGATCATTTCTCGTGGCAGGGAGAGAGGCGTGCCAGTTGTGCGAGAGGCGTGGCTGCTAGACAGCATTGTCAAGCACGAACCTCAGCCATTGGAGGCTTATGATGTTGTATCGGACCTCGTGGTTGAAGGGAAAAATTCCATGGGACAAACAAGATCCCAGTGAAGAAGCACTTGAATCACTTTCAGCTGAAGTACTATCTTATTTCATAATAATGTTTTAAAGATTCAAAACGGTATTTTTTATGTGCTCCGAGCTTGCTTTGTTTTGCAGATTAAGCTCTATGGAAAGAGGGGAGTGTACAAAGACAGCAAATTGAAGGAACAAGGAGGGGTTATTTTTGAGAAAGATGGCCTTTTGTTCAACTGCGCATTTTCCGTTTGTGATCAAGGGAGAGGACTGAACAAGTATGAAAATATCTTTTTGTTCTACAGTGTTAAAACCCTGATAGGATAGAGAACTTAACATGTATACAACTGCAGCCCAATGAGGAAAAACTGTTAATTTTCCATCTCTGACTGTTCAAGGTATGCTATCTTACAATTGATAATGGTGCCCGAAAACCGACTGCATCTTTACTACAAGAAAGGTAGAGTTGGAGATGATCCAGGAGCAGAAGAGAGAGTTGAGGAATGGGAAAATGTTGACAATGGAGTAAAAGAGTTTGTTCGGTTGTTTGAGGAGCTAACTGGCAATGAGTTTGAACCATGGGAAAGGGAGAAGAAGTTCCAGAAAAAGCTATCAAAGTTCTATCCAGTCGACATGGTAAGCATCGTCCAACTTTGAAGTCTTGAGCTGAACCATCAAGAAATGGTCAACCGGCGAATGTAATGGAACTATGGATTTGCAGGATGATGGAGTTGATGTTCGTTATGGAGGCCTAGGTCTCAGGCAGCTAGGGGTTGCAGCTGCGCACTGCAAGCTCGAATCGCGAGTGGCGAATTTTATGAAGATCTTGTGTGGTCAGGAAATTTATAAGTAGGTGTCTGCAGGTTTCTCTAATATTTGCACCACTAGATTCTTCAACAATTTTTGTCCTCTAAAACTAAATTTGATACAGATATGCCTTGATGGAGATGGGATTGGACTCTCCTGATCTACCAATGGGAATGCTATCAGACTTCCATTTGAAAAGATGTAAGAAAATATTCTTTGGAACCCTACTATATCTCCTTTGGCTTTAGTCTCACTGCACGCTTACTTCAGGTGAAGAGGTTCTCCTACACTTCATAGAAATGCTAAAGAAAACGGAGGAGAGCAGTCCGAAAGCGAGGGCTATTTGGGTGGATTTCAGCAACAGATGGTTCACTCTTATGCATTCAACAAGGCCTTTCATTTTCAAGGACTACAATGAAATTGCTGATCATGTAAGTAGAGACTAATCAGAACAAACTAGAAGACTGACCATCAGTTTTAAGTTTTCGCATTCATATTAGAGCTCAACTGCAGGCTGCAGCTGGGCTGGAGATGGTGCGTGACATAGTAGTGGCATCACATCTCATAGGGGATATGACTGGAGCAACCCTTGAAGACCCATTGTCAGACCGGTATAACAAACTAGGTTGTCCAATCCATCCAGTGGAGAGAGATTCAGATGACTACAAGATGATCCTAAATTACCTAGAGAAGACTTATGAGCCTATACAAGTACAAGACATGGTAAGGTCATAAAAGTTTCTTATCATGCAAAGATTTTGAGATGAGGCATAGACTGATTAACACGTCTCTTACGCATCTTGTAGAGCTATAATGTTTCGGTAGAAAACGTGTTTTCGGTGGAACCAAGTGCAGGCCCTTCATATGATGAAGTTAAGAAGCTACCCAACAAGGTCCTACTATGGTGTGGTAAGCCTCCATCTTTTGTATTTGTCACAGCCTAATCAAGTCACTTTTAGCCTTTCATGTTCAATTCCAATATGCTGCATCTTTTCTTCAGGTACTAGGAGTTCTAACTTGCTAAGACACTTGCACAAAGGTTTCCTACCCGCGATATGTTCTTTACCAGTACCAGGTTATATGGTAAAAGATCGATCTTGGGTTTAATTGTTTTGCTGTTCTTAAAGACTTATATCAAAAGCTAACGCTAAATGTAAAATGCAGTTCGGCAAGGCTATAGTATGTTCAGATGCGGCAGCTGAGGCAGCTAGGTATGGATACACAGCTGTGGATCGACCTGAAGGGTTTCTGGTTCTTGCAGTTGTTTCTCTAGGCGACGAGATCACTGAGGTCACCAAACCACCAGAGGTACTTGCAGTTAATCTTCCATCCAACTCTATTTTGCATATTTTGCATGCTGCCTTGAGCTTGAGACTAAAGGGGCACTTGGGGATTGCTTTGCTGACTGAGGGTTGTCATCAGGACACCAAGTCATTGGAAGAGAAGAAAGTAGGTGTTAAAGGGATGGGAAGGAAGAAGCCGGACGAATCCGAGCATTTCACCTGGAAAGATGGCATCAAAGTGCCTTGTGGTAAATTAGTTCCTTCTGGGCACGACGATAGTTCTCTTGAATATAATGAGTATGCAGCATATGATCCAAAACAGGTAGGAATGAGTATGAAGTGAAAGTTGATACTTGATATTGATTTCTTTTGGGCGCTTGATAGTTGATGTGGTTTACAAATTGAACTTTGATCGGATTATCGATGAACAGGTCAGTATAAGGTTCCTGGTTGGAGTGAAGTACGAAGAGAAAGATGCAGTCATGGATACCGAGGAATAGAAAGAAAGCATTCTGAAAGCATTCTGCTAGTAGGTGCCGATATTGGAGGAAGACGAGGACGAGGGGGATGATTTTGGTGCCGAGTTTGGAATTGGTTGCCTTATGATTTTTGGGTGGATTTTTGTCAATGGAGAAACAGTGGTGTACCTATGTTTTGTATCTAATACTAATACGTTAATATGCTCTATAAGTAGTGCTTAATAGGATCTGCTGCTAGAAGCAATCATGTGTAGAGTGACTGGTGAAGTGAACTACAGCCTAATGTATAGCAGCTATGAATGGTCGTGTGTGCATACACACCTAAAAGATGTTTCTACGATCTCCTAGTTCCAAAGATGGGGGTTTTATGATCTTCCAATGCTCATGCAAACATTTGCAACTGAGATTAGAGGCTCAAACAGGAAAAGAGTGTTTTGAGCAATGAGACAATAACAAAACGAATGACTCGCAGTAATGACTAGTACAAACATCAGCACAATGTCTAAAAAGAACAGATGGAAAATAAATAGAAAAGTACCAAGGATGTGAAAGCAACGTGAATTTGACAACTAATAATGTAAGCAAAGAAGGGATGTCGTAAATGAACATGCATTCAACACAATTGCATAATTGGTGTATAAAGTGACAAGGAAAATGAGTCATACAAAAAAAACATAGCCTTAATTCCAAATATCAAAAATTAGTTGAGGGTCAAATTACAAGTATACGACTGATTGGACATTTCAATAGAGCATTTGTTACGATGATAAAGTTAAAAACAAAGTTAAAATCACAACCTTCTATAACGGGGAGGTAGACAAGTAAATTTACAAAATCTTCCTTGTTCACCCTAAACAAGAACGAAGCCTATAAAAGGGGCAAACTTGTTTGAATATTTAGAAAGGATGAAAAGCAAACAAGTTCACATTCAGCTCAAGTAAAAACTCCAACAGCAAGCAGAAAAAAGTACAGTTTGATGCTTACAAGATTATTAAGTGTGCAGCCGTCAGACTTGGGTGTTGCTTAATGAAATGGTAATCCCTCGGTTACAGTTGAATTACAAGAGGAAGCTTTTCTGTTGCAGAAATCATAGAAAACACAACCTTCAATTCATCTTTGAACATTAGCAACCGATAAATGAGAAAAGAACCCGAAATAACATTTGCAGTGCTTGGATTCAACTTCGAATTTATCGACCAAAATATTTCTTTAAATAAATTAGGAAAAAACAAATAAGTTCAAGTGAAGGCTAGAGTAAGCTCGAAAAGAGCTAAATCATAATTGACTAACACCATAAACTATAATTGCTTATGATTCACAATGACATACAAATTCAGTCAGTGATTGAGCAAAGATGAGGTATTGTACTCACGGAGACATCTTTTCGTTGTTAGAGAAAATGCTTTATTGGGCGGAATCCATGAGGAAGAGTAGAAAGTATAGCCAAAAAAAAAAAAAAAATCACCCTAAGTCAACAAAAGTCGAAGAAGACATACCTATGAAGAAACAACAAACTCAATCCCAAATTAATAGGGATTACCTACATGGATTAAACCATTCCATTTTGCTCAACAGTTGATGATGTACATTCATAATCCTTTAAATCCTTCTTAATTAGTAAATCTCAAGTTATCCTAGGTCTACCTCAATCCCAGTTGATAACAAACCATCGAAGCCGTAAGGCGAAATTCTCAACTGATAGCTAGTTAGTGATTCAACTAGTTTACTCATAAATATGCCATCTGCAACTTATAGCCTCCAACTAACATCCATCTCATAACCTCAAGGTATCTTTATACAATAACAAAAAATAAAAAAATAACATCTTTACTCACCAACAACATTGATCAACAACACACATAGCACATAACAACATAGCCTCAGTTCAAAATAAATTGGAGTCGTAAATATGGATCAAACTCTTCCATTGTGCCCTATTAAGTGCAATTGATGGTTTATGACCTCCCTTACCCATTTTTCGATATGGAAAATGGGCGTCATAGTCCTCCTTTATCCGAACTTGGGACTGGCTATGTAGCACACACATAGTGTTCTACATAGGTGGAGTTGCACTAAACACATAACACAACCTAGAAATAAATCAACTGACATGATGCAGCATGCATTATTCAAGAGATAAAGCAAACTCATGAAGCTTAACAAAAGTATGAACGAGGGATATCATGTGAGTAGAAGTAAATCACAATGCGAAAACGCTAAGAATTCTAAATTCCAAAACACATCTCAAAATCAAAGCAACCAAACAACTGGGCATTTTCATTTTCAGCATTTCATTAGAGAAAACACTAACCTATCCGAAAACCTCATCTCCATCATCTCGATCAGCTCAAAATATGACTAGCAATGAGAAGAGAGTGTAAATCAAAAAACAAGCGTAGGCAATCAACCCGCGATGCTCGTCGCCGCAAGAGGCCAGCTCAACCAGAAGCCTAGTACAAACCCTGGTCGCCCACAGCACGAAAACCCCCGCCATTGCGAAAACCGCCGCTCCCCCTTGCGGCACGAACAGCGACAGCGCCGAGAAGATCACCATCGGCAACATACAGTACCCGATCAAGCTCAGGCACCGATACACATCGAGATTCCCGTTCCGCCCCGCCAGCATATTGAAGACGACGTACAGAAAAATCGCCGCCGCCGTCACCCACCCAAGTATGATCCCGAAATGCAACTTCCCGGCGAGCAATTGGAACAAGCCGAAGGCCATCAAGAACAAGAAGGGCCCGGAGAGGTCGGCGTCTTCGTGGATGTCGGAGTTCACTCTGAAGGGGTTCATGATCGAAACCGACTTTCGCCAGATTTGGCGAGTGTTGATCCCCAATTCTTCGAGCAATGGCGGTTCGTCGTCGAATCCGAGGCCTCCGATGCTCCCGGCGCTTCCGGAGAGGTTGTTGGCGCCGAAGATTGGGGCGGAGAAGGAGGTGGAAGCGGTGGCGGCGGAGGCCGCGGAACCGACGTCGAAGGACATGAATGGGAGGTTAGGGTTTTGGGGGCGCGGCGGCGGGGGCTGGAACGGCGCCGTGGGGAGGCGGCGCTGGTGAGGCACGGCGGCGGGGTTTCCGGGGGGGAACACCACCGGCCGCACATTGAATTCCCTCGCCATGATTCAGAGATTTGGACGAGCGATTGGGGTTTCGATCGGTGAAGAAGAAAACTAGGGTTTGGGGATTTGGTCGAGAAGCGATTGCGATTGCGATTGCGAACAAGTCTTTGTGTTCGTGGATTCGGAACTCCGTAACCGAGTCGCGAATAGGGAATGTTGGAACGCGGGGCGGGGGTTAAGAAATCGACTTGTACGTCTCAATCTGATCTTCGTTGCCAAGTAAATAAACCGTTTCATATACTTCACGCCGTTAAAGAGTTTCTTTGTTTTTAATTTTTTGTTAAATATTAGTCCTTTATTTGGGCATTGTCGAGCCCTTGATTATCGAGGCGCGCCCTTTAAACATCTCTTGTGGGAATTCAATGGATGTCAATGTGTGCTACTTAAGAGAAAAATATCTCTCCAATAAAAATGTGCGGAAGCATTAGTGTAATTTATAGCATGTGAAAAATTTCATCCAAAAATATATATAAAAATAATAATAAATTTTTAAAATATATAATGCAATCTAAATTGACA
Source organism: Stephania yunnanensis (assembly GCA_039657365.1). NCBI lineage: Eukaryota > Viridiplantae > Streptophyta > Magnoliopsida > Ranunculales > Menispermaceae > Stephania > Stephania yunnanensis. The sequence goes on from CM077580.1 coordinate 72,456,077, forward strand.
ATTGGAGAGCACTTTCGAACTTAAATACATATTCAAGTCGCCACTTAAAATGCACATCATATCTACATCGTTCACGCGACATTAATCCACACATATAATCCTCACTCACTATTAGAGATATTTTTATATCAAGGGTCACGTGCATGCCCTACGTGGGTATGCTAGTATCTCCCTCAATCTTTACGGGGTGACTCACCTTTTTTTCAATTTGCTTTATTTAAGCTCAAGACTTGACTTAAGAAACCAAATACTTAACCACTCAAACTAATTAATTATTAATTATTAAAAAAAATGTTTGGATTAAGGATTGGGTGGCTATAGTTAGAATGTGTGAGCTAAAAAAGTTACAATGTTTCTTATTACATTTACACAACAATGCATCCACAATTGAAATTGTTCCTCTCATATGTGACTTTTTAGTAGTCTTCACAAATGTGACCGATTATAACAATCAATTCCCCCTAAGCCAAGTCTCAATTCCCCTTAAGCAAGGTCCTAGTCTCAAAACTTGCGAAGGGAGGCTCGACAGAGCTTAAGCGTGGATAGTCGGCGCTATAGCTGTTGATGCCGAATGCCACAAGGACACCGAAAAAACAACACAATGTTTCATTTGAAACATTGCTAGGCAACCGTTTAAAACCATATTAAATTTCCTACAGTTGCAACCTCAACTCTATCCATACCATTGGATGTTGAAATGAGAAAACTCAGAGGGTCACAGCTCTCACTGTTTAAACTAGAGGGTCTGCAATACAGAAGTTGCTATGTCCAGATTTTCCTTGCAAGCGCACCCAGAAAATGCCTTACATTTGCTCTAGAGTTCTTCAAACTGTTGTTCCCGCCGTATTCTGGACTCGGAAAACAAAACCAAAGGCATACATGGATAATAAGTGAAACTTACTCGCTTATTAAAAAACAAAACGCAAAAACAAATTAAGCACAAAAGTGATAGTAGTATTAGAATATTATTTTGTAGCAATCAAAATCAAGGAAACAAAAGGTGAACCATTCATTACATCATGAAAAAAAATTAGTAGACTAAACGACGAGGTTTAGTAGATTACTCACTTTTTGTTGAACATGCCAATGTCGAGAAACTTGGATACGCGGAAACCCTTTTTCATTTCAAATCAGTAGACTCTGGGAAATGTATTGGAGTTCGTCTGCAAACATATCAAGCTTTGCAATGTTTGCAAACTCCCCACCTGCCCATTTGGTATCACTTGTCAATAATACAAGGCAACAATAATTAGGAGAAACTACTTCAACTAATGCAGCTGAAAATAGACAAGATCACTAAAAGAACTTGTGCCAATCAGAGCTTTGAAGTACAGAAGCTAATATATCACTTACATATTGGACAACAAAGTAGTTCTACATATGTCCATTGACAAATCTATATATCAGTAGGAACAAAATTGAAAGCCATTAAAAGGGATTTTCAAGAAGGAAAAGACTAACCTTGATGACTGCTTGTCATTGATGTTGACAAGACGGTCTGTAAATTGCAGCCAAAATAATTGCAACATCGAGCAATTCTACAGGCCAAGCTTGTGGAGCCCGCCAACTTCAGCGACCACAACAAACGCCGGCCTTACATTACTCTTGTGCCCACTGTTCTTTGCATTTTGAATTAGCCAGCATTTGTTGCAAGTACCAGATAAGTAACATCATCTGGTAAGATCCCCCTTCCGATCATCTCATCAAAAATTCCACGAGCTTTCACCTGATCCCCAAGTCTTTGATATCCAGCAATTAAAGATGTGTATGTCACAACATTGGGTGCAAGATTTTTCCGCTCCATTTCCTTAATTAACATCCGCGCATTGTCCATTTGACTCAAATTGCAATAACCATCAACTAAACATGAATAAGTCACAACATCCGGTAGAATGCCCTTTTCCATCATTATATTGAATAGTTTCCAAGCCTTCTTCATATTTCCAATTCTACATAACCCAGCAATAATCGCTGTATAAGAAATGTTATCTGGTATTAAGCCCTTCCCAGTCATTTCCTTGAACAAACTCCATGCTGCATATATTCTGCATTTATCACAAAGTCCATCGATCAAGCTTGTGTATGTAAAGACATTGGGTTCTACTCCGTCTTTTAACATCCTTGCATACAATTCTAAAGCCTCCTTCAAATTCTCTTGTTTGACAAAACCATCAATAAGAGTGCTATAAATAACAACATCAGGAACAAGACCACTTTTCAACATCAACAGGAAGAAATCCTTGGCTTTCTCTGATTTCATCTCCTTGCACAACCTGTCGATGACAGAACTATACATATACAGATTTGGGACAATCCCGTGGACTTGCATTTTTTCCATGAACATAAATGCCTCATCAATGAGCCCCTCCTTGCAGTACCCATAAACAATAACAGTGCAAGTAACAGCGTTTAGCGGTGCGCCTACATCCTGCATCAGCTGAAAAAGTTTCGAGGCTTTATCTAAGCATCCTACTTTACAGAAACCCCAGAGTAAACTCGTATAGTTAATGACATCAGGAACCAAGCCATTTTGTGTCATCTCCTCTAATAGTTTTTCGGCTGCATCCAGATCACCAAGCTTACAGTATCCATCTATAAAGATATTGTACAAGGTCTGATCACTTTCATAACCAGAAGAGCCAAGTTTCCGAAACATGCCCATTGCAATTTCAATTTGGTTGCTCTTACATAGAGCATCCAATAGTGCAGTGCAGCTAACCAGAGAAGGTCTTATGCCATCGGCCTCCATTTCTTCCAGTAAACAAAGACCTTTCACAAAATCTCCTGTCTTGCAAAACCCATCAATCAGAATGTTATAGCTATAAGCATCTGGTGCCACTCTGTTGCTCTTCATCAGTTCAAAAACCTTCATAGCCGCGTAAAGCTCACCCTTTCGATAAAAACCATGAATAATAAAATTATAGCAATTGCTATTCAATTCTTGGTTTCTACGTCCCAAGTCATGAAGGAAATTTAACGCAAACTCCGGATGCCCACTTCTGCAAAGCCCGTGAATGTATGTACCATAAGTCACAATCGTTGGGGCCATCCCACAAGTCCACATTTCTTCGAGAATCTCAGAAGCTTGATCAATGTTTTCATCCCACCTCCCAGTTTTTCCTTTACAATAAAAATCCATCAAGATTGTATACGTATAAACATTAGGGGAAGGACCGGAGCTCTTCATTTCGTCAAATAGACTTCTCACAGATCCTATTCTGTTACCATTAGCCATACACTTAAGCAGAAAATTGCACGATAAGACGTTCAGCTCAATCCCACTATCTTTCGCTTGAAAAAACACATCCAACGCATGTTCAAGCATTGAAAAGCTAGCAAAAATCTTCATTAAAACTTCGAACACAGCAGCTGACATTTCCACCCTATTCGACAAACTAAGCAATGTCGGAAATAATCTATACCTATCGTAATTAAATGCATCATAACAGCAAACAATTTCTCGAAGAAGACCGTGTACTTCACGATGCATTCCCGCCAACGAAAAGATATGAACCATAATCCCAAATGCTTCAATAGAATGAGATAATCCATACTTCTCAACAGCATCAATGAACCTAATCTCCCGCGAAACCTCCCAACTCAAAGAATGAAACACCCTAGCAACTAAAGGAAAAAGCTTTGGCGTTGGCGACTGCGTCTCAATGTTACTAAAACCAAGTTCGGGCGGGTTTTCGTCCGCTATTCGAGTTTCCAAATTGGGGTTCCAATCAAATGTATGTTCATCCAACACTGATGCCAAAGCAGTAGATTTTAACCTAAAAAAAGAACACTTTTTCGCAACGAAACTCCTCTTTTGAGCAAACCCAGTTCAACCATAGTTAGGGTTTCTCGGCGGCGGAAGAAACCCAACAACCATCACACAGTTTCAAACTGAACAGAGAGCAATTAGGGTCCAATTTCAAAGTATTCATATCAATTGATAGTAATTGAACAACCAAAACCCCAAAGTTCGCACCTTTATTCGTTATCACCAAACCAAAACCCAGAAAATTCACAGAACATGAATCAAACGCTAGGGTTTGTCAAACCAATCGATTTCTATGTCAAAAGAACACGAATTGAGCTTGTAACGACATTGACTGTGTAAATCGAAGTGATTGAAGCGATTAGTCTGATAGAATGTAGAGTTTGAGCAGGAGCAGAGATTACTTACTGAAGAGAAGAGTAGACTCACTCGGAGAGCGGACTTTGTGAGCTTTGTTCAGTCGATGAAGAAGTTGAGAGCGGCGCACCACAAAAGCAGTGCGTAGCCAATGCACACACATTGCACTCGCACGTGTAAATGAACTACAACGACTAATTCATGCTCTCACAAAGTGACGTCGAGCCTCATACGAGCAGTGTCAAGTAGATTGTCATTGAAGCTCGAAACTAATTTAAAATATGCACATTAATATGCGGCCTCAATATTAAAAAATGACAACAACCATCGGATAAGAGAATTGTCTTAATAATAAAGACAATCGCCCTAATAATAGGGATAACATTTGCACGTAGGCGAAGCAAAACCCTAACTACACAAAATTGTAATCAATTAAAAACTAAACATAAATCATAATACACGCTACCCAATCCCCAATTGAAGCGAGATTTATTAAAAAAGAGGAGGAAACATGTTATACCATTAAGTCGATGATCGTGACGAAGCTTCAATGGATATGACAAACCACAAAAACGTCATCCTTCTCGGACACATCCAAGAAACACATGAAATGATAATCGAAGAAACTAATGCAACTACGAAAACCAATAGAGATAGTACCTAAGTGTCAAAAAGGCAAGAACAATGCATATCTAAACTCTCAAAAATATCATCTTATATCTCCATTGTGCTTGCTTCCACCATCCCTTAACAATAAAGGGAATAAAACTAATAAAAGAAAAAGGGAAAAAAAGGAAAGAAAATAAGGGATGAGCGACCAAAAGAAGATCGAGGAACATATGAGTCATCGTCGGAGCAAGCCGCAGTGTCGCTGGAAGCCTCCCCCATCCACTTGATAATTTTGTAATAATGGTAATTTAAAAACATAAAATACTAAGATGACTCGGTGATGATGTCCATCTATCGCTTATCAAAGTGTGTGCACACGTATCCCGATTCTCGAAAGACGCACAAGAGATTTGTGATAAAAGTATTTTGTCACTAAAGTGGCACGAAAATAGGGAAACACAAAAAGACAGCGCGGGAGATCGGAACCTCTGAATCTGAGTCTCATCATCATCATCGACCTTCATCGACCGATCGATCGATCGATCGATCGATGTTTGCATCCTTAACGGATACTCCCGAACTCTCGCTAGGGTTTCCGAGGGTGCAAATGGAGGAGGATCGGCCTCGAGAGGAGCGGTCGCAGTGGCGGCGTGCGCGGCCATGGCGGTCTTCTACGTCGCGATCCTCTACGCTCCGACGCTCTTGCTCCGCCTTCCGCAGTCGAAATCATTGAATTCTTTCATGATTCGGAGATTCATCTGCGCCTCCATCGCTTCCGTTGTTTCGCTCACCATCTCTGCTTCCATCCTCCCTGTACGCTCTCTTCATTCTCACTACTTCTTTGTCTTACTGTTTTATGACCTGATTTTCATGGATTTGATGTTTCAAGTGTTGATTTTGTAGTTATGGTTTTTGACAATGTCGAGAAGTTGATTTGGGGTTTTAGGGGTTCTTTGTCTTACTGTTTGTGACCTAATTTTATGCATTTGATGTTTCAAGTGTTGATTTTGTAGTTATGTTTGACAATGTTGAGACGTTGATTTGTGGTTTTAGAGGTTCTACTCATTAAAAATGCATACTTGGCGCCACTGCGGTTTCCGTGAAACTTTCTCGAGTGGTTTCATCGCTTTGTACACCTATAATAGAGTCTAGTAAACAATCAAAAAGCCTTTAAAGGCTTTGAATCACTTACCTCAACAAGTAGAGTCTAATGACTCGTGTCAACCTATGCAAATGTAGATACTCGAGGAGGAGCATCTAGGACTTCTCGAACGGAGGTTGGGTTTAGGATTGTGCAATGGAAGATTTTGATCAATGTAGCTGATCCCAACTAATTTGGGATTGAGGCTCTGTTGGCCATGGAATGGGAAGCATTTTGAAGAAGTCATTAACCTTTGTTTTCTTTTCTTTTTTTGACATTGAGAGATTTTGGGAGAAAACAATAGAGAAAAAGAAGGCATGAAAATGGGGATATCTGGTAGTTATGTGCATTAATGTATGTGTTATTGAAGGAATTCTTCGAATGCGTTTCTGGGTATGTGCAATGTGAAGCTGTATTTCAGTATCGTGGAGAAAAACAAATTGAGTTTGGTTGGTGTGTGGGTGGAGGGGATTTCAGGCATAGTTTAGTTTAGAATTGGAAGTAAGAAAAAATGGTTTAGCTTTAGTTAAGCCCAACATTTTGGAGAGCTACGGAAACAATAAAAAACTGTTCTCATAGATTTCAATTTGTGTGGGTCATTTGTATGTTTATCATGCATGTCATTTACGAAGCTTGCCTTTGTTTTCTCGATTGATAGGAGGAAGTTGGGAGTTGTCACATCTATCTGCTGCTTATGGCATCCGAGCCGATCATATGGTAACTATTTATTTCTTAGACGCTATATGTTGAAACTATATGTTGAAATGTTTGAAGATACTAGTGTTGTGTTTTAATACATAATATATATTTCTATTTGCAAATCACATCTTTTTATCACATGCAGATTGGGAAAAATGGTGATAGTGTTGCTAAATATGCATGCTGAAGTGCGATTTTATGTATGGAACAGTGGCAAGCTGTGGTGTGTCCTCTATCCTTGACTTCTCTTATGTATGCTGGATCTTTGGTTTCCAAGTCTCTGTCTCTGTTAAGTTCATGGAAGGAAGAGGAACATGACAAATCTTTCTGTCATGTTAAAAATATCAGTCAAAGATTTCTTGATTGGGTTGCTTCAGTTGCTTCAAATGTTCTAGCTTGGCGTAATTATGTGGTGGTAAGTAACAATTTCTTTGAAATTTATTCTTCATAGCCGAATATTATATTAATTATATAAAGCACCTCAATTGTAATGCTTGATAGGGAAAGAAAGAATTTTTTTCCACCAAAGACTTTCTATTCCCCTCATTAATTTGTTGAAACTTATTTGACTCTTGTCATTGTTGCTATTGCTGTATCCCTTATTATATGAGCATCATTTCTTATTTTAATTTGTCTAAATATTGCTTAATGATCCGAATAAGGAGCATGAGGCTTATTTCATGCAAAGAAACAATGCTATTAAGGCTATTGTTCAATTGTCTGTATGGTTTTATATGCTCAGTTAGGAAACGCTATAGATGCTAGGCTTATCAAAATCCCAGTATTGATTGTTAATTATGTGAAGACATATTCTTCTTCTACGCAGTGCTATTTTCTGTAAGAGGTTTTTCCATCACAGTTTGTTGATTGTTTGATTGGCAGTCACCACTCACAGAAGAATTGGTGTTCAGAGCATGTATGATACCTTTACTTCTTTGCGGGGGATTCAAAGTTCTGAGCATCATTTTTTTGAGCCCTATTTTCTTCAGTTTGGGTAATTGAATAATAACATATTCGACTATTTGAAGTTCAATTATTACGATTTGGCAAAGCCATGGACACATATTGTAGTTGTCAATGAAATTTGCAAGAAGTAGCATATAGGATAACATTTGGCCGACTGTGGAACCAAAATTGATAATTCATTCTGTTATTTTCAGCACATCTTAACCACTTCTTGGAGCTTTACTGGCTGCAAAATTATACCTTTCTCAAAGCTGCCCTGATTGTAGGTATCGATTCTATCTTATGTGGAATTTTCTTGGCATAATGCCTTTTGTCTTTTATCGTACACAACAAAAGAAGGGAATTCTTTTCACATATTTTACTAAGCGTAATTTTATGAAGGCTCTAGGTCTTGTGAATCTAAGCTTGGTTGTGGTTTCTTGTGTTTTCATAACTTCTTTTACTCAATACCAATTTACATTTTGAGTTATCTATGTTTCTTTTGATATATGGTAGGCTTCCAGCTTGGCTATACCGTAATTTTTGGATCGTATGCATCATTCCTCTTCATTCGAACAGGTTTGTCGTTATTTATGCTTGCGGATTAATAATTTACCTTTGGCCTCAATCGTACTTTAGGAGTTTGTCCCCCTTTTGATATGTTTTTGTAGTGACCGGGCCTTTCTTTTTTGTTTGGAAACTGTACTCGTGGAAGAAAAATGAAATTTGTATCTCGTGGAGTGACTAAAAATTTGCTATTATCTTTTTGGAAGATGATAATCTAACATTATAGAAAACATACATTCGTTACACAATGGTGTATATTTAATTGAGATGTGTGGACCCCACAAATTTTAAGGGAATCTACAAATTCTACACCATTATGTAGCAAATGTATGTAACAAAAGAATGTCAAAAAATCATTTTCCTATCTTTTTTGCTTAACTAATTAGAGAAGTGGTTGGGTGAAACACTTTTTTTTTTTTTTTTTGATAATCGTGAGTGGTGTCGAGGTTACCCTCACTAATCCACACACGAGGCCTTGGCGCTATCGACCGGGAGTGAGACCCCAGTGGCTCAGACAATCTTACCACACCGGAAAATCGAAACCGAGGTCGTGCGCTTAACTCACACAATTCGTCCTGACCGTTGTGGCAACCCGACCAAGTTTGGGTGAAATACTTTTGATACATACCTTCGTTACAAAGTTGTTTGTGGCACACTTTGAAATGTGCGACACACCTCAATGCACATTTTGAAGGGCACCAACAACCATGTATCAATTATATGTATCAAAGCGTGTCACTCAAATTTTTTAAAACTTTATCGAATTGATCGTACTTGCAACTCGCAGAAATTTTTCTGCATGGGCTGCTCTAAATTGCATTTGCTGGCTGACCTCTTCAATAAATTGAATCATCATTCGTGGCACTGCATGTTTAGTAAGGGTAGTTGTGCCCTTGCTGTGTTGATGGTCTTAACGAAAAGGAATCTAAATGAATGGTTGCAGGGCATCTTGTTGCTCCGCTGGTTGCTCATATATTTTGTAACACAATGGGGTTGCCTCTTTTGCCATCTCGAGGAAAAGGCAAGACATAGAATTCTATTTAGTGATTAAAAATCTTGTATGTTTTTTCTTCAAAAAAATATATATACTTTATGTTTTTTTTTTTTTGGTAGTGATATATTTTATGTTTTCAATACCATTACATAAAATATTTTTCTTACCTCTGGTTTTGTTCTTTGTTCCAGGACTAATGAATGTTGTTTCTGTCGCCGGGATGATTGGTTTCCTTTTACTACTGTTTCCCGCCACAAGACCGTCGATGTACAATGGAAAAACAGATAACTGCAGGTGTTGGCATGGCTTCTGTAGTTGGGGTTGAATCTGTTCCATAAACTTTGTGCATCTTTGTTTAATTATTCCGATTCCGCGTTGCTCTCGCTAATGATATAAAGTTTTTAAGAATGAAGCTGAGAATTCATTCATCTTGCAGTACAAACCTGTCTTCCCAATTGAAACTCATGCTTATGAGGGATGAGGCTTACTGATTTATCCAGTCTGTAAGTTAGGATGACATAGTTCTGAGTTTGGTACATGCATTTGCTACGAAGATGTTGATGTCCCTTGAATTAATGCAATGAGATTTATGTGTCCAATCGACACCAACAATTGTATATCAAATCCATGTATCGTAACATGTCACCCTCCTAGATTGTGCGAGCAATTCATGTGTCTGCAAATTATGCCCTTGGAATTTTACAATTACAAAGCCTCAATCTTAAATTAGGTGGGGTGTCTATACAGATCAAACTCTTATAATGCTTGATTTTTTCATTTGTATAGGTAAACTCATAGAATTAAACATGGAACTCAAGTCTTCGAAAAAAAAAAATCATAGAATTTAAGTTCAAAGATTCTTTGTTAAGAAAAATTGGAAAATGAAAAGAAAATAAAATTATTGAAATTTGAAGATCAAATCAGTAGTACTAGGGAGGCAGATGCGGTGGTTTGGATACCTTTAAAGTTGACCTATAATTTTTTCTATTAAAATACTCAATTCAATTGAATTTGAAGAAATTCGATGAGGTCGAGTTAGATCGACGCTAACCTCGAGATACAATAAGAGTAGGGGTGGCAATTCGTATCGGCGAGTCGTAAACGTGTCATGTCGTAAAAACGTGTCGTGTCCCATATAATGCAAACCCATTACATGACATGTTTATTAATCGTGTTAATCGTTTTCGTGTCTAAGTGGGTCGTGTGTTAAACATGTCGTGTAATCGTGTCACCCACTTATTAAATATTGTATTTAAAAATTTTATTTTATTTAAACTTTTATAATTAAGTTACTATTTTTTAAAAATATATCTAAATGATTAAATTTGAAAAAACATACTAAATAACCAATAAAATATAATGTGCTTGTATATAGTCGTTAGTTTTACTTTATTTTTTCATTCAAGTCTTTATTACTCTTAAAAATAAAGCAAAAATGACTCGTAATAATAACATAAACAAAATTATAAGAATCATCTAAAAAAATATCTAAATTTTACTTTGGCGAAAAGTTTTGTTTTTTCTTAATAAATAATTATTAATAAAATCTAAAACATAAATAATATATTAAAAGTAAAATGAATATTTCCTCTCAAATATAAAATAAAATATGATAAAAGATGTCTATAAATAAAATAAATAAATCATGCTATTAACATGCATTCAAATAGGTGAATTTTGTATCAATCTATTTATTATACAATATTTATTATTTATACATTATTCTTTAGCCGTGTTAAGCGAGTCATAAACGAGTTGAGCAGGTTGACATGTTAATGACTCGTTTATTAACCGTGTATAAACGTGTTAACATGTTTATGACCCAGACCCACTTAAGCCAAACCCACGACATGTTTATTACGTGTCGTGTCGTGTTAATCGTTTCATGACCCAAATTGTCAGCCCTAAATAAGAGGGATATAAATGAGTAGGAAAACACTATCAATGGAAGAGATTTACTGATTGAGGTTAATGATGTTGCTTTCAAAATATCAAAAAATCACGTTCCTTCAAAATAAGGGGTTCTAAAACCTGTAAATCGAATATCCGTTCTTACTATTTTCTTTTTAGGAATATGATAATATAACATTCTAAGAGATATAAATTTGCTACACAATGACATATATTTGATCGAGATGTGTGGACTCCACAAATTTTAAAAGAATCTACACCATTTTGTACCAAATGCATTTAACAAAATAATGTGAAAAAAACATTTTCCTTTTTTTTTATATATTTATAAACGTTAGTATCCAAGCTGAGTTTGATTTTTTTTCATAAGACTTTGGTGTAATTAACTTGAGTGTACCCCAATGGTCTGAACAATTTTAACGAGTCTGATTATTCTCACGAGACTCTAATGTAATCAACTTAGTGTGTCCCAATGGTCTGGACAATCTTGAAGCAACGGAAAATCGAATATGAGACCATGGGCTAAACAATTTTGATGCAGCTGAAAAATACTAGAACGACAACAACTATGCTACACCGCACGACACACTCGCTCACAAAGAGCCGTTCACTCGGCCTCGATCCCTGTATTATGCATTGAGTTTTGTGTATGCATGCATCTCGAGGCGCACATGCTGTTCTCTTTTACCAATTGTTCACACAGAGTGAGCGAGCAAGCGAGCGAGCAGCAGCCATTGCAGTTCTCCACACAACACGCATGGCTACGATGTCTCGTCTACACCTTCTCATCCCTTCTCGAACTCACTCTTCCTCTTCATATTCATCTCTAATCGTCTCCTCCTCTTCTCCATTCCCGAACTCGCACTCGCACTCGCGTCTCCGCCATTTCTCGAATCACCGCTCGCGGTGGACCTTCACCGCCGCTCCGCCTCCGCCTCCGCCTCCGCCTCGCTTCTTCTGCTCCAGATCAGACCGCACCGCCGAGGTTCGACTTCGCACTTCTCGCATCACTTCTATACTTCTACTTCTATTGCTCAATTTGAGGTTTATTTCGCTGTGCACAGGCTTCAGATGGAGCTCCAGAAGGTCCGTCCATCGTTGGAGATCTTCTCGATTATCTGAACGAGTCGTGGACTCAGTTTCATGCCACTGGTGCGATTTCTGCTCTGATTTCTTCAATGTTGGTGTTCATGTTTGATGTTTCTGTGGATTTCATTGAGTTTTTGATTGATGTTGATGATGATGATGATGATGATTTTTTTTGTTTGCAAATGCTTGTTTTGAGTGTGATTCAGTCAAAATTCAATTCGAATTGCTTATCGGGAGTAGGATTTTGTAAAATGAGGTTAGTTTTGGTTCTGAATGTCAACTGATTGTTGAGAACTGGATTTTAAAAAGTTAGGTTAGTTCGGAACGCGTGTATGTTTAGGTTGTGAGAATTGGTTAACATTTGGTCGATCGATGAGGCCAATTGTGCGATCGATATGGTCGAATCTTGATCGCTGCGCTGTATCTGTGTGAGTGTGAGCGTGTTTTGATATAAGGCCGAGTAAGCATAAACTTCTTGCATTGACTACTGCATTTGGGATTACTATCCCGGTCTCATTGTCTCTTAATGCACGGAGAATGGTGTTTCGATGGTACTTAGTATACGTATTTATTTTTGCTTTATGAAGTTCCTTTCGAACATCCTACACTCGGAGTACTGGAGGATTCTCTTTTTGCATTCACACATTGGAGGTGAATGAAGCTATGGATAAGACGGACACAGCGGCTTGAGCAGACTGCTCTCAAGGTTCAGCATATAGAAAAAGAAATACCAAGGGCAATCTGCTCATGCTGCTGCAACCGTAATATCATTTGCTTCACTGCTTTGCACTGGAGCCGCTTCCACCAATGATATTATTACTGAAATATATTCTTCGTAGTTACCTTTTTCATTTTATATCTTTCTTAGCTGAAGCAAAAAGACAACTCCTTGCTGCTGGTTTCCATTTGTTAAAGGAGAATGATGACTGGGACCTAAAGCCTGGTGGTCGTTACTTCTTCACGCGAAACATGTCTTCTTTGATTGCTTTTGCCATTGGCGAAAAGTAAGTAGGTCTTTTCCATCTTTGGGCTACTTCAATGCATGGTATGTTTAATGTTGTTTACAACTTTGATTTTCATGGGCTTTGTTGAAGAATGTGTCACTCTTGTATTTCCTTTGGTCATCTCCACTGGTTATTTATGAGATGGGGACCATGGGGTGGTACTCACCTTCCTTTGGTCCAAGTCTCATGTCAACTGCTAGGATAATGTACAACATTCCTGTAGCATTGGTGTATTTTCTTAATAGAAATGAAATATTAAGGGCTTCAATGGGTTAATGGACAATTTGCCCGCACTATTATAAGCTGAATGGTAGAATTGATAGATTGCTGACATGTGTCTGAAATCTTTCTGCCCTCGCAACCTTTATTTGAAAAACGGATTGGGATTTGGAGGGTTAAAAAATTGAGTTTAATTTTGCTCTATATTATTTTCTAGCAAGTTTGTCGTTGATCTTCTCTCTCGCATTTTAATTTTTCCCTTTCAATTAAACATTACAAGGGTTAAGAGTCAACCAGTGGCGGACCTAGGTAGTGAAGCCCAGGGCAAATCTAGAATTTTACCTTATTATTTTTGGTCAGGTAGACCATATATATACGTGAACCCAGTCTTAAGATTTTTTATAGCCCAACCAAGAGTGAGAGAAATAAAAGGAGAGTTGCAAATGCACATAATTGAGCCTAACTTTTTTCTTGTTCTGTCAATCGCAAGCATTGGCCGTCACTTGTCCACTCAAACGAAGTGATTAAACCTACTTTTTGAGTGTTTGACACACATTGCTACCCAATAACAAGGAGTATTACACATCAACATTTGTGCACTGAGTCTACTTGCAAAATTTAAGGACTCGACAACTATATGGCTAATTTATGTATGAAAAGTATGTTAATCTTTTTCCTCTCTATTGATTTTTTTGGATAAAACTTATTGATACTTTTATTAACCAAAAAAATAAAAATAAAAATAAATCGATGAGCATATCAAACAGTCTAGTTACAAGTAATTAAAAAAAATCTTTAAAAAAAATAAACTAAAATGTGCGTATTTATCTTTTTTGTTATTTTATACTTTTAATTTTCAACATGGTATTTAATGTCAACTACACTAACCAATTAATTCACATCGGGACACTGTGAGGCTCCATACGAGATGTGCCCCTTCTAACTCAATTTCGCTCTATCCGTAAGACTTGAAATTGAGAGCTCAATTAAGGAAAACTAGTTATAATAATATAAAATAATTCTACCCCTGATTCTCTATTTATTTTGTAACTTATTGATTTTGTTTGTACAAGTCATTACTTTTTAATGATCATCTTAGTTAAATAATGATTTAGAGTTTTGTAGTGCGTATTCACTTTGCATGTATATATCTAAAAAATTTATTGAATAATTACTTAGGGAAAAAAGACACTAGTAAGTTAGTTCCAGCCCAGGGCAACTTCAAATCCCGGGTCCGCCCCTAGAGTCAACTCAATGCTTTGGCTGATAATGGAGCAATGCCTCATCCCACCATTACATACTTCACATCTATGTTAATTTTGAAGACTGCGCCTGTTTATGTATTCTGCAGGGTGTGAATGATATATCTATTTGTTTTGCAGGTATAGTGTAGGAAATGGTTTTCATGCCATTGCTGCACACACGGATAGTCCCTGTTTGAAATTAAAACCTAACTCTGCATCATCAAAAGCGGGTTATCTTATGCTGAATGTGCAGACTTATGGAGCTGGTTTATGGCATACATGGTTTGATAGGGATTTGAGTTTAGCAGGAAGGGTTATTGTCCGAGCTGCAGATGGGTCATTCTTGCACAAGCTTGTTAAATTGAAAAAACCTTTGTTACGCGTACCAACACTAGCCATTCATCTTGATCGGTCAGTTTCTTCTTTCACTGAACCTGCTTCATGAGTCACTAATTGAGATTGCGAATTACAGTGCTGCCTCGTTGGAAGCCAGGTTTATAAATGTTTATTGGTTCCTGTGATTTTTCATTTCTGAAATGGTTGTAGTTTGTAAAAGGTTGATTAATTGAGCTTGTATGGGAAAAAGTTACCGCCTGACCTCTTCGCAAAAAGACAGAATATGAAATTATTCTTGCTCTTTGGTGCTTAAGTTTTGAAGCTTCAAGTCATATTTGTGAATTTTGAATATTTACTCATTGTATCAAATACACAATCATACATACAAAAAAGTGATTGGGATGGTAATCGTAGAACTAGAAATGACAGAAATTGGGGAGGCTACGCGGACCAAAATTTTGAAAGTATCACTTAAAACATTGAGGATGCTAGTATTTTCAATACTAGCGGATGGAGACTGTATCCCAATTTGAAGTTCATTCCTAACCTTGATTATGGAGGCTGCTCAGCAAAATATAAAAGGAGCTGAATGTTTTGGTCTCCAAGTGTATATTTGAAACATGTTTCTCTGGGTAAATTATACTTGCTATGTTTATTATTTTCTTGCTCTAGAAATAATATTCATTGTGTTTATTATTTTCTTGCTCTAGCTCAAGCACAGTGAACTTGTTTCACTAAATTGTTGTGCAAGTTTGCAACCAATGCTATACCTTAACCTAGCTACTAGATACTTATTGACTCACAATGTTTTACTTTCTTTTTTGTTTTAGCACAGTAAATACGGATGGATTTAAGCCTAATTTGGAGACTCATTTGGTCCCCATTCTTTCAATAAAACCTGAGGACAAATCTGTAAAGTCTGAAGAGAAAAGCTTGCCTTCTTCTAAAGCTGCTCATCATCCAGTGCTTATGCAGGTATTTCTCCATTATTAACTGATCTTTTTAATGCATATTAACTGTGTGATATTCCTTGAAATTTGTATTCATGATAGCAGATAAGTACTCTCCCTTGTAGGATGCTTTAGCCAAACTTGATTTGGCTGCATGGCTGTCATTGCACATACCCATGAGTTTGAAAAAAGGCCCGATTTTTTATGCATGTGTGCAAGATGTTTAGCCATAGGCATCTATTGGCATCATAGGTGTTAAATAAAATTTGGTTTAAATTCTTCATACCCAAATGCATATTCAAATTTGTCTTTTCACACTTCAAGGGGTGTTACTGTTTCTTCTGTAATTGGTAGTTTTGACTCCCAGGTTTTGTCAGATGAACTTGGTTGTGGCATTGATGAAATTGTGAGTATTGAGCTCAATGTTTGTGACACCCAGCCCAGCTGCCTGGGAGGCGGAAATGAAGAGTTTATATTTTCTGGAAGACTAGACAATCTTGCTTCAAGTTATTGTGCAATTAGGGCACTTGCTGATTCATGTGCATCTCCTGAAGATTTATTAAATGAGCATTCTATTCGGATGGTTGCTTTATTTGATAATGAAGAGGTATTTTAATTTTCTGCATGTGTTGACTTCATGGAGTTGTAAATTACAATTTTATCTTGTTCCGTGATCTCTCAATTTCAATTAATTTATAGAGCTACATATTTGAATGGTTTGGCAATAGATGCAGCCTTAGGTAATTCTTAGTTGTTTCGTGGTAAAAGATATAGTCCCTAGAATTTTGATATCCAATGCCTTCTCCTATTTAGGTGGTTATACATTGCTACTGCTTTTTTTTGTTGCACAGGTTGGATCTGGTTCAGTACAGGGAGCTGGCGCACCTACAATGTTTCAGGCAATGAAACGCATAGTTCATTGCTTAGCTCATGAGTACGTGGGTGAAGGTGCCTACGAACGAGCAATACGTGAATCTTTTCTTGGTATGATTCTCTAGCACATTTGTTCTATTCACTTTATCATATGTAGGTCTTTTATCAGGAAGGTATCCTTAAGGCTATTATGCCTGTATCTACAGAAGAAAAGGCTATTACGCCCATAATTTCGTTGACAACATACATAGTGGTCATGCAAAATTTTCTTAACAGAACAGATTTTTCTCTTTTTTAAAAGGTATAAAATTTTCTAAACAAAACAGATTCTTCTCCTTTTAAAAATATAATGTATCTAATTGATTCTATTTCCTGTAACTCTAAAGTTTGGAGTGCCCTTAGACAATTTTTGTTTTTCTCATGCACAGTGTCTGCAGACATGGCACATGGGGTACATCCAAATTTTATGGATAAACATGAAGAACACCATCGGCCGCAACTGCAAAAAGGGATTGTCATTAAACACAATGCAAACCAACGCTATGCTACAAGTGGAGTAACATCTTTTCTTTTTAAAGAAATTGCAAAGATTCATAACCTTCCAACTCAGGTGATCGATCAAATGGTCATTTTGTACTGATTCCCACTTAATTCCCTGTGTACTACAAACTAATGGATGCATCTCCACTTCAACCATCTTGATCTAATTTCATAAGCATCATCAATGTCTCGTCATATGGATGATTGAGTTGAGACAAGACATTGATTACTTTAGTGTAAATTTTGCTATTTTTTTTTTTACTTTTGCTTGCCCATTTTATTGGACTGACTAAAAAAGTTTAGGTACTTTCCTCAGTTTTCCATGTTAGTAAAAGTTTCAAAGAGTGCTTTACCTCTTGCGGCGATTTTTAGGACTTTGTCTCATAAACTGGATCAGTGGAGTCCCGAACTTATTGAATTGAACAATATGGAACATTATATATGCATGAAAATGACAGTTGAATGACATAAAAAAAAATGTTTGTTGTATAGGTTTATTGGTTGATGAGGATTCATTCCATCTTTCAATTCTCAAGTTTTTTTTGAACTCTCAATTCTCAAGTAGTCAAGTTAACTACCATATCAGCGACAATTAAGAACAGTGTGCTGTCTAAGTATGTATCAGCTCAGTTGAGAAAGACAAATGTAGAGACTTTTAAGTTGAAGCATTGAACTAGTGTTTATGGGCAGATTTGGTGTTTTTTTTCCTAACCTGTGGTGGATAGCCGTTTATGCGAATTTTTTTTTCTGTAGGAATTTGTAGTGAGAAATGATATGGGATGCGGCTCCACCATTGGTCCCATTCTTGCATCAGGAGTTGGCATTCGTACTGTAGATTGTGGCATTGCCCAACTCTCCATGCACAGGTATTTATTCCCATTTCACTGGTGATGGCCATTTACATGTAAACTACTGCAATTTTGCAGAGTATGTAAGAGCAAAACTAATGTGCTTGTACAATAGTTGCTACTTGCTTATATGTTTGTCAGTAGCCGGCTTCATCAAAACAGATGATGTAATGCCCTAGTCATGTAAGAAAATGGTTCTGAAGGTACTGCACTGATGGCCTTAATATAGCTTTTCGTTGATGTTTTTCTTTCTTGTGGATGTATTTATAGGCAGTTTTAGATTCGCATTAGGTTCACATGAATTATAATCATTTTTAAAGGGGTCCAGACTCCAGATTATTCATTTTGTTTCAAATTTAGAATCTCTCCTCTCCCTCACTCTACATCCTTTAAATGCCAAGCAACTCTTTTTTTTCAGAGGACCTTTAGACCCATTTTAAACTCTTTGAGGCCAATGGGTCTGATTTGAAACCTTTGAAAGTTGCATTTTTGCTACTAAAATCTTGCAGGGCCATTTTAGATGTAACAAGATCTTATCTCTGCATTTTTGTTTTGACTAATTCCAGTAGAAGCACCAGAAAAAGGGTTATAAACAGGAGAATTCCGGTGAATGTATATCAAATGAGAAGATGTCAATTTATTGACAAGACCTCAGTAGCAGTTATTACAAGTACAGAATATGGTCAAGCACCATGTCATTTCCATGAGATTTTCTGGTGCTTTGTTTTTCAAAATCAATAAAACCATGTTGACTTTAGTCGAATCTAAGACATTACCTCTGATTAGATCTGTCACTCTCTTTACAGACAATCTGAACATTAAAAGGGTAGTGATTTTGTTACATATATTTGGCTCACATTTGCTACCCAGTTGATGGAGTTGTTGGATACATTTACAGAATCCGTGCACATTCCTCAACGTATACTCGAAATACACTTCACTAGCTGTGTATTCACGATGTTACCTTTTTCAAATGTCATACTTTGATTTCCTTTGTTAGATGAAACTTAGATCATCTCCAATGTTAATGTGAATTTAAACCATGATTGGTGTCACATTATAAATGTGAAGAAAATGTTTATATATGTGTCACTATATAGATATTCATCTCTCAAAATGATCTACAATGAACAATGAATTTAGACCAAATTGATGAATTGGCACAATTATTTTCAATTTTCATAATATTAATAAAGATGGAAAAAATTTAAAACTTAAAAAAAAATAAAAAAAAATTCATTTGTATGATGTAGTAAACATCTACTTTGATTTCATATCGTATAAGATAAACATTATCAATTCATGATTCTATTGAAATCATTTTTTGAGTTGAATGTAGATTATATCTTAGGTGAATCTATTTCTACCTCAATCCATGGTCCCATTGAAGATGCTGACATCACATTTTCTGTGGACTTCGAATTCATAGGAATTGTTGTCAATGGAGATAAAGAGATGCAATTGATTTGTTGTATGATTACAATGTATTTATTGCTGTGCATTTCTTTGATGCAGTGTTAGGGAGATATGTGGGAAGGAAGACATCGACATTGCTTACAAGCATTTCAAAGCATTCTACCAGACATTTTCAAGCATAGACAGAAAGTTAAGTGTGGATTAATTTCTTCTCCTCTACTTTTAGCAAGCAATTTGAAATTGACAAAGTGAACATCAAGCACAATTCATAGACAAAATAAATATTTATACTCTATTCCTTTTTCTCTAATACATCTGATCTATGTAGCCCATCACTTAATCATATTCAAACCCCCAAAATAAACAAAAGAAGAGATAAATTTTTTGAAAAAAGAAACCTGGGATACATGGGTAGGTGACAACTGACAAGACCCTGAAGAGAGAGACAAGTTACTACTGCTGTCCTATTATAACTAAAACTAGATTTTCTACTTGGGACTCCTATAAGTTTTACACAAAAAAGGGTTGGACATATATATTTCAGAACAACTTCATGGTTTGCTGGAAGTAGATGGACTCTGGCTTGATGGGGAGTTGAGACTGAGGTCTGCCATAGAGTTTTGATTGGCTTTTTGTGATTTGGACAGCTTTTGCTTCAGCTCAGACAATAAAGCCTGATTTTCTTGGTTGAGAAGTTGAGCTTTCTTCCTCAGCCTCTCATTCTCCTGGATTATGTAGCAGTTCTGCAAGTAAAGCTTTGAGTTCAACCTCTCCATGTCTCAAGAAAAATCAGGTACTTCTTGATATATACTCCTGAAACCACCAATCAGAACTATTAGACTATTTGTATTAAAATTAGACATTGAAACAACAATGGTACCCAAAAAGAAAAACTGTTATTAGAGAAGTCATACAAGAAGCTAGAAGTGATTGAGAGTGGCTTGGTGGGTTGAAGTGATGAAAACTAGTTATAATTTAAAGGAAAAAAGAGGTGTCACTTGTGAGGGAAAACATGCTTGTTTAGTTTCTGCTTTGCGGACTAAAGGGATTAAAGGAGTGAGTAGAGGAAGTAAAGTAGAGAGAGGAGAGAAACAGAAGAGGGAAGGCAAAGCAGAAGAAGCCAAGAAGAACTAGGCATGATCCATGCTTGAGCTAGTATATAAAACACAAGGGGGGCTGTGATGGGTTTTGCTTTAAAAAGGAGGAAGACACCTAAAGAAATGAACACAAGTAAACTCCTGCACTCAACTTCAAAATCATCTGACTTTATAACCAAGTAAAGAATAAAGAGTTGTAATCTATTATGTAAGTGACTAGCATACACCATGATAGATCTTCATCAAAAGTTCATAAATACAGAGACCCATGTAGGAGATCAGTAATTGTAGAACCAACTACAGACAGAACAAAAGTAAGAAAAAAAAAAAAAAAAAAAAAAGAGGGAAACAGTCCCCCCCTTGAAACAACAGAGGGCAAGAGCAGGCAAACCCAACTGGCAGTCACGCCAAATGAAAGAATAATTGTGTGCATGAAGAAGCAGTCAACATGCAACGCAGGAAACATTAAAACATCTTGGAAAGGTAAGTAGTGGGTCTTGAAACTCTAGCAAACAAAAAAAATAAAATAAAAAAAATAAAAATAAGGGAAACACCCAACCAACCATGCATGCCCAATGCAGAAAAATGAATAAAGAAGAGGTGCCCATGTGTCAAAACCCCATGAACCTACCTTAGTTGGAGGAACAAAAGGAGTAGTACAAGAATGGAACAACAGGACCAGTACTAGTATTAGTGATATTAAACTCTTGAATAAAAAACAGGGGAGACAGGGGGGGAGAGGAGTGAAGAATATAAATAGAATGAGCAGAGGAGTTATGGAAGCACAAAGAGGAGATGGGGGGCCTATGTGTCTTCTCCCTTTATTGCACTTAGAGAGAAGAGTAAAGAAAAGAAAAGAAAAGAAAAGAAAAGAAAAGGATTTCACCTTTTCAAAGTGGATTGTTACTTTGTTAGTGAAGTTGGAGAAGTAGTTCTTGCTAATGAGCAGCAACAGAGCAGCAGCAGCAGCAGGAGTAGTAGTAGACAAAGACAAATGAGAAGCAGAAGTAGTAATGTGAAGTAGTAGTGCTGCGTTGGTGGTGCAAGAGAGTATATATAGAGAGTCATGGCTGGTGAAGTAGTGAAAAGAGAGAGGAGATGAGCAACAACAACTACAACTACAACTACAATGACAACAATGATGCATGTGCGAGGCAAGGCGGCCGGTAGGGGCGAGGATTTAATGTTTGTATGATAGATGATGATGGCTTATGATGATGATGAATGATGAATGATGGTGCTGAGTGTCAATGGCGTCATGTGATGATGGTGCATTGGTGCCCCTTCCTCTCTCTCTCTCTCTCTCTCTCTCTCTCTCTCTCTCCCTCTAACTCTGAGGAGGGTATTTTGGGAATTGGAGGAGGGTATTTTGGGGAATCGGGGATGGGGAGGGTGATTTACTGGTTGAAGAGGGAATGATGGGGGAGTCGGCCGTCCGAAGATTCGCAATGATGGGTTGGATAGGCTCGAACCGACGCACCATCATCACTCACCGCACGCACCACACCACAACACAACACACCCCTTCACATTACTACTACAACTACGCCACACAAGTCACAACCCACCATCATCATCATCGTCGTCGTCGATTCATAGTCATCGACGTCTATCTATCCATCTATTTGCTCTCTTGTTTTTATCTTCATCGCTTCTTTGTTGGCTTTCATTCCCCATTTTGCCCACTCTGGTCGCTGGCCTATCAAGGGCAAATCAGTCATTTTCCCAGCGATTTCTCTTTTACTCTTCTGATAATATAGTATACATTAATAATGACATTTACAGCGACTTATAGCGATAATAATGACACCATCTGGCACTTCTCATTAGGAGTTCTTTCTTTTCTTTTTTTTCAGTTTTTTTTTTAATGAAAGAAAAAGAAGTAAAGAAAAGTAGAGAACCCTTCATTACAAGAGCTTTAAATTCATTCACTCAGTCAATTTTTAATGTAATTGAATGCTTTTGTTAATTTACTTTTTTTTCCTTACATCTTTCGGTATTCGAATTACTCCAATTACTCAAAATTTGGGTACCGTCAAACACATGTAGTGGATGCTATTATATTTCTTATGAAAAAAAAAAGAGCTTATATGTTGTGGAAGTATCATATTTCTTGAGCCTGCTTGTTGCAAACTGACCTTATTACCCATGCAAAATTTGGAGGCAATCTAAAAAACTTTTTAGAGGGGGAGGGGTAGAAGTGTCAAATGGGCCCAACACCTCGTGGGGCTCGTTTCAGTGGCGTAGTTGCTCGATCGTCGTAGCGTATAATAATAGTATTGCATTAGCTGTACGAGGCGAGAAAAGACTAAATTACCCTCCATCATATCTATTTCTTCTCATAGGCTCCTTTGATGCTGTTTTGTTTTACGTTATGAAATATAATAATAATAATAGCCGTAATAACAGTAACAATAATACACAATAATGATTAATAATAATGCTCTTTGAGTTTACGTTTGCTGTTCACAGGGTAATTTTTTCCCCCTTAAATTTTTTTTTTTTGCCAAGCTATGTTGGGGTCGCATGGCTTTTGAGTGCTTAACGTGAACATCATGTTCGCTGCTGCAACCTGTAGGGGTAAGATTGTTTATTCCTTCAATTGCCACGTGAACCTTGCAAGCTTTGTGTTTTGCTTCATCGAAATAATTATAATGTTTTGATTCTTAAAAAAAATTATGGTATTTTGAGTAATTACCCTGTTTGCATTAAGATTTCTGCATAAATTATTAGCAAACTATACTAATGCTAAGGAATCTAATGGTTAACCTGGTCTGAGTGTTACTTGATGCAGTGAAGAATGATTTGGAATGAAAACTGCCCTATTTGGTTTTTTATATTATATTACTTATGTCCCTAGTTTTAAATATTTTAAATTCCTTTTTAGATGAAAAACTAACAAGCCACTTCAACAAGAGTCAAATCCAGAATCTCCTCAATCATGCCTTTTAAGTAAGTGATCTCATTCATTTCACTTTGAAGGTTATAACCTTTTAAAATACTTTCAATTACGTGTATGGATTATGTGTCGTGGGCGTGTGAGCATTATATAAGAAATAAAGCCTCCACGACAGCAAATATTACTTGCTAGAAATACAATTTTTTGATGTTATTAATGTTAATAATACTCAAATATACAACAACAAACGCCGATAAGAAAGACTCAATCCCAAATAATAATACTATATTCCTCTAAAGGAAATAATGCTAAAATATATAGAATGTGTTTAAGAATTCACCCCAAATAATCGATACATATAAAGGATTGCACATGTTAAGTGGGAATCACTGTCAGTGCTTATGTTGATAACGTGTGATAATAGCCACCTACCTGGACCAAAGGCCCTATACAGAAAACATAATAGATTTTCCCATGACTTATAATTTTCAAAATGTATTACTGTGACTTTTTTTAATATATTTTTACTTAGAATTTTGAGAATCTCATGAACTTTAATAATAGGATTGGATCGGGGTCATTTTTAACTTTGAAAAAAGAGAAAATCATTTCTGAAAAAAAGATGGAGAGAAAATCATTTGACCGTGGGAATAATTGGGGAGCTTTTTGAAAGGGAGCAAATTTTAGATGCGAAAGGAGTGAAAGTGGGAACACATTTTAGAAGCTTGGGGACTAAAGCAAAATCAAATTGTGCTCTTGAGATGCCAAAATCAATAACACTCATCCATTGCTGCCTAATGCATCAACGATGATCATGATCTTGTGGACCTGCATTTGATGGTCGATGATGATCATGATCATGGATTAGTTTGGGCCATTCATCCTAAGCAAGTTTTCAATCTAACCATAAGTTTGGATGGTATTTATCTTGGAGCACCCACAAGGTTCAAGTCTTTCCAGCAGTGTTTTTGGAAACTTTTAGTGAGGATGGTTAAGGGGCGAGTGTCAAATTCTACCAGCAATTGATTGGCCCAAGTAGTAAATAATTTAGTATCTTTAAACAAGGTTTCGAATTCAAGTATCGTGAATGAAAAAAAAATTGAGAACCGCCCCCCATATGGGGCTCGACAGTGTCTCGAGTATGGATTAGTTAGTGCAGTTAGCGCTGAACTCCACATGTTTATCAAGTTATTTCACATACATAATCAAGTCTCATATAGAAATAGCCATACTACGACTACGACTCACAATCTCACACACACACATATATATAACCAAGCCTCGACATAATCATAAAGTCCTTCCATTGTGTCTAAGAACTCACGACACATTAATTTTGAAATCAAAGTATATAAAAAAAAAAAATGATTAAGAAAACAAAAAAACCTCCACCATGTAATTAAGTTGAATAGGGCAAGACTTGGTGCATGCATGAGAAAATATTGAATACCCAAGTAATAGTAGTAGTAGTAGTAGTATTATTAGGAAGAGGTAGGAGAGCAGAGGATAGCAGGGCAAATCATCCAAGCAGTCAAACTGTGAAAAAGGGTCAGCTAAACTTTGAAGAAGTGTGAAAATATGATGGGTTTTGAATCTAAAGAAGATACAAAATGTGAGCTGAACCAAAAAATAATGATGACAAACCATAATAATTAATACTAGCTACAATCCTCTTTTCCTCACAAAGTTATTGTTTATTTTGAATTCTTTTTTGCAGCAACGTGTGGTGCTGCTGCTCTTTAATAATGGATTTTCATGATCTACCATGTAGGAGGGTTAGGTCTCTCAATAAATGTACATACAGGCTTTGTTGTTGTTGAGAGAGAGAGAGAGATATTTGCATGGCACTCAAGTGCACTTTCTCCCCATCTCTTCTATGAAGGCATGACCTCATCAACAGTAGTGCAATCTCCTCTCTTCACCTCTATGGGACCATTGAATCATACCACATGATAACCCTGCATGGTGAATGATGGGAGTTAAATAATGAGCACCAATTGTTCCTGAAAGTCTAAACCCCCCCCTCATGAAGTTGGAGATACAAAGAGGTGGTGGTGGTCATTGTTTGTGATTGTGATGTGTTGTTTTAAGCCAACATTTGTCACCAGAGTCCCTGTTAATGTTTATGAGGTTGGAGTGGAGAGGCATCATGGTTAAGATATAAAAACAATAAAGTACATGGTGATGAGGTGGTTTTTGTCAATGGGGCCATCTTCTTCTTCTTCCTTTTTTTTTTTTTTTTTGTTACACGGCCATCTTCAGTTAACCATGCTGGTGGATCCCATTTTATCATAAGCTAGCTTATCCGGTTTGATTTAGTTTAGGAGTCAACTGGAATCCATTAATACATTAATACATCACACTTTTACTTTTATATATTTTTTCTTTCTTTCTTTCTTTATTGGTGGGAAATGGTTTAGGTTCAAAGTATACCCCCAAAACCTATAGGATGTGAGTTTTGACTCCTCCCGACATATATATATTAGAGGATTTTGTGTGATTAGTCTGAGGTACTTTCCAGATTAGTCACTTCATCAGTGTTACAAGATGTCCTTGTGATAGTTACTATCTAACTAGAAGACAGTCCAGAGTTCTAATTTAAGTTGGGTTGTTATTACGATCATTGTTATGAAGTTTTCCAATATAATTGACTTGGTTACTTGGGATCCATAAAACTCAAACTTGTAATCACTATACTAATAAAGCAAAACTATCTATTTATTTTGATACGTATCTAACCATTCTACAAGAGACATACCCTGCCTACAAAAGATACGCATTGAAAAATTAGGAAACTCGAATGCGATCTCAAGTGAATAACTAGTAGGCCTCACTCAAGGCCTTCAACCACTCCCCCAAGGTAATGGTTGGTGACTAAAACAAGGTCGGGTTATTAGTAGAGGTTCCAAAACACCAATTCTAAACTTCCTTTTCTTGTGTTTGATCAAGGCCTATGGGACAATGAGAGGTCTTATAATAATCATAGCAACTCTGTGAGGGAAGAAGAAGACCCTACACAAACCTAACCATAATAAACTAAACCTCCATGCCATCAGGAACCAGTACAAACTTTGAATTAAAAACATAACCTAAAGAAACATCTTTTATACAGTATGGATATGATAGTAAACTTACTTATCAGAACAACAACAATAAAAAAAAAAAGAAAGAAAAAAGAGAGAGAGGCCATAGTACCAAAACAAGAATCTGCATGGACTTATATATATTCCAACAACTCTTCTGGTTATGGGACATCTCACTTTCAGCATCAACAGACATATAAAAGTCCCTAAAATCCCCAAATCCTCACATATCAGTTTATTGGATCTCCTATGTTCACTTTATGGCCATAGAATAAGTTTTTGCAGGAACACCCCCAGATTTAGAATTTAAATAGAGATCCTTGGGCTCTACACCTTACATATAGGACAAATGGGAACAGCAGAAACATAACTAAAACTAGATGAAAGCTTGTGAGGTCACCAAACAGAGATGGCACTAAAAAACAAACTGTCTTGCAAGTAGATGAGAAGAAAGTATCTTCACTTTCCAGTTACAGTTGGGCAAATTTAAAATTTGCTGTGTGAGAGAGGGTACAAACATGAGTGACTGTCTGTGTAGCCCAATTGAACTGGCATTTGTAGAAAAGGACAATTAGGCCTTAGAGGGTACTTGAGATTTTGATGACCTCAAAACATTATGCAACACAAAAATTCAGTGTTCACAGTTGGGGCTACCTGACTGCGAGTTGGGGCTGCAACAAGGAAAAATAAAAAAATGCTCTTAATTGGTACTATGAATACAGCAGAATTATGGATAGTTTTAAGAAATTGAGCAATACTTCAAACCGGATGGGATGGTTGGCCCAACGGTAAGAGCGAGCTTGAGATTGTATAGGATTCGATTGCCTTACATTCATGAGGTCGAGTGTTCAAGTCTTATTACATGGGAGCATGAAAATAAAAAAAATGATACAAAACAATATCATTCACATTATAGAATCAACATGACTAACACAGAACAGGGAAAAATAATTAAAGCATTAATCCTGACATCTTTGTACATATATATATATATTCTTCCATGGAAAAGATTTATAACTACACACCACACATTACACATTACATAAAATATAAAATACTCATACAATGGCATAAAAAGAATAAATATTTCCAATATCTTGTTCACACTAAAATGTAACTATATAGACAAATAATTAAAGATTTATCAACTAAGTACGTGAATGATAGCTAATGAACCTCATAGTGGCACTTTTGCTGTGTATGGATACGGGGCTCGAGAGATAGGTAAAATATGTATAAATAATGAAGAAATACTGGATGCATATATACTACACTATCTATCACCTCTGCATGGGTGAAAATTAAACTCTACAAGTCCAAAAGCCATCACCATTATCTCTATTAAAATAGTATCCAACAGTTGGACAAAGTCCCATGCACCCTTTTAAGTTCAATGTTTGTATAACCTGCTATCAGAAGATAGAACTGCCCCTTTTTTCTTTTCTTTTTTTTCTCCATGTCTCATAATGCTAACCTACAAATACCATCCTGGAAAGAGACCATGCGTGATGAAAACATCAGGTGAAGACAAAAGAGTATCGATGGATAAACATGCAGCACAGATGAATATATATTTCTACACAAAAGCTAATAAAGACACTTTGAAAATTAGAGGTGTGAATTCTAGAGGATCATCATTCCATGCATGCAAAAGATCGAAGTTTAAAAAAATGACAGAGAAAGAAGAGGAGCATTGTTTGAATAAACTCAAAAAACATTATTACAAACAATGATGTAGGCCATATTTGGCAGAAAATAAAACACACCAGAATGTTAGAGGAGCAGTTGGGCTCACCTGTCAAACACCAAAGATTATGATAAGATTGAGATAAGGAAAAAACCAAACTTAATATCGAATTGCTAGATATAAAACCCGACCCATGCACGTAACTACCTAAGCTGGATCTCTAAGACCATAACGTGTCTCTTAATATCTTTATGAATAAATTACTGTGAACCTAAAGGACTACAGTACGTAGTATCAAAAAGTCGTGCAGCATATATAGTGTGACTTCGCCCGTGATTAGACTATTTATATGTAAATAGCCTCCTCCTTTGGATCCTTATGTAACACTAATTGTTCGCACATTGTCTAGAGACAAGACTAGATAAACCCTGTTCCAATATTTATTATTTGAAGATTCATCCTTCTCTAAATATTACAAGCACTATTGTTAATTAAATGCATCACTTTTTGGATAATTTGGTGTGAGAGAGCCCTTGTGAGATTAGAAATTAGAGCAAAATATCGAGAGGGTTTTACTACTTGTTACAATATATACCTATCCTCTCGATATCTTATTTTATTTTATTTTTTTATAAAAGGTTTCAACCTATGACCTCTTACTTCTAAACCCTTATACCAAATCATCGGGTCACACATTTGGTTGGTCTCTCTCAATATCTAATCAATCAGATTTGACGTTAAAAACATTCCTAAAGTACATTGTGCACTAAAAAATTGTGACAACCAAATGAGCAACCTACTAACTAAAAGTTAGGAGTTAAGGAGAAAGGGCATTAGATTTTTTCAACACGCTATCTTTGAGACAAAAATGGAAATGGCTTATTTCTTCAAACTTTGTCTTGTCAAATTAATCGACTAATTTCTTCTAATCTTTACGACAACTTAGTCTTAGTTTTAATATTAGTTGCAACCGACTACATGCATCCAACTATTTCATTTTATTTTATTTTATTTTACCTCCAAAGAATGTGGTATAGTAATAAAAAAAAATATACAGCTACTATCATTGAGGCAGAAGTTATTAATTTAATTTTTGGTTGTATTTCCTTAGATTCTCTCCGACTAAAAGATTAAAACGTCCAATTAACTTTTGTAAAATTAATATAACCAAATTAAAAAAGGGCTGAAAAAAATTCAAACATTCATAATTGTTTTTAAAAAAATTATATTTTATTTTATGTGCATTTAATGCACAAAATCTAGCACAAAATTATATCTCGCTCCCCCAAACCCCACCCTGACCAAACAAGGCCCAAGTTAGAGTTCCCACTTCAAATTTACCAGTCCAAAGAAAACTATTCTTTCATCTCCAGCACTGTCATGAAATCAGAAGCCCTTATATCATTATTATTGCTGAGATTATTTATTAGAGGTGAGTGAGAGACGCAGTTAGCAAGTATCATGTCAGAGTGAGATGGAAACACATAACCATCTAAAAGAAAGAACTATGTATGCATATATTTTACACAAACAGATATTCATGATCTTGAAGGGAAGCTCCTTATCGCACCTTTTCCATTGGCGACAGTTAACGAAGCTTTTCTATCTTTTCCCTCCTCCCGTCGAAAAGAGCATGAACACATCCAATAAAATGAATACATTCCATTCACTTGCAGGGAAGTCGCGTGATCATCATCCATCTCTAACAATCACCTTTTTGTACTGCGATCCGAAATAAAATTTGAGTGTTAATTCATGAAAGCAACAAAAAAGGGGGAGGGGGTCCCAAATTATATGCATACCTTTACCCAGAAAAGGAAGGGTAGTTCGTCTTCCGAGCAGCAATTTCTGGAGCTTGTACCGGAGATTTGCCTGCCGCTGCATAGGTGAGCTTCCGTGGACGAAAAGCATCCACTGCATCACTGAGATTGCTGGAGTTGTTGAAAGAAATTTCACATGCGGATCGCTGCACTTCAAGCAATCTCAGTGGACTTGAGCCTGCACTCGTGCCAGTTCAGTAACTTTCTGCAGCCAAAGCAACATTTAAGATTGACAAGTTCATATCTGATACTGGCCGAGTGCAGGCATGCCCATGCCCCTCAACGGGGCCGGGCTAGTCCGAAATTTGCTTCACGCTGTTGCTGATGAGGCTGCAAAAGAAGCAGACGCCGGAGGGAAGACAAGCCAACAAAATTAACAATCCATTCAATAATTTTCTAATTAGCCCTAGTGGGAAAATGATCCCACAAATAAAGAAGTTGTTCAGTATGAAATCACATAAAAACAAGATCATTCACTATTATCTAATTAACCTCAATTTATATAAGAGGTTTATCTAAAAGATTCACGATGCAACTAAGAAAATGTTTCAAACGCCACATAAGTTATTAGACATGCCAGCATCTTTCGTTTTAACTCTAGATCTGTCTCAAAAACTGTCGATGAAGATAATAGTGGTGTGACAAGCAGATGGCTTACCTGTGCAAAAGGGAGGTGAACTTGCTCATGAGGATTGATAAATGGCATTCCAGGCCGTGGATAGGCGTAGTTGGAGGAATGCAGATAAGCACCGGACGCTGAGGGAGCACCAACATGATTAGGAGTCACTGGTGACATCATTGCTTCAGGTGGACCATAGCCCATTCCAGCATGGTTCGGAGTTGTAGCCCAAGGACCTAGGTGTTGGGGGACTGGCCGCGGCTGGTGCTCTATAGAAATCTGGGGTCTGTGAACTGCACCTAACTGTGGAAACTCGGTATTATAGTTTATTGCAGGAGAATACATAGGCTGAACTGTGTAAGGTCCTCCATTGAACCCAAATCCAGGATCAAACCTTTGCATATACCTACACAAATGCATTTTAATCATTCACATCAGACACAGTACTCGTCACATCACATCACATCATGATCATTATCATCAAAGCATGAAACCCACTAATTACTAGACATGTTCATGCATCTCAATCACCACTAACTAATGCTTCAAATCTTCATTCCAACGTTTTTTCTCATTTGTCTCCCTTGTTTCACTTTTCTTTTCGTTAAGGAGGCGAGAAAAAGAGGGGAATCCAGTCAGTTTTAAAATGCAGTAAAAGCCACCACATGAGCAGTAAACAGTAAAATAAGATGAGATGAACTCTATACGAACATTGAGACGACATCCAGCCCCTATTACAAACTATCAGTTATACTCTACACCATAAAGAGATGTCAATGATGCCGGTAAATTTCTCCAAAACCAAAACAAGACTTAATTGATAAAATATTAAGCATCTGCAGAAATAAAATAATGTTTAACCATTTTTTATAAGAGATATATATTTAAACATTCAAAAAAATGGACAAAGGCACAGCCTAATAAGAATCAAAGTCAACTGAAAAAGATTAAAAAAAAAAAACTCTTCAAAATTATATAAGTTATCAATCAATAGCCACTTACTTGTCATAGCTTCTGTCATAGTCAGGGTCCTTACGGTCAACTTCACGATCCCGAAAGATAGCAACCCTACTGTTTGGCCTGTACCTACCAACTGTCTCCTTCTCTATCCGGCCTCTGCTTGATCTATTGAGACCAGCAGAAGAATCAGCTAAACCCCTAACAAGACCTAAATCAGGTCCTTCAACAGCAGATTGCTCATCCACTCTGATAGACCCCAAGGAACTCTGCTGGAAACTGTCCTGGATAGGCTGGATTGTCGACTCACTTTCACTTTTCACACTGACACTATTACTTCCAATAGCACCACTACTGGAACTAAAGATTCGAGCTCGAGCTCTATTGTATTCTTCCTTTCTTTCCTCCACACTCTTAGCAAGATTTGCCTTTGATGAATGTTGGTTGGCACTGTTGATAGCAGAGGAACGTTTCTGTGGTCTCTGTTTAATCGCAACTTTAGCGACACTCTTGCCATCTTCCTGTGGTAAGTTCAAAGGAATGTCTGCCAAGCGAATTGACGGAAATCGACAGTCAGAAGAAGTCTTCCGGACAACAATTTTGGAAGCAGAACCATCAGGCACATTGTTGTCTAAGATAACCATTGACAGCAGATTATAATGTTGTGCTACGCGGTGAGCTGCCAATCTTAAATAGGAAGTAGGCAGCTGTGGAAACTCCAGCTGCTGTTGCACAGGGTCACGGATGAACTTCTCAACATCTTGCTCCAATCGAAGAACTGAAAAGAAAAAAGATTACTACAATCACTTGCAGAAAATAACATACCTATAGAGCCGAAGATAATTTAATCTGATTTTTTTTGTTTTTTTATTTTTACAAAGAAGAAAAAACATAGATGCCTAAATGTGCATTCTAAGCACGTTAGCAAGCGGGGGAAGGCAGCTAATACAACGAGGACCAACAAGGGATAAAGCACAGGCTTGGCACACACACAAAGGAATCAGTGGCGCAACAAACTTGAATGCTGATAAGATTAATGACCATAACCTAATCTATAAGCAAAAACCTTCTGCATCTTATAATTACGGTAACGAGTTAAGCTGCATTTTACAACCTCTAATTTTATTCAGAAAAAAAATACTGCATCTATAATTCTTTGACTGAAAAAATAAGTGCCATGTGATTTTTGCATCAAATAAAGAAACATGCAAGAGGACTAGGGTTTCTCCACCACCGTGACTTGTAAAATTATGCATCACCTATTCGCCTTACATAAAAGCTGCCCAATTGTACACCAAACAAAAAAAAAAAAACCAACTCATTTTACCTGCTCAGCATATAACCCAAAACCAATTTGCATTTGGTAATAACCTTCAGCGATCATTTTTGCCGTCTCGGGATCCCAGCTCCACTAACTGCTACTACTACTATTCAGAAATTTCCTACCATTTTTTCCATTCAATATCAACCAAACCATAACTGATTTGGCACAAAACACATTCCGCACTCTCACACTACATTATCATCTACAAAGTTCCAACGAAAGAACAAGTGGGCAATGGAATCCTCATCTTCTTTGCTCAAAATGCACACCTGGGTTGAAATGCGCCACGAAGAGGATCTCTTTTGGAGGAAGTGCATGGACTTTATCCTAAGACGATCCCAAGACACCCAAACAATTCAATATTCCACCCCCATAGTTCCATTTATTTCATACATTTCTCTAAATAGAACTTTAAAACAAAGATAACTGCCCTAATCTGTACAAGATAGCAATTGGCCAAGAACAAAAAATTTCCACACATTGCACAGGCACCAAAACTAAATCCTAAAAAGATCAAACTTATTTAGGTCATGCCAAATGTGTATTATAATGTTGTCACTCCATTCAAACAATAAAAAATAGTCAACAAATGGATATCAATATAATTTATTTTTTTTATATATGTGGGTGACTAAACCTTTTTCAACCCCTCCTTACTTTCATTTGACTAATAATGTGGGAGTTACTTGAACGCCTCAACTTCATAACCCAAGAGAAACTATGTGGGTATAATGTAGCTATCACGATTTGACCCCTTAACCTTTACTTTAGTCAGATCTATGATGCTCATCTCATTCTCACTGCACCAGATCATACCTCTTGGTGGCATCGAAAATTCAATTTAAAGGTCAGATTTCTCAAAAACCTCAATTCATTAATTAATAACTTTAATGATGTGTTCATCAATCACTTGAGCGAAGTAATCTTTATGGTCTAAGAACACTTTAATGATTCAGCCACCAAGAGCTCCATGGAAGACGTGTTTACCAATTAAAAAGTTGTAAGTGAGACATAGTTATAAACTTATAATGAGTTCTTGAAATGTGAGCGAATCGAGCTTCCAAATCCTTGTGAGACATACTTTCTCAAGCATATGTCTACTCTAAAAAGAAAAAGAAAATAAATAAGGAAATTGACATTTGTATGCTTGTCTTTTCAATAATGGGCTAGAGTTTCCAACATACGCTACGAGAATACTAAGTCAAAAATACAGAAGAGTTGTGTGCTATCCCCAATTTACAAACGCAGACATACATTTTGCACAATTTTCATTACGTAAGAAACCAACTTAGAGCATCTCCAATGGTACCATGGATTGGGGTGAAAATAGATCTACCTAAAACAAATTGGACATTCAACCCAAAAAAAGCTCTCCAATTGGATCATGGATTGTGAATGTCTAGCTGATGTAGCGGGGAATCAAAGTAGATGGTGTCTACTCCAATGTCTACTTCTAGACATTGTGGTGGACATTCTATTCACTGCCACATCATAATTTTTTGTCATAGAAATTAAATAAAAAAACAAAACAAATGTTTCATTCTATATAAAAATAAAATAAAAAATCCAAAAAAAAATCTCAATCTGCATTGTGCATTGGAGACCATTTTTGAGGTTTAATGTCTATCTAGTGAAAATAGGTGTCGCATGACAGACATTCTCCCTACATCCATGAAGTGGCGCCAATCCATATTCTCAATACACATTTACAATTGGAGATGCTCTAATCACCCCTCAAACTTGCAGACTGGGGGACTCAAATCCTCAACCTCTTGCATTAATGAATAATTAACCACATTCCAAACCATTGAGCTACCACTAATTTTCATATGCGGCCTAGCCAACCCATAATCTAATCAGGGGGATTCTGTATTGAAATTGCATCCGCGCCTCTACGACACCTACAACACCCATCAAAATTAATAGCTCGCGAACAGAAAATTCATATCCACATATTCATAAATTTAGCATAACATACACCTAGCCCTGGCAGATTATCAATCTCATCATAGACAATGGACCAGTCAATTAGTAATCAGCTCCACAAACAGTCTAACACAACGAACCACGCAAAAACCCTAACAGTAATCACAAACCAAAAACAAACAATCAAGAGACTCACCTGACAGTCTCTCTCTAGGGTTTTGCAATGCTTCCCTAAGAAACTGATCCACCTGATTGACCCCATCCGTGGACACCCCACCACCATCACCGCTCCAACCAACCGACGAATCGCCGCCGCCGCCGCCGCCGCCATCAGCTGCCGCGTCATCGACTAATTGCGGCGACTGACTCGAACTCGGATTCTTCTTGCACGAGACCATCAACCTACTCATGCTCTCGTCCAAGTCCGCCATCTCCCACGAATCCGGGGCTCCGTTTTCCTCCACAGAGCCCTCCATCGTCGCCTCCACGTTTCTAGGGTTTCTCAATCGAACAAACCATCAAATCGAACAACCGAACAACCAATTTCAGCTCTCAACATCTTCACAGACTTCCATCATCGATCGATCGAGCTTCAATTAGGGTTTGAGACAGATCGATTGAGCGAATTCGCAAAATTAGGGTTTCGAAGAAGACGAGACGTTTTTTTGGTTTTTGGGGATTTTGTTCTTCGAACGCGTTAGCTGTGCGGCATCATCGGTTAGTTGATAAGGGTTTGTGTCCTCTGTAACGATTCGATCGATGACGCGTTTCATCGAGATCGTGTGTTTGGGGGAGATGGACACGTGGGGCGTTTTGGACGGACCGATTAGCTATGGATGGGTGGGTGTGACACATGTGAGTGAGATGAGATGGTATGAAGCGCGCGTGATTCAGTGTTACTACTCCACATGGAGTGCACTGCAGAGGTTCTCCTATTGATGAGGATTCGTGGCGTGTTGTGATGTGTGAAATCTAGATTGGTGCACCTTGGATTTGTTTTATGTTAATTAGAGATTCATGCTTGTGGCTGCAACGTGGTTCGATAAAATACCTTTTATTTTGTTTTTTAATAAGAAAATGCTTGTAATAATCTTATATAATTTTTTTTTTTTTTCTCTCGACTTGATTTTCTAGTAGATTCATGCTTGTGGCTGCAACATGGTTCAATAAAATACCTTTTATTTTGTTTTTTAATAAGAAAATGCTTGTAATAATCTTATATAACTTTTTTATTTTTCTCTCGACTTAATTTTTTAGTTCCGTTATTTTACAACGTCATCCATTTTTACATTTATTAGTATTTATTGTCATTTTACGTATCCTTCATAACTTCAATTATGAATTTGTTGTAATCATCTCAGCACATCTAATGCTTTCATTTTGCTTGATGATTTCACATTTTACTCTCATTTGCTTCACTTTATTTTTATTTCATATATATATATATATATACTAGTTTCAGGACGTGCTACGCACGATTGACCCGCTCGCTCCGCTCGCGGGAATTAATTTCTAAGAATTTATTAATTTAAATTCAAAATTGTAATTAAAATTTAAAAATTAGAAATACAAATACCATTTTTAGCTTATCAATATTCTCTAATGTGATTGAGATAAGATGTGAATGAAAAAATAAGGTAGTCATGCTAGGCCATTACTTCCTCAAAAAAAAAATATGCATGTTGTGCATAATTAAAGATAGAAGAAGCATGAGTTGAAAAATAGAAAACCACCCCAGAGAAATCTACTATGTTTATTGATGCTCCCATGGAAAAACACATATCCATGCATAGCCCCATAAATATACACAAAATGCAATTTTAAAAAAGAGGGAAGGAAAGAATTTAATGCCCAACTGAACAGAGGAGGGACCAAGGTGGTGATCTATGAAGGAACACCAAATAAAACTTATACCATCACATGGAATCGCGAGGCTTCTGAATGGACAATACATCGACTTTTGGAGATGGTAAAAATGCATGAAAGCACCAAGAGAACAATGTGCAGGGGTAATTCGGAGCACTTGCAATTTTATTAGCTCAAAACTATAAATCTTATTAGCTAGCTATTTTGGGTAATTTGTTGATAATTTTATTAGGTACAAAACAAAGATTAATGAACAATGCGTAGAAGCAAAATTCCTCTCTGTACACTTTTTGATAATTTTGATATATACATATACCTCTTTCTTATAAAAAAAAAATGATTGAAAGATAAGATAGATTTATTGTAACACTGTTTATGGACTTGGGTATCAATTGATTTGGATTTGACTTTAATTAAACACCTTATAAAATAGTGCTAATTAACTAATCATCAATTGCATATATAAAATCAGAGGTTCAATTTGTTGGCAATGAAACAATACATTCAATATTCTCATAGGCATTTCACGAAACATTGACTTTATGGTTTAGACAATTCACCAAACACATAAAATGCATAAACATTGAAATTCAAAACAACCAAACGTTGACTTTATGGTTTAGATAATTCATCAAACACATAGAATGCATAAAACAAAGAATTACAGAGTTCTATAAAAAGTCTCGATCATTGGTATCTAAGAATTTCCAATACCAAATCTAATCAACACAGCAAAAAAAAAAAAAAAATGGAGAAGAAAGGTGGATTACCTCACCTTTGAATCAAAGAGCAAAGGAAAGCAGCGAATGAATCGATGAAGGAAAGCATGAAATGAATGATTTGAAGAGGAAGGAGAGTGGTTGATCAGTGAGTTGTTGATCGATTTGAAGAGGTAGTGTTCAAGACATTGAAGAGGTAGAGTTATTACCACTCATAAATTTGTGCAATTTGGATTAAGTTGAATTAATTTATTAATTTTAAAAGAAGACACGAGAAGTATGAGCAAAAAAGTAAATTTTATTAGCACTCAAATAAAGTATGGGCAAAAAGGTAAATTTCATTACCACTCAAAAATTTGTGATTCGTGCTTTTATATATACGATATATATAAATTCAAAATTGAAAATTGTAATTAAAATTTAAAAATTAGAAATATAAGTACATTTTTTAGCTTATCGATATTCTATAATGTGATTGAGATAAGATGTGAATGAAAAAACAAGCTAATCATGCTAGGACATTACTTCCTCAAAAAAAGTGTATTGGATTGATGAAAATGAATTCATATTTGGAGATAAAGAAAAAAAAACGTGTAGTGGATTGATAAGGAATTAGAGTTTGATTTGAATACAAAAGAAAATGTTGATTTGGAGATGAAAAAAAAAAGTATGGGCAAATAGGTAAATTTCATTACCACTCAAAAATTTGTGATTCGTGCTTTTATATATATGATAAATATATATATTTGATGAGAAATGGAAAGCAAACAAAAGTTGTAACCTTAATAAATATATAAATACATGTATACTACAGTTGGAGTTGATAACATGGTAGAAGAGTGGATGATGTGTCGAGAATGAAGCTTGATAAAAAACCACATGGCAACTAAAGATGTATGCTTATTAATGTGCCATGTTGACAATGCAAGAAATTATGTTATTCTTATTAGAGATAGAGTTGATGGTATGACGAAAGAGTTGATGATGTTGTGATAGGGATGCCACGTGTAAGATGTAACTTTATTCCCATTATAGTTGGAGTCGATGACGTGGCGAAGGAGGTGACGATGTGGTGTTTTAAATTTCTATATTTAGTGAGGTTGAATGCATAGGTTTTTAATTAAGGAATGTAATTAATGAGATTTTAAATAAGGCTACATCTTAGGCATGCCACTTCGCTGGTAGAGAAGGCTCCAAAATGCCACGTGGAACCCAAAATGTGGGCTTAATATAATATATATATATATATAGATATATAAATTAGTATAATAAATATTAATTACCACTGATTAGCTTTTTTTTAGCAAACTATATATTAAGAACTTTGTTTAGCTATTAATGCTAACACGATTAGTATTGGCATAATTGTGTATAGCCTAATCTAATTGTGTAGCCTAATCTATATATCGATCGACACAAATATTAAGTAGCACCGACTTGCTATTTTTTTTAGCAAACTATAAATTAGGAACTTTGTTATCTAAAAAATAAGATCGTATATAGTTCAATCATAATTTTGAATACTTAGCCAATCTACATCTATACGTATATAGTATATATATAGTCTATATCTATATATATTTCGATTCTAATCAGATATTTTTTTCAAATTTCTATTTATTTTTCTTGATGTGGCATACTTTCTATTTATTTTTCTTTTTCATCCAAGTAGTTGTTGTTGTTGTTGGTATTTCTAAAATTGAGTCCCCCAGTTTTTTTTTTAACTCCATTAGAAGTTTACATCGGATCTACTATTCAATTTTTTAATAAATTATATTAATTAGTTAATTCTTCGATATTTGTTGATTTATTTTTTATTTTTTAAACTCTTGTTACGCCTTTATAAGAAAACTAAATATTCTCACCTATAGATTAACCTAATTAATAGCATAGTCTAATGACCTAAAAAAATATCTTATTCTAATCAAATTCTTTAATTGGTTGTTTTTAGGTTCTTTAATGGGCACTAATTAATTTATGAAGAAATTATATATATACACTTTTTCATAAAAAAATAAATGTAACTCAGATCATGCCTATCTATAGAAAAGTATTATTATTGGCACATGTCCTTCCTCTCTAAGCCTCGGTTATTAACATAATATTTATGGAGATGCTAAATTCTTTGATATTGGTACATAAAAAAATATGTCTATTGAGTTATACATTCTCTTTTCTTTTTTTTTTAAAGGAAGTTAGATGATATGGTCAAGAGGCCATATTAGTGATTATAAAATATCTAACTACAATATCTAATACAATTACATTAAAAAAAAAAGATCGTATACGGTTAAGATCGTATATAGTTACATTAAAAAAAAGATAGTATACAGTTAAATTTATATCTATATGTATATAGTCTATATCTATATTTTCGATTCTAATTAGATGTTTTTTTCTATTTTTTATTTATTTTTCGTGATGTGTCATACTTTCTATTTCTTTTTCTTTTTCGATCCGAGTACCTTTTTTATTTTATTTTTAAAACCGAGTCCCCCTATTTTTTCATTTTATTTTTAAAACCGAGTCTCCCTATTTTTTCTAATCGAAAGTAGTAAAAAAATGTGTACACAACCTTATCTAAGATCCAAGAACTTTGTTTAGCTATTAATATTGACATAATTGTGAATAGCCCAATCTAACTGTCTAGCCTTATCTATATATTGATCGGCACTAATATTAATTTGTACCGACTTGCTATGTTTCTTTAGCAAACTATAAATTAGGAACTTTGTTATCTAAAAAACAAATCGTATATAGTTCTATAATTGTTAATCTCCAAAATCAATTTGGGTGATTCATGTGACGTTCTACCATGTACGCATGTGTATACATACATATATATCTTTTTTATATTTGTACTATTTAGTAGTGCTGATTATATTTGGATATCGTTTTGATTTAAATAACTATTTAATAGAATTTTAGTTGCATTGTTTGTATTTAATAGCTATTTAGAAGTTTAGTACGATTGTATTTTGTGAAAAAATGTAATTACCTTTTTGTACTTATCCTCCTATTTGTTAGCAATAGATAGTTATTTAATAGTGTGGGCGAGGGAGAAAAAAGTAAATTTGATTACGACTCAAAAATTTGTGATTCGTGCTTTTATATATATGATAGATATATATATATATATATATATATATATGTGAATATATAAATTGTTTCTTTTCTGCTCAACATTTAAGAATTCAAGACTTTTTCTTAAAAACAACCAAAACTTATCTGAAATGAATCAAGAATATTATTAAAAAAAAATGTAATTGTTCACATGCATTTTTATTAATCGACGTCTACAATTCACATTTACCATTAGAGATGTTCTTATATTAACGAGAGATTCATACTTTTATAGTTGCCACGTGGTCTAATAAAATGTTTTTTTTTTGAATAAGAAAATTGGTATTGAAATAGCAAAAAATTTTGTTAGGAGGCGAACTTTAATGTAGTGATGTGTCTACCTTAGGGGCGGGAAGAACAAAATTATATAGGGAACATCGACCGTAGAGATATTATAAAGGGCAACCCTCCCCCAATTCACTAGGGAAGAAAATGCTTGTAATAGTTTTATATAAGTCTTTTTCCCTCGACTTGATTTTCTAGCTTTATTATTGTACACGACTAGTATATCAAAATCGTCATTATCTATTTTTATATTTATTAGTATTAATATTGTCGTTCTATGTATACTTCAAAACTTCAACTATTAACTTCTTGTATTCCTTTTTGTACCTCTAATGCTTTCATTTTGCTTGGCCATTTTACATTTTACTCTCATTTGCTTCACTTTATTCTCATGTCATTGATATGAATGTACTATTCCTTAAAACATTCGCATT
Organism: Stephania yunnanensis; assembly: GCA_039657365.1. Taxonomy (NCBI): domain Eukaryota; kingdom Viridiplantae; phylum Streptophyta; class Magnoliopsida; order Ranunculales; family Menispermaceae; genus Stephania; species Stephania yunnanensis. The sequence continues at coordinate 72,497,424 of CM077580.1, forward strand.
ATAACTACACTTGTTACATTTGATACGCTATCGAGCTAGTCATGATTAATCAAAATTTTACTTAAAGAGAACAAAAAAAACAAACTACACTTGTTACATTTGATACGCTATTGAGCCAGTCATGATTAATCGAAATTTTACTTAAAGAGAACAAAAAAAATAAACTACACTTGTTACATTTGATACGCTATTGAGCCAGTCATGATTAATCGATTAATCAAAATTTTACTTAAAGAGAACAAAAAAAACAAAAGAAGGAAGAAAAAGTGATCGCCCACCGTGGGGCTCGAACCCACGACCACAAGGTTAAGAGCCTTGCGCTCTACCAACTGAGCTAGACGGGCAGATTGGTTAGGCAACTAAACATAATATTTTATTTCATCTTTACTAAAGAATTGTTTATTGTGCTATACGAATTTATAATTCGTTCATTGTTTACAGCTTGACACAGATTTGAGAGTTGTCAACCACACTGAATCAGCCACAACAGACTGATCATCATCGTTCCGATGCCATGTCCACAGTGCATAACTTGCATTTACCATATCAAGCTCTCCATGCCCAAAACTTGCCTCTCTAAAAGATGAAATGTTTGGTTGGGGACTTGTATATCTGCACATCAATAAACTTCATCAAACATCCTTCCTTACATGTCCAAACATATATATATATTCATACACGCATACACATATATGTTGTTAATTAATAAACAAAAAAAATCAAGTTGTTTAATTAATAAGATCAACAACTTACTTGCTTGCAAGACCTTCGCGGTTTCCTCCGTCGCCAATGTTGATGTAAACCGGACCACAAGGATTCGCTTGATCCTTGTAAACTTGTGTCTGCATTATGTATGTATCAAATTTATACGTCGTTGATTATCGATGTTGTAAAAATATATAGCACTAATTAATTAATTAATTCATGGATCGAGAAGGTTAAAAGGCTTACAAAGCGTTCGTAGGCATGAACATGTCCTGCGAAAACAATGTCGACTCCAGCTCCATAAAGCAACTCCTCCATAGCTTCCTTCATGCCTACTGACTCGTCTTCCCCTTGGTGAGCAGTGTTAGTGCTGTACCAAGGAGCATGGATGAGCACAACCAGCCACGGAGTTACGTTTCTATCGACCTTAGCCAAGTCGGAAACAAGCCAATTATACTGGGGCGAGCCATTTTCGAAGTCGGTATAAGATCCTAACATGATAACATGTACTCCGGCTACTTCAAATGAGTAGTACAAATTTGAGTCCGAACCGCTCTCCTCGAATGGCATGTGCCATCTAGCATTGTAGGAAGTGAATGAATGAGTATGAATGAGAGGTATTTTCTCAACTTCATGGTTTCCTTGAGTGACCATCCATGGGCGTCGGCTTGCCAGTGGTTCGACAGGCGACCAAATGAGTCCCATAACGGTTGGTACATATCAGCATAAGATAAGTCCCCTGGTAAGAGCAATACATCATAGTTTGATCCTGATATGTGTTGGAGGGTTGAACTTGTCCACTCTGTTTGGCCAAGGTCACCTACATCATTTTTTATTTTTTTTTCCAACAAAACAAAACAAACAATTAGTAACAAGTACACATGCATGTATTTGAGGAATTGATTGTGCTAATTCTATATTAATTAATAGTACAATTAATCAAACCAACGAGCGGATGATGACTCACTGATTTGGTATAGGGTTACTCGGGTAAGAGGCTGGGAGTTCGAGCTTCATATATAGTGGTCAAGTTGTGATTTCTTTCTTATCAAAAAATAAAAATAAAAATAACCGAAGGTTGTAGCAGCTTTATCAAAACTAAATGCGTGGTAAGCTCAACTTATTATTCAGTGTTTAGTTTATTCATCTCCGACAAACACAAACTTTAATCAATCAAGCTTGGTACACATTAATTGAGTTCGAGCCTCATAATGACCGAGTTGTGGTTTCTTTTTATTAAAAAAAATAAAATAAAATAAAAATAGCACAACCGAATTTCATAGCAGCTTAATCAAAACTCAACGCGTGGTATAAACTCAACTTATACATTATTCGGTGCTTTTTTCTTCGATCTCCAACAAACACCAATAACTTTGATCAATCAATAAGCTTGATTAGCACACATTGAGTTTAATTAGTGGAGCCCTTGATTTCTATTGTAAAAAAAATCATAGGGGTCGTCGACAATTAATTGCTAGCCAACGAATAACTATAATTAAGAGTAGTAAATTAATTAATTCAATATTGCATTTATTCTTACCTACAACAGCAAACTTGATAGGAAAATGAGCTGGAGGAGTTTTGAACTGGAACTCTTGAGTAGTATCCGCGCCGCAAGTGTAGTGGTAAGTGGTGTTTGGCAACAATGGTCCAATCACCACATCATGTATTTCTCCTGATTTGTATAGCACATACTTGTAAGAATTAGATGTGCCAGTGGAGGAATATTGATACTTAGCTCCCTTAGTTGTTCCATAATTGACAATAGCTGGAGTTGAGAACTCCTCTGTGATCCAGCATATTCTCATCTTGTCCTTACCAACCATTGATATGTGCACCTGATAATTAATTAATGACATTGATCAAAATGCAAAACTTAGGTAAATATGACTATAATAGAATTAATTTGATGAAAAAATGTTGTAACTAATCTATTATATATGTTTGTTTGCCAAATCAAACTATATATATGTATATGAATATATAATAAGTTCTTATGTACAACACCATTCAAGTTAATTAGCATATGTATACGTCGTGACTAACACCCGCGTGTTTAGTTCTTGGGTTGGCCTATATATATTGTAATTGAAGAACAGTCACTCGATCACTTCGATTTATGCTTTATTCTATCATTCATAAACCATACACACACACACACATATATATATATATACATATGAGCTTATATATAGGTATATATATATATTACATAACAAACTAGCTCACATATAACGTGTACATCTCATAATAGACTCACACCAAATATATGAGTTCTCAACTATCATGATGGCATAATAAGTTAGTTAGGCCGATAACCTCTCAAGACTTCACTGTTAACCACCCTCGCGCTGGCGTGTGGAGTTATGGATCTCTGTTAGTACCAATATTATGATCTCCAATTATGTAACCGCTCTTTGGACACGTGCAGTATCGGGATTTTACTCCATGCCTCTACATTGGAGTATTTAATAAGAGAAACACGCGTATCTTAATTTCATTCCAAAAGGGAATATGTACATTTATGTCAGCATCTTAATTTGATTCCGAAAGAAATTATGTATATTTTGGTCCATGCATCTACAACAAATTCTACCATGACAATTGAGGAGAATTCTCAAAATCATCATTTTTTTTTAATAAGAAAGAACCAACTTTTTTTTTTTGTTGGGGCTCCCACTCAACGTCTTACCCAAGTAATCTCATACCATACCAAACCAAGCCTCAATTAATCATTCAAAAACCAATCAGATGACCCTCGAATGTGGATCAATTAGACCCATATATATACCATACACATTCATCATGTGTAGAGTGACAAAATTCTATACATATATATACACCAAACTAACGATCGATCAAACAAAGTTAAAAAAATAAAAAAAAAGGAAAACATTAGAATGACAACACCCAAGTCACATCCGACACCGCTCATAAGAGCAGCCGATGCAGCCTCCGCCTTCATGTTATACATAAAAAATCACGTGTATGTCTCTCATCACACATAGACAACTCTTGACAACTCATGTAACTTCAAGTGTGACTTCATGTTATACATAAAAAAAAATGAATCGAAAATGAAAACCGTGACAAATGCATAAAATGCGGTTAATTAGGTGGCCAAGTCACCCATGTCACACATGCATGCAATTAACAACAATGATCTGATTAACTTTGATCTTCAACCATTTCAATTTTCAACCGCACCGCACTAGATGAACAAACAAAACAACAACATTACAATGAATGCAATTAATTAATCAATTAACCTCACAACAATACCATAAAAACCAAATTAAACCACATCGATCCATCCATGCATCCATCGATCACTCACCTGCTCGGGATGAGAACTCGAACCCCGACCGTCCGATGGCGGGACCGACACCAACCCCCTACTAGGCGGCCGGTCGTACGACGCAGCGCATCTAAGCACCCCAGCGAAAACCAACGCGAATGCCACAGCGGAACAGAACCCTCTAACGCGAATCGCCATTTCGATTGAGAAGATCGAATGAACGCAGAGCGCATGATTTATATGTGTTGGCCTGGTCCGTTGTTAAGTGTAATCAACCGCAAGTTTGGTTTTGACATTTTTGTCTGGACCGACACGTGTAGAATATTCTGGGATCATACGGCGTATGATACGGCGTGGGGAGTAGCGTAACGTTTCCCATGTGTAGAGAGAGAGAGAGAGAAAGCTGTCGTGTTCCGGGTTCCGTGTTGGTAATTAATGCTCGAGAGTATGGGGCAGGCAGCAGCGGCGTTACAGTTGGTCGACGTTATCGCTGGATTTTTGGTGTGGCGAGTTCACATGCTACACACTTCATTTTTTGAGGTCCATTATGTGAACACTATGGACTTCATAGTTTTCTGTTTTTTGGTTTCCTAAGCCACGTACGCGACATTTGCATCAATTAATCCACGCTCAGACACAGTTAGATTAATTTTGGGCAGGCCTCATATGTACTTCATAGTTACAAACAAAAATGATCAATAAAAGATCATAGTTATCATGACCATGGTTTAGTATTAATATCGAGGGAATCAATGTCAAGTCTTATAGAATATATAAAAATAAATATTAGACTTTTTGAGGTTTAAATATTAGACTTTTAATTAATTTTTAGTCCAAATCTATTACATATTTTAGTAGAATAATCGAAGTCCATTTTAAATTTTGGTGGTTATGCGGTCTGTTGGATCCACTAGTCACCAAAAACTTTATAGGTTCTATAAGACACGTTAAGTTTTATGAGTCTACTATATGACCAATTAGATTTGTACATTAAAACATCGGTAAACTTGTAAGTACTTTTCAACGTACGCTTTCAATTAGGGATAAAATGTATCTTAAGGGGCTGGAATGTTCTCATGCATGAGTTTATAATTAAAAAATGAAAGGTTATAAACAAAAATGGTTAAATTGAAAAGGAAGTAAATCCAAAATTCATTTGTTCGTTAAAGATTTGTTTTTCTTGTGTGGCTAGGTGGATGTTTGATTGATTCTTGAATTTAATTGCAACTAATTATTTAATTGGTTTTATTATTTGGACCTTTTAATTAAGGCAAAAATCATGCACATGATCTTTATTTTATAGGTAAACTATATATAGATATGAAATATAAAATAAAATAAATGAAAATTATGATTATTTATGCTAAATCAAGATTAAGAAAGCTATATACATTGTTGACACAACTATAAATGGATTATTTGAAATGTTTGGGTGTATCAATTACTTTGCCTAATTAATTAGCCCAACTAATGGCCTAAGTACATTATTTTCAATTTTTGGTTTTTTTACACAATGACAATCTTTTTATTTTTTAAAATAAAATATAATAGCTATATATAATTTTGTGTATGTATTTTTACTTTTCATATTTTTAACCGAAGATTACAGTTTTTAGTTATTAATTATGAGAATTACAATTACATCGTTCTTCGTGTATTTTATATATCTTAGTTTTTAAACATTTTACATTTATAAAAAAATAAATATATATTCATAGTAATTTAGTGTATGTATTTTTAATCTTTCATATTTTTAATTGAATATTACGATTTTTAATTATTACGATAATTACAATTACATCAATTTTATATTTTTTGATTTTTCAGCAACTTTTAATTATCTATAAAGAAAATATAAATTCACAGTCTTCCTAGACGATATCCGAGACGATATCCGAGTTCAAACCGTACTTGGTGATTTGGCGAGCCAAGGCTGTGATGATAGGAACACTTTGGCCGGCTAAGTGAAAGCAATTAATAGACGGCGCATTTACGTGAACAAGACTATATATTACCAACTACATACGTACATACAGCTTTCCATCGGTTCAGTTGTCTTAGCTATACGTTCAACCCGATTTGATACAGCTGTAACTTGTTAATAACTTTCAAAATTCTTATAAGTTACAATCCTTGATATATCAATTTATAAACCTTTTGAACTTACTTATCAATCCCACAAATGAAGTTACATGATTAGTTTAAAATGGAATGAATGAATTAAGGCTTTGTAATTGTTGCCAAAGCATCTCTTGTGGGACGACGAAAAATATATTTTTCATTATCTTTTATCTTCTATATTTCTGTAAGACACAATCATTAATATAATTTGTCATATATTCTGTAAGACACAATCATTAAGTGAGAGTTAACAAGACGAAGACACGTGTGTATACATCTAACGGCTAAGATAGCTCTTAAGCTCTATAAATATCAAGGTTGTCTCTGTATTCAGATAGAGATGGAAAAACTCAATTAGGTCGTCAATTATTGATGTCATCCAAGATTTATCTCTAATTACACTTTCAATTCCCAACCTTAATTCTCAAATCATTTTTCAATCTTCTCTATCTGTCTCATTGAATCTCGTCTAAATCAATTATTCCTTCTAATCTTTTTCTTCTCTCTCAATTTATTTAACTAAAATCTCGATCAACTACATTAGTAATTGTATCACTGTTGAAGTTTAAATTAGAAAACAAATATTATATTAGAGGCATGATTGAACCCAAGCTGCTTTAAGTTTAGAGGGCCGCTAAGGGCACCCCACCTATTAATGAAGGCACCCAGTTAATGTGGGCACAAATTGATTTACCTAGGGCACCCAAAAATTAAATCCAAAATACCAAAAATACCCCTCATGCAAAAAACCCTTACACCCCACCACCACCACCACCACCACCACCATCACCGAACCCCGCCACCACCACCACCACCACCATCACCGAACCCCGCCACCACCACCACCACCACCATCACCGAACCCCGAGCACCCAACCACCCCCACCACCACCTTCACCGAACCCCGAGCACCCCACCACCTTCACCGAGGCTGTTGTGCAAGAACCCATTTGGTTTGAATCGACCATTGAGAGGAATCTCCAAAATCGTGTTTCCGTGTCTCGCCTTGTGTTTCTCCTTCGCCGCTTACGGCTTTTTGCGATTCGTAGGGTCGTGGTGTGAGCCGATTTCGTCTCCAAGTTAGGGTTCGGTTGAATAGTTAAAGAAATGGGAATTCGCGGTTCTCGGCCACACGAGCCGAGAGGCGTGCTAAGCTTGTCTCGGCCTCGCATGGCCGAGACGGAAGCTACATTTTTGGGAACTCGAAGTCTCGACCGCAAAGGCCGGAAGAGTTCACAGTGTCTCGGTTACGCATGGTCGAGAGTACTATAGTTCTCTCGGCCGAGACATGACGAGAGCTACAATTAGTGGTAGGTAATGTGGTGTCGGTGGTGTACAACCGAGAATGTGCTCATACTCTCGGTTGTACACTGGCGTACCATACCGTGACCTAAGTACACCTGTCGGTCCTTTAAGACCGAGACATTGCCATACATCTCGGTCCCGCGAGGCCGATACAATCGCGCACATCGACAGAAACTTCGGATAACTGCAAAAAAAACACAATAAATTTGCAAAATTACTTCAACTTCGACCTCCTCTTGCACCGTAGCAGTACAATCCTCCATTATATAGTGGAAACAAGTTCGGATTTGAGCAAATTACCAAACCCTACGTTGACAAACAAATCATCATTTTCTTTGTTTTCCACAACTAAACAGTTCTAATAAACTATCATATGGTTGTCAAACATTGTTAACTCGCTGTCGGATGATGTCAATCCGCAATAATCGATAAAAAGTCGACAAACACAGTGTGGATTTGTGGTTCAACCTTGTGGTGGGGTGCCTTTTTTTCTTTGTCAAAATGATTTGTGAGGTTTGAATCACTATATATACAAGGGCAAAATAGTCTTTTCCACTTTTGCTGAAATTTTTACAAAAACTTTGGGTGCCTTCATTAAATGGTGGGGTGCCCTTAGCGGCCCTCTAAGTTTAAGGTCGTAGATTTATTGGTCAGGTTTCACTGTTGATACAATCATTGGGCTGAATCCAAAAGCCCGCAGTTCAACCAGGAGGCCCACCAAGCCCACGGACGGATAGGCCCAAGCACATGGCACACGCACTTTTTTTTTAATTTATTTATTTTGGTTAGAGCTAGGGGTGGCAAAGATTTGGGTCCAACGGTTCAGTTTTGCACAATTCTAACTCAGGCAGGGCCATTCGGTATGGCGTTGATTTTAAATTTGAATAAAACTAACATGTCTAGACTCGTTTAATTTGTTTTTTTTTTTGTTTTTATATCAAAAGGAGACAGAATGTGTGGTTACAACCGATAAAATCTAGGAAATGATACCTCAATAATATCTTCTATCAAGATCGTAAATAATGTCAATGGGCAATATTCAAGGATGTGGCTTTCCATCGTGTGATGTGCCGCATATGAGTTGCCTAATTGTATAGATTTGTCCCAATCTTAAAAACTTGCCTTTTACACTGAAAAATCTCTTTAACTATTAAATATACATATAACATAATCTCATTTGGTATAATTTTTAAAATAATAGAAAGTCTCAATAAATATTACAAACTCTAAATCATTGCAAAGTCAGTGCAAATAATTCATTTAACTAAATATTTAACATAAATAAACAAATGAAGATTAAAGTAATTAATTATAAAAGTAATATATATTCGGTTCGTTATTTTATGTGTACTAGAGTAGATTAGTGTTTTTGAATATAATTATTAAGTGCTAATAAACCCTTTTACTAAAATAAAAAATAATTAAAATTCGAGTTAGATTCAAGTTAGGTATGAGTTTGCGGGCTCTTTGTCCAGATTCGACCATTTTTAAATCGGAAAAAAAGTTTTAGTCTAAATTCAACTTCATTTTATTAAAACATTGTCTCAACCCTTTTTTATTATAGATAAAATAAAATCGGACCTGTGGATATGGATAAGAAATTGCCGGTGCTAGTGAGAGCACACACCTGTTCGATGGGATTATTCGTAGCGTGTCTTACACTAATAAATACAGTAAGAATAAGCTTCTCTAAACATATATATGGATATCGCGTGATGCTCCTCCAGCATCATCACATCATCTTTATCCGATTTAATAGACTTTGAGAAGATATATATAATTGTAAACTTATACTAAATGTATTGCTCTTAATTTCGTTTCAAACTGTTAAAGTAGGCCAAGATTAGACATGTTTGAAAATGATCCAAAGCAAACAAAGCTATCAACATTATAACACAGTTCATAATATTTAAAAGACAGATCAAAGAAAGTGACACTTCATTTATATCTTTTTGTATCTTTTCCCTTCACGGTGGCCATGGTCCACGGACAATGACGCTACCATGCAACGAAAAATGAACTAAAATGACACGAAAAGTCTAGTGATCAGTGCTCGGTCGGTCGATCACCATCGACGAGGTAACATCAACGGCCACGATCCCGCTCACTCGTCCAGCTCGGCATCGCCAGCTCGACCCCGCACGGCCCACTCGCACGCCCGGCGCGTGCGGGCCCGAGTCAGTCTCACGTGGGAGTTCGTACGACACGCGAACTCGCGCGCTTCAATCGCCTATAAATACAACAGTCAGTCGTCAGACCAATCGATCATTCAATCAGCGTGTCGTGGATGAGAAAGTGTCGATTTGCGAGTCCGCGATCGATGAGTTTGTGAGGCTTCTCGAGGTCGATCGGACGGCGGCGGTGGGGATGAGGGGGCTTGGGAGCTTGAGAGAGCTGAGGCCGATAGTGCACTTGCTGGTGCCGCTGTGCTTCCACTGGGTGGCGGAGGAGATGACGGTGTCGGTGCTCGTCGACGTCACCACCGGAGCTCTCTGTCCCGGGAAGACGACTTGCAGCGAAGCGATCTACATAACCGGAATTCAACAGACGGTCGGTGATCGAATTCGACCTCGATTTCTGAGTTTTTCCCCTCTTTTGATTTACCACAATTCTAGTGTTTCATTTCGATTTTTAGTTTGGTAGAATGTGTTAGGGTTTGAAATGAAGTGTAGAGAGCCGCGCAATTAATGCCTAATAAATGTTAAATCTTTAAGTGATATTTAGTCCGGGTCGGTTATTATGGATCTTGGTAGAATAGTCCAGGTCCAATGCGGATTCATTAGGCACTCGTTAGGGTAAGTATATAGGTTCACTGCGGCCCACCTAGGTTGTATGGTCACATAAGAAATATAGACGAGTTTGAGAATTACTTACGGAAGCTTATACTATCCTAAAAATCACGAGCATCAAACGTTGGACGCCTTGTCTGATGGTACAAGTGCCTGTACTATAACTAGTTAAGCTTGTCCACTGAGCGGTAGTAGACTTGTAATTGATCGTCTGAGCTTGTAATTGAAACAAAAATGTCTTTTGATGGGGTTGGGGTTGCTCCTAGCGAGCTTGTAATCCAAAAAAGAAATGAAGCGTAGAGTGAGTTTTTGAAATGGAAGCTGCTAGGGGCACCCACTTTAGACATCGACTTTGGGCAGTTGGCGGTTGGCCGTGCGCCTTCGATACACCTCGGGATGCGCGTTCGAGGTGTATTGGATGGCGTGCGACTGCTAGGTTGTTAGTTAGGTGGCCTAACTTGTAACTTGTTAAATGGTTTGCCTATAAATACCATGGAGTAATTGAGCAATATATACAAGGTGAAGTACAAAGAGAAGCACAAGCACAAGATAGCAGTGCAAAGTGCAAGTGTGCTCTGTTGTGAGCAAATAGAGAGTGAGTGTTCTCCTATTATAAAGAGAGATATTTTCAGTGTTTCTCCTTTATAAATAGAGAGATAGTATAACACCTACTATTTTTCTCATAGTAAATTCTTCTATCCTTGCCCGTGGTTTTTACCCTAATTTGTTTGGGGGTTTTCCACGTAAAAATCTCTGTGTCCATTTTTCTTCACTTTTATTATCCCAAATTATTTGTCGTGGTCTTGCTCTATCCGGTCTATTTTTACAACAAGTGGTATCAGAGCCAGGTTGGAGTGGGTGTATTTACTTATCGTATGCTCTGTGGTTGCCACTAAATAGTGGATCCTCCACATCAGAAAATAAGTCAAATTACTATTCACTTCTTGAAGGTATTTTGCACTATTCGTAGTGGGAGCTAATTTTTGCTCAAGTACTTTGTGATAGAAGCTATGGCGACAAAGTTCAAGATTGAGAAATTCAACGGGAGTAATTTCTCACTTGTGGAAATTAAAGATGAAGGCTATCCCGAGAAAGGATAATTGTTTGGCGGCCATCGGCGAAAGGCCGGTGATTTTGAAGACAACGCCAAATGGAACGAGATGGACGAGAATGCTATTGCAAATCTTCATTTGTCACTAGCGATGGAGTATTGTCAAGCATAGAAGAAGAAGAAGGCGCAAGGAGATGCGGGATCACCTTGGAAAATTGTACGAGGCCAAGTCACTCCACAACAAAATTTTTCGAAGAGGAAATTATACACTCTACGGATGGCGGAGTCTACTTGAGTGACGGAGCACATCAATGCGCCGAATACACTATTTTCTCAACTCACATCATTGAGTTATAAAATAGAATCGCAAAACGTCTTTGAACTTCGCTTCAAAGTCTACCAGGATTCGTATGATCAACTCATCATCAATCGACAAATAATCTCTTAACGGATTGTTTAGCCTTCGATGATGTTGCAAATTTGCTCTGAAGAAGAAAATCGGCGGAAGAACAAAGAAGACAGCGCAGCCGGTTCACAACAAGTGGAGGCCCGATCGTGTGATGAGAGGAAGATCAACGAACGTGGCCCGAGTGGGAGTCACAATCATGGTAGATCAAAGTCAAAAAGCAAGAAGAATTTTAAATGCTACAATCATTTGTGGCAAGAAGGGTCATTTGAAGAAAGACTGTTGGAGTTTGAAAAACTCCGATCCTCAAGGAAATGTGGCTAGCACTTCAAATGATGGAACTGCATTGTGTTGCGAGGCGGCAACAACAACTAAAAGCAGGAAAAGATTCTCTGATGCCTGGATTATCGACTCAGGTGCGACGTATCACATGACCTCTCGAAGAGAATGGTTCCATCACTATGAACCTAGTTTAGGAGGATCTGTGTACAGTTGTAATGACCATGCTCTAAAGGTCATTGGCATCGGAACCATCATGTTGAAGATGTATGACGGTACTGTTCGCACTACCCAAGAAGTGCGACATGTGGAAGGCCTCAAGAAGAATCTGCTATCTTTGGGACGATTTGATGATCTTGACTGTGAAATCAAAGTCAAGAAAGGGATCATGAAAGTCAGTCGAGGAGCGCTTGTACTTATGAAGGGAGAAAAGGTTGCTGCAACAGAGCACACTTGCACTTTGCACTGCTATCTTGTGCTTGTGCTTCTCTTTGTACTTCACCTTGTATATATTGCTCCATTACTCCATGGTATTTATAGGCAAACCATTTAACAAGTTAGGTCACCTAACAAGTTAGGCCACCTAACTAACAATCTCCCACTTGAAGATTTGATCGAGAATCAATCAGATCTTCACACCATTCTTTCTTCCTTGCCATTTCCATGTTGCTTACGTTTCTGTCAAGCCGCATGAGGATCGACACCAGATAAATTTGTCAGCATTGATCGTCTTCGTCAGAAAATCTGCTAGGTTGTCTGTAGTATGAATTTTCTGCATGTCCACGGTTCCTTCTTCCACTTTCTCACGAACGAAGTGATACCGAACTCGTATATGCTTTGAATCTGAACGAAAGGATTCTTCTGAAGCTGTACCAGAGCATGAGGAGAATGAACCAGGTGAACCTGAAGTTCCAGAACCTCGTAGATCATCTCGCACGAGAAACGCACTGATCGGCACTCGATTATATTATGGAAAGCAATGTTGCATCTTGTCTTCTAACCGAGGAAGGAGAACCATCAACTCTTCAAGAGGCAATGCATGGCTCGGAAGCATCTCAGTGGATGGCAGCAATGCAGGAAGAAATCGAAGCTCTCCATAAAAATAAAACATGGGAGCTAGTGCCATTACCAGGAGGCAGGAAGCCCATTGGCAACAAATGGGTTTACAAGATCAAACGAAACAGTGATGATCAAGTGGAACGGTATCGTGCAAGATTGGTGGTGAAAGGATATGCTCAGAAAGAAGGCATTGATTTCAATGAGATATTTTCCCCTGTGGTTCGACTTACAACAGTTCGAGTAGTTCTAGCGATGTGTGCTACTTTTGATCTACATCTAGAGCAGCTAGATGTTAAGACAGCTTTTCTTCATGGAGATCTTGAAGAAGAGATTTATATGCTCCAACCAGAAGGATTTGAAGAACAAGGAAAGGAGAACTTGGTTTGTCGGTTGAACAAATCTCTGTACGGTCTAAAGCAGGCGCCGAGGTGTTGGTACAAGAGATTTGATTCCTTCATAATGAGCCTTGGTTACAACAGACTAAATGCAGACCCTTGCGCATATTGCAAGAGATTTGGTAACAATGATTTCATTGTTTTGCTGTTGTATGTAGACGACATGTTGGTATCAGGCCCCAACAAAGATCGTATTCAAGAATTGAAGGCTCAGCTGGCTAGGGAGTTCGAGATGAAGGATTTGGGACCAACAAACAAGATTCTAGGGATGCAAATTCATCGAGACAGAAATAATAGAAAGATTTGGCTTTCTCAGAAAAATTATTTGAAGAAGATCTTGCGTCGTTTCAACCTGCAAGACTGTAAGCCAATTTCTACCCCATTTTCTATTAATTTCAAGTTATCCTCAAGTATGAGTCCTAGCGAGTGAAGAAGAGAGGATGGAAATGTCTCGAAAGCCGTATGCATCAAGAAGTGGGAAGCTTAATGTTCGCGATGATTTGTACACGACCGGACATTGCACAAGCAAATGGGAGTAGTTAGTCGGTACATGGCGAATCTGGCGAGAGAGCATTGGAATGCTTGTAAAGAGGATCCTACGATACATCAAGGGTACCTCAAATGTTGCATTATGTTACGGAGGATCGAGACTTTATTGTCGAGTGGATATGTTGATTACGATTATGCGGGAGATCTCGATAAAAGCAAATCCACCACTCGGATACGTGTTCACACTTCTTTGGCGGGACGATGGTGGGTTTCAAAGCTATGATCAGTTGTGGCTACGTCAACAACAGAAGCAGAATATGTCGCAGCTACACAAGCTAGTAAAGAAGCAGTATGGTTGAAGATGGTGTTGGAGGAACTCGGCACACAAACGAGAGAAAATTACTTTGTATTGTGACAGTCAGAGTGCCTTGCATCTCGCAAGGAATCCAGCCTTTCATTCAAAAACAAAGCATATACGAGTTCAGTATCACTTCGTTCGTGAGAAAGTGGAAGAAGGAACCGTGGACATGCAGAAAATTCATACTACAGACAACCTAGCAGATTTTCTGACGAAGACGATCAATGCTGACAAATTTATCTGGTGTCGATCCTCATGCGGCTTGACAGAAACGTAAGCAACATGGAAATGGCAAGGAAGAAAGAATGGTGTGAAGATCTGATTGATTCTCAATCAAATCTTCAAGTGGGAGATTGTTAGTTAGGTGGCCTAACTTGTTAGGTGACCTAACTTGTTAAATGGTTTGCCTATAAATACCATGGAGTAATGGAGCAATATATACAAGGTGAAGTACAAAGAGAAGCACAAGCACAAGATAGCAGTGCAAAGTGCAAGTGTGCTCTGTTGTGAGCAAATAGAGAGTGAGTGTTCTCCTATTATAAAGAGAGATATTTTCAGTGTTTCTCCTTTATAAATAGAGAGATAGTGTAACACCTACTATTTTTCTCATAGTAAATTCTTCTATCCTTGCCCGTGGTTTTTACCCTAATTTGTTTGGGGGTTTTCCACGTAAAAATCTCTGTGTCCATTTTTCTTCACTTTTATTATCCCAAATTATTTGTCGTGGTCTTGCTCTATCCGGTTTATTTTTACAACATAGGTGCCCTAAGTCGGTGTCTAAAGTGTGTACCCTAGCATTTTCCTAATTTTGGTTGTGACTTTAGTGTAAGTTTGCGACCTTTACTGTGCGAAAAGGTGGTCAATTGGAGCGAGTAGTTGAAGTTTAGGAGTTGGTTTTGATTTGCTATAGTTCATTAAGGATGGGCATGTTAGGGTATCGTGTGTGTTTTTTTTTTTTTTTTTTTTTTTTTTTTAAAGTATTTAGTTTTGATGGGAGTGTTGTGTTGTTTGTAGATTGTTGGGATTTTCAAGATGGTGGTGCTTCCTGTATTGGGTCAGCTTGCGGATGATTGTGGGCGTAAGCCGTTGCTGCTTCTCACGACGTCGACGACTATAGTCCCTTTTGGTACGTTGAATTTTATTGGCTGTTAATTTCATGGTGGTCTAAGTTTTGGCTATCTTATGGCAATTAACTATGATTTTGCGAGCTATCAAGTAACTGTAGGCATCAATTACTAGTACTAATTGATGACTGGTGCAATTGGCGAATTATTAGTAGATGCAAGGCTTCATTATACAAAAAGCATAATAGTGTATGTATTTGACACTGTTACTCAAATGCTCAAATGCTCAAATGCTGTTCTCTTCAAATGTTAATTGTTCAATGTATAACATTAACATTTGGAAGCGACGACGCTTGGCGTGCTAGAGTATTATTTTAGCTCAAATTTTTGAACGTGTTTACTTGTTTAGTGGTGCAATGCTTGGGATTAGTTATTAGTACTTTATACTTGTTGGTGAATAATCATGTTTGTACTTAATCTCTTGTTTTCTCCATCTGTTGGATGCAATCTATTTATGTGTAATTCATAACAACACATATTCTTATTTCAGCTTTACTTGCTTGGGATAAGTCAAAGCCATTCGTGTATGCGTATTATGTTCTCCGTACAATTTCATATATTATAAGTCAAGGGAGCATATTCTGCATTGCTGTTGCCTATGCAGTAAGTTTATCTTTTCAAGTGGTGGCGAACCTGTGGTTCCTCTCTGTGAAAATAAATATAAGGAACATCTTTCTTGTTTCGGTAGGCAGATGTCATTGCGGACAGAAAGAGGGCTGCAGTATTTGGATGGATTACTGGTCTTTTTTCTGCTTCCCATGTCGTAGGAAACTTGTTAGCACGATTTCTTCCTGGGAAATATATTTTTCAGGCAAGTTTACTCAAACTGTCAAAGTTGTTTCAAATTTCATTCTTGTGCATATTTTTCCATATTACTGATCGAGCAATGTAAATAGGTGTCGATACTTCTGCTGCTTGTCTGTCCTATATACATGATGCTGTTTCTTGTTGAGACAGTTAGAGTAGTTCCAGAACAGGACCGGCGTTCATCTTGTTTCAACACGGTTTTGAAGATCCTTGAGGAACGATATAGGTCAATGAGAAATGCTGTGACTGTTGTCATTAACAGGTTTGTTTCTTAATTGAATCTTAGGATGGTTTTATTTGTCACATTCAATTCTTGTTTCATTTGGTGTTCAATGTGCTTTTGCCACAGACAAACATAGACATCACAGTACGTAATAAAATAAAATGAAATATAGTGGATTGTAATTCCATTTAACTTTCTCTTACCTGCAGTGAAACACTTAAGAAAGTAGCTTTCCTCTCCTTCTTCTATGAGTTGGGCATGTCTGGCATAAGCAGTGTTTTACTGGTATGCATGTTCTACTCTTGTGGCTTTAGTCAATCAGTCCAGTTGATTTAGTCAATAATTCATTAACTGATCAAAGTTTGTAGTTTCTGTCTTTTTGAATTTGTAACGCATGGTTACTATATACGACTTACTAGACTTTATATTAGTTAGGGATCATGAATTCTACCCTGAGATGTGAGTTATGAGACTTGGCCTTTTTGTATTGCATATGTTTCTTACTAGTGTTTCTTTCATGTACTTCTTAAGCATGTAAGATTACATGACAAGCACAAAAATTGGACCGGATGACCATTACATACACAACTATTGCAAAGTGATTTGAAGCATATCCAGTCTAGTACTACGACCTCGGCTTTGTGGGACCAAAGATGGATCCTCGTCTTTGTTTCGTAAACTTTTCTTCCCAATATTTTCACCATTGCTTTGGTGACTGGTGACTTCAATGTTAGATGTTTTGTTTTATAATCCTTCGTCATCCTGGTCATCCCTGAAAATTGACAATAGTCTTGTGCTCTCTAATAATGTTACAAGCTTACAGTTAATCTACTGAGGTGCTCCTTTCATCTGATTTGAATCACGTTTAATCTTGTTGCTGTTTACTTGTTCCTAGTTGTTTCCATTCATCTATTCTCAACTCTGATTTCCAGTCATTTTGTTTACCTGATCTCTTTTGTCTAGGCATAATTATTTTAATGGCTATTATAAAGATTTATTTCTTCGCATCCTTAAATTGTTATCTTTGTAGAGACTAGAGATACAAAAAGTAGTAAGTTTTTACACTCTTACTATCTTTTCACAAATCTATATTTGCAGTACTATTTGAAATCAGCCTTCGGCTTCAATAAGAATCAGTTTTCAGAAATTCTTATGATGGTGGGCATTGGTTCCATTTTTTCTCAGGTATGAAATGGGTAGTATCCCCCGTTTATTTGTGTAGGAGAGTTTCTAATTGTTTTTTCTAACCCAAGTAGTTCAAGTTTTGAGACTACACCCTTGGTTATGCTCTTAAAAAAGGTGCACGTTATTGATTTTTGACAACTTTTATGATAGGCAGCGTAGGCTTATCATTGATGTATGATCCTCAAATATGAAAAGTTAAGCAAAATGTATGATGCACTAAATTAATCGCTTTCATGCTTGATCAGAATATGTTACTTTATCATATGGCACCCTTTATACTCATGAATCTTGATGAAACTTGCTGAAGATTATTTGTGTTCTTGGTTTATTATAGATCTTGGTGCTTCCACTAGTTAATCCTTTGGTGGGTGAGAAAGTAATATTGTGCATCGGTGTGTTTGCATCAATCATCTATGTGAGTTTTCTGTAAATATTTTGAAGATCTTCCGTTTGCGTACAATCAGGCAATCGAAATAATTTGTTGAACAATTACATATGTTCTTCTTTTACAGGCAGTGCTTTATGGCTTGGCTTGGGCGCCTTGGGTAAGTTCTTTAATGCTTCTCTGTTGCTTTCATGTTTTAAAGAATCGGAATTCAAATGCTATATGAATTTTCCTTGAAACAGGTACCATACCTTAGTGCTTCCTTTGGAGTGATTTACTGCCTCGTGAAACCAGCTGTAAGTATATAACACACACAAGAGATTGTTTATCGCATAAAAGCGTCACATTGATACCCTTTTCATCGTTCTTTTCTCCTTCTCTGATTGATTTCATTATGTTTGACAGACTTATGCTGTTATTTCAAAGGCAACAACCTCATCGAACCAGGTTTGTGGAAAGTTGGGTAGATAAGAGTTTCATTTTATCAGTTTTCATATACTAAGATTGTTTCTCTTCAAACTGATCACATGTTCCGTAGAGAACTGGTCACATTGATAATTCATCTGTTCTTGTAGTTTTACATTCTAATTAACATGCCTGCATCCAGCTTAAGTTTTACCTAACAATTATATGCTTGCCAAGTTGTGATATGCAAATTTGCTGTCAGTGCCACAAAATAGCCTCCATGGGCAAAACCAGAAATTAACTTTCTACATGTAGGCATTGCCGTCTTGAACTCTGTCAAGCAGAAATCATATTTGATAATGCAATAATTGGTCTCATATACAAATATTCAGTGTTTTGCATGAAGAACATGATTCAGTTTTCATTGCAACTCACAGTATGACCAGTGGCAATTTAGTTTTCTTTGCATCTTATCTGCTGTTCATTTTGCAGGGAAAAGCACAAGGATTCATTGCAGGGGTGCAATCAATTGCAAGTTTTATATCACCACTTGGGATGAGTCCGTTGACTTGTAAGTTGATCTAGTGTATTTTTCAGGAACTAATGAAGCAAATTCTATACCATTACCACTTCTGGCGAACTCCAGAAATTTGTATAGCAGTACAAGATTTGATTTTTTTTCTGTAATCTTTTCAGCTTTGTTCATCTCAAGCAAGGCGCCCTTTAATTGCAAAGGCTTCAGTCTCTTGTGTGCATCCGTTTCAATAGTATGTTTCTCTTATTCGATTTCTATCTGCATCTTCTGACTTCGGAAAATAGTGTTTTCACTTTTTATGTGTCTACATAACGGGTGCTCATTGCTTCTTCTTCTTTGTTCAGATTATCGCGTTATGTTTTGCGTGGCTTTTGAAGCAGAATGAGTCTTCCAAAGAAGTCGCAGAAGACAAAACTGAGCAAATTGAGGCACCACTCCTATCCTGACCTTTGAAGGTAACGCTACTCATTCTATCGTTATGTTCCAAAAGCATTCGATGAGCAAAGATAAATTGATATCCATTGCCGTCGCATGTACCACAAAAATCTCCGGCCTTTCCTTGTCATGTACCACTAAATCTGCAATTTTGTATGATGCATCTCAATGCATCTATATGTTGTATCCTAGCTTATAAATATGGGTCCTTCAATTTGCAACCCTTTTTTATACAGAAACTATCTGTCATTTTAATTACTTGTCATGATTTACGTCAGATGAGAGCAAACATTATGGGCCAAACTTGATATGTATGTATAGTATATGCAGTAGTTGCGGAGTTAGAAAATCAAGCGAAAAGAACTAACTTTTAAATAAAAAATTATAGGGGGTAAGGCAAAGACAATTACAAGAGAGTATTGCAAAGAAGTGCCTGCCGTTAGGGAATTGTATGGTAACTCTATAATTGTCATTAGAAAAATTACTATTGTTAGTAATTTGTAATTATGACAGTTGGATCATAATCCAATAGAATTGCAATGTAAAAAATCAGAGATGCTTGAACCACATTTCTTATCCCTTGTATTAAAATATTCATAATGATGATTTGTTGTTTTTAGTGTCTTGAACCACCTGTTGATTCATGGGATTTGGAGATTTATATAGTTACAATAGCTGGAAAGTTTAGTGGGTTAGCCATCACTAGCAATAAGAACAACTTTGATTTGTTATCTAAAAAAAAAAAAAAATGGTCATAAATATCGAAGAGGACTTATTTCATTATGTTCACACTTCTGCCGACATGGAGTAAAGAACAGTTCAAGAGTTGCTAGTGATAATGAATCTTTTTATTATTATTATTTGAAAGTGAAGAGAAAAAAAAGCATATTTGTTGAAGTTATTGTACTGCCGATTGTTATTTTCTACAGTACACTTCATTGCAAGTTGTTTGTAATGTTTCTGATTTGTTTGTTGAAAATGTTATTTGATTTATCTTTGATTTGTTACTATTAGAGATATGAGTGAAAAACTCGAGCCCAAAATAGGTGAAAAATTTTATAAGACCACGATTAAGTTATTAAGTTGGTTATGTCGTACAAAGCTAATAGGCTAGTAATCTTATTGTAACTTTTAAAAGTTTTCTAACATCCGAAACTCTTAAAAGAGTTTCATAAGCATCTCTCTATGCTTTTTATTTTTTACAATTATAATTGAGAGAAAGTAAAGGTATAATAAATTGTTCTTTAATTTCTCATATAGAATATACAGCACTAGTTGCAATTAAATGACTCTCACTCACATCAATCATTATGCTTACTCATTGTAATTAGAAAACCAATAATATAACAATAGAGCCTCAATCTCAAATTAATTAATATCAACTATATAGATCAAACTCTTTCATTACACGTTTACGCTCGATAGTGCACTCATATCTAAAATACATCTAAAATTAGACCCAATGTTCATATCTAATACGCACATAAAATTAGCTCAAAAATGCGAGTGTCACTTTCGAATAGGGCAATAAGTCAGACACGCTGTGCGCATTCCTTGATTTTTGATTTAGAGTCTGTCAGATGCACCCATTAGATGTAATTCCCACCACTCGATGCACAATCCAACGGACCATCGAAGAAACCATTTTCGTCCAAACATCATGAACGTCTCTACAAAGCAAAGCACGCACAAGTACCATGAATTCACTCTGACATCTACACAGACCAAAACGCTGACTTACTGTCACAAATGCCCAACACTTCGAAACAACCAATCAAACCCCACGTTCCACACCAAACTTCACGTACGTTTTCCCGGAAAAAAATTCCACACCATATTTTCTTTTTTTTTTTTACAAAGTGAACTAGAAAAACAGAAATAATATTTTCCACTTTTACATTCACCACGTTTAAAAAAAAAAAAAAAAAAAGGAGAAAAAACGTCACCCATGACAACACCCACGCTTCATCGTCGTTGAATGGTCACAAACATTTTCCACTTTTACTGCTCTCCTTGTATCCCGGATAGCCTATCATAGCGACGAGCATCTCGAGGAACCAAACCATACGTAATTCGTAAGTCGTAGCTTATAATCTACGGCATCCGTCGCATCTCGACCGTCAGATCTTCTCGAGCTTCTCGCCTTTGACGAGGGGATTCGCCTTCGCGATGGCCTCCCTTCCGGCCGCCCTGAAGTCGAAGGAGCACCCGTGCTGCTCGGGATACCGGTGGGCCCCGCAGAACGTGACGCCGCACCGGCACCGGAACCCGGCCAGGCCGACTCTCTTCCGGCACGCCGAGCACCGCCTCGGCCGCGCCGCCGCCGCCTCTGCTTCCTCCTCCGCCGCCGCCGCCGCAACAGCATCGCCGCGACTGTCCGCGAAGAAGTCGGCCGGAACAGTGGCCGCGGCGGAGGCGGCGGCGGAGGAGGAGAGAGACTTTTCGAGGGCGATCTTGGCGGATGAGGCTTGCTCGTAATCGCGGTAGCACTTGGAGCAGAGGTTTAGGGTGGCGGGACTGCCGAAGAATCCGCAGTTGTTGGCGCAGAGGCGGTGGCCTCCGCATATGTGTTCTTCCGCCATCTTTCTTCTTCTGAAAGAATCGAGAATCAAGTATCAAGAAATGTAAATCTGAAACCAACTAAAAACACTAAATAATAATAAAAACACCAAATAATAAATACCTCCTGCTTGTGGTGGTGGTGGTGATGATAAATGAAAAGGGAATGAAGAAGAAGGGATGGGGTTTTAACTTTAAATATAGGTGAATTAAAATCAATTTTATTTATTATTATTATTATTTATTGAAGAGGGGGAGGGGTGGGGACCGCCAACCTTAATAAGGTACGTATAGAAAGCTAGAAAGAGAGAGAATTAATTTATTATTATATTGTCTTTGAGAAGAAGGAAAGGGAGAGCGCGAAATGGAGATGCCGCTCTCTCTCTTTCTCTCTCTAGAAATGAAATGGTATGGTTTTTTTTTTTTTTTTTTCTCTCTCTCTATCAATTCATTCGTGTCTCTGTCGTTTAATAGGTTTGGGTCGTTAGAGAAATGGTGTCGATTTTGTTGGTATTTACGGTACGTGCCATGGTGACTGAAAAGGTGCGTCTGCCCACGTCAGATCGCCTTCTTTTCTGGCGGCGACCGGCCTCACCTCACCTCACCTCCACCGTCCTCATCCTCCTCTTTGTCTTCTCTCCCCATTTTATTTATTATTGAAAAATAATCAATTTGGGCATCGAGTGGGTTGGCATCGCACGAAGTGTTAGATTATCTTTTCTTAATTAATATCTATTATATGTGACCCATATTATATTATTACGTATATAATTTGATGGTAGTTTGAACATAATTGTTTTGAGTATGAGGGTTTTAAATACCCGTCTTTCTTCAAAATAATAGACTCAATAACTATAAAATAGTTATTGTGATATGATTTATTTAAAATCGCATTGAGATCTCGCCATCAATGACGATGGTATTACGGAAGAAGACGGAAAGGAGAAAAACATTCTTAAACTTATTGACAATGGAAGGAGGTATGTTTATATTTTATAATTTTTAATTGAATCAAAAGTGTTGTGTAAATTAGAATAGACAACACGACGTGCATGAAAATGTGCAGGATAAAGAAGATCCTTTATTTTTGTTATGTTCTTAAAATGAAAATATTTTAACGTTAGTGTAGTAGACTAATACCTACACGAATTTGTTGCTATTTGTTGCTTTTTACATTGAGATGAGCATGCAAGCACCTGTGTGCATATATTGCATTAGTTACCTTTAACACGTGATTTGAAAATCTTATGTTAAGAGGATGGCCAGGTTTGCACAGTAAATGTATATATTACTCAATTCGCATAAATAGTTTTTAATGTCTTTTCCTCTTTGTGAAATGCTTAGGCATATAACATGTGAGCTTCCCATATATATTTTTCTACATAACTCGCCTCAAATTCTTAATAAAGGAGGGTTGCAATAGATTTATGTTTTTAAAACATTTGTCATTCTATAATTTGATCTACCTAGTCAACTCTGATTAATTAAAACTAAAATTTAATTTTTGTTGTTGATGTTCTCCAGGGCAGTTCTAGAGCCATGCAAATTTGCATGGTTTACCGTGATGTTGCAAATTTGTAATTGGCTATAGCCAAGGAAATCTCGATATATTTGAAGATTAATATGATTCATTTTTTTAACTCCGCCATTGTGCCTTGTTAAAAATCTTCAAGTATCCAAAGGCCGGTTTAGCATGGTGGCTCGGGTTGTGTCAACTAATTTAACTAATGGTCTTGAGTTTAACTATTGAACATGAAGTCCATATCAAACTTTTAAGGGAGAGCTTTAATTAGCCGCCACCTAGTGATCCTACTCGACTCGAATCCGGATTAATAAAGGCCCATTACACTTCGGATGTCGGATAGTTAGCTTCACTCAAAAAAAAAAAAAAAAAAAAAAAACTTCCAGCAATATAACAAGAGGTTGAAAGCTTAATTACTTAGTAATTCTTTATTTTACCAGTACCTTAATTTGAACTCTTACAAATATAATCAACTCTCTAAAATCACAAAAGTGTAAGCTTTTATTATTTATATATGATGATCAATACTTTGTAGAGTTTTTTTTTTTTTTTTCTATTTTTCAGGTTCATTGTAGAGGTTCACATTCTCAAAATCGTCAACAACATAATTGATCATATCCTCTGATTTCATTACTTCTCTTTTTTTTATCTTTCTTAATTCAAAGGACCACCATACATATATGCGTCACCGCTAGTGGAGCTTAGTACTTGATGTTGAATACAGATATGACATTTTTTACTTTTTTTTCATATTATGGCCCTAACGTTGGTGGGTCTTATGGCATGTTATTCTCGCACAAGTTTGGTGTTGCATAAAAAAGACCTGTATTTTGTCGAAAGTTTGAATTATTAATGGTGACTCTAAAATAAAAGATATTTTCATAGAATAACAAATTAAGTACATATAATTAGTTTTCTTGTGTATATTGCTATTTTCCTAGGCCTCCTAGTAGGAATGAAAATGGTACTTGTTCAGAGATCTAATAAATTAATTAGATGAGGCTTCAGCAAATCACATAATATTTTTTTTTTTTTTTAATAGGCAAAACATATTATGTGGTCTTGAACTTTACAATTTTGCTTAATTTGATATTTGAACTTTTACTGTTACAAACATGTATTCCTTTTATCAAATGAGACTCCAACGAATGATTAAATTCAACAAGTGATCAGAGACCATATGTGCATATATTTATGAGAACCGAATTGAACCAAAAAGGAATTCGAATGATCTCAGTTACGCATCAAATTGTGTTAGCATCCCATTCGATGAAAGGAGGACCAAATGTATGCCAAAAAAATTAAAGTACATGACCCAAGTTATAACAAATAAAAGTTTAGAGACTAAATCAAATAAAAATGTCCAATGACTAAATGTTGAAAAATCAAAGTTCAAATACTAAATAAAAAAAAAAGCATAAAGTTCAAAGACGAAAAATGATGTATTTTGCTTTCTTTATAAAACTACCACCAAATTTGATTCCAACACAAGTTGCACCACAACACCTCTCAACTTTCCTTTTTCACAAAAGAATGTTTTAGGCCTCGTTTGGTTCATTTTTGTCAACTTATAATGCGAGCGGAGATAACTTATTGGCCAACTTATAATGCGAGCGGAGATAACTTATTGGAATTAACTCACTGCGTAAGTTTATATTTTTTGTTTGGTTGAACTTTGAACTTGCAGGGAAGTTGCAAAATTTTAAAAAATGGTAAAATGTGGGAATTGACATAAATACCATTCAAACATATTTTTGAGATAAAAAAACATTATTATTTTACCACATCAACTACTATTTATTTGTTCAGAATAAAAAACTTGAATTAAATAAAAAAACATAAAATATTATTTACAAAATTATTAAACAACAACAATAACAACATAGCCTCAGTCCCAAATTAATTGAAGTCGATTACATGGATCAAATTTTTTCATTGTGTTCGATTAAGTGCAATTGATTGTGAGCTTTCCAAACTATTCAAATCCCTCATAATTAATGCATCCCATGTTAACTTTGGTCTACTCCTACCTCATTGAATTTCTACAGTTTCTATTGAGTCAAGTTTTCTAGTGGAGATATTTGTAGACCGTCTTTGCAAGTGCCTAAACCACCGCAACCGTCATTCCCTAATTTTTGTATCAATTGG
Organism: Stephania yunnanensis; assembly: GCA_039657365.1. Taxonomy (NCBI): domain Eukaryota; kingdom Viridiplantae; phylum Streptophyta; class Magnoliopsida; order Ranunculales; family Menispermaceae; genus Stephania; species Stephania yunnanensis. The sequence goes on from CM077580.1 coordinate 72,523,007, forward strand.
TGCTACTCCTACTTGTCTTTGAATTTCTATATTTCTTATTCTATCTTTAAGAGTTTTACCACACATCCACCTAAGCATCCTTATTTCTGCTACGTTCATTTTATGCAATTGTTGTTGCTTTACCGCCCAACATTCACTACCGTAGAGCATAACTCGCCTAATTGCGGTCCTATAAAATTTTCCTTTTAACTTAGTAGGAACATTTCGATCACAAATCACCCCTGTTGCACTTCGCCATTTCTTCCATCCAGCTTGAATTCTATGTGTGACATCATTCTCAATATTTTCATCATTTTGTATGATTGATCCTAGATAGGTATCTAAAGTGGTTCACCTTAAGAACTTCTACTAATTCCCCTAATTTTACCACTCCATCATCTCGATGTCTAATGTTTCTAAACTCACAGTGCATGTATTCAGTTTTCATCCTACTCAACTTAAAGCTTTTAGATTCTAATGTATTCCTCAAGAGTTCTAATTTCTTATTCACTCTATCTTTTGTTTCATTCACTAAGACAATATCATATGCAAATAGCATACACCATAGTATATCCTCTTGAATATGCATAATTAGTTCATCATTACAAAAGTATTAAACAACATTAAATAATTATAAGTATTTATTTATTTATTTTAAATAATTATTAATAATAAATACTATAAAATATAACTAATGATAATTCTTAAAAATACTTCACTTGAAAAATATATTTTTTATCAATGAATTATTTATTTGATTTTTTTAATATGGATTAACAACAAGCATTTGAGATGGTAGAGATATGGATAAATGTAAAATTTATGAGGGATAGTTGTATCCATATAATTATCGCGAGTTATCTCCTTATGGGGGAGGGTGGAGAGATATTTGACATCCTTCCCTGTAAGTTGGGAGATAATTTACATGAAGTTGGACAACTAAACAAGATTAGTTTTAACTTCATGTGAGTTATCTCCTGGAGATATCTCTACCTCATACCAAACAAGGCCTTAATTACCGATTTTTGACGTGTTTGGGCACCTGATTATGTGGGTGCCATTTGATACACACATGCGAATCTCGAGGTGCATCAAACAACATGCACACAACTTGATCCCAAACACGATGTCAAAAGTCGGTCACCCTAGCATCACCCTTCGACAAAATAACGATGCATTATTCATCTCACCAGAGATGTTTTGGCATTAAAGACGATGTCTTCACTTTAGCCTTTTGACTTAATTATACAGTTTAGAGAAGCCAAAGCATCTCCGATGAGATGAATTAGTGATGCATCGCTTGATTAAACACAAGGTTAAAGGAAGCCGTGGATTCTCCTCCGGTAGAAGCCAAAAATCTTCCACTATTCATTTCTATATTCTGATTATTTGTTATTACAGTAATGACAAAACTAGCCATTGACTTCTTTCCAATCAATCTCTTCCGTTTTGCCCAAATGAGTCTGTTTCCACGTTTTGCGACAAGACTGGTCGTTGAACATATAAAGCCTATAAAAAATACAATTCATGTGAAGTTGTGATTTGTGATCCCAAATCTCTCCATTTGACCCACTTTGAGCTCTCAATTTCAGCACAGAATCTCCATAAACCATGAACTTGATGAGATGGGCGAGCAGAGAAGATGTGATGGGGGTGGTGTTTGTTCTGTTTTTGGGCCAAGTCGTCTCACTCAATCTCTCTGTCACTAACTTCACAGCCTCTCTTATAGCCAATCTAGGTAACTTATACACAAATTCACAACTACCCAGTTCATTATTTTGTGATTTCTGTCTTGATTTTGGGTTTTTGATTGATTTTGAGATTTGGGTGTGTCTCTGATTGTGTTTTTTTTTGCAGGTGTTAATACCCCTCTCACTCAATCCTTCTTCACTTACTTGTCCCTGGCTTTGGTGTATGCTCCTATTCTGTTGTCGCGGCGACGAGGTCTACTGGTAAGTTACTTCTTCATTTGTGGTTTATAGATCGACCCAGATGTTGTTTCTGTTTCAATTCATTGTTTGATTTGTTAGATTGGTGGAATTTGATCTGGGCGTGTGTCGGTAGTTTGATTTTTGGGGATTTGTGGACCTTAATTGTACTCCCATTTGAGGTAATAGAGCACAAATGTGAATTTCCCCCTTTTTTGTAGGAATCAGATTTCTCTTGCAATTGCAATTTTGTTTACACGTGGTATCTGACGCTAACCGCATATATTAATCGACTCATGGGTACAGTCAGGGTGGCCGTTATAAGTTATAACCCAATTTTTTACATCCACTAGACTCAACTTGAGACCTCGTTTGAGGGGAACTGAGTCCCTTATCACTCGAACTAATGCGTGCGTTGTTGGTATTTCTTGGCTTCTTTACCCTTAATGTGTATAACTTTCTATTAGAATTGCGTTTGAGCTTAAACCACTTCATCGATCTCCCTCATTGTTCAAGTGTATTCAATTTGACAAATTCATAGATTTTTTAAAATAATGGATTTGTGGAATTTGATGGATTTGGAATAACTTCATTCAAATCCATCCAAATCTCATGGGTAGGGGTGAGATTTGATTATGTATTTATGTGTATTTTTCGAATTGAAATCCACCAAAATTCATTAAAATTCACTCAAATCCTAATGTCTTTAAAAATTGAATGCACATTGACTTTTTAAAAATAAATTAAAATCTATCAAAATCCTAATCGAATATCCTTTGGTTTTTTAAAAATCCATTAAAATCCTTTGAAATTCAAATTAAATACACCTTGATTTAAAAATCCTCAAAACTCTTTTAAAATCCTTTCAAATCATCCAATTGAATACACCCTAAGTAGAGAGTGTTTTTCGTTTATGAGAACTTGAGATGCTAAAAATTGAAATAATTCAAAGAGATAGAGGTAGACTAACTTGGGATGTCTTGATTATAAAAGATTTAAGAGATAGCCAAATCAAATAACAGAAACAACGGATCCATATAGCTGATCCCAACTAATTTGGGCCCGATAATGTTTTGTCATTGTTGTGGTTGTTTTCACAGGTTCCTTGGTATTGGTATCTATTCTTAGCCTTCGTTGATGTTCAAGCGAATTTTCTTGGTAAGCAGTGGATGCTTTCCTTGATTACTAATTTAGTTTTTGACTAGTAATATTGTTTTATTCTATTCCAAGACAATTAACAAGTACTTTGGGTGTTTTCAGTCGTCAAGGCATACCAGTACTCATCAATTACTAGTGTGACACTGTTGGATTGTTGTACAACACCGTGGGCTATGATTCTCACTTGGTTCATAATAGGGACTAGATATTCCGTGTGCCAGTTCATCGGCGCAGCTCTATGCGTCGTTGGTCTCGGTTTAGTCGTCTTATCGGACTTGAAACCCGGTGGTTTTGGTAACTCTTCTTCCCTCCTAAAGTAGCAGTTTAACCTCAAGAAAGTGTTTTATATGTTGGTGATCATATTTTTGTTGTTTTGAAGGATACACTTTTACTTTCTTGATTGTCTAAAACACTGCACAATGCGTTGCAGATGCGAAGAATCCCGTTCTAGGAGATGTACTTGTCGTCGCAGGCACATTAGGTTATGCAATAAGCAATGTTGGGCAGGTTTGTCAACCAACAACTTTTTTTTTTTTTTCTTCTTTTACTCTGATCGTTCTTGCTTCATGATTTAGTATCAATCGACATGCAGGAATATTGCGTAAAGAAAAGAGACCGCGTTGAATTCATATCGATGCTAGGAGTTTTCGGGATACTAGTGAGCATATGTCAAATGTATCCTTTTACATGTTTTAGCAATCAGAACTTGATGAAGGTTTGATATTTACTTTCTTTCTGTTAATTGTAAAAGCAATATGGTTCGTCTAATTTTTCTTTCTTTTCTTTAACGGTTAAAGATCGATATTCGAGAGGAAGGATCTGGGATCTGTCAATTGGAGTACAGAAATTGTAAGTAGTTCCTAGATTCCTCATTATGGTTGATCAAATAATTTACCAATTTGATTTCAGCTGTTCTGATTTGCAGGTATTACTCTTTGTTGCATTTGCAGTTTCAACATTCATATTCTACACAATTGTTCCCTTTGTTCTGAGGGTCAGTTGAAGCTTTGTTTTTTCAAAAATATACCGTTAAAATCGGTTTTTCGTCGGCATTAGCTTAGCCTTCTGTAACGGTAATGTTTGCCTCGCAGAACAGCGGAGCTGCGCTGTTTAATCTCTCTCTTCTAACATCAGACTTGTGGGCAGTCCTAATTAGGCTCTTCTTCTACCATCAGCAGGTACATCACTAGTTTTTGTTCACATTGAACTCTCTCAAGGAGTGTGGTTTGTGTGAAGACTGTTTTGATGGAGAGTGAAAGTGTGTTAATCATTTTGTTCAGGCATTTAAGTTGTTGTTGTTGTTGCAGGTCAATTGGCTTTACTACATTTCTTATGTTGTGGTGGCTATTGGGCTTGTCATCTACTCAGTCACGTAAGTGAATTTACAATGCAAGAAATCTCTTAGTCTATATACGTTAGGTTAAATTGATGCTTACATGGTACTTGAATTTGTATGACAGAGGGAACAAGCCAAGTCCCAGTGAAGATATAGAGGATGCAAGTGTTTGCAATCAATACCAAGTTCTCAATCAAGAAAACCCAGATTCCAGAGACGATTTTGCGACGACTTCAAAGGCAACTCCGACATAGCTGCTAGCATTTCATAAGAACAAAGAGATTTACATGAATTTTGTAGTTTCTGGCATTCTAAGATCATGTTAATGGAATGGAAAAATCTGCAACAAGTAATACCGAGTATGAATAGATAAGTGAACCAGCACGCTTTAAAACGGAACATAAGGAAAAGAATTAGTTAGTAGTTGCACACTTCACTTTTACTTCCTTGAGAAACAATTAAATGGAAGCCAATCCCAACTCAACTATTCCAAAATTTTACATCAAAGAGTAGTTTGTGCAATCTTTCCACTTCAGAGAAGCTTAAAATTAGGGATGAATTCAAATCAACGCGTTCGACATACATATAATACCTGAATTCACAGTTGATTGATTGGTTCTTATTCGATTTTCCATCAGCCCTCCTCTCCAAACTCCTTCGTGAATCTCTCGTGGACTTCAAGATCAGCTTTGCTAACAGTTGGCCTCTGTCTTGCGAGCACCTTATCGAAATCTGTTTTTGAGATTGGCGGAGGAAGAATCTGCAAACAGAATAATTGCAATTGAGAGAGAATTCGACTCAAAACTAATACATGAATTAAAAATATATATATATATATATATATATCTGCACTCGCGATGTAGTCAAACCTTTGAAGCAAGGCCTTTTGCTGCCAGCTCTTGCATTGTAGTCTGGACAGATCCGCGTTGCTTAGGACCACAAGGTACCCACATATCCTCTGAAGTCTTAATAAAGAACATTGCGTCCTGTGTTTTGCGAACGGGTTCAAAGAGCACATCTTTTACCTGTCAACGTTAAATCAAACCCGATTTATAAGATATTCAGGATCGGTGTGTTCCGTGGAAATTAGCAAGTCCAAGTTTGGGGTGAAAGAAGTGACAAACAGAAATTGAGACAGAAAGTAGAGCAGCTCACTCACACAAACAGATATATCTGAACCAGAGAACCCCTCGGTCTTTCGAGCTAAGCTCTCATAGTCACTTTCAGTCAAGTTATGGGGCGTATCTCCAAGATGGACCTGCTCAAATCAACCAAGTTCAATGCAAGAGGCGTCAGGATTAAAAAAACCAAAGTACAAGCTATACGACTATGCGAGATCTTGATTGCTAAAATAAAGCATCCTGCAGATGCTACAATAGGAAATATACGAAAAGTGTAAAAATAGGATAAAAAATTGTACCCACCTTGAACATGTGTTGCCTTGCTTTTAGATCAGGTAGAGGAATGTAGATTCGCTTGTCAAATCTTCTCCTGATGGCCTGTTCATAAAAAAATGTAAGACTATAGCAACATATGTGCAACTCAAAATACATAATTAATATCAATCAAAGTCTTTCCCACCTGATCCAAAGCATAAGGAGTATTTGTGGCGGCTAGAACAAGGACTTTCTGATCATTATTTCCTACACCCTGAAAAAGCCTCAGACAAGTTAAAACCATAGAAATTAAAATTAAAGCAACAACAGATAAAGTTCCATAACAGTTGGTTGCACTAAAAAATTAACCATCTAAAAAGGTCAATGAATTAATCAAAAAGCAAAATAGAGGCAAGTAAACAAGAAGGTGAGGTTGCACTATAACATGAACCATCTCAAAATGTCCGTGAATTAGTACAACAGTTAACAGTTAATTTTCTATCTCATGCATGATCTATGTCAAAAGATAAGAATGAAACAACGACAAATAAGCAAGTCTCAACTGCGTGTCAAAATTGCAAAAGAAAATTAACAAAAGAAAGGAAAAAAATGACCTCAGAAAGAAAAATAAATAAAAAACCACCAAATATACCTGCATCTGTACAAGTAGCTCTGTTTTGATCCTCCTTGAAGCTTCACTCTCATTTCCTTCTCCCCGCTGGCCACACAAGGAATCTATTTCATCGACGAAGATGATTGAAGGAGCACTTTCACGAGCCATCTGGAAGAGGTTAGAGACTAACTTTTCACTTTCTCCCATCCACTTTGAAACCAGATCTGATGAAGACACACTGCAAGAAATAAAAACAATGGAAAACTTTTAAATTCATTTTTCTACAAGCTGCAGAGATATGCCACTACTTCATGAAGGAAGCTCACAAAAAAAAATGTACCACATACAAACACATGAACACATGACATGCTAGGAGGCTCACCAATGACAAGTTCAAACTCACCACAAATGATATTTCTCATATTCCAACAAATAATCCGGGAATTCTTGAGAAAGTTATACACTAAAGAGATTTCAGACAACCCCATCAACATTTATGCAGGATGACTGATGGGCACAGTGAGAATGGACAGTCCAAATGTATGGATCCATTGGCTTTTTTTTTTTTGTCAAAGATCCATTGGCATTAATTTTCACTTTCATATTACAATAAATGAGAACAATGAAATTCCAATCACTGTCTAGAGATGCCAGTACATGTATCTAGATAGGTGCTAAGCAAAATGATGAACAAATAAATAAGTACATTAATAAAGATAAAGGCTTCACCAAACATTTGGCGAAGCATAAGCAGGTAAGAGACAAGATCAAATACTTGGCCCAACTTCACAGAAAATCTCCCCATTAACTAGCCAGCTCCAACTTATCATCATTGATATAAAAAACACTCAATTCATAAATGACATTATTTAGTTCAATTAATCCCTGGCTTAATAGAATCAATCTTTTAATCAGAAGTTTAATAGAGTCAATCTGCAGGATTAATAATCCTCATCACCAAAGAACTAATGACTTACAAGGGATTTAGTTCGGTAAAAGAACCCTACTTTGACAGAGTTAATTCAGTAAAAGTGACGAATATATTGTGACCGAAACATAAATATGCCAGAATTAATTTAGCAAATCAAGATCCTACATGCGTCAAGAGAGAAGGTGAAAAAAATAAATTAAGTCATCATTTATTTGAAAATTTTCTAGGATGTAAGCCAGCCTAAAAAGATTTCTACCGAATCATCCTTTAAAATAAAAGAATATGAATTGGGCCTGACAAACTACCTGAAAAACGTTGAGTCTGCTTCTGTTGCGACAGCCTTGGCCAAATAAGACTTTCCAGTTCCAGGAGGACCATATAAAAGAAAAGCTCGCCATGGACGTCTCTTGCCTAGAAGATAAAGAAATCAAGTAAAAGTGTCAAGTACAAGATGACACCAAGCTATGACCTGAAAAAACATTCAAGAGAAAGCTGATAATAAGATGGTTAGAAGGGTAAGGTTTTCTAATATCATCCTTCTCAATATCAGTTTCACTATGAATTGAGCCAAATCATTGTGAAACCTCTAATGGATAAACAAATGATGGTAAGACCAGTCATGAGGTAAGCAATTGATTGGGAAAAAAAATATTGCTCGATGATTCAACTATTTCTCCTACTTCTGGCAAAGCAACTCAATTTTTCCCTTAATGGGAAGGAAGTACACACGCGTCCTTATCCCATTTGATGAAGCCCTATGGCTTGACACTTATTATTTATTTATTTTTATCACAAACCCCTCTGGCTTGACATGACAAGGTCAAGGATAATCTGGGTGACATAGACATGGATATGTTTCCTCAAAAAGGCGAGTAGCTAATCATCTCGTTAAGGGGGAGTGTTGTCCAATTGTTTATGGTTTTACCATGAGAACATTATAATGGGGATTCCCCCACTAACGAGGATGGTGATGGAGAATTTAAATGGGGATGGGGGAAAATTGATTCCCCGCGCGAGGATGGAGAATAAAATATCCCCAAGGGGATCCCCGTGGGAAATCCCGTGGTGATCCCCATATATAGATTTATGATATCTATTAAATATACATATATGCATATATACCATATGATATACTATATATAGGTTTATATATATATATTTTTTTGCACAATATAAGTTTATATTTATATGTATAATTGTATATTAGTATACACAATATTTCACGCTTTCCACCACCAAACTCTAATGATACACATCAAGTATCAAACAAACTCTTATAAATTTAAGAATTTGAAACATCTTTAGTTAAATAAATAAAGTACTTCATTAACCAAACTATATTAACATATTAACTATGTATTTATTAATTCTTAAATGTAGTAGACTAGTAAGAGGGAATAACAACAACAACAAAAAATTAGGTGGGGTCGGTCGGGTACGTGGATCAAACTTTTCCATTATAAAATTAATAATTTATAGCTTGACTAAATCTTTATTGTACTTATTAATACTTAATTATAAAATTATGTTATATAATGTTGTCTGGAAGTAGTGGTTGTGTATGTATGCTTGATACAGATTTTCTTTATGAATATATTTTAGAGTAGATTATTTTATTGTATGACATATGTATTATTCAAATGAAAAATTTCCCTGTGGGGATTCCCGCGAGGAAAATAATATAAATTCCCGTGGGGAATTAAATGGGGAAAAATACTTCCCTACGAGGATTAGACGGGGATGGGGATGGGGATGAATTCCTAAATGGGGATGAGGATGGCATTCCCATCGCCTCCCCATCGACGGCCGCAATTACAAATTTATAACTATATGGCATGAATCTCCTGCTCAATTATCAAAAGTGCTAGAATTTAAAGATCATGCTAGATACATAGACACTATTAAAGATATGTACGATGGAGTAGTAACGAGTGTAAAGACATTTGGAGGAGCTACAAAAGAATTTCCCATTACGATAGGACTACATCAAGGATCGGCTTTAAGCCCATATCTATTTACTTTAGTTATGGATGAATTAACTAGACATATTCAAGAGGATATACCATGGTGTATGCTATTTGCGAGATGATATTGTCTTAGTGGATGAAACTAAAGATGGAGTGAATAGGAAATTAGAACTCGGAGAAATACATTAGAATCTAAAGGCTTTAAGTTGAGTAGGACGAAAAGCGAATACATGCACTTGTGAGTTTGGAAACACTAGACATCGAGATGACGGAGTGGTAAAATTAGGGAAGTAGAAGTACCTAGGGTAAACCACTTTAGATACCTAGGCTCAATCATACAAAATGACGGTAACATTGAAAATGATGTCACACATAGAATCAAGTGGATGGAAGAAATGGCGGAGTGCAACGGGGTGATTGCTGTTGTTGTTGCTTATCTCTAGCTACTATTTATTAAATAATGGTGAATATATTAATAAAATATCTTGCACTAAATCGAGCGCAATGGAAGAGTTTGATCCATATAGCTGACCCCAACTAATTTGAGATCGAGGCTTATGGTTGAACATTAATAAAATATCTAAATTGTGGATGCTAATTTCTTCATCCAACTTCAAAGTTTAACAGTCTGAACTTTTGAATGATTAAAAAAAGCTGCTGAGAAAATCAGGTGGCATTGAATTTAACTTTGAAAAAATAATTCAGTGATGCTTCCAAACTAAACTTACCTACTTCTACATTCCAAATGATAAACTAATACCGAAATTGAAAGAGAAAAGCAATCGACAAAGGGATGCTAACCAGTAAAAAACTGCGGGAATTTGACAGGCAAAATAACCGCCTCCTGCAGCGCCTGCTTGGCGCTCTCAAGCCCCGCGACATCATTCCACTTCACATTGGGCTTTTCCCTTATTATAGCCGAGTCAAGTCCTGCCCTCAGCTTAGACTGCTCCGGGTCCCCCCATCCCCTCCTCCCTCCCCATCTTTAGGCTTCGTCTTTGGCTTCGTAGCAATCGCAGCATCTCCATTCGCCGCAGGCCCGGTCCCTCCATCATCAAGAACCGCCCTGATCTCCTCCGCTCGTCTCAAATACTCCGTAAACTTTTGCGTTATCGCCTCTTTAATCTTTGGATTCTTCTCATACTTCAAATGCGTCTTAAAATACTCCAAAGCATTCATATAAAGCGGAAACGCCTTGGCGTAATTCCCCGCATTATCTTCCTGAACAGCTTGCTTCACGTATTCTATAGCCTGCTCCTTGAAATTGCTATACATCGTCCAATTCGATCGAATTGCATAGAAAATCAAACCCCCAATTCCAAACCAATCACGCAAAACCCTAAATTCCCTTCAAAATCGTCTCTTCTACTCACAAAATCCAATCTTTCCTTCTAATTACGGCTTCCAACTCAATAATTCACTGAAATACGCAAATCACAAACAATTCTACGCGACAGAAACCCTAGAAAGTCAAATTTGAGCCCTTTCGAGGCTCTATCGACTCGGATGAAAACATCAACAATGAATAATCAACAAAGAAGTGAAGAACCCTAAAAAACGATCGAATTACCGGACGAGCGAGAGAAAGATAGAGAGAGAGAGAGTCGGAGATCAGCTCGGAAAATTGGAAACCCTAGAACAGCGATCGCGACGTCAAAGAATCTCAGACTGATAAAAATCGATTTTTTTTTGTTGTTTTGTTTTGTTTTCTAAGTTATATAATCAACGAAGTTTAACAACAAATTTCCAATTAGCAGCGTAAGTACACAATTAGAAATGACCTAATCGTACGGTGCGCACGTCACGTTCATGGCCTTCTATTTTATTTTTTATTTTTATTTTTTGACAAGCATGGCCTTCTATTTTGAGAACTCCTCCTATTTTGATTCCAATTTTCGCAAGCACTCATAAGGAAGGTTTTTTTTTTTTTTTTGGGTATATAAGAGTACCATTTAGCGGCAAAAATATGATCCATTATTTCAAATGATTTGTAATTATATCACCTTTCTGAACTTTGTGATCGGTGAATAATCAACAGTCGGATCAGCAACTCCAAACTTGCACGTACCTTATGTGGTCTCATGTATCAAAACGTGACTTGAGTTTTATTGGGTGTATCGTGTACAAAAGAATTTGTTGTCTAAAAAGTGGTATAATTGTAAATTATTTGAGATGAGTGGTAAAAATGTCAATCTTATTAAAAGTACTTTAAATGCGCAGAAGCTTTGTGCGATACATCGATGCAATAATTAAGAGTCACAATCAAGGCATGTCAAATTGGCATGCTCATATAGAAATTTCTTGATCATCACGTAGATTAAAACTTAAAATTAATTGTTCTAATAAAAGTACATTAACTTTTTAATTCTAGTCTTTTTTTGCCGATTAATTATACTTTTTTTTAAAGAATGTCTAGCTGCCATAATTTGGTTTTGAAAAACTGTAAGCATCGGAAAATTTTGAAAAAATCTATGACAGTTCAGTTTATTCTCTAACATATATCTGAAACACGATAGTACATAAATACTATTAGACTCATCATAATAAAAAATAAGCTTTCAATAGGAAAGGCAATCCAAATCATTATTTTGATTCAAATTAGTGATTTTTTTTTTTCGGTACAAGATTAAATTTAGTGATTGAGTGTTTGGAGGTCGAAACTTACTCTTTTTGTAGCTAGATTTCTCAAGTTCTAATCTTATATATTAAGAAAATTTAATGACTACTCAGATAGTTGGGACAGTCCATATGGTTGGGTTTCAACAATCAGTTTTGTTGAGTTTGTTTCTGCATGTAAAGAGGAGAGGCCCATGTCAATTCAACAATGTCACAATTCACAAGTTTCAACCAAATCCATTACATGAAAAAGTGGGTGCAATGCCTAACAATTAATACTATTCCATTGGCATTTGCTGTTATAATATAGTACTACATAAAACCTATATAAATGTGTTCTCTGACGTAAGTATCTAGTCATATACAAATCCGTATATAATGGTATTGGAACAACAATTAACAAGGCTTATCTCGGATTAGTTGAAGCCATCTACACTAATCACATTATTTCGCCTCGTTTGATTTAATGAAGTTGATGTGTGATAGATTTCAAAGAAGAGACTAATAATTGTATTAATGTGTGCTAATCGAGTACAATATAGTGCTCTTATTTATAGAGCTGAACAAATCATAAAATACGGAAAGCTATCAAAACTACATAAATATCAAAATATATAAACTTTCTAAATACCTAAACTATGAAATATAACAACTTCTATAATTTCCTTAACAATGTGTTTTCATAATCTTAAATCATTTTAGTCCATACATCCTAAATTATTTCTAAGTGTATGTGTAAGCAGTCGACTTTTTCTTATTAGAAATGTAAATCTGGACTGATTGATCCAATAATAGGGGTAAGCTTTGGATTGTGCGGGTAAGGCACACAATCCCATGTTTAATTCTCTGTTGTGTTAAAATTGTTCAAAGCCTCGTTAGAATTAACCGGTTCATCTGAACATACACGGATATAAAAAATAAAATAAAATAATAGAGAAATGCTCCTTGTTCTATATATATATATATCTCGAGACACTTGTAGGCCAAGGAGTACACTAGGAGGCATATCTCCATGTGCCTTTGATGTATTTTAGGCCGTTGGGCCATTGTTGCATAGAAATGCAATAATCAAACTAACTAAAATTGTTAAATAGATAAGTTCGAGAGTCCAAACATTGTTGAGAACGTGGTCTCTCTTTTTAAACAAAGAGAGGCAACTCAGAATCACGTGGAATGGAAAATGAGACAAAATCAAACAATTGAAATTAATTCAATCCAATATACATTGTGTATTATATACGACTCCTTCATCTATGCACGTTTCCGTTTGACAAACTAGCAGCTTTTTTTTTTTATTATAAGATCAAATTAAGGCGAAGTGTATATAAATGTTTGAAACAAAAAGAAAGAAAAGCTACTTTTACTTAACGATGAATGGAACAACAAAAGGAAATCTTTTCACATGGGAAATGATAGAGTTATCCACTTTTTTATTATTACTTGTAATAACATGTGTTTGAATATGTTTCAGCTCGTCCTTAATTTGATTCAACTAATTTTTATAGTAATTAATCGATGCTCGAACCCAATAACTTAGGGAAAAAAAAATATAATTTGAATACGTACCAAACATCGAACTCGTGACATCTGTCTCGATCTGAGCTTTAGTGTTTTTTCTTTGTCACTACACTAGCCTTTGAAGGAAGAGTAACCAACTTTGAACACTATCAAATTAACATCAATCGAATGGATTTGCATGAGTCGCGTGATAAACCTAGAGATATGTGCGTGCATCACATCGGGACAACATGCACATGCACATTAGGTGTCGATTTAATTGTGTCAAAAGTGTATTAGAAAATTATTTTTCCTTTCATATAATATTCTATATATTAATATCATTTCAAACATATTATTCACACTGAATTTATACTTTTAAAAGTTAACTCTACTTTTTACGTTTTACTATTAAAATGTTAGTCAAGTACCAAGAGACTCAATTCTCTTTAAGCAAGACTTCGTAAATGTAAAAGTCTAGAGCCGGGGCACCTTCATATGAGGATTCGACGAGTATATAGATTAGTCGATTCGGTTGGTAAAAAAAAAATAAAAAGAAAAAGAAAACAAATACGGACATGTGTCGAGGAATGATTGGGCGGCGAGAACCTATGCATTTTCGTTACATTTTCTTTGCTTGGTCAAAAAAGTGACGCGACAGTGACAAAGCCGAGCACCTTTTCTTCGTATATTCATTCATTCATTCACTCATAAAGTTGCACATCGTACCCTTCATTGTTTAGATAAAGCCCTGTTTGGACATTGTTTCAAAAATCTATTTATACTCGCCTTCTCGTTCTTCTTGTTCAACACAATTCAATCACATATACTCAGAGAGAGACAGAGAGAGAGACAGAGAGCGAGAGAGATGGCGATTTCCCATGTTGGTGGAGACGTAGACGGTGACGGCAAGCCCTGTTCGATCTCCGCTGATCCCGAGAAGGTCATCATTGACACGGATCCCGGAATCGGTACCTTTGAATCTCTCCTGGAACTGTACAGATTTGGAGATTCTGTACAATTTTTTTTTTTTTTTGCTCTTTTTGGGATTCAAGTTTGGATTTTGATTTATGGGTTTTGGAGTTCTGTGTGGAATTCTAAATGGGGTTTAATTAAACTATAAATTGCTTTATGTGGTCTGTTTGTTACTTAAATTGGGTTTCTTGAAAATTGGATTTTGGGGGTTCGAAGATGAGGTTTTGACCAGAATTCAATTCAAGTAACTGAAGATTTGATGCTGAAATTGTAATTCGCAAATGTGGTTTTGCAGTTTATGCTATTGATTTTTTTTTTTTGGGTCTAAACCATCCGGTATACTATGAATTCACCTCGAGTCGCGCACTATATAGGTTGTAGGAGCTCCCGACATTTGTATTTCCATTGCCAGGACTCGAACTCGAGTCACTAGTTAAGGGCAACAGATCGCTTCCAGTTGTACCAACCAACCATTGGTTTATGCTATTGATTTTACGTACAACTTGTTTGAGTTGTAGATTGTGTTTTTATATCAAAACTTGCTGATCAAAATAAGCTAGAAAGGTGAAGCATAGGAAATGTTTTATGTGGATTTGTGTTTTTGATAGATCTAATTTTGTTGACATCGTGTTGAATCTTTGAGAAAAATATGTGGTATTTTTATTTACATGCATTTCCTCTCTCATGTCGAGCAAAATGAAAAAGTTTGATCCATGTAGCCGACCCCAATTAATTTGGGACTGAGGCTATGTTGTTGTTGTTGTATTTCCTCCCTCATGTTCATTTGTTAGATATATGTTTTGATAAGATCTTGGATGCTTTTTTGCAGATGACAGTATGGCAATTTTTATGGCGTTTCAATCACCCGAGATTGAGGTTATAGGATTGACTACTATATTTGGCAACGTTGCAACGAAAGACGCCACTCGCAACGCCTTGCTTCTGGTACGTATGCATTCGTCACCATAAATAATGTTTTTCATTCATAATTCGCTCCGGTGTTAGTTTTTCGTATGTCCCTCTTTTACATTTTGCTACTTAGTTAAGATTGAGATTTTGGAATGTATTCATCATCTATTACTATTTTGCATTGCGTAAAAGGATAGTGTGAGATTGCAGAGCGGCCTGATGTTCCAGTGGCAGAGGGAAGCTATGAGCCTCTTAAGGTACTTTGTAGATCTTCTTAATATTTTTCTTATGATATTGTTTTCAAGATCTATTGTTCTCGAATTTTATCTGGAGTTTGTTATATTTTTATTGACAAGCTAATGCTCATGAATCCATGATTTATTTGATCTTTTTCAATGCGAGTTTCTTCTGAGTTTTGGTATGCTAGCTTTTTAAATTGTTATCTTGTTCGTTGAAAGGAAACGGAAGAAGGAACAAAAAACATTGTCAAGTCGTTTGCAACTATGTGTGATCCTCACGAGTCGCGAGTCTTGTTTTCTATATATTTGCAACACTACAGCTTTGTCCAAATACTGCCATTTTTATTCAGTTTGGAATAGGCCATTTGGTTTAGCTTTTGTTTATGTTGGATCAGCCTTATATTGGCTTCTTCATAACTCGTTTTGTCCGGTTATGTTTTGTAGTGGTTTTGTTTTTCGTTTGTAAAATTATTGTGTTGATTCAATTTATGAAATTATGGAACAGAGAGGCGAGCCTCGTGTTGCCGACTTTGTTCACGGTTCTGATGGGCTGGGAAACATATCTTTACCTCCTCCAAAGGGAAGTAAAGCAGATAAGACCGCTGCAGAATTTTTAGTTGAGAAAGCTTCACAATATCCTGGTGAAGTCTCTATCCTTGCACTGGGACCACTAACAAATTTAGCTTTGGTAATTTAAATTCCCTTAAAACTTTTCCTCCCAACTTCGTTCTCTTCATATTTCACAATTGTGTCACGAAACTCATGCATACGCGTTTTTGTTTTGTCAGGCAATCAAAAGTGATTCAACTTTTGCAAGTAATGTCAAAAAGATTGTCGTACTTGGTGGTGCTTTCTTTGCTCTGGGAAACGTTAATCCTGCTGCTGAGGCAAATGTAATTAGTGATTTTGCTATTTTCATGTTTTGTCGTCTTATTTAGGTGAATATAGCTTCTGTGCCATTTTCGGGTCTCCTTTGTTCCCAAGACTATTAAAACATCTGAAGTACTTGATTTGTTTTGGTTGATGTAGAAGAGCTTCTGTAGTATTAGTGTTGCTGTATGAATCATCTAATAAGTTGCTTTAGAAGAAACTACTAGAACTGCAGTCCGTTTTGCTCGGATACTTGGTATAGGGCAGTGATTGCAAGGCAACGTCCAAGCATAAACTAGGCGTTTTGAGGCAAAACCGCCGCCTAGGCCAGGGAAATCGCCTCGGGATCGCTTGGCACGTTGTAATCCTTGGTTTAGAGGCCTTAAATTTATTTCATTTGCATTTACTGGGTTATTGTTGTGCTTTTGTTTGACTAGGGCTATGATATCTTTGATGATTATGGTTGCTTCCAAACTTGTAGATATATGGGGACCCAGAGGCAGCAGATGTGGTCTTCACTAGTGGAGCAAATATAGTTGTTGTTGGCATAAACATCACCACCCAAGTCAAATTGACAGGTTAAACACAAATTTCTTATATATTTGGAACTAAAACAAATTTCTTTGTTAAGCTACATGAATTTGGTTTCGAAATATAACTACTACTGCCTTTTGTTTCAGATGAAGACCTTGCCGAATTAAGGGAGTCGAAAGGACGACATGCTCAATTATTAAGCGACATGTGCAAGTTCTATAGAGACTGGCATGTGAAGTCGGATGGTCTCCACGGTAAAGCTACATCGTTATCTTTGAAAATGATCGTTTCTTTCCTTTCAAAGTCCTTGAACTGTATCATTTTAATAGAAGGGAATAGAAAACCATTTTGCTAGAATTACTGACTCCAGTTAGGTTGTTTATTTCAGGGATTTTCCTCCATGACCCCGTTAGTTTTGTTGCGCTAGTCCGACCCGATCTCTTTAGTTACAAGAAGGGAGTTGTGCGAGTTGAGACGCACAAGGCATCTGCGTTGGACATACACTCATGGACCAAGGACTCAAAAAGTATGTCTGTTATCTGTCGAAGCCCCTCTTACTGATGGTCTTAGACTCTTAATTTTCTGCTTTTCGAGTAACAGTCTCAACTAAATGTTTTGGTGCAGATGGAATTCAAACAATCCTTGGTCAGAGTATTCTCCAGTTTCAGTTGCTTGGACAGTTGATGTCGACCAAGTTGTCGCACACGTTAAGAAGCTCCTAATGAAACCTTGAATGTGAAAGCTGAACATGCGAAAATATATGCTTCGAAAAGAGGAACGATGGATACTGAAGGTTCATTCGTCCCCCATTACTATTTCATGTACCATGCTGATAGAATGTAATTAGAGGCTTATATTTCTGACAAAAGAATTGGGGGCATATGTTGAGACATTGAACTCATTGTCCATGAATCTCATGAATAATCACAAGTCAATTTAATCATATTGAACAAGTTAAAACATACTTTCATTTATTCTTTCTTGAATTCAAGTTCTATTATATGACACTTGCATTGCATGTAATGAAAGAGTTTTGAGCTTCACTGAATCAACATATATGAATCGATGGCATTTCGCCTTCCATTCTTGTTTACATTATGTTGCATAAGCCTGCAATTTGCACTTTCCTGCTTACATGAAGCCTCCCCTATGTCCTCTGCTTCCGAAAGCTTAGCGAGTCAGTCCTTTCAATCCTCGGGTTCTATTTGCTTTTCCTTGGATTCATTCGATTCGACCTCCATGAACGCCATAAGAACTCTCTGCTAGCGTCCAACACGCTTTAAGCAGAAGATAACTGAGGTTCTTCGCAATTAAATGCGAAGGGGTTGCATTGCTTCCATGATCCGCTTCGAATTGATCCTTCGTAAGCTTTGTACTGTTGATTTGAGTGATGCATGTTCCTTCTTCCCATCTCCTTGATATCACCAGTATTCTCCACAAGAACAAGACCCTTCTTTGAAATGATGGAAGCGATTCGAATCTCTCACAATGATTTCCCTCCCCTCCATGCTAGAAATTAACTTGATCACTGTATGACAGTCACCACAAACCCTTAGGTTCTTCACAATCTGAAGAGGAGTCCCAGGAGGTGTGGCTATTAGTCCGAAAGCAATCGCCAACCTCTCACTGTGTTGAGAAAGTATGGCTTCCTTATGTTCATCTTCTACGTCGTGAAGCACAAAACTTGTATCGGGGCAGTACCCGGAATCTTTCAATCGAATATTTAGGTCCTGTAGTTTTGCATAGATCTTCTCTGACATAGGATGCGATCGATCCGCGGCCTTGAAAGAATGTGTTTTGTTCTTAAGTTCAATCCAACTATATCCAACTTCTTTCTTCACATTCCTTCCATCCATCAACTTCCTCACTTTAGCTTTCTCTTCCCATTTCCCAGCAGCTGAGTATATGTTTGATAGCAGCACATAAGCTGCAGAATCTTGTGGCTCAAGTGAAATGAGCTTTTCTCCTGCAAGCTTCCCTAGCTCGACGTTTAGGTGAACCCTGCAAGCGCCCAAGAGGGTTCGCCAGACGGTTGCGCCTGCTGGGAATGGCATCCCTTTTATTAGCTCCATTGCTTCCTCGAGTCTCCCTGCTCGACTATAGAGATCCACCATGCACGCATAGAGTTCCATCGTCGGATCTATTTGATGATCTTTGATCATTGAATCAAAGTAGTTTCTTCCTTCGTCGACTAACCCTGCATGTGTACAAGCAGTGATGACGCCGATGAAGGTAATGTCGTCAATTCGTAGCCTTTGACTTTGCAGTTCATTGAAAACCTCAAGAGCCTTTCTACCATAACCATGCTGGGCATAGCAAGAAATCATTGAATTCCATGAGACCAAGTCCCTATCAGTTTGTCTCCTGAACACTTTATGAGCATTTTCGACACTTCCTCTCTTCGCATACATGGTAACTAGCGCGCTACTTACGCATAAAGCATTGCTGAATCCGCACTTGATGGAGCTCCCATGACATTGCCTTCCCTGTTCAACAGATGCCATGGGTCCTGCAGATGCATTTATGATGCTAGAGAAAGTGAACTCGTTCGGTTTAAACCCGCCTTTGAGCATCTCTCTGAAAAGCTGAACAGCTCCGTCGGGGTCTCCAATTTGAGCATATCCAGCAAGCATTGCAGACCATGCCACAATGTCCTTCTCGTCGATCAGTCTGAAAACTATCGCGGCATCGTTCATGTTTCCAAGCTTCACATAGGCAATCAGCAATGCAGTTCCTACTGAAGGAGAGTTATCATAAGCAGTTTTAATGACCTGGGCATGGATTTGCAAAGGTGAGATTGCAGAAAAAGCTGTTAGAATTGTTGAATATGTGAAGTGGTTTGGCCTCACACCTTCCCTGCTCATTCGGCGAAAGAGATGCAATGCTTGTTCGATACTACCGTTTTGCATTTGCCCGCTGATCATAGCTGTCCATGACACCACATTCTGCAATCCATCCATCGAAGAAAACATGCCGAACGCATCATCCATCTCGCCGCACTTGCTATACGCTACCACAAACGCAGTTCTAATACTATGATCATACTCGAATCCAATCTTCAAAACTCGACAATGTAGCTGCCTCGCAAGACCCAGTTCTCTAAGGTTAATACACAACTTAATAGCAGTGGCGAAAATCGGTCGACTCAACTTCACGCCGGCTAGTCTCATCCGACGAAACAACCGCAGCGCTTCCACATCGAAACCATTAAGCACTAACCCTGCAATCATTCCATTCCAAGTAACTGCATCCTTATTATCCATACTCTCAAACACCAACATAGACTCCCCAACCAAACCTGACTTAGCATACATACTAATCAAGGAATTCACTACAAACGTAGTCGATTCGAACCCGAGTTTGATTATCTGCCCATGAGCTTGATTGCCCTTCTCCGCCGCACCATCAGCGGCCGCCAAAGCCGCGAGAACACCGGCAAAAGTATAGGGGTTTGGCTTAATCCCCTCCACTTGCATTCCACAAAACACCTCCAAAGACTCCTCAACCATCCCATTTTGAGTGTACCCAACAAGCAATGAAGTCCAAGACACCACATTTCTGTCAGGCATTTCATCAAACACTTTTTTTCCTTCATCAACCCAACCACTCTTCATATACATATCAACCAAAGAAGTCCCAACACCCACATCAACCTCTTCTCTCTTCTTGACACACAGAGAGTGCACACCTCTCCCAAAAACTTGATCACCCAAGCAAGCACAGGCCTTGAGAACTGATGACAGATCAGGCCCTTCAATGGGCATGCCAGAGCCATGAATCTCCACAAAGAGGTGGAGAGCTTCATTGTTGAAGCCATTTCTGGTGTATTCTGAGATGGGTTTGTTGTTTAACTGATATGGGTCTCTTTGGGGCATTTCTTCAAACAGTTTGTGTGCATGAGAAGTGGTGCATTGTTTGGTGTAGAGTGAATAGTTGAGGGCACAAATGGGTTTCAGTGGATTGTGGATTTGTGTTTCTTTGAGCTTCCAAACAGGCCTCAAAATCATGGTCTGTGTTGTGGAGCTTTGGTGTGGGAGAGACAACTGAAGAGATTAATTTGGGTGGTCAATGGTCAAGGCTATAGGTCAACGGGACTTTGACCCAGTTCAAAATTTCTGCATCACTGCCTCTATGTATGTGCATAAAAAAGGTACGGCTAGTGCGTTAAAGTGGTTCGGCACTTAAGCGGCTCAAAAGAATGTCTGAGTTTGAGACTCCACGTTGGGAGAGTTTTACCTCTTACTAAGTCTTCCCGACTCGAGCCCTGAGTAGTTAGTTAATTCTGAATATCGATTAGTGTAGATCGAAAGGAAGACTACAACTTTGTAACTTGGGAACACCATTTAACAATAAGACAATTGTGCGTGCGCATCTTTTTTTTGAATCCAGTATTCCCACAAAGGGTCGATCAGACAATTCAACTCATGACCCGAGAGAAATCTATGTATTTAGTGTCGAATTGAAAATTCAATCCTTATGATCTCTAGACACACAAAACAAAAAAAGAAAGAAATGAGAGTGAAGTTCTTTCATAGTTAAAGATGCAATTATTGCATTGAAAAAGCAATGGCATTCAGACAGAAGAACTGAAGAACTGAAGAGACTGTTAGTATCATACAAAAACAGATGCCCTAAGTATGATGAAGCTAACAAAAAAACCACCAAAGCTATTACACATTCAAACATATAGATTACTATAACTACTCACAGGCAGCTCTGAAGTGGAGCAAGGCATTGATAACAATACAAAGCTTTCAAAAGGCTCATGCAGCGCCAATATCGATATGATTAAGCAAACTGAAAGCCTTCAATTAGATCCAACTAAAACCTTAATTATCAAGGTTCGGGGTTTGCAGTCGATGGCGTCGGCGGAGCATTAGCTTGATCAGCTGCAGGCGGGGGAGACTCCAATGAATCCGCCACTGTTAATAAGCTGGGATCCTCTTGGTCTTTCGCAGTAACGGGTACATCAACTTGATCTTTCGCAGTGAAGTTATTACTCACTGCTTGATCTGTGTTAGTCTCGTTATTTTCGTACTCCGAGAGGAGATTTACGAACTCATTCAGCAATCTCTGGACTTTCCTATTTGACGCGATTGCGGGAAGGATGTCTTCCCTTAGAAGTTTGTGCTTTTTCATTCCCTGCGCGACAAGCCGGGTTAATACGAGTATCACATATGTCTTGCAGGCAAACAAAAGATAAGACAGTAAGCTGTAAGCGCGAAATGCCTTACGAGCACATATGGATCCCATGCTTTGTTTCCAGTATCTGAAGGAGTTGATTCAGTCATCCCCGTCGGAGGGCCAAGAAATCCTTCACAGACTTCTCGTAATCGGGATTCATCTGCTTCTCTGCAGGAACAAATTCGACAGCAAAATTATGGACGAAATAAAGGTCTTCTCTGCAATGAATTCACTATTATATCTAGAGAACTAACACAACGATTTTATAGGCACATCAATCCCTTCGACTACATTTAGACAACGGTAAGGTATTGATTCAAAATTTCGACACTACTGACTTTTGGAGGATGCTTCCTATCCTACATCTCGACAGTAGATCGTAAGAGGGATTGAACACAAGGAACTAACCTCGCAAGGAATCGTACGTAAGAGAGGAGGCATTGGCGGTATTCGTTGGGGGACATCAATGCCAATGAAGATGCAAGCTGGGACTCCAAATGAGCTCGTGTCTGCACCTGATCATCGGTCAACCTGACTCAAGGAAATCGTAGCTTAAATTCGAAGGTATAGTAAGGATGAGGAAGAATCGTTTCATGACAGTATTATAGAACTGTGAAATATAATTTACCGGCTCCAACTTGGTTTTCTTGCTGAAAACTTGCCAACATCGACTTGCAACCCAGCCAGTTCACCATTATGAATTGAACCCAAGTTCCAGGAGCTTGAAATGTTCGACGCGGGAAAGCAATCATCTGCAATCCTCAGCCAACACATCAAACTCATGTCAAAAAGGAATGCATGGCGAGTAGCCAAAACGACAAGAGGCGAACCCGACTTTGAGAACCTTGCAGCTATAACTTTAATAGTCCCTGGAAATAGAACAAATAATAGGCATCAACTTCCAATATAAATGTTTATTCAACTTAAATCAATATGCGCAAAGTTCCTGAGTTTAAAAACCAAATAAGACACCTGTCAGAAAAAAAAAAAAAAAAAAAAAAGCCAGCACATGATTTAGCTTCCATTTGCTTATACCTGCATCTCTAGAAGCTGAGTTCTGTCCAGGAGTGACCAAAGGAGTCAATGAATCGCGCAGAAGACAGGTCCTGTTGGATAGATCCCATACATATATCGAACCCTTCATCGTCACCAACAGCAACTTCCAGCACTCGTCACAATCAATGAAGATTGCAGCAGAACCCATCATAATGGTAGGCATTGCCCGTCTTCCACATTTGGTGTAAACCTATCCAAGGGCAAAGATTGAAGAACCCCTAAGTTTTCACAACAATGATAACAAGCACAACAACAATAGTTAACGCCGTTTTCCATTCTCCCCTATATTTTCATTTCTAAGGGAATTTACTAAATCAACATAAAAATGTAATCCCATACTTTAATCAAAATGGAGGATTTGGTTGGCTAAAAAAGTAGAGGTTAGAGGTTCTACTGATACTAATACAGATTACGAAATCCAAACTACATCCCTACCCTCCGCCCGTAATAATGTAATATATAAGTTGACAAATGAAATCCCAAATATTACCTGTAGACAGCCGTCTTCACATCCAACGGCCCAAAAATTGGCATTTCCAGCCAATACAGTTACCTTTCCAGAAATTCTATCAGACCATAGAGTCTGAGTCCCTTTTCTGCAAGTAATCTCAGTCTCCCTTCCTCTAATTGTATTAGCCACTCCAACCACATCATTAACAGACCATTCAACAGGGTGAGCTTCTAAGCAAACTGGAGCGCTATCGTCCATTCCCTTAGTACCAAATACCCTAATCAGAAGACCAGAACTGCAAGCAGACGGACCATCCGACGACTTTGCAATCCCTGAATGCTCTACAGTAATTCTACCATCTGTACCAGCAGCAGTCGGGACCTTCTCAATGACCAAGCTATCACTAACAGCCGCCCTAGCAGTGGCCCCTGATCGGCCTTTTTCTCCACAGTTATTGCACTTCCCTCTACTCACTTCGG
Organism: Stephania yunnanensis; assembly: GCA_039657365.1. Taxonomy (NCBI): domain Eukaryota; kingdom Viridiplantae; phylum Streptophyta; class Magnoliopsida; order Ranunculales; family Menispermaceae; genus Stephania; species Stephania yunnanensis. Next base: position 72,547,105 of record CM077580.1, read on the forward strand.
ACCCAGTGTTATATGGTCTATTAACAACTTCTTTGACACTGCCACCCGCAGGTGCTTCCTTACCGTAATCCTTCTGGATTTTTGAGCTATGAGAAACGAAGTCAAGTGCTCCACCAGTTATACTTTCTTGATGAACTGGAACCCCAACAGCCTCAGGAATAATTCTCTTTCGGCCATCAGGCCGTCTATACTCTCTTTGCTTCACGGGACTGGAAATTCGTGTAGTAGCCGTCGCCTTATTTGACCCATCAGCAGTTATTCCTTCATTCTTCTTCCCATCTTCGCCTTGAGGCTCGGGAACCTTTACAATTGACTGACTCAAATTAGGTTGCGCAGATTCCCTAGAAGGCTTTATAGGCATCTGGCTCTGTGGGACACCAGAAGATAGTTTTTTGTTACTTGACTGTTTTGCTGATGCTGCTTCCAGTAATAACTGTGCTGGGCTTTCGGCTAGATTTGTCTGTCTCCCTCTGACATCACCATAACGGTTTTTCTTCAATTCTTCCAACTCTAAATCACTTAATCTGTGCCCAAGTTCTTTTGCCTCAAAATGGAAAGTCGACACTGTCCCATCCAACGAGCAGGCAAAAAGAGAATATCCATCCGGACTCCTGATGCAGGCAAAATAGAACACATTATTTCAAATCCCAAGATAGGAGAAGAACAAACAATGATAGATATTATCTATATACCAGGATAGATCAACAACACTTTGACTAAAGAAATGCTTGGCCACAAAGAGAGGACGGGCACTAGCGGTTGTCCACACAGTAATTGTCCGATCCTGACTCCCAATTGCAATCACATTGTATGGCAGTGACTCTTTAGCTGAAGACTTGGAGGATCCATTAGACCACCCTACAGTCGCAGCTTTTACTTCCTGGCCATTAGAGAAGTTCTTTCTGAACATCGAATGGTTAAATTTAACTACAATAACCGGTGCATTGTGTCCTAAGAAGTCAAAAGTGGCAGACCATTCCCCTCTTTCCAGCACAGGAGCAGAATGCCTAGGTTTCTGAAAACCATGAGTAGTGGTGATAAAATGTCCGCAAGGTGACCAACCAAGCCGTCTGAAGAAGGTTGACCCGAGCTGAAAAAATCACTCGCGCATTAGATATACAAAGAGATCAGTAAAAGAAAGTAGATTAACAAAGTCGTTAAGACATACAGATTTCGCCCAATGCCCTTCTGTCCGGTGCACAAGACTCCAATCGCTTGTTCGCCAAATAATTACCGTTTTGTCATCTGACTGGCTAGCTATAAAAGACCCAATGGGATCCCATGTAACACCTTTAACCAGGCTCGTATGACCCCTCAGAACAGCAGTGCAAATGCCATTACTCGTGTTCCAAATATGAACAGTGTTGTCCAAACTCCCACTAGCCAATACAGAGTCATCTGGAGACCAATTAAGATCCACCTACTTCAGGCATGGAAAAAATGAAGACTCGATTAGAAGCTTCTGGAAACGGTGATTACGAGAAATGGAATAGGTCGAGAACAAGAAATTAAGTTACCACATCCGCAGTGTGCCCTCTCAAAGTCATTGTTACTTTCCAATTCTCAACATCTGGAGGTTCTCCACTACCAAACTCAGTGGTGCCTGACCCAGGTTTCCTCTCATGAATCAGAATAACCTGATCATCAGACCCTGATGCAAGATAACGGCCATGCTTAGCCCATCTAACACAGTTAACTGAGCCAAAATGGTCACGCAGGGTCGCCAGCACTTTCTGGGTAGACGGGTCATTTTCTGGATCCCTTGCGACACATTTCAAGTTCCATATCCGAACCTGTGAACAATGAATGTCACATACAAAGATTATCGCAAAACTCATAGAAACAAAAGTTGGACTCTTTACTTGACAAACATCCACTACATATGCCTCAGTGTAGGTACGAATGTCTTTTACGCCGACCCTAAACCTTTATTTTCAGGATGGACATTTAGCTAACTTATAACATCATAAAGCCACATGTCAATTTCTATTCTGCATTAGCTCCTAATACTAAATGAACGGTTTCGACATAAAACAATTGCAAGCAATGACTCCCTTGTTCAATGTTCTTGAATCAAATGCAATGAACCTCAATTATCCATTCTAACGTTCAGAAACTTCAATAGCACCTCTTCGAAAGACTATTGCTTAGCATTTCGGCCTGAAATGCCATAAAGAGAGCGGCATTTCATAATTTAAGGCATGAATAGGTTTTTGAAGCACCAACAAGTACAATTCATCACCAAAGAACTATCTCATAAAGCGAAGTATCCAAACACAATTGAACTAAAAACACTGAAAAACACACACACACACACACACACAAAAATTCAAGCATCAGAAGCTTAACTTCAATCAAGTCAAGAACAAACAACAAGTTCAATGGCCCAAAAACCAAAATTGAAAACTAAGAAACCCAGATGAGAAAACACTCAAAAACACTAATTCAAGCATCAAAAGCTAAACTTCAATCAAGTGAAGAACACACAACAACTTCAATGGCCCCCAAAACCAAAATTGGGAACTACCCATTTGAATTCAAGCACAAACAAAGAAACCCAGATGAGAATAACACTTAAAAACACAAAAACTCAAGCATCAAAAGCCAAACATCAAGAATATGAAGAACAAAGAACAACTTCAATGTCACCAAAAACCGAAATTGGGAACTACCCATTTGAATTCAAGCACAAACAAAGAAACCCAGATGAGAAAAAACCCACCTTGTGATCTCCACCGCCCGTCGCGAACCGAAGCCCGCCCGGTTGAATGTCGATCGAGAAAATCTGCATTCCTTCATGTCTGACCCAATTGGGCTTTTCCGCAATCATGCCTCCTCCTCCGCTTCTCTAAACCCCCAAAATCCAATCTTTCAGCATACTAGACCACTAAAACCTTCAAATCAGCACAAAAAACTCAAGCCCTAGATCGATTGGAGAGCAGAAACCCAGAAAAAAGAGACCTTTTTGCTATTAGGGCATCAGAAACCAAACCCTAGAAACCAAAATCGGAGCCCCTTTTGGGGCTTCTCGTTCAAATTTGAATTGGTCTTATGTGAAGAAACTGGGTTCAAAGAGTGGGAAAAGAAAGGAAAAGAAAATATTGAAAAAAAAAAAAAAAAAAAAAAAAAAAAAAACAGTGTGGGAGAGTGAGAGACTAATTTTATGGTCTCTCTGTGATAGATGTGAATCTGTGATGGAGTTTTGGATTAATTGTAGAGAAAGAAAATAGGAGCAATTTTGGGTACCCTAGTTTTATTTTTAATTATTTTTTAAAATGTTAAAAGAAAATGTTACGAGTAACAACACGCAGCTCACTCAACTGTTATAAGGCCCATCAAAATGATTTTCTATTTGTTTTGTTAATCTTTTATTTTTTAAGATTTTTTTTTTTTTTTTTTTGTGTTGTTGTACCTGACAGCCAATGACTTTCTGCACTAACAGTCAATTAAATGTCAGTATTGAGTCAATTACGTGAGGTTGTTGCGTGCTTAACATTCTTTATACTAATTTGGAATGGAAGTGTTGTATCATCTACCATGAACGAGTTGTTGAACTAATTCGGAAGTAAGGTTTATGTTGTTGTATGGTTGTTGTATCATGCATATCCTCGCAGCTTACAATGTGGAATAAGTGTTCCAATTAAATTATAATAAAGTAATTTTATATGATTTTTATAGACTAGTTTTATTTAGTTAATCATTTTAAATGGAGCTGACTTTTTTGATTTAATGTCACTTTTGTTTTGTTGTTGTTGTTGTTGTTGTTATCAATTATTTCATATATGCACATGTATTCACTGTTCTTTTTTCCTTTTTTTTTTTCGACTTCGTGGCATTTGCCTATTGAATGTTAGTAGTTGCATGAGTCAATCCAACTTTACATTTCACATTTAATGTTCATAACGAGGAGGATTTGATAAGCAGAAATCAAGTTCTCCAATTTTATTTTATTTTTTGGTGAATCCAGTATCTTTTTTAAGCCCAATTCCAAACGGTTTGATTTTCTAGATAAAAAACAAATAAATAAATACTTGATGTTTTTAATAGATATTTACAAGTTCTAACAAGCAAACTACATCGGCCTCTGTGGCGAAAAGCAGAGAAAAAGATAATCAAAGATAAATTATATGGGCACAACTGCACCACAATGAAGACAAAAAGCTAATAATTGAGAACCACAACCATTATACCTGGGACAACTACCCGTAAAATAGGGACAACAACTTTTATTGAAAACAAACAACACGAAACTTTGATGGCAGTGCTTCAACTGAAAGCCTCCATCAAAAATAACAAAATCAAATATTAATATATACATTCAAGGAGAAAGGGGCGTGGATAGAAGAAGATCTGAGAAGAATTGGGCTCCATTGCGGATTAGGTGTATCGGTAGTTGTTGCGATCATAACCGCCAAGACATGCTGAACTTGTTGAGGCCAATACGTGGCTCAGATCACGTAGTCTCCTCCTTCATCTCTTATCGCCGTAGTACTCATCATCTACATTCGTCCCTTCTTGCAGGCGCACCACCACAGAGCATCGACAGAGAACTCGTTTTCACCGATGCTCAACTACAAGCAAGTCTTGGTGACTCTCAAAACTGCTCTTCTCGGTAGCTCTGTGTCTTCTATCAAGTGTCCAATTAATTTATTTTACCACAATGAATGTAATCTATTTCTCTGTCAAAAAAAAAAAAAAAAAACCTATACCAACTAAACAAGGCCTAACCATCCAAAAAAAAAAAAAATGAAAATTTTAGATCTTATTTTAAATATATATATTGAAATGCGTAGATCAAAATAATAATCTCACGTCATATATGTATAAAACTTAATAAAAAAAAAACACGCATAAAGTGATAAGTAATAATCGACTCTCAATTAGTACGGAGGCTTTTATGATGTTCACCAAATATTCTTGAACTGTGAGGCTAAGAATGGAGCAAATGTTTTGAGTTTTGATTATAAAAAGTACAACTTTAGGTATATCATGATTGTTTAAGTCTCGTGCATTACATTTTTTTCCCTTTTTTTTTTTTTTTTTTTGGGTGTTGCGTTCATTACATTTTTCATCACGACTAAGACTACTTTGGGCGAGTTTATAAAAGGAACAAAGATGTCTCTTTTTCTTTTGGCCACGGCTATTCAAACCGTACGTTTTGCTCTCTTTACCTTATTATTTTATGATTGTACTTTATTTTTTGAATTTTTTTACTGCTTTACAACTCTACTCCACTTTTTTTATAAATTATTTTAAAATTACTCTTCACCTTCAACGAATGTTTACCCCATCTCCTGATCTCATCTCAACATCCCTCAATCCTCTCCATTTTTAGGTTTTAGTCATTGTAGAATACTTGTAATAGGTCGCCAAGTGTCGTCAGAGTGTCTTTTCATTGAACAAGGTCGAATATTGTTGCGTCGTGTCTAAGAAGTGAGAAGTGTCGCCTACCGGGTTCGGTCGACTTCGACCGATAATGCAAAGTGAACTTGATTTTAATTGGTGACAGTGGGATCAGCTGAGACCTCTAAAGAGGTGTTGGCCATGTGTTTCCGACATCACTTCAGAGGTGTCGATCACGTGTGTCCGACACATCTTTCTTTAGTCAGAGCTTTCGGCCCTGTGTGGCCGACACCGGTCGGTAACAAGAACGGACAAAAAAATTATAAACTCTTACAAAAATGATGATGACTAAAAAATAGTAAGTTTTGCTCGGAATCGCTTGATATTTTTCGATTCCATCTAGAATTCATATCCAAAATGTAAGAATTAACCCCCAAATCGAAGCCCTAAACCAACAACAAAATCACAAACAATATCGACTTAAAAAAGTGAAAACCCAAAAAAAATTTCAAATCAACATGAAAAGAGATAAGAATGCACTCACGACGTTGAATCGATGTAGGTTTTACTCAAATTTTGTCGGTCTTGGGTTGGTGGTGACGATTTGAGAGGAGTGACTGGGGTATGTGTGAGTAAGGTGACTTAGATATGAATGAGTAAAAACTTTCATACGGAGGCGTAGTTGGATTATTTTATTGGAGGCTGAAAAAAATCAAAAATATCGTAAAAGAAGCAAAATGTGGGTCCGAATAGCGTGGGCTATTTTTTCCAAAGATTGCTCCAGATGGGCCTACGTTGGGCCTAATTAAGCGCTTACAAGGCCCATCACAAAATCTAATTAGCCCATATTGTCATACAGAATATTTAGAGCCTAGGCTTGTTTTGAATAAGTGATTACGCTGTAAACCATCTAAACATAAAAAAATACATCAAATGAAAAATGAAAATACTAGAATGACAACAACAATATATGACGTCACATCGCAAAGACAAATTGGCACACAAGCCTTTATGCAACCTCGACTCACGTGTTATGCATCGAAATTTATGTATGTCTGTATCTCGATGCGGATATGAATGACTTTTGTAAGTCAATGTGTATTGTAGTGTATATGATGTGTTGCCATTGTAGCACTTCTCATAAAAAAAAATACCCGCCAAAACCTCGAACTTTGTTCATTGTTTGATGGAACAAATACTCTTTTATAGGCTTCTTTTACAGGCTTAAACATACATATATGCAAGTCACAGTAAACAATAAACATTCAACAAATTGACAAATAAATCAATCACTAATTAACGCAAAACCCAAAATAATTAAGCAAAATTATGAGAGACTCAAACAAAGGTTTATATAAATTAATATAACAGGTTAGACCTAGCTGCTGCACTGGTGAGAGGGCGCTGTTTCAACTTCTTCACTTGATGCAACTACTCTAACCACCAAGATAGGAACCCGTATCCCATCGTACTCAAATAACGTATCACGGCTTCCGTGTTATCGGATTTGCCTCGAATCATGTTGTTCATGCATTTTGAGGTGCATCTACCGGTCGACAGCTCTACATATATACAGTTATATGATATACCAATAAACTCATTGACGTTTCACCAACTTTAAAGTATTCATCTCACCTAAAACCAACCACACATATTATATGTACTATACTATACAAGAAACCCGCCCATGCATATATATGCACACAAATTGTGGCAATTTTTTTCTATGACCACCATTAGCTGCGATAATTATATATGGCAATTAAGAGAGTTGGGTATCGCGCGGCGACGTTTCTGCTAGTGTTGTTGCTGTTGAGCTGGTGCGACGATTCAAATGAGAGCGAGTTTGCAGGAAGAAGATCATGAATCGACCATGTGATGAGATATATGTAGTTGGAGAAGGAGAGACACTGCATACAATTAGTGAAAAATGTGGCGACCCTTTCATTGTTGAAGAGAATCCTCATGTTCATGATTCAGACGATGTCTTCCCTGGCATGGTCATCAAAATCACCCCTTTTAAATTCGATAATCATGATATATTTAAAGTGATGATCGATCGAGACTGTATATTAGTATGTATGTATATATATATATCATGCATGATCATGATCAGAAAGTTGTTTTAATTTCAAATTAATAATTTCCGAGAGTTGGGGCTGTAAATATATATCTAGGCAGTGCTAAACCGCGTACATGACGATGGCACGTCAAAACGCAGCATTCTACAGCCGTGCGATGCATTTAGGAATTCGCACGCATCACATCAGGAGGTGCATCGCATGGCTGTCAGAATGTGATGTGCCATTTGTAATGTAAGCGCGCTAAACATTTTCCCAGCAAATAGATGGTATATAAGTAATTATAGATCTGGTTTGTTTATAATAAATGAGCATCGTCAAATACTTTGTCACTTTTATGATGAGAGTAATAATATAATCAATGCAACATCATCTTACTTAATTTGATGGACGAGGGATCACATGTTAATGACAAAGTTGGAAGATATTGTAATTACATGCGTGTGCTATTATAATTAGGCGCTAATCTGCGATTCGCGCACGGATAAGATTAAATAACAATACATAAAATTAAGATAATTTCAACTGGAAAAGGGAGAGAAAACGTACATCTTAAAAGATTATATATATATATATATATATTGCCAGTGATTGATATTAATAAAATTTCAATTTCTTTTTAAAAAGAGACTATCCTCTTTCGTCATTTTTTTATGAAATCCTATTTTGTACAAATATGAAACCCAAAAATAGCTAAAACTAAAATTAGCCTAAAAATGTCATAAATAATCGCAATTTCTATGTTTACATGAACAAATAATTAATAAAATTTCCCTGCAAAGAAAAAGAGTATATAGCTCAAAATATTTACATGAACAAATAATTAATAATAAATGTTCTAAAAATTATAACTAAAATGAATAAAATTTGAGCCTTTATGCATTAGAGAACTTATAAAAAATCAATTGATTTGCAAATGAGAGATCAAGTAATAAAGGAGAAAGTAGAATGATAAAATAATTAAAACTTATAAGTTGCTTGTTCAAAATAATTATAAAATTAACCATTGTTGGCGTCTTTATAATCATAATAAAACTCAAATTGAGATTATCTCATGGAAGAATCATATCAATCGACCAATGAAAGAGAAAGTAGAACAATAAAATAAATGAAAACCAAACCTTGCTTGTCCAGAATAATTATAGAACCACAGTTTTTGCCTTTGTTTTAGTCGATGATGTTGACAAATATCTCATATATTAATTAAAAGATCAGATCATCTATTAACAAAATAAAAAAGATCGGATCATCATGTAGCTAATTAGTTTGTATATATATAAGACTTTAATTAAGAAAGTTTTGGATGATAATCAAAAGCACGAAAATTTTGAAACGGCTACAGTGAATTAAGAACTCGACATTAATTAAGTTGAAACTATTTAATTAGTTTTGAATTTCATATATAAGAATTTCATTTATTTATAATTACATTTAATAAGAAACGTTATAAAAATTTAGACGACATGAGAATAAGCTAGTTACCAAATACATAACAAAAGACCAAGACAACAAATAAAAGGTTATTAGCTAGGCTTAGTAATGGCTTTAGAGGTATATTAATTAAGGTAAACAGACTTAAAGTTGTAAATATATGTTAATGCCTTAATCAAGTGACATTTGGAATTCTTAAATATTTTTAATCCTATAATTCAAGTTAAGCTACTTTAATATTTTGTATAAAAGGATATTACTGAAAACTAGAAATATATATATGTAATAGTTAACCTGAAAAGACCATCTTTACCGAAAATCTTACACTATAAAATGATCAGACATCTAGACATTTAACGAGGACGAGTGCTAATTAAGTGCGATGTGTGGAGCTGAAAATCTTAAATTAGGATGGACTGTGACCTTTGTTTGGCAAAGCTCTAAATCTAGCGTATGGCTAGTACTGATAAGTTCGGGTGGGATGGGGCGTCTATAGTTACGAAGGTTAAGAGTACATTAAAGGAAGAAACTTTGTGTAATAATGCTATATACGTAGGATAACTTTGAATTGGATGTCACTTTTATTCTTGAGTTAAAATTGTATGGGATGTGGTAACTCAATGAATACGAATGAGGTTCTTGTTTTTATTATCCCATGTCTATTTGAATTAAACTGGAAACATTAATAAACTAGTCATATGCACTTACCCTAAAAAATTAGATGATGAACCAATACAATAAAATGTGCCATTGAAGCACAATTAACCAACCAAATAAATAGATTTAGATTAAAAATATGTGGAATGTGTTTCATGTCTATATTGTAATAATTAATCATAAGCACGATATACCATATTAAATGAAAAGAAAACAAAAGAAAAAGAGAACTACGATATACCTTATTAAATTGAATCAATATATATGTATATATATATATATATGTATATATATATATATATATATATGTATATATCCCATCCCTTAAACTATATGTATATATTGATTCAAGATATTTTCAATTTCGAGGACGAAAATGCTTAAAGGGGAGGAAATTGTAACACCCAAAAAGTATGAATCTCGAGATATGTATTACACTTATCCAATCACACATTATTTTGTTTTATTATGCTACATTAATGCATTTGGATGAATATTAAGCGATGCATTCTATTGATACATTATTTACATCATTTTCTTGTTTGCGTCTCATGATTAATCATAAAGAATAATTAGAATATTATGATAGGGATAAAATAGTCATATCAATAAATATAGTGATAAATAAAAAGTAGTTAACTTAAAGGACAAAATAGTCATTTTAGTAAAAGGTTAAAAGTAATAAAATATCATAGATAACAAGGTAGTTATCATAAATTAAGTAAATAAATTCTGCAGAAGATAAGTTGGTATTATCATCAAGTATAGGATAAGAAGCCTTTATAAATTCTATTTTTACATTATCATTGACAATGACACTTAATAAATTATATCTCTACATTATAATTGACAATGACACTTCAACTTAATCCTTAAGAATAGCATATGAAGATTCTTTAATCCTTACCTTGAAATTATGATTGAAAATGACATTTTATTCGTTAGGAAAGGAATAAGAAGTTATCTTAACATAATGATCGATAACGACATTTGACGATTTATGTCATTGGGAAAGGAGGACATTAAAGGAAAGGAGGAGCCGGTCGCCGCTGGCTTAGACCAGCAAGGTATGGCATTGGGTGAGTATGACTTGGGCTTTCACAAGTGTCAACTTGTTGAGTTACTCAATGGTGACTTGATGGACAAGTGGGATAAGATGGTCCATGAGATGAGTCTCAAGACACGTGTTCACACAATGATCAATGGCTATAATTCAAAACAATCTCATTAGTCAAACAAATATATAAGTCAACAATTGGTTTCTTATCTTCATCTTCAAATCATTAGGTGGGAAGGAAGGAGAAGGAAGAGAGATTGCTGGAGTGTTTTGGAAGGAAATAAGTGTGTAGTTCATTGAAGCTTTGGTGAGGAAGAAGGAGCACATCAAGTGAGGTAACTTCTCCACACCATAAACTTGTGATTTCATACAAATTTATGTTGTTGTTGCTGTTATGTGTTGGGTATGGTATTAGGGACCTCATGTAATGTCTATGAGGGTCCCTAGGGCGAAAACATGGGCTATGTGTGGCGAAAAAATCCAAAATTCGAAGTCCGAATTCTGGGTTATGCTGCACATAGCGCGCTAGATTTGTAAAGTAGCACGCTAATGTTGGAAACTAGCACGCTAATCTTGATTAGCGCGCTATAGGTGTAATATAGCGCACTAATTCACCTCTGTTGGTACAAAAATCAACAAAGTTCAAACATGGTTTAAACACTATAAATGAGTCTAAACTCACTCTAACCTATCAAACAACTTCAGGGAACTAAGGGGAGATCTCAAGAGTTTGGGAACGCATTTCAGAGTGTCGAGGGATATGATAGGCTAGGACAAGCATGTGAATTGTAAGTAAAGCTATGAGAATTCTATATTCATGATTGAATATTGTGACATGATGCCTTATGAAATGTTTCATTGATTCTAATTCCTATTCTTGATGTCATTTTTGGTAAAGAATTGATGAAAAGTATGCTATTAGGATAATTTGAATTTGATTAGACTTGTATTCTGTTCCTTTGAGCTTTGTAGCCTATTTAGTTTTGGAATCATAGATATTTGGAATTATTTATTTTTGAAAACTAAACTAGGGATTATCTAGCGTCCATTGCATGAGAGATGCGCGGTTCACCGGGACATGGGCCTACCAGGGTTCCGGCACTTACCACTACACTTGCACAGCACATGAGTTATAAGACTCAAGGTGATCGGCAAGAATGAGATAGATGATTTGTATGCATAGAGCGCAACTCCGCTTTTGATGTGGAATATGTTGAACACAACTCCATATAGTAGTGGGAAAGGTTAGGTGATTGTTCTCACCGCCGACTGAACGTAGATCATCTCGACTTAGCATGCGTCGTCAGTCTATATATTCTTAACCGTGGTATTTACTTGCATTACTTGTTTCAACAATTCTTTAGCTACTTCATGCTTTTAAATACTTGTCTTATAATTTTAGAAATGTGACATAGAATTCTCCAATGATTACTTAAATATTACTATACTCACCGTCTAATTTGCGACGGTGGGTGTAGGTCCATCGAGCAATAGCAGGCCGGGGAATGAGGAGATCGGCGACTTTCTCTGAGCATTTCGGCGACTCTCCTATCTCATTTTGTATGTCTCGATTTTTGTTGTATTATACCGCTTATGATTTTACTGTACATTTTGGGTTGTACATTGGGTTGAGTGAATAGTTCCATATATATACATGCATGTGACGCTGTATTTTCCTGGTTTCTCACACTTAGAATTTTAAATACTAAAAGCTTCCACATAATCTTTAAAATACATGATAATATGTAATAACGCTAAAATGATAAAAAGTTTTTAATTAACTTTGAAATATAATAATATCTGAACATGTGTTTTGAAAAATATAGGGACGAAAGGCTTACTAATACGTAACTAAGTCTTATGTCACTAGAACATTTTTTTTACCTTTAATAGAGGTTTTAAAACCCTTATTAAATAGAGTGTTATTAAATGTCATGTGAAAATGTGTTATGTTTTAATTTTTAATACATGTTTTACATAGAGATTTTTTAAAACTCTTATCAATTAGGTGTTATTTAATAACACCTCCATTTAATAGGGGTTTAAAAACATCTATTAAATACCGAAATTGTTCTAGTGTGTAGTTAAGATTAAGGTTTGATTACGGGATTAGGCCGAACGGTATCTTGTTTAGAAGTTGGGGCTGTCACAGGTGGCCCTCCCCTCTCCATTCTTTCTTTGCCTTTTTATTCATTTTCCCTTTTTTAGATCTAGATTTTCTTTTTTTCTTTTTCTTTTTTCACTACCTTTTTCACGAGGGTTTGATGGGGTTGGGTGTTAACAAGAGAGGTTTGGTGTTATTGGGTGTCGAAGGTTTGGGGCATTTGTGAGATGAGGTAATGGAGGGGTTGGGCGAAAGGGTGTCCGTTGGTTGTATGAGAAGAAAAAGTGACCCAAGCATCATGGGGAGCATTAGGGTGCGTGGGGTCACACGGGGGCATTCACTCACTACTCACTGGGGATTTTTGGGCTGCTGTTTGGCCAACATTTTCTTCTTTTGGTAATTTGTATTGGTGTGTTGTATTAGAGCGAGTGCTGTCATGTTGCAGGAGAAATAACATAAGCTCACTCAACAGTAATGGTGTGGGAGTGCGCTTCAACTGCTCGTTACAACTTGTAGATCCCACTTTTTTTTTTTTTTTTTTTTTTTTTTTTTTTTTTTGTAACTCGGTTTTTGTACGTATATTTATTGTAATAAAATAAAGGAGTATTGCCTCAGTCCATCAAAAAAAATTGATGTTACTTATTTTAATTAACTTTTATAATAATAATTTTTTTAAATTTGCATTTTAGTTTTCAAATGTAAAGAACCTCAAATGTGATTTGATAATTGTGCTTAAATATTAATTTGATAATAATATTACATTTTTCTTGGCGGATCAAGCTAGCGACCATATTTTTGTTTGTTTTTATATTTTAGGCGAATTAAAAGTTGTGAGTTTATGAATTTGATATAGTCCCGACACCAGCGACCATTTAAAAAAGTGTTAAATATAATTGTAAATAGATTGATTTTTACTTTATTTACCATGAAATTAGGGCATCTGCTAATAACTCCCTAACTTTGGAGAACCACAAAGCGTGGAATTCTTCTTTAGTCATGCTTATCAGAATTTACTAGAGACCTAAAAAAAAGTATAATAGTATATTTATAGGAAAAAAATGAGATTGAAGGAAGAAATCATATGAAATTAAGACCCGATAATGTCCTCTAATTAAATTAGTCTAATGCACACTGATTAATTCACGGGCACCGTCGGACTCTATAAAATGGTGGCCCTCCTCACTTAATTTTTTTCATTAGCAAGATTCACTTAATTTTTTTTATTAGCAAGATTCAAACTGAAGACCTTAATTATTTAAGGAGATCAAATCCCTTACATGATCCACATCTTGTCCTCTACATTTTAGTATTCATGCACAATGAGAGGTCAAAATGGCGAACGTGAAATATATCGTCAACTGACATTGCTTGATCCAAGTCAAATAACGTGTATTAGTTTTTTATCTTCTAAGAAACTAACAACGTGCATTAATTGACTCCAATATTTAAGTTTATTTAAAAAAAACGGTGACTCTCCACCTCTCCCCCTTGATCCTCTCCTTCCCTTGATTCTCTATCCCTCATGTGACTATTTCTTCTCTCATTTTGCATATCTTTTCAAAATAATCGTGCATGGAAATGCTTATCAATTTTAAACTCACACCTGCTTTGACCAATAAATAAATAAATTCACACCTCCCGTTTCTCAAAAAATAAAAATAAAAATAATACGTAAAGCAAAATTTACACAAACACGTCTACTTTTATGTTTTCAAATAAATCATTATCCAATAAAAAAAATTAACATTTAAGAGTACTTTTGTCACGGCTATTTTTGCTTTAATAGGATTTTTTTTATCTTTTTTTATTTTGATCAAAACGAGACTTTAAACCAAAAATATGTACACAATGTGACGAGAAACATTGCGTTTGACAACATATATAAGGAGCTAGGAGGGGGCCGGTACTTGGCATTATATATAGTTTGTATAGATGTGCTTCTACTTCCAAGTCTTCTATCTAATTCATTCAACAACTTTGTTTTCCTTTTAGTTCTCATGGAGCCCCAAAAGTACAAGCACTCCCTCATTTGCTTCTTTTTCTTCTTTGCTCCCCTTGTCATAGCAGGTTTGGATTAATTCAAAACATGTATTACTGAATATATATTAGCTTCTCTCCATCTTCTTTTACCATAAATGTATATGTGTATATATAGTTTGGTTTAATTTCTTGTTTGTTCATTCCTATCAAAAAAAAAAAAGTTATTGTTTGTTCATCAGGTATTCAAGTTGCTAACGCATCATCTCACCATCACCACCACCATCCTCGCGGTGGAATATCAAAGTTGTTCGTTTTCGGAGATTCTTATGCCGACACGGGGAATAACCGGAAGCCGGCAAGTTCATGGGGAGTTCCTTATGGAATTACCTTCCCCGGCAAGCCGGCCGGGCGGTTCTCCGACGGCCGTGTCCTCACCGACTACTTAGGTACATAAAACTGTTTGATCATTATTATTAATTGATGAACCAATCAATTAGATGACTCAATGGCTTGGTATGAAATTCAGTATGAAATTTGCAAAAATTAATTTCTTTCCTATCAAAAAAGTTATTATTAATTGATGTGTGTTTCTTTTCCATTCCCTCTTTAGCTCACTTTTTCAATGGCCAAAAGAGAACAGCTTTTGCTTGTAAGTGCTGGTAATATAACATGGGCCTGCTGCTTTAGTTTTAAGTTTGTAATTATTGATGCCCTTTCTCGTTTTCCAAGACCAAAAAGCAATTGATCTTGCATGTTAGAGTACACCAATTCTATAATTTTCTAACTAAGATTTTTTTTTATCAAACCGGCCTGAACCCTGAATGCTAATCAACTTAATTAAACACCTAATAATTCTTTTTTTATATGTAACTCGCGGAGGTGAGAGTCTATCTATATCTTTTTTTTATGCGGTGTATGCGTGTTTGATGTACAATTTCTTTTTTTATGTTAATAAGTGGGTACAATAAATTAGAAGGGAATGATTGCGTGCCTTATTTTATTTTAGTTTTTTAGGGGCCCTAGACATATCAAATGTTTTAGGTAAGCATAACCACAGTGATCTTATCGTTTATAGTGATGCCATGGAATCGTCTGCTCTGAAATTTGCTTTGGAGCTTTCCTTCCATATCTGACCTAGCTGAGCTAATGTTCTTTACTCACTACCCCACCAACCATTTCTCAGACCATGTATATAAAAGCACTATTGTTCTTACTTTACAAGTGTCACCTTTTATTTTCTTATTTAATTAGTTTTATTCTAACAATTTGGGATCTTTAATTTTGTTCTTCTATACAATCAAATCAAAGAAAAATCCTCTTTATCCAAAGTACACAAAAGAAAAACAACAACTACAGTTTTATCAGTCTTTAAGTTTGTTAAAATAGGCTGTTGGCCGGCAATATATATATATATATATATATATATATATATGTTTGTATATATATATATATATATATATATATATATATATATATATATGTATATATAATTATACTATTCACTTTGCTCAATTTTAAAGTGGTTTATGAATTTAATTAATTATAAGTAAATAAATCCCAACTATAATAGATAAAGTTATTTTGGTGCTACATTTATTATCATGATATATGGCTCTTTTAATTTTTTTTGTTTTTTCGACTTGATAGCCATATTAATTTGTTCAGTTTAAGTTTGTCCGGCAATGCCATTATAGCTTGAATTTCTGTTTTTGAGGTGTTATAATAATATTATTGCTACATGAGTAGCTTCTACAGTTTGAGATATTAAATGTTTTTTTTATAAGATATTAAATGTTTGACAAAAAGGGTCCATTGAAAAAAAAAAAAAAAAAAAAAACAAGAACTTGAGACATACCTTATGCTCCTACTTTTATATATATAGTCGTGATTGATCAATATTTTTCCTTGTTCAATTTTATTTCTAATGATGCCTTACACGAAACCTCAATATAAACTTTATTTGAAGTAAACAACGCCTGCTTCATTGTAGAGTACTATAAATTAAGCCTATAATATTTACAAAAAGAAATTGACCCTATAATAATTGTTTTGCATGTGTTAGAATATATACACATATTTTTTTTTGTAGGAATTTATGCTAGCATAACACTTATATTTAACTTACAGGGCAACTATCCTGAATAATAAATCCTCTATTCCAAATTAAGTATGTCGCCTTGACTACTTTTAATAAATACTTAAACATGCAACTATTTATTTTTGAGTCGCGCTAAAGGCACTACATAAAGGGTGCCTCAGTGATTTAATTTTTTTGAACTCTCTTTGAAAATAACTTTTATGCTCTTCACTAAAATATATACATTGAGTGCCCTTATACACATTGAGGTGCCTTTAGCGCATCTCTTATTTTTTGTGATAAAAAAACTTTATTGTATATATTTCATTGAACATTTTTGTTATTATAATTATAACTATAATAATACTATTATGTTATAAGAATAAATGATGCAAAAATAATTTTATTAATTAACACATATAGTGCTTTTTCTTTCTTTCTTTTTGATCATTTTTTGTGTTTCGTTACGCAGCTTCGTTTATCGGGATCAAATCCCCGATACCGTATCGGTGGAGAAAGTATGCAGGGCATCGAATCCGAGACGGTTTGAACTTTGCTTATGGCGGAACGGGCGTCTTTGACACAAGGATTTCTCCTGACCCCAACATGACCACCCAAATCGATTTCTTCCAAAAACTCATTCACAGCAATGTCTACTCCAAACAAGACCTCTCTTCATCTGTTGCTCTAGTATCACTTGCTGGGAATGACTACAGCAATTACATTGCCTCCAATGGCTCTATCCAAGTACGTACATATATATGTTATATATATATAAACACACAGGTGTAGTTCTATTTTTTTTTTTAATAGGAACAAGACTTTATTTTGTAATAGCCAAATAATTATGTATAGGTGGAAAATAATGTATTTCCCTAAAAACAAAGTCAGAAAAAAATAGTAGAATTCATTATGACATCACAATGCGTGCACATCGCGATAAGTATATGTCGTTCGTGTGTTTTCTTGCTCATATATATTCATTTTAAAATTAATCTCCGATAGTAGAATTCATTATGACATCTGCACTGATTAATTCACGTTCACGGCGGAGGCAATCCTCCTAACCCTATTTTTTCAGTTCACAAAACTTTAACTCCAAGACTTCCCTTAAGGAACCAAGTCCCTTACCATTTCTTTTTAATGTGATTTTGGACAGGGCTTGCCGGGCTTCATTGTGTCAGTTGTAAACCAACTAGCATTGAATCTGAAGAGAATACATGATTTGGGAGTGAAGAAAGTCGCAGTGATCGGATTGCAGCCTCTCGGGTGCTTGCCTCGCAGCACGGCTTCGTCGTCGTATCAACGATGCAATGGCACAGAGAACATGGCCGTTGGCTTCCACAATAGCTTGTTAAAGGAAGCTGTGGCCAAATTGAACACAGAGAGCAAAAGCTCTGCTTTTGTGATTCTGGATCTGTACAAGGCTTTCACGACTGTATTCAACACCTCTCAAAACCACCCAGGTACGTACCTTACGTTGCTACAATTATCACTAATCAATTCCATGCATGCATGCACATTGATCTAATCGATTGAAGTGGACTTGTAAACTTAGGTGAGTCACAATTATGTTACATGGGCTTGATGAGACCAATGGGTTCAATGCCCACATAACAACTAGACATGTTCGTAAGTTTGGGTACTCGCCCAGATCAATCTACCAACCATAACTTGGGCCAACTACTTAGTGAAGTCCAAGTATGACCTTTTTTTGTAGTTTTAAAAAAGAAAATCTTGGTAAGCAGAGTACCCATTTATGCGTGTCCCTTCATTTTTCAAAAGACTTGTGAACATCATCCAAAAAATTAAGTTGCGCAAGCATTTTCCATTTAATGAAAATTATTTGTAAAACATCCAAAAATAAATTAGTTTTCTCGTAATGAAGTATTAGAAAATATGTATTTTATGAGTAAAAGAAAACATTTACTTAAAAAATAGGAAACTGCTAGAGTAATCCGACCACTTTGGCTATTGAGATTGGGCATAGACCCACTCGGTTCTCATGTTATGCATCTCGAGCTAGGCGTTCTTTCATAAAAAATATAGGTGGGCTTATTAGGCTGGGCCTAGGAAAGATTTTTTTTAGAATGACCTAGCCCATATATAAGATCCAGAGCGGATCTAAATTATTATATCAAGATACATGAAGATTTAGATTAAATATCAACTAAAGTTAGCATTACTTCAGCTATTTGACCTCAAAAAATGCTAAAATGGCAACTCAAATGACACCCCAAGTGACATAGTGTGAAGGTCCACATCTATAAGAGTCGTCGTGCACGCTTCGAGATACATATCACGCATGTTATGCACCAAAAATTATTTTGTGTACATTCATTTTACGTGGGGCCCGCGGGACAGTATATACGAGTGATTGGTGATTTAGAATATTGTTTTGTGAATGCAGGGAGTGTGAGATTTGAGAACCCACTGAAGCCGTGTTGTGTGGGCACAAGTCCTGAGTTCTCATGTGGCAGTGTGGATTTCAATGGCGTTAAGAGATACACTGTTTGTGAGAATCCAGAGTTGGCCTTCTTTTGGGACGGTGTTCATCCAACGCAGCAAGGCTGGTTCTCTGTCTACTCCGTTCTTCAAGCCTCTCTAGATCAAATCTACACCTAATTTTGAAGCTGAGAGCATTTTCATCTCCTCCGTTTTTTGTCTTTTCAAAGTAAAAAGTAAAAAATAAAAAAATAAAGTAGTGAAGTCTGGTTGGTTTGAATGCTTTTCTTTTGGGGGGTGTATTTTAAGTTTTATTGGTTCTTTTGTTCATTTGATAGTTGGTTGGATAAATTTTCTTTTGAAAAATACTAGAGTGACAATGGGTAAGTTACACCCCAAGACACATTAGTTTATATAAGCTGTTTACTAGGCCTCGACCCTGCATGTTATACATTAAGATCTATGCGTGTTCCGTATTGAGGTGCGTACAGACGGCTTAAAGACCTAATGTGACTTTCGGAAGAACTTCTTGATTCTCAATCTAGCTTCTCTTTCTTTTTTCTTCCCTACATCTTTGCTCCATGAGAATAAATGCATCTTTTGTCAAACGAGCTAATAATTATTGTAACTTAACATCATGACAGGATGGATTCAATCTAATTGATTCGACCTTAATGTAGATCGATCGAAGTGTTAAGCGTACATCAAAATGCACGTCGCGTTCATATTTTTCATTTAAAAACCAAAACAAAAGAGTCGCTTAATTGCCAAAGCAAGAAGGGAACCTGATTTTGATTTATTTGTCTCAACTCTCTCAAGCAGCAGGCACCATTCATGGTTGATCATCAGGATCCACACAACTTACACAAGTAGGGGGAAAAAAAAAACGTGTGGGAAATTAAGATGGAAGTCCGCGTCATATATATTATAAAGATCTTGACTAGGGGACAACACTAATATAATTAGCACGTGTTGCTATCTTGTTTTCTTATCATTGGATGTCACTATAATGCTGGCTGAGCTGGAAATGAAGATAATCATAGGGCTAAATTAGTTAACATTTCCTAATCTTTCTCAACTTTTGTTATTAATTATACTAGTACTAGTGAATAGGGCGTGAGTTGCACATAGATGATAAAGAGAGAACGATTAAAAGTTAGATAAAGATAATTTAAGAGTAATTCATGGAATTTTGAAATCTTTAAGTAAAAAGTATTTTTCTCTCTCACACACGTTATTTTCTCTCTTTTAGTTTTTACTTTCAAACTCACAAGTCCCAACCAATTAAAAAAAAAAAAGTTAGTTAAATCAAGGCATACTCAAATATCCTTATTTTAATTTTCTTGCCAATTATTCCAATCAATAAGAGAGAAGCTTTTGAGAATAATTTTGAAAATAAAAAAATTTTAAGCTTAATAAGATGAGAAGGATGATTGACGTTATATATAGTATATATTATAACTTTTTTATTGTTTGATTTCTATATTATGTCAATTTTAAACCTAAGATTTGATGTGGTGACACTTTAATTATAATTTTGAAAAGCCACATTACCAACCATTATTATCAAAATATTAATTATTTTAACAATTATTATTTTTTATTTACTCATTATTTAAGCGTCGTGTCATTAAATTTAGAGTTCAAACAAGTTTATAATACAAATTGAACAATCTAAAATTAACTGTTACTTGTGATATATTATTAATAACAAAAGTTGCTAAAAGTTATGATACAATATATATACCATCAAATGTTAGGACGAAAATTTTAACTGATTTGGCCTCAAACTTGATAATGTTAGAGACCCACACATTTTGCATTTAACTTATTGACAAGTGTCGCTTGAATATACATTAATTTTTTTGCATGCAAAATTGATGTACAAATCAAGGAAATAAAACCAACAATATTTTTGCTTATCAAAAGTGTAGACTTTTTTTTTTTTTTTTTTTTTCGATAAGAATTGAGTCAATTTAGATTTGGTTCAACCGATTATTTTTGTTTGATATACATGGTTCGAAATATTAAATAATACTATTATATAAACTAATAATTTTTGGATAAAAAACTATTATTTGATCTTGTGAATAATGCAATATTTGAACCAATTCAATTTACACTATATTAATATTTATTTTTCTCTCGAAAATCGTACTATTATCAATATCTAAATATGTAACATTTATTGTACATTTAATACAAATCATGAACATTAAATGCACTTCATTATATTACTCACCATTAAATGAGGATTTAATTAAGGGTAGTGCTATTTGGACTCGTGAGTCCGGACTCAAAACTTTTTTTAATTTCAAATACATCCCCGAGCAATTAATGAAACAACCATAATCACTTGTAAAATTCCTATTATACCCTTTAAATATTTACAAAAATTTTAAAAACCTCCCTATGAGTTCGGACTCATAAGTCCAAGTAGATTTATTGTTTAATTAATTGTGAAAATGTATAGTCTCATGACATGAGTACTAGAATTACACATGTTTAATACTCGACTTATAATGACAGGTTATATATATGTGTGTACATGTGTGTGAGTGCTTCCACAATGAAACTCAATTACATAACATTTATTGCGTATTTAATGTGTTTTGAATTAAATGTACTACATCAATCATCATTAAATTAAAATTACATAATAATCCAATAATGATATATGTAGTACCCATGACATGAGTATATATTTGAATTCTATTATAGAAACAACCTATTTGGTGTTCTTGGGTGTCGAAGGTTTGGGCATTTGTGAGATGAGGTAATGGAGGGGTTGGGCGAAAGGGTGTCCGTTGGTTGTATGAGAAGAAAAAGTGACCCAAGCATCATGGGGAGCATTAGGGTGCATGGGGTTCACACGGGGGTATTCACTATTCACCACTGGGGGTTTTTGGGCTGGTGTTTGGCCAAGATTTTCTTCTTTTGGTAATTTGTATTGGTCTGTTGTATTAGGGCGAGTGCTGTCATTTTGCAGGAGAAATAACATAAGGTCACTCAACAGTAATGGTACAGGAGTGCGCTTCAACTGCTCGTATCAACTTGTAGATCCCACTTTTTTTTTTGTAACTTCGTTTTTGTACGTATATTTATTGCAATAAAATAAAAGAATATCGCCTCCTTTCATAAAAAGAAATTGATGTTACTTATTTTTGAGTTTTAATTAACTTTTATAATAATAATTTTTTTAAATTTGCATTTTAATTTTCAAATGTAAAGAACCTCACATGTAATTTGTTAATTGTGCTTAAATATTATTATTTTTATATCAAAAGGAGACAGAATGTCTGGTTACAACTGACAAAATCTAGAAAATGATACCCCAATAATATCCTCTATCAATATCGTAGATAATGTCGATGGGCAATGTTCAAGGATGTGGCTTCCCGTCGCATGATGTGTCGCATACGACGCCAACCAATCAGCTGCCATGTTCCCCTCACGATGGATGTGAACAATACGAATGAACCATATTCGCTGCAATAGTTGTCGAATAAGAGAAACAATGTGGCGATGTTGATTGAGTGAGATATTTTCACCATTCAACAATTTTACCACGCTTTTGTCATCCAATTCTTATACTACTACTTAGGAAACCCATATCCCATGCTAATTGGAGACCTTGGAGTGCTCCCCAGAGTTTCGCCCCAAAAATCGAGGTCTTTCCGATATTAACCATAAAGCCACCTATCCAGTCACCATAAGCATTTCTGATTAGACCACCCGCACTTGCTCCGTAAGGTTCCTCCTTCAAAGCTCCATCCGTGTTAACTTTAACCCAATGCTCCGGTGGACAAATCCAACCAATCAAATGCTCCTTTGAGGGAGAAGCACGTTTGAGGGAGGTGAAGAAATCATTGGCCTGTTGGAAGGATTTGGCTTTGGCAATGATCATATGGCAGAGTTCCATATGAGAGCTGCTCTCTTCGCCAATGACTATTACATTGCGTCTGTTCCATAATAGCCAACATTTAGTGGCAAAGAATATCGACCATTCCACGCCTATGATCTGGTTACCGCACATCAGATTATTGACTAGCCATTCTTGGAATGGTAATGTAGGAAGGGATCCCAATTGTTCTATTGAGAGAATGTGTCCCGCATTAAGACGGACACTGGGACATTCTCTAAGAATGCGATTGAGGGATTCGAGTTACCCCACACATGATCACAACCATCGAAATCAATCATATGCCTCCGATGTATGACTTTATTCGTGAGAAGTGCATCATTGAAGGCAAGCCAGAGGAACGTCCGTACTCTCTCAAGAACTGCACATTTTCATATCATCTTCCAACCAGCATTCCCTACAGACCAAGGCATATGTGTTAGTGCGGTGTATGCAGAGGATGTAGAGAACTTACCTGATTCTGAATGAGACCAGTAAACCGAGTCCTCATTTGAACTTTGGGGGATCGGGGGTGGTATGGCTGCGTAATAGCACCTTTGCGGGAAGGTAAGCTTTGAAGTCCGCCCAACACCATCCTCCAGATTCATTAACATAGGTATACAAAGTATCACCCCGTCTAGATTCCAAGATGGGGGTTGTCGTCATCTCGATAAGAGGCTTGACTCCGCCTACCCATCTGTCGAGTCAGAAGCGAATTGTGTGGCCATTACCTATGGCCCAGTTTAAGCCTCCATATAGTAGGGACCAGATCTTGCAGATATTCCTCCAAGCATGCGAACATTTACCTGGGGTAAGCTCATTCGGGATCGTATCGTCGGGGATGCCATATTTGGCTCTCATTAGTTTGACCCATAAGACCTTTGGATTAGTGATCAATTCTCAACCCAATTTCATGATGAAGGATTTGTTCATATCATATATATTTCGCATCCCTAGACCACCATTTTTTCTGGGCTGGCAAACTTTGTCCCAAGCAACCAAACTCGACTTCCTAGAACCATTTGACGAGCCCCAAAGAAATCCTATACAAATCTTGTCAAGATCGTCGCATAGCCCTTTAAGGAGAAGAGAGGTTTGCATGGTATAAAGTGGAATTAAAGATAAAGTAGATAGAGAGAGAGAGTAATCCGACCAGCCAGGGATATATTTGAGGGGTTCCATTTTTTAGCTTGTGCCTGTACTTTTTGTTTTAGATCATTATAAGTTGCCTTGAACACTCTGCCATGAAGAAGTGGGACCCTAAGGTAGCGACCCAAATCCTCAGTAATAGATATATTCAGTTTTCGTGCAATATGCTCAGCAAGGATAGGGTCTACATTTGGAGATAAAAAGAGCTGAGACTTCTCATAATTGATCTTATGGCCAGAA
The DNA here is from genome assembly GCA_039657365.1 of Stephania yunnanensis. Taxonomy (NCBI): domain Eukaryota; kingdom Viridiplantae; phylum Streptophyta; class Magnoliopsida; order Ranunculales; family Menispermaceae; genus Stephania; species Stephania yunnanensis. The sequence continues at coordinate 72,571,570 of CM077580.1, forward strand.
TGATCGCAAAATGAGTATAGGATCCTGGATAGAACATTCGCCTGCTCCTCAGTCGCTTCTGCAAAAAAAATGAGATCATCAGCGAAAAATAAATGAGATATACATACCTCAGGGTCAAATGTAGGTGCGATCCATTCTCCCTGATTCACTGCCTCCATAATAGCTTGAGAAAGACACTCCATACAAAGCACAAAAATGTATGGTGAGATCGGGTCACCTTGCCTTACGCCTCGGGACGGAAGAATGATTCGAGATACATTACCGTTCCATAAAAGTTGTAAAGAACTAGATGAAAAAAGACAAGATGATATTAGATAAAGCCTCGGGGATAAGCGATGAGTTCCAATTAGATCATAAGCCTCGGGGATATTTGCCTCCCTTAGCGTATCTTCAACAAAGCTAGTTTGCGGAGGGTTCACTAAATGGGACATAACGCACTTTAGTCTATTAGCCACAATTTTGGTGATGATCTTGTAACTGACATTACAAAGACTGATAGGTCGGAAGTGATTGAAACGTTCTGGATTTTCCACTTTCGGGATGAGAATAATGAGAGATTTATTAATCGATTTATCCAGTACTCCTTGAGTAAAGCAAGCTTTTACCATGTTGGTCCCAACAACATTCCAATTCTTTTGGAAGAAGAATGTCGGGATCCCATCAATTCCAGGTGCTTTATTAGGAGACATTGCCAAAACAGTAGTCCGAACTTCCTCATCTAATATAGGTCTACTCATAGTAGCAAACAAAGGAGGTGGGATAGGCGAAAATTTATTTCGGATACCATATGGTAAGCCATTGGAAGAGTCACCCCTATAGACCTCACGGAAGAATGAGAGAGCTTCCTATCCCAGTATAGTCTGGTCCTCACACCAAGCCCCTGATGAGATAAAAAGCCCAAGAATTCTCATTCGTTTCTTTCTTTTAATGAACCGTCTATGGAAGACCGTAGTGTTCCTGTCACCTAACATAGCCCATTCTGCATTGGCTCTCTGGTGCCATAGTAAGTCCTCCTGGAGTAAGATATTTTCAAGTTCTACACGGAGTTCTTTGTCTAACTAAAGAAGATTCCCCGATAGATGAGTCTCAAATGCCTTTTGAATCCCCCTCAGACGTGCCAATATTCGCCTTTTCCGGTGAAAAATATTACCGAAAACCTCTATGTTCCACTTATTAGCCTGATCAGATAAGAGGGGAAGAACTTCATGTAATGGCTTGGTGTCGTCCCAGCATTCATTGACAAACTTCTGCCAATCTGGGTGAGTTTCCCATGCTGAAAGTAATTTGAAGAATTTAGGCTTAGGTTGTACGACATCGCCCACATCAATATCCAAAAGTAGTGTAGTGGTCGGAGTAAACTTTCGCCAGATGCATTAATTTTGGAACCACCAGAAAGTCCCCCCAGTCGGCGTTGATAATCGCCCTGTCTAAGTGTTCATGGCAAAGTCCTCGCAACCAGATAAAGAAGGGTCTGATATAGGATGATAATTCTGAAAGGCCAGTTCGATGTATCCAACCCAGAAACCTCTTGCATATATGAGCCGGTCTAGAACCCATTAACTTATCTGCCGAGTGAAGGAGCGCATTGAAATCACCAGCTATTAACCAGGGTCCTGATGTTTGAAGCGTCAGCGCCTCTAGATTCTCCCATAGATGATGTCGGATTGTTGGATTATGGCTCCCATATACAGCAATAAAGGCAAAAGAGACTTGTCCCCCCAATGGATTCTCAGGTGGATAAATTGCCAATGACTTTGTAATATTGTGATTGTGAGTTCATGTTTCCACATAATCCAGATACCCCAGAGAATCTTTGTGCTTCAACCCTGTGTGATTTGTCGAACCGAAGTCTTTTTATAAATCAATCTGCATGGATCTCGCAAATCCTTGTCTCCACTAGAATCGAAATCTTCAAATTGTGTAAGGAGATTAAGGTTTCCAAATAACGAGCAAAGGTTTTGGTCCCGACACCCTGACAATTCCAAACAATAGTAGGAATTAACATTAATAACAAATAATAATTAAAACAAGTTACATGTGCGATCATAATCAGAGTTCCCCGATAGAGGAATCGATACCACTCACAATGGAGTCATTGACATTCGAGAGTCATTGACATTATGGGCTTATAAGGCGTTAATATTTTCTTCACTTTAGCACTTTCTCTTTTGGGTTTAAATCGCCTTGTCATCTTGGGCCCAATTGTGATTTTGGGCTCCCTATTAAGGTTGATTTATGAGGAGCAAATGGCCTTGTAGGCTCAACACTATCTTTCACCTTGTACACCTTCGAGAGGGCGGTTTGGTTGTGGAGGCCGGGCGCGGAGAAGAAGGAAGTAGCGACGTCGTAGTAGCTTTCTTCATGCGAGAGGCGTTAAAGGGTGGTCAAAGTCACATCAAATTCCCTTGGGAATTTCCTTGTTAATAGGCTCCCGGATTTCTTGGATTTGGAAGAATCAATCACGGATACATTTTCCAAATTATCATCTGCTAGAACTTCAAATCGGGATTTATTTTGGAAAAAGGGCCCCTGAGAATCAGCCTTGATACCTCCCGCATCCAGGATTTCTGTCTTCGTTCGTTGCACGTGTCAAGATGCATGTATCCACGTCCAGCCGTATCGTTCGACTCCGGCGAGGCGGTATCCGGCAATGAATCATTCATGCTCACTGTGATGTTATTAGCATTATCTCTAGTTACCATTGTTGATGAAGATTCTGCAAGTGCAATTTGATGAGGTTTCATGACTGCAAAGGGGCATACATTGCTCACTTGACCATATCTTGCACATTTATAGCAAACAAATGGGAGACTTTCATACTCGATTGTGCGGAGTTTACCGTCAATGAACATTCGCCATACAAGAGGTTTACGCAAATCAATTCTAACTGCCATTCGTGCAAATTGTCCCCTTTGTGTACCTACTATTTTGTAGTCGATCTTAATGAAGGTACCCACTTCAGAGGCAATGGATCGAAGTATGTTCTTATGATAATAGTGAAAGGAAGACCGGAAACGAATCCAAGTTGCCACCGATAAGACATTTAATCCCCTTTGTGTCGAAGTCTAAGGTATAAGGTGGACGAGAAGATAGTGACCCAAGATTGTCCATGGCCCCTCTAAAAGCGCCTTATGACAATCATCCGATAGATCGAATCTTACCATGAAGTACCCGTTCTCGGCGTCTGTAATTTTCATGTTTCCAGGATTCCACATTGTATGGAGTTTGCTTGACGAGTCCGAAAGCTTATCATCTTTCCAAGAAGCCGCACCATGATAGTATTATCCATTGCCTCTGCCATTTCTTTGCGAACTCGATCGGAGAAATCGATCAGATTAGATTATCCTTTATACTCCTTTTGGTCATGCACTCCAACCTCGATTTCCTTTTCGTTCGTCATTTCAATCATCATGGAATCTTCACCCTCCATGAGAGTACCTTTGAAAGACTTTGGGAAATCTCCCTCATTCTTTGTCACGGTTTCTTCATTCTCTCGATTCTTAACCTTTTTGGTGGAGCGTTCCTCATCCTCAGCCACCGCCAGTGGAGGAGGTTTCTCCATGAGAGTTAAAACTTGAATTCTTTGATTAAGACAACTTTGTCTTTCTTCACTCCTACTTTCTTCTTTTGATTTGTAAATTCACAACGATCTGAATTAATTAATTCATATGGCACGGCAACGATACGTACGCACTTCCTGCCTCTGGCCTCTGCCTGCTCCATTCGTTAATTTCGTGATCAATAATTGTGCTTAAATATTAATTTGATAATAGTATTATATTTTTCTTGGCGGGTCAAGTTAGCGACCATATTTTTGTTTGGTTTTATATTTTACGCGAACTAAAAGTTGTGAGTTTATGAATTTGATGTAGCCCCGACATCGGCGACCATTTAAAAAAGTGTTAAATATAATTGTAAATTGATTGATTTTTACTTTATTTATCGTGGAATTAGGGCATGTGCTAATAACTCCCTAACTTCGGAGAACCCACAACGCGTGGAATTCTTCTTCAGTCACGCTTATTAGAATTTACTAAGACCTAGAAAAAAGTATAATCGTATACTTATAAAAAAATGAAATTGAAGGAAGAAATCATATGAAATTAAGACCCTAAAAGATCTTCTAAATTAGTCTAACGTCGCACTGATTAATTCACGTTTGGGCACCGTTGAACTCTACACGAATGGTGGCCCTCATCACTTAATTTTTTCCATTAGTAAGATTCGAACTGAAGACCTTAATTACTTAAGGAGATCAAATCTCTTACAACGTGATCAACATCTTGTACTCTACGTTTTAGTATTCACGCACAATGAGAGGTCAAAATGGCGAACATGAAATATATCGTCAACTGACATTGCTTTGATCCAAGTCAAATCACGTGTATTAGTTTTTTTCTTCTAAGAAACTAACAACGTGCATCAATTGACTCCAATATTTAAGTTTATTTTAAAAAAAAACGGTGACTCTCCGCGCCCCCTCTCCCCCTTATCCTCTCCTTCCCTTGATTCTCTATCCCTCATGTGACTATTTCTTCTCTCACTTTGCAAATCTTTTTAAAATAATCGTGCATGGAAATGCTTATCAATTTTAAACTCACACCTGCTTTGATCAAACACGTCTACTTTTATCTTTTCAAATGAATCATTATCCGATAAAAATTAACATTTAAGAATACTTTTGTCAATACAGCTATTTACATTTTAATAGAATTTTTTTATCTTTTTTATTTTGATCAAAACGAGACTTTAAACCAAAAACATGTAAACAATGTGACGAAGAACATCGTGTTTGCCAACACATACAAGGAGCTAGGAGGGGACCGGTACTTGGCATTATATATAGTAATTTGTATAGATGTGCTTCTACTTCCAAGTCTTCTATCTAATTCATTCAACATCTTTGTTTTTCTTTTAGTTCTCATGGAGCCCCAACAGTACAAGCGCTCCCTCATTTGCTTCTTTTTCTTCTTTGCTCCCCTTGTCATAGCAGGTTTGGATTAATTCAAAACATGTATTACTGAATATATATTAGCTTCTATCCATCTTCGTTTACCATAAATGTATACGTGTTTATATTGTTTGGTTTAATTTCTTGTTTGTTCATTCCTATCAAAAAAAAAAAAAAAAAAAAAAAAAAGTTCTTGTTTGTTCATCAGGTATTCAAGTTGTTCACGCTTCATCTCACCACCACCACCACCACCCTCGCGGTGGAATATCAAAGTTGTTCGTTTTTGGAGATTCTTATGCCGACACGGGGAATAACCCGAAGTCTGAAATTTCATGGAAAGTTCCTTATGGAATTACCTTCCCCGGCAAGCCAGCCGGGCGGTTCTCCGACGGCCGTGTCTTCACTGACTACTTAGGTACAGAAAACTGTTTGATCATTATATTTGTAATTTTGGCACGAATACGGACATGGGTCTTTCCTAACCGATGTGGTTAGAGAGCAGGGATACTAGACCAATCTTTTTTGTTCTTATTATATTTGTAATTTGTGTTAATTTTCTTTTGTGCATAACTTTATTTAGCTATAAATACATACATGGAGTATCGACTCCTTTTATATATAAAAAAAAATTGTTTGATCATTATTATTAATTGATAAATCAATCAATTGGGTGGCTTAATGATTTGATATGAAATTTGAAAGTAAGAAGTCATTGAATCAAATCTTGATGAGCGCAAAAAATTAAAAATTATTATTAATTGATGTGTGTTTTTTTCATTCCCTCTATAGCTCACTTTTTCAATGGCCAAAGGAGAACAGCTTTTGCTTGTATGTGCTGGTAATATAACATGGGCCTGCTGCTTTAGTTTTAAGTTTGTAATTATTGATGCCCTTTCTCGTTCTCCAATACCAAAAAGCAATTGATCTTGCATGTTAGTGTACACCAATTCTTTAATTTTCTAACTAAGAATTTTTTTTTTTATTAAACCATGAACATGAATGCTAATCAACTTAATTAAACACCTAATAATTCTTTTTTTATATGTGTAACTCGCGGAGCTGAGAGTCTATCTATATCCTCTTTTTTTTATGGCGGTGCATTCGTGTTTGCCCCAATTAATTTGGGATTAAGGCTATATTATTGTTGTGGTGTCGTGTTTGATGTACAATTTCTTTTTTTATGTTAATAAGTGGGTACAATAAATTAAAAGGAAATGATTGAGTGCCTTATTTTATTTTATTTTTTTAGAGGCCCAAGTCATATCAAATTTGTTAGCTAAAGCATAACGACAGTGATCTTATCGTTTATGGAATTTGCTTTGGAGCTTTCCTTCACCATATCTGACCTAGCTGAGCAAATGTCCTTTACTCACTACCCCACCAACCATTTCTTAGACCATATATATAAAAGCACTATTGTTCTTACTTTACAAGTGTCAACTTTTATTTTCTTATTTAATTAGTTGTATTCTAACATTTTGGGATCTTTAATTTTTGTTCTTCTATACAATCAAATCAAAGAAAAATCCTCTTTATCCAAACTACGTAATTTTTTTAAAAAAATCTTAAATAGCTAAATCAAAAAAAAAAAACAAACAAACAAACAAACAAAAAATAAAAACAAAACAAAACAAAAACAAGTCTTTAAGTTTGTTAGAATAGGCTGTTGGCCGGTAATATATATATATTTATTTATTTGTATGTATGTATGTATCTATATGTATATATGATACGATCCACTACGCTCAAGTTAAAGTGGTTTATGAATTTAATTAATTATAACTAAATAAATCCCAACTATAATAGATAAAGTTATTTTGGTGCTACATTTATTATCAGGATATATAGCTCTTTTATTTTTTTTGTTTTTTCGACTTGATAGCCATTTTAATTTGTTCAGTTTACGTTTGTCCGGCAATGCCATTATAGCTTGAATTTCTTTTTTGAGGTATTATTATAATATTATTGCTACATGAGTAGCTTCTTCAGTTTGAGATATTAAATGTTTTTTTTTATAAGATATTAAATGTTTGACAAAAAGGGTCCATTGAACAAAAAAAAAAAGAACTCGAGACATACCTTATGCTCCTACTTTTATATATACTCATGATTGATCAATATTTTTCCTTTTTCAATTTTATTTCTAATGATGCCTTACACGAAGCCTCAAATACAAACTTTATACAAGTAATCAACGCCTGCTTCATTGTAGAGTTCTTTAAATTAAGCCTATAATATTTACAAAAAGAAATTGACCCTATAATAATTGTTTTGCATGTGTTAGAATATATACACATATTTTTATTTTTTTTGTAGGAATTTATGCTAGCGTAACACTTATATTTAACTTACAGGGCAACTATCCTGAATAATAAATCCTCTATTCCAAATTAACTATTCCAAATTAACTATTCCAAATTAAGTATGTCGCCTTGACTACTTTTAATAAATACTTAAACATGCAAATATTTATTTTTGAGTCGCGCTAAAGGCACTCTAGCTATACATAAAGGGTGCCCCAATGATTTAATTTTTTTGAACTCTCCTTGAAAATGACTTTTATGCTCTTCACTAAAACATATACATTGGTTGCCCTTATACACATTAGGGTGCCTTTAGCGCATCTCTTATTTTTTGTGATGAAAAAACTTTATTGTATATATTTCATTAAACATTTTTGTTATTATAATTATAACTATAATAATACTATTATATTATAAGAATAAATGATGCAAAAATAATTTTATTAATTAACACATATAGAGCTTTTTTTTTCTTTTTTTTTGATCATTTTTTTGTGTTCCGTTACACAGCTTCGTTTATCGGAATCAAATCTCCGATACCGTATCGGTGGAGAAAGAACGCAGGGGATCGGATCCGAGACGGTTTGAACTTCGCTTATGGCGGAACAGGCGTCTTCGACACAATTGCTCCTGAACCCAACATGACCACTCAAATCGATTTCTTCCAAAAACTCATTCACAGCAATGTCTACTCCAAACAAAACCTCTCATCATCTGTTGCTCTAGTATCACTTGCTGGGAATGACTACAACAATTACATTACCTTCAATGGCTCTATACAAGTACGTACATATATACGTTATATAGATAAACACACAAGCGTAGTTATTTTTTTAATAGGAATGAGATTTTATTTTACAATAGCCAAATAATTATATCAGGTGGGAAACAATGTGTTTCCTTGAAAACAAAGTCAAAAAAAATAGCAGGCTTCATTATGACATCACGATACGTGCACGTCGCGATAAGTATGTGTCGTTCACGTGTTTTCTTGCAGGGTTCATATATATTCATTTTAAAATTAATCTTAATTCATCAAGTTGGTCGATTTGATAGATTTTTATTTTCGGTTTCACAGTACTAACTGCACTAATTAATTCACGTCAGGGCTGATATGGAGGCAATCCTCCTAACCCTATTTTTTCAGTTCACAAAACTTTAATTCCAAGACTTCGCCTTAGGGAACCAAGTCCCTTACCATTTCTTTTTAACGTGATTTTGGACAGGGCTTGCCGGGCTTCATTGTGTCAGTTGTAAACCAACTAGCTTTGAATCTGAAGAGAATACATGATTTTGGAGTGAAGAAAGTGGTGGTGAACGGATTGCAGCCTCTCGGGTGCTTGCCTCGCGGCACGGCTTCGTCGTCGTATCAACGATGCAATGACACAGAGAACATGGCCGTTGGCTTCCACAATAGCTTGTTAAAGGAAGCTGTGGCCAAATTGAACACAGAGAGCAAAAGCTCTGCTTTTGTGATTCTGGATCTGTACAAGGCTTTCACGACTGTATTCAACACCTCTCAAAACCACCCAGGTACGTACCTTACGTTGCTACAATCACTAATCAATTCCAAGCATGCATGCACATTGATCTAATCGATTGAAGTGGACTCGTAAAACTTAGGTGAGTCACAATTATGTTACATGGGCGAGATGAGACCAATGGGTTCAATGCCCACATAACCACCAGACATATTCGTAAGTTCGGGTACTCGCAAGATCAATCCACCAACCATGACTTGGGCCAACTACTTAGTGAAGTCCAAGTATGACCTTTTTTGTAGTTTTAAAAAGGAAAATGTTGGCAAGCAGAGTACCCATTTATGCGCGTCCCTTCATTTTTCAAAAGACTTGTGAATTAATGAAAATTATTTGTAAAACATCCAAAAATAAATTAGTTTTCTCGTAATGAAGTATTAGAAAATATGTATTTTATGAGTAAAAGAAAACATTTACTTAAAAAATAGGAAACTACTAGAGTAATCCGGCCACTTTGGCTATTGAGATTGGGCGTAGACCCACTTGGTTCTCATGTGATGCATCTCGAGCTAGACGTTCTTTCATAAAAAAATATAGGTGGGCTTATTAGGCTGGGCCTCGGAAAGATTTTTTTTAGAATGACCCAACCCATATATAAGATCCAAAGTGGATCTAAATATATTATTCTATCAAGATACATGAAGATTTGGACTAAATATCAACTAAAGTTGTAGCATTACTGCAGCTATTTGACCTCGAAAAATGCTAAAATGGCAACTCAAATGACACCCCAAGTGACGTAGTGTGAGGGTCCACATCTATAAGAGTCATCATGCACACTTCGAGATACTTGTGTTATGCACCAAAAATTATTTTGTGTACATTCATTTTTTAGTGGGGCCCGCATGCCGAGTGTCATTTTATCTCTACGTTTTGAGAATTAGCAATGTATATCTGTAAGTATATACGAGTGATTGGTGATTTAGAATATTGTTTTGTGAATGCAGGGAGTGTGAGATTTGAGAACCCACTGAAGCCGTGTTGTGTGGGCACAAGTCCTGAGTTCTCATGTGGCAGTGTGGATTTCAATGGCGTTAAGAGATACACTGTTTGTGAGAATCCAGAGTTGGCCTTCTTTTGGGACGGTGTTCATCCAACGCAGCAAGGCTGGTTCTCTGTCTACTCCGTTCTTCAAGCCTCTCTAGATCAAATCTACACCTAATTTTGAAGCTGAGAGCATTTTCATCTCCTCCGTTTTTTGTCTTTTCAAAGTAAAAAGTAAAAAATAAAAAAATAAAGTAGTGAAGTCTGGTTGGTTTGAATGCTTTTCTTTTGGGGGGTGTATTTTAAGTTTTATTGGTTCTTTTGTTCATTTGATAGTTGGTTAGATAAATTTTCTTTTGAAAAATACTAGAGCGACAATGGATAAGTTACATCCCAAGACACATTAGTTTATATGAGCCGTTTACTAGGCCTCAACCCTGCATGTTATACATTAAGATCTGTATCTGTGTCTGTATTGAGGTGCGTACAGACGGCTTAAAGACCTAATGTGACTTTCGGCGTAACTTCTTGATTCTCAATCTAGCTTTTCTCTTTCTGTTTTCTTCCCTACATCTTTGCTCTATGAGAATAAATGCATCTTTTGTCAAACGAGCTAATAATTATTGTAACTTAACATCATGATCAGAGGATGAATTCAATTTAATTGATTCAACCTTAATGTAGATTCGATCTGAGTGTTAGGCGTACATCAAAATGCACGTCGTGTTAAAAACCAAAACAAAAGAGTCGCTTAATTGCCAAAGCAAGAAGGGAACCTGATTTTGATTTATTTGTCTCAACTCTCTCAAGCAGCAGGCACCATTCATGGTTGATCATCAGGATCCACACAACTTACACAAGTAGGGGGAAAAAAAAAAAAAAAAAAACGTGTGGGAAATTAAGATGGAAGTCCGCGTCATATATATTATAAAGATCTTGACTAGGGGACAACACTAATATAATTAGCACGTGTTGCTATCTTGTTTTCTTATCATTGGATGTCACTATAATGCTGGCTGAGCTGGAAATGAAGATAATCATAGGGCTAAATTAGTTAACATTTCCTAATCTTTCTCAACTTTTGTTATTAATTATACTAGTACTAGTGAATAGGGCGTGAGTTGCACATAGATGATAAAGAGAGAACGATTAAAAGTTAGATAGAGATAATTTAAGAGTAATTCATGGAATTTTGAAATCTTTAAGTAAAAAGTATTTTTCTCTCACACACACGTTATTTTCTTTCTTTTAGTTTTTACTTTCAAACTCACAAGTCCCAACCAATTAAAAAAAAAAAAGTTAGTTAAATCAAGGCATACTCAAATATCCTTATTTTAATTTTCTTGCCAATTATTCCAATCAATAAGAGAGAAGCTTTTGAGAACAATTTTGGAAATAAAGAAATTTTAAGCTTAATAAGATGAGAAGGATGATTGACGTTATATATAGTATATATTATAACTTTTTTATTGTTTGATTTCTATATTATGTCAATTTTAAACCTAAGATTTGATGTGGTGACACTTTAATTATAATTTTGAAAAGCCACATTACCAACCATTATTATCAAAATATTAATTATTTTAACAATTATGTCATTAAATTTAGAGTTCAAACAAGTTTATAATACAAATTGAACAATCTAAAATTAACTGTTACTTGTGATATATTATTAATAACAAAAGTTGCTAAAAGTTATGATACAATATATATACCATCAAATGTTAGGACGAAAATTTTAACTGATTTGGCCTCAAACTTGATAATGTTAGAGACCCACACATTTTGCATTTAACTTATTGACAAGTGTCGCTTGAATATACATTAATTTTTTTGCATGCAAACATTGATGTACAAATCAAGGAAATAAAACCAACAATATTTTTGCTTGTCAAAAGTGTAGACTTTTTTTTTTTTTTTTTTATAAGAATTGAGTCAATTTAGATATGGTTCAACCGATTATTTTTGTTTGATATACATGGTTCGAAATATTAAATAATACTATTATATAAACTATTAATTTTTGGATAAAAAACTATTATTTGATCTTGTGAATAATGCAATATTTGAACCAATTCAATTTACACTATATTAATATTTATTTTTCTCTCGAAAATCGTACTATTATCAATATCTAACTATGTAACATTTATTGTACATTTAATACAAATCATGAACATTAAATGCACTTCATTATATTACTCACCATTAAATTAGGATTTAATTAATTGTGAAAACAAAAAATCTATTTGGACTCTTTGAGTTCGGACCTAAAGATTTTTTTGTTAACAATTTAATATATCTACCTAAGTAAAAGACCTAATTACCCTCTACCCCAAACACCAATAATGAATTTAAATTAAGGGTCTTTATGTCTTTTTGATTGTTTGAGTCCGGACTTTTTGAGTCAATCTAGCACTACCCTTGTGAAAATGTATAGTTCTCGTGACATGAGTACTAGAATTACACATGTTTAATACTCGACTTATAATGACAGGTTATATATATATATATATATATATATGTGTGTGTGTGTGTGTGTGTGAGTGCTTCCACAATGAAACTCAATTACATAACATTTATTGTGTATTTAATGTGTTTTGAATTAAATGCACTACATCAATCATCATTAAATTGAAATCACATAGTAATCCAATGATGATATATGTAGTACCCATGACATAAGTATATATTTGAACTCTATTATAGAAACAACCTATTTGGTGTTCTTGGGTGTCGAAGGTTTGGAGCATTTGTGAGATGAGGTAATGGAGGGGTTGGGCGAAAGGGTGTCCGTTGGTTGTATGAGAAGAAAAAGTGACCCAAGCATCATGGGGAGCATTAGGGTGCGTGGGGTTCGCACGGGGGCATTCATTTTGGGCTGGCGTTTGGCCAAGATTTTCTTCTTTTGGTAATTTGTATTGGTGTGTTGTATTGGGGCGAGTGCTGTCATTTTGCAGGAGAAATAACATAAGGTCACTCAACAGTAATGGTACAGGAGTGCGCTTCAACTGCTCGTATCAACTTGTAGATCCCACTTTTTTTTTTGTAACTTCGTTTTTGTACGTATATTTATTGCAATAAAATAAAAGAATATCGCCTCCTTTCATAAAAAGAAATTGATGTTACTTATTTTTGAGTTTTAATTAACTTTTATAGTAATAATTTTTTTAAAATTTGCATTTTAATTTTCAAATGTAAAGAACCTCACATGTAATTTGTTAATTGTGCTTAAATATTATTATTTTTATATCAAAAGGAGACAGAATGTCTGGTTACAACTGACAAAATCTAGAAAATGATACCCCAATAATATCCTCTATCAATATCGTAGATAATGTCGATGGGCAATGTTCAAGGATGTGGCTTCCCGTCGCATGATGTGCCGCATACGACGCCAACCAATCAGCTGCCCTGTTTCCCTCACGATGGATGTGAACAATACGAATGAACCATCTTCGCTGCAATAGTTGTCGAATAAGAGAAACAATGTGGCAATGTTGATTGAGTGAGATATTTTCACCATTCAACAATTTTACCACGCTTTTGTCATCCAATTCTAATACTACCTGCCGGAAACCCATATCCCATGCTAATTGGAGACCTTGGAGTGCTCCCCAGAGTTTCGCCCCAAAAATCGAGGTCTTTCCGATATTAACCATAAAGCCACCTATCCAGTCACCATAAGCATTTCTGATTAGACCACCCGCACTTGCTCCGTAAGGTTCCTCCTTCAAAGCTCCATCCGTGTTAACTTTAACCCAATGCTCCGGTGGACAAATCCAACCAATCAAATGCTCCTTTGAGGGAGAAGCACCTTTGAGGGAGGTGAAGAAATCATTGGCCTGCTGGAAGGATTTGGCTTTGGCAATGATCATATGGCAGACTTCCATATGAGAGACTGTCTCTTCGCCAATGACTATTCTGTTGCGTCTGTTCCATAATAGCCAACATTTAGTGGCAAAGAATATCGACCATTCCACGCCTATGATCTGGTTACCGCACATCAGATTATTGACTAGCCATTCTTGGAATGGTAATGTAGGAAGGGATCCCAATTGTTCTATTGAGAGAATGTGTCCCCGGATTAAGACAGACCTGGGACATTCTCTAAGAATGCGATTGAGGGATTCTGAGTTACCCTCACACAGATCACAACCATCGAAATCAATCATATGCCTCCGATGTCTGACTTCATTCGTGAGAAGTGCATCATTGAAGGCAAGCCAGAGGAACGTCCGTACTCTCTCAAGAACTGCACATTTTCATATCATCTTCCAACCAGCATTCCCTACAGACCAAGGCATATGTGTTAGTGCGGTGTATGCAGAGGATGTAGAGAACTTACCTGATTCTGAATGAGACCAGTAAACCGAGTCCTCATTTGAACTTTGGGGGATCGGGGGTGGTATGGCTGCGATACGTAATAGCACCTCTGCGGGAAGGTAAGCTTTGAAGTCTGCCCAACACCATCCTCCAGATTCATTAACATAGGTACACAGAGTATCACCCCGTCTAGATTCCAAGATGGGGGTTGTCGTCATCTCGATAAGAGGCTTGACTCCGCCTACCCATCTGTCGAGTCAGAAGCGAATTGTGTGGCCATTACCTATGGCCCAGTTTAAGCCTCCATATAGTAGGGACCAGATCTTGCAGATATTCCTCCAAGCATGCGAACATTTACCTAGGGTAAGCTCATTCGGGATCGTATCGTCGGGGATGCCATATTTGGCTCTCATTAGTTTGACCCATAAGGCCTTTGGATTAATGATCAATTCACAACCCAATTTCATGATGAAGGATCTGTTCATATCATACATATTTCGCATCCCTAGACCACCGTTTTTTCTGGGCTGGCAAACTTTGTCCCAAGCAACCAAACTCGACTTCCTAGAACCATTTGACGAGCCCCAAAGAAATCCTATACAAATCTTGTCAAGATCGTCGCAGAGCCCTTTAAGGAGAAGAGAGGTTTGCATGGTATAAAGTGGAATTAAAGATAAAGTAGATAGAGAGAGAGTAATCCGACCAGCCAGGGATATATTTGAGGGGTTCCATTTTTGAGCTTGTGCCTGTACGTTTTGTTTTAGATCATTATAAGTTGCCTTGAACACTCTGCCATGAAGAAGTGGGACCCTAAGGTAGCGACCCAAATCCTCAGTAATAGATATATTCAGTTTTCGTGCAATATGCTCAGCAAGGATAGGGTCTACATTTGGAGATAAAAAGAGCTGAGACTTCTCATAATTGATCTTATGGCCAGAATGATCGCAAAACGAGTGTAGGATCCTGGATAGAACATTCGCCTGCTCCTCAGTCGCTTCTGCAAAAAGAATGAGATCATCAGCGAAAAATAAATGAAATATATATACCTCAGGGTCAAATGTAGGTGCGATCCATTCTCCCTGATTCACTGCCTCCATAATAGCTTGAGAAAGACACTCCATACAAAGCACAAAAATGTATGGTGAGATCGGGTCACCTTGCCTTACGCCTCGGGACGGGAAGAATGATTCAGATACATTACCGTTCCATAAAAGTTGTAAAGAACTAGATGAAAAACCAGACAAGATGATATTAGATAAAGCCTCGGGGATATTTGCCTCCCTTAGCGTATCTTCAACAAAGCTAGTTTGCGCAGGGTTCACTAAATGGGACATAACGCACTTCAGTCTATTAGCCACAATTTTGGTGATGATCTTGTAACTGACATTACAAAGACTGATAGGTCGGAAGTGATCGAAACATTCTGGATTTTCCACTTTCGGGATGAGAATAATGAGAGATTTATTAATCGATTTATCCAGTACTCCTTGAGTAAAGCAAGCTTTTACCATGTTGGTCCCAACAACATTCCAATTCTTTTGGAAGAAGAATGTCGGGATCCCATCAATTCCAGGTGCTTTATTAGGAGACATTGCCAAAACAGTAGTCCGAACTTCCTCATCTAATATAGGTCTACTCATAGTAGCAAACAAAGGAGGTGGGATAGGCGGAAATTTATTTCGGATACCATATGGTAAGCCATTGGAAGAGTCACCCCTATAGACCTCACGGAAGAATGAGAGAGCTTCCTATCCCAGTATAGTCTGGTCCTCACACCAAGCCCCTGATGAGATAAAAAGCCCAAAAATTCTCATTCGTTTCTTTCTTTTAATGAACCGTCTATGGAAGACCGTAGTGTTCCTGTCACCTAACATAGCCCATTCTGCATTGGCTCTCTGGTGCCATAGTAAGTCCTCCTGGAGTAAGATATTTTCAAGTTCTACACGGAGTTCTTTGTCTAACTAAAGAAGATTCCCCGATATATGAGTCTCAAATGCCTTTTGAATCCCCCTCAGACGTGCCAATATTCGCCTTTTCCGGTGAAAAATATTACCGAAAACCTCTCTGTTCCACTTATTAGCCTGATCAGATAAGAGGGGAAGAACTTCATGTAATGGCTTGGTGTCGTCCCAGCATTCATTGACAAACTTCTGCCAATCTGGGTGAGTTTCCCATGCTGAAAGTAATTTGAAGAATTTAGGCTTAGGTTGTACGACATCGCCCACATCAATATCCAAAAGTAGTGTAGTGGTCGGAGTAAACTTTCGCCAGATGCGTTAATTTTGGAACCACCAGAAAGTCCCCCCAGTCAGCGTTGATAATCGCCCTGTCTAAGTGTTCATGGCAAAGTCCTCGCAACCACATAAAGAAGGGTCTGATATAGGATGATAATTCTGAAAGGCCAGTTCGATGTATCCAACCCAGAAACCTCTTGCATATATGAGCCGGTCTAGAACCCCTTAACTTATCTGCCGAGTGAAGGAGCGCATTGAAATCACCAGCTATTAACCAGGGTCCTGATGTTTGAAGCGTCAGCGCCTCTAGATTCTCCCATAGATGATGTCGGATTGTTGGATTAGGGCTCCCATATACAGCAATAAAGGCAAAAGAGACTTGTCCCCCCATTGGATTCTCAGGTGGATAAATTGTCAATGACTTTGTAATATTGTGATTGTGAGTTCATGTTTCCACATAATCCAGATACCCCAGAGAATCTTTGTGCTTCAACCCTGTGTGATTTGTCGAACCAAAGTCTTTTTATAAATCAATCTGCATGGATCTCGCAAATCCTTGTCTCCACTAGAATCGAAATCTTCAAATTGTGTAAGGAGATTAAGGTTTCCAAATAACGAGCAAAGGTTTTGGTCCCGACACCCTGACAATTCCAAACAATAGTAGGAATTAACATTAATAACAAATAATAATTAAAACAAGTTACCCGTGCGATCATAATCAGAGTTCCCCGATAGAGGAATCTGATACCACTCCACAACTGGAGTCATTGACATTCGAGAGTTTATTCCCCACCGACAAATTGTCTCTCATATAAGGCGTTAATATTTTCTTCACTTTAGCACTTTCTCTTTTGATTTTTAAATCGCCCTTTACGTTGATCAATTTGGATGGATCTGGTAGGCGGCCAAGTGTGTTCGTCGTCCGAGGGAGAGGGAGGCTATATCCTCCACCAAGGCGATCGGTTAAGCCCTTATTATCGATCACCACGACTGTGTGATGTTCTCCGTCGAGGCATCTTTTCGTTGGTTCCAAGGTAAGGCAAACCGACTCCATGGTGCGAGGTTCAATTTGTTGACACGCCTCCGCCATCACGATCTCTAAATTACTTTCCCCCAAAGGTTTTGTTTCTTGCTGCATAGCCGCGTCTACCTGGGGAGAAGTCGAGGGCGGAGAGGACGATATCAGTGGTGGCGATAGCTGCGAGATCAAAGGCAGAGGAAGAATGGGCAGTGACGATGTGGAGGCCGAAGGCGGAGAAGAAGGAAGTAGCGACGTCGACAGCACTGTAGTCGAGGGCAGAGAGGCGTTTTCTGTTGGTGACGGCGAGGACAGAGAGGCGTTAAAGGGTAGCGAGGCATTGGCTGATGAAGGAGACGAAGGCAGAGAGGCGGTCACTGATGAGGAAAACGAGTGCAGAGAGGTGTGCACGGGCAGAGAGGAGCATACGACTTTATGGGCTTTCACAGTGGGTTCGGCTGTCATCTTGGGCCCAATTGTGATTTTGGGCTCCCCTATTAAGGTTGATTTATGAGGAGCAAATGGCCTTGTAGGCTCAACACTATCTTTCACCTTGTACACCTTCTGAGAGGGCAGTTTGGTTATTGCAGTAGTAGCTTTCTTCATGCGCTGGTCCAGCATCAAATTCCCCTTGGGAATTTCCTTGTTAATAGGCTCCCCGGATTTCTTGGATTTGGAAGAATCAATCACGGATACATTTTCCAAATTATCATCTGCTAGAACTTCAAATCGGGATTTATTTTGGAAAAAGGGCCCCTGAGAATCAGCCTTGATACCTCCCGCATCCAGGATTTCTGTCTTCGTTCGTTGCACATGTCAAGTTGGATGTATCCACGTCCAGCCGTATCGTTCGACTCCGGCGAGGCGGTATCCGGCAATGAATCATTCATGCTCACTGTGATGCTATTGGCATTATCTCTAGTTACCATTGTTGATGAAGATTCTGCAAGTGCAATTTGATGAGGTTTCATGACTGCAAAGGGGCATACATTGCTCACTTGACCATATCTTGCACATTTATAGCAAACAAATGGGAGACTTTCATACTCGATTGTGCGGAGTTTACCGTCAATGAACATTCGCCATACAAGAGGTTTACGCAAATCAATTCTAACTGCCATTCGTGCGAATTGTCCCCTTTGTGTACCTACTATTTTGTAGTCGATCTTAATGAAGGTACCCACTTCAGAGGCAATGGATCGGAGTATGTTCTTATGATAATAGTGAAAGGGAAGACCCGGGAAACGAATCCAAGTTGCCACCGATAAGACATTTAATCCCCTTTGTGTCGAAGTCTAAGGTATAAGGTTGGACGAGAAGATAGTGACCCAAGATTGTCCATGGCCCCTCTAAAAGCGCCTTATGACAATCATCCGATAGATCGAATCTTACCATGAAGTACCCGTTCTCAGCGTCTGTAATTTTCATGTTTCCCTCCGGATTCCACATTGTATGGAGTTTGCTTGACAGAGTCCGAAAGCTTATCATCTTTCCAAGAAGCCGCACCATGATAGTATTATCCATTGCCTCTGCCATTTCTTTGCGAACTCGATCGGAGAAATCGATCGCAGTTAGATTATCCTTTATACTCCTTTACAGGTCATGCACTCCAACCTCGATTTCCTTTTCGTTCGTCATTTCAATCATCATGGAATCTTCACCCTCCATGAGAGTACCTTTGAAAGACTTTGGGAAATCTCCCTCATTCTTTGTCACGGTTTCTTCATTCTCTCGATTCTTAACCTTTTTGGTGGAGCGTTCCTCATCCTCAGCCACCGCCAGTGGAGGAGGTTTCTCCATGAGAATTAAAAACTTGAATTCTTTGATTAAGACAACTTTGTCTTTCTTCACTCCTACTTTCTTCTTTTGATTTGTAAATTCACAACGATCTGAATTAATTAATTCATATGGCACGGCAACGATACGTACGCACTTCCTGCCTCTGCCTGCTCCATTCGTTAATTTCGTGATCAATAATTGTGCTTAAATATTAATTTGATAATAGTATTATATTTTTCTTGGCGGATCAAGTTAGCGACCATATTTTTGTTTGGTTTTATATTTTACGCGAACTAAAAGTTGTGAGTTTATGAATTTGATGTAGCCCCGACACCGGCAACCATTTAAAAAAGTGTTAAATATAATTGTAAATTGATTGATTTTTACTTTATTTATCGTGGAATTAGGGCATGTGCTAATAACTCCCTAACTTCGGAGAACCCACAACGCGTGGAATTCTTCTTCAGTCACGCTTATTAGAATTTACTAAGACCTAGAAAAAAGTATAATCGTATACTTATAAAAAAAATGAAATTGAAGGAAGAAATCATATGAAATTAAGACCCTAAAAGATCTTCTAAATTAGTCTAACGTCGCACTGATTAATTCACGTTTGGGCACCGTCGAACTCTACATGAATGGTGGCCCTCATCACTTAATTTTTTCCATTAGTAAGATTCGAACTGAAGACCTTAATTACTTAAGGAGATCAATTCTCTTACAAAGTGATCAACATCTTGTACTCTACGTTTTAGTATTCACGCACAATGAGAGGTCAAAATGGCGAACATGAAATATATCGTCAACTGACATTGCTTTGATCCAAGTCAAATCACGTGTATTAGTTTTTTTCTTCTAAGAAACTAACAACGTGCATCAATTGACTCCAATATTTAAGTTTATTTAAAAAAAAAAACGGTGACTCTCCGCGCCCCCTCTCCCCCTTATCCTCTCCTTCCCTTGATTCTCTATCCCTCATGTGACTATTTCTTCTCTCACTTTGCAAATCTTTTTAAAATAATCGTGCATGGAAATGCTTATCAATTTTAAACTCACACCTGCTTTGATCAAACACGTCTACTTTTATCTTTTCAAATGAATCATTATCCGATAAAAATTAACATTTAAGAATACTTTTGTCAATACAGCTATTTACATTTTAATAGAATTTTTTTTATCTTTTTCTATTTTGATCAAAACGAGACTTTAAACCAAAAACATGTAAACAATGTGACGAAGAACATCGTGTTTAATTGCCAACACATACAAGGAGCTAGGAGGGGACCGGTACTTGGCATTATATATAGTTTGTATAGATGTGCTTGTACGTCCAAGTCTTCTATCTAATTCATTCAACATCTTTGTTTTTCTTTTAGTTCTCATGGAGCCCCAACGGTACAAGCACTCCCTCATTTGCTTCTTTTTCTTCTTTGCTCCCCTTGTCATTGCAGGTTTGGATTAATTCAAAACATGTATTACTGAATATATATTAGCTTCTATCCATCTTCTTTTACCATAAATGTATACGTGTTTATATTGTTTGGTGTAATTTCTTGTTTGTTCATTCCTATCAAAAAAAAAAAAAAAAAAAAAAAAAAAAAGTTCTTGTTTGTTCATCAGGTATTCAAGTTGTTCACGCTTCATCTCACCACCACCACCACCCTCGCGGTGGAATATCAAAGTTGTTCGTTTTCGGAGATTCTTATGCCGACACGGGGAATGACCGGAAGTCGGCAAGTTCATAGGGAGTTCCTTATGGAATTACCTTCCCCGGCAAGCCAGCCGGGCTGTTCTCCGACGGCCGTGTCCTCACTGACTACTTAGGTACATAAAACTGTTTGATCATTATTATTAATTGATAAATCAATCAATTGGGTGACTTAATGATTTGATATAAAATTTAAAAGTAAGAAGGCTCAAATCATGATGAGTGCAAAAAATAAAAAATTATTATTATTAATTGACGTGTGTTTCTTTTTCATTCCCTCTTTAGCTCACTTTTTCAATGGCCAAAAGAGAACAGCTTTTGCTTGTACGTGCTGGTAATATAACATGGGCCTGCTGCTTTATAGTGATGCCATGGAATCGTCTGCTCTGAAATTTGCTTTGGAGCTTTCCTTCACCATATCTGACCTAGCTGAGCTAATGTCCTTTACTCACTACTCCACCAACCATTTCTTAGACCATATATGTAAAAGCACTATTGTTCTTACTTTACAAGTGTCAACTTTTATTTTCTTATTTAATTAGTTGTATTCTAACATTTTGGGATCTTTAATTTCGTTCTTCTATACAATCAAATCAAAGAAAAATCCTCTTTATCCAAACTACGTAATTTTTTTAAAAAAATCTTAAATAGCTAAATCAAAAAAAAAAAAAACAACAAACAAATAAAAAATAAAAACAAAACAAAACAAAAACAACAACTACAGCTTTTATCAGTCTTTAAGTTTGTTAGAAGAGGCTGTTGGCCGGCAATATATATATATATATGTATGTATGTATATATGTATATATGTATATGTATATATGATACAATCCACTCCGCTCAATTTAAAGTGGTTTATGAATTTACTTAACTATAACTAAATAAATCCCAACTATAATAGATAAAGTTATTTTGGTGCTACATTTATTATCATGATATATAGCTCTTTTATTTTTTTTGTTTTTTCGACTTGATAGCCATTTTAATTTGTTCAGTTTACGTTTGTCCGGCAATGCCATTATAGCTTGAATTTCTTTTTTGAGGTGTTATTATAATATTATTGCTACATGAGTAGCTTCTTCAGTTTGAGATATTAAATGTTTTTTTTTATAAGATATTAAATGTTTGACAAAAAGGGTCCATTGAACAAAAAAAAAAGAACTTGAGACATACCTTATGCTCCTACTTTTATATATACTCATGATTGATCAATATTTTTCCTTTTTCAATTTTATTTCTAATGATGCCTTACACGAAGCCTCAAATACAAACTTTATACAAGTAATCAACGCCTGCTTCATTGTAGAGTTCTTTAAATTAAGCCTATAATATTTACAAAAAGAAATTGACCCTATAATAATTGTTTTGCATGTGTTAGAATATATACACATATTTTTTTTTTTTTTGTAGGAATTTATGCTAGCGTGACACTTATATTTAACTTACAGGGCAACTATCCTGAATAATAAATCCTCTATTCCAAATTAACTATTTCAAATTAAGTATGTCGCCTTGACTACTTTTAATAAATACTTAAACATGCAAATATTTATTTTTGAGTCGCGCTAAAGGCACTCTAGCTATACATAAAGGGTGCCCCAATGATTTTTTTTTTTTTGAACTCTACTTGAAAATGACTTTTATGCTCTTCACTAAAACATATACATTTGTTGCCCTTATACACATTGGGGTGCCTTTAGCGCATCTCTTATTTTTTGTGATGAAAAAACTTTATTGTATATATTTCATTAAACATTTTTGTTATTATAATTATAACTATAATAATACTATTATATTATAAGAATAAATGATGCAAAAATAATTTTATTAATTAACACATATAGAGCTTTTTTTTTCTTTCTTTTTTGATCATTTTTTTGTGTTCCGTTACGCGGCTTCGTTTATCGGAATCAAATCTCCGATACCGTATCGGTGGAGAAAGTACGCAGGGGATCGGATCCGAGACGGTTTGAACTTCGCTTATGGCGGAACAGGCGTCTTCGACACAATTTCTCCTGAACCCAACATGACCACTCAAATCGATTTCTTCCAAAAACTCATTCAGAGCAATGTCTACTCCAAACAAAACCTCTCATCATCTGTTGCTCTAGTATCACTTGCTGGGAATGACTACAACAATTACATTACCTTCAATGGCTCTATCCAAGTACGTACATATATACGTTATATAGATAAACACACAAGCGTAGTTATTTTTTTAATAGGAATGAGATTTTATTTTACAATAGCCAAATAACTATATACAGGTGGGAAACAATGTATTTCCTTGAAAACAAAGTAAAAAAAAATAGCAGGCTTCATTATGACATCACGATACGTGCACGTCGCGATAAGTATGTGTCGTTCACGTGTTTTCTTGCAGGGTTCATATATATTCATTTTAAAATTAATCTTAATTCATCAAGTTGGTCGATTTGATTGATTTTCATTTTCGGTTTCACAGTACTAACTGCACTGATTAATTCACGTTCAGGGCTGATACGGAGGCAATCCTCCTAACCCTATTTTTTCAGTTCACAAAATTTTAACTCCAAGACTTCGCCTTAGGGAACCAAGTCCCTTCCCATTTCTTTTTAATGTGATTTTGGACAGGGCTTGCCGGGCTTCATTGTGTCAGTTGTAAACCAACTAGCTTTGAATCTGAAGAGAATACATGATTTTGGAGTGAAGAAAGTGGCGGTGAACGGATTGCAGCCTCTCGGGTGCTTGCCTCGCGGCACGGCTTCGTCGTCGTATCAACGATGCAATGGCACAGAGAACATGGCCGTTGGCTTCCACAATAGCTTGTTAAAGGAAGCTGTGGCCAAATTGAACACAGAGAGCAAAAGCTCTGCTTTTGTGATTCTGGATCTGTACATGGCTTTCACGACTGTATTCAACACCTCTCAAAACCACCCAGGTACGTACCTTACGTTGCTACAATCACTAATCAATTCCAAGCATGCATGCACATTGATCTAATCGATTGAAGTGGACTTGTAAACTTAGGTGAGTCACAATTATGTTACATGGGCTTGATGAGACCAATGGGTTCAATGCCCACATAACCACTAGACATGTTCGTAAGTTCGGGTACTCGCCTAAATCTATCCACCAACCATGACTTGGGCTTTTTGTAGTTTTAAAAAGGAAAATGTTGGCAGGTGGAGTACGCAGTTATGCGCGTCCCTTCATTTTTCAAAGACTTTTGAACATCATCTCGAGGTGCATAAAAGAGATGTATAACTGGATGTGTGACCGACCAAATTAAGTTGCGCAAGCATTTTCCATTTAATGAAAATTATTTGTAAAACATTCAAAAAAAATTAGATTTCTCGTAGTGAAGTATTAGAAAATATGTATTTTATGAGTAAAAGAAAACATTTACTTAAAAAATAGGAAGCTGCTAGAGTAATTCGGCCACTTTGGCTATTGAGATTGGGCATAGACTCACTCGGTTCTCATGTGATGCATCTCGAGCTAGGCGTTCTTTCACAAAAATAAAATAAAATATAGGTGGGCTTATTAGGTTGGGCCTCGTAAAGATGTTTTTTTAGAATGACCCAACCCATATATAAGATCCAAAGTGGATCTAAATATATTATTCTATCAAGATACATGAAGATTTGTACTAAATATCAGCTAAAGTTGTAGCATTACTGCAGCTATTTGACCTCGAAAAATGCTAAAATGACAACTCAAATGACACCTCAAGCGACGTAGTGTGAGGGTCCACATCCATGAGAGTCATCATACACACTTCGAGATACATACCATGTGTGTTATGAACTAACAACTATTTACTACAAGAAAAATGTGAATTAGCATCAAAACATTGCAACAGATTGAATCTGTTGCTAAACAACAACAAATCAGCAACAATTTTGCATCAGATAGAGCATTTGACTCGGTTGACCAAAAAGCAACAAATCAGTGACAGATTTGTGACAAAAATTGTGACAAATTTTTTTTTGTCATTGATCTGTTGCTGATTTCTCCCGCCAATATTTTCCCGCCCATTTTGTGACAGATCTGCGACAGATCAGCTACAGAACCTAGTTTGTCGCTGATCTGTAGCTAAATCTGTGACAGATCTGCTACAGATCAGCGACAGATTCAATTCTGTTGCTGATCTGTCGCTAACCAGCAACAGATTAAATTCTGTTGCTGATTAGCGACAGATCAGCAACAGATTGTCAGCAACAAAAAAATATGTTGCTGATCTGTCGCTGATTAGCGACAAATTAGCAACAAACAAATCAGCAACAAACTACTCTGTTGCTGATATGTCACTAAATTTTAAATGGTTTTTTCAAATCAGGGGCTCTCCTTTTTGGATAAAAAAAATCCAATATATTGTTTAATTTTAAGGTAATGTATTAATTTAACAAAAATCCCTTTTATATTGGTGTTTTATGTTGCAAATTGCACTTAGAACAAAAACTTGCGAATTGATTAATTAACAGTTTCCATTAAGTGCAGACCATTGATAATTAAATAGGCGGTTTCCTAAAATCATGGATTCTATTTTTATTTGAAAACAATATGCAACACCTTTACATAAATAAAATAAAAACCACGTATTAAAAATTTTGGAACCCAAAAAATATTTTTTTCAAGATCTATATCTATATGTATAATATATCTATATATCTATCTATCTATTCAATATTAATGGCAAAATTGTTTAATTTCCTAATGTGCCCCTACTTTCAATTTTGTCATAGGCTAGAGCAACAAAAAAAAATTGCTTTGAAGATACTTTAGGAAAACCCCAATTTTAATTGAAACATATATCTCGATTGTACATGAAAACTTAAATTAATTAGCTAATCGATTAATCTTATTAAGATAAGTTTTGTATATAGTTAACCAAATTAAGCCCAAACAGACTTAATAAAGGGCATTGTCGAAATTTGTACCACCAAACATATATAATGAAATTAATTGAATTGTCAAACTATACATTTCAAAATATCAACATCATCAAAACAGTCCACAAGTGTTTATTTATATTTAATCTTCACGGTCCTTAAGGGGTATAGCGTGCATAGTATATAAAAAAATGAGCATATATATATATATATATACTCTAATTGAGGCGGAGACATGAAGTTAATTTAATTCTTACAACTATATTTTCTTGGTTTCTTTCGAACCATGGAGTTGGGACAGCCGATCGACTTCCATTAGATTGGATGAACCAAATTAAAAAAAATGGCTAAAACAAATTCGGAAGCCCTTAATTAATTATATATATAGTTACATCAAAATATATCTATGCTTTGTCTTTTGTTTTCCTTGGACTTTGGAATGATCGTAAACGCATGGTCGCCTTAGCTAGGCGATGTAGTTGAAATTAAAATTTTTAGTTGAAATTAAATTTCTTTTCATGAGATGTTGAAATTAAATTGAAAACATATAAACATATAGATTTAATTTAAATTTTCATTAATATTAGAAGTTTGGATAGATAAAGTTTTTTTTTTTTTTCGATTTCGATAAAGCGCCAAAGTGAAGCTACAGTGATGTTTTGCCAAAATGTCATGGAGTTGAATGAATAGTGTCACATCATTTCGGTGTGACACTATTCACATATCATATTACTATTAATTATTTTTATTCTTTTTTGTTTTGGTATTTTTTTAAATTATCTTTGTAATTGTATTATTTTGAGATTGCAAATCGAATTAAATAAAAAAATGATAAAAAGTTAATAGTGTAAACTACAGTGTTGATGGTTGGAGATGTGAATAATGTAGTTAATGTTTATATCAAAATTGATATATATTTAGTTTGTTGCTGATTTGTTGCTGAACAGCAACAAATCAGCAACAGACTGTCAGTGTCCACGTAGGCTGATCAGCAACAGATCAAATCTGTTGCTGAACAGCAACAAAACAGCAACAAATGCCACCTAGGCTGTCCACGTAGGCTAATCAGCAACAGATTTTGATCTGTTGCTGATCACCAACAAACTAGCAACAAACCATTTAAAAATCAATATCTAAATGATTTTACTTTTTACAAATCATTTTCAATATTTTCACCTCCCTCCAAACCTATTTTCACCTCCCTCCAAAATCATTTTCACCTCTCCAAACCCATTTCACCTCCAAACCCATTTTCACTGCCAACCCTCCACCACCGCCGGAGACCTTCCGCGACCACCGCCGGAGACCCTGCGACCACCGCCGGACAGGTCCCGCGCCCCTGCGCGAGCGCCGCCCCTGCGCGCGCCCAGCCCCTGCGCGAGCGCAGCCCCTGCGCGCGCCCCGCCCCGGCCCTCCTCGCCCAGCACCGCCGCTGCGCGCACAGCTCGCCCAGCGCGCTCCGTCGCTGCTCGCCCAGCCCCGCCGCCCCGCCGCTGTGCGCCCAGCCGCTCCGCCCCGTGCCTTGCGCTCCGCCCTGCGCGCCCAGCGCGCCCGCCGCTGCGCGCCAGCGACGCTCCGCCGCGCGCGCCCAGCGAGCCCGCCGCTGCGCGCCCAGCGAGCTCCGCCGCTGCGCGCCCAGCGCGCTCCGCCGCTGCGCGCCCACAGCGCGCTCCGCCGCTGCTCTGCTCCGCCCACAGCGCCCCTGCGCGCCCCTGCGCCGCCCCTGCGCTGCCGGTGTGAGCCCAGCTCCGCCCCTGCGCACCTCGCCTCTGCCCTGCGCGGCCAGCGACGCCGCTGCGCGCCACTGCTCGGCCAGAGCCCCGCCGCTGCCCCGCCACTCCTCGGCCACCGTGCTGCCGTTCATCGGACACCTCGCCGCCGCTGCAGGTCGGATCCGCGCCGTCTCCGCCGCAGCCGCTGGTCGCCTTTGGCTTCTCCTTCACTGAGTTTCGGGTATCATTTGTGGTTTGCATTTTCTTGAAAATCTATTTTGGTATTTTTGTTGATTTATGATTTTATATAACTTCCGAAATTTATATATCTAGCGACAACAACAAATTAGCAACTCAATTTCCTTGTAACGTGCATATTTAAGTTATCTTATATAGTTTATATAATTCACATTAATCACGCACATCACCAAACTAATCGAATTAAAATTTAGCAACTTGAATGTAAAATGTATCCTAATGAGGTAGCAACCCATTTAAATATATTTAGTTTGTATTTAAGCTTTTATAATTGGGAGTGAGACTATGTTGTTAACTTGTTCATTTTGTGGATTTGTATGTTTTTAACTTGTTCATTTTGTGCCTTTGTATCTTTTTATGTTTTGCTCTAACAAATTTTTATTTCCTTGTAACATGCATATTTAAGTTATTTTATATGTTGTGGTATTTAAAATTTTATAAGTATATACGCATGAATAAGAATATGCAAATTTTCATTTAGGGCATGCACCACCTCTCTACATGTAATATATGCACGTCGACACCTCTATATGGATCTACAATACATAACATCACGCATGACTTTCTTTAATAATTCAATTCATATTCATCGCTCTCAATTAAATTAGTTATGATAGATTGAACGATTTTTATTCATCTCGATTTAATGCAATAACTATAGACGCATATATATTAAACGAAATGCATTAATTAATGAAACTCATGAATACTCTTTAATAGGTAGAGCCAATATGAATGCATGTTAATTAGGTCGTTAATTAAGTAAGGGTAATTAGTTGAGTACATCCCTCTCCTCTAGCTAATATATATAATAAGAGCTTAACTAATAAGAGCTTAACTATATATATATATAGTAGCTTGGGAGGTTGGGGTGTCGGTGACGTTGACTTTCTTAAAGCGTTACATTGACATGTTTTGTGGCTAATTCTATTATATAATTAATGATATCTAGCTAGCAGAGGAAACAATATAATGTGGTATAATGCGTTAATAATTAAAAATAATCTAGCTATCAATAATTTTATTACAACAACAAATTAAGTCCCCAGTTGATCTTTAATTATTATTATGGTATGGTACATTTAATTTATTTATTTTTTTATTTAAGCTTTTATAATTGGGAGTGAGGCTATCTTCTTGTTGTTGTTGTTGTTGTTGTATTTAAAATTTTATAAGTTTATATAAATGATTAAGAACATACAAATTTAAAAATAATCTAGCTATCAATATTATTGTTGCATTGATGACCAATCAACATTTTTAGTATGTGCATGCAATCTAGCTAGAACAAAAGCAAGAATAAATTAAGTCCCCAGTTTATCTTTAATTGTTATCATGGTATGTTACATTAAATTTATTTATTTTTTTATTTAAGCTTTTATAATTGGGAGTGAGGCTATCTTCTTCTTCTTCTTGTTGTTGTTGTATTTAAAATTTTATAAGTTTATATAAATGATTAAGAACATACAAATTTAAAAATTTTATTACAACAACAAAGGAAAATAAAACAATTATTCCTTTCCATTTTTTCAAACTATTTTACAACACTTTAGCAATTGTACGAAAAAAAAAACACGCGACAAAATATGTGAACAAAGGTCAAATTTTTATCCCTTCTTGATTACAACACCCAAGACTTTTACAAAATAACGAAATACATGGCTCTATGAAATACTTATTAATTTATAAAAATATGCATAAATTATTGAATCTTGAATGTAAGTATGAAATTTACATGATTCTTGAAGGTAGTTAGAGGTTATTTAAGAGTATTAATTGGATTATTTTCTCGAATATATAGTTAATTTGTAGGATTTATATATGTTAAATTTATTTAAGAGTTGATTAGATTTTTCCCTTCTAATTTGATCATGAAACTTAGGATACGAGATGTCCTACTTCGAGAATGGTATGTCCTAGTCGTTATTATCGAGTAATGTATATCTAAACATTTTTTCCTTCTAATGTATGCGATGTGATTACTTCATTTTACGAGGTATGTGCAACGGTCATGTTTGATATGTGTGTTGCATAAGAGGCAAACTTACCTCACCATTTGGGTTGCAAGTTTCGAGAGAATCCTTTGGTATGTGCATTACATACATAGTTTAATATTTGCATTATTGTTTAATATTGTAAGATTAGTTTGTTATGTTTTCCATAAACTATTGTACGTACCTTAAAGAAATGTGCATGACATACATAGTTTAATATTGGCATCGAGAAGCACAAAGAATATGCCGAAGCCCAATGCACCCTACAATCTGCTAGCTCCCCGCAACTAATATTTTAGGTGTGGCATTGACTCCAAACCGCTAATTAGAAAAGGGCCCAAATCATGATAAGTATGAGAAAAGGTTTACTAATTTTTTATTTTCGTTTTATTTTTTTTATTTTTTTTTGTCAATGTGCCATTCCAGAATTTCAAAATTCGTGTTTGTTATATGCACACAAAATTATCTAGTATTATATTTTAGGTAGCTAGTCACTATTTTTAATGTTTGTATTGGATTAGAAGTAGAAGTTCTAATTATTATAAGATTTCTTTAAATTTGTTTTTGTTTAGACGTATATTATATATGTTGATTAAGTTGAAAAATAGAAAATCAAATTATTCTTTTTTTATGTTTTGTGTGTGTTGAATTTTGATGAGAATCCAAAAGGGCTTTATTGCAGATTCTCTTCTTGCAGTTTTTTTTTTTTTTTTTTTTAAATTCTTCTTCCTATTTTTCATGGTTCAAAAAACCAAGGAGCTGCATTTGTTGAAGATTAGTAAATTGTTTGTAGATTAATCAACACTTCGATCGAAATTGTTGGCAAGTAGTTCCATTATTTTAATTTATCATAGACCTTTGACCATTGCAAGTAAAGTCAAAAGCCATTCATATTGAAATTATATTCACATACTGTGATGTTATTGATATATTTATTCTTTACCTAGTGTTTTTCATTCCCTTGCTTAAAATCATTGTAACTTTCTAATATTAAAATTATATTGTTTGTCCTTTTTTTATTTCTATTAAAGTATATCATTTGCTTGATTTTAGTTAAGGCTTCTCGTTGTTGTTCTTGTTGTTATTTGATATATTTATTCTTTTTTAATTTCTATTAAACGCTTGGATATTATTATCAAAATAAAATAATTTCTTAATTCTTTGTTTTATTACATATAATTTTTTTCATTTGTACTTGAATATTTTGATTTCATTTCGAATATTGTTCAAATTATTTCTTTTCATTTTCAGGATTTTGATGGGACAAGCACTCCTACCCCCATACATTGTATAGTGCATATTTTGTATCGGTGCACAATTGGGTAAGGGTGTGAGATTTACATAGATATATATATGTAAATTAATTTGTGTTGCCATCTTAATTTGTGTATTATTTTGTATTTTGTTGGATATTGTTCATCTAGTAGTATATAGTATACTACTAGTTGATTATGAAATGTTAATCTCCACATTTTGTACATATTTTTTGTCAAATTTTGATAATATACAAATAATTTTTCGATTTTAGTTTTAATTGCAGCATGAATTTTTTTTTATTTTATTTTCAGATTTTACTGCTGCAGGATTTACTATTTACTGCTGCAGGATTTACTATTTAGTGAACTGTAATTTATTTAAAAAAAATTTCATTCCAAATCAGCAACAGACCAAGTTTGTTGCTGTTTTGCCCAGTCAGCAAAAAAGCTGTCTGTTGCTGATCTGTCGTTGTTTTGCAACAGATCAGCAACAGACAACAGTTTTGCTGACTGTGCAAATCAGCAACAGACTGTGTCTGTTGCTGATTTGCACAGTCAGCAAAAAGAGATCTGTTGCTGATCTGTCGCTGATTTGCAACAGATCAGCAACAGACAACTTTTTTGCTGACTGGGCAAATCAGCAACAGACACAGTCTGTTGCTGATTTGCAACAGATTAGCAACAGAAACTCCTTTTTCAATCTGCAACAGATTTTTTTTATTTCTGTTGTTGTTCAGCAACAGATTTCTGTCACAAATCTGTTGCTGAACAGCAACAGAACCAAAATCTGTTGCTAACTTCAATCTGCAACAAAGAGTTTAGCAACACCTCTAATCTGTTGCTTGATGTAGTGATTGAAGCCGTGTTGTGGGGAGTCATGTGGCAACAATGGCGTTAAGAGTACCAATTCAACAACAGAATCCGATTAGTTTGTTGTTGTTTGCTTTTTTCTTGTAGTTCAAGCCTCTTGTTTTCTTCCCTACATCTTTGCTCTATGAGAATAAATGCATCTTTTGTCAAACGAGCTAATAATTATTGTAACTTAACATCATGACAGGATGGATTCAATCTAATTGATTCGACCTTAATGTAGATCGATCGAAGTGTTAGGCGTACATCAAAATGCACGTCGCGTTAAAAACCAAAACAAAATAGTCGCTTAATTGCCAAAGCAAGAAGGGAAACTGATTTTGATTTATTTGTCTCAACTCTCTCAAGCAGCAGGCACCATTCATGGTTGATCATCAGGATCCACACAACTTACACAAGTAGGGAAAAAAAAAAAAACGTGTGGGAAATTAAGATGGAAGTCCGCGTCATATATATTATAGAGATCTTGACTAGGGGACAGCACTAATATAATTTGTGGTCCAGCTCACTATATAGCACGTGTTGCTGTCTTGTTTTCTTATCATTGGATGTCACTATAATGCTGGCTGAGCTGAAAATGAAGTTAATCATAGGGCTAAATTAGTTAACATTTCCTAATCTTTCTCAACTTTTATTATTAATAGTGTATGGCGCTTGCAAGTGGATGATAGAGAGGAACAGTTAAAAGTTAAATGGAGATAATTCCCAAATATGTAACATTTATTGTACATTTAATACAAATCATGGACAATGCACTTCCTTATATTACTCACCATTAAATTAGGATTTAATTAATTGTGAAAATGTATAGTTCTCGTTACATGAGTACTTATTGTGGGTTTCATTGTAGAATTACCCATGTTTAATACTCGCCTTATAGTGACAGATTATATGTGCGTGTGTGAGTGCTTCTACAATGGGACCCAATTACATAGCATTTGTTGCGCATTTAACTCGCCTTTTAGTTTTTAACGTGTTTTGCATTAAAAGTTACGAGTTCGAAATCCAATTGAGACAAGATCATGAAACACTCACGAAGCTTGTGTGGATAAACTAAGTTGATGAGAACCACCAACCATCATCAACCAATTCGTTGGCCCAATGATTTGGTATGGTATTAGGAAGTAAGAGGTTAGACTACCTCCAACCACAAAACTTCATTTTTCACTCTATTTTGGAGTTCTATCACATCGGACTCTATTTTTTCTCCAAAACTCTATTTCTTATTTTTATTTATTTTCCTTATTTATTTATATTAATTTTAACAAATTTTTTAACGAATAAAAAAATTCAAAAAAATATTGTTTATTTTTAAAATGTAAAAATAAATATAATTAAAAATCACAATTAAAAACTAAAAAAAATAAAAAAAATTGCAAAATGCAATTCGTGAATATTGGAATGCCACACGTCCATTTTAAAGGAAAAAATAGAATTCGGTTGCATCAACTGCACTTTATTTTCTTCAACCGAACAGCATTTTTGGAGTTCGATTTGGAGATGCTCTTATGGGCACAAACCCTGCGGGGCCAATTAGTTCTTTCTTATCAAAGAAAATGATCCACCAACCATCATCTCTAGTGGGGACGGACATTTCAGGCCCTCAACCACACATATATGTCAGGATAAACAACCATACATTTTTTTAGTTTTTTTGTCTTTTTCTTTTTTTTGGAGATCTATATGCGCCGAGCGTCCAAATCGTTTCAGTCATTTGTACGATTCCAGTTTGGTTAGTCTCAAAGAGGATGATGGGATACCTCAATTAATATTTTAAGCTTGAAAGCTACACCACACTATTGGGGTGCAACCACAAACAGTAATATATAGGGCTGGCAAAAATTCGGACCCCGTTCCGTTTTTGAAACGGGCAATTTCTTTTTGTCCAGTCTCGTATGTTTCCCGTTTTGTCCAATTTTTTTGAATGGAGAATGAGTTGAAAAAATTTACATTGAGAGCAGAGAGATGAGTGGGCTGTGGGCACAGCCGCACAGCTGTGGCGGACTGGCGAGGTGGCGGCGATCGTCGGCGATGCCCAACTTGGAATTGTTGACGGTGTAGATAGAGGTGCCGGAGAGAGTGTTGGCGATGAAATTGGGGGTGAGAGCGAGGTCGAAGGCGTGGTTGGGGCGGTGGTGCCGGTGGTGGGAGGACAAGGAGGCGAAGGAGGAGTGGTGGCGGTGGCGCCGCGGCCGAGGGAAGTGGGAGAGGAGGGCGTTTCCGAGGAATTGCTTGGCGCCGTCGAGCCGGTGGGAGAAATGGGAGCCGAAGCGGTGGAGGAGGAGCCGACGACGCCGTCTCGCACCGCTAGTCGTGAGTGACTGTGTGAAGTGTGAACCAGTGAGGCAATGAGAGTGAAATTAGGTTAATTTCACAGTGAAATGACCTATATGCCCTTCAAATTAATCACTAAACGACGGGTACCCATTTTTTAAATTTTTGTCCAAACTCAGTCCCGTATTTTTAAACAGACATAAAACTTGTCCGGACCCGTATGGTTGTCAAAAAAATATTGTCCGGTCCCGTTTAAAACGGGGACCGGCACATTTTGCCAGCCCTAGTAATATATGTACATACAAGCGGGACCTTAAATACTAGACATGATCGAACATACATTTATCCCATGGGCAGGCATTTCATAAAGGAAAATACTCTGGATCAATTTGAATAATAATATCACACCATAAAATATATTGGTTCACAAAAACATTTTGTACGACTTCTATCCATATGTTACATATCGAAATTTATGCATGCCACATCCTGAGACACATATAACTAGGGCTGGCAATTCGTGTCAGCGTAGTCGTAAACGTGTCGTGTCGTAAACTTGTCGTGTCATAATTATCCTAAACCCACACACGACACGTTTATTAAACGAGTCACTATTTGTAAACACGACACACTACACGTTTAATAAACAGGTAACTTGTTTGTGACACGTTTAACACGTTTATTAAACAGATCATGTTTAACATGTTTAACTCGACTCATTTGTGTACCTGTTTAACACGTTTATTAAACAGATCATGTTTAACATGTTTAACTCGACTCGTTTGTGTACCTGTTTATCAACCTGTTAAACATGCTACTAGATTAATGATATCTCACTACAAAATCAATACAAACAACATAAAATATAAAATTATAAACCCATCTACCAAGTTATATCAATGTTGTCACATAGAAATGGACAAAATCTAAGTTTAACAAGGAAAAATTTAAAATACGAGTTCTCAAATAGTCAAGTTCAAGTTTAATAACCCAACTACAAGGTTTTGAACTTTCGATACTTTTTGGGTTTGATAAGAGTTGAACTGTTGAAACTTGAAGGGAAATAAAAAATTTGTATTTATATGAGTGATTAGTGAGTAGTGATTACTGATTACTGATTAATTATATAATTTATGTGTAAATAATTATGCAAGTCATAAACGAGTCACACGGGTTAACATGTTAACGACTCGTTTATTAACCGTGTATAAACAGAGTCAACCTATTTATGACCCACATACACTTTTACCAAACCCACGACATGTTTATCACTTGGCGTGTCGTGTCGTGTTAAACATTTCATGACCCAAATTGTCAGCCCTACATATAACTAACTTTTGTGAACCAATACCTTTAAGTACATGTTGTTTGTCTTTATGGCACTGCTCTTTCTTAATTAAAACATGCCGCTCAAACTCACTCGTCTCTCGTCATGGCTTACGAATTCTGACACAGACTCCATTCATTGCGAGGTTGGTGGGCCCAATTATATGGATTGCCCCATCATGCATTGCCATTTCTAGCTTATCGTCACGCGATGTGTTGGCTTCGGCTGCAACCTTCAATGAATTTGCTTGAATTTTTTCTTTTTTTTTATTTGCTATAACAGGAATTGGCTTCATTTCATCATAAAAAGTAGATAGTGTTCGCATAGATTGCATTTGCACAGCTCATTTTTGACACACTTCCACATGTGTGTATGTATATATATATAATCATTTTTGACACACACACATATATAACAGGATTTGGCTTCAATGATCCACACATAGTTTCACCACGAAAAAACTGAACTCTCAATCGCATGCAAAGTCAACATATTTTAAATTAGTTGAGTGAGTATCAAATTTATCAAGATACCATGCACAATTCATCATTCTTAAGCAATTATATATAATCATAAAATTAACCAGATTTATATTTTATATATGGTTTTAGATAATATTTCACTCACTCTCAAGTCAAAGCTATATTCAATTAGTCTTCAAAAAAAATGAAAAAAATAGTCTTCATGAACTCGACCAAAGCCTCAATTACATGCACATAAATATAATACTTATACACTTTAATTACATCAAGAAATACACGATATCTTTTAGCTAGATCTTAATCTAAGGGTTGAAAATGTAAGTCATAATGCGGAAATAAATAATCAGCCATTGTTGTTATTTGTTAAGTTTGATCTTTAAAATCCTTCTTCTCCTCTCCTTAATAGTATTCAGAGTCAAAACTTCTAAAGAATAGAATTGGTGTTTGGACGCGTTGTTTAATTTCTCAAAAGATAATCGTCTATCAACTATTATCTTTAATTCAGAATTTGACACTTGCAATGTGTGGAGCCACATTGATCACTTATGATAAGTATAATTTAATTAATGCTTACATAAAAAAGTACATATCGCTGTCCATATAAAATGATTTTTTAAAAGAGAGAAGTAATTAACTTGCGATGATGACTCACTCGTCATGCTAGCAACACATACATGCTAGATATATATATCAATATGTACAGTACCCATGTAGTAGTAGTTCTATATTGAATTATTCTTCACAAATGGAGAAATAGTCCGAAAAACAAATAGGTAGCTCAGGTAGAGAGTAAAAAGATGACAAGAGCGAAGCCTGCAACACATGACATGATTGGTTCTCGAACCCAAATGTAGTACACGACGTTAATATTTCGCATCAAATTGGCAAATCTTTGGTTTCTAGCGCCACGAGATACCCGTGCAGAGGGCATGTGGAAATTAAATATAACAAAGAGGAGATTGGTACATATGCATGCAAGATGCATATATGCTCGATCTTTTCATCCAAAAAGAAAAAATAAAAATAACAGTCCATGCATGCATGTGATTTCCTATCCATATATAAGCGTTGTCTCTAAAGTCTTGTGCATACCACTGTGTATGATATGGAAAATGCTACAACGCATGCCTCCTTTACAACTATGTTTTGAATCTCGAGATGCATGAGTCCACATCTTGAGGAACTCATGCCCGATTGAGCAAAGGTGGCGTGCGTAGTTCTATATTAATTAATTATATATATATATATATATAGAGAGAGAGAGAGAGAGACAGAGGGGGGGGAGAGAATATAAGCCTTCTTTGGTTAGGGCTCGAGTTATATATCTCTCGGGAGATAACTCACAGAAAGTTGGGAACTAATCTTATTTGGTTGCCCCGACTTGCCTGCAAGTTATCTCTCCCAACTTACACCATAGGGTGAGAGATATTTCTCCACCACTCTCCATTATGAGTTATCTCCCAGGAGTTGTGGACACAATTATCCCTCATTAATGACATTTTATTGCCAATTTATCTCTTATTTGAAAGTTATTTATGTCGATTTTATTTTTTATTATTTAAAGATTTAAAACTTTCCTAAAAGTTTAAAGTTGAACCAAACATGAAAATATTAACTTCAAAAAGATAACTTCAAACTAACACTATAAGTTAGCAAAAATAAATCAAACGAAGCCATAGGGTGTATCAGAATAAACCCTAAACCCTACAGTATGAGCCCGTGCTTAAACATGCAATTAATATATGGTTGGAATTAATGCTTTTAATTCATGTTTATGTCTGTGCACTGATGTCTAAACGCACCTCTAACAACTTTTTTGAAGAAACGACACTTTATTTAGAACTGCCAAAAATTATGCACAGGTGATAATAAACAACGCACCTCTTACACTTTGTGGTGCATAACTGCATAAGTACAAAAGGTGTCAATCTTTTTATGTAACAAAAATGTTGAAATATATATTGTGAAGTGCTAGAATGACAATTGCGCACATGTCACTTTGCAAGACACATTGGCTCACAAAAGTCATTCATACGCGTCTTATTAGATTTAGAGACACCGCAATGACACACTTTATTAATCTCTAATAAACTCGTTAATTACAACGCGTGGGGTAACTCTAATTTATAAACTCCATAAGCATACTCATAATCCAACTCGGAGCTAAATAGACTCATACTCTAACTCGAAGTCCTAATCAAATTCAAATACAAATCTAATTTAGATTACAACTTCAACATCCTCCCATAATCTAAATTACCTATCTGAATTAAAAAACAACACATCGTCCCCCCATAATTCAGATTTTCGTGATCTTCTCTCGAAATGCAGATCTCGACATCCATCGACGACATCTTTTATCGTTCACCCGCCATCTATTTCACACGGTTTCCTCAATGCTGAACAGTGCACAATGCACTCGATTGCCTTCGTCATCAATGACATTATCATGGGTGATCTTACAATCCTGAAGTCGAGTTAGTCGTCCAACACTTCTTGTGGTCTGCAACTGGTACGTTGGGGTCTAGCGCCAATACCAACTGAAGTGGAAGCTTCATCATCACATCTAATCATTGATGGCTGAGCAATACTCTTTCCATTTATGTCCCAAATCTACGTACTCTTCTCATCAAACTTGACATCTTTGCTAACAGTGACTGCATTGGTAACCGGATTGTATAGTTTGTACGTTCCAATCCTCCCTGGAATATAGCCAATAAATATGATTTTCACGCCTTTGTCATATAACTTATTCTTGTTAGCATCAAGAACATGTACATATGTAGTTGATCCAAACACCTTCAAGTGTTTGACACATGGCTTGTAACCACTCCAAGCCTCTTCTGGGGTTATATGAGACACACCTTTTATGGGAGACATATTCAGTAAATAAACAGAACATGCAACTATTTCAGCCCAAAAAGAATCAGGTAGACCTTTGGCCTTCAACATATTATGAGCAATGTCTATAATCGTTTTATTTTTTCTCTCTGCAACACCATTTTGCTGCAGTGTCTGTGGTGGCATGATCGCATGCGTAATCCCATGATGATCACAGAACTCTTAAAATGCCGAGGACGTATACTCACCACCACCATCTGTCCTCAAAATCTTGATGTAGCGTCTACTCTGTTTATCCACAATTGCCTTGAATTTCTGAAAGCAACTAAAGGCATCAAACTTATTTTTTAAAGTATACACTCAAATCATCCTGCTGCAGTAATCATTAAAAGTCATAAAATATTTGTTTCCTCCTAGTGAAGCAGTTTGCAGAGGACCATAAACATCTGAGTGAACCAACTGTATTAGAAATTTGGCACGCCTTGGAGTGTTGAAACTAAACATTCGTCTATGTTGCTTCCCAAAATACACCCCTTACAAAATTGCTCTGGATGTTGAATCACAGGTAATCATTTCACTAAATTCTTATGAGTCAGCAACTTTAGACTTTTGAAGTTCAGATGACCATATCTTAGATGTCATAACCATGACTCATCAGAAACAATGAATTTAAAACACGGATAAGATCCAGTCTTAATCTCAATCTGAAACAACTTATTTTTAAAATGAGACTTAAGAATGATCATACCTTTCGAGTCAAATACAGTGAGATGACTATCTTTGAAATTCATGTTGTACCACTTCTCTAGCAATTGCCCCAAACTTAGCAAATTGCATGTCAATGTTGGTACATATAACATACCTGAAATATGTTGATGATCACCATTCTCCAACTGGATCAGAATTTTTCCTTTTCCCTTAACTGGAAGTTTTCTATCATCAACAAAGTTGACCTATGTCAACATTGACTCATCCAACTCATAAAAAAACTTTATATTGCCACATATGTGGTTAGTGCATGCACTATCGAGATACCACAAATTATTCTGAGCATCCTCCTGGGCTGATAAAACCATCATTAGTGTCTGATGACACTCCTCATTTTGATATGTCTGCTCCTCATCAGACT
Organism: Stephania yunnanensis; assembly: GCA_039657365.1. NCBI lineage: Eukaryota > Viridiplantae > Streptophyta > Magnoliopsida > Ranunculales > Menispermaceae > Stephania > Stephania yunnanensis. The sequence continues at coordinate 72,611,428 of CM077580.1, forward strand.
CTGACTCTGACTCTGATGATTGCTTTTATCATACATTGTCTTGCTATATACCCAAATTTGCGACAGTTGTACCACTGAATTCGATTTCTTTGTTGATCGCGACCTTCGTGTCGTCCACGACCTTTATTTCTATCCCACCACTGTTGATTATTATTCTGAGCTCTGCCACTGTTGTTGACTTTATCACAGCTTTTGAACTCATAATTCTTCATTAGCTTCAGGACAACTGTAGTCTTCAATGCTAGCTCATTAGGCGTGACTTTTTCACTTTTTTCATTGATTCGTTGTTCATGTGATCGTAATGAACCAATGATTGCATCAATCATGTCATATAGTTGGCGTGCTTGGGGGTTTGGTGATTCTTCCACGCCATTCCAATTGAAACTTGGACCCGCCACGTTGTGTAGCATTCAAGCGGTAAGGTGTCGGATCGTATCCTCCCACATCAGCACATCATCAATATGGCAATCCATTTCGTGAAAATTTTGCGGCCCTTCATCTCCGCTTCACCATGTTCGCATTACAATCTGAATATCCGTGACAAATCCGTACCTACATAGGTGGTGCTCAACCGTTTCGACGTCCGTACTGGAACAAGTCGACATTTCTTAAAATTGCACGGACATCTAATCTTCCTTTCACTTTGGTATGTAGGACAATGTTGTTTTGCAAATGATATGAATTCTTTAACCTTCACATTGCGAATTCAATTCGAACGTAACCTTTTCGTCGAGCGGTTGTACATCTAGTCTCTGTTTGTAGACGACATTCCTAGTCGAACGTAACCCTTGTCGAGCCGGTTGTCTATTCAAGTAATGAAATAATAATGATTAAGATGATAAGAAATCTCACTAATTGGAGAATATTGTAAATCGGAATAGCGATCTACACCATCTAGAAGAAATTGATAGCTAAGTGAAAGAACGAGGTTCGCACATTAAACTCATGAATAGAGAATAAATTGACAAAGTTAGGAAGTCATTAATGAGTCATCACAATCTAAAGAGAAGGAATTGATTGAGTTATGTTGTTTATGTAAGAAGCTTGGGCATTATCAAAAGGATTGTTGTAAATGAAAGACATGATTCAAAAAGAAAGATAAGCCTACTACTTTTGTATGTTCGAATTAAATCTTCAAGTTTCTTTAAACACTTGGTGGATTGACTCGGGTGCTACTATCCATATTTCTAAGATGTCTTTGTAAGGATTTCTTATGATCCAAACCATAAAGGAAAACAAGAATCTATCGTCCTAATCATAGTACAAAAATTGTAGAAACTAGAAATACAGATTTTATTGAGAATGGTGAAGTCAATGAGAGTATTACGCCATAAAATGTAAATATTTGAGAAGTAAGGGATCACATCCTTATGCCCATTACTTATAAGAACAATGGCAATTCCTCTGATATAATTCACACCAATAAGACAATTGTAGGCAAACTAAAAGAAATAGCATTAAGAAGGTGTGAAAGATCGAAAAAATCAGCTATTCTAAATGATTTTGAGGTATATATGCAAGAAAATGATTATGATATAATAATTACTAATGATCCAAGATCTTACTAAAAAATCCTAAATCACGTTGATTCTGACAAATGGATCGATGCTATGAAAGATGGGTTGAACTCGATGGCTCAAAATGAAGTTACGGATCTCGTTGAATTGCGGAATAAACGTGACTCTAGTGGTAATATTGAGAGATATAAAGCTAGACTTATAGCCAAATATTTTACTCATAAATATGGTATTGATTATACAGAAACTTTATCTCCAGTTTCTAAGAAATACTTTTTCAGAATAATTATGGCATTAGTAGCTCATATTGACTTAGAGTTGTAGCAAATTGATGTACAGACAGCTTTCCTAAATGAGAGTTTCGATGAAGAAGTTTACATCGGTTTGCCTGAAGAATTTAAGATTGTTGGTACTGAACATATTGTATGTAAACTTAAGAAATCAATATATGGACTTAAGCAAACTTCTCGACAGTGGTATCTTAAGTTTAATGATACAATAACATGTTTTGTTTCTAAGGAAAACATCATTGATCAATGTATATATCTTAATGTTAGTGGGAGTAAGTTCATATTTTTGACATGATATGTTGATGATATTATGCTTGCCATAAATGATTTTGGTCATTTATTTGACACTAAGCATTTTCTCTCAAAAAATATTTTTGAGTATCTGTGGTATCCAAACACTTTGTCTTACTCGTCCCACACTAGATTGCGATAGCCCGATTGCTTTTATCATACATCGAGGCATACAAATACCACATAGTCGTCTTGTTCACTCATACCTCCTTAAGGTTATATACCCAACAACTAAAAGAGTTGCTAACCCTAACTAGTAGTAGAAATTAAGTAATTATAGGTACTATTCAATCGTAACCAACAACACCTAACTAATCAATCATCCCAGTGCATGAATATGAAATTACTAACAACTATAACATCAAACGACAAAGTAATTACCTTACATGATTCTAATGTATTATAATGTTGATTTCTTTACCGATAAAATAAACATGGAATTGATCTTTACCGATAAAATAAACGACCTTCTTGAATTGCTCAATTAAAAGGTTGTGAAATAGTACATATTAATAAACCTAAAAATAGAACAAGCATAACCTCAAAAACTATGCATGTAAGAGAAGAGCAGAACAAAAACCTAAACCAAACAAAAGACACAACATTATAATAGATCAAGTGAAGAACACCAACTATGCACATGAAAGCCACCACAATGTGAAGAGAATTGTTGATTATTATTTCGAGCACAATCAACCAAGGAACTCAAGAATAATGAACCAATGATTTCTTCAACTGACTTGGTCTCATAATCTATCTCGGACTCCATAATAGCAGCTACTACGTGGTTGAACTTCGTGGTTAAGGTGCGCAAAATCTTCTCGTTTACATCGAGATCGGCGACATCTTCGTCATTCATCTTTAACTGATTGACGATTGTTTGAACACAATTGGTGTACTTCCCTATATATTTGGAGTCATCCATCTCGATCAACTCGATTTGTCACCTCAAAGTTTGCAACCGAACTTTCTTGGCTTTCCGTACACCCTTGTAAGACGTCTATAAAGTGTCTCACTCTTCCTCTATTTCTTTGCCAGTTGCACTTTCTCAAACACCACATCATCAAGCGTTTGCAAAATAAAATAAAGTGCCTTCTGATTTTTCTTGCGAAGCTCCTTTTGTGTCGAGGTAGCGGTGACCCTAGGTCTTCGAATCCGTCTTCAACTATTGCGAACAAGTCTTGAAAACTGAACAAAACTCTTATTTGAGTGTTCCATCTATCAAACTTCTTTCCATCGAATACTGGCACTGTCGGTTGAACTTGACCGTTTCTAATTGTGGCCATGAATATTTTCCACTACAAAATAATCTATTGAACGTAACGGTTCAAATTGCAATAAAAATTGCTTGCCTACTGATTTTTGTCACAAGAAGACAAAAAAAGATTTGATTTGATGTATGCATGCTTTATAACAAAGCAAATTCCAATTTCTTCTTCAACGAATCTGCTGCTCAACCATGCAATTCGTGTCTGCAACACAACGCAACAATTCAATCTTTGTTTCTTCTCCAAAACAAGAAACGTGCACGCTTCAATCTCTCAATTGATGCGAAGCCCAAATTATTTGTTCGACTTGAACAAAGTCTCACACCGTAGATCTAAAATTTCGGTCTCACTCTCACAGATCTCAGGATCTCACTTTTACTCTGATACCATGTTAGGTTTAGAGACACCGCAATGACACTCTTTATTAATTTCTAATAAACTCGTTAATTACAATGCGGGGGGTTAACTCTAATTTATAAACTCACATAAGCATACTCCTAATCCAACTAGGAGACCCTAAATAAACTCATACTCTAACTCGAAGTTCTAATCAAACTCAAACACAAATCTAATTTAGATTACAACTCCAACACGTCTCGAAATGTGGGTATACACAGATCCCGATAAATAACACTCGGGTCGATATCGTGTGGAAGGCTCTTGTGAGCCATATTATAGAAGGCTTTTGCACTTAATTAAACACAATAGAAGAGTTTGATCCATGTATGCGACCCCAATTAATTTGAGACTGGGGCTATTGTTGTTGTTGTATTTGAATGCATGTACTACGTACATAGATGTGCTACGTACGTAGTTATATATATACTCCCTCTGATCAAAAATACAAATTTTTTCCAAATTTTTCTAGCAAAAATTTCTTAATCAAAATTATAAGTCGTTTCTCAGAACTCAAGAGTATATTTATTGTTATTTGCCAATTATACTCTTATATAATTCAAATATTTGTGACTTGTAAAGTCTAATAATTATATCATGTGTAGAATTCGTGTACATGCAAGCTAGCCCGTGCACATTCTTATACTCAACAACAACAATTCATATCAAGTAGGTGGAACTGTTGCTTTAAGAATTAAAAAGAGTTGCTACTAATTTTTTGCAGATCAGATGTTATATTGGTTAGGCCAGACTTGCCAGTTATTTTTTGGGTGATAACTATACAGTAATATATATGTATGCCAGTTACGTTCACATATCATATTATGCATCGAAGTTAATTAAAGTTCATGCATCTGTTCATCAAAAAAAAAAAAAAAAAAAAGTTGAAGTTCATCATACATGCATGTTACAGTTTACAGTTTACTAACTCCAAGCTTGTGTGTATATACCATCATTTTTTTTTGTCAAATATTTACCATCACATTGAATTGTATATATTAAAGTATCAAATCCAATTCCAAAGGATAAGAATATAAACGTGATAAGAATAAGATCGATCGCTTACAGATCCTTCTCTCTCGAGGAGCATCTACGAAGCCCACATGAGGTTGACGTACAATCTTGTCTGCGTGGGCCAGGGCTGAAGACAAGCTCCACCCAATAAAATAACACGTATACACATTGTGTTGTTGGCACTTCGATATTGCTTCTAAATTAATTGCTCTAGCTAGATTGCTATCTCATCATCAACTCCTTTAATTTCTCAATGGAGTCGTTGATTCAAAGCTTGTTTTGGCTTTGTCTATTCTTTGTAATCTTATCCTTCGCACTAGTTTTGCGTCAAATAAGATCAAAGCTTTGTTACTGCAGTTGTGAAATATGTCATACTTACATGACATCAAAGTGGTCTCTCCAATTCAATAATCTCAGTGATTGGTACACACATCTTCTCAAGAACTCTCCTACAGGAACAATTCAGGTTCATGTACTTGGCAACACCACCATCACAGCTAATCCTTCAAACGTAGAGTACATACTCAAAACCAATTTCGACAACTATCCGAAAGGGAAGCCCTTCTCAACAATCCTCAAAGATTTTTTAGGTCAAGGTATGTATATGAAAAATTATATTTCATAAGGTACGAACTATGTATATATAATTCTTTATATATAGGTGATCTTGTCCTAATACGAAACTAATTTTAATAGCTAATTACGTGAAAAATCTCGATAGTTAATTTCCTTGTTTTTGGCCATTTGAAAATAATATTTTATTAGGTATTGATTATATATATATAGACGCACACACACTTAGACAGTATAAATTAAGTGTATCTATTCAAATTAATAAATTAAACTTCCTTTTTTTTTTAAAGCAATTAATTATGCAAAAAACTTAAGCGTTTTTGTAGCTCGTTTATCTTGATGATTTTAAAATAATATTGCATAAGGTATTAATATACGTACATATACACAATATATCAAGTGCACGTATATTTCCACCAAAAAACTTCGATCATATAATTTTTTGCTTAAAAGCTAATCAATTATACAATTTTATTTATATGTTCCTTATTATTCAATCATGATAAAAAATAATATCCCATAAAGAAGTGCTAAAATGACAACTTCATAACACATTAGCTCACAAGATCCATATATATCCATGTGCGCCTCAAGATGTTTGCATACATAGATCCAAATGCATAACACGCAGGTCGAGGTCCCATGAAAGCCTGCATAAAAGACTGCGCGTTGTGAGCCAACGTATCTTGTGGTGTGACATTGTTGTTGTCATTCTAGCAATTCTCCTATTTCATATATATAACAAGCTATTAGTTTTATATATATATATGTATATATATACAGGTATCTTCAACGTGGACGGCAAACTATGGAGGTACCAGAGACAGATGGCGAGTTTGGAGCTCGGTAATGTCTCTATTCGGAGTTACGCTTTCGAGATAGTAAGTAAAGAGATCAAGCTCGAACTCCTCCCACTCTTATCATCATCATCTTCATCATCATCATCATCACCATCATCATCATCACGAGAGGGACCCATTGTCGACTTACAAAAAGTGTTTAGAAGCTTCACGTTCAACACAATTTGCCAAATCACCTTCGGACTAGACCCAGATCAAAACCCTAACAACAACTTATCCGAATTCGCCGCGGCGTTCGACCTCGCCTCGAGATTATCAGCAGAGAGAGCCTTAACGCCCTCGCCGTTGATATGGAAGATCAAGAGACTCTTAAACATAGGCTCCGAGAAGCAACTCAAACAAGCAATCAAAATAATCAACGTTTTGGCTAATGAGATCATAGCGAACCGCATCTCGAGGAACCGCTTAAATCTCTTATCAAGATTCATGGCCTCGAACGACGAGCCAGCCTTTTTACGAGACATTATCGTAAATTTCACGTTGGCGGGTCGCGACTCGGTGGCTTCGGCGCTGACGACTTTTTTCTGGCTCGTCGCGCGGAACCCCGGAGTCGACTCAGCGATTGTGGCCGAGTCGGACCGAGTCATGGGCGCGAGTGAGAAAACTGCGTCGGCGCTGAGTCTGCCTTACGTACGAGCAGACGCTGGAGATGCCCTACTTAACGGCGTCGTTATATGAGAGCATGAGACTGTACCCGCCAGTGCAGTTCGATTCGAAGCACAGTTTAACGGACGACGTGCTACCGGACGGGACGGTAGTGAGGAGGGGGAGTAGGGTGACGTATCATCCGTATGCGATGGGGCGGATGGGACACGTGTGGGGACAGGATTGCTTGGAGTTCAGGCCGGAGAGGTGGTTGGTTAACGGTAAGTTTGAGAGTCCGGTATGTCCGTTTAAGTACCCGGTTTTTCAGGCTGGGGTTAGGGTTTGTTTGGGGAAGGAAATGGCGTTGATGGAGATGAAGTGCGTCGCGGTTGCGGTTATTAGAGGGTTTGAGATTGGATTAGTTTATGATGATTATAGTTCGTCGGTGCCCAAGTTTGATCCAGGTCTTACTGCAACTTTGAGGGGAGGATTGCCTGTTATTCTTAAGACCAGAAAGAGAAGCAACTAATTGAAGTTGGTTTAATTTAGTCTCTAAAACTCACTACTGATGAAGAGTATATATATCTTTTATGTCTTATCTTTATGTTTTGTTTGGTTAGCGGTGTAGTCAAATGAGATAACTTCAATATTAGAGTTGGGGACTAATCTTTATAATATATCTATCATATATACTAGTTTTAAGACTACGTACGATTACGCACCGCGAGCGGGAATTAATTTCTAAGAATTTATTAACAAAATTTAAAATTATAATTAAAATTTAAAATTAGAAATACAAGTACATTTTTTAGCATATCAATATTCTCTACTGTGATTGTGATAAAATGCGAATGAAAAACAAGCTAATCATGCTAGGACATTACTTCCTCAAAAAAAGTGTATTGGATTGATGAGAATGAGTTAATTATTGATTTGGAGATAAAGAAAAAAAAAACGTGTAGTGGATTAATAAGGAGTTAGAGTTTGATTTGGATACAAAAGAAAATGTTGATTTTGAGATAAAAAAAAGTATGAGCAAATAAGTAAATTTCATTACCACTCAAAAATTTGTGATTCGTGCTTTTATATATATGATAGATATATATATTTTAATCCAAGCTAGGTACGTGGTGGAGTACGTTGGATTAGGTTGAACAAGTTGCCCTAGCTAGCAAAGCTTCATAAATTAACTAGTCAGTATACATGCAAGATCGGAAATCAATATAATGGAAAAATGAGTTAATATAACAAGATTAGAATATAGTTTGTATTTCTATTAGAATAGGTGCTACAACACTTGTCATAACCAAAATAGCAACAGTGACCATGTCGCATCTCAATTTATGAGTGTCTTACATACAAGTATCAATCTGTGAGGGTTTCTCACAAAAATGTTCTTTATATATATATATATATATATAGAGAAGATTGTATATAAATTGTAGGGTGCATGTGTAATAGTGTATAGATCATTGTCATGCATGATATGGTCTTATCATTTTTATCACTGTGGCCTGTGGGGAATGTTTGATGGTGGACGACGATGAGATGGGCCTACAGCATCATTACGCACATGCATGTGCATTTGCAGGTGTGTATGTATACAAATGAGTTTCTGATTGTAATGCATGTGCTGCTTAAATACTGAACCTAATTCAATGACTGCGATGTTTCTCGCAGCGGGGGAAGTAACGTTCCATGAAAGAAATGGCGTGTTTCAACATTTCTTTCTACTTTATTTAAAAGATATATATATATATATATATATTGTTTCTCGCCTTATGTAAATATTACACTATTTTGTACATTTCGTTAATTTATTTTATTAACTTGGGTCCTGAGGCACTTCTGACTAGTTAGTCCTATAAGCCTTAAGATTGAAAAAAAAAAGAGGCTATTAATAACTCGATATATATTTGATTGTCATAGAGAATTGGATTCAAAATAATGCGTGTAACCCACAAAGTTCCACTTTCGCTCTTGCCATTATGCCAACCCGTCCGGATTTACACTATTTTATTTGTATATATTAGTTATTATAAATAAAGTCTTGGGCCTATAAAAAGAGCTATTGAACCTAATTTATCAAAAGGAAATATCTAATGTGAACTCTTTAGCTCAGATACTACAGGCTAGCTTGAGGTGCGTGCGCACATTTCAAATTTTCAATGTTTTTCCAATGGACTCCTTCAATTTTATACCCAAAGATCATAACAAAAGTATGTATGTAACCTAATCTTTAATTTCTTTTTGAGTAACGCTTGTGCACCACAATTTTACTACATGCATTTTTGTTACAAACCAACTTAAAAAAAAAATATTGATTGAATTCGATTGAGTTATATATGGTTATGTTGATCATTAATAATTACGTACAAATTACTGAATGATTTTTCACGATATATGACACGAAATTAAACAACCAATGACACAAAATTAAATAACCACAAAGACTATATCTTATTGATGTAATCCAAATTATCAAATGATGTCCAATTAATACATAACATAAAAAATCTAATATTAGATTCAACAAAGAATCTAACCTTATTACTTGTAAACAAACATAAAAACTAATATATAACATCACAATATCAATATTAAAAATTAATATGCTTGGCAGTTGGCACGTCCACTATTTCTTGCACACTATGCCACGGCCATTAATATTCCCACTCCCACAACGCATGCTGGCATACTCCACTTGAGAGTCCACCACACTAGTGTCCCCATGACCACGCCCAAACTGGGCCACAGCACAATCAGCCTCAAAAAGCCCAGTACTCACAAACTCCTTAAACCCACCAAGCACAGGCATCACGGACCGGACATTGACTCTACTAACATAATTAGGCCCATAAGTCTGGCCCAACACACCACTCACTTGATCACTTAAAGAGTAGAACTTAAAGCCCAAATCGAGATGTGCAAAACAATCATCCTTAGTGATCCCATAATTGTGCACTCTAGACTCCTCTTCAGTAATAGGGGTCACGGTAGCAGTTATCCTAAACTTGCCATGCACTTCAAATGCCACCCTATTAGTGTCAGCAAGTCTTGTTATGGTTATGGACTCAGGGGAGAGTTGATCATGTTGCCATTTGGCGCCGCGGGACTCTGGGAGGAAGACGGGCTGGCCGTCGAAGGAGAGGGAGAGGCGATCGACCGAGTTTTCCCAGATAGACGTGCGGCGCGCACCGATGAAAACGCGGTGCGAGTCGAAGAGGATGCCGAGGGATTGGACCCAGGTGAAGTCGCGTTTCATGTCGCGGTTGCGGCGCCCGATGAAATGAGCGTTTATGTGGAGGTCGGGGTCGGAGAGGAGGCAGAAGTCTCGGTCCTTCTTGCCGTGGAAGTAGAAGGTCAGGCCGTCCCCTCCTACGAATTTTGGGTCCTCGCATATCGACCCGGGCTTCTCGCACCCTGCACGTATAATATATATGCATGCATGTAACGTACGTAAGTTTTTACTGACCATCACGTAAGTTTTTACTGACCGTGTCACACATTTGAGAATTCTTTTGTTCATGATCATGAGAGAATTTTATTTTATTTTTTCTTCTTTTAACAATTTGAGAAACGTTTGTTTCTATTTTTTAATATCTTTCTCGACCTTTTGGTTAAGATCTTGCAAATGTACGTAGTTTAGATTGTTACTATGCATGCACAGCGGTAATGATCAATATAAATGCGCGCACCCAATTAATTAATTAATTATGAGTGTATTTTTATTTAATTAGCAGTTAATTAAATAATTAAGAGACCGGGATAGATGCTCTTAAATTTTAAAAGCTAGATTTTTGTTTTAATCAATTAATAAATGATGGAATTAATATATTCTTAAAAGCAACCAAACACCTTAAATACCTTAAATAAATAAATATCTTAAAATAGAAAAAAATTAAAAAATTAAAAATTAAAATGATGAAAGGAGGATGCATGTGAACTTTCTCTCGGCTCCGACTTAATATATTCATTCAAACAACCAAACACCTTAAATACCTTAAATAAATAAATACCTTAAAATAGAAAAAAAAATAAAAAAATTGAAATGACGAAAAAAGGATGCATATGAACTTTCTCTCAGCTCCGATATATATATATATATATATAGATATAGATTAATTTAATATATGTGCGTGGGGCATTGTCTCACATGATCATATTGAATTATTATTTTTTTCAAGAGAAGAGCCCACCACAATATTGGCTTGCCATTGGGAGTCTCAAGCGTTGCCCATTCGTTGCACTATTGCTAGGATCTGGCGCACCTAATTTTTAAGAAATATTCTTTTTGAGGACTGGATATATGGCCTGACTTCACAAAACAAGTGTTTTTCACTGTGCTACTGAAGTGATTGATTAATTGGCAACTAATAATTAAGATATATATTTTCATCGAAAACATGATTAATTAATCTATTTAATTTATAATTCCTACAATGAATATCAATCCAGGTAATAAATTAATAATTAACCTAAGTAAAACTTGAAGATATATATATGTGTGTGTGTGTGTGTGTGTGTACTTACGGCAATAAGGCTTGCAAGAATAGCAGTCTACATCACAACCATCAGGGCAAGACCTGGGGCAAAGTTGCTCCCAATTGTAGCAGTCGTGGTAGTTAGGATTTGTGCATTTGGCTTTCGGCCAAGGTGCCTTCTTCGGCGGACTAGAAGACGTCGTCGATGTAGAAGGCGGAGACAGCGTCGTCTTAGGCGTCGACGGAGAAGGTCGAGAAGGCGTCGGCGTAGATGGAGTACTAGATTGAGGGGGTGTTGGTGTTATTGGTGATAGTGTAGGTTGTGAAGGTGGTGGTGTGTATGGAGTTGGTTGAGTAGGCACTGTTGGTGGTGTACCAGGAGATGGTATACGTTCAAAAATAGGTGGATTGGGCTTGTCTTTGGGCTCACTCTCCCCCTTGGAGGGTGGGTTTGGCTCCTCTTTAGGTGGTTTGGGCTTAGGCCCATTAGGCCCATTAGACCCATTAGGCCTCATTAGGCTTCTCTTTAGGCCCTTTGCCTTTAGACTCTCCCTCATCTCCCTGATTCCTATGACCACCCTGATCACCCTGATTGTCCTCACCTCCCTTATTTCCCTCATTCTGATTTCCCTGAGAATTTGAATTATCTGCCTCGGCAACCATTGCCGCCACGGCGATAAGAAGGGCGAGAACAAGAACTCCTACAACGACTTTTTGTCGAGCCATTGTTGCGCGCTAGTACTATATATCACACTTGAAAATTGATGAATGTAAGGTGGTGTGTTTAGCATTGTGCATGTACCCCCTCTTTATATAGGCTATGTATGTGAGAAAGCACATGGGACTTGGCCTATTCTTAAGGATAAAGTTCTTTATACACTTTTAACTCATAACATGGCTTAATTTCCAGGATCTATATATATATGTATAGCAAAGTCAGCTCTTCTTCTATATATGTTTTTCCATTTAATTTGTTTTGTTGTGATGACCAAATGAGGGCAGAGTACAATGACAGAGATTAACATAAAGAAATCAACATAATTTTGTGCTTTGGTTTTGTGCTTTGGTTTTCTTTTAGCTCTATCTTTCATGAGCAAAAAGTTGCATGTTTAACTTGTGAAGAGAGCTTGAAAGTGGCCCTTTCCTTCTGTTATTGGACATCTTATACATGCATTTTATTGGCTATCTTGCTATATTTGTTGACCTTTACAACTGTACGTATACTAGGTATATAATTGCTTGCTTAGAAGTCTAAATTTAACTAGCAATAGCTTGACAATCAATTAATTTTGTGGCCTTTGTGCTTCATTAAGCAAATAATTAAGTAACCATTTAATTATGATTCAGAGAGTATGTTAAAGAAGCACATTTACTTTGCAATGTGAATTTGTTATCAATACCGATGATAACAAATTCACATAAAACAGAAAAACCACAGAGATCAAACATAATCAACCAACTATTTTGTGAGATAATAGTTTTATTCATGTTAATCAAACTCACTTTTTTACTTTATAAGGGCTTAACTATACTGCTTATTCTTATATTGTACTCTCAACCCTGATTTTCAATTTTTATTTTCATTTTTTTCGAGGAGGGAGAAATATATCAAAATTGTGGTACTATTCAGTGAAAGATTTTAATTTATTTGTCACGGAAGTGTAGACCGAAATATAATCTCGTATCAGTTAAAAAAAAAAAAGGAGTTCAGAGTAGAGAATACGCAGACCAGGACCCCTTCACTTTGGTGATAAATATAACTATACATGCTTCCCAATGAGGAATAGAATGCCTTAGAATATTGAGAATTTAGTAGCCCATATTGACATTACATTAGATTCACAATTTATAAACTGAACCTAACATATTAGCATTACCATAACAGTAAGTGAACACATGCAGAGCCATAACAAACCAAAGTTTACTGGCAAGACTAATCCAGCAACTTATTTTTATGCCTCTATTTCTTGCAAACCACTCCAAGTCCCTGAATTCCACTACTGCTGCAATGCAAGGCAGCATTTTCAGTTATAGTCTTGCCAGGTAAGTTGTGCCCTATAAACTGCGAGGCCGCACAGTCTGCGGCGAAAAGACGAGACGCAGAGAACTTGTCGTTGCCGCCCAATACCGGCATTGGCAAGCCCATCTTCACTCTAGTAACATAGTTCTTCCTATAAGTCTGTCCAAGCACACCATCCACATTGTCACTTAGCTTGTAGAACTTAAAACCAAGCTCCAAGTGAGCAAAGCAGTTCTCATCAGTTATATTGTAGGCATGCTTCCTCGACGACTCCACCGTTATAGGAACGACAACCGCAGTGACCTTCAAAATCCCTTCTACTTCGATAGAGACTGAGTTAGTCTCACTAATGCGAGTAAGCCTAACATAAGGTGCAGTCGACGAACACCATAGAGCACCTTCACCTGTCCGAAGAGGGATGGATTTGCCATCTAAAGCTAGAGTTAGTCGATCGACATTACTATCCCACGTTGATGTCTTCTTCGCTGCAACAAGGATTTGATGGTCATCATAGAGAATGCCAATGGATTGCAACCCAAGTGAAGTCTCGAGTCATGTTAGCGCCTCGCTTGCCTATGAAGCGAGCATTGATGTGCAAGTTGTCGTCGGAGACTAGGCAGAAATCTTTATCTTTTTTCCCATGAAAGTAGAAGGCCACACCATCTCCACCGACGAATCGAGGATCCTGGCATACTGCACCAGGGTAGTTGCAGCCTACATTTATGGTGTTAGAACACATACACTCACAGTCAATACAACAATCATCTATGCTGTTATGCATAAACAACAAAAGCTAAGCATGCATTTACAAGTGCAGATTAACTAGTAAAGACTATACTTACTGCAAACTGGCTTGCAGGTGCCACAATCAACAGCACAGCTAGTAGGGCATTGCACTGGACAGTATTGCCACAAGAGATGGCACCATAGATACTTGGCATCTCTGCACCTCACTTTCTTAGGTTTGATTGGAAAGCCCGACTCGCCGGAGTGAGCAAATGACAGAGCCAGTACAATGCAGATCATAATACTTCGCATGGCATCGATCTTCATCTTCTACTACGACTTTCCTGTGCTCAACCCTTGCCCGAACTCCGATTTATAACCTTTCATAGGTAGATGTAACAATAATTGACAATTTGGCATGGCTCAATCAATAACTGAAGAAGTCACATTCCTTTTACCTTGTTTTTTCATGCATTGTCTGTGGTGCAGCTACTGCTCAGTTTAACCAAGCTTGTAACCGACCTTCAAAAGTAAAACTAAAAAGAGTCATTCACGTTTTCAACTTTCTCACTTTCAAAGAGTTAAAACGTCCCAACTCTTGTATGTATAACAGTCAAGTGTTGCTTCTTTTACAATACATACATAAAAGATCAATCTGTCTCACACTCAAAGCGCGTAATTGATCAAGCCTTCAAACGTCCAAAACTTAAAACTACAAAAGCATTTCCAACTTATCAAAATTTGAGATCGAAATGAGTGCAACAATATATAGCACTAATATATATGACAGGACTAAGAAGGAAAATGTAAACTCACAAATCTGGCAGTGTAAACATTTGAAAGCATATCTGAGATGAACGAGTATACATCCTAAACCATCGCACCCCCTCGACGCTCTTTTACGTGCAACTGGTCCTCAAGATTTAAATCTGCATGAAAGAAGAGAAGACCGAGTGAAAGAAGAAGTTCCCTGCTTCTTCTAGTAACTTATAATTGGTCTCCATTCAAAAATAAATAAATGTATATAGTGATCAATCCCACAGCAAAAACATGAAAACGCTTCGCAAAATTCGGCTTAGAAAACAGTTAGTAAACACAAAGCTAATACTTCATTCGATTACTCGATCTGAATTGCCGCCTGTGAAGGTTTTTCATCTTGGTGAGTTCCTTTCTTCGCTTTCTAGCTTCTGCAGCTGCAGATACATCCACCAGCTTATTACTTGATTTGAAGTTTGACCCTCCAATGCCTTCAGAATAGGCATTCCCAGCATGATCAGCAGTAGACTCTTCTTTAAAAGTTGGAACTTGTTGAAGCTTCTCCTCAAAATTGTGAGAAAAACTTGGCCAGACAGTTCCAAGTGAAGTTGGCAAGAGGTTTGCCATATTAGGATAATTTGAGAAGTTGCTATCTTCACTAGTCGAGTACTTGGAAGAAACCTCGGGCAGATTGTCAGTGGAGTTGGATTCAGCAACATCATCTCCTTTGAGTAGCAATTGTTCTGGCTGTTTAGTTGTAGAGACCTCGCTACGTTTATTCTTTGAATTAGAGGAATCTACTACTTGAGAGTGGGATGCGTTACCGCAATCCGATAGAGGAAAGAACCAAGGACAGGGTAAAATATAACAGGGAATTCTTTTCACATTAGTGCTCAAGGGACTATCAGATTCATCGACGAAATTCAACTTGCAGGCAATGGAAGTAGGATCTTGTACTGCACTAACATTTGGAGGAATAGAGTTTGTGAAAACGGGGTTTACATGACGGAAGATAGAGGGCCAGAAGGGTGGCCTAACTGTAGGTCTCGGGCATAAGGGAAATGGTTGGAGTTGTTCAAATTGCGATGGAGGCTGTTCGCATGGAAATTTGGGAGGCGCAACTTGGTCACAATGAGGTTTGGGAGGCATAAGAGATGGAACCTCTGCGGGACCTTCCTCTATCTCACTTTTTATCCTGCAAGCCATCTGCGAAATGAAGCATAAATTTCAGTTGGTATCAAGACATCCTTTCATGTGGTAATAATTTAAAGGTCAATTCTTTTTTAATTTTACCTGAGCCTTTAAATAATGGTTTTTATCCTTCAATGATTGGTACTTTGTCAAGACCAACTCCTTTTCCTTTTCTCAAAACCAATGGAATCAGAATAGAGGAAAGAATTGGTAAACAACAAAGTTAAGAATATAGAGCTAGTAGAATTATACATATTTCAAGAAGAAAGATAGAATATAGAAAATGTCTACATACCCTCTTTAAGCTCTCATTGTCCCAAGCCAAATCGGCAGCTTTTCTAGTCAACTCCTCACACATGGCCTGAGACAAAAACTAGATCAGTAACAAGTTGTGCACCGGCAGATGAGAAAAACAGCAAATACCAAAACTTCATTCAAAACGTTACAGCGTAACTAATATCTGCATTCCTTTCCTGTCTCTCTAACAGCACAGCTCCGCTATACATATGGCAAAGAGGCTAAGAATTGCCTATGAACTACTCAATAAACGTCGGCAACAATAAAGTATAATTGCATATGCACCTTTTGACCATCTAATAGCAGGTTCTCAACTAAGCAAATATTTGATATTTCAATTTTGCAGAAGAGCATTCTTGCATATGTTCCAGTACAACCTCAAGTTTGTCAGATACAATTGTTCAATACATAATGTCAAGAAGAATGACCTATATTGCAGCAACAAAGGGACAAGTAAAAGTTTTTGGATCAAATAAATTTTTATCAGAATTGGTCATTTGCGTACAATACTTGGAAAATGATTGCAAAATAAGAAAGTGCGGATAACCTGCAGAAATAGACATGTAAAGAATGCCACGGAATTATAAGAATAGCTTCTATACACTAGTTCTCTTCTCTATTCAACAAGAAGCTGATGGGTAACCATTAAGGTTCCTTAAATAACTGCTCAAGATGGAATCTCAGTCAAAAGTGAGGTTTTATAGCAATAACCCAATAAAATAGCACTAGAGAGACGTGAAAAAATGATGCGCTACTCGGTCCTCACCTGTCTACGTCGAATTGTTTGCCTGGCAGATTCTCGATTTGCTAACACCCTTCGCACTCGTCTCGCTTCCTTCTCAATCTGCCATATAAAAATTCAGTATAAACTTATGAACACCTTGGAATTTTCTAATGCCGAACATTAGATACATGTCTAGTACCTCAGTTAAACTTTGCTTCGACTTGCCTCCGTGTGACATATAGCTCCTGCAATATGTATGGGTCGGCCTCGATGACTCTGACTCCTCATTTTTCACTGCTTCCAGTCCCGCATTTTTTAAATTGGCTTTGGGTTGCCTCCCATCTTCTATTGAGCACTCCTGCTACAGAGAATATATCTTAAGGAAATTATGTAAGATTAGAGTTTAATCACAAAAGACGAAGACGGCAACAACAAAGCCTCAATCCCAAATTAGTTGTGGTCCTCTACACAGATAGAACTCTTCCACTCCGCTTGATTTAATTCCTTTGACGGCATGCTTTCAAAAGATGAAGACTGAAATTAATTAAAAGTACCACTAATAAAAAATAACACAACAAATATGCTCATACTAAAACACAATCATCCTCGTCTTTTTTTTATATGATCACTTCACAATATCTGATCTTACTGCATAAATATCGCGGTGAGAACAGTAGAAGCACATTAATGTCATAAAATGAAATTGGGAGTCATACAAATGAAGCCACATATAACAATGTCACTTCTTCTTCTTTTATATACGAACACTTCACTATATCTGATCTTACAGCATAAATGTCGCGGTGAGAACAGTAGAAGCACATTAATGTCATAAAATGAAATTGGGAGTCATACAAATGAAGCCACATATAACAATGTCACTTCTTCTTCTTTTTTATATGAACACTTCACTATATCTGATCTTACTGCATAAATGTCGCGGTTAGAACAGTAGAAGCACATTAATGTCATAAAATGACATTGGGAGTCATACAAATGAAGCCCCATGTAACAATGTCACTTCTTTTTCTTTCTTTTTTTTTTTTTTTTTGTCTAAACCACCCGATATCTAGACTAAGACTACTCAGGGTTCACTCGAGGGAGCTCCCAAGTCCCAACCTTGGTGTTTCCATTCCCAGGACTCGAACTCGAGTTCCTGGTTAAGTGACAACAACTCAGTTGTGCCAACCAACTGTTGGTATAACAATGTCACTTCACAAACATGCTTTTTGCAAATCAAATACACTGCCAAGGAAATAAAAAATCAAGTCTTTTTCAAGTATTCAACCTGGCAAAGCTTCTGTGAGACTGTAACTATCAATAATCATCACTTGTCAATCAACCTACATTGCCTGAATGTCAAAACACAGAACAAACTGAAGAAAATCCAAATTTATCAACAAACATGGGTATCCAAAACTAATCAAATTGAACAATAACAAACTAATACTAACATTAATCCAACCAACCTGACCAATACTAGAAGATCTTGCCCTCAATGCCCTCAACAACAACACATTCCTTCCCATCCAATTCGCTCTTCGTCCGCTTCGCCGACCTCCGCCGCTTCCTCCCCCACTTCCCACCCGACTCCCCCCAAATTTCCCCCTCTCCAGCAGCGCCAACTGGGCGAAATCCGCCAGCGCCCGCGCCGCATCGAGCTCAATCTTCACCATCAGATCCGTCCCTCTCTTCGCCTCCGCCGAAGCCGAAGAAGAAGAAGAAGAAACAGAGCAGGAAACAGAGCACCTCTCCAAATCTATTCTAGGGTTTCCCTTCCCTCGCAAAACCCCCACTCCCCACTCGCTCCCCCCACCGCCCATTACAGACCAACAATGAAGAACAACAACAACGAAGACACCATTAATATTCACAAAACAGAGCAAAAACAGGACCAACAAACGCTGAACTGAGAGAGTGAACAGAGAGTGTGTGAGTAAGCAAAGAAGAGAGAACAAGCAGAACAAAAACAACAAGTCGCCCTAGAGAATACAAAATAAACCCACAACTCACCTCGATATACGTGATGCGCGAGTCTCAAGGTGAATGAAACGGTTGTCAGGGGTGTTGTGAGTATTGTCGTGTTTTTGGTTGTTATTCTAGGTTTGGTGCGTTTGTGTGCTCTGGAAGTGCCAAGTGTCTGCCAGGTCATAGTTCGAGTTTGGTATTGGCTCGCGTCCACGTGGAACGTGCCATCTGCGCACGATAGAGGCGTCGCGAAGGCTTGTCGGGTTTTTCTCTACGTTGCGCATGCGGTGTGGAGAGTGGTGTGTGTGCGTGGATGGGTGTGGGAGCTACACGTGGCGGGGTCTGAGACGGCTTGCGTTTGCTAGTGTACGCCGTGGACGTGGAGGAGTGGTTTAACGTGGTAAGGTGATACGTGGCGGGACGAGAGTTGGCTAAGGACCGCCAACTCTATATTCATTGGGGGCTATGGAGTATATTTTGTGCACCCGAGTAATGAGAAATCGTGCGTCGTTTTTTATCTAATTCACTCGTTATCGGTCTACTGCAATATTTGCCTCGAGTCGTGTATATCGTATAAATAAATAAATTTTTAATGTTGATATTTTTATTTTTAAGACTCAAATTAGAGTCCCTAGTTAATTCACTTTTAATTGCGCTTATCAACCAATGATTGAAAATTGTGCCCTCCAATTACTCTGATATGAAATTTTATAAATCAAAATCATCTCCGATTATTTTGATATGAGATTTTATTGACCTAACCAATAAAAGTTGATGATCAACAAGATAGAGAAAGTCATAGGTTCGACTTAGTTGAAGTTAAAAAAAATGAAAAAAAAATAGTCGTATAACAATTCCACCTATATAAAACACTATGTGCATTTCATAGTCAGTCCTAAATTCGGATAAAGGAGGACTCTATTGCTCATTTTTCATACCAAAAAAAATGAGTAAGGGAGGTCTCAAATCCATTTTTCATAGCCGAAAAAGGATAAGGGAGGCATCGAGTTTGTTTTTTATTCTTAAAAAATAGAGGAGGATTGCGATAAGTTGACAACTAGCGTAAAACTTTTGCCACTCTTCATGAAATAGGTCAAACACATATAAACGTTAGGGCGTTCTCACATGACGCATTAATTATGAGGAATTTGAATGATTTGAAAAGCTCACCATCAATTGCACTTCGAGCACAATGGAAGAGTTTGATACATATAGTCAACCATAATTAATTTAGAACTGAGGTTATGTTGTTATTGTATAGTCATATAACGTGAATCCATTGTCGCAAGTAGTGAGTTGTCAAGTCTCGACTACCAAGGCCTTGTTTAGTATGAGATGGAGATGGGAGTCATGAGACCTAATCTTGTTTGGTTGTCCAACTCCATGTGAGTTACTCCTGACTTATAAGGAAGGATGTGAGATATCTCCTCACCCCTTCTTACCCTCGTAAAGAGATAACTCACAGGAGTTATGTAGACATAATCATCCCTCACAAATTTATATTTACCTATGTTCCTACCATTTCAAATGCTTGTTATTAATCCATAATAAAAGATTAAATAAATCATTCATTCATTCAAAAAGTGTTTTTCAAGTGATAAATATTTTTAAGAATTATCATTAGTTGTATTTTATAGTATTTTTTATATAATATTTATTTCGAATAAATATAAAAATACTTATAATTATTTAATGTTGTATAATATTTTTTGTAAATGATATTTTACGTTTTTTATTTAATTCATTTTTTTATTTTGAATTAATAAATAGTAGTTCATGTGGTGAAAATAATAATGTTTTTATGTCGATTCCCACATTTTACAATTTTTTAAAATTTGCAACTTCAAAGCAAGTTCAAAGTTCAACGAAACATGAAATATGAACTTACACTGTAAGTTAACTCCAATGAGTTATCTCCGCTCGCATACTGTAAGTTGACAAAAATGAACTAGAACGAGGCCCAAATGTTAGTCGAGGTGTTCGTTCAAAAAATCATGAACTCAAACATTTTAAAATACTTCCCATTAATTAAAAAATGCTTAATTAATTAAAATATTTTAATCTTTACAGCTTTTATTATTATATCCTAATATTTTTAAATTTATTATTATATCGTAACCTTTCTATTTTGATAAATTTATATATTTTAAGTAACTTTTCAACTCCAAATTTTAGTTGTTAATCTTAATTGTTCGAAAGAACATTTAACCACTATAAGATTTGTTTTCAATGAGTGTGATTGTAACAATGAAATAGTTTGACAGTAAATGACTATTCTCTTGATAAACATTTGAAATAAGATAATACACAAATACATCACTCGAACTCCAATGAAAAATAAAACTAAAAGAAATAAACACGAAACTTCCAATGATGAGGGAAGACAATCTAAACCTCACGATCAAAGAAGGAAACAACTACCTATAAAGTAAAGATCTAATAACGAGTACCGATCCCATAAACGCAAATTTACGCACAACATTTGAGAAAAGAATGCATGCCTATTATTACCAATTGCAAATTTGATGGCTGAAACCGTCGAACAACGGGAATAAAGCTAGTCATCTAATCATCAAATATGAATGGATCATAGAGTTCATTTGATTATAATTAACAAATTAAACCATCCAAAGTTATTATTTGTCCTCATCCAATGTTGTGCATTTCTGGCACACTTTATCCACAAAGTAACTATTTAAATCTTCTAAATACTTTACACGGTCTGCCTCCAGATTCATAGCCATACATGTGCCAATTTATGTACAACTTCGAATATGTAAATTCAACATCAAATTTCATCACGGGATCTATCTTAAACCCTAAAC
This sequence comes from Stephania yunnanensis, assembly GCA_039657365.1. Classification (NCBI taxonomy): domain Eukaryota; kingdom Viridiplantae; phylum Streptophyta; class Magnoliopsida; order Ranunculales; family Menispermaceae; genus Stephania; species Stephania yunnanensis. The sequence continues at coordinate 72,633,213 of CM077580.1, forward strand.
CCTGGACTCATCATCTTTCATGCATTGCCACTTATTATAAAGCTAATTATTAACTCATATACAAGTATTATACCTCAAAAAATTAAATACAAAGTATTAATCATGATAAATTAACATGTACAGGTGGATGGCAAGATAATACCCAACAATTACATTGAATCTAACATCAAATTAACTAGAAAGTAGCATTAATTCCAGCATTGCTTAGCAAGAAAATAAAATACCATGAATCACTTACCTTATATTCCCAAACTGACTTTCAGTTTTTGGCTACCAGTGTCCATGCATGCGTTACTCCACCGCGAATCTGTCGACCCAAACAGGCCCCCAAAAGCCTGACTTACCTTTTCAGCTTTTTTTCTAACCAAAAAAAGCCGCGTCCTCCAAAAACCGTCCGATACTCAAAACCCTCGGTCATGCAAATCTCGAGACAGACCCAACGTACGTGATCAGTACAAGCCTTGTGAAGAAGACCCTGCCCGGTCTTTCCGCTCGCTCTGCCTTTCAAAAACTTGCTCGCTCGCTCGCTCGCTCGCTCTCTTCGGTTACTCTTGAAGAGTTGAAGTGTATAAATTGGGATGGACAAGTGTTGGGCGAGTAGAGACCACATTCAATTCAATTTCGTCTCCGACCCTCTCGCGTTCGCCTATAAATTCGTTCGCCTCTCTTGGCTTCGCTACTCGCGCTTCAGGTGATTCTAGGGTTTGTGTTTGTGTTTGTGTTTGTGCTTGAGTGGAGGAGGAGGAGGAGGAGGAGGAGTTGCTGAGATGGATCCGTCTTCGATCGCCGCTCTCCAGAGCTACCTCTCTGCGTTGTACACAGAGGTGATCGATTCGATCGATTGTTGTGTCGATTCTGCTGAAATCTCGATCTGAGACTGATTTGACTGTGTTTTGTTCGAGTGATTTAGGCTTTGTGATGTTTGTGATGACGTGACTGTTTTTCTTCTTCTGATGATGATTTTGTTTCAGTTGTTTGTTTGTTTTGTTTTGTTTTGATGATCAATGTACTTGTGCGCGGTGTCTACATGTTCCGATCGAGGTTTTTGAGTGTTTAGATTGATTTGGTGTGCTTGGACTGTTTAGGTGGTAGCTGAGGAAGTTCCAAGTACTGTTTTTCCAAGTTGTTTGATTCGTTTGGATGATCGATGTACTCATACATGATCTACACGTTCTGATCGAGATTTTTGAGTGATTAGATTAGCTTTGAGTGCTTGGACTGTTTAGTTTGTAGCTGAGGAAGTTCCAAGTACTGTTTTTCCGAGTTTTTTTATTTTTCACGATGATCAATGATCAATGTAATCATGCATGGTCTAAAAGTTCGGGTCGAGGTTTTCAGTGTGATTAGATTAATTTGGCGTGCTTGGACCGTTTAGGTGGTAGCTGAGGAAGTTCTGAGTACTATTTTTCCTAGTTGTTTGCTTTTGTTTCGATGATTGATCGATGTACTCATGCATGATCTATACATTCGGATCGAGATTTTTGAGGGATTAGATTAAGTCGGTGAGCTAGGACTGCTTAGTTGCTACATAGCTGAGGATCGAAGTTCTGAATACTGTTTTTCTTCGTTCTAGTTGTTTGATTTGTTTTGATGATCAATGTACTCATGCATGCTCTATACGTTCTGATCAAGATTTTCTAATGGGTTGGTTAAGTAGGTCGTGTCTTTGTTAGATTTTGAAGTGTGTTCTTGCAAACAATTTACTGATTATGGTTGGTGGTACTGTGTTAATTTTTTCTTAATATTTTTATTGCTTAATATGTTATCTGAACTTTTATAAAAAATTAAAAATAATGATCGTAGTGATATTCTTGATATTTTATGAAGTTATGATGGTATGCATGATTGATATTCCTTAAATCTAAGCATGTTTTACGAGTTTAGTGGCATTTCGGAGTAAATAGATAAATTATAATAAAGTTTATTGGAGTCTTCTCAGATTTGAAGTTTCTTATTCTTGATCAATGCAGGGTTTACTTGACAGGCATTTTGAGCAACTTCAGGTTCTGCAAGAAACATTTCCTCAATTTATTGATGAAGTCCTCAGCTTGTATATCAAAGAAACCCAAAGGATCATTATCAACGCTAAGAACTATCTGTATGTTTGAAAATTGCAAAGTTATCTAGTGTTTATTAATGATGTTCAACATGTTATTTAATTTTCTCATCTCTAAGCATTTCACATTTAGTCGTGTTCCTTTTTGGTCGCAGAGAAAGCTCTCCTGTGGATTATCACAATCTGTATGAATTTGCTCACCAACTGAAAGGAAGTAGTTCATGGTGATACAAACATACTCCTACATAAGTTGAAAACAATTTTGCTATTTCATAGTTGGCTATTCATGAATTTATAGTAAGTTTTATTCATCAGGGTGGCTTCAACAGTAATATTGATTTGCTAAAGTGACATAGTTTATCTATAACCCTTGGTACAAGTCAATCAAAAGTTTGATTGAGAGTTAAATTGTACTTTGCATGCACTTTACAATATTTCGGAACACGACAAAAACTAATATCCACCTGACGCGTGCTAAATCAAAATTTTGATTAAGACTTAAAATTACACGTTACATGCACTTCACAATGTTTTGGAATCCGACAAAAGTAAATGTTCTCTTGCCAAAATGATTGTGTATACCGTTGAGGATTGTCAGTAGATTCTTTGCCTAAATAGTGCCACGGAAGAGCCCTCAACGGTTGACAGATACTTAGGAATTTCTTTAAATATTCGACACGTTTAATGAATCTACTTTTTAGGGTCCTCGTATATTCGACACGTTTAATGAATCTACTTTTTAGGGTCCTCGTATATTCTTATTCCTCTTTGGCCTGAAAAATGTTGGTTAACATTTATGATTATTTGCAACCTCCAATAATGTTATATGCATTTCTTTTTTAGTTTAGTTTACATATGATTGCAGAACACTTCTTTCTATTCTCTTATTATCATATATATCTATATCTATGTATGTATAATATTTAATTTACTTACTTTACCATATTTGGCTCGACAGTGTTGGAGCTAGGCTTGTGAAACTTGCCTGCATTGACTTGCGCCAGGCAAGTGAAACGGAGAACTATGCAGCGTAAGATGGGACCTTACCTCTAGTTTTAATATTACTATGTGTTTCAATCTTCATTTGGCAATCCATTATGAGGCATAGCTAGTAATTTGTACAACGTCGTTTGTTTATTTACAAGCTCCAACCTTTTGTTGGAGGTACCTTCCTAAAAAGAACAATGGACATACTTTTAGTTGAAAGTTTTCTATTCATACATACTTCATGCGGTTTGTTTAATTATAAGTTCTTGAATTTATTGGAACGATTTTTTTTGCTTCATTTGTTATTCTCATTCAATGAATGTCTTTTTGTGAAAATTCTAGTGGTCAACTAATGCAAGTCTTGCTAAGATTAGTGAGTCCATCTTCTTTGACCTAAACTCTAGCTAGATTGTTTTTGTTTGAACAACAGTGCTTGCTTGTAGCGAATCTCATTCGTGGTTGTTTTAAGTAACAACAGTAAACTGTTTTAAAAAATTCCTCCAAAACAAAATATTAAATTTTCCGTTGAAACATTATATATAAGCAATCGAAGGGTATGGGTGACCTAAAAAAAATCATAGTGTATAGGTAATTTTTTTTAACTGGAAGAATCTTACTCAATATCCCCCTTAGCATTTTTTTCACCTTTAATTTAAGAAAAGAAGAGAAAGAACAATATGAAAAACACAACATTTGGCTCGCTAGAACAATCTACGTTAGGTTAATGTGAAAGTCATTGATATAAAAAGAAGGTATATATATATATATATATATCCTAATGATGACGGAATATCTGCGAATTTGAAATTGTTTATATTCAGGGTTTGAATAACATTTAACATAATTATGTCTTTTAACGCCATTAATAATAAGAATTTTGATTATGTTTTTCCTTATTAAGTGAATAAAGAAAGATAATTATTTCCCCACGTTATTATGTATCGAGATCTATAGATAGAATTATGTAGTATCTAAAACTCAATGATATTATTTATGGTGGTTTACTGGTGATTTATTCGCTAATGTTCGGTGAACTATTTCCACGCGCAACTCCTTCACAATGGTAATATGTATCTAGATAACATTGTAATAAATGTCTCACAACAATCATTTGTTTTGTCAAGTACAAGCTCGTCGTCAATTAACTTTTGTTCGTGCATGTTTGAGTTTCAATATTATGGTTCCAAGTCCATTTTTATATAGCATCTTAAATTTTTATCATTTTTTGCCTTTGCTTTGAATTTTCTCCATTTAATTGACAGTATAGTGAGATTCAAGCGTTTGGGATGACGATTATATTGTTTCTATGATGTGTATCGTGTACTCTGTTCTTCCTCATTAACACGACTTAGGAATTACTTGAACCATTTTAATCTGTGAACATGAAATTGTAGATAATTTTACATTTTTGCTATTGATTTTGGTGAAAACTTTCCAATCCTTGAATACTTTAGGTGTCTGGAGGCGTTCACCAATGTCAGGAACGAATATTATGCTGTTCGAGAGAAATTTGAAACCATATTGGAGGTACTACTTCATTCTTTTTATGTGAAACTATTGGCGTAATCGGTTATTAGCGGCATATATTTGTAAACTTCAACTGATGCTTGATAGCGTATTCTCTTTATGTTTGCCTTTAGCCTGTCACAAATTTAAACAAAAGTTGAGGATGCATAAATGATTTAAAATTGATGATTTACAACAACAACAACAACAACATAGCCTCAGTCCCAAATTGATGGATATATATTCGGTAATTTTAATACAGCTGACCATTTCTAGGCCTCATTTTAGATTGCCACATAGATTAGATTCTTCCTGTTTGCTGCATTGAAGACACGTTTTTTTTTTTTTTTTTTTTTTTTTTTTTTGTCCGAATGTATAACAAGTTCTTGCCGATTTTTTTATTGAGATACATAGTGCATCATTTAATTTACACAAATCTAAGATGATCCGCAGACGGATCTTCAAATACATTGATTAACACTTCAAATTTCGTTATAATATCTTGGTTATCATAAATTCTTCTTCTGCATGCTCTAGAATTTTGATTATGCAGTCTGCATTCGATCCTTCTGCTCACACATTTCTATGTCGCAATTTCCCTGCAGCTGGCTCGCAACCCCCCGCCTCCACCATCCATGGTTGTGCCGCCGGCTGGAGCTGCTGGGCCATCCATGGCTGTGCCTCCGGGTCGAAATGGCAGGAGAGCGTGATCAGCTTCGCGAGAAGTGTCGCGTAGGGGCCTGAGGCAGCTGGTATGCTAGTCTCTCTGGCTTTATTAACCTCTTAATAATGAACAATAAGGGTGTACTCTATTACTGCTATATGTGTTTGTGTTTCTAGTGTATGTGGAATACCACATAAACAATAGTAGTTATCTATAGTATATCAATATGGTAGTTATCATATGTGCTTCCTGTGTTCTCCAATTCATTCATGAACTTGGTTTCTGCACAATTCACACCTTATTTTTTGCTTACTTAGGGACTATAACCAAAATTACATACACCGTCCAGTAGATCTGTAGGAGAGTGAATATGATAAAACTAGCGTCTAGGAATTAAGAGGTGATGCCTTGGGCGAGTATAGGCGAGCAGACGATGGTGTCGAAGGAGTCCTCGGCGAGAGCTGCACGAATTCTAGTGCTTGCATTCGCAACTCCATAGGGTAGTCAGCAACACACCCAATTCTCGGTCCAGCGCCTGTCGACCATTTTAGCGATAGCTGATGCCCCAACTGATACGACTTTGCTGCCTTTTTTGAGTTTATCCTCTGCAGTATTACCTTCTTAGGAACCTCTGCTCTTGGGCTCTGCAGACCAAATGATGATGTTCTTTGATAACTGCTATTGCTTTCAGTTTTGTCTGCCTCAATTGGCTCTGCTTGAACTGAACTAGCTTCTACTGTTTCCGTCGGCTCAGTTTTTACCGTTTCAGGCGAGGTTTGATTACCCTGTATATTGTTAGGGATTTCGAGCAGGGGAGGCTTGGAACCTTTCGGTATCGCCATTAGGTTCACGTCTTGAACTGATTTACCTTCCTCGTAATTCTCATAGTCTTCGGAATAGCGTACCTGTCAAAGCAGAGAGAGTTCACAAAATAGAAGGGCCATTAGTCGAATGCGGGAAGTACAGATGATCAGAAATAATTTTTACTGTCTTAATTTCACACCTGAACTTCATTGAGGTTGACTCCATTTTCTTTCAGAAAGTTGAGAAAAGAGTCGAGGTTGTCTTCTGTTGGCCTGTAATGTCCGCTGTAGGCCGAGATAGACTGCAGGCAAGGCAAAGTAAGCATTTGCTGGTTAGATACAATGACATGACCTTTATATTATCCAACAAAAGTTGACATTGGAGCACTCTTTAATAATGATTGATTGTTTTGAGCATTTAAGCATATGGAAGGCGAACATGATGAGGTATGATTTGACGCGCACATTCAACTTAGGTGCAAAGATTTCCCCAACTCCAATAATTTTTTTGCCAAGTGACAAAAGCCCCAATCCTACTCCAATGGAGATAATTGCCTAGACAAACAGGTGGTGGGAGCGTGGGTTCTCTTAACTAGTGACTCGAGTTCGAGCCCCCTCGAAACATTGACTCTCGGTTAGTCGGGGTCAAATTCAGAATACCAGGGCGTGAATCATGGATTGAAATGTCCCTTTTGGACTTCTGTTCACCATATTCCCACACCCTATGGACCAACCCTTCCCTTACCCACGAATACATGTCTGAAAATGAAATGGATGGAAATTTGAAATGCATAATTTTCATCGAAATGAGCCAATCTAGAATGTACCTTAAGCACACCGCAAGACGCGTCAAGCCTTCCTGCGGCGAGAGTGGCGCCTCCAGCCAAGAAGCTGGAATGGTGAAATATGCCCTTCTTTTTCTGGATGTGATTTCCAGCAATTAGTATGGTTGGACGAAACAGAAGAACCGAAAAATAACTGATAAATGATGAGCAAATAGTTCTGTGTTTCATTCGATTTCTACCTCACCGGCATAGAGCATCTTGGCGGTGCTCATTACGAAAATCCACTTCGCCCCTTGTGACGACTTACTTGTGTCGAGAAGCTCCTCAGTTTGCTTGTGCATGATCTTCCCATCAACAACTATGTACTCATAGTTCTCCCTCTCTTGCTGATTTCAGTTAAAGGGATCGCATTCAATATAAGTCACATTTTTTTGCAGAACATTCACGATTGAAAATAAACCAGAAGTTGCGTCTTTGCAGCAGAAATGACTCACAGGTCCAAGATATCTGATGATCTGTTTACGAAGCTTCGATCTCGGGCATTCCTTGAGATCAACCAATCTTCCATTTCCAATGTCCAACCTGTATCCAAAGCATCACTAGTGAGATGTATGAGGCATCATCATTAAGGTTGGGGTTTGACTCATGTTCGAGTGAAATTAAAAAAAAAAAAAAAAAGCTGTGAATTGTACAAATTCATAGTCAATTATCTTCCATTTCATCATAATTGGGAACTCAAACAGAAATGAGAACCACTGTACAGAGTGCTCTTTCTTCTCTACAACCTACCATTCAATAATAAAGGCAGAGCACTGTAAATTTATAATGCACATTTCACACTCACCAGTAAAAGAATGGCTGGTCTGTCTCTGTTTTACACCATTCTTCATAGTACACATGCAAATTATGACCATATCTATGCCGGGGATCAATCTGAGCAGATGAAATTCGAGAGTGTAAAATCAGATTCAATGGAACCACAATATTCACACATTTCCAACAACAACAACAACAACAACAACAACAAATCCTCAAATTCCAAATTATTTGGGGTGTGTTACATGGATAACACTTTTCACTGAATTCTATTAAATATTAAGTACCGCACATACAACAAATACAACAAATACGAAAAAAAAAAACTCTTTGATTTAATACAAACATAAACATTCATAAGGCAAGAAAAGCAAATGATTACTAATTACCGCTTCAATCCAGTGTTGGAAAGCCAACTTGAGAGCTTTGGCGTCTTTAGACAAGCCCTTCCCCACCTGACCAAACATTCATTCAACACAACTCAGTCAGTTTCACACTATCATCAAAACTTCAAAACTTTTATATATATATATATATATATATATATATATGAAGCTGAAAACAATGACCACCAAACATGCCTTTGAAGCATTCAAGCTGACACGGTTCCACCGAGACGCAGCACTCTCTGGCTTCTCAAAATTGAAGAACGACACAGTGCTGTGGTTCAGTCGAACGAAATCAATCACTTGCCACCTAATCCAGATTAATTTATTCATTAATTAATAATTAAACAATAAATTATTAATAAATTAGAACTTTTTTTTTATTTTTTGAAATCAAAGCCATATTATTCCTAACACTCAACTCGACTAGACATATAATTAGCTTCACTTGCGATAGCATGGCTGCTAAATTTGCTGATCTAAGAATAATTGAAAAATTAGAATTATTAATCGTTTTAAGAGTATTTTATTTATTTATTTATTTTTTGGTTGAGTTAGGAGAAGAGGTCAACTAGTTACCAGAGCTCCTCCGCGACGACGGCGGAGTCCGCTAACCTACGCCGGGTGCGGTAGCTCCGGTACACTTTCTGCACCTTTAATGCGGCCTTTGACTCGGGATTCGCGGTGGTTTGACCGGTCAACGCCGTGGATTTGACGCTAGGACTCGAACCATTAAGAGCCTCCGTCGACGCCGTTGCCGGTTGAGCGTCGGCATTGGAACCGGCAAGAGATGGTGATGATTGGTAGGTTTTGTGGTTTGGAGGCTCTGAGGCCGTTGATTCCAAGTGACCGAGATGATCCGCACCGTTGAGATCCTCGACGAAGATTTCGCGAGTACTGGATGTTGGAGTAGCGAGGAAGAGGTCGCGTTCCTGATGATGATGATGATGATGAGGTACTTCTACGATGGTGTGGTCGAGATTCAAAGCGAAGGAAGTACTGTGTGAGGCTTCGACCTCCATTGACGACGACGACGACGATTGTCTCAAGCTCTTGTTGTTGAGTTTCGAGAATAGCTACTCATTGAGAGAATCGATGAAACCCTAAAAGATCGAACGAGAGAGCAACAATACCGAGAAGCCTTGGAAAGACGACTCCGAGAGCGAGTGTGTGTGTGAGAACGAGAGAGAGAGAGCTATCGATTCAACGAGCGAAAGGTCAGCTCATATTTATACTCACAATTTCAGTAAAATAAACCTTTCCACATAAAAAACAAACATGAATTTTCTTTTACATCACCGTCGTCAGCTTAAAAAAACTAAATTAACTAGTAGTTCCAGTCACAAGAATGAAGTCATTAGTACTCCTACCAACTCGTACCAACTCTAGTCCGTAGGGTTGTAAGTGAATCAGGGCGAGGCGAAGATCGTAATTACCATCATTGTCCTAAAAGTCGTAGGGTGATAATTTATTTTCACAAATTTTACTCTGGGCAATATTTGCGACACCACGCACGTCCTCATGGAGATCTCATTGGGCAATCAATCATCGCAATGTCATATTAATTTTGTAAAAAATATCTATTTTAATTTTCATTAATTGGTTATTTTAGCACTTAAGTACTATTTTCTCAATTTTTTTCAAAAAACTATTTTTTTCAAATTGAAGGATTAATATGAATTTGTCTTGTTGATTGAATTTTAAGTTATCATACATAGTTAAATATATAAGATTTCTAAAACTAGTAAGGAAAATATATTTCAATGATTTTCTAAATATGATTTTATATATCTTTTATGATATAATCTATATAATTTAATGATAAAAATAAATTTTATTGTTAGAAATTTTGAGTTTCATTCTATATATATATATATATATGTTTTAAATAAAAAATATATAATTTATTTTGTAAAAATATAAAAAATGAAGAATTTTATGCTAAGGATGTGCAAGACAGAGAATCTTTGTGGGATAAAAACAATTTCCGACCTCGCTTTGTCCCATATGACGGGCAAAACTTTGCCCTATGCCATGCCCGCGGGAAGCAAAAAACAAAGAATTCTTATTCCACCGGGTGGGGCACCGCGAGGAACAAGGATTCCTAGTCTTACAATCGAGGAATATATAGGTAAAGCTCAAGTACTTAGACGTCAAAAAATCGATAAAAGTATACAAAAATTGTTGGGACAAGGTCTATTATATATGGAATGCACATATCTCGAGACACATCATAGAGCTTTATAACAATTTTTTGTTTAAGTGAGCAAAACTCATAACATTTTCAAATCGGGTAATGCTATTTGGACTCGTGAGTCCAGACTCAAAACTTATTTTAATTTCAAATACACCCTCGAGCAATTAACGAAACAACCATAATCACTTGTAAAATTCTATTATACCCCTTAAATATTTTAAAAAAATTTTTTTAAATCTCTAGCTTATTGTTTCAAATCTGCCTTTCGACAAGTGATTTGTCTAGCAAAGACTTGAGATGCCATTGAGCTTTGTAGCATTGGAAATACATGCTACATAGTCTGTTAGGTTAGGCAGTAGTAACTTTTATGAAAATGTTTTATAGACACCTTTTATGAAATCATTTGTTACATAAAATCATAAAATATTGTAACAAAAAAGTACTAAAGTACACCACGTTCATTTATGATGTGGCTACTCTCTTAATTAAGTTGCTAACCAACCGTCTAAGTTGGTGAAATAAAATAATTCATTTTGAGAACCTTCAGAGAATGTAAACTTAAACAAACCAATCATTGTGCTAAACGTAGTTGTTGAGATTTACTAATTGTTGCTTGAGCTTTTATGACATATTAAAATCACTTAATTTTTCAATTCATATTTTTTGAGAGGGAGGTGTAACCCTTATAGAATAATTCAGATAATCTTGAACACTAAACAATAAAAAATAATGATTAAAAAAAACATATAAATGGCATATACACTACTTTTTCATGTAAAAGATAAACAAATAGAATGAAAGATTTAAGAGTTAAACCTGCAAATAAGATTAGGTCCTATAATTACTTGCACTTTTTTACTTACAAATAAAAACCAAACCTTAACCCTTCCTTTAAAAAAAAAGAAAAGAAAAGTCTTAATCTTTAATTAGTTGAAATCCGCCGTGTGTATCCAAAATTTTAAGAAACTTTTTGATACTTTTAAAAAATAATAATAATAAAAAAACCGAGAACCGAATAACGGTCTCGGTAATGGACAACCGAGAGCTATTCTACATTCTCGGTTGGACATCACCGACACGAGGACATAAACTATACACTTCGACTTACTCTCGTGAAGTGGTGACCGAGACGACAATAAAAGTCTCGGTTATGGACAACCGAGAGCTATTCTACATTCTCGATCATGCTTGGCCGAGACTGTAAACAAAATCTCTGGCCTGTGTGGCCGAGAACCACAAACGCCCAATAAATGAACCATTGAATGCACCACTGCACAAACATAACAACTACTCTATCAAATGCAACTTAATTAGACTACCAACGCACATTCAAACGATCGATTTCAACACTATCGATGTGTGAACGAAAAACTTGAACCGAGCCCTAATTTGGATATGAAATCGACCAAAACTCGAGTCTTCAAACTCGAAAAACGTCCTACAACGAGAGAGAGAGACATAGAGGAACGAATATAACTTAGATTCGGGATTGCTAGGTGGTTCGTTAAAAAAAACTGTGAGCGGAGACCCTTTGAACATGTAATGGTTCACATTTGATATTCCATAGGGTCTCTAGACAAAGTGACAACAGACACCAATAAGTGTAGCAACATCACAAAAGTTGGATTTGCAGAAACTTTCAAATGACGAGCAGAAATGCAATATAACTATATAGGCATGTGGTCTTTCGACGAAGGAAACCTCCAAAATTGACACATATTTGGAAAATGGCTTCCAATCATGTTATGCATACTTCTTTTAAAAACATCTGTTCGTCGTGGCTTATAAAAGTGAACGTTGGACAATAAATAAACAATTTTAATAAAATTAATACTCAAATATTTGTATGGTGAGATTTGTAAGAAATAAAATAAGAAATATGATGATTTTAAAAGAACCGGTAACACAAATAAACCTAAAAAAAGGAAGTGTCACCGGTGGTTTGAAAATGTCTAAAGATGACTTAAAAAGTATTAATTAAAAATAATATAATCAATTATAAAAGCACATCATCAAGTGCTTTAAATGAAATTGTGTGAAAATAAATCCTCAAAAAATTGAGTGAAAATATTCAATCCATATAGTATAATCCACCCTAAATAATTTGGCATTGATATTGTCTGGTTAAAAAAAAAGTTGAGTGAAAATATTTAATCCAATGAAATGATTATCAACTCTCAAGCTAAGGAAGTGGTGTTTTAGGCTAACACATTAGCAATCTAAAGAGAAGAGGCGGTCGCCCTCTAACCCCTATGACCTTCTATAGTATTATTACGATCGACATCATCTTTATATAATTTCATCCTTCCTACATTTTTACAGTCGACACAAGCTCACTATATTAATATTTAACCCCTTACAAAAAATTTTTATTCGGCCGCAATACCACATTCTTGCTCAATTGTGCTGCTCGTTTTAATTCAAGTGTTGCTTTCTTTGTCTTCGTCTTTTTTTAACCAAGACAGGTGCCACAGTACATCCAAGAGTACTGAACACTGTTTTGCTTTAATTTATTGTGGCTACCAACAAAAGTCAAGAAATGAAGAATACATTTTCTAGCCAAAATTGAAGAGAAAATAGTACGAGAAAAGAGCACACACATCATAGCAAATGTGCCTGGCTCTTTTTTCGTAGAAAAACACCAAAGGCATGAGGATCACATGTTTCCTTTTCAAAATCTGTGTCACAAAAAAGAAAAAAAAAACAAAGAAAACAAAGAAAACTTTTCATTATTTGGAAGAAAACAAGAGCTAGGGACGTGCATCATATCATCATACAGGGGTACAGTTCTGCAACATCTGGATTGACGTGTTGGCATCCCTGTCACACTTTGCCTCAGTCGTGCGGTACAAAAACCCACGTACACGCTTTACGAGCGGATGATATTGCTTTGCCCTACAGTACTTGATGTTGTATTTGACAATATTAGCTTATTGAGTTTTCAGTGATACACATCAAAGATGCAGCATGTGCGTCTTTAGGTATATCCTGCGATCACCGACAATGTAAGCGCCTAAAGTGGATTATTCAACTGTTTTTAATTAGGGTAATGCTACATTAACTTAAAAAGTCGGACTCAAACAACCAAAAAGACGTAAAAATTTTTAATTCAAATTCATTATTGGTGTTTGAAGTAGAAGGTAATTAGATCTTTTACTTAGATAGATATCTTAAATTATTAATAAAAAATTCTTTGAGTTTGGACTCAAAAAATTCAAACAAATTTTTTATTAATTAACCGGATTACGTGTCGAAAAATGATTAACTGACCTGTTTCAAAACATCTAAAATAAACACTACATCAATATTTGTGCACACATAAAATGTATATTGAATGCACATCAATAAATGAATCCTTATTGTATGTCTCAAAAAAATCAACTTGACATCGTTGTTCACATAGCGTTTGGTTTCATAATTTATTCAAGTGCTACACTATATTTTGTGCATGGAAGGTAAAATCTCCATGGAAAAAAGTGTTAGAACACCATACAAAAACATGCATATAATTGAACTATTGTTATATCATACTTGAATTCAATTACAAAGAACTAAATAAAATAATACTAGAGGCTTGCACTAATGGCAATGTCCTAAGACGAAATTTCCTCCAACTCGGTGTATAAATGATTCAAGAGGTTCGTCTCCAAGATACAACTAAATTGATATTTGATTACACACCAACCAAAGATATTTTCTTCTGCAAAAGAAAAATCTCTCTCTCGAAACCAAAAAAACTATCTTTAATTTCAAAAAAATTTCCTCTCCTTTTCAGTGAAGTTAACACTAATTTATAAACCAAAAACTCTTCTTTTGAACAGTTGTAACTATTCAAAACGAAGTCATTAGTGGTGTGATTCATTAATCACCAATTATCCCACTGATTACACATTTTTAAAAAACTAAAAGTGGTAATTATTCACCGCTAATTACGCTTTTGAAAATAACTAAATTTAATGTAAAAAGTAAAAATTTTGTGTTGTGAATTGGTCAAGTTATTTTAACATTAAGTGTATTAATCAATGAAAATACACATGGTCTTTTTGCCTCCAACCCCACATTCACTTAACTAAGTCTTTTAAGTGAAAGACTTCTTATAAGGAAAGAAACAAAAGGTTTCTTTCCCATGTGGAACTAATATTGAGTACAATACAAACTCAAATATAGTTCAACAAAAAGCAACTAACATACTTTCATCGATGAAACTTATGGGATCATGCATAAAAGTTTGGGTGCATACAATTCTATGCGTATCCTACCAATACTCCACCACCTGAGTAGCAAATATATTTATCAAATGGTAGTGCTATTTGGACTCGTGAGTCCGAACTCAAATTTTTTTTTAATTTCAAATACATCCTCGAGCAATTAATAAAGCAACCATAATCACTTGTAAAATTCTTTTGATACCCTTTAAATATTTACAAAAATTTAAAAATCTCCCTATAAGTCCGGATTCATGAGTCCAAGTAAATTTATTGTTTATCAAAAGTAAGTTACTTATCACCTTCATTTGATACTGAATGGTCAGAATTTTATGAGCATTAATAAGAAGTCTCAAGTTGGGAATTGGGATGAATAGAAGTAGTAATTCCAATTCCCAAAGAGTGACCAACTAAAAAGGAAAATAATCTCAAACTTGGTCCTCACTTATGGTGGTTAGTTTATTATTCATTTGTCACGCATTTAGCGTGGTTGATGGAGCCCTTTTGAATTGTGCACCGGAATATGATGCGCATATTTCCATTGAAAGAACACCAACAATAGTTTGTCAAGAGGATAAGACTCTAGCATAATATATTATACAAACCAACAGGCGAAGGTGAAAAGAAAATTGTTGCTCATCATATCCTAATTAAGCATTTTTAGTAAAATACAAGGGAAGACGAACTTGACATCAATGTATGCACAATTAGTTTATCACTATGATCGAAGCAAAGGCGCCGACGTACACACAACAAATCAACATTTGGATAGGACCTGAATTTTTTGTTAACTTACTACGGGCCACATCCAGTCCACTTTAAAGCTTTGGCTCTTAATGCATTAATGAAAGATAGAGATGGATCAACAACTAGTAGCATAGTGAATAAATAAAAAGGACAATAAGACAGGTAAAGACAACCAAATTCGTCATTAATTTACTACATCCACTAGCAAAATTTCAAATTTCTATTCAAGATTCTTCTCGTCTTATGAAGCAAAATTATTTTATATGATAATTGATTTGTGTTTTCTCCTTTAAATAATCTTTTCTCGTCTCTCCAAATATTTATTCTGCTAGGAAAAATTTAAAATACTTGGTGAGGAAAGTGTAGAAGTGGACCTACAAATTTAATATCTAAGACCCCTCAGTGTAGTGTAATGGTAAAGTAATGAGCACTAAAGGTCATGAATTTGATTCTTGGCAGCAACAATATTATATTTTCATCGTTTATCCCGAGTTACGAGGTTAGAGTGTTCGACTAACTCCCATGGGATTAGCCGAACCAAAGCAAGGAGGGGTTAAAAGTTTAGATATCGATTCTTCTCGTCATATGAAGCAAAACTATTTTATATGATAATTGATTTATGTTTTCTTTAAATAATCTTTTCTCATCTCTCCAAATATTTATTCTGCTAGGAAAAATTTAAAATACTTGGTAAGGAAAGTGTAGAAGTGGACCTACAAATTTAATATCTAAGACCCCCCCACTGTAGTGTAATGGTAAAGTAATGAGCACTACAGGTCATGAATTCGATTCTTGGCAGCAACAATATTATATTTCCATCGTTTATCCCGAGTTATGAGGTTAGGGTGCCCGACTAACTCCTATGGAATTAGCCGAACCAAAGCAAGGAGGGGTTAAAAGTTCAGACATCGATGGTAATCAAAAAGTTAAAAAAAAAAAAAATCATGGTGAGAAAGCTAGATGAAATAAAAAAAAAATTTGAAGGTATAAAGGTAGAACTTGAATCACATAAACGCTCTGGTCATGTAGCTGACCCAACTAGTTTAGTACTAAGGTTATGTTGTGGTTGCAGTAGTTTGTGCTATTTGAAGAAAGTAAGATAAAATGAGTGGATGACCACAAGATGGTTCTAAACTTCAACAACAACAACAACAACAACAACAACAACAACATAGCCTCAGTCCCAAATTAACTGGGATCGGCTACATGGATCAAACTTTTCCGTTGTGCTCGATTAAGTGCAATTGATGGTGAGCTTTGCAAACCATTCAAATCTCTTTTAATTAATGCATCCCATGTTCTAAACTTCATTTTCACAAATTAGTCTTGAGTGCAAGTTTTCGCTTCTGTCATAACCTAGCCTCTTATAATTGTTGAAAATCAGTCATATGGGGCCTAGGTCATTTACTGGTTATTAATATTATGCTTTGTGTTGAGAGACAAAAGCTGACTTTGAATAAATCAAAGTTGTTGCTACGACGGAGAAAAGGCTAGGGTAAAATTATGTGAACAAGAGTTGGTAATGCACTTTTGGCGACTAAGAATTCAGGCCACTACACTTCTCAACTGAGGCAAAACTAGACACATCAGTAAAGAAAGTTCAGGCCAAACAAGTGCAAAGTATTCAATTAAACAAGATTTTTCCTGAACTACAAGACAATGCCAAATCTTTCAGTAATACACTAGTAACAATATCTTTCTTGTTCAAATCTAAGTTTAAGCACACAACAACACAGCTTCAATCAAAATGAATTATGTGGGTCGACTAAATGGATCAAATTCTTCCATTGCACTTGATTTATCACACAAGACTAATTGTAAAATCAGTATTCAAAATGTTCGAACCTAGCCACCATTTTATGTCCTACTGTTTATTTTTGGAGGTAAACAGTAAAATATTCACTCTAGTATAAAAATGCAAATAAGGTTGAGAAAGAAAAAAACACAAATAAGTTAGTAGACAAGATGACCAAAGCAATGGCATCAACACAAATTGTCCATATGGGGCATTCCCGGAACTCTCAATCGATTTCTTCTCTAACCTTCTCTATTATGACTTTGGACAAACTTTCAAGAAATTATAAACTTCAATGCACGTGTTTGACTACTTGGCAAGAAACTCACAACATAACAAAGAAAAGATAACAAAGACAATTGTCATGAGGTGCATCTTTCGATTATCTAGATATCTGTACCGAAGATGCAAAAATCTTTAATAATGTCGGCAGATTGCAAGTAGGACTCCCAATACACACTATAAAACTACTGTTTTGTTACAATAATCAATAAATTTCTCATCTTAGTGGAAGTTCTCATCAAAGTTACAATAGTCTATAATTTCTTGACTCAGACTCCCCTTACCTAATGCAATCTCGTGAACATTGAAAAAATAAAGTATATCTGTTTAAAATGTACAAGAAGACGCATCCATGCAATAAACAGCCTTTCTACAAATGAAAAAATAACAATTAAGTATTCACAAATACAATAATGTTGAAGTAAACAATCGCAAAAGGAAGTATTTAACAGATGGAAAAAACTTAAAAAAAAAAAGATCTGGTGAAACATTTTGAGTTTGTAGAGCATGCATTGAGATGTGTGCACACACTTCAGTACATGATTGAACAAAATCTAATGTATCAATAGTATGAGACTCAATTTTTATAAAAATGAAAGTATGCGACTTAGTACTTTTTTCAAAAACTCCATTGAGAGTGAAAAGATAAAACAAACTTAATAAAATATAAAGCTAAAAGGAAAAGGAAGTGTTATTGGTCCATGTAATAATGTATTGAAAACAACAACAACAAAGCCTTAATCCCAAATTATTTACGTCGGCTGCATGGATCAAACTCTGCCATTGCTCTTGATACAACGCTACGTATTGAAAAGGAAAAAGTAAATGCATAGCATGCATACAGTGCATACGTAGTTGATGTAAGTGATCCTAAAGGTGGAAGGAAGTGTAGCACTAAATGCAACCATCCATGTGGCACCAAAAGGTTATGAAGAGGAAAAAGTACCCTTTAATTTCACAGTTCGCATAAATTAGGCTGGCCATACAAAGGCCAGCTATTATGGTTGATAAAAATTACAAAAAATTTGCTAAATAGGGCCGTGAGGTGTATCAATGCAGATTTTAATTACTGGGTCCCAAGATCCAGATGTCATGAACTAGGGAATACAGGCAGAACTTGATATATCTGAACCTATTGAAGAAGGAAGTTTAGCGCCTCAAACTACCATTTATTTGACACCGCAAGGTTAAGAACAGCAACAAAGGATAAGGCCAGATGCTATAGAGGAAAAGACAGCTACTTACTATACTTATCATGAGATCCTAACTCGATTATAATTCCTAGGTCCTGACACCTAATGTCAATGTAGACTATATGGTAAAAAGCCTCACTCAATCTGTATACTCTACTACTGTCTGCAAAATTTGAGATTTTTAATCCACCCAAAGCCAGGAAGTAACAAAAAACATGCAAAACAAAAATGGAGGCCAGACTTAATGGCATTTCAGTTCAGAAATTTCAGACCCAGAAACCTAAATAATCTGTAGAGAAGTAAGATACTTTACTTTTTACTCAAGACGTCAAATAGAGTGAGTAGGTAATACTTTACTTTTTACTCAAGACGTCAAATAGAGTGAGTAGGTAACACTTAATGCCAATACATCAGAACATAAAGAAACATGTTCAAACAAAAATTCTGCAACCGACTTATTCATGAATCATCTCCCATGCAGAGAAAACAATTAATTACACAAACTGAAAAGATTTTCTGCGACAGTGAATTTGTCATGCACCCTAAAACTCTAAAACATCAGTAAGAGACATGATTTCATTTTCAGAAGCAATAGTAATCAAGTTAATAATCATCTATGATACGCACGGATCCCTTAATGAGCATCAAAATTTGTGAATGAATCACGTCAAAACATGGCACATACAAAAGCATAATCAGACAGTGATATTTGAACCAAGCTATAGCTATGCATAGGATGGTTGGTGGTTGCTCCCATGGTACGCACTCACAATCAATCACAATGAAATTTTTTCAATGTGCATGTGAGGAGCAAATCAATCCATTAATAGTAGCCCTTGAATATTCAAAGCTTTTAGGTGTGATGGTACATACGGAACTTTCCTAGCTGCCACATCTAAATAGGTTGTTAATTAGGAAAAGATAGTTTTTTTTTTTGACGAAATTAGGAAAAGATAGTTCTCGACAGTTGTGATCTAGTACTGAAGCTCTTCTAATAGAGATTTACCTTCTAGTGACTCAAGATAATTTTTTAAGATGGAAAAAAAATCTTCGTAAAAAAATATAAAAATAAACGCACCCTCATATTTGATAAAATGGTTATTGGTACAACCATTAAATTTAATCATCAACAAAAGAGAAAAGGTTTTCCATAATGTAATCAAATTTTAACCTGCCTATTTTGTAGCAAATGGTGGATCACAATGGAATACTTAGACCACCTGTGATACAAACCTCTGGAATTGGTCAAGTAGATGGGCCATTGTTAGATGGTTCTATCTTACCAAGCATTCTGGCATTCTATCTCAAATGAATCACATGATTCACATCTATTGACAATGTTTTACTTTTTTTATTTTTTTTTTTTTCTTGAGTGCTTTACTTTTGATGTAGTATAACACCGGCATGCTGATAAGTCATTACTTAAGCATACTATATGTAGTGTATTTGGTAATTTTTAGTGTTTAGTCTTGGAAATATGGGTCTAATTATCTTTATTATTTATTATCAAGATTTTTGGAGTGCGCAATTGAATTCGTAGCGAAAAAACCGCGTGAAATGGACTACCTATATGCAGTTATCAGATACCGGAGGATATGCTCGAGACACGCACGCTTAGTGCAATTCTCCGCTCTCGTGCCACGTGTCACGCCTTCATTGGCCCACACCTGCAGCTTCCACGTGTCTCTGTCCCATTCGTCCATTCAGCTGGTCAAAGGCTGTCACGCTAGCACTCCTCCACCACTCATCGTCCGTCACGTGCCAAACCAGCAGCCCCACCAATGATGAACTGACACGTGGCGACGTCCTCTCCACTAGCACATCAATCACAGCAGTCGTCGCCCAATCGTTGCTCTCCACATCACTGCTGCCAGCCTGCCAATCACACTGTAACACGTGGCAGAGACACTGTTTGCACCCCAAAACAGCTTTTGTGTTATTCTTCTCCTTTTCTTCTCAAACCACTCTTCTATACATTGTTTTGGGATTTTAATAGAGTCTACCACTACGATGGTCGGCTATGTTCATCAATCTGAATCAGTGGTGGATCAAATCATCCTTTTTAACATAAACACATATGTGAGATCTATTTATTTATTTATTTATTTATTTATTTATTTATTTTATTTTTTAATATTTTATTCTCTTTGATATTGTTTGAACTATTGAGATTAAACACATGTTTAAATCTTGATTTACATGCAAGTGGATTGTACACACCCGTACTTGTGCAATAAGACCACATTAGTAGCATCCCACCATACCAATTGATTAATCCCTTTTGGGACCGATTGAATACTATAAGGATCTAGGCTAAATCGGACACACTTATGATCCAGTTGTCTAGGTGTAGTGCCTTCACAAAGCCCATTGCGGTCGACATATTAAACTTAATTTGCTTGAGTATTGGGTTATGTGTTTAACTAGAGAAGTGGTCATTGTCGTACCTTGACCATCGAAATAGGAAGTGCGAGAATGCGCGTACGTTACCTAGTCTATAGCTACACTAATTTACTGAGAATTGCATGCTTTGATTAGATTGAGGATCGTATATAAAATTATGTCAAACTGTGGAGATTTGTGATACCGATGGTTTAAACTTTAAATTGTTTCCCCCTTATTGATATATTTACTTGTTATTTTTATTCTTGTTTTTAGTTAAATTAGAAATTATTCCTATGAACACCTCGAGTTATATTTAATTTCATAGTCTAGGTTGAAAACTTGGTTTTCGTGGTTCGACCCCGTGCTTGCCACTACTGCAGTTCTTGTGGTCATTGGTAATCTCATCGAGATTATAATTTTGACACATTCGACAGGCATCACATGTAGGGGTGGCAAAAAAAGGGTATGGACGGGTACGGAACCGGACACCTCTTTTAATAACGATTAAAAATAGTGTTCGGACCATACCCGTTTTTGAAACGGACACTTTTTTTTGTCCGGACCCGTATGTTTTTAAAATATACAAGTCTCATTTTTTGTCCGGACCCATTTTTTAATAAAATAAAATAAATTTTTTCACTTAATTATTAATAAAAATACATAATTTTTATGTTGTCATGCATTCAATCACTACAAAAAAAAATGTTATAAATTCAAAATTCAAGTCTTACAAGTTTCCATATAAAAATAACATCATCATTAGTAAAATTATAATTCAAACATTATGAAAGTTTCAAAACATTACTATAAATAAATAAATATTATTTAAATTAATCGCAAAACGGGTACCTGTTTTTTTTTTAATTTTGTCCGGACCAGTCCCGTTTTTTAAAACGGACAAGAAAACATGTCCAAACATGTATTAATTTTCAAAAAATTATGTCCGGATCCGTTTTAAACGGGTTCGGATCAATGCGGACAAACGAGTCCAGGCACATTTTGCCACCCCTAGTCACATGCATATTCTATTCAAATGACAAATTCGTAGAGCCGATTAGGAAGTCACACATCAACTATTATACTTGTAAATAAGTAATAATAGAAGCCTTGAATAATATAGATAGATAAAAAAAAATATCAGTTATGTACCAAAAGACTTTACTCCTGTTAGAGTGAAATGGATGAAATTGATTCATGTTAGTGCAGTAGGAAAGAATTTTACAGCTTAAGTAACCATTGCCACTGTAGGTAGGGAGAAGTAAAGATTTTTGTGTTTTGAATAGCACATGCTATATATAATCATACATTGTGGCCAAAAGGCTTCAAGCATTCCCTTCATCTGTGTTGACACACTAATCATGATATCAAAAACTTTGATGAAGGAAACAATGAATGTATTGAATAATAAATAGAAGAGTGACAACAAATCAAAAGGAACAGCAGACCTCACATATTACAAACAAATCCCAAAACTAACATCTTTAACCACAATACTCTCCAATTCCTCACAAGACTAGATCATGAATAATTAGTTTGCCTAGCGCCAAGTTTGCCTAGCACCAAAAGAAAAAGAATAGTTTGTTCAAACTTCATACTTGCCATCCAAAAAGAAGCTAGGTTCATAGACATCTCTTATGCATTAAACAATTGCAAAAGCTGAATCTTTGAATGCCCGCCTATTCCTCTTTCACCATAGTGCCCATATAGTAGCAAGAATTGTACTCACGGCACAAAATAAAATAAAGAATACAGCAAATCCATTTAGATGGCTGTCGAGGCACGGCGATCCACCATGGAATCACAGCTTCAAGCCTCGTCCCAGAAGTTGGAGGCGTTGTTTCACCAACATCTGGCCAGTGGAGGCGAATCTCACCAGTTCGGCGAGACTAGCGGCGCCAGGAACCCAGATCCACCCGATCCAGGGATACAATCGGAGCCTCCGATGGACGAGCGACTGGATCGGCGAGGAAATCCGTACAGATCTGGCCCGGAGGTTAGGAAGATCAAGATGCCGACGTGCGACGGAGACGATCTGCTGGTTTGGCTGAACCAAGCGGAACATTACTTCGCCTTGCACGAGATGACGGAGATGTCGAAGCTTCGAGCCGCTCGGATCTGTCTCGTGGGAGCCGCTCAGATTTGGTTGCAGAACGAGGAATTGGAGACGCCATTCGACAGTTGGGCGGAGCTGCGCTCGCGGTTGTGCTGGAGATTCACAGAAGCCAATCCATTATACCTTCATCAACAATTCTTCGCGATCAAGCAAGAGTCCACGGTTGCCGAGTATCGCAAGAGATTCGAACTGTTGTCACTATATACAAAGGGGCTACCGGAACAGTTCAAAATCGCGGTGTTCATCAACGGCCTCGACGATCGCATTCAAGTGGAGATGTTGGTCGATCCGCCGGCGACGCTACAGGCGGTGGTGGAGCGCGCAGACCAGATCGAGAAGAAGATCAGCGAAGGAGATGAGTTGGGTGGGGGTTTTCGAGTTGGGCCCAGGTCCGCCACCCAGTTGGGCCTTCCCAGCAAATCTGATGGGCGTCCGCCCACTTGGGTGTCCCACACCATTTCAGAGCCCGCTAAGAGCCCAAATGCTCTCCAACAGAAAACCAGTTCTGTAATGAGTTCGGCTACCAAAACCAGTCCCACCTCGTCAGATTCGTTAAGCCATAGCTCGTCTGCTGCAGTCACGCCTCATGTATCTCCACCGAAGCTCAATCGACTGACCGAGACGGAAGCACAGGCTCGTCGGAAGCTGGGGCTCTGCTACCGCTGCGATGAGAAATGGCATGCCTCACATCGTTGTCGGCCCAAGGTGCTGAACGTGATGTTGGTAAACGATGACACTAGCGATGAATTCAATGAGTCATCTCCTGAGAGCCCGGGGGAACAAGGGGAGTGCGCCTGAGTGGGGTGCCTGTTAGGCCACTCATCTCGAAGGTGTATCAACGCAAGAGGAAGAAGAGTGGGACGGCCTTGGGCCTCACTGCTGACGATCAAATTGGGCCCTCCACCTCTCATGGCCAAGTTGGGCCCAATGATGTTGTTTAAAGTTGTTAGTGGGTTCGGGTGTTGTATAAGATGATAGGGGAGTGGGGTATTGATATATAAGGAGAGACAGTGTTAATAGGAGGCAAGGAGAATTCCCTGTTAAAAGTGGTGACTTAGAGTCTGGTGAGAAGAGTTTGTCTCTTTCTCTGGTATAGATAACTTTTACTGTTGATGTACTTTGTCCTGTGTTTGATCAGCAATAAAGTTACTTTTTCCATCGCCATTACGTCATCGTGAATTCGATCTTTAACATTGGTATCAAAGCACGCACGCATGGGACCGAAGGCAGACAACCGCATGGACGCTGTCGAGGCGGAGCTAAGCAAGCTCAGAGAGCTGGAGGGGTCGATCCACGGCCTTCGATCGGAGTTTGACACGAGATCTACACGATCGCGAGATCCGAGCGAGATCCGGGAGATGTCGCGCGGATGGAGGAGTTGCTCATGCGAGGACGGGAATCGGGGTCGCAACCAGATCGGCCGCAAGGGGATGGTTGCACACCAGATCCGCCAGATCCGCGATCGGGAGAGTTCGATCCGTCAGCAGAGAGCTCGGATCGGCGAGGCCAGCCCTATCGATCGGGGCCCGAGGTTCGCAAGATCAAGATGCCGACCTGTGATGGGGAGAATCTACTGGTGTGGCTCAACCAAAGTGAGCACTACTTTGCTTTGCACGAGATGTCGAGGCTGTCCAAACTCCGAGCGGCGGGGATCTGTTTGATAGGGTCGGCTCAAATCTGGCTCCAAACGGAAGAGAAGGTTCAATCATTCGAGTCTTGGGAGGATCTGAAGACCCGGCTCTCATCTTGCGGTTTGAAGCCGATCCACTCTACCTCTGCCAACAGTTTTTCGCCATCAAACAGGAGTCAACAGTAAATGAGTATCGGCAGCGCTACGAGCTCTTGTTGTTGCATCAGGAGGGCTTGACGGAGCGACAGAAGATAGCGGTGTTCATCAATGGCTTGACGGATCGCCACGCGTCGAGATGATGGTGGAACCGCTGGCGACCTTGAAGGCGGTGGTGGCGCGAGCAGCGCGATTGGAGAAGAAGCTTGGAGAAGCTGAGGGTATTGGGCTTGGCAGGGGCAAGGCCCTATCATCTCAAGCAGGGCCCATGACCAAAGGTGACAGTAGGGGCCCCCAATGGGTTAGCCACTCTTTCCCAAGCCCAACCCGTGACATTCCAAATAAAGCACATACGTATGTGGGCTTACAAACCAAAAGCCACCATTCTTCATCTTCTTCCACCAGCCCACGTTCGTCCAGCACAGGCACCACAACCGCTTCACCCTCGACGCACAAACGCCTGACGGAGTCAGAGGCATTGGCGCGTCGGAAGCAGGGACTATGCTATCATTGCGACGACAAATGGCATTCGGGCCACCGTTGTGCAAAGAAGGTCCTGAACGTGCTCTTAGTTGATGATGACCCCAGCGACGCCACTCCCGAGTCTCCGTCCGAGCTTTCTGAGGAGCCAGCGGAGTTCACCTCGATTGAGTTGTCGGCTCATGCCATTGTGGGGGGGCCCGATCCTCACGTTATTAAGGTTAAGGGGAGCGTGCAAGGCCGAGAAGTGGTAATTCTAATTGACGGTGGCGCGTCCCACAACTTCATCTCCCCAGCGCTGGTACAAGATTTACATCTCTTTGTGGAGCCTACGGCGACTTACGGGGTTTTTGTGGGAGGAGGGGCGAGATTACCGGGCTCAGGCGTGTGCAAGTCTATTCCGGTCACTTTCCAGGGCCTCACGGTCTCCGCGGATTTTTTCCCGATCGGTATGCGAGGCCATGACATCATTCTGGGGGTTAAGTGGTTGTCCACCCTAGGGGTTACTACCATCGACTGGCAACGACTAACTCTTTCTTTTGTGCAAGCGGGCAAGGCTGTGACAATTCAGGGCAACCCAACTTTGCATCGCGCACTTGTTTCATGTAAGTCTATCCAACGTTCCCTTGATACTGTTCTCGGTGGGTTCTTGGTGGAATGTTTCAATCTATCCAGTCCCTCAGTGAGTTCCCCTTCACCGTGGGTTGAGGCCGGCGTCCAGCAGGTTTTGGATCAATTTGGCAGTCTGTTCCAGCTACCTACCAGTTTACCGCCACCCCGTGCTTGCGACCATGCCATTGTGTTGAAAGAGGGCACTGAGCCCATTCGTGTCAGGCCGTACCGATACCCACAGATTCAGAAGGCGGAGATCGAGAAGCTGGTGAAAGAAATGTTGGCAGCAGGCGTGATTCAGCCTAGCAACAGTCCTTTCTCCAGCCCGGTTTTGTTAGTCAAGAAAAAGGACGGGAGCTGGCGTTTTTGTGTTGATTACCGGTCCCTGAACAAGGCCACAGTACCGGATCGTTTCCCTATCCCCAACATCGATGAACTGCTTGACGAGCTGCATGGCGCCTCCATTTTTTCGAAATTGGATTTGCGTTCGGGCTATCATCAAATCCGTGTCAAAACCTCGGATGTCCCAAAGACAGCTTTCCGCACACACGAGGGCCATTACGAATTTCTCGTCATGCCCTTCGGACTTTCCAACGCGCCTGCTACATTCCAAGCTCTTATGAATTCCATCTTCAGTAGTCTTATTCGCCGTTGTGTGCTGGTATTTTTTGATGACATTCTGGTATACAGTTCTTCCATGGCCGACCACTGTAGCCATCTCCATCAGGTTCTCTCCATTCTCCAAACACATTCTCTTTTTGTGAATTTGAAGAAGTGTTGTTTTGCTCAGCCCTCTCTGGAGTATCTCGGGCATATTATCTCCGCAGCAGGGGTAGCCGACTCGGAAAAGGTGCGCGCTATGGATCAATGGCCTATGCCTACCACACCTAAAGAGCTTAGAGGGTTCTTGGGTTTGACGGGTTATTACAGACGGTTTGTGCGCGATTATGGCAAGATCGCTGCCCCCCTCACTCAACTGTTGCGCAAGGATTCTTTTAACTGGTCTGATGAAGCCTCTTTCGCTGTCCAACAATTGAAAATCGCTGTTAAGGTCGTCCCGACCCTGGCCCTTCCGGATTTCAACGCCTTATTTGTGGTCGAAACCGATGCTTCGAGCGTGGCGGCGGTCGGTCTTTGTCTTTGTCTCGATTCGAAAGGCCGATAGCTTTCTTCAGTCAGGCCTTGTCTTTGCGGTCACGTGCTAAGTCCGCCTATGAACGTGAGTTCATGGCCATCGTCTTGGCCGTTCAGAAATGGCGCCACTACCTGTTGGGTCGTAAGTTCCTTGTCCGCACCGACCAGCGCAGTTTGAAATTCCTGTTGGAACAACGAGTGGTGGCTCCGGAGTATCAGAGGTGGCTCGTTAAACTCCTGGGTTTCCAATTTGATATCCATTACAAACCTGGTGTGACGAATCAGGCTGCCGATGCTCTGTCTCGCTTCCCTTTTACTTCGGAACTGGGTTCTCTTTCGGTCTCTTCCTTGCCCGACTCCTCCCTCATCGATCGAGAGGTGTCGGCTGATCCCACTTTCAAAGCAATCAAGGCTTCTCTATCCCGGAATGTTTCCGCTAAACCAGGTTGGTCTCTTATCAACGGCCTCCTTCATTATAGGGGTCGTGTGGTCTTACCAGCTACCTCTTCTTTCAAGTCCAAGTTACTGTCTGATTTTCACTCTTCTCCTGTGGGGGGGCACGACGGGTTTCTCAAAACCTATAGACGTCTTGCCGCTGAATTTTTTTGGCCAGGCATGAAGCGCGACATCCATTCCTTCGTGGCTTCCTGTGATGTGTGCCAACGCAACAAATATGAGACTGCTTCACCAGCTGGCCTTCTGCAACCATTGCCTATTCCGGCTAAGGTGTGGGATGATATCTCCATGGATTTTATTGAGGGTCTGCCCATCTCCCATGGGGCTAATTCGATCTTGGTGGTGGTCGACCGGCTGAGTAAATATGCCCATTTTTTGCCTCTTCGCCATCCTTTCTCGGCTCAGACAGTGGCATCGGTGTTCATCAAGGAAGTTGTCCGCCTACATGGTTTCCCTAACAGCATTGTGTCTGACCGCGACCGTGTATTCCTCAGTCGTTTTTGGTGCGAATTGTTTCGGCAGCAGCACACCGCTTTGCACCACAGCTCCACCTATCACCCTCAAAGTGATGGTCAAACCGAGGTGGTGAATCGTTGCGTGGAGACGTACCTCCGTTGTTTTATCCATCAACGACCGAAAGACTGGTCACATTGGCTCCACTGGGCGGAGTTCTGTTACAATACCTCCTTCCATGCCTCCCTGCGCTGTTCACCCTTCAAGGTTCTCTATGGCCGCGATCCTCCGCCTGTGGTGCGTTATGGGTCTTTACCGGGTCCTACGAATCTGGATTTGGATTCCTTCTTGTTGTCCCGTGATCGCGCCCTGGCTGAATTGCGCAATCAGCTGCTCTTGGCCCAAAATCGCATGAAACAGCAAGCTGACAAGCACCGCCGTGACCTCTCTTTTGCCGTGGGTGATCTGGTGTATCTCAAGTTGCGGCCGTACCGCCAACACACGGTTGCTCGTCGCTCGAACATGAAGCTTAGCCCCCGTTTCTACGGCCCTTACAAGGTATTGGAGCGCATCGGCGCGGTCGCCTATCGTCTCGAGCTTCCCACAGCGGCTGCCATTCACCCAGTTTTTCATGTCTCTTTGCTCCGCAGAGTCGTTGGGTCCATCCCGGTTTCCCCCGACCTCCCTCCTTTGGCTCCCGATTCCGTTACTCTCTCTGTTGAGCCTGAAGATATCTTGGCTTATCGTTGCCCAGCTGCGGGTCCGGAGGTCTTGATCAAATGGTCCTCCTTACCAGAATCTGATGCTTCTTGGGAGTTAGTGCGTCACGTCCACAAGACTTTTCCTGCTTTTCACCTTGAGGACAAGGTGGCTGTCCACCGGGGGAGTGTTGTTAGGCCACTCATCTCGAAGGTGTATCAACGCAAGAGGAAGAAGAGTGGGACGGCCTTGGGCCTCACTGCTGACGATCAAATTGGGCCCTCCACCTCTCATGGCCAAGTTGGGCCCAATGATGTTGTTTAAAGTTGTTAGTGGGTTCGGGTGTTGTATAAGATGATAGGGGAGTGGGGTATTGATATATAAGGAGAGACAGTGTTAATAGGAGGCAAGGAGAATTCCCTGTTAAAAGTGGTGACTTAGAGTCTGGTGAGAAGAGTTTGTCTCTTCTCTCGGTATAGATAACTTTTTCTTGTTGATGTACTTTGTCCGTGTTTGATCAGCAATAAAGTTACTTTTTCCATCGCCATTACGTCATCGTGAATTCGATCGAAATGATAATACACTCTTCACTTCTCTAAAAGTAAATAAACAAGGTAGATGTTTAGCAAACAATTGTGGCAAACTAAGTTTGTCGTTGCAAAACTCCTAGAAGACACTTTTTATATATTTTTTTTCAATGTTGTTCAAAATTAGAGGAGAATATAAATCCATTCTCACTAAAACAATTGTGGCACGCTAAGTTGATGCAACATAACATTAATATCTCCTTTTAACAAGTAAAATGAATCATTCCAGGAATTAAAATAATGAAACAGGAAGGATATAGTTCACATATCTGGTCAGGCATGAGGAAAGTAGATAGATCATTGAAGTTGTTGATTCATCAATTGGCACTTGGCAGTTAATGTATGAGGTGGGCACAATCTCTCTGTCATAGTATCCAAGAAACCCCAACAATATAGAATAGGTATTTCAACTTCTAGTTGTCCCATCGCTTCATCAAGCTCCTTGATTGTGTTGTAGATATCCTGAGACTCGTCGAGCCGATTGAGAGGTGATGACTGTCACAACTACCACAAATTTATAAGCATATCATGATCTACTCATTCTTATGGTAGAAGAAAAAGGATGGTAAAACATGCTCACAAAGATTCAGTTCTTGCCACATATCAACGTGAACTAAGAAAGTTGATCAATTGCACAATCTTTAAAAATCACTTCAAATGAATGTACATGTTATATAAAGCAGTATCACACTCCATTTCTTGAATTCTAGCAATATCTGACGCTAAAAGACCTCAATTTAGCACAAACCACTTTTACGTATTCACAAATCATAATTGTGCTCAAGTATGTAAAGGAACAAGTTATGATCTCTGAATTGAGTAATGCCAATGCTAAATCTCCATTAGTGTCAAGTTTGCAGCCTCAAAAGTAAAAGTGCTTAAGAATACAAAAGATCCAATGAAAATGAAACAGGAAAAAAAATCAGGAAAGATAGGTGAAGGAGCTTGCAAATGGTTTCTAGTAATTGAGGGAACGCATGCCATTAGCAAAGTAGCAAATACTCCTCCATTGATAGTACTATGCAAAACTGGTGGATTAGAAACAAAGACTAAAGAATCTCAACCAAAATAAGATAACTTAAAATATGGAAAAGCCCTTTATAACTTGTTAATGGAAAAAACCTCATACCACACAAGATAAAGGCCTTCTCTAGGTTGCCAGCTATTAAAATTCTTTTAACAGTCGATAATCGAGATATACTTCAAAGAAGAATGCTGACACGTGTCATTCTCCAAATTAGTGTTACATGTAACATCAAGTAATGACTCAAAAGGTTTGGAAGGAACTCTTGAAACTTAGAAATATTTAGGATTTTGAGCATCGACATCAACAACAAACGGAATATTATCTTTACTCGGAGAGGTAGTCCAAGGGCTTTAAAGACCTAAACAGTTGCTTGGAATGCACTGACTGACAACAGGTGTAATTTGGAAGGAGCAAAATAGGAGGATTTTTAAAGGGAAGGAACAAACAAGCATTAGATGTATGGGACATTACTAAGTATAATGGTGTTTTGTGGACGATGGTAGCAAAAAAGTGGAAAGGTAATATTACGACAGAAGATAGGTTAAGAAATATATATATATATATATATATATATATATATATATATATATATATATATATATATGTATATATGTATGTAATTTCTAACACTATGTAGAGGTCGTTGAACTACATTAGAAAATTAGGACGATCCAAATTTCTTGTCAAACAAAAATAATAAAATTTAACATTATCAAATATAAATTGGCAAATTGACAACCAATACGGCGCTCTTCTGCATATCCTTCGAGTAAAGATTTTTCAATTCTCTTTTATCCTTTACATCCAAAGAAGAAAGCCATTCATCACATATTGTTAATTTACCTATCCTTTCAGAACCACGTGCAGTGGCAATCCAAGAATTAAATTCCTCAATTACGTTCTTACTCGGAACTCCAATTCCACTGAAGAGCATCCTGAACCTCTAAATTCCTTTGTTCGATGCATAATTCCTTCAGCAAGAACTCCTCTACGTGGTATACACCAATCTCTTCGCAATTCAAATAATTCCGAAAAATCGTAAACCATGAGAGTGCAAGTTGTTGTGCTTAAACTATAAGTATAAAATCTAGAGTCCACAACGTGTTCTGCAAAGTAACGATCAGCATAATTCGATGAACGATTTCTATCCGTTTTGGCTTGTATCAAACGCAGAGAAAGTTCTGTCGAATTAGTAAACACCGCCCTAACTCGCAACATAACGAAGCATCATTCATACTAGATTTCCAAACATAGATAGTACAACGATCGCAGACCAAATCAATCATCAAACAACACATCCAGAATCAACCAAATTGGAACTTCTACTCGTCAAACAAACTTAGCAACGATCCGCTTTTCGGTTCATAAACGCAACGAAAACAAAAACCCAAACACGCCATGTTAGATCTGAACCACAAACCCTAGACATTAACAGTCAAATCAGACTTCAAATGAACTTCAGAGATCGAAATCTCCAAAAATAATAAGAAACTAAGAATCGAAAACCACGAAGCACAAACGAATCTCAGAAGAGAAAAGTAGAGAGAATTACTCGTCTCGGCGACGGCGAAGGCGACTCCTCTGATTCTCTCTGAATGAAATTTCGAACTCTCTCGAAAGGAGGGAAAGCTCTCTCTATTTATAGAACAGGAAGGGACACATCCGTCATTTCCGTCAAGCTTAAGGGCATAAACGTCATTTCGGCTAATTTTGGGCGCCAAGAAACCTTATCCCTTCGCGCCGTTGGCGGGACTCGACAAAAGCACGAACTGCGTTTCCAATGGCGACGGCCGTACACCACCACCACCATCATCATCTCTTCCGCACGAATCCCAATGCGTTCGATGCGAAGAAGAGATGCGGAAGAACGGAGTCGAGAGGACGAGTCAGTGGGAGAGCGGTTCGATGCGAGCGAGTCGAATCGGGAGCCGAGCGAGTCGCGGTGGTGAAGAACGGGAGCGACTCGTTGGAGATATGCAGAGTTCTGAACGGGATGTGGCAGACGAGCGGGGGTTGGGGCCGGATCGACCGAGTCGAAGCGGTCGACGCGATGCTGAGTTACGCCGACTCCGGCCTCTCCACGTTCGACATGGCGGACCACTGTGAGTCAACTCGGCCAAACCCTAACTAACATCAATGGCTTCGATTTTTCCACGTGTCGATCAGACCTGTTTGACTAGTCGTGCATATTTGAACGGAGGGGCGAAAGGACGAGATTGCCCTTTACGTTGATACGTTTGGCGCCTTTTTGGCGGGTAAATGTGGAGGGTAAAGTAGGGCTAAACCGTCAAATAGACTGAGTTTATGTTGGCGACCTTGAAAGCCAACCGTTTTCGCTCATCTCTTTGTGCATACTAACTGAAATGGCAGCTCTGGTGATCTCTAACTTTGCTTTGAACTCGCTAAAAGCTCGGTCTAATGTGCGAGCGAGGTCGCCGCCTAGATTCGCTTCGAAAGGCATAATTCGAAGTGAGTTAGTTGTTAAGGAGAGTAGAGTGGCCGAGGTGAAGAATGGGAGGGATTCATTGGAGATATGCAGAGTTGTAAATGGAATGTGGCAGACGAGTGGCGGGTGGGGGAAGATAGAGCGAGACGTTGCTGTGGATGCGATGCTTCGATATGCCGACGCCGGGCTCAATACTTTTGACTTGGCCGATATCTGTTAGATTATGGAACTCTAATTGTTTAAAATTTAGATTCTCCGCTGCAGTCTCTGCTATTTCTAGGATTATCGATGCATTCTAACGTTAATTGTTCTGTATTTGTTGGGGATTCTCCCAATGGGATTTGGGCCTATTGAGCTTACGATGCAATTTTTAGTAATAATCTTTTTGAATTGTTAACTCCACCTATGTAGAGCATTATATGCGCAACATAGTCGGTTCCAAGTTCAGATAAAGGAGGAAGACTCCGAAGCTGATTTACTATACCTGAAAATTGGGGAGGGAGGTCTCAATCCCATTTTTCATAGGCCCTAAGTTCATTTTCAATTCTTGAAAAATGGGGGTGGGTTGGTGATGGGTTGACAGCTAGAGTAAAAACTTTGCCACTCTTTATGAAATGGATCAAACATATGTAAACGTTGGGACGTCTTCACCTAGCAATACGCTGCATCGGAGCCCAAATGCTGTTAAAAATGACCAAGGGTGTGTTTAGGAGAAATTTAAATGGTTTGAAAAGCTTACCATCAATTGCACTAAATCGAGCACAATAGAAGAAGTTGATCCATGTAGCCGACCTCAATTAATTTAGATTCGAGATTATGTTGTTGTTGTTGTTATTGTTGTTGTTGAGGCTAGAGAAAGGAATTGATTGGTTATTTGAAACAATGAAGGATGAATTTAGCCTTTATCGGCAAAATACTCAGAAGTAATGTATATAAGATTTGATATTCATGTTTTTATTATTATTAATACTATACTGTTTTATGCACATGGATGAGTAGATATTTACTGCTCCTTTTGTTCATTTGGCTCAACAGATGGTCCTGCCGAGGATCTCTATGGAATTTTCATAAATAGAGTCCGGCGAGAACGTCCACCAGAGTTCTTAGAACAGGTCAAAGGGTGAGCTCTTCTGGACTCCTAAATTTAATCTATGGATAGCTTAGTTACTGCTTGGCTTTCAGTTCCTTTTGATGCTGCGGCATTGATATAGAAAAAACTTATGATTGATTCTCATACTTGTAAAGTATGTAACAATTTTAGTTCACATTATACAAGTAAGGTAAGAAATGCCACAGGCATTGCCCAAATGGCTGTGCACTTGTCTTGGATCTTGAATTCTAATCATTTCTTTAGAAAATAATCATGGGTGTGGGAATGATGGTTCCATTGTCTTCGATTGCTTGTCCTAACCATATTGCCAATTGGGTGACAGGCTTACCAAATGGGTACCTCCTCCTGTTAAAATGACAAGCAGCTTTGTGAGGGATAGTATCAATGTTTCAAGGAAGAGAATGGATGTTACTTCCTTGGATATGCTTCAATTTCATTGGTATTTTTCTTTTCCTTCGTTGAACTCGCTTAAATTATGTATACGAGTGTCTATCCTAAATTAGCAAGATCTAGACACAGTCTGGTTTTACTGGTTTACATGTTCTTAGAATTTTTAATTATTTTAATCAAACAGGTGGGATTACTCCAATCCTGGATATCTTGACGCCCTAAAACATCTTACGGATCTCAAAGAAGAAGGTCAGCATGATTGTTATGCATGTTTTATTACAGGATCAAGATCCTAAAAAAAAAAAAAAAAATGGACTGAGAATTTTGATGAAAGGCTTGTTTATGCAGGTAAAATTAAAACAGTGGCGTTGACAAATTTCGACACTGAGAGGCTACAAATAATTCTGGAAAACGGAATTCCAGTTGTTAGCAATCAGGTCTAGAAAAAGGGCTGAAGCTTGTTCAAAATTGCGTTTGGTAATGTTCTCTTTATGAATTTACCTGTCTCTAATAAAAGCAATCTTTTGGAACTTTTAGGTGCAACATTCTGTCGTTGACATGCGCCCTCAACAAAGAATGGCAGAACTTTGTCAGCTCACAGGAGTTAAATTAATAACGTAATATTCTTTTCTCTTGCATTCCTCCCTACACCGTCATTAGTAATAAAAAATAATAATATGCTTTTGTCGTAATGTATTGAGGTTGTTGAAGACGTAATGGATGATTAATTTCTTGATAACTTTTCAATATGGTCATTGAAAGACAGCCCCGTTAATGGGATAGTTCCTTGTTGCTGATTAATGTTTCATCCATAAAATGACATCAACTGCTGTTCTCGAATGTGTACATCAGATGCCATGGCATACTTACTGGTTTTGTATGTTCAGATATGGAACCGTAATGGGCGGTTTGTTGTCTGAGAAGTTCCTGGACACCAACTTATCCATTCCCTTTGCCGGTCCTCCTTTGAACACGCCTTCTCTTCAAAAGTATAAAAGGGTACATTCCTTGCTACAAAATGTTAAATTTAGAATTGTTTGCATTGCATCTTATTCAATTGTTTCTATTTTTATAATAATCTTATTAGATGGTAGATGCATGGGGAGGTTGGGGTCTCTTCCAAGGCTTGCTTCGAACATTAAAGGAAGTTGCTATTAAACACGGGGTGTCAATCCCAACCGTCGCTGTAAAATACATACTGGACCAGGTGAGATTTCTTCGAAAACTTCTTGTGCAATGAATTTTAATTATAAATCTTGGTATTGCCAGTTTAAGAAATTTTTTATCTTGGTTTTGTCTGGTGCATTTGTAGCCATGCGTCGCAGGATCCATGATAGGTGTCCGACTTGGTTTGTCGGAGCATATCCAAGATGCCAGTGCTGTGTTTTCCCTTATTCTTGATGAGGATGATGTGAACAAAATACAGGAGGTGTCAAGGAAAGGAAAGGATCTTCAAAGAATTATCGGTGACTGTGGAGATGAATACAGGCGCGCTTGAGACCAAAGTTACTCCATCTCTGTTGTGCTTATCTGTTTTTTATTTCAACATAGAGAGTTTGGAAAGTCTTTGTTGAATTGTACGTTTTGATCTTATTCGATGAAGACCTGCATTTCCTCAGCAGGAGAAGAAAACCATTGGATTTTTCTTTGTTGGGGATCAAAGTGCAGAATTCATTTTATTTGGAGATCTGCAACTCCCAAGTGGTGGGAAAAAGATATGCAATCCCATTCGAAGAAAAATGTATGAATATATAAAAGTGTATTTTTGCTGCTGCTGCTGTTATTTTCATCACATACATTTTTAAAAATATAATACAGTAAGGTAACAACCAATTTCAAGGCTTTTTTATGTTTTTATTTTAATTTCTTGAAGCCAAAACAATATTTTATTTTACTATTCCATAAAAAGAAAGTAAAACTACTTTTTTGAGGCTATAAATTATTTTTGCAAACGTTACTTAAAAGTTTCAACTCTTATTTAATAAACTCTTATGTAAAGAGTTTTAATATATAAAAAAAAGAGCTAAGAATTTAAGCTTAAAACTAATAATAAGCTGATTTAGGTCAACCTCATCAAAAGTCGAGATTGGACGGGTTTGAATAGGCCTTGAGGAAAGCATGTTTTCACATGGCTCGAGCCTGTGTCGAATCCGCCAGTTGAACAAGTCTATGCGCAAGTCAAGTTTTTTCTTATAAAACTGAGGTTATGGCATTTAGAGAGGTTACATTTTGGGCCAAACAACGAGTTTCACAAGTCATTTCGGGTTGGATTAGTTGATGGTAGTCCAAGGAATATTATCATCAATTCATCGTCCATTAATCATTCGAGTATGGTTCAAGGTCATATACTCAAGAACTCTATTGATATGGTAAGAAATGAATATGACTGAAGGCACAACTTGTTTCGAGAGACGCTAACGAAGCACACATTATGCCAAAATTGACTAAGCCTCATATAACAACGTGATGTGAATTTCAACATGTTGTTGATATATAATTTCTAGTCATTGTAATGAAATCTCATCTACGTAACCAAAAAATAAAAAATGAATCCTGTATTTTTTTTGGGTTTTGCACATGGTGTCTAGTGTCAAACGCACCTACTAATCCACGTGGGGGCAATATCGATCCTCGGGGTGGCCTTCCCAACCCACCTCTTTTTATTTTTTTGTTTCTCACGTGGTATCAGATGCAAAAAACACCAACTAATTCACGCTCGGGTGCTATCGAGCTTTATACCGTAAGGGCCCTCTCAACCCAATCTTTTTCATTCACAAGACTGACTTAAGATCTTACTCAAACGGAACTGCGTTTCTTACCACTTGGACCAACTGGTGTTATTCAATTTATTTCCTTCTCAATGTCAAAGTAAATAAATAAATAAATAAATAAACAAAGTGGGCTTGGGCCTTAAATACCCCCGCCCGTGCTGTTGATTTTGCATGAATCCTAGACCGATATATCGGAGCCTCTTGAAGCTGTATCGTTTGTTCTTCCTCGCCAACATCTTTGCTTTGGTAAGCCTTCTTGCCCACTTTGTTCTTACTTTAATCAGTTATGGTGTCCCTAAATTTCTTAGTTTTAAGGCCGTATGAGATTAAAAAAAAAAAAAAAAAGGGTTGCAATAGAAGCTAAACGGAGTGAGGGAATTACTGATTTTTCGATGCCCACCATGCGTTTGAAGAAAGTCTTGGTGATTTTGAAATGGGGAATAAAGGTTGATTTCATTTTCTTGTGCGTTGGTTGAGATGGTCGATGAACAATTTGGGTACATGGGACATGTTTAAAAACTCGACTCGATGGAAAACTGAAGAAATTCGTCGATGTAGGGGCAGGCTGAAGCTAAGTTGGGACGCATTGATTGAGAAGGATTTAAATGGTTTGAAAAGCGTGCCATCAATTGCACTAAATGGAACGCGATGTAAGAGTTTAGTCCATGTGGCCGAACCCAACTAGTTTGGGATTCAGGCTTTCTTGTTGTACATCCAATCGTCGAATTTGGAAATGGTTAGAAGTTGTTGTTTCCTTGGCATGGGCATGAAAACAGTGGAGTCGATTCGAGGAATCGTTAACGAGATTCTTGGAAATCTTCACATGTTTAGTGCAACATAATATTATTGATCATTAATAATGCTCATAAGTGATTTAGGTGTCCAAAAGTGTTCATTGCAAGTTTGTGGTTTTTGAGTCCTAAAGTTTTTTGCATAGTTGAATATTATCAGGTTATTCAATGCACGTCGGTGTTTCTCTTGTAGCTGTTACTTAGTTATCTCTCTCTCGCTCACTTTCTTTAGTTTGTTTTCAGGATTGATCGTCTCTTAAGAAGAGTTGCTTATTATCTGATTCCTGCATTTTTAGGAAAGCAATCATGGATGGTAAGTGTTTTTACCTTCTACTACTTAAACATTTTGTGCTAGAGAACTAAAAGTAGAAGGCTGTAAATAATGATTTTTGAGGTTATATTCATCTTTCAAATGATTGGAATAACTTAATAGAAACTGCATCGATCTCAAAAGGTGTTTAATTGTGAGCAGAAAAGTGCCTTGATAAGCTTGTTCTTCGAGACATGAATTATTAGAGAGCTTCGCATTCCATATCTTGACGAGCTTGTTTTTTATTTTCTTTTGGGTTTCAGTTGATTCTCAGCCAACTATGGAGGAAACTATCTTGGTCGGTGATGACCTTATGACCGGGCCTCCATCACCTCTAATTCCCCCTGAAATTGCCTCTCATGTGCTTCAAGGCGTGGATCTATGTGAAGGAATTTTGAGAAACTTGTTTCTATGTGAGTTGGTCTTGCTTTAGTAGTTACAAACTGTCTCTTCTATTCCACATTTTGATGATCTGGAACTAGCTTTGAAAGAAAATCTTTTTCATTTTGTCATTATTTAACATGATTCATCGTAAGGTTGATGGTGAGAGTGAGGGATCACAAATAATCTTAGTTGATTGCATAATGATGGCATTGCGCGGATCATTGATGGGTTGAACCTTGTGACAAAATATCTTAGAAAAACTCATTGATACTATTCTCCTGAAATAATTTCCACATATTTGCTATGCATCTGGAACAGTCAAATAAAAAAGTTTCTCATTCCAAATGCGTGGCATTTATATTATTATTTTTCATTCTCATTATTCGTCTATTCGATTGCACGACATGGAATGACTGCAATCGCCTAAATAGACATGGGAAATTGAGGAACGCTTTATATGTTGGAGGTCTTAGTTTTGAAATCAATAGAGGCTCAAGCCTTGACAGTACCCAGTAAGGCCAAGGTCTCTCCTACTCGAGGCATGCACCTCAAATGAGACTTCAAATTTCTTTTCACCTATGAAAATTAATTGTCTGATTGTGAAATTTGATTGTTCCACTGTGTTTTAGGCTTGCAAGTTAACGATATAGAGCCATTCTGTCAAGACGAGATAGCAATGTATCGCCAGTGTGCCGAAAGACGGGTGAGACGACAATCTTCGGTTCCTGTTATGTTTTCCGTTTATTGTATTGTGCATGTGGAAAGGCTCGTTTACTCATGAAAATACGATTCTCACGCTAAGGAGCATAGTATTTGGCCTGACAATTTGTGTTCTCTGCCATAACAAGAGCTTACACCAATGTTTGCCCTCACTGCCTAGTGCCTACCTGACATCATTCACTGTCTAGTACTAGAACCAAAATGCATAGCCTAGGTGTATATGTATTCATAGATTTGTTCATAATTCATTCGAGGAATGGAGAGCTCCTGACCATGAACCTATTGACATTGCAAATGTTTGAATTGAACTCAGGATAAGGAACTTAGGCAGCGACTACAAGAGAGTGAGTGCAAATTGGGATTATCAATGCCGCTAGATGAAGCAAACGATAGAGCTACTCAACTTCAGTCTGAGGTTACATTATTGGAAAGGTATCGTTTGAATGATTTGTCAGTAATCACTCCTGACAAGGTTTTATTAAAAATGCTTCCTAAACAATCAAATACATATGAGTTGGTGATGAGCTTTCGCATCTCATGCTATGCAGGCGCTTTATTCTTGCAAGTGGAATGCAAGGGATTGAAGGGTTTCGTCAAAGGTGGAGTTTGCATGCCCGGCTCGAAGACACTAGGTAAACTACCAATGTTAAGGTTGTGCATCTTCTTGCAGTCATATATTGTACCGGCACCATTTAACGCCATTAAGTGATTTTGCCCGACCAAGAAAAAAAAAAAAAAAAAAAGGAAGGGTTGGAAACAAAAACGTGGTTAGAACCTAAGAATGTGATATTAATTCTAGTCTATTTTTATTTGGACCTTAAAGTGAATTTATACAAACTGAGTTGTTCTTGCTCTCTCAAATTGTAGAAGTTCTAATTTTCTTGTTTCATGTTCTCTTGCAGGAAACGGTTCGAGGCATTGAAACAGGGAATAGAGAGGAGGAAATGAGTATGATGACTCGATAACATAACAATCAGAGGGCAAATGGTGATTTTGATTGCCATGCTATGCAATCTAGTGAACTGATGGTTATCATTTCTTTCAACAAACGGCGCGCTCTCACATCGATCGTTTATGATGGGAATGAAGCAGCTGAATGTAACTTGTCAATCAAAGATTAGAGAAGTTGTTTCTAGACCCGCGAGCTTCACTTAAAAGACATGCATGAACATTTGTTGTAAATGCTTTCAGTATATTGAGGTGGTGAAGAGACGCTCTTAGTGTCTGATAAAAGATTTTAAAGTTTGTTCTATTTAGAGAAATTGTTGATGACTCCTTGCTTGTCCTGCAGCTGCTTAAATGAAGAATTTAGTAGTAGCAACATAGTTATTACTTGCATATATATATATATATATATATATATATATATATATATATATATATATATATATATATATATATATATATATATCCACATGAAGGTCTAAGTGAGTACCAAAATATCAAATATAGTTGACTAAGTGATAGGTTTAGGGACACAACAAACACAAATCTATTAATCACACAACTTTTGGGTACGACTTGCAGGTGCGGGGTTTTGCTCAAAAGACATTGGTACTAGAGCATCTCCAATGGAATGTAGATTGGATGTCAATATGTGTTGTCTAGGACTAAATAGACATTGAAGTGAAATAAAATCTTCAATTGAATGTGCATTTTGAATGTCGAGCTGACGTGGATATATATTGTCTATTTTGAATGTCTACTTTTTAGACGGTGCAATTCACAGCCACGTCAACAATTTTCTTATGCGGAGATAGGCTTAACAATAAAATCAACATGACATGATACTTGAAAAGCACGCCATTAAGTGCATTATTAAAAAACTCGACTCACTAAAAATTAAAGAAATAAAACGATACAGAGGTAAACTGCAAAAGCAGTCAACGTGAGATATGTTGGTTATAAAGGATTTGAAGGACTTGGATATGATATCATCAACTGCACTAAATCAAGAAGAGCTTGATCCAGATGGCCGACCCAAACTATCGTGGCGCCATCAAGCCCATGAAAGTACTTGTTAAACACCGGTTCAAAATCTCCCGGGTCAACCCGCGACCCGTTTGCGCCCTAACCCGAATCGCGAAACGCTAGAGACGTAAACCCTAGCGATATATAAGAACTCAACCCCAACTCCTTAAAAACCCTAGAGAGCACAACAAGCATTTCGTGTTGAATCTCATCTTCTCTGCCGATCCAAACTTTCTCAGTAAACCCTAGTTCTCTCGTCTCCTTCAATGGATTCTGATGTTGATTTTCAGTGTTTTGAGTCTCTAATACTCTGAATCTGATGTAGTTTGTCTGTGCAGAAGAATGAAGATCATCGCCGCGTACTTGCTCGCCGTGTTGGGAGGCAACACCTGCCCTTCCACCGATGATCTGAAAGGGATTCTCGGATCAGGTCTCTCTCTCTCTAGTGCTTTCGATTTTGATTTGTTTGTTTTAGGGTTTGATTTCTTGTTCGTCAAATCTTGCGAAAGTTCAGATTTTTTTTTGTTGGTGTTTTAGGGTTTGTTTTGATCCTGTTTTCAGTCTTGGCTGATGTTTCTACGTTGTTGTCAGTAGTGTAGATGTTGATTTGGTTCTTAATTTTTGATATATGTGTGTGCGCGATGATATTATGATGGTTTGATTTTTGTGTTATTGAATAATAATGTGTAGATTGATCTTATCATTGATTTCCATCTGAACGTTTCGCGGCCCGAAATGGTGATAAACTTATTGGGATTGTTGTCGAATTTTAATATGGTTGAGCATAATTTGCTATGTATGTTTGAAAGTATTTCTGAGTCTAAGTTCAATGCTATATGTCTGCAAATCCTGTTTTGATGTTGAACCGATGTGCGTTATATGGCGTCGAAGGAGTTTTTTTTTTATTTGAAGTTTATGATTTTGCATGGTTATCTATTTCAAATGTGAAATGTACACAATGCCTTCCAATTATTGTACCACTTTGTAAGTATTGAGAGGAATAGTGGTATCAAGATTTATTGTATTAGCTCTTTTTTTGTGTACCGGTTTTCTGGTGCCTGGGTATTTGAGGATTCACCCTGACTAGTCTCGACTTTGGGACTGTAGGATCACCTAAGTGGCTGGGCTCCTGGCCTAGGATTTTTAAGGGACTCAATTCCTATGACTCAAACTTGAGTCAAGTGGTTAAGGGTGGTGCGTCATTGTATTAGCTTCTTTGATGTAATTTATTTGTTGTAAAGTGAATGTACATGATTTGTTCATATTATTTGGCAATCAATTCATCCGAGTGACATTCCGTTGGTGTTTTGCTGGTTGTTGTGAGATTGAAAGATATAAAATGAATTGTTCTTGTTGCAGTTGGAATTGATGCTGATGACGACAGACTTGAACTGCTTCTCAAGGAAGTGAAGGGCAAAGATATTACCGAACTCATTGCTTCTGGAAGGGAGAAGTTGGCTTCAGTTCCATCTGGTGGAGGCGCCCCTGTGGCAGTGGCTGCCACTGGCGGTGGAGGTGGCGGTGCCGCACCAGCTGCAGCTGAGACCAAGAAGGAAGAGAAAGTAGAAGAGAAGGAAGAGTCGGATGATGTAAGACTTTGCTTGCTTCTCTTTCTCGTGTGGTTGTGGTTTTATGAATCGGAATCTCACTTGCGTTCCTTAACTCTTGTGCTCTCATTGTGACAGGACATGGGCTTTAGTTTGTTCGACTGAGGAATCGGACGCTGGGGTGGAGACAAAGTTATATTGATCTATTAAGCACTCAGCAGTTTCTTTTATTTCGGTTTGTTGTTTTGTTTTTTTTTTAGGGAAGAAGAATTTGAAAGTGCTAGAAACATTGCATCAGTTTTGTTCAATCATGGTTTCACAGTTTCTGTTCACTCTGTATTCTTACCATTTTAAGTAAGTTCATCATGGGATTCCTTATTTAGTTTTGATGTATGAATCTGTTAAATTGTAAGCCTCAGCTAGTAATAACTCGTGCTTTGGGACTCTAATTAACGTTGGAGAATGCGGTGAACTCCTGAAACGCTCTTCTACCTAATCTGATAGTTAGACCTCAGAAGGTTCATTGCTCTACCTTACCCAAAAAAAAATTTGGTGGGTTTTAACGCAGGGGATGTCTTTCTACTGCTACGTGTAATGCCTATCTTTATACCTTGCATGTGTCGACCAAAAAAAGGCCCAGTTAAAGAGTTCCAAGTGCTAGAAAAAAAGATTTTTAGAGCTTAGTTGTTACAATTCTGAACTTGAGGGGAAGTATCAGGACACTTCGTTGTCTTGCCAATTGTGCCTTTTGTTTTTAATGAAGATTGGTAGAATGACAATAGTATGTCACACATGTAAAACACATCGGCTCCCAAGAATAGTTTTTATACACCTTGGGATGGATGATGTACATAAATATTGGTGCACAACATGGAGTCAAGGCACTATGAACATGGCTTGTTTCTAATATTTAATATTTTTCTTTTTAAATAGTCGAAGTTATTTGAATTGTTATTACATTGTATTGATGGAAGACCAACTAATCTCTTGAGGGTTTTTAATTTTCTCCCATCAGGTATCCAAGGAAGAAGTGAGGGAGTAAGAGTGGATAGGTCTCGTATTCAACATGTATGTCTTGGTCAATGCATTGGAGAATTGAATTGCCACTCAAACCAACGCCCTTGGAGGCACATTATGACATTTTTATGTTGTTCTTGGTAGGGATGTTGTGCGGCATG
The DNA here is from genome assembly GCA_039657365.1 of Stephania yunnanensis. Lineage (NCBI taxonomy): Eukaryota > Viridiplantae > Streptophyta > Magnoliopsida > Ranunculales > Menispermaceae > Stephania > Stephania yunnanensis. The sequence goes on from CM077580.1 coordinate 72,676,986, forward strand.
AATCTTGACTCGAGAATGAAACCGTAAAGGCAACCAAACAAGGCCCAACCACCTCTCGTTATTTGATGTATCTTCTTATTAGTGAACTAAACAAGCAGAGCACGTCTAGCACTCTACACAAGAAAGTTTAAGGCATCCCATCTCTTTTTCCTATCAATACCATGCATAGAAGCTAAAGCTCACACTCTTAAAAATACCATTTGGTTCCCCCTAGAACTCACGGTAAATGCTCCATTGTAATTTTCCTTCCCAGAACGTAGGCTTCTTAAATCTTACATGCAAATGCGAGACCAACCTTAGCGAGTTCATCTACACTGGGTATCGCTGGTTGGAGTCTTGCGGCTTTGGCAATGGCCTTGTTTTCGTCGGGAGTTCCACCTTCGAGGAATGTGCCTACTATCTTTCCATCTTTGATCCAGTATGAGCCAAACTTTGGCTTTGGCGAGGCTGGATCGCTGTCTCCAAAGAGCACGGCGTCCCCTACGTTGTCTCCGTAGAATTGCCAAGATAGATCAAATGAACGAGAGTAGAAGAATGGGAGGTAATCATATTCATCGATTGTCTTTCCATCTCCACTGGCAAAGATAGCCTGTGAAAGTAAAATATTGAGACAGATCAGATTTAAGTAATTCAAAAACAGTTTCTTTAGTCATTGGTAATGAAGGTTAACAACTTAACAAAGAGAAGCACTACCTTTACAGCTTGCTCTGCTGATTTCCTGGCATGATCAACGTGCTCAACTCTCCTCACGTCATTGTACATCTTCATGGGGAAAGTCACAACATCACCAACAGCGTAGACATTTGAAATGCTCGTTTTGAAGAACGCATCAGTCTAGACCACGCATCCCAGCAAAAACATTGAGTTTGGTATGAACCAATAATGCAAGAAACCATAGAACGGGGTTATTAGATAATAAGGACAGAATATTGGTTAACAACAGAACTGCTTGAATCCATTTGAGAATGCGTGGAGATGTGTGCGCGCATATTGCAACGCACATGCATATCTATGTACTTATCCAAGAGCAGCATGCAAATGCAAGAATCCTTTAACGTAGACAAACCTACCTTGATTCCACCTTTGTCTTCCTCAACCTGGCCTTTAAATAGACTTGTAAGTGGTCTAGCACCAACACCGACGACAACTATGTCCGCATCCAATGATCTCCCATCCTTCGATTTCACAGATGTTACCTGAAAAATGAAGGCCTCGCTAAGAATTTTCCCTATTTGTATCATTGTCTCAGGAAACCATGGGAAAAATATAAGATATGTACTTCATAAATAGATCATGCTCGATAGGCAAATTTACCTCTCCGTTTGAGTTAGAATCAAACCCTACTGCAACTGTTCCTTTGATAATTTTGATTCCTTTCTTAGCATAGTATCCCTCATAAAAGGCAGCAATTTCAGGGGTGAAAAGTCGAGGCACTGTATGAAAAAAAATTTACATTCAGTCAACGAATAAACAGAAGAGACAAGAGGCTTTACCACATACAACAACATAGATGATGACGACAACAACAACGACAACATAGCTTCAGTCCCAAATTAATTGGGGGCTTTGCTATATATGAAGAACAATAATTTGTAGGCAGACAAAAAATGAGCCTTTGTATTAGTAAAGAGGTCATAATATTATAAAAGAATGATTACCAAAAGCAAGAACAAAAATTTTACTACCCTAGTAGTGTTTTTTTTCGACTTTGTTTTTAGGGACACACATTGTTTCTCACCATGTACATAATTTTAGGTTATAATAAAAATAAAGTCTCGTTCTTATAAAAAAAATGTAAGACAAAAAAATGGACAATGACTTGTAAGGAACAAAGACAACAAAAATTGGTACATGGTTCAAGTTCAACATGGAAAGAAACGCTCTGTGGCAAATTCAGTAAGACAATAGCTTCGATTATGGACTATTTACCTCATTAATCTTGAATATCATTCATAAATGCACATCTTTCACGTTTAACCATTACAGTGCACAAGCAAAAGCAAGTAGAGACAAACCATGAAAGGTGGATATAACATGAAGCTGGGACTTACTGCACCATGGTTCTGGGAAAACCATTGTAACATCATAGTTATTGATTTGCATCACAGCTGCAAGCTCTAGGCCAATGTACCCGCCTCCAACAATCACTGCTTTTCCGTTCTTCTTAGCCTTAATAGCTTCTATAAGCTTATCGGCATCTTCAATTTCTCTCAAATAGAAGATGTTCTTGGAATCAGCACCTTGAACACCAAAGTCAGACAACCTAATAACCTGAAAAATGAAAATTTCTTTAACGAGGAGAGAGTGTAAATCATGGAAACAAATTCAAGAAAAAAATAAAGTTTTGCAGAAATCGCTAACTCTGAAAATCAAAGAAGCATCACCCTCCATAACTGGATACGTACCGTGGATCCAGTTGCAATGATCAAGACATTGTACTTAAAGTTTGCTCCTGCCGCACTAGTAAGAGTCTTGGAACTAAGATCTGCTTTCACTATTTCAGTGCTAAGAATCAACTCTATGCCTGTAACGTCAACATATGGAAGAGGTTATTGCCTCTAGAACTATCTCAAGAACCAACAACTAGAATAAGTAGCGTTCCAATTTATTTGAATAACTTCAGTCATAATATACAACGACAACGACAACGACAACATAGCCTCAGTCCCAAACTAATTGGGGTCGGCTACATGGATCAAACTTTTCCATTGTACTCGATTAAGTGCAATTGATGGTGAGCTTTCCAAACCATTCGATCCCTCATAATTAATGTGTCATGGCCCAAATCTCTAACCCCCATTCCTTAATCAGGATCCCGACCCTTGACGTGGGACCTACATTGTGATACGTGCATCGACCGAGGCACGTGGCCGAGGTATATTATATTTTTGTATTGACCTACGCCTAGTGTTATGTATTGTGTAGACTTACTAAGTCGGTTTGTATAGTTGTAGGCGTCGAGACGAGAGCGGGGACACGCCTCGAGTAGCGTGCGAGCCAAGGAATCGAGTAGTTAGCATTTTGGTAAGTCTTATTTAATATTAATATGAAATAAAGAATTACTTATAAGCCTATGGTTGTGTTTGTTAATGTAAATCAAATTAAAGGCCTATAGTTGAGTAAATTAAATGGAAAGCATAAGATTGGTCTAGAGATACATTGGCACGTCTAGGAACTAGGTAAGTAATAAAATGGTGTCACTTGAGGTTGAGTTAGTGGGATATATGGCAAAATGTGGACCATTAGATATTCCTCGGGATACATAAATCCATGGAGATCAAGGACTAGGAAGGAACATCACCTTAATATATAACATAAGTGATCAAACAACATGCAAACCAAATCACTCATTCATTTTTGCTGGAGAAGAAGAAGGAATTGCTGGAAAGAGTGAATCATCAAGGTGTTGAAGGAATCCATGGGAGTTGGTGAGAAATTCTCGAGCTAAGGTGTTACATCAACTAGGTACACATCTTTTTAGTTGAAATTAGAACAAGTTCTGGTTTTAGGCTAACTTCAGATGGTAGACAATTGAGTATTTGCAATTGATTTATATATTTGGATTCCTTATTTCAAGTTGATAATCCAGCTATATTGAAGTTCTTAATTTAGTTTTGAAATAATAAGATATGAATTTTTGAAGTTGCAACACCAAAACTAGAATTCTACATGTTGTATTAGGAATTAACCTGGGTAATTTGGTCATAATCTTCCCATTTTAGATCCAAATTGATCCAAACCAGTGGCATTTGAAAACTTATTTAAAGGAGAATAACTTTGCTTAACTAAAGGTATTTTGATTCAAATGTTTTTATGTCCAAACATGCTCTACAAATAGGTGTTGGAATTAAAAAAGAAAATTTTGAAACTAAACTTCTTAAGGGCATAACTCCCTAACTACTTATCTAGATGAGCTGATCTTTTAGTATGTTGTATTTGAGTATATTTGCTGCATTGTAACCAAAAATCACATTTTTAGGAACTATAGATTAGGAGAAATAGATTTTCTAAATCCGCTGGTCGGATTAAATTCCAATTAGACATATGTTTAGTAAAATCATGACATCTCTTTCATTTTAAATCAGAATTTTGCAAACAACCTTTCCAGAAAGCTAATAGAGAGACCAACAATAATTGTACTGATAGAGGATTTCGATATTTGGACCATTTCATGCCTAAAAGTGCATTAAAATGTAGGACTGAAATTGAAACTTAATTTAATCTTTAGGGGCTGATTTAGGAAGATTGATTTAAAGTCTATTGAACCAATTTCAATACATAATAAACACCACTAAATTAAGCTTAAACCCACTATATTTAAACTAATGAGACACCAAACTCAGGAACCTAAGAAAAGGATACGGGAGAGCGAATACAAGATTTGGAGTATCGGAAGGCCAGCAAAGCTAGGACTTTACTTTGTTGTTGTGAGTATACCCAATGACAACTTTACTTGGCATTTTATTTCTATTAATTGTTGTCCTTGCATAGTCCTTTTGACTATTTTGCATTTGTATTCTTATATCATGTGTTCTTTGTGTCTATGCTCACTTGATGAGTCTAGTTTGCATGATATTCATTCATTTGATTTGATTCATTGATTCTATCTTATGCTATGTCTATTCTTGTTTTAAATGTGAATTGAATGGCATGTTTTTAAGCTAGTGAATATCTTATAAATGTTTAAGAGAACTTGTATTCCTTATTTGTTTAGGTGTGTAGATGTGTCTATGCCTTGACAATCCATACTTGATATTCTTGAAATTTAAAAAGTAGTTTTTACATTTAGGTCCCGTACTCAATCGAGGTGTGTGCGACTCACGAGGTTCGAGTCCTTGGGGATGTCGGCACATGTTACTTGACACTGTATGACACACCGGGTTAGAGTCCCTGAGGTGGTCTACACACTGGGGTTAGAGTCCCTGAGGTGGTCTACATACTGGGGTTAGAGTCCCTGAGCCCGCTTTTGCGTCACTGCATCGATTGTAGTTCTTCTTTTGGTATTTTGATTGTATATGTTATATGTCTTTCAGATACTATTTGAGGTTGTATATTGAGTTGAACATTAGTTCCTCGACTTGACGTAGACTATTTTACCGTTTCAATGCATTTTGAGGACTTTATATATGTGATGTCATTTTTTGGTTTTCCACATTAGGATTTTATAAATGGCTTCCGCATAAGTTACTAATTGCTTCCGCATAATCAATAAGACTTCCGTTAATTAATTAATTTAATAAAAAGTTTTAATTAACTCTAAATTTTATAAACTAGTAGGACTAGTGTATTACTTATCCTGAACACGAGAAAAGAAGTGTCTAGGTTGTAAAGGCTGACTAATACGTAGTAAGTCTTGCATGGATATGATTAGGGCTTAATTACAAGATTAGGCCGGACGGTGCTCTAAATTAAGAGAGGGGCTGTCACATAATGCATCCCATGTTAACTTTAGTTTACCCCTACCTCGTCGAATTTTAACAGTTTCTATTGAATTAAATTTTCTAGTGAGGGCATTTGTAGGGCTTCTTTGTAGGTGACCAAACCACCGCAACCGCCATTCCCTAATCTTTGTATCAATTGGTGCTACTCTTACTTGTTTTGAAATTTCTATATTTATATATTTCTTATTTATCTTTACGAGTTTTACCACACATACACCTTAGGTATCATCATTTCTGTTACGTTCATTTTATATAATTGTTGTTGCTTTACAACCCAACATTCACTTCCATAGAGCATAGTTGACCTAATTGCGGTCCTATAAAATTTTCCAACTTAGTAGGAACATTTCAATCACAAATCACCCATGTTGCACTCCGTCATTTCTTCCATCAAACTTGAATTTATGTGTGACATCATTCTCAATATTACCATCATTTTATATGATTGACCTAAGTATCTAAAGTGGTTCGCCTAAGGAACTTCTACTTCCCCTAATTTTACCACTACATCATCTCGATGTCTAGTGTTTCTAAACTCATAGTGCATGTATTCGGTTTTCGTCCTACTCAACTTAAAGCTTTTAAATTCTAATATGTATTCCTCTAGAGTTCTAATTTCCTATTCACTCCATATTTTGTTTCATCCACTAAGACAATATCATCTGCAAATAGCATACACCATGGCATATCCTCTTGAATATGCCTAGTTAATTCATCCATAACTAAAGTAAATAGATATGAGTTTTATGTTTGATCCATTTCATAAAAAGTAACAAAAGTTTTAAGCTGGCTGTCAACCTATCGCAACCCTCCTCCATTTTCTAAAAATGAAAAATGAGCTTGGGGCCTCCCTCCCCCACTTTTCAAGCATGAAAAATGAGTTTGGGACATCCCTTACCCATTTTTCGGTATGAAAATAGGCGTTAGGGTCCTCCTCTTTTATCCGGACTTGGGACCGGATATGTAGCACACATAGTGTTCAACATAGGTGGAGTTTTCAGTCATAATATACACTGAAAAAATAATATTCACTATAAACATTGCAATAGAAGGCAGCGTCACCTTTCTCAGTGTACCATTCAGGGAGTAATCTTTCGCCTCCACTCCCAACACAGACGTGGAAACCAGGGAGTCTTGCAGGAGCTGCAGACAAATTGTTATGTAAGATGTATTGAAGACGGAAACAAACACCAGATAAATTGCTATGTAAGATGTATTTAAAACAGAGACAACAAAAAAAATTGAAATAGTTTTACACTTCTTTCGTCAAAAAGAAACATAATGAAACTATCTTTTCGTTGAACAGAAACCAAAAGTTTCATTTCTACCTTACAGAAATCAGAAACGGTGCATCCATTCTTTTGTCATTAGTCTCATCGATATAAAGATATGTAAAAGCAGACGTAATTTATATATAGACACACAAACACACATTCTAGCTGACTCACACTCAGGAAAAAGGTAGGCCTTGCTAAGAGCAGGACGTTCGTAAGGAGCCACCTGAAAAAAAAAAATAAAAATAAAAATAAAAAATCGCAGGTACATGAAAACCTTACGATACTAGAAATTGCATATAATAAAGCAGTGCTTCTCAAGTCGATCAAACAAACTAAAGAGAAAAATCAAGTATTCTTAAGTTAGCAAAGCTAACAGCAATGAAATGCCAGTAATTTATTGTATTAAAGCTTAGTAATCAATCACAATATTTGATGATCATAAGGGACAGCTATAGAATCACTATAACCAGCATTTTTTTTTTTTTTTTTTTGATAATCATGGGTGTCAGAACCTTTTTCAGCCCCTCCTTACTTTGATTTGACTAATCTCATAGTAAATAGTCAGGTCCCCAACCCCCTTAACTCAGGTAAACTAATAGAATATAATGTGACTACTAAGAATCGAAACCATAGTATCTGCCTCAATCGGAGCTTTAGTGCTCTTTTATTTGCCACTGCACCACACCCCATAGGGACCTCTAACCAACAATTTTCTAAACTAGCAGTTGAGATGAAGGCAAAATAATCATCGATTCACTTATAAGCATCACATTTACAAAAAGTATTACTCGTCAACATAATAAAGAGCAGATTGCGGCGCCACCAGCTTGTAGCACCACAAGAGTCCTTTTCCAATATGTTATTTAAGCATTCCACTATATTCCTCAACAATTGCCTATGTAATGCATAGTAAACTGATATGATTCAATGAATTATACACTACATCATCATCACACATCATCATCATCATCATCATCATCATCATCATCATCATCATCACCACCATCTCCAAAACTATAACAAGTCCAGTTTTACGAATCTAAACTCTAAAGCAGTAAGACAAGAGAATCGAATACGCACCGCTTCTTTGGAGATAATCGCCAGCTCTCCAGGCTTTACACCTTGTTTAGAGAACTCCCTGGCCGCATATCCCTATCAACACAACACACAATCAACAAATCACACTGAAAAAAACACCAGATCCAGATCAACATTCGAGAATCCAAAACAAAGCTCCATTTCCATCAAAAAGAGGGAAAATCAATCCAATTTTGTCAGAAATCAAAGCTTTCAGAAGAGACTGATCAGAAATCAGATTCTCTAGACCTAGATCATCGTTACATCAATCGATTTCACATTTCAAGACCAACGCACTTCGATTCCGAATCCGAAACGCAGAGGAGACGAGAGAGATCGAGAGACGATCGGGGACTTACAGCTGCGACTCCGCCACCGATGATCACGTACTTGAAACTCTTCTCCGCCATCGCTCGATCAACAACTGACAATGAAAAATATCTCCGCTTTAGCTTCCTCACTCGCCGAACCAGAGTGACGAACAAATGAAGAGAGCATTATATAGCTGTGGATTGGTCATGGCTTCCACATCATTTGTTGACCGTCAGATTCTAGAAAAGCATGAACTCGAACGATATGTTTACACTTGGCGCGTCTTCAACCGTTAAATTAATTGATAGACGTGTCCTGGTGTCTGAGTCCTGACTAATAGGATAAGTCACGGTAGGTGAGATGATTTGTCGCGTTTCCCGAGGCAATTTATGTTTTGAATCATGAAATACTAGCTTTTTTTTTTTGTTTTTTTTTTTTGCTCGTTAGGATATTTTTGTCAAAATCAAGTCGGACATGTGGGCACGCAACTTCTAAACGCCATTGATACAAGGACGTGTCCCAATAATCAAAGGCACTAACCATGTGCCTCAGGTGCGTGTCCCATGCTACCGCTGCCCGTATATTCCTATTAGGCTTAAAAGAAAACAGTCATTCTGTACTAGTCAACATAAGTTAGCAATATCACGAAAATGATTAACAAGGGTGTATTCAATTGAAATTTTAATAGACTTTTGGTTACTTTTATTGACTAAAAAAGTTTATGGGTATTCAATTAAAACTTTGAGAGAGTCTCTAAAAGTAAGGTGTATTCCATGTGAACTTTTATAGACTTTTAAAAAGTCTTTAAAAATTTTGAGTATTCAATTTAAACTTTTAGAGAGTTCATAAAAGTAAGGTGTATTTAATTTTTTAATGAATTTTGTAGATTGGTTACAAATCTTGACTTTTGTAGACTTTTTGTATAAAAAAACACATAAAAAAGTCTTCAACTTCTCCTCCCTTCAACCCAGAAACTTTTAGAGACTTTTAATTTTTGTTGGTTACATTTTTCAATAAGGACTTCATTGTTCACAAAAAGACTTTTTCTTATGAATGGTTTTTATCAACTTCTCCAATCACTCCAAAACTCTTGATTTCATTGCTTACCCATTATACTCTCATATCTATGTTGATGAAAATGGATTGATGTCATTATTAACAAAATCTCATTCTTGCATCAATATACATTTTTTATAGTTTTTTTTTTGACAAAGAAGTTTCGTTTATTTATTATTATTAAAATCTCAAAAAGTGTAGTATATATTATTATTTTTGAAGAAAATAATTGTATAATTTTTTTAAAATGCAAGAAGTGCATTTTTTTAAAATTTAAACTATCATTATTAAGGAAAAAAATATTTTTTTTTTTGCTCAAGTTAAATAAAAAAATAAAGTGCAAAATTTTTACACTAATATTTTCAATTATCTTTTCTCAAAAAAATATATTTCCAATGATCCTACCACTAAAGAATGATTTATTTATCTGTTTATTATGTTGATATTTGTTTACTTATTTGTTATACTACTATCTTAAGAGTAATTCATTAATATGTCTATATGTTTTTTTTACTAAAATACAACAATACTTTTTTTAAAATATTAGTAATAGTTATTAAGAAAAAAAATATATAATTATTGATTTTTTATAATAAAGTGCAAAATATTTGTTTCATTTTAAAAATCACAATAATCTATTAGTATCATCAAAATCATGTTTAAAAGTTCACAAAAATCACTAAAAATCTTAAATGTTGATAAAAGTCATCATAACCAAATTCTACATAAAAGTTTATCAAAGTCTTTCAAAGTCTACCAAAATCTATAAAACTTCATAAAAGGCATTCACTTATAAAAGTACCCAAAAGTCTATTAAAATCGCAATTGAATACACCCTGTAAATTAGGACAACACGAGTGCGTGAAGTACACAGCAGAGCAAAAGCAGAAATGGAACATACAAATGAAACTCTCCTTCTAAGTACAGATACGGCAAAACTCTGGGGAATCTAATAAGAAATAGACTGATCCTGACGTCGAAGGTGACTCCAGAATTGGATAATGCAGAGGGGTCGAGATAAATATGTATAATGATTATAGCAAGGAATTCCAACTGCGCTTGAAGCTTTTCTTCAGTAGGGAGCGCGCCGCTTTATGCCTTTGAAAGCAAGCCGTTGTCTACATTCTGAGAACTCCACCTGAAGTGTGGAAGCAAAGAACAAGCATGAATCAGTGAGGGAATAAGGTTGTTCGGGAAATTACCTAGGAAGCAGAGATTAAATCTGAAGTGACCAATCAACACTAACAGACAGCTATATTCAGAATGAGTTCAACAACAACAACAACAACACAACCTCGACTCCAAATTAGTTGGGGTCGGCTACATGGTTTAAACTCTTCCATTGTGATCAATTTAGTGCAATTGATGGTGTACTTTCCAATTCATTTAAATCCCTCCTCAATTGTGTGCTTTCTAGTTCATTTAAATCCCTCCTCGTTAGTCGTTACTGCATTCCACGTTAGCTTCCATCTACCCTACCCCATAAAATTTTTTCAGTTTCTATTGAGTCAAGTTTTCTAGTGAGGAACTGTGTAGGCTGCCTTTAAGTGTCCAAACCACCATAACCGCCCTTCCCTAATTTTTGCGTGCTACTCCCTTTTTTTTTTACTTTACGTATTTCTAATTCTATCTGGACGAGTTTCACCATACATCCACTAAAGCATCCTCATTCCAGCTACCTTCATTTTATGTACTTGTTGCTTCTTTACTGCCCAACATTCGCTTCCATACATCATAGCTGTTTAATTGCGGTCCTATAAATTTTTTCTTCTCGGTAGGAATGTTTCGATCACTATTATCAGAATGAGTTCATAGCTTAAAAACAATGAGAAGAACTTTTAACTAGTTTATACCCCATGCTCGCTTCAAAGGATATTTGGATTTCATTCAACATCAAATTAAAGAATGGTTTTAAGGAATCAACAAGAATAAAGACAACCTTAAGAGATTAATTGATCAGTACCTTACAGCTGCCATTGTTCTGCAACTCTTCGGGAATCCATCACAAAGAAAAATGCTTTTAGGACTTGGGAACTGTCACATTCAAAATTTTTACATCCTGGTAAGGTTTGTCCATTTTATCCGTCTTCACTTTCTCTATGGCCTATGCACAAGTAAAATGCAATTAGTCAACTAAATCTATGCACATATGTTAAATGCAGATAGAAGGCAATATAATACCTGCACAACATCCATGCCCTTTACGACTCTACCAAACACTGTATGTTTATTATCCAACCAAGCTGCAGCGACAGTAGTAATAAAGAATTGAGAGCCGTTAGAATTGGGACCCGCATTTGCCATAGATAGAGTAAAAGGTCTGTCATGTCTTAAGCTGCAAAAATGAAATAAATTCGCTAAGATTATATGATGATGGCATGATGCAATGGCAAGAAAGCACAGAATAGCATCACCATGCAGTTCGTGATGGCCAAGGAACAAAGAACAAAACAATCGATGCTTTTTAAGAAATCTCAGTTAACATGGGCTGAAACGATATTAAAAGAAAAAAGGGGGCATTACCTCTTATGAAACTCATCTTCGAATTCTCTTCCCCATATAGACTGGCCGCCCGTGCCATCTCCTAAAGGATCACCCGTTTGTATCATGAAGCCTTTGATCACCCGATGAAAAATTAGATTATCATAATAGCCATTTCGGCAGTGTGTAGTGAAATTCTCTACTGTCTTTGGACATTCCTCTGGGTACAATCTCATATGAATATCGCCCAGTGTAGTGTGCAAAATCTGGCTCAAGAAAAAAGAGACATTTAGCGTCCAGCCCAGGGAAAGCACGCACACTCAGATGTAAGGTCAAAATCATAAAATCGCAGTTGATGCAAAATAAAAATTACTGCAAAAGATAAGTTTCATACAGCACACCAGGTATTATCCGCCTTCCGTAGACCAGCAGTCAATTTAAATAGCAAAGAACAAATCATCCAAAAAAATAAAATCCAGCATGTATATTAGATCCAGTTACAAAGTAATTAAGCATTTACCACATTGTCAGGAAGAGATGTTGTGACTGCCTTTCCTAGATCAGAGACAGCCAAAAGCTCATCAGGAGGTGGCTTTTCGTTGAATACATCTCTCCCTTTAGTTGCATCTTCTGGTTCCTCAGGTTCTCTCTGACTGTTAAGGCAATTGAAACCCAGACGTATGAGAACATCACAATAGTAATGTTCAGAATAAGTTTCAAGTTTTAAAATACTATTCGACAAAGTGGCAGAAAAGAGTCTTGTATACCTGAACAGATAAATTCTGTGTTTCTTGAAAGCACAGCACAGGAGAGTTGGATCTATCAACGGGTCTTTGCTATCGTTGACATTTGCTCCAGCTGCAGGTATTTTTCTTATTTTTTTACTATTCCTGTCACCTTGGTACAAAGCAATTCTCAAGAATCTGTCATTGTTTTCCACCTTTCCAAGTATTCGAACAACTTTATTTGTGTGCAAATTTACAATCTGCCAAGGCAAAAAATAAATGGAGGTCTTGCTCAGGTATGATTAAGAATGTGTGATTGGGTAACACAAAGCTAAAAGGATCTCTGGAAGATGAAAGTCCTGAAGGAACACATAAAGAAATCATTTATGCAAACCCTTGCTCATTCTGGATCAGGTCAATGAAACTTACTTTTATACCCAACAGGGTAGCATATATAAGAAAGTTAGCGCTCTCATCAAAGACTGCATTTGGTTGGGGAACATCCTCCGTTTTCTCAATTTCTTTCTCTACAGCCATTCTTCGCCCAAAATCAATTGCTTCCAGCCTATATAATGGAGCATCACTTCTTTGAAGATCTTGGGCCACCTGAATAAATAAATAAAAAGTAAAGCTCATAGGGCCTACTTTCATCAAGTAAAAGTTCTAAAAGGATTCCTTTCAGAAAATAAATTATACCTCAAGAGATTCATCGTAAACTCGTCTTAGTTTGCCAGTTTTGAACCAAAATACACGTATTCGACGATCAGGAGATGTAATTGCAAATTGCTTACCATCTGCACTCACCTTTAGAAAGCCAAAACGATATATAAGTTCAAAAGAGAAAGGGATGGGTGAACTGGATGACAACAGAAATAACTCATGTTGGCTTCCTTTAATTATAGTTAAATGCAGCATAATAATATACAATTAAAAAAACAGAGATGTCAATGCACTACATGCTTGAATACCATGCAGATACATCAGTTTCAAACTAAAATGAGTTAGCGATACCTCCAATGCAGAAACAGTAGTCTTGCACTTTACTATTTCAAAGAGATTGGTGTCACTTTTCAATCTAAAGTCCACTCTGCACTGCCGAAAATATAATGGTTAAGTAAATGGAAAATAACCAGATATCGAAGCACAGCAGGTAACAGACTCAAATACCAACAGCAAATCACGACTTTGCACAAACACGTGTGAAATTGCAAAGAAAAGACATGAGATTTTTATTTTATTTTATTTGAAGCCTTAACAGGCAAAGAGACATGAGAATTATGAAAGAATCATATGCCCTTTTAAATATAACAGCAACTTCAGCAGACAAGCATGCGGAAACGCTTTTCAATTTAACAATCGTATGGACACAAACTATAAGTGCATATGCATCAATAGTAGTAGTATAATGTACAATATGGGGTGTGGTGGTTCTAGAGTTTCAAATCATAAGAGGTCTACAGAAGCAACAACAACAACATAGCCTTAGTCCCAAATAAGAGGTCTACAGAAGCATTGGAGAAAATTATACCAACCTGTCTTCTGGGAATTTAAGAGTGGTCGGACACCAATATTCAAGAACTCCTTTACCATCAGCAGTTATCACAGTATCAAAAACATGGTTGTACTTCATAGTTTTTATTGGACTCAAGTGAACCTGCATATCCAATCATGCAAGAAAGAAGAGAATGAAGACGACAATTAAGAGAGTGCCTCCAACGTAAATAGCATAAATGCAACATGGAAAACACTTTAATACCTCTCCAGAAAGGATGGGTTCGTTTGAACCAGCTCGCACATCATATATGTGCACAGATGGAGAGTGACGGTCACTAATGGCAACCTTAGCTATTACATCCCCTTGCTTGTAAACCCATTCAACAGCACCAGGAGTAAATGGCAGACGTATCATGACCATCATATCGTAATTGACAACATCGTATATCTTCACCGAACGGTCACTTGAAATTGTACAGCAAAGTAAACCATCACCACTAACCTGCAATTTCAAATCATGTCATGCTTGGCGAACGCTTCAGCAATTGAGATAAAGGATTTTAATTTTGTACCAGAAGCCTAAAATTAAAGTGCAAAAACAAGCAGCTGACTCACAGCTAGCCCTTCAATGGGTCCAAGGTGAGATCTGAAGTGTTTCGCAAACTCAATGCCAACAGCCTTTTTCTTCCAAAATTTCAAATGCCCTGAAAATATACAGAAGACAGTAAAGAATGGACTCATCATTGAGATGACAATTTAAATTAGCTTAGTTCAGTAGAGAACATGTTTAAACCACAGCATTAATGTTCATGAACAACTCGAAGTCTCTTTCACACTTGTAAGATTTCAAATGATACTAAGCAGTAGCAGGGGTTAAGAAGGCATATCTTACCATCCATGCTTCCAGTAATGAAGAAGTCTGCAGCTGATACGGCAAGATGTGTAACCACATCACGATGCATGTAGCTTTTCTCATACCTTTAGAACAATAACATTTAAAAAAAATAGTAAGCATGATGCTATTTAGACCATCACAACTAACACGCAAAAAATACAATGCCTAGACCTCTATAATCATGTCTGCAGCGACAACATATTTTACATTGCTTATGGAAAGTGATTGTAATGAAATCCATTCTCAACATCCTAATTTCTTCGTAACACAACCTTATCTCGCATAATTAGATGCAGTTATGGAATTACAATATACTAAATTCATTTTTTTTTTTTTAATATCTGTAGGTGTCCAGGCGAGCTTGACTATTCCCACGAGGCCCTGACATGATCGGCCAGGCGTATCCCAATAACCCGAGCGAAATAACTACATTGAGGAATGAAACCGAGGTCGCGCGCTTAACTCACACAACCCCACCTTCGTTTTACCGTTTTGGCAACCTGACTAGGTTATATACTAAATTCATTTATATGCTTCATTTTGTTAATCTTAATCCTAGCATGCAATGTCAACTATGAATCCCCATGCATAGTATTCTATTGGCAAGCAACACTATCATATTAGAAAACTATTGTTGCACTGCAAACACTTAAAAAAAATCATATTAAAACTATTCTCCTACAGTATTGATATCAGAATTTCCCACATGAGAAGCAAGATTGATCGAAATCGACCCACTTTCTTTCCCATAAATATTAAAGCTTCAATCTCAAATTAGTTGGAGTCGTCTACATGGATCAAACTCTTCCACTGCACTCAATTTAGTGCAATTGATTGCGTGCTTTCTAAATCCTTTAAACCCTTCATAATCAATGCATTCTAATTTAGCTTCAACCTACCCCTACATCGTCTAGTTTCTTCAATTTCTACTTAGTCGAGTTTTCTAGTAGGGTCATTTGCAAGACGTCTTTGAAAGTGGTCTAGCACCACCACAACAACTTGATCAAAGTAAAAATTCAAACACGTAAATTAAGTAAAACCCTAAATTTTTTTTTAATATCCGTGGGTATCCATACGAGCTTGACTATTCCCACGATGCCCTAATCCAATCAGCTTGAGTGCACCCCAGTGGCCCACCCAGTCTAATAGGCCTGAGCGTGCCCAGTGGCCCACCCAATCGAATTTGGGACCGTGCGCCAAACCCACACCATACCAATTGAATAAAACCCTAAAATTGAAAACCCTAACTACCATTCCTGAAACACAGAAACCCACGAACTCAGCAAAACCTCACATGTTGGCGGACGGAAGGGAGTCGAGAAACGCTTGCTCGAACTGGAGGGGCCGCTTGGTCCGGGCGCGAGGGGCCGGAGCTGGACCCGGTCCGACCACGGGCTCCTCCTCTGCCGAGCCTTCAGTGCCATTCTGGGGCTCCTCCATTTTCTAGGGCAGATTGGTTGATTGATCGAACGAAGAAGAAAGAATTCTCAGAATTCGAGACGAATCGAACCTCTCGGAATCAAAATATGGAGCTCGGTCTTCAGATTTCGAAGAGAGAGACGAGCGGGAGTTCAAACTGTTCAGTCGCTCCAGCGTTTTATAGTGTGCGAACTGCGAAGGACTCTGTAATGAACTCTGGTGGAGGCTTTTATGGGCCGGGACCTGGGCCTGGGCCTGGGTCTGTACGGAGGCCTTTATATTGTGGACTACATGACACTCGAGTGTTTGGGCTCTATGGGTGATATCTGATGTAGTAGACATTTAACATTGGGCGGTTTAGAAAACTTGTCGGTTTGGTGGTGTTTTTATTTATAAAAAACGCTGAAATAAAGTTGAAGCATTTTCATATTGTTTTAACTTTCAAAATGATCTTAGATCATAATTTTGATTAAAAGGTAACTCAAGCGATTTAATTTTTTAAACCCTCTCTAAAAATGACTCTTATGTGCTTCACTAAAATGTATATGTTAGTTTGGTTGTAGACATACTTGAGTACCTTTAACGCTTCTCTTAACATTTTTATAGTTTTAGTGCTACTTACAAAATTAAAAGTTGTGGTATTTGATATTTTCTCTCAATTGATGCTACTTGATTAGAATTCTAAAATGAAGCTTTTTTTTTTCTTCTATTTTTATGATTGAACTCGTTTTTGTTCTTTTTTTGTTTGATCCATTCACGAGAAAACTCCAATCAAGTAGGGCTAGATCGAAGCTAACATGTGACACATCAATTAAGAAGGATTTAAATGATTATTTGAAAAGTTCGTGATCAATTTTTGCACTAAATCAAGCGTAATGGAAGAGTTTGATCAATGTAGTTGATTCCAACTAATTTGAGAATGAGGCTATGATATTGTTCGTTGTTGCATTGTTAGACCTTTTTCTGATTGTGCAGACTCGTGATCGGATTTAAATCAACATATTTGGAGTTTGGTGGTAAAGTTTGATCTTCGCGACGTTTTGGTCACTTAGTGCTTCCAACAACTTTGCCACCACAATAATATTATTAGATGCTAATCATAGAATTTACTATAAGATCTTAATTATACAATATCAAAATCTTAATCCTAAATTATGGCTACATGTACCAAAAAACATTGAGATTTCATAAGCTCGAGGACAAAAATCTCAGTGACACATAAGACATGCAAACCTGGCATGCAGCAATGCCACCCTTCTCCATCCATCCTTATAAAACGATGCAATTAAAGGAACAAAAATCACAAAATACAATTATGAGTTCATCAACTTGCATGCGATTTAATATGAGAATCAACTCCTTAGCTAATGAGTACATATCATGCATGTGAAGATCCCTTAAAAAGGAATACAAAAATATCAAATTTATCTTACATGCATCAAACATTCCACATGGTATGTATGTGTGGCCCTCCCTCTCTCCAATCTCCACAACCTAACACCAAAAATTTCAACTCAATTATCACATTGAACCCCATGCCCTCTCATTAGCTTTGTCCTATCCTCACCTGCCACGTGGCCCCCATATTCCACGTACACATCAATCTCCTCTCTCATTAGTGACATTCTTTACCTGCAAGCTTTCAAAATGTTACCATAACATTTTTTTTCGTAACAAATTTGTTATGTATTGTTTAAGTTTTTTTTTGTTATTGATTTTCGTGTATCGAAGAGGTTTTTAGTTACTGAGTTTTTAAGTATCCTAAAACTTCACCATGACTAAATTTGAGCTCGAGGCAAAACCATTAGGTGGTGGCAACCCTATCCAAAAATTTTAAGAAACTCAAGATGCTTGATTAAGGTTAATGCAATCATTATCCTTATCCTTATCGAGACATTATTATTAAAAAGATTCACTTGTTTAGCTAATGGCATCAAACTAAAGGTTTGAATTGATATAAATTTGCTTGTGACAACGTTATACTAAAGAGACATAACACCTCTCAATCATTTGCCTATCATTTGATTTTATGTAATTGGTTGACACAGCACCTAATCCAAAATTACTTAAAGAATCGTAATTTTCATAGACATCTTTCTACCAACATTCTGCTCTTTACAAGTACTAATCCACGTAACCATAACATATAAGCTAACAACACAAAAGTCGTACCAAGCATACTGACATTTGTATGCATTTAATTTAAATGCTATACCATGCCCTTAATTTAAATGCTACCAAGACATTGTCATTTGTATCATCATCGATCACCATCTCTAGCTAGTAATACTCAACAGGGGTATCAGGGCAACTCTCATCAGACACCAAATCTCGACTACTACCACTACTACTAGAGAACGGTGGAGGAACAAACGGAGGAGTGGTGCACCTTAAAAGAGCCCAATTGACCCCTTGAAAGAACGGGTGCTGCTTAACAGCAGTGGCACCCATGGTGGACCCCATCCGCCTAGTAGGGTCCTTGGCCAACAACTGGGACACCAAGTCCTTCGCAGGGGCACTCACCAAGGGCTCTTTAGGGAATTCCAGGGCACGTGCCACGATATTGGCCATAGTCATCTCATTATCCAACCCCTTAAAAGGGGTCACACCATACATGAGCTCGAATAAGAACACGCCAAGTGTCCACCAATCGACCGAGCTCCCGTGTCCCTCGCCGGAGACGATCTCCGGCGCCAAGTACTCGTGGGTGCCGACGAACGACATGGACCGGATGTCGACGGGTTCGGCGACGAATGAGGGGCCGCCACGCGGGCCGGGCTTCTTCTTCCGCTTGCGCTTGGGGTGGAAGCAGGAGACAGCTGGCACAATGCAATTGGGCAGAATGCATGAGGTTTGGGGTGGTGGGTCCGCTGGTAGTAATCTGAGGTGGCGGTGGTGTGGGGTTGGGTGGATGGGAGGATCTGGGCCGTTGATGTGGAGTTGGCGCATTTGAGGGAGAGATCGAAGTCCGTGAGCATGATGTGACCGTCGGATCGGACGAGGACGTTCTCGGGCTTGAGATCGCGGTACACGATGCCCATCATGTGGATGTACTCTAAAGCTACCACAACTCTGATGCGTAGAATCTGAGGAGATCAAATAATGGAGCATTAGAGAGTTAAGAGAGTTGAAAAGCAAGGAAATATATTTTTGGCCCACTTCATATCATTTGATTGACTGCATTATTATTTTCATGGACGTTACATAGATCAATGAAAGAACATTATTTAAAGGTGCAACAACAACATTCAGACATAATGGGCTGCAACATATCAATAACAAAAAGATAAAAAGAAGATGTCATAGATCATACGTTCTATTTGTGCATATTTACCCTACAAGATCACAATGCAAAAAGTGAAGACATTTGCAATTCACAAACACAAGTATTATTTTCAATTTTTTGAGTTCCGTGACATTCCAAGATTATTATCTGCGTATTAAATTGAACAAAGTGGATATATATATAACCAAGTAGAGATGCATTTGCCTTTGAAAAAATAAAAAATTCAATCACGTGACCTTTCAGGGATAAAACTAGCGAATAAATGATAAATATGAAACAACAAGACAATATTTGGTTTTATATTTAATATATCAATTAATCTACTTGAACTCATGAGTCCGGACTCATATTAGTGTTTTTAAAATTTTCAAAAATATTTAAAGGTATCAAAGAAATTTTACTAATGATTGTGTTTGCTTCATTAATTACTCGAAGATGACTTTGAAATTAAAAAAAAACTTTTGAGTATTAGCTCATGAGTCCAAATATTACTATCCTTAATATATATTATCATTTTGATATATCAATAAATTACACGTTTGATAAATGATTAAAGAAGATAGGCAAAGCTTATCATTTGTTAATATGATTAAACTATGCTTAATGTTGAAGTTTACAATAAAAACAACAATAATGACAACACTAATAACGATAACATGACTTCTCAAACTATAATCCAACGCATGCATGTGTTAAGCGCACGTGCCTCGCACGTGTAGGTAACTTAAATAACAAACAAGAAAGCCACGACAAATGACCAGAATTATGAAGCTTGTAAGAAATTGATCGAAGAGGAGATGATACAGTGTACGAGGGGGCCACCAAGCAATCGTGCCCCGAACTCCATCACAGTTCAATGGGTCGCGACGTGTCATCAAACAAGGAGACAAGTTCACAACATCCCTCCCTTACAATACTGCTGACAAATGCCTCAAAACAGGGCTTAGTGCGCACAGTAATTGTGTGCACAAGCACGAGATAATCACTTTAATTTAGTTCTAAATTAATTAAAATCCGTTCTACGGATCAAACTCTTTTTTTTCCACTCGATTTAATGCAATTGATGATGTTCTTTCAAGTTCTTTTAATCATACCTAATCAATAAATTTCAATTTTTAATAATGTTATATCGAGTTTTCTTACTTTAAAAAAAAAACTACTCAGTATCCATACTATCTAACAACTCCAAATTTGCATCAAGTTGCACACAACTAAGTTGGGGAGAGTTCTCGATGTTGATGTTTACATTCTTAAGACTCAAACTTGAGTCATTAATTAAAGAACAACAACCGCTTCTAGTTGTGCCAACTAGCAGTTGATAGAGTTTTCTTACTTTATTGACAAAACTTAATCCCGAGTTTTTTTTATAATTGAGAAAAAAACACCTTACCTTTATTGGAGTTCGAACTCATAATCTCTTACTTTCAACTCTTAGAGCAAACCATTGTATCATCTAATTGATTGGTTTATCTCGAATTAATTAAGGTTGCTATATGAATCAAACCCTTCCCTTTCACTTGATTTAATACATTAGATGACATACTTTCAAAATCTAACTTTTCAATCGACGCATTTCAAATAATTTTAGACCGTCAAATTTATTCAAATTCTATTCCATCGAGTTTTATAACTAGAGTCTAGATCACTCTTTAGGTGTCCAAATTGTTATAACCTTCATTTATTTATTTTTTAATTTTTGTGTCACTTGGTACTACTTCCACTTTACTTTCGAGGTTCATAACCTAAAACAAGGAGCTAATTTAGTTAAATACTTATTAGTTAAAACACTGATATCGATGGAATGGACTCTTCCATTCTACAAGTACCAGTAATATGCAACTAATCTCGAAAAGACCAAAATGCCCTGAATTTGGCATTACACTAGTTTTCATAAAAAACGAGGTGATGAAAATGAACAGCTTGTCGCTTATATTATTTTTGAATCGAATGACCCAACTGTTCCAAACAAGCGCCAAACCATGTGTTGTCGGACAACCCCCCACACCGACCGACCGCACGCACATGACCGACACGTCGCTCACGGTGCAGTGGGCCCACATCTCTCCGACGGTGACCGCACATCATCAAACGCACGCGACCCCCACCATATCTACTCCCACAGACTCCAGCATCGAGATGCGTGTCACAACAATCTCTAAAACAAAGGCAAAAAAATAACTAAGTTGGTCCGAGTGATTGAGCACTCTAAGGTTGCTTAAGTAGTGGTTTTGAATGAATTCAAAGCACTGCACCACTTGACCCTTAAATAGTACTTTCGAAAAGTAATGGTTTCAAGTTCGAGCCTTAGTCCAAATCAAGATACTAAAATAGTAGTTTAAAGTTTAAGCTCAATTATTAAATAGTAGTTTTAAATTCAAATTGTATGAATAAAGTATGTGAAGTTTTTTTTTTTTTACAAGCAGAATACAACTCGAGCCTAACCAACCTTTTAAGTGTGATTTTGAGTTCGAGTCCTAGTAACATTTATATATATGTATATATATATTTAAAAAGTGTTTGAATTCTACTAATAAAGTATCTAAAGCATCTTATGAACCAACCACAACACACACACGGGTATAAAATAGTCAAACAATTAAATTTTGAGACCTAATTATTATTATTTTTTAGTTTAACGGGAGTCAATACCTCCATCTCATCATGCATGTTTTGACAATTTTGGGACCTATTTTATAGTCTAAACCACTCAATGTTTAAGCTATTCAACTCCTCCGAATTTACCTCTAATCATGCACCGCTTAGATAGAAGAGCTTCCAACTTGGTAATTCCATTCTCAAGAACTCGCATTCAAATCACTAACTTATGAGACAACAACTACTTTCTTTTTTTTTCTTTCTTTTTTCTTTTGATTTTCTACATGATGTCCGGCGCCAATCGCACTGACTCACGTATAGAGGCAACCCTCCCAAGACCATGTTCAAGATGATCAACTCCCTTACCATTTGAGTCAATTAGTTGTTAACAACTCATTTTTAAGGGAAATGTTATTTGGACTCGTGAGTCGGACTCAAATCATTTTTTAATTTCAAATACATCCTCGAGCAATTAATGAAATAACCATAATCATTTGTAAAATTCTATTATACCCCTTAAATATTTACAAAAAATTTAAAAACATCTCTATGAGTCCGAACTTATGAGTTCAAATAGACTTATTGCATTTCTAATTGTGTCAACCACGCGTTGGTTTTTGGAGACCTAATTATTAAAGTCTTTTAAATGCACTTGGAAATATTTACGAGCATGCGCGTATCTCGATGCAAAATTGAAAAAAAGAAAGAAAGAAAGAAAGAAAGAGAAGGACCTGACGGCGGACTCGTGGAATCGCTTCCCGGGCTGGCGCTGGCGGAGGACGTGGAGGTCGCCGCCGGGGCAGAAGTCGGTGAGAAGGCAGAACCAGCGAGTGGACTCCAAGCAAGCGTAAAGAGTGGGCAAAAAAGGGTGGTCCAACAATTGGAGTATTTCCCTCTCAGTCCTGGCCCGGCCCTCCTTGTTGCGGCTCTCGAGCTCCTTCTTGTCCATGATCTTGGCGGCGAAGAAGGCGCAGTCGGGGGAGTTGCGGAGCTCCGCGAGGTACACGCTGCCGATGTCGCCCGAGCCGAGGCGGTGGAGGAACTGGAGATCGGAGAAGGAGAGGGGGGCGGAGCCGCCATTGGAGGGGGAGGAGCGGAGGCGCCGGAGAGAGTCCCAGCAGGGGTCGGAGGACGCGGTGGAGTACTGGGGCTTGGACGAGGAGGTCCACGTGGTCGTGGTGGAGGAGGAGCCGGAGCTGGTGCTGCGGTGGATGTCGGTGGGGGTGGTGGTGTTGGTGGTGGTGGAGGTCGTGGCGGAGGTGAAGCTCAGGCGGTGGAGCTCATCGGAGAGGAGGTCTTCCGGTGTTGGGGGGGCCTCTTCTGAAGAGGAGGCCATTGCGGAGATGGGAAGTGAAAGAGAGAGAGAGAGAGAGAGAGGCTTTTTAAGACCCTTTTTTTTTTTTTTAAGCGTGTGGATTTGTGTTGGGCCGGAGTGATGGGCTCCAATTATCAAGCTCGAATATTTTCTAGATTTTCTTTCCTTTCCGGATTCCCCCTCGAGTTCCCTCTTGAGTTGGGGGGCCTCTTTTAATCACTAATTAGGGGGCCTCTTTTAATCACTAATTAAGAGACAACAACTCACTTTCAGACTTAATCACTAGTTAAAAGACAACAACTCACTTTCAGACTTTCAGACGTGTTAGCCAAACTGTTGCTAAATATTTTGTAGATTTCTGTCATACGATACTAGACTAGATATCAAAGAAAAATGATAAGTGTCACATTTATGACACCCCCACTTGTTAGGATCCGTGAATTTTTGCATCGGCGTTTGTGAACACACAAATCAATATGTATTTAACGAATAACACACAAATCAATATGTATTTAACGAATAACAACTGAGTGTCCATTTCAAGTGTTTAAAATGTAAACATGACACAAGACACTTCTTTTAGCTAAGAGTTTTTTTTTTTTTTTTTTTTTTTTTTTTTTTTTATGGAATGCCAAGAGTTTTAAAAGTACGGTCTTTGTTATTGGAACTTGAAATTGAGACCTCTAAATAAAGAAGATGGATCTAAGATATTTTTATGTCTTTTTTTAACTCAGGACATAATGATGTTTTTAAAATTTTTGTAAATATTTAAGGGGTATAATAAGAATTTTACAAGTGATTATGATTGTTTCATTAATTGCTCGAGGATGTATTTGAAATAAAAAAAAGTTTTGAGTTTGGACTCACGAGTCCAAATAGCATTACCCAATATTTAAATATTGTGATGTTCATAATTACCCTTACTTATTACACATGAGAGACACTTCATCCTACAAGAGATATGTCTCGAAAAATAAAGAAAATTCAAACAAAAGACTCCATAGAAACTCAAGTGAATAATTAATAAATTTCAACCACTACATCAACACAATGGTTAGTTCCACGGATTACTATTGTTTAGAAGTTTGAATCTTTAAAGTGAAATAATACCAAGCAAGATTTTAGATTTTGGATTTTGGTATTTGTTTAATTAACATTTTAAAAATTGAAAAATCATTACAGATCTTCAATTGATGCTTCTAGCAAGATTTTTGTAAGATTGTTATTGTTATTTTGTAGTCTGGTTTTTAAGAGATGGCAAAGCGTGTGGGACATAGCGGATTTTCTTTAATTTATGACTTAAATCAAGGATGAAATAACGATCTTTCGCCTATCCATGGGTCTATTTCAAGCAATGCTAGAAAATTGTAATGGATAGCTAAAATAATAAATCTACTTGTACTCATGTGTCCGGAACTCATAGGAGGTTTTTAAAATTTTTGTAAATATTTAAAAATATAATAAAAATTTTACAAATAATTATGATTGTTTCATTAATTGCTCGAAGATGTATTTGAAATTAAAAAAAAGTTTCGAATCTGAACTCACGAGTCCAAATACCACTACCCTAGCTAAAAATTATGTGATCTACATAAAAATGTGCTACGCGTCGCAAGGTACCCAGGAAGATATAAATCCTCTAGCTCATGAAGAGTGACTAATGAAAGCAACTCTAATGGCTTGAACAATAATCGAAGTTGAGACCAAGCGCTTAACTCACGCAATAATAAACTTACCCTTCCCGTTGGACCAACGCATCAGGTTCCACTCTGGCGATTTTCAATTTCATTTGTGCCAACATTTTATTTTTCGTTTCAAACATGTAGCATTTAATTTTGCCGTACTTCAAAGATTTTTGAAAGTATCAGTTTCTGTTGGATCATCATAAGTACATCAATGCAAAAAGTGTGATCATGCATTCAATGTTGTGCGACAGTGTCGATGCGTCAATTCCTACTAAACATAGCCAAAGAGCCCACGACTCAATGGCATTGGGAGCCTACACATTAAGGTTTCATTGTCGCTAGTTCAAAGTGATTTTCAAACTATCTAATTCTTATCATGTATTGTTGACTTTATTTTGTAGATAATCCGTCTAGATTTTTCTTTTTCTTTTTTTGTCAAAGTGATTTTATATTGAGGTATTTTTAATCCAATCGGACAAGCATTCATTACAAATAGATCTTACAATAATAAAGCATGAAACAAATTCCAAAAACGGACACATTATCGTGTTACCCCAACCTCAACTCTAAGGAATGGACAATCACCCCAGCAACGAAGACAAAAACCACACAACGGCGAAATTAAACTCTAACAAACTCCTAAACCCTCACAAATTGCTTACAAAATGAGATTAAATCAAAAAAAAAAAGAAACCCAAAAAAAAAACCTCTTCTACAACGAACCCTTCGAATCCAATCAAAAAAGGAAAAGAAGGCGGTATAGAGCCAAGAGGAACGTAAACAAAGCCAAATATGACCTCATTGTGATGAACGACAGCCTGTGCATCGCCTCCAACAGTGTTGGTATCGTCATTAATGCATGATCCCTTGTTGGATCATCAACATGGCAAACGGCATCGCTAACTAGACCACTCTTCTCCCAAAAATCTATCTTCCTCGTGTTGTGCGAATGGGCTTCTTCCACTCAAGACCTTCTACTTGCGAGCCGAAAAGAGAGAACAGAGAGATGAGAAGAAGGGAATAGGAGGAAAGAAAAAAAAAAAGGGAAAGAACATGGGGGGTTACCGACTAGCCCGAGACCGCTGAATGTTCCGGCATGGCCAAGAACCCCCCAAGGCAAACCATAGATTAGAGCTGACAATTCGTTTCAATGAATCATAAACATATAGTGGTGTAAAGTGTAAACAGATCTTGACCCATATAATGTAAACCTATTACATGACATATTTATTAATCGTGTTAATCATTTTCGTATCTAAGTGGGTTGTGTTAAACATGTCGTATATTCGTGTAACTCATTTATTAAATATTTAATTTAAACTTTTTAATTTGTTTACTATTTTTTAAAATATAATCTACATGAATAAATTCAAACAAACATGATTAAATAGCCAATAAAATATAATGTGATTGTATATAGTCTTAAATTTTACTTTACTTTTTTATTTAAGTCTTTATTACTCTTAATAATAGAGGGAAAATAACTTGCAATAATAAAATACACAAAATTATAAGAATCGTCTAAAAAATATTCAAATTTACTTTAGTAAAAAGTTTATTTTTTTCTTAATAAATAGTTATTATAAAAGCTAAAACATGAATAATATATTAAAAATAAAATAAATATTTCCTTTAAAAAATAAGATAAAAGATGATAAAAGATGTCTACAAATTTAAAAAAAGTAAATCATGTTATTAACATGTATTCAAATGGGTGAATTTTGTATCAATCTATTTATTATACTATATTTATTATTTATACATTATTCTTTAATCGTGTTAAGCGAATCATAAATGAGTTATAAACGAGTTAAGCAGGTTAACGTTTTAATGACTCATTTATTAACAGTGTATAAACATATTAACGTGTTTATGATCCAAATTCACTTATGTCAAACCCACGACGCGTTTATTACGTGTCGTATCATATTACTCATTTCAAGACCCAAATTGCCACCTCTTCCCTAAATGTAGGTTTATGTTGAAGAAGGGTGAGAGGCAGAGTGTTAAGTCGTTAATTATGTAATATTATATATATATTATCTATATATTTTTATTGTCAAGTCTCCAAAATACTAGCCTAATTGCGCTTATTTATTATTTTCAAGGTTATTGAAGGGCATGGTTGAATCTAAGGTAAAAAAACTACGCAAAATCAAATATTCATATGCTCGGATCTATTCGACATCGAAAATTGTACTAACACGTATCTCGAGGCAAATTTGGTTGGCCCACTTGTGAAGCGTGTCATGGTGATTGATGAAGATCAAGTGGCGCATGATGCATTGCAAACTTTAAGGAAAAGAAAGTTGAAGGGTTGTTTCTTGATTTTATGATTTTATATTATTTTATTAGTAACTTATATAGATATAGATATATAGAAAGTGAGGAGAGATATGCATGGAAGAAAGGAAACATAGGGAGGGATAGAAACGGTCAGAGAAACAAAAAAAAGGCAAGAAAATGGACCGGAATTGAGATTGATATACTCTACCTTTAGGCTATTCAGCTGGAGGGGCGCTCGCTCCTGAACTCTTATTTTTTCTTATTTTTTATGTTCTTCAATTATGCGATGCTAAAACCTCTAATCTAAATAAAACTGCGAAGGAAGATTTGATTGCGCATATCAATGGATTTGTGAGATTTATATATTTTAATTTCAGTGTTTTCATTATATCTTATTATCTTTGGTATTGTTTGAACAATTAGAGTTAAATTCATATTTAATCTCTGATTTACTCGTCAGTGTGTCGTAAGCATCCGTACTTATGCAATAAAACTACACTAGTGGCAATTGATCTTATCAATTGATTAGTCTCTTTTGGGATCGGTTGAATACTTTAAAAATCTATGTTAAATCGAACACACGAGTGATTTGATTGTCTAGGTGTAGTGACTCCGTGAAATTTATTGCGGTCATCGTGTTAAACCCAATACGCTTGAGTATAGGGTTATACGTTTGATTAGAAAAATAGTCACCGTCGTACCTTGGCTATCGAGATTAGAAAGTGCGAGGAACCGCGTACGTTACCGATTCTATAACTACACTAAGATATTTTGATTTGCATATTTTACATAAATCGAAAACCAAATCCAATCTTTATCGAACTAACTTGTATGTCTTGACCTAAGTATTTTTATTGATTGTTTTCAAATTATTTTCATTGTTTTGTTTATTTATTTTAAACATTTGTTAATTTATTCATTCTCTAAAACCCTCGATTTCCTTTTCATTATTTTTGACCTTAAAAAAAATATCAATCCCCTGTTGAATCGACTCTTTACCACTATTATACAAAATAATTGGTTTACGTATTTTTAATTTTATTCACGCGTAATTTACCACTATCCTACAAAATAGTTGATTTACATATTTTTAATTTTATTAAACGCGTTCGGCGCGCGTCACGGAGCTTTTTCCAATTCATCAAGACTTAATATAATCAGTAACACATTCGCAATCATTTAAATCCTCCACGTGTCACGAGTTAGTATCTTAAGTCTAACTTAGTTTGTTTCTCTTATTTTTTAAGGCTTAATTGATTAAAATATTTTAACCTTTCACAACATTTGTTAATATATCATGACCTTTCTAAATTGTTTAACTTAAAATTTGATAAGATGACATCATAATATAAATTTAAAAAGTCACATAATCACTCGTAAATATCAAAATGATTATTAATTTTGTAATTTAAACTGATTCATTACGTCATCAAATTTAGAGTTCAAATGTGGTTTAAGATACAAATCTAACAATGTAGAAATGTTAAGATATAATAACAAATCTCAAAAGATTAGATTACAATAACAAAAGTTGTGAAAAGTCAAGATATTTTGACCATTTTGACCTCTTTTTTTTCAAAAGTACAACTCTACCTATCAAATTTTTTCAGTTTTACTACTTTATAATGTTCTTTAACAATATAATTTTTTTTGTAGCATGTCACCAGAAATATCCAATTCATCGTAATCCACCATTTCCTAATTTTTGCATATCATTAGAATGAAAGTTCAATAAACATTAAAATGGCAATTGTTTTTTGTCAATGAACACAAAATCTCAAAAAAAAATTCTGAGACTAAAATCCAATTCATCTTTACGAGAACGGGTAGGAAAATTTAAAAATCTATTGAGATTGAAT
The DNA here is from genome assembly GCA_039657365.1 of Stephania yunnanensis. Lineage (NCBI taxonomy): Eukaryota > Viridiplantae > Streptophyta > Magnoliopsida > Ranunculales > Menispermaceae > Stephania > Stephania yunnanensis. Next base: position 72,706,189 of record CM077580.1, read on the forward strand.
ATGATAAAAAAAAAGGTCATGAATCAATAGAAGCAATATGATTGACACCTCAAATAGATATTACATGGGCTATAATATCAACAAAAGCTACTTTTAACCATATAGGTCATTGAGTTCACAAAAGTTTATGATGGTCTATCTCGACTTTATTAAATAGTTTTCCACTTTAAAGAATCTAAAAACCAACAACCCAATTTAATGAACTTGAAAGCCACACAAAATACTTAGAATCTCTATTTCTTTAAAAATATTTGTATAGACATATCTCCCTCTTTAACCAGTAGTTACAAATGTGGGGTCACTAAAGCAGCTTGAAAGCATTGTCCTTTGGAGGGTTGTAGACCAGTACCGCAAATACTGGTCCAAGTGAACATCAAAGATAAGGGAAAAAAGATAGGAACATTATTTATTGGATTACCACTTCAAAATTGCAATAATATGATAATTAAGTACTCCCAACTTCCCAAATGTCTCCATTTGTACTATTATTAGGGAGATTTAGCTTCTTTGTCTCTTAGCTTTTGGCACAGGCCTCAATAAAGAAACAAAGAAGCTAGACAACTAATTGTGTCACCTTCTTATCTCTTCAACCCTACCCACCAACCCTAATTATACCTTCAAACAACAACAATACATTAATGTGAAATTCTGTTGTTAGTGTATTGTGCATGCCACATGAGCACAAACCCTTCAATTTAAAGAGCTTAATTATGCAAAATGGGTGGTTTTGGGGGACATTCTTCTAAGCTGCCACATGGAGAAGGATATGTAACTTTGAACTTGGCTTATTTATGCAAAACTCAGTCCCAGCTGTTTCAAGTTTCTTAACTAAAGTTAATGCTGTGTTTGGCAAGCAACAACTAAAGAGTATTAGTTTTTTTTTTTTTTTTTTTTTTTGAAGTAAAGAGCATTAATTATTTTCTTAATTATAAAGCGTTTGGTTACCTGAACTTTATTTTATTTTATTTTTGGTGGAGACCAAAACTATATTTAGAATAATCTTAATTCATCCTTAAAATTTTTGGTATCGTTCAACTTCTAAGCTTTTCAGCTTTCAGTCAATTTTGTCAAACCAAGTCTAATGCCTCGTTTGGTTCGTTTTTGTCAACTTACAGTGCAAGCAAAGTTAACTCTTTAAAGTTAACTTGCAGTGAAAGATCATATTTTCACGTTTGGTTCAACTTTAAACAAGCAGAAAAGTAGCAAATTTTTAAACAATAAAATATATGAATTGATATAAATACATATCGAACAAAAGAGACAAATGTGAGTAATAAAGGTACTTAATGAGAGATAATTGTATCTACAAACTCCTGAGAGATAACTCCCCTAGTGTGGGGGGGGGGGGATGATATCTCATCCTTAGGTGTAAGTTAGGAGATAATTTGCAAGGAAATTGAGCAACCAAACAAGATTAATTTCAACTCTCTTCCAAGTTATATCTCTCCAAGTTATATTTCGAGAGTTAACTCCACCCCTAACCAAATAGATTCTAACTATTTAAATCGAAAGATGCCATGTATGAAGCAAATTAATAAAATTTTGGGTTCACAATCAAAAGATTTACGTTGTGTTCAATAAAAGCTAAAATAATTGGAGAATATCACGGCGATATGATTAGATATGCAAAAAATCAGTTTGGACTCTTTTGGCCTGTTTGGTTCACATTTTAGTGAATCCTAACATATGAGATTAATTAGTGATGGGACTAACACATGAGTTTAGATAGTTTAGTCCTATTTGTGTATCTTGTTTGGTTGGGAGTTTTAAGGTTGTGATTAAATGAGGTTGTACATGTACATTTACCAAAGTACCCTTTAGATAAATAACACCAAAATCCCCCATTTCACACATTTCTCATTTTTGGTTTAGATGATCGTTAGTTGAATTCCTTAATGCAAACAAAAAAAAAAAAAAAACCTCACGCGAACAAGGCATGCGAAGGTTGGGTGAGCAAATTCGTGCCTTTTAAGTAATTGAATTGTTAAAGAACAAAGTGTATTTTTTACATGTGCCTAACATAGTAACATGCGTATGATCTTATCAATTATCTTAAATATATTTTAGAAGATGCATTCATGACTTAGAAGGCATTACTGCAACAAAGCGAAGGGGCCATGTACCTCTTCCCTCGTATTCATCGAAAAGCATTGCCACTGATGCACTCTATGCCTCGCGGTGGTCTCAGTATGAGCGAGCGAAGAAGAATAGCAAAACAGGGAAATTAAGTTGAAAAGGGTTCGGGTCTCGAGATTGGTTGTTTGTGATTTGGTTAATGTGAGGGGTAAAGTGGTAATCTCCTCTTTCACTTACAATGGATTAGCTAATCAAAAAAAGTATTATTTAATCCACTCCCGTTGCCTGTTAATCCTTCGAACCAAAAGGCCATTTGAAAGACTCAAAGAATTTTTATTAATAATCTAATATATTAAGTAAAAGACCTAATTACCCTCTACCCCAAACACCAATAATGAATTTGAATTAAGGGTGTTTATGTCGGACTTTTTGATATGATTAGATATAATACCTATTAAGACTAGTCTTTCCTTCAAACTAAATGACAGAGAATCCAATTAAAGTTGGCAAGCATCCCAAAACTTATTCTAAAAACGTATATTTGTGCTAATCAAATTCAAGACAATCTTGATTAGTTGACTCCAAGGTTCAATGATTTTGTGTGCCATTTTTTTTTTTTTTCTGAACTCTGATTAGGTGACATGTTGACATATCCATTTGCAACAGATTTGCTAAACTATTGTTGAAGTCCTTTAAACATTCATCCAGATGTGCGCACTCGAATCACGATGCGTAAAGCAAAGAGCTCCAACAACCGTGTAACAAAAGTATGTCACCTAATCGTTTTCCCTTCTTTTTCCTATGAAAATTGCTAGGATCCCATACTATTGCACATACGTTTCCAACGCAGTTCTGGGGTCCTTTAGACACTTAGAAATAAGCACACACACGTCTCGATGCATGATTCAACGGATCACAACAACTGAGCAGTAAATGCATATAGAGAAGTATGTCATCCAATCATTTTCCCTCTATTCAACTACAATATGAAGATTCACAAACATTGAGCAGGTCATTCATCCTCCAACAGTTCGACAAATCAACTTTTCTAAGAAAAATAATAACAGTGTCGGAACATCTCATGCGAAGACTGCTAAAATAAGTTATATCATCCACAATTATTTTATCTCATGACATTGAAATAGAGAAACATCATAAGAAATCAACGCATGCGCGCATCAGGACATCTGTGTTCTAAGAAAGCAATTCTTTTAACGAACAGTTAATCATCAGTCGAGCAAATCGTTACCACTCACCCACCACATAAAACTTAAATCAATGAGCCAAAGACCAATTAAGTGTAATGCATTATAGCACGATCAGTGTGAGAAAGCGTTAGGTGAAACAATAATTCTTTGTTCTAATTAAATGAATTCAGGGCATTGCGGTGTATCGAAGTGTTACACTAATATATAGAGAATTTAAGTCATCACGATATGATACTTCACTCTCTCTCAAAAGTTCAAACAATTAATTTCGTCTACAAAAGACAACACAAAGCAAACACCACAACAACCTAAATGCAGGCCCAAACAAGGTATTGTAATTGATGCATGTACAACCAGTGCAAAGAACCACAATTCCGTCGTACCAAGTTGTTTAGCAATAGATAATGCCATGATCACTGATGGTGTTTATGTTTGTTCTCAAAGTTGAAATAGAATTTCCGGGGTGTATATGCATGAAAAATAAAGCATATTTTATGTACAGCAAAATATTTAGACAGTAATATGGCCACCAAATCAAACTAAAACTTCAACATTAATTTTAAAATTTACCAGCATAAAGGTGCCGAAAGGACAATTTATGAATCTTCCATGTGGTGATCATTGTCATTGTCTCCATCATAATATTCATCTTCCCGTTGGATTTGCTTGTCTTGGGTGTGCTCTACAATTTATCAAGTCAACAAAGGTAATTAAGAGTAAATTTAGCCAGGCAAATGGATGCAGAATAATAGATGAAATGAATGGGGGGATGATATGTCGCTTACGATCGACCCGTTCATCAGGGTTCTGCTCATCCTCATCAAAATCAGGAATGTAGAAATCAGGAGGAACCTGCAAAAAAAATTTCATTTCCTTCATTGGATAACCATAAAAAACAAAATACCTTCACATAAATGGCGCCTCCGACTATTAATTGGCAGTCTCAAAGTTCACTAATATGAGGGTATCAAACTGCAACGTGGATCTAGATCAACAGATCTGCATGCAAATTCAGTTCTAAAATCCAGATGAATAGGATAGGGTTGTCAATTTAAATACGTTTACCACAAAATAGCAAGATAATTGATCCCCTCATATAGAAAGAATGAATTGTTGCAGGCTTCGAATTTATCAAAGGGTCTATCGCCATCCACACGTTATCCCAAAATGTCACTCTTCAGATTCATACCAACATGACTAACGACCCTTATTGATCTCAGCTCCAAGTTCTTTCCTGCCAACGCCTTTCCACCCCTCCAAAGATGTCAGCGACTCAACATCCAAAAGTAGCTCCAATTCCCACCAACCTAGACATGTCACTACTTTGGATGGCTGCTAACAATGCAATAAGAAAAACCCCACGGTAGGTATTAGGAAATAAATTCCTTCTTTTCTCCATTTTTACTCACTTATCACTGTAACTATAAATTCCAATAACGTTCTTTTGGTTCCTCAGATGAAATTCCAATATCATTCATGGAAGACCACTTAAAAGACTTCACCAAGCATATGACAAAAAGGAGCGAAATTATTACCCTTTTTAAATACAACACTAGAAAGTTAAAAGTGCTACTTGCCTCTTGCATTTGTACACCTGGTGCATGCTGTATGCAACGCAAGCTTTCAAACACTTGCATTTTTATAGAGCTCATATATGACTTGCTATTGTAATTTTCCTGTTCCAACAACAAAACAGAACCTAAGATCCAAGGCAGAACAAAAGCGAGCAAATAACGCTATCTTCAGTCAATTAAATCAGAGTCCTAGCGAACCAAAAAAAAAATGATTGACTGCATCAAAGATGATGTCACTTACCATGCTGCTGTTAGGAATCTTTAATGAATAATCAGGGGCAAAATAATGGATATAATCGTTTTCAGGGATTTCTGCAACAAAATAAAATACACTTTCATTCAGAAAAGTAAGACTTGGGCAGGAAACAAATTCTAATTCACAAGAAAGTAGTCAACATAGAAAGTAGCAAGTATGCAACTAGGATATTGGATAAAAAAACGTGTCAAAATTTCCAAATAGCCTGAATCCAGAATATATCACGCAGAGAGTGGAAAGAAGAAACTCAAGTCTAGATTCTTCAATATTATTATTTACTGAAGTCATTCCATAGCAAAGCCATAGATTGTGGAGAATAGAAAATTCGAAAGCATGTCCCTGTTTAAAAAGGATAAATTTCCACCATCTTTATTGGTCTGGTATGTAAACACTTTACTTTTAATCCTCAAAAGAAAATTAAAAAGACAAATCTCAAGAACAGACAAATAAAATGTTGGATTCTAAATCTTACCGTTAGGAGATCTGTATCCAACAAAACCCCAGTTTCAACAGTCCAACAGCGAGCCACATTCTCTTTAGTATATCCTCCGCCTCCAGTAACCTGAAACCAGATCTGACGAAGTTTGTGGGACAAACAGACGACAAACGGAACAAGAAATTTATATGAAGTACTAATTTACCAATAACGGTATATTAAGTTTCTTCACAAATCTCACACATTCAGCATGCCCTGTCAGAAACAAACAATATCATTTTTTACTTCAGCAGGTTAAAGACTATGACACTTAATGGAGCAAGGCAGTAATAATAATGAAGGGTTTAAATTACAAGGAGACTAGCACCATCAATGGAAAGATTGAAGCAACCCAAGCGGTCCCCAGCTAGTGAGTCAGCCCCACACTGGAGAACTATGGCACCTGGTTGGTAAGTTTCAACAACCTTGGCGATGATCTACATAATTGAAAACTGTTAGAAGAAATGTAACTGCAACCCATTACACCAGAAAGAATGAAGGTAAATATATAGAATACAATAATCAAAATGTCTTAGCTTGACTCACAGTTTTGAAAAGTCGAGTAAAACTTGAGTCGTCTATTCCATCCTTGAGTGGAACATTTATAGCATAAAACTTCCCTTCCCTTTCACCTATTTCCTACATAAGACAAGAATTTTCAAAGAACTACACATTCTTTAAGTAGAAAAAAGAAAAACTTTTTGAGCCATCAATTTTTCACCCACTGATGTTCAATATTAAACTTTTTTTTTCAGATTTTTCATATTGTTTCAGAACAAAGAAATCATTGAGAACTATCCAAGCCAAGAAATCAACTTCAAAAAAATCAGTGAATCGCATAAACCCCATAGCAAACACCAGAGGTGAAACTAAGAAGCCAAGCCGTTCTTTTATCTATCCAGTTAAGAAGCCAACCATCTAGAAGTTTCACCTCTTTCCTTTATTTATTTATTAGGTGATTCCAAACAAAAATTACAGGTCATTAAAAAAATCAAACGAAAAAAAAATAATAATAATGTAAATAGTGGCTTCAACCAATTGGACTAATGAAATAAGAACATTGACATCAAAATAATAAACGTATTAAATGTCAGTGTTGAGAGAAAACTGGAAATAGTAAGAAACTACCATGCAATTGCATATAATTCAAATAATGCAACTACTAAATTTAAATAAATCCAAACACATTTAAATGAGAACACACCTTAACATCACCTGTTCCTGGAAAGAATGAGTCACCGTATTTGTGAAAGCTAACAGTCATCACCCTGTCATATAAAATTGTGCCAACTTAACATTAGTTAGGATTTAGGAAGCATAAGGGAGGAACAAAAGTTAGTTAAAAAGCTCACTTGAGATTTAGAGAATCCAACACCAGAAGTTCAGTTTTGCTATTACTTAAATAAAATGCTAAGAAAAAATGTAAAAATGTTAGATTATGACTTATGAGTAACCCTAAAGCTATAGCTGATAAGATCATATGACTCCCACAACAACAACATTCAATCCTCAGTCCCAAATTAGTAGGGGATCTATATGCCTCCCACGACGAATAATTATTAGGTGGGACTCCGATGATGAATGTCTACCTATGTCAATAATCAGATTGAAATGGTTACTGTAGGCATTGAGTCACTGACCATTAATCTTTTCCTCATTGGAAAAAAGTGTAGACATATGGATAAACCTCCCACAGCTTGCTGTGTCGTATCCATAAATCCCTAATTATTCAATGTATTCATAACCAAAGACCACCATTGGCATATAAAGCTGTGTTAGAAATGAGGCTGATTTTATATTTAAGATTTTTGAACTGCAACCCTTTTTGTGGCACCATAATCATAAACATAACCAGAAAATGATAAGCTATTTTGCAACTCTGGCTCATGAGCTCTTGCACTTGGATTTCTTTTACAACTAGAAGCTATCTTGCACTTGCAAATGATAATTTACGATACCTGTCGGTGAAATAAAAAGCCTCCTCAACTCCATCTCCATGGTGCACATCAATATCAATGTATAGAACTCGAGCATGGTATTTAAGCAGTTCGAGGATCCCTAAGACTAAGTCATTAATGTAACAAAATCCGGATGCCGCACACTTCTTCGCATGGTGCAAACCACCAGCCCAATTTATAGCAATGTCACAAAGCTGATTGTTCAATCTGCGTGCAGCATCTGCAGCCAACAAAAGATCGTCAACATAGCAACTCCACAACACTGTAAGTTCACCAGAGTAGAGAAGCTCACTTCACCTATTGTTCCACCAGCATAAATTTGACAAAATTCAAACAAGTCGTGAAACACAGGGCAATCTTCCCCAAGACTATCTGTGGATAATAGAGATGCTAAAGATTGTCAACAAAATAATTATAGTAATGCAAACAAGCATCACTTCAATCCAATTAAACTGAAAGGCGAGAGTGTGTTTCCGTTAAAGAAGAGCAAAAAAACGACCAGAAATCAGTAAAGAAAGTGGAGAGAAATCTTTTCATGAGCTATATCTACAACCTCAGAATTTAATCATCTACTTCAAAAGTTCTTTTAACAAACATACACCAATATTTCATATTTTGTAATTGTACAGAGAACTGAGAAATTCCGTTTACATGATTATACGAAACTAGCTCTGAGCAAGATTTCTAGACAAACTATGGACAAACATACATAAAAATAAGTATGGAAGAAGAATAATATACTAGCACTAATAGATAGCATACATGGCCGGTCCTAAGTTCGGATAAAGGAGGAGGACTCTGACGCCCGTTTTCATACCATAAAATGGGTAATGGAGGTCTCAAACCCATTTTTCATGCCCGAAAAATAGAGGAGGGATGCCTCAAGCCCATTTTCCATTCTTGGAATATGGAGGAGGGTTACGATAGGTTGACAGCCAGCATAAAACTTTCGCCACTCTTCATGAAATGGATCAAATTGTTGTTGTTAATAGATAGCACCCTAAGTTGTAGGCAAGGTCGAGGCCAAGGGTTACGCACACGTGAAAATCTCTTATTGCTCGACTGGAGTTGAATTTTTAGTCTCCAAAACTATGACACTAATCGTCTTCTTTTCCAGTATGTTATGTTGTATACAGTAAAAAAAAACTAAGTCGAACAAAAGTAAATGACGGTAACTAAACCATACATTTCTTCAATTCCTGCGGATACAAATACTGAGTGTCCGGCGTAATCCTGTGCAAGAACTCAACATAATCCGGGGAATGGAACTGCGCAAGCTCCACCGGATACGCCTTGTGAGGCCGCTGCATTCACAACGACAAAACCAAAATCAGTCCAAACTAACCGCCACGATAACACGATGATTCGCAATCAAAACCCAAATTGCGTCACATATATACTAACGTAAACTTCCATTTTCTTATGCAGCTCGTAAGAGAGCACAAGATGATGAGTCATGCAAAGCCGGTGCGGCTTCATCGGATGATTCGGCCCGAAATAAACGCTCCCCACGTCTCCTGCAACAAATCCTTCATCAATACTTCAAACGCCCAATGTAATCGATTGAATTTGAACAAGTTTTGACCTAATTGTGAAGAATTGATCAATTTGAGATGTGAAGATGGAGAGATTACCGTCGTAGAAGTAAGCGATTCTGTCTTTGGAGCGCATTTTGGGGTCGAGCGACGAACGGAGCTCTTACGATTTGTTCATCTCCCAAAACCCTAATTTTTTACAGTTTTGCTGCGTTGAGAATAGGGCGCGTAAACAAATACTTATTGGCCAAATTTGGAATCAAAAGGGATTGGGAAGAAACTCCTTTTGATGGTTTAAATATAGTCTCTAGTTTATGAGTGTGCTTTTGGGGGCAATAAATTTTTTTATTATTATTTTGAGTAGTCGATGAGCACGTGCGTTGCACGTGAGGGAGATATTAGAAAGAGAAGGAAAGAGATAACTTAGTGAGGAGAGAAGGAAAAGATAGCGAAGTGAGAGAGAGAATGTGTAATGAGTGGAAGAGAGAAACGTGGAGGAGAGAGAGGAAAAATCCTCTAAATCTCACTTTATTAGGAAACCGCATATTAATTTGGACTTATCAATTAAATTACCAATTTATCCTTAATTTTAAATATTTAATCAATTCACACAGGGTCAATGTTGGGACTTTTAGCCAAAAAGGCTTCACGGTTAACCGTTTTAGGATTGCTATTATAATAGTATAGATTATTGTCGGGACATCGTATAGCCCCAACTAATTTCAGATTCGATGAACATAAGACTACAAAGACGGCGCCTTTACTCGAAAGTTTTAAAGTTTTTTCATTCCCAATAACAAAACTTGAGACATGAGAAATTTGGTTAAGGGAGGATGACATATGCGATCCCACCACAACTATCTTCGTTTATCTTAATTTTGGATCAAATAAACAATTATTTTTCATTGTCTTAATATTTTTTTCTAAATTTTGTCATTTTTAATCAATTGATATTATTTTTTTTTCACTCACTATTTTTAATACTCATTTTTTTGTAATGTTTGATGTCGGATTATGTATATTATTGTATAGCACGAAAATTCAAGATGACCATGTTGTTATGGTGAGGGCCAACGACAACAAAAAAAGTTGAGACAAAATTGAACACGATGGTATTAATTTTTTCAATACACGTGTTTTATGACACAACTTGATTTTAATCTTATACGTATCTTGCTTATATATCCTCTTTAATTAAAAGTTCAATTGTCTAATTATATGAGTTTCATAATAACTTTAATATTTGAACAATTCATCTAACGACCCATTTGTCAAATGGACCGTCACGGAGGTTAATAATTACTTTTCTTTTTGTCACATAATATATGATATTTGCTTTGGGTTTTAAATGATTAAGTGAAGTTAATAATTACAATATTAAAATGTTTCAAGAACTAAATTAAATTAAATTCTACATATTAATTAACTACAATATGCTATATATTTTCTCTAAAAAAAATGCATTGTGTGGACGTATTTTTTTTTAATTGTATCGTATTGTTTTTGACAAATAACTAGTCCATAAGTAAATGAATTATTAATCAATCATATTACTTCTAAAATCTTATTAAAATTAGAAAAAATACGTACTTAAATTTCATTATCAAATTATAAAAGCTTGGCACAAAATTATAAATTTAGTTTGATTTTTATTAAAGTCTTGACTTTTAATTATTAAAAAATAAATGTCCTTTTTAGTAGAAAAACACTCTCTAAACAATAAAATTAAAAAAAAATCATATAACACATGGCAAGCATGTGGCCTAATTAGTAAATAAATAAGTATAATTATGTATATTTACTATGTATCGACTACCTAATATAAGTACCAATATGAAATTTTGGTAAGGTGGAAATATCATCTACTTATTGAAAAGAAAAAAAAAAAAAAAGCCAAATCTCCAAATCAACCCCCAGAAGCCTAAAAATGCCACCCGTGGACCCAAACTGTTCTATAAAAACGCGGCGTTGTCTCTTACTCGCCCATGAATTCGCGAATTGCATTCCTTCGTTGGAGACGCAATCGACAACGAACGAACTGTTGTCCTAATTGATCCTCCAATGGCTTCATTCATCGACGGAGACTTCGCCACTCTCAACACCTTCGCTTCGTCAATGGCGGGGATCTCTAGTCGGGATCAGATGCTCACGAACGGTTCTCGAGGAATTTGGAATGGTGAGTGATTGATCAATCGATTTATCTCCGCATCTGTTGTTCAATGTTTGCTTGCGAGTCAGTTTGCATTAATTGTTATGGTTTGTACATATTTGCTGTTGATATTTGCATCTCGTTGTTGTGGTTGTTGAAATCTTCTATTAAGGAATCAATGCTTAGGAAGATTAGGTTTGTGAAATCTCTGCTCTTTCGATGAGGCGAGTCGGAGGCGGTATGCGGTAAGTGTGTAATCTGCGGTTTTGTGAGTTAGGTTTTGTTCGGACTGTATTGATTCGCTAGTATTATGTAATTGTCTCGAAAGAAAAATTAGGTTGAGCTTTGATTTTATGCTAATTAGGTATAGAGAAAGTGTGATGGATGGACTTTTAGAACATTAACGGTTAGTACTGCGTAAACGGTGCATTCCTTGATTTGGCATACTTAGTTGGAAATTCAGTAGGGCGAGGAGTCATGGTGGAGCTATTGGTTGGAGTGCTAAGGAATGTTTGTTTTAGCTTGTTTGATTGGTTAGTTATCGGTAAAGAAACATCACGTACATAAAGTGAGTATAACGGGAATGAGGATGGTCACGTAGATTTGTGATAAAACTCGTAACAATGAAATAAGAAACGCATAAATTCAAATAAAGTAGGAATAGCAATGGTTGTAGTGGTTTGGACACCTCCAAAGACGTTATGAGATTCTTATTGTTGAAGACATTTTAAAATATTGGGATCAACAATAAAATGGTCCATCTACACTGTATACCAACTTCAAATCACTTTTGATTGGTTATTCTGACTAGAGTATTTACCCGAACTCCTAAAGCTTCCATTTCCATCATGACACATTTTGTGAATCAGCTGCAATATGGACCCCTAACAATTGGATTCATGTCTCAACAGCAATGCACTTTCTCTATCATTTATTTTTTTGGTTATTTTCTTGGATTTATATACTTTAGAATAGTCTATTTGTTGTTCCCTCTATTTTTAATCATGATGTTTTTTCAGTGCACACACCTTACATAACAGTCTCACATTCTCAAGTCCATTTGTGTTCCATCTAATGACTAGATTTCAAATATCCTTCCTTCTCTTGAACGGTGCCAAAGCTATTTGCTGAAAAGGGCCCATTGTCATATGTCTCTTTTGAAATCTCAATCCTCGATCCTGTTTGTTTGAGTATTCAGGTACCTTTCACAAGTTCTTATATGTGCTACTTATCTTTGTCTTAAGAAAGAATATGCCTGGTGCTTTCCTAAATGGACTTGGTCACGAGTTTATAGATGGAAACACACTAGGACAACTAAGAATGGCTATAATGGGCCTCAAAAAAAAAAAAAAAAGAATGACTATTATGACACTAAACCACAATATGAATCCTATATTCCTATTATAACCATTTAGGTTATTTTTAAATTTTAGCAATTATTATTTCGGTAGTTGTTTTGTTCAAATTAAGTATAATGTGCGGGGATCCTTTTGGCATTTGGTTTTGTATAAATATACAATTTTATATTTGTAATGGAAATATAAATTTTTTGATTCTATGGTGGTGAACCTATGGCTTTTTCAATTTGATCTTTATCAATCTTTCTCTATCTTTAAAGTTCAATCTTTATTTTCTTCATTTGATTTTTTTTTAAAGGATAGATGTGTTATTTATTAAGCTAACACGACGACATAATATGAATAAAAGAGTTAGCGACCCTAGAATGAAGTGGTGGAACTTAAAACATAGTAAACAAGTAGAGTTTAGAGAAAAACTACTAAAGGAAAATGTTTTGAATCTTGATTTAGATGCTAATACAGTGTGACTAGAAATGAGTAGTTGCATAAAGAGAGTGAGATCAAACGTATTAGGTATATCTAAAGGCTTGAGACCACTAAAAAAAGAAACATGGTGGTGGAACGAGGATGTCCAATGAGCAATTAAGACTAAAAGAGAGATGTATAAGAAAATACCTAAGTGTCAAGATGAAGATGTGTACAATCAATATAGAGAAGCTAGAAAACAAGCTAAAAAAGTAGTTAGTAAAGCTAAAACAAATTTCATGGAAGATTTATATATAAGGTTAGGTAATAGAGATGGCGAAAAAAAAAATAAAAAATAATATATATATATATATATAGGCTAGCCAAATTAAGAGATAAAAAGAAACATGACCTAAGTCATTTAAGATGTATTAAAGACGAAAATCAAAATGTTTTAACGCGCGAGGAGGATATTAAGGGGAGATGGAGAAGTTACTTCGATAGTTTATTTAATGATGACCAAGTTGATACTATAATAGATGAAAACCCACACCAAGAAAGAAATGTAAACTATACACGCAATATTAGAATTGTAAAAGTTAGAGGCATTGAAAAGAATGAAAATAGGGAAAGCATGTGGCCCAGATGAAATACCCGTAGAGGTTTGGAAATGCTTAGGAGAAATTGGATTGACTTGGTTAACAAAATTTTTCAATAAAATTTTAAAATCAAAACGGATGCCAATGGATTGGAAAGAAGCAAGCTTGTGCCAATCTTCAAAAACAAATGAGACATTCAAAGTTGCTCAAACTACCCGGGGAATTAAACTTATGAGTCACACTATGAAACTTTGGGAGAGGATAATTGACAATAGGCTAAGGAGAGAAACAACAATATCAGAGAACCAATTTGGTTTCATGCCTGGGAGGTCAACTATGGATGCGATTTTCCTTGTAAGACGATTGTTAGAAAAATATAAAGAAAAGAAAAAAGATCTTCATATGGTATTCGTAGATTTAGAAAAAGCATATGATAGGGTCCTTATAGATGTTCTCTGGTAGGTTCTAAAAAGAAAAAGAGTGCATGCTAGATACATAGACACTATTAAGGATATGTATGATGGAGTAGTAACGAGTATAAAGACATTTGGAGGAGCTACAAAAGAATCTCATTACGATAAAACTGCATTAAGGATCGGCTTTAAGCCCATATCTATTTACTTTAGTTATGAATGAACTAACTAGACATATTCAAGAGGATATACCACGGTGTATGCTATTTGCAGCTGATATTGTCTTAGTGGATGAAACTAAAGATGGAGTGAATAGGAAATTAGAATAGGAAATTAGAACTGCATTAAGGATCGGCTTTAAGCTCATATCTATTTACTTTAGTTATGAATGAACTAACTAGACATATTCAAGAGGATATACCACGGTGTATGCTATTTGCAGATGATATTGTCTTAGTGGATGAAACTAAAGATGGAGTGAATAGAAAATTAGAAATCTGGAGGAATACATTAGAATCTAAAGATTTTAAGTTGAGTATGATGCAAACCGAATACATGCACTGTGAGTTTAGAAACACTAGACATCGAGATGACGGAGGTAAAATTAGGGGAAGTAGAAGTTTCTAAGGTAAACCACTTTAGATACCTAAGATCAATCATACAAAATGATGGTAACATTGAGAATGATATCACACAAGTGCAACAAGGGTGATTTGTAATCGAAATGTTCCTACTAAGTTAAAAGAAAATTTTATAGGACCGCAATTTGGCCAGCTATGCTCTATGGAAGCGAATGTTGGGCGGTAAAGTAACAACAATTACATAAAATGAACGTAGCATAAATGAGGATGCTTAGGTGGATGTGTGGTAAAACTCGTAAAGATATAATAAGAAATATAGAAATTCAAAGACAAGTAGGAGTAGCACCAATTGATACAAAGATTAGAGAAGGGCGGTCGCGATGGTTTGGTCACCTGCGTAAAGATGGCCTACAAATGCCCAACTAGAAAACTTGACTCAATAGAAAATGTAGAAATTCGACGAGGTAGGGGCATACCAAAGTTAACATGAGATGCATTAATTAGGAGGGATTTGAATGGTTTGAAAAGCTCACCATCAATTGCACTTAATCGAGCACAATGGAAAAGTTTGATCCATGCAGCCAACCCCAGTTAATTTGAGACGGAGGCTATGTTGTTGTTGTTGTTGTTGTGATAGATCTATTATTTATCCTCATATAGAGATCGTCGAATAATTAGCATAGTAGTTCTCTTAGAGCCATTGTTGGTTAGGAATGCCACTCTCTATCTTTAGTGACATGTAACTTCTCTGAGCACTGACTATTTTTAGCCATAAGCTGTATTTTCTAGACTTTTCGCGTTATGGGTTGCCGATGTTAATTGAAGGTGAGTACATTTGACGGCTGCAAGTCCTGCCTAGAAGCCGGTCAAAATGTGCCATAAGATCTTGATTTGGTTAACTACAATGCTCATGTTAGATGTATTTTTGAGTTTTTTTTTTAATATTTCATTTTCTTCTTTCTCTTTCTCTTTTATTATTCATCACTATTCCTTCAATTCTTTTTTTTTTTTTTTAAGTACCATTCCTTCTATTCTTTGTGTTTGGAAAACAATTTCACTCATGTTGTTCTCCTTATGTTTCCTCCCTTCTTTTCTTTTTCTAGAGAAAAACTACTAAAGGAAAATGTTTGGAATCTTGACTTAGATGCTAATACAATGTGGCTAGAAATGAGTAGTTGCATAAGGAGGGTGGGATCACACATATTAGGTATATCTAAGGGCTTGGGACCTCCAAAGAAGGAAACATGGTGGTGGAACGAGGATGTCCAACGAGCAATTAAGACTAAAAGAGATATGTATAGGAAAATACCTAAGTGTCAAGATGAAGATGCGTACAATCAATATAGAGAAGCTAGAAAACAAGCTAAAAAAGTAGTTAGTCAAGCTAAAACAAATTTCATAGAAGATTTATATACAAAGTTAGGTAATATGATGGCGAAAAATATATATATAGGCTAGCCAAATTAAGAGATAAAAAGAAACAAGACCTAAGTCATGTAAGATGTATTAAGGACGAAAATCAAAATGTTTTAACGCGCGAGGAGGATATTAAGGAGAGATGGAGAAGTTACTTCGATAGTTTATTTAATGATGGCCAAGTTGATGCTATAATAGATGAAAACCCACACCAAGAAAGAAATGTAAACTACACACGCAATATTAGAATTGTAGAAGTTAAAGAGGCATTAAAAAGAATGAAAATAGGGAAAGCATGTGGTCCAGATGAAATACCCATAGAGGTTTGGAAATGCTTAGGAGAAATCGGATTGACTTGGTTGACAAAGCTTTTCAATAAAATTTTAAAATCCAAACAAATGCCAATGGATTGGAGAAGAAGCACGCTTGTGCCAATCTTCAAAAACAAAGGAGACATTCAAAGTTGCTCAAACTACCGGGGAATTAAACTCATGAGTCACACTATGAAACTGTGGGAGAGGATAATTGACAATAGGCTAAGGAAAGAAACAACAATATCAGAGAACCAATTTGGTTTCATGCCTGGGAGGTCAACTATGGAGACGATTTTTCTTGTAAGACGATCGTTAGAAAAATATAGAGAAAAGAAAAAAGATCTTCATATGGTATTCGTAGATTTAGAAAAAACATATGATAGGGTCCCTAGAGATGTTCTTTGGTGGGTTCTAGAAAGAAAAAGAGTGCACGCTAGATACATAGACACTATTAAAGATATGTACGATGGAGTAGTAACGAGTATAAAGACATTTGGAGGAGCTACAAAAGAATTTCCCATTACGATAGGACTACATCAAGGATCGGCTTTAAGCCCATATCTATTTACTTTAGTTATGGATGAATTAACTAGACATATTCAAGAGGATATACCATGGTGTATGCTATTTGCGAGATGATATTGTCTTAGTGGATGAAACTAAAGATGGAGTGAATAGGAAATTAGAACTCGGAGAAATACATTAGAATCTAAAGGCTTTAAGTTGAGTAGGACGAAAACCGAATACATGCATTGTGAGTTTGGAAACACTAGACATCGAGATGACGGAGTGGTAAAATTAGGGAAGTAGAAGTTCCTAGGGTAAACCACTTTAGATACCTAGGTTCAATCATACAAAATGATGGTAACATTGAAAATGATGTCACACATAGAATTCAATCTGGATGGAAGAAATGGCGGAGTGCAACGGGGGTGATTTGTGATCGACATGTTCCTACTAAGTTAAAAGGAAAATTTTATAGGACCGCAATTAGGCCAGCTATGCTCTATGGAAGTGAATGTTGGGCAGTAAAGCAACAACAATTACATAAAGTGAATGTAGCAGAAATGAGGATGCTTAGGTGGATGTGTGGTAAAACTCATAAAGATAGAATAAGAAATATAGAAATTCAAAGACAAGTAGGAGTAGCACCAATTGATACAAAGATTAGGGAAGGCGGTTGCGATGGTTTGGTCACACCGCAAAGACGGCCCACAAATGCCCCAACTAGAAAACTTGACTCAATAGAAACTGTAGAAATTCGACGAGGTAGGGGTAGACCAAAGTTAACATGGGATGCATTAATTAAGAGAGATTTGAACGATTTGCAATGCTCACCATCAATTGCACTTAATCGAGCACAATGGAAAAGTTTGATCCATGTAGCCGACCCCAGTTAATTTGGGACTAAGGCTATGTTGTTGTTGTTGTTGTTTTTCTTTTTCTTTGAAAGTTATTCATCTTATTCTTTATTTTCCTCGAGTCTCGACCTTACAATGCCCTTTTTTTTCTTTCTTCTCTCGTTAATGTAATTTTCACCCTTATATTTTTCATTTTATTTTTTTCATTCTTTGTTTAGCAAGGTTTAAAAAATCGGGCGAAGTTTGTCTATTTTGATGATGAGCAAAGCGAAGTTACAGGCATTAGAAAAATTGCAAAACTTCAACTCAACTTTGGCTAACTTCGAAAACATCAATGGAAGTTAATAAAACATGAAGTAAAATTGTTATGTTTCGTGGAAATTGAGAACAAACTTCAGCTGAAACTTCGATTGAAACTTTGACTATGCTAGAAATATACTTGAACTTCGGCTAAATTCGAATAAAACATAGTTGTAGCATCTCTATGAAGAAACTTGAGTTTTCTAACATTTAAAGTGAAATTCCATAAACTTCCGTACATCGGCGAATTTTTGTCAAACTTCCATCATTGAAGTTAACTTCATCGAATTAGTTCCAAATTTTAAGTGAGCGAAATCAAAGGCGAAGTCGAAGTTTTAGACTTTGGTGAAGAGTTTGGCAACATAATAGGTGGGGTAGATAACATAGACTCTCCCAAAGTCCCAATTATGTGCTAGTCGGTTATGTCCGACACACAGCAAGTTCTTGCCTGCAGAACTGAGTAAAACAACCGGATGGAATCTGCCTCGTTATTTGATTGTTTTGGTCTTTTTGGCCTTAGATTAATGAATTGGGTTGGGTTTGAGCAGTGGTGTTTTGTTCAACCTACGTTGATTGATTGAAAATTTTGGCGGTAGATGACAAATGAAACTTAAGATTTTCAGGAGATAAGATCGCAAAGTCTCATGGTCTCTCCATTATCTGCGTAGTTTCTTCATTTGAGGGGCCGTCAGCATATTAGCCACTTGCCTAATGCAGCCTGATTATGACTAGAACCTCTGCTTGATGAGCTTATATCTTGGTGTGGCAATGGTTTCATTAATATGGAAGAGAATTTTATTGCACATGGTTAAGATGAATTCCATTATGATCTTGAAGGTTTTTCTCTTTGATAGCTCACCCGAATTGGGTTATTTAGCTGAGACAACTGCTGTTACTTTATAACCTCTCCCAACCATCTGGGGAACCAAGTATTTTATTGTGGTTATTTATGAAAGTGCAGCAGAGGATACTAGTTATGCCACTGATTCCTTTGACGGGCAACCTTTTTTACTGAGCCATATGTTTGCTACTGCATGAAATATAAGATGACATTTTTTCAGTCTCTCGTGTGTTGACAGCTTGAAGACAATATTCTATTCAGGAACTGTTTGATCTGTAATGGTTGTGTTTACATACTTTGTAAGCTCTCTGTCACTATAGAGAAGTTCACCAAAACTTCAGTGATGTAAGAGAAAAATGGTGGAAGTTTCTTCAACTTTTCTATTTTGCTAATTTTGTCCCTTGATTTTCCTCATGTATAGGTTGAAAGGAGTGAACATGCTAAGTGGCTCATGACTTGCATAATTCCTCTTATTTGCTGTCTTGGGATTTTGAAGCTTCCAAGACAACCCAAAATGATCAGGCGGTGCCTTCTATAATTTCTAGGAGATCGGTGCAACAAGAGGGCCACGTTCTTACTTGAGCATGAAAGGGTAGAGTAATTGCTAAAAGTTACTGGGTGGTGAGGTAAGTCGGGAGTCAACAACAACAACAACAACAACAACAACAACAACATAGCCTCAGTCCCAAATTAACTGGGGTCGGCTACATTGATCAAATTTTTCCATTGTGCTCGATTAAGTGCAAGTGATGGTGAGCTTTGCAAACCATTCAAATCTCTCCTAATTAATGCATCCCATGTTAACTTTGGTCTGCCCCTACCTCGTCGAATTTCTACAGTTTCTATTGAGTCAAGTTTTCTAGTTTGAGTATTTGTAGGCCGTCTTTGCAGGTAACCAAACCATCGCAACCGCCCTTCCCTAATCTTTGTATCAATTGGTGCTACTTCTACTTGTCTTTGAATTTCTATATTTCTTATGCCATCTTTACGAGTTTTACCATACATCCACTTAACATCTTAATTTCTGCTACGTTAATTTTATGTAAGTCGGGAGTCAATAGTTAAAATAAAATGGTGTTACTTAGTGGATGTAATTAAGTTGCTTTTTAGTTTTTGGTTGATAAGTCTACTTGATTGACACCACAGCAAATTGATTGTGACGGATGAACTTCGGATGGAGCTCAATTGGCTAGGCGACTTTTGTGTGCTGGCCGTATCTCAAAATAGAAAAGGTTAGTATTCTCTTTTAGTCTTTTATGACCAAGTATTTCAGTATTGCATTATTATTTGATTTATGATTTGAAAAAAAAAAAAAAATCAATCCTCCAAAGGTTGAACCTTATACCAAAGTTTTGTAATCAGGATTTGTCATGAATTAGAATTAGAAGCTTGGTATGATAGGACTCCTAAGTCACCACTGTCGAGAGTCTTTTTTCATTCTAATTGAAGTTGGTTTCTGATGGTGTGTTGTCCTAAAATTGGCATCCTAAACCTTCATGTACCTCTTTTCCGGTCTTTCCATATATTTCAAACCCTTGGCGCATTGTTTAGACTTAGAGAAAGGTGACAATATATTTTGACTTTTAGAAATGTGTGTCCGTGAGCCATTCATGTGGTTCATGCCCCTCAATTAGTTGCCAGTCAAAAGAGGCATGAATCATGAAAGTATACCCTGCGTGATAGAAGCCCCACAATGCAAAATATCGGAACCTTCACAGAATTAAAAACCACATTTTTTATTTATATTGTGGTGTCTATGATTAACCATAACTAATCTATAGGAAACACATTCCACCCCACGAAAGAAATATTCCTCAAAAATTGAGAAATTTGAACCTAAGACTTTATAGAGGCTTAAGCGAACTATTAGTAGGTTTCAACTATTATACTAATGCAATAGTTGGTAAAGGAGATTTGAACCTGTTGCCCACTAGAAAGTCGATGTTGTAAAGGAAATTTTTAAAGAAGGTGCTAAGCATGACACTTTTTACTGACTTGGCGTCCAGATTCCAGGCTGTCCATGTGGCAGGCAACCATACTTGAATGGTATTGGGAATGAGCGGGGAACTGAACCCCATTTCTTCAGACCACAAATTCTAGAGTTAGAAAGTGAAGCAAATGTATATTTTCAAGCAAACCAATCGTAGAAATTTTTACGCACTTATGTAGTGGTGGGTCTTCTTAATATTGTCATCAATTGAGAATCAATTGTTTTGGCACATGTTAGTACTGAAGCAGGTAATAATTTTAGTTAGTTAGACAATATATGAGTCCAGCACACATCATGCTGTGTCTCAGTTTCTCGAAAATAGTTCACGTTTGTGTCTTGGTAGGTGTTATATACAGGCTTACCTATTACGTTTGAGCCCTTTGAGCCCACAATATGACTCGAATTGTCCTAGAGTTTGTTTCTGTGACTCTTTGAAAGTGATATACACTTAGGGATCTCCAATCCGGCATTGGGTTGGGCGCTGGATTGGCTACTCCAACCCAAGGCCATCCCCCTCACCATTTTGACGTTGCATTGTAGCATGTAGCCGACGAGATAGACGTAGATCAAAGTTAACATAAGATCCATTAATTAGAAGGGATTTGAATGGTCTGGAAAGCTCACCATCAATTGCACTTAATCGAGCACAATGAAAAAGTTTGATCAATGTAGCCGACTCAATTAATTTGGATATGAGGCTATGTTGTTGTTGTTGTTGTTGTTGTTGTTGTTGTAGTATTGTAGCATGTAGCACTAACGTCAAAATGGCATGAGCTTTTGTTGTTTTTCAATCTTTTATCCAATGTAGGGTCCATCTTTGATGAGTTCAAAATATTAATATTATTAAAAAAGTAAAGATTATTGGATTATACTCATTTAGTGTAAAATTTAGTGTGGTGGGTTGGAGATGACATTAGGTTGTCACATGCTTTTACAGTATTTTGGTGTTAAACATACACAATTTTGGTGTGGACGGTTGTTTAATCATAAACACTAAAATTGTGTAAAAGGATGTGGAATTCCAATGATGTCTCCAACCTATCACACTATTTTATTTTATTTTTTACAAAAAATGAGTATATTTCAATAATTGTTGTGAAGTGTGGATGACCATGCATGTACACCAACATATTGTGTAGTTATGTACTTCTCATAGTCTATGTATTATCATGTTCTTTGTAACCATTTCAATGTACATGGGGTGTATGTTTTAGTCCCACATTGCTAAGGCACATTTGTTGTCAAACCAAATGGCCTATATAAAGGATACTAACTTCATTGTAAGAGCACACCAAGTTGAATGAAAACTTCTCATTCCAACTATCTTATTTCTTCTCTTCTTTGTAGTATTAGAAGTTCTTAGCCTTCTAATTTCCTTCTCTAGTTCTTAGCAAGTTTCAATTTATTTTACAACACGTTATCAGCACGAGCTTGCTCTAGCATTAAGGAGATCTTGAAGTTCAAGAAGGCTTACTAAGGAGACAAAGCTAGGAAGATGGATCAACAAATCATGTGTTCAAATCATGAATCAAATAAGAGCGATATATGTCTTGCTGATTGTGCTACAACACACACAATCCTTAAAAACAGAGAATATTTCTCCAATTTGCACTTAGTGAGGCTCTTGTTCAAACAATATCGCATCTCTAATTTGATTAATGGCTCGGAAGAGCAAATATTATGTTGCACTGGGGGAACAACAATTCATGTTGATAATGCCTTATACTCTCGAGAAATCCGAGGAAGAAATTTACTCAAACTTTAAAGATATTCGACAAAATGGATATCATATTGAAACCATGAACGAAAATAATAGAGAATTTCTCTATGTCACATTGGTTTCAAATGGGAAAAAGAATTGTTAGAAAAATTCTCGAACTTTATCCTCTGGATTATATTCTACTCATATAAGGCATGTCGAAACGAATGTCGTCTTCAATAAGAAAATTAATGATCCAACGACATTCATTTTATGGCATGACCAAACTTGGTCATCCAGGATCATCAATGATGCGAAGAATAATTAATAATTCGCATGGACATCCTTTAAGGAGTCACAAAATATTTTCAAATTTGGTGATTATAATTGTGCTAGTTGTTCTCAAGGTAAATTGATAGTTAAACCATCCCCAAGTAAAATTGTTGTGGAATCCCAGTTTTCTTAGAACGCATTCAGGGAGACATATGTGGCCCTATTCATCCTCACTTGTGGACCATTCAGATATTTCATGGTTTTGATAGATGCATCAACTAGGTGGTCACATGTTTGTTTGCTTTCAACCCGCAATGTTGCATTTGCTAGACTTTTAGCACAAATCATTAAGTTACGAGCACAATTCCCTGACAACCCAATCAAGACCATACGTCTTGATAATGCCGTGGAATTTCAATCTCACGCATTTCAAAATTATTGCATGTCTATAGGAATTTTCGTTGAACATTCTGTTCCACACGTGCATACCCAGAATGGCTTGGCAGAATCTCTGATCAAACGCATTCAATTAATTGCCAGACCTTTAATCATGAGAACTAAGTTATCAACTTCAGTTTGGGGACATGCAGTCCTTCATGCAGCATCTATCATTCGTTATAGGCCTACTGCATACCATGAACATTCCCCCATGCAACTTATTTTAGGTCAACAACCAAATATTTCACACTTGAGAATTTTTGGTTGTGCAGTGTATGTTCCTATACCACCTCCCAATAGAACTAAGATGGGTCCACAACGAAAACTTGGGATTTATGTTGGATTTAACTCATCGTCTATTATAAGATACCTTGAGCCCTTAACAGGGGATTTATTTCTTGCACGTTTCTTGATTGTCACTTTGATGAAGCAATTTTCCCACCATTAGGGGAGATAAGAAGCCAATTCAAAAGGAATGGCGTGAAATTGCTTGGAATGCATCAACTTTATCACATTATGATCCACGCACAAATCGGTGTGAACTTGAAGTTCAACGGATCATTCATTTGCAACAAATCGCAAATCAATTACGATGCATTTTCGATGTAAAACAAGTGACAAAATCACATATACCATTTGTAAATGCTCTCGCAAGAAGTTGATGTCTCTCGTGCAACAAAATGCACAAGAACCAACGAAACGCTTAAAACGTGGAAGACCAGTTGGTTCAAAGGATACAATTCCTCGAAAGAGGAAAACGGGAGTAAAAATAAATGCAAAGCAAAATACTACGAGAAAGCACAAGAATCCTTTGATAAGGGTTTGTCGAACAAGTTGATTCGATGAGGAACAACTTCCTCTAGAAAAAGAGGAAAAGATGAAAATAATGAGATCTCAATAAATTATTTAAACTCTGGTAAGATTTGGGATCGAAATGAAATTGTTCACGATGATATATTTGCTTTCAATGTGTCCTTTGAAATATGTGAAAATGATGATGATCCAGAACCACGATCAGTGGACGAATGTCGAAAAAGACGTGATTGGCAAAAATGGCAAGAGGCTATCCAAGCGAGAGCTAAACTCGTTAAAGAAACGAGAGGTTTTTGGACCAATTGTCCAAACGCCGAGATGGCGTAAAACTGTTGGATATAAATGGGTATTTGTACGAAAGAGAAACGAAAAAAATGAAGTTACAAGGTACAAAGCAAGACTTGTAGCTCAAGGTTTCTCACAAAGACACGGCATCGATTATGAGGAAACATATTCTCTGTTATAGATGCAATCACATTTCGGTTCTTGATAAGCCTTGCAGTCTCTGAAGGGCTTGATATGCATTTAATGGATGTCGTTACAGCATATCTTGTACGGATCCCTAGACAGTGAGATATATATAAAAATCCCTGATGGATTTGTAATATCGATGAAATAAAATCAAAACCTCATAACATGCATTCTATAAAATTACAAAGGTCTTTGTACGGATTGAAACAATCCGGACGAATGTGGTACAAACGCCTTAGTGATTATTTGCGAAAGAAGGATATGTAAATAATCCGCTTTGCCCATGTGTCTTTATTAAAAGATCATCAACAGGATTTGTGATTATTGCTGTATATGTTGATGATTTAAATATAGTGGGAAACTACGGCGACATCGTTAGAACATCCGAATACTTGAAAAAGGAATTCGAGATGAAAGAACTTGGAAAAACAAGACTTTGTCTTGGTTTGCAAATTGAACATTTTTCAAGTGGAGTATTTGTCCATCAATCAAATTATATTGAAAAAATATTAAAAAGATTTTATATGGACAAGGCGCATCCATTGAGCTCTCCAATGGTTGTCAGATCACTTGAAGTGGATAAGGACCCATTTCGACCTCATGAAAGTAATGAAGAGCTACTTGGTCCGGAGGTACCATATTTAAGTGCAATTGGTGCACTTATGTATCTTGCAAAGCTGTACAAGACCCGACATTGCTTTTCTTTGTCAACCTACTAGCAAGATATAGCTCTTCACCAACTCGAAGACATTGGAATGGGATTAAACATGTTTTTCGATATCTTCGAGGAACAAGTGACATGGGTTTATTCTACTCGAGAGGGTAAAATTGAATCTCAAGGTTATGCGATCTTTGGATTTTTATCGATCTCACAAGGCCCGTTCTCAAACGGGATATGTATTCACATGCGGCATATCTGCTTTGTATCATGGAAATCAAGTAAAGCAAACTATGGTTGCTACTTCTTCCAATCATTTGAAGTACTTGCAATTCATGAAGCAAGTCGTGAATGTGTATGGTTGAGAAATATGATTGAACATATTCAAGAATCATGTGGATTGCCTTCAATAAAAGATTCTCCAACCATATTATATGAAGATAATGGCGTGCATTGCACAATTAAGTGAAGGATTCATAAAAGGTGACAGAACAAAACATATTTCACCAAAATTCTTTTATGCGCATGAGCTTCGGAAGAATGGTGAAATTGATGTCAAGCAAATCCGATCGAGTGATAATCTTCTTGATCTATTCACAAAAGCCTTACCAACTACGACATTTAAAAGGCTTACATATGGTATTGGCTTGCGTAAACTTAAAGACATTGCAAGTAAAGAAATTGAACAAGTTTCACCCATGTTCACATGAGGGGAGTTATTGATTAATGTATTGCACTCTTTTTCCCTTAGCTATGGTTTTATCCCATTGGGTTTTCCATGCAAGGTTTTTAATGAGGCAATCTTAACAATATTATACCCGTCTTAATATTTATGAGAATAGTGTACTCTTTTTCTTTTACTATATTTTTTTCCAGGGGTTTTTCTTAGTAAAAGTTTTAACGAGGCACAATCTCTAAGCAAGCGTCATCCGAGGGGAGTGTTGTGAAGTGTGGATGACCATGCATGTACACCAACATATTGTGTAGTTATGTACTTCTCATAGTCTATGTATTATCATGTTCTTTGTAACCATTTCAATGTACATGGGGTGTATGTTTTAGTCCCACATTGCTAAGGCACATTTGTTGTCAAACCAAATGGCCTATATAAAGGATACTAACTTCATTGTAAGAGCACACCAAGTTGAATGAAAACTTCTCATTCCAACTATCTTATTTCTTCTCTTCTTTGTAGTATTAGAAGTTCTTAGCCTTCTAATTTTCTTCTCTAGTTCTTAGCAAGTTTCAATTTATTTTACAACAATAATCTTTTATTTTTTTTTAATAATATTAACGTTTTAAAATCGTCCAAAAGTGAACCCCCACATTAGTTAACTTTTTTTTTTTTAAAAAAAAATAAAGTTCAACACAGTTTTGGTGTTATTGCTACAATGCATTTGTAGCCCGCACCAAAATAGCGTGGGAACAACCTAATGCCAAAATGGTGTTGAATTGGAGATGCCCTTAGGCTGGTCCTCTGACATTAGTTTGATAACCCAAGTGAGTTGTGATTGAGGCTTTGTTGTTGTTGTCTTTCCATGTTAGTATTTTAACTTAGCGTATACTTAATGTTTAAGTGCAGATTTAGCTCTTAAAGTTTTTCTTATTGTTGTTAAAACAAAGTAAATTCAATACGTAGGTTTCATTTTCGTCCGGTGGTTTGAAGTAGGTAGAGATTTTAGGGTATTCAGTAATAACACTTGAAAGTGTGATGTCTCCACCCCAGCTGAGCCAACTACCGTTCATAGTGTTCTTAGCACGCCTTTGACGATGAGTTATAAAACATGACATTTGTTTGGTGCGCCATGAAGCTTATCATGCTTTTTCCTTGTCAAGTGAGACTTGGTTGATCATCACTGATTCATCGGTTATCTTGGGTGGGTGGCTATAAATTTTAGGACTCGAATTACAACTCAGCTATAGCAAAACCTTGGTCAGTAATTTTATGTTTTCAACAATCAAAAGTTGGCTAACCAGACCTTGAATGTATAAGAAGAAAATCTAGAAGAGAATTATTATTTCTTTCATTGGAGAATAAAAACCTTGCGCTTTTTTTCATTGGAGAATAAAAACTTAGTGCTCGCGAAAAAGACTATTGCTTTATGGTTTTGTCATTAGAGATTACATTGTTTCTAGTCTATCATTATATTGAAACAACTTTTGAGATATTTGAAATTAAATTTAATTATAGATCGGATTTGGGCTTTTGGGACTCGTCTTCTACAGCATCTTTAGTAGCAATCATCAATTATGCTAGTTACAAAAATAAAAAACAACAACAAAACATAGCTAGCTTAATCTCAAAAGTAGTTGGGGTTGGCTACATGAATTAAATTTTTTCTTATTGTGCTTTTCAAATCATTTCGATCACTCTTAATTAATACTTCGTTCGGTCATTTATGTAGTCTTTTTAACAAAAATTTCTTGTTCAAAATTGTAAGTCGTTTTTAGAATTCAAAAATGTATTTATTGCATTTTTATCTATTTTACCTTTATACAATTCAAACATTTATAGTTCTTCAATTCATTTAATATCAAAAGACATATGTGTAAATTATACTCGTAATTAAGGTTGTCTTAATTCTTGTGTCGTTACTTTAAATGACTTGTATAAATAGTTGAAGGGAGTATGTACCAAGTTAGTTTTGCTCTAGAATTTATTTAGAAAACTTAGTTAAATAGAAACATCAACAGAGGCCTAATGTTCAGTCAATGCAAGGTGACCAAAGTCAAAAAAAAAATCCATTTATACCTGAAAATGTGGCGCTAATTCGCCTCAACTCCCATTTGACTGGGCGCGTCTTTTCCCTCCAAAGGCCCTGCAATCCTTAAAAGGACACGAAAGCGTCCCACATCTATGCGGGTCATTCCCGTCTTTTCACTCTTCGAAAATATTAAAATATCCTGTCGCGTCGCACGTGACAACCAACCCCCCTCCCTTAAACCGAACCCCTCTCTCTCTCTCTGTCCTCGAATCCATCGGACTGAACTCACAACCTCCGCTCAATTAGCACCGTCCGATCCCCCATCCAACGGCCCTCCTCCCTCGCCAGTTAACATCTTTTTAAAACCCTAATTTTCCAGAGTCCTCCGCAGCCATTTCAACAAGAAATACGTGACCCCATAACCGCCTCTGCACTCCGCCCGTACATACAATACTAAGAGGCACAGAAAGAGAAAGAGAGAGATTTCATAGAGAGAACACACAGACCGACTCGAATCGATAACTCTCGATCTGGTCCGTCCGTTGTTCTGATTTCGGAGTTGGGGTTTCAGGTATGGACTAAAGACTGAAGAGACGATTCAAGGTAACCTTTTAAAGTTATTGTTCAATCGTTGTGGTTTTCGAGGCATGGGACGGCCGGAGTAGTAGTAGTAGTAGTTGGTTCCGAGTCTTGGTGTTCGTCGTTCGAGGATCATCATCGTCTTCTTCGTCTTCAACCTCTCTATGCCATCCGGAGCAACTGTTTGTTGAAGTTCCGAATCTTAGTGCTCGTCGTTCGAGGATCATCAACTCCTTCTTCTTCCATGCCATCGGTGGGTATGAGACGGTCGACTAGGATCTTTGTGCCGAAATCTGTGGCGAAAGATGCAGATATGGCGAGGGTTTTGCGGTCCGGGAAGCGGCTGGCGGCGACGGAGGCGAACAAGGGGGGGAAGGCTGGGGGAGAGGACTGGATTGGGATTCTGAGGAATTCTGGTGATGATGTTGCTTACTGCAAGAATTATGGGCGGAAGAAGATTGTTCCCGAACACGAAGATACTGATGATGATACAGTTTTGGGATTGATAACAGGATCGAAAGGACCGAAGAAAAGGGCGTCGAAGATTGAAATGGCTGGAGAGAAAGCGGAAGCGAGGTGGGGGCGAGTGATTCTGTACACTCGTAAGAGGCGGAGGTCGTTGTCGTCGTCTGGGGATGTGATCAATTCGAATTTGAAGTCAAAAGAGAGGGTTTTGGAAGATCGGATGTGTGGGAAGAAGTATTTTCGGAAGCGCAGAAAGGTAGTTGCTGGGTCTTCTTCGAATGGAGTAACAGCATTGTCAAGATCAAGATTTGTTTGCAAAGCAGTGGTTAATGTCGTTGTGGAACAGTCTTGTAGTAGTGCTTTGAAGTTTGCTCGCTTTCTGGTATCGGTTTTAAACTCCATTAGAAGTTCAATGGGGGTTGATTTGTCTGGGCTTGCTGCGTTTCTCTGCTCGGAGCGGATTGCTGGTGTTTTTTCACGCCATGGAATTCATTTCTTGCCTGTAAGTTGAATTTGATCTTGACCTGTAAGTCGTTGATTTCATATTTCCGGTTTTGTTTGGTCTACTTATTTACTTTGTTTTGGGTGCATTCATTAGGATCTCCATCAAAAGTATTCATTGAACAACAGTTTACCTTGTGGAACCTGCCTAATTTATGGGTCACGGCAGTTTATTCCTTCGCTATCGATGGAGTTCTCTGTGGCTCCTCTCTTATTCATGAGACTGCATTTTGGTATATGGGTTCGATCCTTGTACATATCACATGTATTGGAGGAGTACTTGATAGGAGTTGGCAAAGAACGTCATGAGGGCACTGCTTCTGTAAATTCTCCTCCGGCCATTGCCAATGATAAGGACTATTCTGGTGTCAGTACTTTGGCTTCTGGGAATTCATTGAAGCGAAGTGCAGTAGCAACAGGTTTTGTGAATACCCTTGTGAATACCCGTAATTTTCAGAAGAAAAGGAGCTCTAGAAGGTCGAGAAGGGCTAGGAATCCTTTGTCTGTGGGATTGCACGGTGCCGTTTTAGTTTCTAATGCCAATAACCTATTCAAAGTTAAAGTTACTGATGATGAAGAGCTCATAACTGATTGGTCTAAATCAGGTAATGGTTTGGGTTCATTGTCAACTCCTGCGCCTAACTCGAAGCGTAGGAGAATTGCTCAGAATAGTTCCTGTGAGAAGGATTTAAAATCGACCCTGGTTGAACTGAAACAGAATGTCAATTCATTAAGCTGTGATGCAAACATCTTGGTCATAGAATCCGATAGATGCTATAGGATAGAAGGGGCTAAGGTGGGATTAGAATACCTAGGCTCTGAGGAATGGTGTGTTGCCGTAAAGGTGCATGACTCAACCAGGTACAAGTACAAGGCACTGGACTTGATGAAGCCGAGTACAACAAATCGTGTTACGCATGCCATGATATGGACAGGGGAAAATGGGTGGAAACTAGAGGTTTCAGATAGACGAGATTGGGTAATTTTCAAGGAGCTTTACAAGGAATGTGCAGACAGAAATAGTCGTGCACCTTCTAGT
The DNA here is from genome assembly GCA_039657365.1 of Stephania yunnanensis. NCBI lineage: Eukaryota > Viridiplantae > Streptophyta > Magnoliopsida > Ranunculales > Menispermaceae > Stephania > Stephania yunnanensis. Next base: position 72,736,639 of record CM077580.1, read on the forward strand.
AAGACAGTTCATGTGCCTGGGGTGCGTGAAGTGGAATCCTATGAGGATTTTGAATTTGTTCCCTTTGTACGTCCGGAATCTTATATTTCCACGCCTGATGATGTTCAAATTGCTCTGATGAGAAAGACTGCAAACTATGATTTGGATTCAGACGATGAGGAGTGGCTGGAAAAACTTAATAAGGATATATCTGATGGAAAATTAGGGGATTCTAACCATGTTTCAGCCGAGAAACTTGAGGAAATGGTTGATGTGTTTGAGAAAGCAGCCTACACTTGTCCTGATGTTGTATCTGATGAGAATAAAGCCCTCAGTATTTTTCCGGACCATAATGGCTGTGGCATAATTGCAGCCGTTTATCAGTACTGGAGTACAAAAAGAAAGCAAAGGCGTGCTCCATTACTTAGAGCATTTCAGGTAAAACTTGAATCATATTTCAAGCTTTTGCGTTCTCTGTATCTGTTCCGCATATTCACGTAGCCATTTATTGTATGATATGTGATTGTGCAACTGCTTTTTGGGTCGTCAGTTATTGAAATAGAAAGAATTGTTTGAATGAGACCCGCACTTCCATTCACGTCTTATTTAATCAGTACTCATCCTAGTGTAAAAATATTATGTGAATGAGCATCGTGCATGGATATTACAAGCAGTTTTATATTGTCATATTGCTTGTGTTTCTTCAACTGTAGATGTGCAGCATCCTCTACGGCTTTGCATGAAGCCACTTGTTTTTGTTCCCTCTAAACTTTGTTTTTGTGCTAGGAATTCTACTTGTATTGTGCCTCGTACTTATTTATACCTGTCTGCGTCATGTACCTTTATGACAACTAATCATTCCTCATAACCTATGCATCCGTAGCCCATTATAGCGCGTCCTTTCCTATAGCATCTATTGATTATGTGACCAAGATATTTGCGGTACAGCATAACGAATTCACGTTATGTTTCAGTGCAACTAGGGTTGGTTTTAAATCCTTCTCACAGGAACTTTTTTGAGAAAAACTCTTACGCTTCTGTGGATGAACACTTTATCCGTTCTAAATCAATCTTCGACTTGATTGATCCTAATACTCTCTTTGATTATCAAATCATTTTCTGGACTCCAAAACAAAACACTCTAGAGGAACACATGGCTTCATGCATAGCTATTGTGAATACTATGCGTAATTGATCCTGCTATTACTACTGCTATTGACTTTTACTGTTGCTAGACATGTATTACTTTTCTTGAATTATTAACAGTTACCTTGCTTGCTAATCTTATAGCTCATCTTGATTCGAGTCATTGACATTGGCTAACTCTTCCCTGCAGGATTTACCCACAAGGAAACCTCCATTGGCGCCAGATTCTGTAAATCGTAAGAAAAGATCTTCGAAGCAGCAGTCCAGCCAATCTGCAAAGACCAACCAAAGAAACAGCACACCAGGTTTTTTTTTTTTTCCCTTTCTACTAATCAACTTATCCTTATTGTACTCACTTGTCTCTCTTCCATTAAAGAGGTACTGAAACCTTTGCTCTATCCCATACCCCCCCCCCCCCCCCCCCAAAAAAAAAAAAAAAAATAAAAAAAGAGAAAGAAAGGAAAGCTTTGTTTGGAGAACACTAAAAACTTGTCAAAGACAAACCAAGAGGGTTGTAGTGAGATGACATGAGTCCCTCCTCCCTTAACTAGAGGTCTCGTGCTCAAGCCCCGAGAATGAAAAAATTTTAGAACTCTTGGCGCGAGGTTGTTGCCTTTGTGGTCTTTTCCTCCGCGAGTTCGAGATTTGTCGGGGCAAGGGTCCTATACCCTAATAATAATACTCCATCCGTTCCATATTATCGTCACATTTGGGCTTGTACGTAGGAATTGAGGTGATGATTGAAAGTCTTAAAAAGATAGACATTGAGATTAAAATATTCATCATTAATAGCATATTTTTCATAAGTTTTTGCTTTAGAAAATAATGTAGAACCTCCAATTGGCATAGATGACATAAATTTAAATTAGAGGTAAAATTAGAAAAAATACCATAAATACACCATTGATTTCCTAATGTGACTCATTGTAGAACAAAAAAAAAAAAAATTCAATGTGATGAGATAATATGGAATGGATGGAGTAATAAAAAAAAAAAAGTTTTTTAGGACACAAAAGGATAAAGTTGTTGTCTTATGTAATAATATGGATGAGTGGATCAAAGCCAGATGATGTCTTACCTCACAAACTAGGTTTTCTGCATGACAGTAATAACTGATAAGGAAATAAACAAATGCTCTATTGGGATTTAGGGATGTAATTATTCTTAACTGGCACTTCTCTCTGATGCATGTACAGCAGTGATGGCAGAGACGGAGCAAGAAACGTTGAAGAAAATTCAAGAAGCAAAGGACTCTTCGAAACAATCAGTTGAAGTAGCAGTACAAAAGCGGAAACGAGCTCAGACACTGATGAGCAACGCGGACTTGGCAGCTTACTGGGCTACAATGGCAGTAAGAATTGCCGAATCTGCGGAACTACCCGAGTCTCCCGATGCCGCCTCTTCTTCATTCATACTTGATTAACCTGATCAATCTCTATCTGGGTTCTCATCCTAACTTTTGCAGAACATGCGGCTTGAGAATATCCTTGGAAGGTTTTGTAAGTTTTTGTAGATAATAACTTGTAGATTTGTGTATTATTATAACCCCGAATTTGTATTTCATGAAACCTTTTGACTATTGAAAAAGAAAAGAAGAAAAGGAAAAGTACAGATAAAAAAAGATTTTAAATAGGGTTAGCGGTTTATACAAGGAGAAAACTCAGTTCTTGTTTGATATTTCTGATTTCCATTAATCTTTCAAGATTAAGCAAAAATAAAAATAAAAACTTTGGAAGGTCTCGTAATATTTTGTGGCTATTATAATTCTATTCTTTTCAAGATTTGAAAACTATATTTTGGGTAGTTGGATTTGAGCAGCTTCGGCTCTCTTTCAGTGAAGGGGGCTTAATATAATCTCAATTTTATATCTCAAGAAACCTATGACTATTGATTGTTGAAAAAGAAACTTGTAGATTTGTGTATTACTATAAGGAAATCGTTGTTGTGCCCAGCACTAACCCCAGAAAACCTACGACCATCGAAAAAAAACAAAAACAAAGAAAGAAAGAAAGAAGGGAAAAAATTGAATCAGATTAGTGGATTAACAACAACAAAGGTTGTGATCAATGGTTTTTAACAAAAGTACTCTAAATTTTCTTCAAGTCTTGTGCGGCCAGTCTTCTTCACCGTTTCTTGCTCCATCCCCCCAGCCATGGCTGTGTTTTCCTAAGAAAATAACTGTATTGATTATGATCCTGATCGTTATAGATATATATACATATATATAATGGAAGATCTTTTGTAAGGAGTTGTGTGGTGATGGCACGTGGCCTCCTTTCTAATTCTTTATATTTTCTTCTTTTTTTTTACGTCTTTTTTTTTATGATTATCAAACTTTGATCGAGTTGAGATGAAATCAAATACATTGGTACTTTTTTTGGGTATTTTTAGTTAGATACTTAATAATATATAAACAATCATTATCTAAATGCATAGAAGCTTTAATTTTTTTTGGTGAATCAAAGGCCTCTTGGACGAAGGAATTAAAAACTTAACTTGCACCAATCCTCCTCTTCGCACAATCTATTATATCATACGAGCCACATAATGTCCTTTTTTTTACATAAATATATCGTAATATTTTTACAACTAAAATTACAATTTATAATAATCAACACATATTTCTTAGAAAAAAAAATACAATAGAGGGTACAAAATATTTACTTATAAATCACACACATAGCAAACATCCTAAACAATCCTCACAACAACGAACATATAGAGATGTAAAGTTGTTGATCGCACTACAAGATCTCTGCTACGTTTCGAAGTGTCATACGGTTCAACAATCACCACAACATTGCATTCTTGTGTGAAGAACTCTGAAAGATGTACTTGGATGTTGCTAGACCTGCAGTACGTGTGAACCTATGATCTATATATAAAGAGAAAATTAATATTATGTATAAATGATGTTGTTGTAACCATATGGATGATGTAAGATTCGAAATGGAGATTAAATGAATTAAAACAACCCTTCATTAATCAAGAAAATAATTCAAATACACTTAATTATGATTTCAGAGTGCCCTAAGCAATATAATTGATGTTGCGGTAACCAAATGGATGGGTAAGATTCGAAACGAATACTTGATGCATTGAAGTAACTCTTCATTAACGAAAAAAATTCAAATGAGCTTAATTATTATTTCAGTGCCCCTAAACGATATAAATGATGTTGCGGTAAGCAAATGGATGGTGTAAAATTCGAAACAAAGACTTAATGCATTGAAGAAACTCTTTATTAAATAGACCGTTTTTTTGTTGTTCAAGGTTGAGTTTTTCGTTGTTCAAAAATACGGGGAGATGAATATGTCTTAAAACAATAAATAACAAACATAAATAAATATTTTAAAACAAAAAATAAATTGAAAAAATCCTAAAAATGAAATGCTCGATGGAGAGAGTATATGAAACTTCCTCTTTCCTCCAACTTATATATATATATAGATTTTGTACCAATGGAGTACAAAACTTGAGTTTTTTAATTTGTCTAAAGAAGAATGAATATACAAGTTGGATTATCTAGAATGTAGGAATATATCAAATTTTCCAATACTTTTTTACTTATTTAGTTGTAATTGTTATCTCAGAAAAATGTGATGTACACAGTACACTATTATTAGGAAAAATCATGTACGAAAGTATAAACATTGCTATTGAAACTTGGAAGGAGGAATTTATGGAGGAAGGAACTTCAAAGTTAATTTGAACTCTTGGATATTTTTAACCAGTCCTAAATTAAACAAGATTAGATATTTTTCTTATTTATATACGATACTCCAAAGTCACACTAAGTGATGTGACATGCGGACCTCACGTGAAAATTGTTATGATTTTTGAATGTGTGCACACAGTTTCTGATGCATAACACATTCGAAGTGTGTATCATGAGGTGCACACGGACGAGAGAGTGATTTTGTTTTTGTCAAAAGTTGATATTAAGAATTAAAAAAACCAATTGATATGAATTTTCTATTGCTTCGAGTGTATTATGATATGCAATGTGAACATTTAACCTTATCTCAATCAATTTTAAACGGATCAAATCATTTAGAATAAGGGGAAATATACCGTTCTTAATATAAATAATTTTATATATTAAGTCAAGTTCATTAAAAAAAAATTGGTATATTATTAAGTAGTTTCTTTTTTTTTTTTTTTTTTTTCAATTGTGTGATTTTTTTGCTACTTGTAATTGTTGTTTTTATGTTTTCAAAGTTTTATAAGGGATTGAAACAATTTGATGATTTTCAAAAAGATATTAAATTTCTTCAGAAATTGACATAATATGTATGCAAGTAAAACATTGTTTCAAATATATGTTCTCCATTTTTCTACAATGTTATTGCCTTAAGTTCATCGGATATTACACCATTTTTTTACACTTCTATATATATATTATATATCAAGGGGAGAATACAAACGAGTGAAAGATACTTCTAGTGTGTTTTTCAACAAAATAAAACTTAAAGTAGAGGAAGGATGCTCCAATCAGTGGTTCAGACCACGACCAAAGTGAGCAAGTGAGATTGAGTGCCGCTTAATTTATAATATATTGACATTTCATCTTGCCGCGCACGAAGTAGTTTATATAAAAGAAGATCTTCTGTGAGTGTTAGTGAGAAATCGACTCGCGACACTTACTATTTTTTAATGAGAAGTCGACACTTGACACTTACTACTTTTTAGGTTATAACATGTGGTAGTTTTTCTTTTTCATATGCCAATTTTTTGGGGTTTTTTAATAGTCATCTATTTTTTCGATTTTTTATAATCGATTTATTAATTAGCTGAAACAAACATTAATTTGAATTCTAAATTAGCTTATAGAAAGTGATTCCAACGAGAAGTGACAATTTTCTTTTGCTACCTTAGCTCGATTTTTTTATGCACGTTCGATCTTTTCTTTTCTTGGTCTTTATCACTCAGTATCGGACTTAATCGACTACTTCGAGCTTAAGCTGGGTTAGCCCACTGAATGGTAAAGCTTTCCTATTATCAATTACATCGAAGCGCTATAGGCACCCATCATTTACTAAGGGCACCTATTTTTTTTTTTTTTTGAATTACGTTATGTTATTCTCAATGGAAATTCAAATATACTCCTCTCAAACAATGAGATGCCCTTATACAAGACTAGGGAGCCTATATATAGAGTGATACTAAGTTTCAAACATAGACGGATGTGTCAATTATCATCAACTGACACTATGTTTCAAGTCTCGGTGAGAAATGACCAAATTTACTGTCTCAGGCATATATGACCAAGAAAATGGGCTATTGTGTTAGTAGGTGTTAACCGAGATATACACATATGTCTTGGCACAAGGCCTTGAAAGTCACTTGTATTATGTCGGTTGGTATATATAGACCGACACTTTAATACGTATCTCAACAAGACATGACCAATACCACTTCACGACTTTCAAATAAAGTGGTGGGGTGCAATGCTTGAGATAAATGGTATTTTGGTAAAAGTCGGATTGCCCTAAAAAAATCGATTGGTGCCTTAAAAATGTGGTGCCCTCGGTAAGCACTGGGTGCCCTTAGCGTGACTAAAAACCAAAAAAAAAAAGCTGTTTCAGAGTAGAGACTTGTTTGGACGGCCCTTTTCTAACGACACCTTTTGGTGGGAATAATCTGTAGTGGCTTCTCTGCTTGATTTGAAAACCAAACATCTCTTCACAACATTCATCGTCACTTCTCTTCACAACAATCATTGTCATCGTCGTCATCATCATCATCATCAACACGACAATCTACAGATCCGATAAAACCCTAATCGGTAATCTCTCATCTTCTTCTTATTGATCTTCCCTCGCTTTGATTCGCGCAACACCCAGAACTAGGGTTTCCCGAAACCCCATCTCAGATGCTTTAATTCTAGGGTTTGTAATTTCTTAATCGCTTGACTGTGTGTCTCGCAAGCAATTCTTGTTTTTTCTCTTAAAGATCAGATTTTGGGGTCAGTGGCTCGCGAGTCTGTGAATTTGGAAGTGTTTTTTGTGCTTTTTTAGGGTTTCAAGTTTTGTTGGCGTGCGATTTTTAGGGTTTTTTTGTGGTCAGTTCGCTGTTGGATTTCTTGGTCTTGATTCTGTTTTATGCAATTGTTAGTTTTGAATGGAAGAGGAGCATGTTGTTGGTAAAATTGAATGGTACCTATATTTTACTGGCTGTTTGTGTGCATTACGCGCTCTTCCGTGCTCAAAGACCCGAAAAAAATTGATCAAGTCACTGATTCTTTCAATGTGCCATTGTAACAAAATCCCTCCTTGTTGTCTTCTACTCCGATTTACTTTCATGCGATACGAATTAGGTGTTATAATTATTCAATTTGAGTTGTTATCCACAGAAAGTTTGCGATCGTTACGCCCCCAACTAATTTGCCAATCCCACTATAGCCCCTCCTATGCTATAGCATCTATTGAATTCTGTGACCAAGATGTTAGTGTAACAACATGACGAAACGACATTCTGTTTCAGTCCAACTCGGGCCGATTTTAAATTCTTTCCGAGCAAGTTTCTTAGGCTTATGTTCTGGTTAGATACAGTTGTTGACATGATCTACTATATTTACCAGGACTTGATCAATCAGCGCTGAACTCTTTATTGGTTGTGCCTTTAACTTTAAAGAGATTGGAACAAGAAACTAAAATATTAGGAACAAGGTGGGTAGCAAATTGTAGACTAGGTCCAGGTTGCTACATTGAAGATTGGATGAGAAGTTAGGCATATATAATGCAAAAAGCTATCTGCAAGTTGGAGAGATATAAATAGAACTGGTGGTCCTTTTAAGGTTTTGCGTGGCGAGTTATTGAGCATTTTGCATGTACTTTACAGTCATTAATGTACATGAATAAGTTATCCTATACCATAAATTAATCTTGAATAAATTTTATTTTAATTTTTATTTATTCATTAGTTTTTTTTTTGTTTGAAAGCACATCATCAATTGTAGTAAATCGAGTGCAATTGAAGAGCTTGATCCATGTAGCCGACCTCAACTAATTTGGGATTGAGGCTTTGTTGTTATATTTATTTATTATTTTTTTTTTTTTTTTTTTTTTTTTTTTTTTTTTGAGAGGAAACAACAAATCTTGAATAGATTTGGAGTAGTCATCTATATAATTTTTATTTTTATTTTTTTGAAAAAATGTCAGCCAATCAAGCAACAATCTTAGTTAGTTGTGGTCAGCTACGTGGTCCCAATGTTTTTCTTAGCTCAATTATAGCAGTATTCAAACAATTATAAAGGATGTCTGGAGATAATTTCTTTTTGTTTGTATCCTAAATTTTGATCCACTTATATCGGCATAATATTTTTAGACTATGCTCTTAGGTACTGAACTCCTTATTAAATTGCTTTTTTTTAATTAAGTGATTGTTTGGAAAAAAAAGAAAAAAAAGAAAAGAAAAAGATTTAAGGTATGTACTCATATCATTCTTATGTTTTGCTTCTTATTTGATCTTCTAGTAAGAATCTTTAGGTTTTTCTCTGCTTTGATGATTTAGTTGGCTTGGTACTTCTGTTTTGATGAAGGGAATATAAAAAACCGTATAATTTGATGTTATGACCTTGATGTATCATGTACGAACTAAGAAATGTCCTTTATTTGTTGCTCCATTTTGACTCTTAACCTCTATTTGCTAATGTTGCAGTGTAAAGGATGCCAAAGGTTAAGACAAACAGGGTCAAATATCCTAGCGGATGGGAATTGATCGAGCCAACCCTTCGCGAGCTAGAGGCAAAGATGAGAGAAGGTTTGTTATAATTCTTTTTAGTTATATGCATGCACGTGTTTGTGGTGCATTACACAGAATGAATAATTCTCATGGAAATGCTGAATTTTTATGACAGCTGAAAATGATCCTCATGATGGAAAGAGAAAATGTGAAGCGCTGTGGCCTATCTTTAAACTATCTCATCAGAAAAGCCGCTACATTTATGACCTTTACTACCGAAGGAAGGAAATTTCGAAAGAGTTATATGAATTCTGCTTGGATCAAGGTTATGCTGATAAAAACCTGATTGCAAAATGGAAAAAGGTCTGGCATCTTGTTCGCTTATTTACATTCTTGTTCTGCTGTCCATCATCTTAATGCTTGACAAAATATCAACTCCATCATGAGAATGGCTGTATGAGTGATCTTATCTTATTATTTCTTCGGTATTTGTGGCACTTTAAGTATATATTGCTTATTTCATTATTCAAGATGTCAAAACTGTCCAGTGATTATTCAATTAAAAATATGGTGTCTTGGTAACTAAAGACAGTTATGTTGAGTGGTTCATTAAGTTGATTTTTATTACTTGACTATGAACCATTATAAGAATTTTCTTAATATAGTGGTAGTTGCTGAGTCGGAAATTTTTTTTTTTTTTTTTTTAAACATCTTATACAAATAGAGACTTAATACAAAGTATGGATGTTTTTTTTTTGTTTGTGGTTGGTGAGTTGTTTTGAGAGATCTCTGCAAAAAAGGATTCACATTCTTTATTTATAGAAGGGAGGACTAGGACTAGGACGGGTTCCATCTGTATTTGATGTGTGTTTGTGCATGTTAAGTTTCTTTTTCAAGGGAAACAATTAGACTAATTAGTACCTATATCCTCGCCATATCATGCTTTATTTGCTTGCTTAAGTACCTATATGTTCACACCATATCATGCTGTATTTGCTCCTCTCTTTTGGATATAAAACGTTTTTATTTGAGTGAGCGTCAATTTTATTTTGTCAAAGTTGCTCGCAAGGCTTGACAAGTAGTTACCATAATTGTTATATTAAAATTGATATGCTCACAATTGATTCATTGCATGAATTGCAGCCTGGATATGAACGACTCTGCTGCCTGCGCTGCATGCAGCCACGGGATCATAACTTTGCCACCACCTGCGTTTGTCGAGTTCCAAAACATTTGAGGGAAGAAAAGGTTATTGAATGCGTCCATTGCGGCTGCAGGGGCTGTGCCAGCGGAGACTGATCTTATTATTCCTCTCTTCTCGCAACAGAGTGCATGTACAACCCTGACTTGCTCCACGCAACATAAACGGGTACTCACTGTATTTTCTGGCTGCATCTGCTACTGGTCTGCAGAGCTTTGTATGAGTTCTAGGAAAACTTCTATTGTTCTGTTCTGAAACTTGTCGAATCATTATTGACAGTAGATGTTGAAATTATTTATGAACTGACCAAACTTAACTAGATGTAACTAACCTTTTGGAGTCAACCCCAATTGCATTAGTTACAGCCTTACAGGCCTAGGCTTATAATGGCTCATGCACAACAAGGGCTTTAAATTATTGTTCCATTATTTATTCAATATTTGGTTATGATTTGTGAGAGTGAACCCTGGCCTAAAGGCTAGAAGGCATGCATGATGGCTATATTTTCCTCGTCCGCTTCGGCAACTACAATAAAACCTCAATCCCAAATTAGTTAGGGTCGATTGCGTGGATCAAGTTCTTCCATTCCAAATTTCCACCCAATCTAAATCACCATAACCCTCTTTTCCTATTTTTTGTGTCGATTGATGCTGCTCATGCTTTTCTGTGATAATCTTCATATTTTTTTTTATTTTGTTTTTTACTAATTTTTGTGTTGTTTTAAAAAAAAAACCTTGGTGGAAGACATCGGTAACAATTAATAAAGTCTTAATCCCAAATAACTTAAGGTCGAATACATGAATTCACGTTATGTTTCAGTGCAACTAGGGTTGGTTTTAAATCCTTCTCACAGGAACTTTTTTGAGAAAAACTCTTACGGTTCTGTAGATGAACACTTTATCTGTTCTAAATCAATCTTCGACTTGATTGATCCTAATACTCTCTTTGATTATCAAATCATTTTCTGGACTCCAAAACAAAACACTCTAGAGGAACACATGACTTCATGCATATCTATTGTGAATACTATGCGTAATTGATCCTGCTATTACTACTGCTATTGACTTTTACTGTTGCTAGACATGTATTACTTTTCTTGAATTATTAACAGTTACCTTGCTTGCTAATCTTATAGCTCATCTTGATTCGAGTCATTGACATTGGCTAACTCTTCCCTGCAGGATTTACCCACAAGGAAACCTCCATTGGCGCCAGATTCTGTAAATCGTAAGAAAAGATCTTCGAAGCAGCAGTCTAGCCAATCTGCAAAGACCAACCAAAGAAACAGCACACCAGGTTTTTTTTTTTTTCCCCCTTTCTACTAATCAACTTATCTTTATTGTACTCACTTGTCTCTCTTCCATTAAAGAGGTACTGAAACCTTTGCTCTATCTCATGTGAGTACCCCCCCCCCCAAATAAAATAAAATAAAAAAAGAAAAAGAAAGGAAAGCTTTGTTTGGAGAACACTAAAAACTTGTCAAAGACAAACCAAGAGGGTTGTAGTGAGGTGGCATGAGTCCCTCCTCCCTTAACTAGAGGTCTCGTGCTCAAACCCCGAGAATGAAAAAATTTTAGAACTCTTGGCGCGAGGTTGCTGCCTTTGTGGTCCTACCTCCTCGAGTTCGAGATTTGTCGGGGCAAGGGCTCTTATACCCTAATAATAATACTTCATCCGTTCCATATTATCTGTCACATTTGGGCTTGTACGTAGGAATTGAGGTGATGATTGAAAGTCTTAAAAAGATAGACATTGAGATTAAAATATTCATCATTAATAGCATATTTTTCATAAGTTTTTGCTTTAGAAAATAATGTAGAACCTCCCATTGGCATTGATGACATAAATTTAAATTAGAGGTAAAATTAGAAAAAATACCATAAATACACCCTTGATTTCCTAATGTGACTCATTGTAGAACAAAAAAAAAAAATTCAATGTGACGAGATAATATGGAATGGATGGAGTAATAAAAAAAAACTTTTTAGGACACAAAAGGATAAAGTTGTTGTCTTATGTAATAATATGGATGAGTGGATCAAAGCAGATGATGTCTTACCTCACAAACTAGGTTTTACGCATGACAAGTAATAAGCGATAAGGAAATAAACAAATGCTCTATTGGGATTTAGGGATGTAATTATTCTTAGCGCACTTCTCTCGATGCATGTACAACGGTGACGGCAGAGACGGAGCAAGAAACGTTGAAGAAAATTCAAGAAGCAAAGGACTCTTCGAAACAATCGGTTGAAGTAGCAAGTACAAAAAGCGGAAACGAGCTCTCGACAGCGATGAGCAACGCGGACTTGGCGACTACATGGGCTACAATGGCGGTAAGAATTGCCGAATCTGCGGAACTACCCGAGTCTCCCGATGCCGCCTCTTCTTCATTCATACTTGATTAACTGATCAATCTCTATCGGGTTCTCATCCTAACTTTTTGAGAACATGCGGCTTGAGAATATCCTTGGAAGGTTTTGTAAGTTTTTGTAGATAATAACTTGTAGATTTGTGTATTATTATAACCCCGAATTTGTATTTCATGAAACCTTTTGACTATTGAAAAAGAAAAGAAGAAAAGGAAAAGTACTGAGATAAAAAAAGATTTTAAATAGGGTTAGCGGTTTATACAAGGAGAAAACTCGGTTCTTGTTTGATATTTCTGATTTCCATTAATCTCTTCAAGATTAAGCAAAAATAAAAATAAAAACTTTGGAAGGTCTCGTAATATTTTGTGGCTATTATAATTCTATTCTTTTCAAGATTTGAAAACTATATTTTGGGTAGTTGGATTTGAGCGAGCTTAAATTTTCTCTTTCGGTGAAGGGGCTTAATATAATCTCAATTTTATATCTCAAGAAACCTATGACTATTGATTGTTGAAAAAGAAACTTGTAGATTTGTGTATTACTATAAGGAAATCGTTGTTGTGCCCAGCACTAACCCCAGAAAACCTACGACCATCGAAAAAAAACAAAAACAAAGAAAGAAAGAAAGAAGGAAAAAATCGAATCAGATTAGTGGATTAACAACAACAAAGGTTGTGATCAATGGTTTTTCACAAAAGTACTCTAAATTTTCACAAAAGTCTTGTGCGGCCAGTCTTCTTCACCGTTTCTTGCTCCATCCCCCCAGCCATGGCTGTGTTTTCCTAAGAAAATAACTGTATTGATTAAGATCCTGATCGTTATAGATATATATAAAGGAAGATTTGTAAGGAGTTGTGTGGTGATGACACGTGGCCTCCTTTCTAATTATTTATATTTTCTTTTCTTTTTTACGTCTTTTTTTTATATATAATGATTATCAAACTTTGATCGAGTTTGAGATGAAATCAAATACATCGGTACTTTTTTTGGGTATTTTTAGTTAGATACTTAATAATATATAAACGATCATTATCTAAATGCGTGAAAGCTTTAATTTTTTTTGGTGAATCAAAGGCCTCTTGGACGAAGGAAACAAAAACTTAACTTGCACCAATCCTCCTCTTCGCACAATCTATTATGCCATACGAGCCACATAATGTCCTTTTTTTTTACATAAATATATCATAATATTTTTACAACTAAAATTACAATTTATAATAATCAACACATATTTCTTAGAAAAAAAAATACAATAGAGGGTAAAAAATATTTACTTATAAATCACACACATAGCGAACATCCTAAACAATCTTTACAACAACGAACATATAGAGATGTGAAGTTGTTGATCGCACTACAAGATCTCTGCTACGTTACAAGATCTCTGCTACGTTTCAGAGTGTCATACGGCTTAACAATCACCACAACATTGCATTCTTGTGTGAAGAACTCTGAAAGAGGTACTTGGATGTTGCTAGACCTGCTGTACTTGTGAACCTATGATCTATATATAAAGAGAAAATTAATATTATGTATAAATGATGTTGCAGTAACCATATGGATGATGTAAGATTCGAAATGGAGATTAAATGAATTAAAACAACCCTTCATTAATCAAGAAAATAATTCAAATACACTTAATTATGATTTCAGTGCCCTAAGCAATATAAATGATGTTGTGGTAACTAAATGGATGGGTAAGATTCGAAACGAATACTTGATGCATTGAAGTAACTCTTCATTAACAAAAAAAATTCAAATGAACTTAATTATTATTTCAGTGCCCTAAACGATATAAATGATGTTGCGGTAAGCAAATGGATGGTGTAAAATTCGAAACAAAGACTTAATGCATTGAAGAAACTCTTTATTAATTAGACCGTTTTTTGGTTGTTCAAGGTTGAGTTTTTCGTTGTTCAAAAATACGGGGAGATGAATATGTCTTAAAACAATAAATAACAAACATAAATAAATATTTTAAAACAAAAAATAAATTGAGAAAATCTCAAAAATGAAATGCTCGATGGAGAGAGTATATGAAACTTTCTCTCTCCTCCAACTTATATATATAGATTTTGTACCAATGGAGTACAAATCTTGAGTTTTTTAATTTGTCTAAAGAAGAATGAATATACAAGTTGGATTATCTAGAATGTAGGAATATATCAAATTTTCCAATACTTTTTACTTATTTAGTTGTAATTGTTATCTCAGAAAAATGTGATGTACATAGTACACTATTATTAGGAAAAATCATGTACGAAAGTATAAACATTGCTATTGAAATTTGGAAGGAGGAATTTATGGAGGAAGGAACTTCAAAGTTAATTTGAACTCTTGGATATTTTTAACCAGTCCTAAATTAAACAAGATAAGATCTTTTTCTTATTTATATACGACACTCCAAAGTTACAATAAGTGATGTGACATGCGGACTTTACGTGAAAATTGTTATGATTTTTGAATGTGTGCACACAGTTTCTGATGCATAACACATTCGAACTGTGTATCATGAGGTGCACACGGACGAGAGACTGGTTTTTTTTTTGTCAAAAGTTGATATTAAGAATTAAAAAAACCAATTGATATGAATATACTATTGTTTCGAGTGTATTATGATATGCAATGTGAACATTTAACCTTATCTCAATCAATTTTATACGGATAAAATCATTTAGAATAAGGGGAAATATACCATTCTTATATATTAAGTCAAGTTCATTAAAAAAAAATTGGTATATTATTAAGTAGTTTCTTATGTTTTTTTTTTTTCAATTGTGTGAATATTTTGCTACTTGTAATTGTTGTTTTTGTGTTTTCAAGGTTTTATAAGTGATTGAAACAATTTGATGATTTTCAAAAAGATATTAAAACGTGTATTGGATTAATGAGAATGAGTTCATGATTGATTTGGAGATAAAGAAAGAAAAAACGTGTAGTGGATTGATAAAGAGTTAGAGTTTGATTTGGATACAAAAGAAAATGTTGATTTGGAAATGAAAAAAAAAAGTATGGGCAAATAAGTAAATTTCATTACCATTCAAAAATTTGTGATTCGTGCTTTTATATATACTAGTTTGAAGACATGCTACGCATAACTATATGGATGATGTAACATTCGCACAATCTAGATGTGAATGAAAAAACAAGCTAGTCATGCTAGGACATTACTTCCTCAAAAAAAAGTGTTTTGGATTAATGAGAATGAGTTAATGATTGATTTGGAGATAAAGAAAGAAAAAACGTGTAGTGAATTAATAAGGAGTTAGAGTTTGATTTGGATACAAAAGAAAATGTTGATTTGGAAATGAAAAAAAAAAAGAAATATGGGCAAATAGGTAAATTTCATTACCACTCAAAAATTTGTGATTCGTGCTTTTATATATATATATATATATATTGTATATCAAGGGGAGGATACAAATGAGTGAAAGATACTTCTCGTGTGTTTTTCAACAAAATACAACTTAAATTAGAGGAAGGATGCTCCAATCAGTGGGTTCAGACCACCGACACTAAAAAAAACAGCATATCAGTCTTATCAGAAACGAAAATTTTCGTCTCTGATTTGCTTAAATTCCGTCTCTAATTGAGATATGCAACGGAACAGAGACGGAATTTATTCCGTCTCTAAAATCGTCGACGCTGATTCAATCAGCAACGAAAATGTGATTCCGTTTCTGATTAGAGACGGAATAAATTCCGTTTCTGATTAGAGACGGATTAGAGACGAAAATTAGAAACGGAACAGAGACGGAACTGAAATGGAAATTTTTTAAAATGGTACAATTGTAATTGCATTCCGTCTCTGATCCGTTTCTGATTAGCAACGGATCAGAGACGGAAATAATGCATTTCGTTTCTGGTCCGTTGCTAATCAGAAACGGATCAGAGACGGAATTTATGGATCAGAGACGGAATGCATTATTTCCGTCTCTGATCCGTTGCTAATCAGAAACGGATCAGAGACGAAATTTCTCTATTCCGTCTCTGATCCGTTTCTGATTCATGCATCTATTCCTCGAAAATTAGAGATGGAATAGCAACGGAATCTCTGAATTTCGTTGCTAATCCGTCTTTAATTTTCATTTTTGTTTAGTTTTGAAACATAAACTCAATTCAATTGGTTCTCCAACCTATAACTTGAAAATAAAATCATAGGACCTACTCCATCGCCTGCACCCCCTCCAACAACTCCTTGGGGGTGCTAACATCCCCCAAAAAAGCAAAATTTGACATTCATACATCGACAATATATATCAACAAATATTCAAATGAGAGAAAAAAAATGTAAAATCCAAAATTTGAAAAAGATTTATATATCCACGAAAAATTGTCAAGTACAATAAATGCTCAAAATTTCTAAGTATTCACAAAATTTCTAAGTATTCATCCATCTTTTGAAAACTTTTGTCATCCTCCGTGCACAAGAATGAGAAGGATGCAATTCCCTGTGTTTCATGAAAATGCATAACATCTTAACTACTTCTTTAATAATTTACATCCATATTTAGAAGTACATATATGAATCAAATACAAACTTACGTATCATCGACAATCAGTGTGATCGGGATCCGCTGCATGCGAGGGGGTTCGATCCCTGTCCTCTGAGGTGCCCGCGGAGGGTCTGTCACCTGCAATCCTGCTCTGCCGTCGTAATATGGGGATGTTGCCGGTGATGTAGTGGCTGCATCAATACAAGAGTGTCATGTCTCGATGTCGGCGACGGTGACTGTAACGGGCAATTTGGTATAGTCCTTGATGACGAGGTTGATGGTACAGACGACACCGACGGTGTGGAAGGCGAAGGTGACGCTGAATGTGGATCGTGCTCGAGAGAACGAGAAGTCGGAATCGATAATGCAGGAATCGACCCACGACCTCGACCGCCAAGACCTCTATGGCCCTCTCGTGTGGCCTGACCATGACGCCCAGTCGGTATTTCGCATCCAGTGGTCTGTGCTGCACCTCTTCTGACTGGACGATGTCCTCCTAATGGTATCCCTCGACGTGGGGGATGATCACTGCCCGCCATGAAACCTAACAAAATACCAATAAAATTTTAAAGAGGAAATGCATACAAAAATAAGTAATGAACTCTAATTGATGGGAATTAAGAACACAAGATTCATGCTGATAAAAGGAAATTAAGAAATATATCGTCAAAAGTATGCATGTCTATATATCATAGTGTTTAATGTAACGGCCCATTTTCGTAAACTTGGCATACGTGGACGCCAGCTCAGATCCACAGGGACATCGCAATAGGCTAGGACGCATGGGGACTAGGGTATGCTAGGTAATTGTGTGTTGGATGCTTATTTGCGATGAAATTTATTGAAATACATCGCATGTGTGTATGTTGTATCAAAATACGTGCGAGATTGTGTGAACTATATTCGCCTCGATATGCGTGTCGACGCAGGTACCGGGTAGTTGACGGGACCGAATATTAGGTCGGGGAAACTAAAACGCAAATTAAATAAAAATGGTCAAATTACTAATATGGAATGGGTATTAGGCGGCTAGTGATCGCGGTTTGGACACGAAATCAAACGTCGAAACGCCCGAAAAATGGACGTGTGTCCCAATTGTGTCACACTTTCGTGTCAAGGACACAAATATCAAGTATTTAATATATATTAATTAATGAAAAATACACATGGTCTTTGCCTCCAACCCCACATTCACTTAACTAAGACTTTCAAGTGAAAGATTTCTTATAAGGAAAGAAACAAAAAGTTTCTTTCCCATGTGGGACTAACGGTGGATACAATACAAACTCAACAATAGTTCAACAAATACTATGCGTAATTGATCCGGCTATTACTACTGCTATTGACTTTTACTGTTGCTAGACATGTATTACTTTTCTTGAATTATTAACAGTTACCTTGCTTGCTAATCTTATAGCTCATCTTGATTCGAGTCATTGACATTGGCTAACTCTTCCCTGCAGGATTTATCTACAAGGAAACCTCCATTGGCGCCAGATTCTGTAAATCGTAAGAAAAGATCTTCGAAGCAGCAGTCTAGCCAATCTGCAAAGACCAACCAAAGAAACAGCACACCAGGTTTTTTTTTTCCCCCTTTCTACTAATCAACTTATCTTTATTGTACTCACTTGTCTCTCTTCCATTAAAGAGGTACTGAAACCTTTGCTCTATCTCATGTGAGTAAGAACCCCCCCAAATAAAATAAAATAAAAAAAGAAAAAGAAAGGAAAGCTTTGTTTGGAGAACACTAAAAACTTGTCAAAGACAAACCAAGAGGGTTGTAGTGAGGTGGCATGAGTCCCTCCTCCCTTAACTAGAGGTCTCGTGCTCAAACCCCGAGAATGAAAAAATTTAGAACTCTTGGCGCGAGGTTGCTGCCTTTGTGGTCCTACCTCCTCGAGTTCGAGATTTGTCGGGGCAAGGGCTCTTATACCCTAATAATAATACTTCATCCGTTCCATATTATCTGTCACATTTGGGCTTGTACGTAGGAATTGAGGTGATGATTGAAAGTCTTAAAAAGATAGACTTTGAGATTAAAATATTCATCATTAATAGCATATTTTTCATAAGTTTTTGCTTTAGAAAATAATGTTTGAGTCCTTGAAATAGCCTAAACAAAGAAAAGAATAAAGTGCATTAGAAATTGAAAGTCCAACCCTACAACCATCACAAACATGAAAGATGAGGCTCCTATATTATTTTCTTGGTTCATGAAAAATGCAAACAAAATTAATATAGTAATCTTTAATACATATACTTGTGCATTACAGAGTCACATACATTACACCAACAACCATACCAATCAATAAATCATACACCTATGTCTATATACCATATATTCCCAATAAAAATCTCTACTTATCCTCATAAGGGCAACAGCCCATCGAAAAAATAAACATCTTATACTTAAAAATTCTCTTTTTGGCATTGTCTCAAGTAGTTGGCGAACATTAAGTAAATATAAACCAAACGCATCAACGAAATCGTTATTCAAACGATAGCTAGCTACTATAACGAGAGAATTCAATTGCAGAATTGGAAGCAGATGAAGAAACACATTTATTCGGTGCTCTGCTGACGGAAGATGTTATTCTAAACCAAAGAAGGAAATAAGCGTATGCGAATAATAAAAACGTCGACTACAATGATGTCACAAGCTATCATCTACTATGAAGTCACGACTTACACGTTACAGGGAGCATTCTTTTGCAAGTTATCTCGCATGGCCCGTTTCAGTAGGGTCGCATCTCTGTTCATCCTCTTTGTATCTGCAAGCCTTAACTTTTACTTTCTCTAGGAATTACGCTGGACGTCATAAGTTTTGGAGGCAATCCTCTTGACTCCGCCATATACATAGTTCAACAACTTAAATTGAGAATGTGACTTTTAGTAATCGAGGCGGAACCAATAGGTGATGAACTACAATAGTCTTAATAAATAAAATGAAAAAAACATAACCAAACAATATGTAAAGTAAAGATCAATTCACCAGAGAATGCGACTCACTGAGCTATCTCTTTGATGTGTTGGAGAAAATTGGAGCCCAGTATATGACACCCTTCCTATGCAGCCATACTTTAGTAATCAAGGTGGAACCAATAGGCTGATGAACTACAATGATTTACCTGCAAGGGTACAAAAAACCCATCTGAGAATATTAGGTGGTAAATTAGAAGGAAAAGCACAATGACGGATATACATTTCAATCAATTAATAGTAAAATAAATGTTCAACAGCAAAACAGAACATAAAATCATATTTTATAAGATAAAGGATCTATAACAATCCTAACTCCTAAATGTAGTAAAATTCCCAACATGTAGAACCAAATAGAAGGCGTTAGCATCAAGAAGAGTGTCTATTCAATGAAACAGATACAAATCAATCTACCACAACCAAGTATTTGAGAAAACAAACATAATTTATAAGGTTTATGAAATTTCCAACATTCTTAGGAAACATTAAACTGTAAGTACATATTTTCGCTTACAAAATTATAGTTGCTTTCCTTCGAAACTAATCACATTCATTCATTCACATACATGGTTTCCAAATGTGGAAAAAAACACGAGCATCAACATCACAAAGAGGATAAAAATGAAATTAACAGATGTAAGGCATGTGCGTTCACTCAACAGTTTCTAAGAGAAGGAATTTGACAAACCTAGGAGATTGATGTTCCTTGACATCTGTTATTTTCCTCAAGCCAGTAGTACTTCATACAGTAACATTACATGCACTTAGAAAAAAAAGAATGTAATGAGCTGCAGAAATGACAAACCAAAATTAAGCATTATCCAATTAATCATTATACAACTTTAACTATTGCATATGCTCAAGTTATCGAAGGCCAGTCCTATATGTTCCATGATCCTAAACAAATTTTTTCTCCCCTTTGTATTTGTTTTCCTTTTCTATTTCTATTTTGTCTAAAAGATCTAATATCCGAATGAAATGCAATTTACCAATAAAAACAAACACAACCAACATGAAATAATTCTCCAGGTTCTTTATCAGTTTGTCCCTGTTATATTTAAAAGATTAAATTTTTTAAAGGAAATTATTAAAAGAATGAGAAAACTTATAAAACATATTAACTATAAAATGGTTGAAAACTTACATTTCAATTAAAGTGATTCTGCAAGAGAAGCATCCACGAGTGACAACAACTCTTTGTAAACAATGTTATTTGTCGTGTTTGGTTGATTATTGTAATTAGAAGGTTTAATAAGAACTTTGATGCAAGTCATAATGGTAGCACGTGAAAGCGCAACATAAAGTTGACCGTGAGAAAAAAATGGTTCTCTCAAATAAACCCCAACGAAGTTTAATGTTTGCCCTTGAGCCTTATTAATAGTCATTGCAAAACACAATCGAATAGGGAATTGTCTCCTTTTGAATTTGAATGGCATTTTATCTTCTTCATTTGGAATGAAAGGTATTCTAGGCAGAAAAACTCTAACATAATGTTCATTATCTACAATTCATCTAAGGCCACCATTGGATCCAAAATAATAATCACACGGTTCATTTAATCCAATATTCAAACATCTATATATTTCTTATATAAAGGAAGAAGATGGAGATAATAATTGCAACAAAAAAATAAGAAATGTCCGCCAAACCAAACTAAAGAAAAAGGCATTCATTTAGAAGCAAGTTAAACTTAAAGAGCCAAAACTCAAATTCACATACTCCATAGTTAAAGGCGGAAGCAAACTTTAAGGGCTAAGGGGCCAACCTTTACATATATTTTTAAAATTCAAAAGATATACTTATATATGAAATAATCAAAGCAAAATTTTACGTGATTAGCATATAATTATATGAGATATTTCGATGACGACCTTTATCTTAGCATATAATTATATGAGATTTTATGTGAATAAAGCAATAGAGTATTGAATAGAGCCTAATGAAAACACTTAAAGGCATAATAGTTAGTATTAAAATAAAATTAATGCATGTGTTGTGTTTTTCTAAATTATCTCATATTTACAACATCATAGAAAATATAGTTTGAAAGGAAAGTAGCTTTTAAATTAATAGAACGAAGATGTACTTGAAATAGAGTGTCAGCCTTGCAGAAGTCATGGAAGAACACATTGAGTCATAGAAGTGTATATCATATTATGACAAAAAGGTAAGTGAAATGCCTACATTTAAATCAAGGAAGAAATCTTACATGAACAGAGTTGAAATATTCCCAGAGAGATTCTTTAGGTTTCCAATAACCCCTTCAATAAGGGAATAAAAAATATTATAAATTATTAAACCTGGTAAAAAGAAGATGGAGCAACCAATTATCATCAGGAGAGAGAAAGAGTTGAGTAGCAACCAACAACCGCAATAGGGATCAACAAGAGAAAAAGCTCGAGCTACGAATGTGGAAATTAAAAACAAAAACCAAAAAATAGATTTTATGGGGCATTTCATCAAACAACTACAAAGCACTCTTAAACTATCAAATTATCGATACAAACTCATCTCAATGCAATCAAACTAATTATCCCATGGGTATCTCAAACTAATATTCTCATAGGCACAAAAAATTATCAATGCAACGCCATCTCAATAAATCAAACTAATCATCTAATTGGCATTTCATCAAATATTTAAATACTTATAATCCTTAAAATATTTAAATTTTTAAATTAGAAATCTTCTAATTCAGTGGTTCATGAACCTCTCGCTACTTCTTCAACTCTTTTAACTCCAACACCAACGACAACCTCATAAATGGAGTAACTAGAGGAAGATGAAGTAGATACAAAATTAAGATGGTGATCAGCTGATCTATATATAAGAGGCATGACCACCTTACTTGGAGTGTAATTAGCAGCTAATCTGAAATTGGGTTTTTTTTTTTAATGTAAATTATGCATGTATGTATAACAGCCAAATTGAAGCACATTTAAGTAGTACCAACCTTCCAGTGAAACTGCAGGAACCATGGCCTGCAAAGACCGAAAAGGAAGTACCCATAAGAAAGCGAAACATAGAGACAAGGCTTGCAAGTTTACATACTCAAAATAATGTGGATCAGATGCGCATTGAGCATAAAGTAACAAATTGAATAGGGTTATAATGGTGAAGAAGAAGAGTTGTGAGATTGGGAGGCGTGAAGAAGAAAAGTTATAATGGTGGAGAAGAAAGTTGTGAGATTTGGGAGACGAGGCAAAAAAGAGACAGGAGAAGATGAAAAATAGGAAGTGAGGGAGAGCTAGTGAGAGAATAGGAGTTGAATAGAAATCACGGAAGGACAGATCGAAGTGATCGGTGAGAGAGACGTGAGAGAACAGGAAATAGTAAAACGGAAAGATAAGGGACGCAGGAGAAAAAAAAGGAGTAAAATGAAAAAATAAGGAACGCACAAAAAAAAATGTGTGGGCGAGGGACAAAAAAGTAAATTTGATTACGACTCAAAAATTTGTGATTCGTGCTTTTATATATATGATAGATATAAAGGAAGATTTGTAAGTAGTTGTGTGGTGATGAAACGTGGCCTCCTTTCTAATTATTTATATTTTCTTTTTTTTTTTACGTCTTTTTTTTTATATATATAATGATTATCAAACTTTGATCGAGTTTGAGATGAAATCAAATGCATCGATACTTTTCTTTGCGTATTTTTAGTTAGATACTTAATAATATATAAACAATCATTATCTAAATGCATAGAAGCTTTAATTTTTTTTGGTGAATCAAAGGCCTCTTGGACGAAGGAAACAAAAACTTAACTTGCACCAATCCTCCTCTTCGCACAATCTATTATGCCATACGAGCCACATAATGTCCTTTTTTTTTTACATAAATATATCGTAGTATTTTTACAACTGAAATTACAATTTATAATAATCAACACATATTTCTTAGAAAAAAAAATACAATAGAGGGTAAAAAATATTTACTTATAAATCACATACATAGCGAACATCCTAAACAATCCTCACAACAACGAACATATAGAGATGTGAAGTTGTTGATCGCACTACAAGATCTCTGCGACGTTTCAGAGTGTCATACGGCTTAACAATCACCACAACATTGCATTCTGGTGTGAAGAACTCTAAAAGAGGTACTTGGATGTTGCTAGACCTGCAGTACTTGTGAACCTATGATCTATATATAAAGAGAAAATTAATATTCTCTATAAATGATGTTGCAGTAACCATATGGATGATGTAAGATTCGAAATGGAGATTAAATGAATTAAAACAACCCTTCATTAATCAAGAAAATAATTCAAATACACTTAATTATGATTTCAATGCCATAAGCAATATAAATGATGTTGTGATAACCAAATGGATGGGTAAGATTCGAATAGAATATTTGATGCATTGAAGTAACTCTTCATTAACAAAAAAAATTCAAATGAACTTAATTATTATTTTAGTGCCCTAAACGATATAAATGATGTTG
Organism: Stephania yunnanensis; assembly: GCA_039657365.1. NCBI lineage: Eukaryota > Viridiplantae > Streptophyta > Magnoliopsida > Ranunculales > Menispermaceae > Stephania > Stephania yunnanensis. The sequence continues at coordinate 72,760,944 of CM077580.1, forward strand.
CTGTAAGCAAAAATTTGGTGTAAAATTCGAAACAAAGACTTAATGCATTGAATAAACTCTTTATTAATTAGACCGTTTTTTGGTTGTTCAAGGTTGAGTTTTTCGTTGTTCAAAAATACGGGGAGATGAATATGTCTTAAAACAATAAATAACAAACAAAAATAAATATTTTAAAACAAAAAATAAATTGAGAAAATCCTAAAAATGAAATTCTCGATGGAGAAAGTATATGAAACTTTCTCTCTCCTCCAACTTATATATATAGATTTTGTACCAATGGAGTACAAAACTTGAGTTTTTTAATTTGTCTAAAGAAGAATGAATATACAAGTTGGATTATCTAGAATGTAGGAATATATCAAATTTTCCAATACTTTTTTACTTATTTAGTTGTAATTGTTATCTCAGAAAAATGTGATGTACACAGTACACTATTATTAGGAAAAATCATGTACGAAAGTATAAACATTGCTATTGAAACTTGGAAGGAGGAATTTATGGAGGAAGGAATTTCAAAGTTAATTTGAACTCTTGGATATTTTTAACCGGCCAGTCCTGAATTAAACAAGATAAGATCTTTTTCTTATTTATATACGACACTCCAAAGTCACAATAAGTGATGTGACATGCGGACCTCGCGTGAAAATTGTTATGATTTTTGAATGTGTGCACACAGTTTCTGGTGCATAACACATTCGAAGTGTGTATCATGAGGTGCACACGGACGAGAGAGACTGATTTTTTCTTTTGTCAAAAGTTGATATTAAGAATTAAAAAAAAATCAATTGATATGAATATACTATTGTTTCGAGTGTATTATGATATGCAATGTGAACATTTAACCTTATCTCAATTAATTTCATAGGGATAAAATCATTTAGAATAAGGGGAAATATATATACCGTTCTTATATATTACGTCAAGTTCATTAAAAAAAAATTGGTATATTATTAAGTAGTTTCTTATGTTTTTTTTTTTTTTTTTTTTCAATTGTGTGAATTTTTTCTTACTTGTAATTATTGTTTTTGTGTTTTCAAGGTTTTATAAGTGATTGAAACAATTTGATGATTTTCAAAAAGATATTAAATTTCTTCAGAAATTGACACAATATGTATGCAAGTAAAACATTGTTTCAAATGCATGTTCTCCATTTTTCTACAATGTTATTGCCTTAAGTTCATCGGATATTACACCATTTTTTTACACTTTTATATATATATATATATATCAAAGGGAGGATACAAACGAGTGAAAGATACTTCTCGTGTGTTTTTCAACAAAATACAACTTAAATTAGAGGAATGATGCTTCAATCAGTGGGTTCCGACCACCGACCAAAGTGAGCAAGTGAGATTGAGTGTCGCTTAATTTATAACATATTGACATTTTATCTTGCCTGCGCACGAAGTTATTTATATAAAAGAAGATCTTCTGTGAGTGTTATTGAGAAATCGACTCGCGACACTTACTATTTTTTAATGAGAAGTCGACACTTGACACTTACTACTTTTTAGGTTATAACATGTGGTAGTTTTTCTTTTTCATATGCCAATTTTTTGGGGTTTTTTAATAATCATCTAGTTTTTCGATTTTTTATAATCTATTTATTAATTAGCTGAAACAAACATTAATTTGAATTCTAAATTAGCTTATAGAAAGTGATTCCAACGAGAAGTGACAATTTTCTTTTGCTACCTTAGCTCGATTTTTTTATGCACGTTCGATCTTTTCTTTTCTTAGTCTTTATCACTCAGTATCGGACTTAATCGACTACTCCGGGCTTAAGCTGGGGTCAGCCCACTGAATGGTAAAGTTTTTCTATTATCAATTACATCGACGCGCTATAGGCACCCATCATTTACTAAGGGCACCTCGTTTTTTTTTTTTTTTTTTTTGAATTACGTTATGTTATTCTCAATGGAAATTCAAATCTACTCCTCTCAAACAATGAGATGCCCTTATACAAGACTAGGGAGCCTATATATAGCGTGATACTAAGTTTCAAACATAGACGGATGTGTCAATTATCATCAACTGACACTATGTTTCAAGTCTCGGTGAGAAATGACCAAACTTATGGTCTCAAACATACAGGACTAAGAAAATGGGCTATTGTGTTAGTAGGTGTTAACCGATAAATACACAAATGTCTTGGCACAAGGCCTTGAAAGTCACTTGTATTATGTCGGTTGGTATATATAGACCGACACTTTAATACGTGTCTCAACAAGACATGACCAATACCACTTCACAACTTTCAAATAAAGTGGTGGGGTGCAATGCTTGAGATAAATAGTATTTTGGTAAAAGTCGGATTGCCCTAAAAAAATCGATTGGTGCCCTAAAAATGTGGTGCCCTCGGTAAGCACTGGGTGCCCTTAGCGTGACTAAAAACAAAAAAAGAAAGCTGTTTCAGAGTAGAGACTTGTTTGGACGGCCCTTTTCTAACGACACCTTTTGCTGGGAATAATCTGTAGGGGCTTCTCTGCTTGATTTGAAAACCAAACATCCCTTCACAACATTCATCGTCACTTCTCTTCACAACATTCATTGTCATCGTCGTCGTCGTCATCATCATCATCATCATCAACACGACAATCTACAGATCCGATAAAACCCTAATCGGTGATCTCTCATCTTCTTCTTATTCATCTTCCCTCGCTTTGATTCGCGCAACACCCAGAACTAGGGTTTCCCGAAACCCCATCTCAGATGCTTTAATTCTAGGGTTTGTAATTTCGTAATCGCTTGACTGTGTGTCTGGCAAGCAATTCTTGTTTTTTCTCGTAAAGATCAGATTTTGGGGTCAGTGGCTCGCGAGTCTGTGAATTTGGAAGTGTTTTTTGTGCTTTTTTAGGGTTTCAAGTTTTGTTGGCGTGCGATTTTTAGGGTTTTTTTGTGGTCAGTTCGCTGTTGGATTTCTTGGTCTTGATTCTTGATTAATTGTATTTGAATTATTTTCTTGATTAATGAAGGGTTGTTTTAATTCATTTAATCTCCATTTCGAATCGTACATCATCCATATGGTTACTGCAACATCATTTATACATAATATTAATTTTCTCTTTATATATAGATCATAGGTTCACAAGTACTGCAGGTCTAGCAACATCCAAGTATCTCTTTCAGAGTTCTTCACACAAGAATGCAATGTTGTGGTGATTGTTAAGCCGTATGACACTCTGAAACGTAGCAGAGATCTTGTAGTGCGATCAACAACTTCACATCTCTATATGTTCGTTGTTGTGAGGATTGTTTAGGATGTTCGCTATGTGTGTGATTTATAAGTAAATATTTTTTACCCTCTATTGTATTTTTTTTTCTAAGAAATACATTATGTGTGTTGATTATTATAAATTATAATTTTAGTTGTAAAAATATTACGATATATTTATGTAAAAAAAAGGACATTATGTGGCTCGTATGGCATAATAGATTGTGCGAAGAGGAGGATTGGTGCAAGTTAAGTTTTTGTTTCCTTCGTCCAAGAGGCCTTTGATTCACCAAAAAAAAATTAAAGCTTCTATGCATTTAGATAATGATTGTTTATGTATTATTAAGTATCTAACTAAAAATACCCAAAAAAAGTATCGATGCATTTGATTTCATCTCAAACTCGATCAAAGTTTGATAATCATTATATAAAAAAAAAAAGACGTAAAAAAGAAGAAGAAAATATAAATAATTAGAAAGGAGGCCACGTGTTATCACCACACGACTCCTTACAAATCTTCCTTTATATATATCTATAACGATCAGCATCTTAATCAATACAGTTATTTTCTTAGGAAAACACAGCCATGGCTGGGGGATGGAGCAAGAAACGATGAAGAAGAGCGCGCGACACGGGACTTGAAGAAAATTTAGAGTACTTTTGTGAAAAACCATTGATCACAACCTTTGTTGTTGTTAATCCACTAATCTCATTCCCCTTTCTTTTTTTTTTTTTTTTTTTCGATAGTCGTAGGTTTTCTGGGGTTAGTGCTGGGCACAACAACGATTTCCTTATAGTAATACACAAATCTACAAGTTTCTTTTTCAACAATCAATAGTAATAGGTTTCTTGAGATATAAAATTGAGATTATATTAAGCCCCCTTCTTGAAAGAGAAGCGATCTTTTCAAATCCAACCACTCTTTGGAGTGGTTTACATCAAAGAAAAGAATAGAATTATAATAGCCACAAAATATTACGAGACCTTCCAAAGTTTTTTTTTTTTTTTTGCTTAATCTTGAAAGATTAATGGAAATCTGTAAATATCAAACAAGAATGAGTTTTCTCCTTGTATAAACCGCTAACCCTATTTAAAATCTTTTTTATATCTGTACTTTTCCTTTTCTTCTTTCTTTTTCAATAGTCAAAAGGTTTCATGAAATACAAATTGGGGTTATAATAATACACAAATCTACAAGTTGTTATCTACAAAAACTTACAAAACCTTCCAAGGATATTCTCAAGCATGTTCGCAAAAGTTAGGATGAGAACCAGGATAGAGATTGATCAGGTTAATCAAGTATGAATGAAGAAGAGGCGGCATCGGGAGACTCGGGTAGTTCAAGCAGATTCGGCAATTCTTTCGCCATTGTAGCCCGATGTTTGCCAAGTCCGCGTTGCTCATCGGTGTACCGAGCTCGTTTTTTTTTTATCTTGCTACTTCAATGATTGTTTCAAAGAGTCCTTTGCTTCTTGAATTTTCTTCGAGTTTCTTCCTCTCGTCTCTGCGTCAACTGCTTGTACATGCATCGAGAGAGAAGTGCCGATTAAGAATAATTACATCCCTAAATCCCGATAGAGCATTTGTTTATTTCCTTATCGAGTTATTCTTGTCATCATGAAAGAAAACCTAGTTTGTGAGGTAAGACATCATCGGCTTTGATCCACTCATCCATATTATTACATAAGACAACAACTTTATCCATTTGTGTCGACAATTTTTTTTTTTTTTTATTACTCCATCCATTCCATATTATCTGTCACATTGAATTTTTTTTTTTTCGTTCTACAACGTGTCACATTAAGAAATCAAGGGTGTATTTATGGTATTTTTTTCTAATTTTACCTCTAATTTAAATTTATGTCATCAATGCCAATTGGAGGTTCTACATTATTTTCTAAGCAAAAATTTATGAAAAATATGCTATTAATGATGAATATTTTAATCTCAATGTCTATCTTTTTAAGACTTTCAATCATCACCTCAATTCCTACGTACAAGCCCAAATGTGACAGATAATATGGAACGGATGAAGTATTATTATTAGGGTATAAGAGCCCTTGCCCCAGACAAATCTCGAACTCGAGGAGGTAGGACCAAAGGCGGCAACCTCTCGCGCAAGAGTTCTAAAATTTTTCTTTATCGTGGTTTGAGCACGAGACCTCTAGTTAAGGAAGGAGGGACTCATGCCACCTCACTACAACCCTCTCGATTTGTCTTTGACAAGTTTTTAGTGTTCTCCAAACAAAACTTTCCTTTCTTTTTCTTATTTTATTTTATTTTATTTGGGGGGGTTCTTACTCACATGAGATAGAGCAAAGGTTTCAGTACCTCTTTAATGGAAGAGAGACAAGTGAGTATGCGGAACAAGACGAGATAACGCAAAAGCTTGAAATATGATTCAAGTTTTACACTCGAAATGCTCTAAGTAATGGAGCACGCCGTTGCTTTCTTTTTGTACTCGATCGATAAGCAGTGCAATTATGCCACGACCATTATGGTGGGAAAAATCGAGGGCTTTATTTTCATCGAGATACAACATCGGGACAAGTGTAGGCGCTTTCTCAAACACATCAACCATTTCCTCAAGTTTCTCATTTGAAACATGGTTAGAAGCCCCTAATTTTCCATCGAGATATATCCTTATTAAGTTTTTCCAGCCCACTCCTCATCGCTGAATCCAAGTCATAGTTTGCAGTCTTTCTCCTCGAGCAATTTCAACATCATCGGGCATGGAAATATAAGATTCGGACGTACAAAGGGAACAAATTCAAAATCCTCATAGGATTCCACTTCACGCACCCTGGCACATGAAGCTGTCTTACTAGAAGGTGCACGACTATTTCGTCTCGCACATTCCTTGTAAAGCTCCTTGAAAATGAAATTTAGGAATGGAATTAGCAACGGAATTAAGTTCCGTTGCTAAAAAAAGTAGTTAGAGACGGAATTGAGACGGACTAATTCAGAGACGGAATTGAGACGAATCAGAGACGGAAATAGAAACGGAATTAAATTCTGTCTCTAAAAAATCCTAACCAGCTCCTTATCTTCACCGCGACCTACATTCCCACCATCTCTCGTCTCTCCGATCGTCTCGTCTCAGTGTCGTCTCTGCTCTCAACTCTCGTCTCTTCGTCTCTTGCTCAACGACTTGTTGGGGGTTGGGGATTTGGGGGACGGTGACCGGAGAGAGATTCCGTTCCTAAATTTCATTTTCAAGGAGCTTTACAAGGAATGTGCAGACAGAAATAGTCGTGCACCTTCTAGTAAGACGAGTTCATGTGCCCTGGGGTGCGTGAAGTGGAATCCTATGAGGATTTTGAATTTGTTCCCTTTTGTACGTCCGGAATCTTATATTTCCATGCCGATGATGTTCAAATTGCTCGACGAGAAAGACCGCAAACTATGACTTGGATTCAAAGCGATGAGGAGTGGCTGGAAAAACTTAATAAGGATATATCGATGGAAAATTAGGGGCTTCTAACCATGTTTCACCGAGAAACTTGAGGAAATGGTTGATGTGTTTGAGAAAGCGACCTACACTTGTCCCGATGTTGTATCGATGAAAATAAAGCCCTCGATATTTTTAGGACCATAATGGTTGTGGCATAATTACTGCCGTTTATCGATCTTGGAGTACAAAAAGAAAGCAAAGGCGTGCTCCATTACTTAGAGCATTTCGGGTAAAACTTGAATCATATTTCAAGCTTTTGCGTTATCTCGCGTCTTGTTCCGCATACTCACTTGTCTCTCTTCCATTAAAGAGGTACTTGAAACCTTTGCTCTATCTCATGTGAGTAAGAACCCCCAAATAAAATAAAATAAAATAAGAAAAAGAAAGGAAAGTTTTGTTTGGAGAACACTAAAAACTTGTCAAAGACAAATCAAGAGGGTTGTAGTGAGGTGGAACTAGAGGTCTCGTGCTCAAACCCCGATAATGAAAAAATTTTAGAACTCTTGGCGCGAGGTTGCCGCCTTTGTGGTCCTACCTCCTCGAGTTCGAGATTTGTCGGGGCAAGGGCTCTTATACCCTAATAATAATACTTCATCCGTTTCATATTATCTGTCACATTTGGGCTTGCACGTAGGAATTGAAGTGATGATTGAAAGTCTTAAAAAGATAGACATTGAGATTAAAATATTCATCATTAATAGCATATTTTTCATAAATTTTTGCTTAGAAAATAATGTAGAACCTCCAATTGGCATTGATGACATAAATTTAAATTAGAGGTAAAATTAGAAAAAATACCATAAATACACCCATGATTTCTTAATGTGACACGTTGTAGAACAAAAAAAAAAAATTCAATGTGACAGATAATATGGAATGGATGGAGTAATAAAAAAAAATTAAAATTGTCAGGACACAAATGGATAAAGTTGTTGTCTTATGTAATAATATGGATGAGTGGATCAAAGCCAGATGATGTCTTACCTCACAAACTAGGTTTTCTGCATGACAGTAATAACTGATAAGGAAATAAACAAATGGTCTATTGGGATTTAGGGATGTAATTATTCTTAAGCGGCACTTCTCTCTCGATGCATGTACAAAGCGTGACGGCAGAGACGGAGCAAGAAACGTTGAAGAAAATTCAAGAAGCAAAGGACTCTTCGAAACAATCGGTTGAAGTAGCATAAAAGCGGAAACGAGCTCGCATTACATCGATGAGCAACGCGGACTTGGCAACTTAGTAGGCTACAATGGCGCAAGAAGAATTGTCGAATCTCGGAACTACCCGAGTCTCCCGATGCCGCCTCTTCTTCATTCATACTTGATTAACTGATCAATCTCTATCTGGGTTCTCATCCTAACTTTTGCAGAACATGCGGCTTGAGAATATCCTTGGAAGGTTTTGTAAGTTTTTGTAGATAATAACTTGTAGATTCGTGTATTATTATAACCCCGAATTTGTATTTCATGAAACCTTTTGACTATTGAAAAAGAAAAGAAGAAAAGGAAAAGTACAGATAAAAAAAGATTTTAAATAGGGTTAGCGGTTTATACAAGGAGAAAACTCAGTTCTTGTTTGATATTTACAGATTTCCATTAATCTTTCAAGATTAAGCAAAAAAAAAAAAAAAAAAAACTTTGGAAGGTCTCGTAATATTTTGTGGCTATTATAATTCTATTCTTTTCTTTGATGTAAACCACTCAAAGATGGTTGGATTTGAGCAAAGATCGGCTCTCTTTCGGTGAAGGGGCTTAATATAATCTCAATTTTATATCTCAAGAAACCTATGACTATTGATTGTTGAAAAAGAAACTTGTAGATTTGTGTATTACTATAAGGAAATCGTTGTTGTGCCCAAAGACTAACCCCGTAAAACCTACGACTATCGAAAAAAAAAAAAAAAACAAAGAAAGAAAGAAGGAAAAATTGAATCGGATTAGTGGATTAACAACAACAAAGGTTGTGATCAATGGTTTTTCACAAAAGTACTCTAAATTTTCTTCAAGTCTTGTGCGGCCAGTCTTCTTCACCGTTTCTTGCTCCATCCCCCCAACCATGGCTGTGTTTTCCTAAGAAAATAACTGTATTGATTAAGATCCTGATCGTTATAGATATATATAAAGGAAGATTTGTAAGGAGTTGTGTGGTGATGACACGTGGCCTCCTTTCTAATTATTTATATTTTCTTTTCTTTTTTACGTCTTTTTTTTATATATAATGATTATCAAACTTTGATCGAGTTTGAGATGAAATCAAATACATCGGTACTTTTTTTGGGTATTTTTAGTTAGATACTTAATAATATATAAACGATCATTATCTAAATGCGTGAAAGCTTTAATTTTTTTTGGTGAATCAAAGGCCTCTTCGACGAAGGAAACAAAAACTTAACTTGCACCAATCCTCCTCTTCGCACAATCTATTATGCCATACGAGCCACATAATGTCCTTTTTTTTTACATAAATTTATCGTAATATTTTTACAACTAAAATTACAATTTATAATAATCAACACATATTTTTTAGAAAAAAAAATACAATAGAAGGTAAAAAATATTTACTTATAAATCACACACATAGCGAACATCCTAAACAATCCTCACAACAACGAACATATAGAGATGTGAAGTTGTTGATCGCACTACAAGATCTCTGCTACGTTACAAGATCTCTACTACGTTTCGGAGTGTCATACGGCTTAACAATCACCACAACATTGCATTCTTGTGTGAAGAACTCTGAAAGAGGTACTTAGATGTTGCTAGACTTGCTGTACTTATGAACCTACGATCTATATATAAAGAGAAAATTAATATTATGTATAAATGATGTTGCAGTAACCATATGGATGATGTAAGATTCGAAAGGGAGATTGAATGAATTAAAACAACCCTTCATTAATCAAGAAAATAATTCAAATACACTTAATTATGATTTCAGTGCCCTAAGCAATATAAATGACGTTGTGGTAACTAAATGGATGGGTAAGATTCGAAACGAATACTTGATGCATTGAAGTAACTCTTCATTAACAAAAAAAATTCAAATGAACTTAATTATTATTTCAGTGTCCTAAACGATATAAATGATGTTGCGGTAAGCAAATGGATGGTGTAAAATTCGAAACAAAGACTTAATGCATTAAAGAAACTCTTTATTAATTAGACCGTTTTTTGGTCGTTCAAGGTTGAGTTTTTCGTTCTTCAAAAATACGGGGAGATGAATATGTCTTAAAACAATAAATAAGAAACATAAATAAATATTTTAAAACAAAAAATAAATTGAGAAAATCCTAAAAATGAAATGCTCAATGGAGAGAGTATATGAAACTTTCTCTCTCCTCCAACTTATATATATATATATATATATAGAATATAGATTTTGTACCAAAGGAGTACAAAACTTGAGTTTTTTTAATTTGTCTAAAGAAGAATGAATATACAAGTTGGATTATCTAGAATGTAGGAATATATCAAATTTTCCAATACTTTTTTACTTATTTAGTTGTAATTGTTATCTCAGAAAAATGTGATGTAGACAGTACACTATTATTAGGAAAAATCATGTACGAAAGTATAAACATTGCTATTGAAACTTGGAAGGAGGAATTTATGGAGGAAGGAACTTCAAAGTTAATTTGAACTCTTGGATATTTTTAACCAGTCCTAAATTAAACAAGATAAGATCTTTTTTTTATTTATATACGACACTCCAAAGTCACACTAAAGTGATGTGACATGCGGACCTCACGTGAAAATTGTTATGATTTTTGAATGTGTGCACACAGTTTTTGGTGCATAACACATTCGAAGTGTGTATCATGAGGTGCACACGGACGAGAGAGACTGGTTTTTTTTTTTGTCAAAAGTTGATATTAAGAATTAAAAAAACCAATTGATATGAATATACTATTGCTTCGAGTGTATTATGATATGAAATTTGAACATTTAACCTTATCTCAATCAATTTTATACGGATAAAATCATTTAGAATATGGAGAAATATACCGTTCTTATATATTAAGTCAAGTTCATTAAAAAAAAATTGGTATATTATTAAGTAGTTTCTTATGTTTTTTTTTTTTCAATTGTGTGAATTTTTTGCTACTTGTAATTGTTGTTTTTGTGTTTTCAAGGTTTTATAAGTGATTGAAACAATTTGATGATTTTCAAAAAGATATTAAATTTCTTCAGAAATTGACACAATATGTATGCAAGTAAAACATTGTTTCAAATGCATGTTCTCCATTTTTCTACAATGTTATTGCCTTAAGTTCATCGGATATCACACCATTTTTTTACACTTTTATATATATATATATATATATATATTGTATATCAAGGGGAGGATACAAACGAGTGAAAGATATTTCTTGTGTGTTTTTCAACAAAATACAACTTAAATTAGAGGAAGGATGCTCCAATCAGTGGGTTCAGACCACGACCAAAGTGAGCAAGTGAGATTGAGTGCCGCTTAATTTATAATATATTGACGTTTCATCTTGCCCGCGCACGAAATAGTTTATATAAAAGAAGATCTTCTGTGAGTGTTAGTGAGAAATCGACTCGCGACACTTACTATTTTTAATGAGAAGTCGAAACTTGACACTTACTACTTTTTAGGTTATAACATGTGGTAGTTTTTCTTTTTTATATGCCAATTTTTCAGGGTTTTTTAATAATGATCTATTTTCTCGATTTTTTATAATTTATTTATTAATTAGTTGAAACAAACATTAATTTGAATTCTAAATTAGCTTATAGAAAGTGATTCCAACGAGAAGTGACAATTTTCTTTTGCTACCTTAGCTCGATTTTTTTATGCACGTTTGATCTTTTCTTTTCTTGGTCTTTATCACTCAGTATCGGACTTAATCGACTACTCCGAGCTTAAGCTGGGTCAGCCCACCGAATGGTAAAGCTTTCCTATTTTCAATTACATCGACGCGCTATAGGCACCCATCATTTACTAAGGGCACCTCATTTTTTTTTTTTGAATAATGTTATGTTATCTCAATGGAAATTCAAATCTACTCCTCTCCAACAATGAGATGCCCTTATACAAGACTAGGGAGCCTATATATAGCGTGATACTAAGTTTCAAACATAGACGGATGTGTCAATTATCATCAACTGACACTATGTTTCAAGTCTCGGTGAGAAATGACCAAATTTACGGTCTTAGACATACAGGGCCAAGAAAATGGGCTATTGTGTTAGTAGGTGTTAACCGAGATATACACATATGTCTTGGCACAAGGCCTTGAAAGTCACTTGTATTATGTCGGTTGGTATATATAGACCGACACTTTAATACGTATCTCAACAAGACATGACCAATACCACTTCACGACTTTCAAATAAAGTGGTGGGGTGCAATGCTTGAGATAAATGGTATTTTGGTAAAAGTCGGATTGCCCAAAAAAAATTGATTGGTGCCTTAAAAATGTGGTGCCCTCGGTAAGCACTGGGTGCCCTTAGCGTGACTAAAAACAAAAAAAAAAAGCTGTTTCAGAGTAGAGACTTGTTTGGACGGCCCTTTTCTAACGACACCTTTTGGTGGGAATAATCTGTAGTGGCTTCTCTGCTTGATTTGAAAACCAAACATCTCCTCACAACATTCATCGTCACTTCTCTTCACAACATTCATTGTCATCGTCGTCATCATCATCATCATCATCATCATCATCATCAACACGACAATCTACAGATCCGATAAAACCCTAATCGGTAATCTCTCATCTTCTTCTTATTGATCATCCCTCGCTTTGATTCGCGCAACACCCAGAACTAGGGTTTCCGGAAACCCCATCTCAGATGCTTTAATTCTAGGGTTTGTAATTTCTTAATCGCTTGACTGTGTGTCTCGCAAGCAATTCTTGTTTTTTCTCTTAAAGATCAGATTTTGGGGTCAGTGGCTCGCGAGTCTGTGAATTTGGAAGTGTTTTTTGTGCTTTTTTAGGGTTTCAAGTTTTGTTGGCGTGCGATTTTTAGGGTTTTTTTGTGGTCAGTTCGCTGTTGGATTTCTTGGTCTTGATTCTGTTTTATGCAATTGTTAGTTTTGAATGGAAGAGGAGCATGTTGTTGGTAAAATTGAATGGTACCTATATTTTACTGGCTGTTTGTGTGCATTACGCGCTCTTCCGTGCTCAAAGACCCGAAAAAAATTGATCAAGTCACTGATTCTTTCAATGTGCCATTGTAACAAAATCCCTCCTTGTTGTCTTCTACTCCGATTTACTTTCATGCGATACGAATTAGGTGTTATAATTATTCAATTTGAGTTGTTATCCACAGAAAGTTTGCGATCGTTACCGCCCCCAACTAATTTGCCAATCCCACTATAGCCCCTCCTATGCTATAGCATCTATTGAATTCTGTGACCAAGATGTTAGTGTAACAACATGACGAAACGACATTCTGTTTCAGTCCAACTCGGGCCGATTTTAAATTCTTTCCGAGCAAGTTTCTTAGGCTTATGTTCTGGTTAGATACAGTTGTTGACATGATCTACTATATTTACCAGGACTTGATCAATCAGCGCTGAACTCTTTATTGGTTGTGCCTTTAACTTTAAAGAGATTGGAACAAGAAACTAAAATATTAGGAACAAGGTGGGTAGCAAATTGTAGACTAGGTCCAGGTTGCTACATTGAAGATTGGATGAGAAGTTAGGCATATATAATGCAAAAAGCTATCTGCAAGTTGGAGAGATATAAATAGAACTGGTGGTCCTTTTAAGGTTTTGCGTGGCGAGTTATTGAGCATTTTGCATGTACTTTACAGTCATTAATGTACATGAATAAGTTATCCTATACCATAAATTAATCTTGAATAAATTTTATTTTAATTTTTATTTATTCATTAGTTTTTTTTTTGTTTGAAAGCACATCATCAATTGTAGTAAATCGAGTGCAATTGAAGAGCTTGATCCATGTAGCCGACCTCAACTAATTTGGGATTGAGGCTTTGTTGTTATATTTATTTATTAGTTTTTTTTTTTTTTTTTTTTTTGAGAGGAAACAACAAATCTTGAATAGATTTGGAGTAGTCATCTATATAATTTTTATTTTTATTTTTTTGAAAAAATGTCAGCCAATCAAGCAACAATCTTAGTTAGTTGTGGTCAGCTACGTGGTCCCAATGTTTTTCTTAGCTCAATTATAGCAGTATTCAAACAATTATAAAGGATGTCTGGAGATAATTTCTTTTTGTTTGTATCCTAAATTTTGATCCACTTATATCGGCATAATATTTTTAGACTATGCTCTTAGGTACTGAACTCCTTATTAAATTGCTTTTTTTTAATTAAGTGATTGTTTGGAAAAAAAAGAAAAAAAAGAAAAGAAAAAGATTTAAGGTATGTACTCATATCATTCTTATGTTTTGCTTCTTATTTGATCTTCTAGTAAGAATCTTTAGGTTTTTCTCTGCTTTGATGATTTAGTTGGCTTGGTACTTCTGTTTTGATGAAGGGAATATAAAAAACCGTATAATTTGATGTTATGACCTTGATGTATCATGTACGAACTAAGAAATGTCCTTTATTTATTGCTCCATTTTGACTCTTAACCTCTATTTGCTAATGTTGCAGTGTAAAGGATGCCAAAGGTTAAGACAAACAGGGTCAAATATCCTAGCGGATGGGAATTGATCGAGCCAACCCTTCGCGAGCTAGAGGCAAAGATGAGAGAAGGTTTGTTATAATTCTTTTTAGTTATATGCATGCACGTGTTTGTGGTGCATTACACAGAATGAATAATTCTCATGGAAATGCTGAATTTTTATGACAGCTGAAAATGATCCTCATGATGGAAAGAGAAAATGTGAAGCGCTGTGGCCTATCTTTAAACTATCTCATCAGAAAAGCCGCTACATTTATGACCTTTACTACCGAAGGAAGGAAATTTCGAAAGAGTTATATGAATTCTGCTTGGATCAAGGTTATGCTGATAAAAACCTGATTGCAAAATGGAAAAAGGTCTGGCATCTTGTTCGCTTATTTACATTCTTGTTCTGCTGTCCATCATCTTAATGCTTGACAAAATATCAACTCCATCATGAGAATGGCTGTATGAGTGATCTTATCTTATTATTTCTTCGGTATTTGTGGCACTTTAAGTATATATTGCTTATTTCATTATTCAAGATGTCAAAACTGTCCAGTGATTATTCAATTAAAAATATGGTGTCTTGGTAACTAAAGACAGTTATGTTGAGTGGTTCATTAAGTTGATTTTTATTACTTGACTATGAACCATTATAAGAATTTTCTTAATATAGTGGTAGTTGCTGAGTCGGAAAGTGTTTTTTTTTTTTTTTTAAACATCTTATACAAATAGAGACTTAATACAAAGTATGGATGTTTTTTTTTTGTTTGTGGTTGGTGAGTTGTTTTGAGAGATCTCTGCAAAAAAGGATTCACATTCTTTATTTATAGAAGGGAGGACTAGGACTAGGACGGGTTCCATCTGTATTTGATGTGTGTTTGTGCATGTTAAGTTTCTTTTTCAAGGGAAACAATTAGACTAATTAGTACCTATATCCTCGCCATATCATGCTTTATTTGCTTGCTTAAGTACCTATATGTTCACACCATATCATGCTGTATTTGCTCCTCTCTTTTGGATATAAAACGTTTTTATTTGAGTGAGCGTCAATTTTATTTTGTCAAAGTTGCTCGCAAGGCTTGACAAGTAGTTACCATAATTGTTATATTAAAATTGATATGCTCACAATTGATTCATTGCATGAATTGCAGCCTGGATATGAACGACTCTGCTGCCTGCGCTGCATGCAGCCACGGGATCATAACTTTGCCACCACCTGCGTTTGTCGAGTTCCAAAACATTTGAGGGAAGAAAAGGTTATTGAATGCGTCCATTGCGGCTGCAGGGGCTGTGCCAGCGGAGACTGATCTTATTATTCCTCTCTTCTCGCAACAGAGTGCATGTACAACCCTGACTTGCTCCACGCAACATAAACGGGTACTCACTGTATTTTCTGGCTGCATCTGCTACTGGTCTGCAGAGCTTTGTATGAGTTCTAGGAAAACTTCTATTGTTCTGTTCTGAAACTTGTCGAATCATTATTGACAGTAGATGTTGAAATTATTTATGAACTGACCAAACTTAACTAGATGTAACTAACCTTTTGGAGTCAACCCCAATTGCATTAGTTACAGCCTTACAGGCCTAGGCTTATAATGGCTCATGCACAACAAGGGCTTTAAATTATTGTTCCATTATTTATTCAATATTTGGTTATGATTTGTGAGAGTGAACCCTGGCCTAAAGGCTAGAAGGCATGCATGATGGCTATATTTTCCTCGTCCGCTTCGGCAACTACAATAAAACCTCAATCCCAAATTAGTTAGGGTCGATTGCGTGGATCAAGTTCTTCCATTCCAAATTTCCACCCAATCTAAATCACCATAACCCTCTTTTCCTATTTTTGTGTCGATTGATGATCTTTGCTCATGCTTTTCTGTGATAATCTTCATATTTTTTTTTATTTTGTTTTTTACTAATTTTTGTGTTGTTTTAAAAAAAAAACCTTGGTGGAAGACATCGGTAACAATTAATAAAGTCTTAATCCCAAATAACTTAAGGTCGAATACATGAATTCACGTTATGTTTCAGTGCAACTAGGGTTGGTTTTAAATCCTTCTCACAGGAACTTTTTGAGAAAAACTCTTACGGTTCTGTAGATGAACACTTTATCTGTTCTAAATCAATCTTCGACTTGATTGATCCTAATACTCTCTTTGATTATCAAATCATTTTCTGGACTCCAAAACAAAACACTCTAGAGGAACACATGACTTCATGCATATCTATTGTGAATACTATGCGTAATTGATCCTGCTATTACAACTGCTATTGACTTTTACTGTTGCTAGACATGTATTACTTTTCTTGAATTATTAACAGTTACCTTGCTTGCTAATCTTATAGCTCATCTTGATTCGAGTCATTGACATTGGCTAACTCTTCCCTGCAGGATTTACCCACAAGGAAACCTCCATTGGCGCCAGATTCTGTAAATCGTAAGAAAAGATCTTCGAAGCAGCAGTCTAGCCAATCTGCAAAGACCAACCAAAGAAACAGCACACCAGGTTTTTTTTTTTTTCCCCCTTTCTACTAATCAACTTATCTTTATTGTACTCACTTGTCTCTCTTCCATTAAAGAGGTACTGAAACCTTTGCTCTATCTCATGTGAGTAAGAACCCCCCCAAATAAAATAAAATAAAAAAAGAAAAAGAAAGGAAAGCTTTGTTTGGAGAACACTAAAAACTTGTCAAAGACAAACCAAGAGGGTTGTAGTGAGGTGGCATGAGTCCCTCCTCCCTTAACTAGAGGTCTCGTGCTCAAACCCCGAGAATGAAAAAATTTTAGAACTCTTGGCGCGAGGTTCTTTGCCTTTGTGGTCCTACCTCCTCGAGTTCGAGATTTGTCGGGGCAAGGGCTCTTATACCCTAATAATAATACTTCATCCGTTCCATATTATCTGTCACATTTGGGCTTGTACGTAGGAATTGAGGTGATGATTGAAAGTCTTAAAAAGATAGACATTGAGATTAAAATATTCATCATTAATAGCATATTTTTCATAAGTTTTTGCTTTAGAAAATAATGTAGAACCTCCCATTGGCATTGATGACATAAATTTAAATTAGAGGTAAAATTAGAAAAAATACCATAAATACACCCTTGATTTCCTAATGTGACTCATTGTAGAACAAAAAAAAAATTCAATGTGACAGATAATATGGAATGAATGGAGTAATAAAAAAAAAAACTTTTCAGGACACAAAAGGATAAAGTTGTTGTCTTATGTAATAATATGGATGAGTGGATCAAAGCCAGATGATGTCTTACCTCACAAACTAGGTTTTCTGCATGACAGTAATAACTGATAAGGAAATAAACAAATGCTCTATTGGGATTTAGGGATGTAATTATTCTTAACGGCACTTCTCTCGATGCATGTACAAAGACGGTGACGCAGAGACGGAGGAAGAAACTTGAAGAAAATTCAAGAAGCAAAGGACTCTTTGAAACAATCGGTTGAAGTAGCAAGACAAAAGCGGAAACGAGCTCGGACAATCGATGAGCAACGCGGACTTGGCTTCTACGGGCTACAATGGCGAGAAGAATTGCCGAATCTGCGCGGAACTACCGAGTCTCCCGATGCCGCCTCTTCTTCATTCATACTTGATTAACTGATCAATCTCTATCGGATTCTCATCCTAACTTTTGCGAACATGCGGCTTGAGAATATCCTTGGAAGGTTTTGTAAGTTTTTGTAGATAATAACTTGTAGATTTGTGTATTATTATAACCCGAATTTGTATTTCATGAAATCTTTTGACTATTGAAAAAGAAAAGAAGAAAAGGAAAAGTACTGAGATAAAAAAAGATTTTAAATAGGGTTAGCGGTTTATACAAGGAGAAAACTCGGTTCTTGTTTGATATTTACTGATTTCCATTAATCTTTCAAGATTAAGCAAAAATAAAAATAAAAACTTTGGAAGGTCTCGTAATATTTTGTGGCTATTATAATTCTATTCTTTTCAAGATTTGAAAACTATATTTTGGGTAGTTGGATTTGAGCGGCTTCGGCTCTCTTTCGAGTGAAGGGGCTTAATATAATTTCAATTTTATATCTCAAGAAACCTATGACTATTGATTGTTGAAAAAGAAACTTGTAGATTTGTGTATTACTATAAGGAAATCGTTGTGTGCCCAAGACTAACCCCGAGAAAACCTACGACCATCGAAAAAAAACAAAAACAAAGAAAGAAAGAAAGAAGGGAAAAAATTGAATCAGATTAGTGGATTAACAACAACAAAGGTTGTGATCAATGGTTTTTCACAAAAGTACTCTAAATTTTCTTCAAGTCTTGTGCGGCCAGTCTTCTTCACCGTTTCTTGCTCCATCCCCCGACCATGTTTGTGTTTTCCTAAGAAAATAAGCGTATTGATTAAGATCCCGATCGTTATAGATATATATAAAGGAAGATTTGTAAGGAGTCGTGTGGTGATGACACGTGGCCTCCTTTCTAATTATTTATATTTTCTTCTTTTTTTTTACGTCTTTTTTTTTATATATAATGATTATCAAACTTTGATCGAGTTTGAGATGAAATCAAATACATCGGTACTTTTTTTGGGTATTTTTAGTTAGATAATAATATATAAACAATCATTATCTAAATGCATAGAAGCTTTAATTTTTTTTGGTGAATCAAAGGCCTCTTGGACGAAGGAAACAAAAACTTAACTTGCACCAATCCTCCTCTTCGCACAATCTATTATGCCATACGAGCCACATAATGTCCTTTTTTTTACATAAATATATCGTAATATTTTTACAACTAAAATTACAATTTATAATAATCAACACATATTTCTTAGAAAAAAAAATACAATAGAGGGTACAAAATATTTACTTATAAATCACACACATAGCAAACATCCTAAACAATCCTCACAACAACGAACATATAGAGATGTAAAGTTGTTGATCGCACTACAAGATCTCTGCTACGTTACAAGATCTCTGCTACGTTTCAGAGTGTCATACGGCTTAACAATCACCACAACATTGCATTCTTGTGTGAAGAACTCTGAAAGAGGTACTTGGATGTTGCTAGACTTGCAGTACTTGTGAACCTATGATCTATATATAAAGAGAAAATTAATATTATGTATAAATGATGTTGCAGTAACCATATGGATGATGTAAGATTCGAAATGGAGATTAAATGAATTAAAACAACCCTTCATTAATCAAGAAAATAATTCAAATACACTTAATTATGATTTCAGTGCCCTAAGCAATATAAATGATGTTGTGGTAACCAAATGGATGGGTAAGATTCGAAACGAATACTTGATGCATTGAAGTAACTCTTCATTAACAAAAAAATTCAAATGAACTTAATTATTATTTCAGTGCCCTAAACGATATAAATGATGTTGCGGTAAGCAAATGGATGGTGTAAAATTCGAAACAAAGACTTAATGCATTGAAGAAACTCTTTATTAATTAGACCGTTTTTTAGTTGTTCAAGGTTGAGTTTTTCGTTGTTCAAAAATACGGGGAGATGAATATGTCTTAAAACAATAAATAACAAACATAAATAAATATTTTAAAACAAAAATAAATTGAGAAAATCCTAAAAATGAAATGCTCGATGGAGAAAGTATATGAAACTTTCTCTCTCCTCCAACTTATATATATAGATTTTGTACCAATGGAGTACAAAACTTGAGTTTTTTAATTTGTCTAAAGAAGAATGAATATACAAGTTGGATTATCTAGAATGTAGGAATATATCAAATTTTCCAATACTTTTTTACTTATTTAGTTGTAATTGTTATCTCAGAAAAATGTGATGTACACAGTACACTATTATTAGGAAAAATCATGTACGAAAGTATAAACATTGCTATTGAAACTTGGAAGGAGGAATTTATGGAGGAAGGAACTTCAAAGTTAATTTGAACTCTTGGATATTTTTAACCAGTCCTGAATTAAACAAGATAAGATCTTTTTCTTATTTATATACGACACTCCAAAGTCACAATAAGTGATGTGACATGCGGACCTCACGTGAAAATTGTTATGATTTTTGAATGTGTGCACACAGTTTCTGATGCATAACACATTCGAAGTGTGTATCATGAGTGCACACGGACGAGAGATTTTTTTTTTTTTTTGTCAAAAGTTGATATTAAGAATTAAAAAAACCAATTGATATGAATATACTATTGTTTCGAGTGTATTATGATATGCAATGTGAACATTTAACCTTATCTCAATCAATTTTATACGGATAAAATCATTTAGAATAAGGGAAATATACCATTAATTTTATATATTAAGTCAAGTTCATTAAAAAAAATTGGTATATTATTAAGTAGTTTCTTATTTTTTTTTTTTTTTCAATTGTGTGAATTTTTTGCTACTTGTAATTGTTGTTTTTGTGTTTTCAAGATTTTATAAGTGATTGAAACAATTTGATGATTTTAAAAAAGATATTAAATTTCTTCAGAAATTGACACAATATGTATGCAAGTAAAACATTGTTTCAAATGCATGTTCTCCATTTTTCTACAATGTTATTGCCTTAAGTTCATCAGATATTACACCATTTTTTTACACTTTTATATCTATATATATAGTAGTTTCAAGATGTGCTACGCACGATTCCCCCGCTAGCTTCGCTCGCGGGAATTAATTTCTAAGAATTTATTAACAAAATTTAAAATTGTAATTAAAATTTAAAAATTATAAATACAAGTACATTTTTTAACTTATCAATATTCTCTAATGTGATTGAGATAAGATGTGAATGAAAAAATAAGCTAGTCATGCTAGGACATTATTTCCTCAAAAAAAAGTGTTTTGGATTAATGAGAATGAGTTCATGATTGATTTGGAGATAAAGAAAGAAAAAACGTGTAGTGAATTAATAAGGAGTTAAAGTTTGATTTGGATACAAAAGAAAATGTTGATTTGGAAATGAAAAAAAAGAAGTATGGGCAAATAGGTAAATTTCATTACCACTCAAAAATTTATGATTCGTGCTTTTATATATATATATATCGTATATCAAGGGGAGGATACAAATGAGTGAAAGATACTTCTCGTGTGTTTTTCAACAAAATACAACTTAAATTAGAGGAAGGATGTTCCAATCAGTGGGTTCAGACCACCGACACTAAAAAAAACAGCAGATCAGAAACGAAAATTTTCGTCTCTGATTTGCATAAATTACGTCTCTAATTGAGATATGCAACGGAACAGAGACGAAATTTATTCCGTCTCTAAAATCGTCGACGCTGATTCAATTAGCAACGGAAATGTGATTCCGTTTCTGATTAGAGACGGATTAGAGACGGAAATTAGAAACGGAACAAAGATGGAACTGAAATGAAAATTTTTCAAAATGGTACAATTGTAATTGCATTCCGTCTCTAATCCGTTTTTGATTAGCAACGGATCAGAGACGGAAATAATGCATTCCGTCTCTGGTCCGTTGCTAATCAGAAACGGATCAGAGACGGAATTTATGGATCAGAGACGGAATGCATTATTTCCGTCTCTGATCCGTTGCTAATCAGAAACGGATCAGAGACGGAAATTTCTCCATTCCGTCTTTGATCCGTTTCTGATTCATGCATCTATTCCTCGAAAATTAGAGATGGAATAGCAACGGAATCTCTGAATTCCGTTGCTAATCCGTCTTTAATTTTCATTTTTGTTTAGTTTTGAAACATATACTCAATTCGATTGGTTCTCCAACCTATAACTTGAAAATAAAACCATAGGACCTACTCCATCGCCTGCACCCCCTCCAACAACTCCTTGGGGGTGCTAACATCCCCCAAAAAAGCAAAATTTGACATTCATACATCGACAATATATATCAACAAATATTCAAATGAGAGAAAAAAAATGTAAAATCCAAAATTTGAAAAAGATTTATATATCCACGAAAAATTGTCAAGTACAATAAATGCTCCAAATTTCTAAGTATTCACAAAAACCACCAATCCTATTGTTCGACAACCACAAAAAAGGTACAATCCTCTAAATATGCACAAAAAAAATTATCAATCTAAAAGTCATGTAAACAACCATAAAAGTGACATGATATGCTTTAAATTCCTCATCTCTCACTTGAAAACCAGATTATGGCGGTATTGTCACAGGGGATATGGGCAATCAATGGCACTAACTCTCACTCGATCGAAGAACCGTCACCTCGATAGGGTCACGCTCTCGCAAATATTGCAAAATAGATCAAACTCATGATAAAAAAAATGAAACTGCAAAGAAACTATCTCCATTTACAGTGCAAAAGAAAACAGTATATCCAACATATCAATATATAGGTTTTGAGGAGTCAAGGATTCATCATGAAGAGAGAGGATCAAAGGAGATGCATGAGCCACAACAATAGAGTAGAATGCTACAGCATAACTTGGACCAATTTAGGACTATGTAGTTAAAACAAATCAAAAAAGAAAATCACAAAGAATAAGGGAAAAGACCATAAACGTTATGTTATCATTAGCACTCAATGATGCCATACTCTAGCGTAAGTCCTAGGCCCATGTTGGAAGCAATTTTTCTAACTAATATGATGCTGATTCTTCATGAAATTCACATTTAAGTTATTTATTTCCTTTCACCGTCTCGATTTTAATCAATTTTTTTTTCAATTTTCAGTTTATTGCCATTGAGAAAAGGGAACGCATTACACTAATTTGTAGACAAAAAATAAATGCACTCTTTTTCAATTCCACCACAATTTAGCAGCTGAACTATAGGTTTGCTGTTGCAAATCAAGACTGGAAAAAACAGATTGGGGAAAGTAGTAAATTACTCAAACATTTAACTAGGAAATAATTGCTGAATAAAAATTTAATAATCAGTTTTCTTCCTATTGTATTGCCCATAGTTCTAACTCTCAATCACTGAGGAAACTAAAATTTCGTCTGCCTCTTGATCTACTACGACAAAAATAATCTAAGACAAATGAGGTGATTTGACTAAAGTTTAGCTTTCTTTGAATGACCTATGACAAAGCAACCCAGACCAAGAAGCTTCTCCACATTTCACCATTAATCAACTGACCTTGAAGGAAATTTACAAGCCAAACAAATAGATAATAGGTATTCAGATAAAATATGACATCGAGCAATAAACCAACCTGTGTGTGAAGAAGTTCAAGATTTGAACCTGGATAGCCATCACTTTTTCACGTCCCATCAAAGTCAATATATAATCAAGCATCATGTCTCTTCTTTTCAATGGGAATGACGCACCACTTTCAGCAGCAATAATGACAGCACAACCTGAATAACACAAGCGAATGTTATATCCATATTCATATTTTGGTGTTCACTTCAAAATCACACATATCTGAAGCACAATTCGAAATGATGATAGATAGAGGTGACCAGAATTTGCTGAGTCTAAAAGAGGATATTAAGAGCCTTACAACTTCAGCTTAGCAGCAAGAAGCAGATCAAACTTAACCAGGTTTATTTGCGACCTATGATATCAAATTTGAAAAGGACATAGAACCAGACATACATCCCAACTAACCAAATGACTTACATGCTGTCTACCATATACATTTCAAAAGAAAACAGAGCTAGACCTGCAACCAGTGTGAGTAACTACATGTTAGCAATAGTCGCAAAATCATTTAGGATTTTAATTACTTAACAGACGAGAACCTTTATAAGAAGTAAGAAAGAGAAGAAGGATATGATCATCACAGACAAGACTTGAAAAGATGCAACACTTTAAAAATTTCAAATCAATTTTAATCATGTGCATTATGTGCGTAATTCAGATGTTAGGTTGGATCTTACTTAACCTTTATCGCAGAAATTAATGATTTAGGGATTTGTCGCAGAAACATCAGAGGGAAGAACTAAAATAGAGAGATTAAGGGATTTTCTTCCATTTCTTAAGAGCAAAGTTCATAACTCTTCTCTCCAACTACAAAGTTCAAAACCCTTTGGATCATCTTCATCCCATATAATTAAAAGCAATTTCATCCAGTGGTGAAATGCCCGTCAAACACCATTAGAAAGCTAAAGGTTGTCAAATCAAATGGAAAAATTAAAAAAATAAAAAGAAAGAAGCTATCTTCTATATCTCTTCTATTTCAGTGTCAAAGTTAAAAGGACTTTCTTAATCTTTTTTTCCACACAATTTGAGAATAAAGGCCCTGAACTGACCCCACGAACCACCATCAAAGTATCGAACTAATAAAAGAATAGAACAAAAGGCATATAAAGTTCATTCGACATTTTAACAACAACCAAAGCTTTGAGGAAACAAGAATAAGGCCTGCAATGGTCATGTTGCAGGACTGTGACAGCTCTTTCTCAATAGAGGTAGATTTACGGCAAAACAAGCAGGCATAGCTGAATATTGGCGCATCACTTGACATAAAATACAATTTTTTTGAAAACAGTACATTCATACAAAACAATGTTGTTTATGATATCAACGACTGTTGACCCCGCAGTTGAAGTACATACTTTGTTCACCTGATGTTCCACTAAATTTGGATTTTGAGTTGGTAGTTAATTAAGTCAATAATTTTTTTTTCAAAAAGGCCAAAGTAATATGTGATTCAGGGCCAAAGTAATATTTGATTCGATAACAATGTATATTGTTGAACAAGATAGACAAGCATACATGGAGCGTGTTTTTCAGATTCCCTGTCACAAGAGGAATTGAGACAGTAATGAAAAAGGAAAGAAACAAAATTGTTAATATGGAGGTCTAGACAGCCTAAAATTGAGAAAGCTTCCATATTAATGATTTTGATTTTTTTAGCATAATAGGACTTTTAAATATAGTTAGCAAAGGAATGTAAAAGAGAATTGCAACAGCAAACACAGGAAAGTAATCCTAGCAAACAAAGAAGTAATACAAATGGTAATTGATTTATGTTGCAAACAGATAAACAAATGAAATTCATCAGGATAGGCTGACATAATAAGATTAGAAGCAAGTTCTGAACAACTTATACTTGCATTCAGTAGCAGTGTTTGCTAAAAAGAAGTATCAATCTAAATATGCACAAAAAGAAGTGTCAATCTAAAAGTCATGTGAACAATTGCTAAAGTTATCTACAAAAGCAAAAGTATAATCTCAAAATTTACACAAACAACAAGAAAAATAGATATGTATCACCAAGCTGCTCATCTTTCGTAAGCCACTCTTGCGTCTCTCGCTCAATATTGTCCCCTTGATGTGGTGGATCGGCGGGATCTATTTGCGTCGGCTGTTGCTGGTCATGAGGTGGTGGTGGTGGTGGTGGTGGCTGTGGCCGAGATAGGCCTGCTCCGTCCATGTTCATCCCGAGATGCTGATGCATAAACTCCATAACCTTTCGTAATTGCTCGGCAACGATATCGAACTCTGCACGTGGCACCATCTCCGGCATCATCTCCGGCATCTGGGACGTGCTAGCACCAGGATCTGCATATCTCCCATTCTTTCTCTCTAAAGACTCGAGACCGTAGACACGTCCTTTGGGACATTCACCCGCCACATTGAGGTACACCGCCTCATCATCCACCGATTGGTCCGGTGTAGCTTGGGTCAGCTCCTGACGTCTCCTCTGGAGCCTATCCTGCACGTATCAACAATAAACAACATACATGATATGCTTTAAAGTAAACTTAATACTATTTAACATTTCATTTCTATACTTACATAGAACTGCTCTGATTTAGTATCGATGAATGTCATCCCGTCATGATTTACGGTGTGGAGATGCAAATACAATTCATTCACGGTAGGTGGCGTCTCGGATGAATCAGTTTGCGTACAGGACCAGTTATAAATTCAGCATAGTGAACAAGTGTATAAATGTAAAAAATAAACAAGAGTGTAAAAAAAACTTACCAATCTTTCATTGGTAGTCACAAAAGACACCGAACCACCACTGTGCTTCGGGGTCCAGTCCCAGGTCCTTCTTCGACCTCAATGTTCCTATTCGTTGTCGCTTGCCTAGACCTGGCAAGGAAGTCCTCGCTCTCCCAGTACTCCAAGTATTTTCTCCATGCCTCATCTGTAACATAAACTGGTTGCACACGATTCTTCTTTAACTTGTGCATTAATGCGGTGTACCTTGTGCCAGCATGCGTGTCGTACGTCGCACGAATGAGATCATCGGGAATCGCGTTATCCCATTTAAAATATACCTACGAAATGGCGATTGCAATTGTTACGAGACATTGAAAAAATAGTATAAATCATAAGACATTTATTAGTCTTACGTACCTTCCATCAGCGCCAGTAATGGTCTTTATGATGATTCGATACCGACTTCTAACAATACCCTTTTGGAATCGTCCATCTTTTAAAAACTTTTGTCATCCTCCGTGCACAAGAATGAGAAGGATGCAACTCCCTGTGTTTCATGAAAATGCATAACATCTTTACTACTTCTTTAATAATTTACATCCATATTTAGAAGTACATATATGAATCAAATATAAACTTACGTATCATCGACAATCAGTGTGATCGGGATCCGCTGCACTCGAGGGGGCTCGATCCCTGTCCTCTAAGGTGCCCACGGAGGGTCTGTCACCTGCAATCCTGCTCTGTCGTCGTAATATGGGGATGTTGCCGGTGATGTAGTGGGTGGGGGTGCAGGCCTCGTCAGTACAAGAGTGTCATGTCTCGATGTCGGTGACGGTGACTGTAACGGGCAATTTGGTATAGTCCTTGATGACGAGGTTGATGGTACAGATGACACCGACGGTGTGGAAGGCGAAGGTGACGCTGAATGTGGATCGTGCTCGAGAGAACGAGAAGTCGGAATCGATAATGCAGGAATCGACCCACGACCTCGACCGCCACGACCTCTATGGCCCTCTCGTGTGGCCTGACCATGACGCCCAGTCGGTATTTCGCATCCAGAGGTCTGTGCTGCACCTCTTCTGACTGGACGATGTCCTCCTAATGGTATCCCTCGACGTGGGGGATGATCACTGCCCGCCATGAAACCTAACAAAATATCAATAAAATTTTAAAGAAGAAATGCATACAAAAATAAGTAATGAACTCTAATTGATGGGAATTAAGAACACAAGATCCATGCTGATAAAAGGAAATTAAGAAATATATCGTCAAAAGTATGCATGTCTATATATCATAATGTTTAATCTCTAATTGATGGGAAAAAGATTAGACCTATAAAAGATCAAGCAACATATTAAATATTAATAGCCAATTTGGGCCTTCTCCAATGGGACTACATTGTAATAGCTTTTGGACGTTGACATAACATAGACATACATTGCTCGCTATCATCCGTTTCAATTCACTCTCATGAGTAGAAGTTGATGATTCTTCTTCTGAATCATATCCACTATCAACAATGAAGTCATTGACTTCTTCACTTGGACCCGCTTCAACAATGACTCGAGTCCCATTTGGATCATCCAGATGGTTGATATCCTAAATTGCATCGTCGACTTCGCACGTGGTGGGCATCCCATCTTGGAATGCAATCTCTGCTTGAGCCCCTGGTCATTATCGTCTTTGCTCGTTTCCTCGTCAGTAATTTTGGTTTGACAGCAACAACCGCTAGCCATTCTTGTCGGTCGTTTCTCATAGAAGGTACGAAAGGTAGTACACTTAAGTGGCTTGCATTGCTAGGACAAATGGCTCGTAGTTGTTATATCGTCGACTTTGATGAACCTCTACCAATTGAAGTGTTGGGTGAGTCCTCACACCATGATTCGGTGTAAGGTCATACCATTCACACTTAAACAAGACCACACGCTTGAGGTAGGTATATTCAATCTCCACAACCTCTTGCAGTACTCCATAATAGTTATGGGAAACATCGGCGTAGTTATAACCCTTCACCAAAACACCGTTGCTTTCTGCGTCGATCTATTGACGTCATATGTTGCGGAGTGGAACTTATCTTACCCATTTCTTGGGTAACCGGGTAAACGGTACATGATCGACTAAGACCAACCAAAAGATCAACGAGCGTCTCGCCTATGATAGAATTAGAGCCTATTCACAAAAAATTAGAAATGTAATAAGACACATTACTTATAAAAGAAATTTATGAAGCTATAACCTACAATAGTAATAACTTTACATATGTTTGAAACCATATGGGAAAGTTGTGCTCTAGACTACTATCAATTTCCGACTCCCCCATTGCTTCAGTGATTTCATCGACGAAGATCCTAGAAGAAAAGAACATGTACATAGGATGTCTTAGTAAAAGATGAATAATGAATGTATTGCATTATTGAATGAAAGTGACAGACATACTGGATGTAAGGAGCGATCTCTAGACAATTGAGCAGTATGTACGAATGAGCGGCATTATGCTCCTGCTCTGTTAAATACCGCTCCTTCGACTTGCCCATGGGTCGACCAGGATAAGTGAAAATTGAGAAATTGCCCACAAAATGCGGTTTGGGCGCGAGACCGCCATCGTCGTTTCATTGCACTTTGTCATGCAACATAAAGACGTGATCTTCAAAGTAGTAAGAACAAAAGGATGTGACTTCTTCGACCAAATAAGCATTACAAATGGAGCCCTCTACCTTCGCTTTGTTCCGAACATTGTTTTTCAAATGTTTAAGGTACCTGTTGGCATGTTATAGGAAATGTTGATTTAAAACTTATTGAATGAGAAAATAATTTCAAGGGCTCAAGATATTACCTCTCAAATGGATACATCCATCGAAATTGAACGGGACCGGGCAGACGGGCCTCGTAGGCCAAGTGGATTGGTAGGTGTTCCATAGAGTCGAAGAAGCTTGGAGGGAATATTTTCTCCAACTTGCAAATGATTTTTGGTATTTAGACTCTAAGACCTCCATATCTTTGAGACTAACACTTTTCGCAGTTAGGGATCGAAAAAAAGGCTTAGTTCGCTAATTGCAACCCAAACCGGGTTTGGGAGGAGTTCTCTGCAATTGGTATCAACCGTTGCATGAAAATATGACAATCATGACTCTTCATGCCGAACATTCGCAATTTCTTTGGATCCACACATCGACCAAGATTCGAAGCATAACCATCAGGAAAACGTAACTTTTCAACTCACTCGCACATTTTTTGTTTTTTTGATGTATCAAGAGCATAACATCCAAGGATGTAAGTATTTGTCGACGAATCAATGTGTAGAGAAGGTCGATGACAATATTCACGGATATCTTGTCTCGCTTTCGCATTGTCCTTACTCTTGCCCGGTACACACATAATAGTGTTGAATATGTTGTCAAAAATATTTTTCTCGATGTGCATGACATCTAAGTTGTGGCAGATCAAGTTTGTCTTCCAATACGGCAAGTCCCAGAAAATGCTTTTTTTCTCCATCCCGAATTCTTAGCTATCCGCCCATTCACAGAATCAGCTCCGATTTCTGTCACCTTCATCAAGCCTAACGATTCAATTTCTGCCAAAATTTCATCACCAGAACGCAAAGCGGGCTGATCGTCATTTATGACCATTTTGCCTCTAACGGAATTTTTTTGTCTTTCCTTAATGGTGATGCATTCGCCAAGAAACGACGGTGACAGTCGAACCACGATGTCTTACCACCATTTCACAATTGAAATGCATTTGTATCCTCCATACAATATGGACAAGCCATCTTACCGTGTGTGCTCCAACCGGACAACATGTTATACGCATGGAAATCACTAACAGTCCGTAAAAGGGCAACTCACATGAGAAAATTCGTCTTTGTGGACACGTCGTATGTAATCACCCCATTGTTCCATAAATCTTGCAACTCTTTCACAAACGGCTGAAGGAACACGTCGATTTTCTGCTTTGGGTTGGTCGGTCCAGGAACGATAACCGTTAAGAACATAAACTCAGATTTCATGCACATCGACGATGGAAGGTTGTAAGGAGTCAATATTACGGGCCATGAAGAGTACGATTTCCCTGAAATCCCAAAAACTTGAAAACCATCAGTGCACAATCCTAAACGAACATTCCGAACCTCGGCGGCGAAGTCTCTATTGACGTCATTAAAATTTCTCCAAGCTATCGAATCAGAACAGTGTTGCATAACATCTTCTGGCGAGGAATGATCTCCATGCCATCACATATGTTTTATCGTTGACTCAGACGCATACAATCGTTGCAACCGAGGGCCCAAAGGGAAGTAGTACATTTTTTTGCAAGGGCATTTTTTGGTGTTCCGACCACGACCTCGTTGATGTGCAATGTAGCGTGATTTCCTACAAAATTTACATGATGTCAACTCAGAGTCCACTCCCCAATAAATCATACATTGGTCCTCACAACAATCTATTTTCTCAACAGTAGAACTAGACTTCGCATTAGTCTTTTAGTGGCACAAAAATTTTCAACCAATGAATTGTCATTTGGCAAACAATCCTTCATGAATTTAATGATTTCATTATACCCTCGTTCGGATATATGATGTTCGCTACTTGCCTCTACCATGTCATATAGTTGGCGTGCTTGGGGTTTGATGATTCTTCCACGTGATTCCAATTGAAACTTGGACCTGCCACGTTGTGTAGCATCTCGCGGTAAGTTGTCGGATCGTCTCCCCCACATCAAGCATCATCAATATGGTTATCCATTTGGTAAAAGTTTTGCGGGGCTTCATCTCCGTTCTCACCTTGTTCGTACCAATAGTGATATCCCGAAACAAATCCATACCTACATATGTGGTACTCAACCGTTTCGACGTCCGTGTACGATACAAGTCGACATTTCTTATAATTGCACGGACATCTAATCTTCCTTTCACTTTGGTATGTAGGACAATGTTGCTTAGCAAATGATATGAATTCTTTAACCTTCGCCGCGAATTCAATTCGAACGAAAGTTTGTTGTCGAGACGGTTGTACATCGATCTCGACTTGTAGACGACATTCCTATTGTAATTGTGCAATTAAATTAGTGAACTAGTTTCATAATTTCCGACGGTACATGGCAACTTGTGTGTCCAACTAACACAATTTATTAGAAGGGGGAATCTGAGGACCTACCTAACTACATGAACAAAAAGCTTTGCTTCTAGCCATTTAATAAAGGGGTTGGAAACAACTTTCTTAATACCTAGCTCGGTACATGAGTCGATACCAAAGCAGTATGATAATTGGTCGTAAAAATATAAGCAACAAGGAGTTCAAATTAATAAATAAATCATAAGTTATAAGAGGCATACAAATACCACATAGTATCAAAGCGCCTACTACTTGTTCACTCGTACCTCCTTAAGGTTATAGGTTTATTCAATTCTCTAGAAATTTTATGTGAAATAGCAACATTAACTAAAAGAGTAATCCTAGTGTTTTGAATCCTAACTAGTAGTAGACAGTATATAATTATAGGTACTATTTATCTATACCTACTCTATTGGTAGTTTTCTCTACACACATGCATATACACACAAGTGAATCAAATATAGTGGGCAAAACATGAAAAAATGTGGCCAAAGACAAGGCACCCATCAACAATCCCACCATAGATCTTTATGAGTTGCGAAAATAACAGTAGCAAAAGCCAAGAGATAGCGAACCCAACCAAAACAATCAGCATGTCAAGCATAAAAATAAAACATATAGCATCCAAATTTAAAATTACCCATTGAAGAAAATTACCAATCCAAAATCAACACAACTTTATTAGAAACCCAACTTTTTGTCTCATTACCTTCACAAGCACTAGAAAAAACAAGATGAAGAGAAGTGGTTATCTATACTATATCTAATGGCAATCCTCCCTATGCACCTATTAAATTAAACTTTGCAATATTGCCTATATTGACCTTAATTTGTTTTTTCATATTGGTTTTAAAATTAAATGGTAGTTAGAGTATGAGGGTGTTGTAGGTAGACAAATTATATTTAAATATTACTTTCCTTAATCTTCTCGACTTCTTTATTTGATAACTACCCTCTCGTTTCTCTCTCCCCTCCATTCATGTTTCCTCTCGTTGTAACTGCTATGGATTTAAATTAACTGAAAATCACTCTCTTCTTTAAAAACACATGCTCCTCCTCTATCTATTAAAAAAGTAACGTGATCTATCATATTTGTGATCTTGCATTAGATGCATTTCAAGGTTGGAGGTTTGAAGTGCAAATGTGATGAATAAAGATTTAGAAGCAACTTTGGAATCGTAGTGGTTTTGCAAAAACTAATTGCGTATGTAAGAATGGCTTTCATATATTTCTTTTTCTTAGTTTTTGGTTCTTTTTCTTAAGTAGCAAAAAGAGATATTACTTTTTTCCAACAATCAGAGAATTACTAGGTGTCATATGTGTGATGTACAAGGTTAATTCCTCTCCTTTGATCCATTGCTTTATCTGATCATTAAATCCGTTCATTTATTTTAACTTTGTTTAGATAATTATGCTTAAATTATTTATTATGGTCATTTTTTAATTATCTACCAATGAAATGCAACATCCATTGTCAATCTCTATCTCGAATTATGAGATAAATATTTTTATGCTTTTCACATTTTCCTTATAAAAAAATATTTGAACCTTACATGCGAAGCACGTGCCCGTTTACTAGTAGTAATTAATATGCATTCACCAAAAAAAAAAGTAATAATATGTTATTAATGTGGTAGGATTAGACATGTAGTAAAAATAATAATATGTAGTATTATAAATGTTAGAAACGTGCCTCAACAATGCTAATGAGTTCTCATCTAATAACTACTCCCACTGGTTCACTTTATGTGATGTTTTTATTGTAGTATGCAGGTAGAAATCTCATTAAGCATCAATGACTTGATACATGAATAAACATAGAATCAATTGCCCAAATGAAAGTGCATTGATTCACTAACTTATTTGTTAAAGAAAGTATGTAACTGTTATGAATTAGGTTGTGAAGGCCACAAGGAACAAGTTGGAAGTAATTACACCTATCAAATTGTTGAAATTAAGAAACATACGTACGCCTAATCACAAAGAATTTCCAACATGTTTAATTTCTCTGATCCATCACTATAAAGAAAGAGTTGACACGTAAAACAAAAGTACCTTACAAGTGATCAATAAATGATTCTGAATTTCATTTTAGGACCTCTGGAATACGCATGCAAGAACTTCAATACACAAACATGTTAATTGGGCCCCTAATCAAGGAGGGATTTGGATTTAACTTATAGGTTTCTCAATCGAGATTATTTTGGCAACATTAATTGTAATCGAATTGTTACTCACCAAAATAACTTGTGTATAATAAAGAAGCATAAAAACAACTAAATACATGAAACAATAAAATCTCACGCCCGAGTAAAAATCACAAATGATGGGGCATGTGCCCTAGGTCGATCCATTAACTGTCTTTATGAATACTTTTAGTTAATAAAATAGAGGATTTCATTTGTTGTTTATTATAATTAATTTGCGTGTTTACATTATAATAAGATCCATGGGTATTTACATAAATATCCTAAATGTCCCTAGTCGGTCATTATACTAGGAACTATAATGAATTAAGACTAGTGTGAGTCTTGATTGATGATCATATGATGATTATACGTATAGGGATACGAATCAAGATCACGAGTACTTGTTAGGGCACAAAGTACTGGACCGACCCGCTATGAGAACATCACATGGATTAAGTCATAGTTGTTTCTCATGATAGGTATATTTTCGATCCTCGACTTGAGATTGTCGAGACTTCAACATTAGGAACACAAGTAATTTGACACAATCAAACGTTGTCTTTAATCGGACGATTATAAAGGTTGTGATTGGTTTCTTGTGTGAGCAATGTGATGAAGTTGTGTAATCGAGATAGAATTTGTCCCTCTCATATAAAAGAGAGATCTAGTGGATCCCTCGATGTGTTAGACTCGTTAAAAGGCCTAGTCTAAGTGAATTGATATTGATCAATGTCATTTGGATGTTTTCAGCCTACCTAGAGATCGAGACTAGTACGATTGAACATGTTGGATGACAATTCCATGTCTTATGTTTGATCAAAAAGGATATCGTGTGACAAAATGATGTTATATACACTATTGATTAGGTTGTATCGATTTGATATTCGTACAACTTGGGTAGTCATAATGTCTTGCTAGAGACTGCTTATGACTTGTATACCAAAATGTGTTTTGGTACACTGCCAACGTTGTATGAGCCTATTGGGTCGCACACTAAGAATGGTTTTGCGAGATTTTAAGATGATTCAGAAAAATGAATTTTGTGTGATAAAATTCATAACAGAAACGTCATTGTGGTGTATTACACTTATACTTCTTTAAGTAAAGGTATATGTGTAATTTACTTAACCGTCTATATACAAGGGTTGTATAAATAGACGCTTTAAGTTAGAACGCAGGTACGAAAGCAAAAAAGGCCGAAACTCAATTTTCGTTTTAGAAACGACTTAGGGTTTTTGGTATGCTCTGGATCGTTTTGGAAAGAAACAAAAAGGTTTGGTATTCTCTCGAAGCTAGCACTTCAAATCTCGGTCGCCGTTGGACTGCTGATAAAGGGCGTTCGTCGTTGGCAGCGCCTTAGAGATCGATCAACCTTCAGAAAGATATATTGCGATTGAGGTAATATTAAGTTTTCATGGTTTAAACGTTTTTAATGGAATTAGATTCGGATCCTGTTGGGGTTTTTGTCAAAATTGTTTTGTAATCTCATTGCGTATGAACCCCAAAACCCAACAACAAATCATTGTAAAAGCAAACGAAACATCTCACTGCCAATTAACAAAAAATCAATGTTTTGAGAGGAAAGAGGGAGAACTCACCAATGAAACACAGCGAGGCGCAGACTGAATGAGAGCACAATGAGAGAGCAGAGAGGTCGAAGAGGGGACTGAATGAGAGCACGATGTGAGAGCCGAGAGGAGCGAGAGGCACTGATCGAAAAAAAGCACGATCGGAGAGCGAGAACAACGCGATGACGACCAAAGCAGGGCAGCGCTACCAGGGAACAAAGGAGTGCGAGGACGACTTGTTGGGGGTTGGGGATTTGGGGCACGGTGGCCTGGAGAGAGACGGAGAGACCGAGAGAGACCGAGACACCGGAGTGGACTGGTTTAGCAAGAGACGGAGAGACCGGAGAGAGAGAGAGAGTTGAGAGCAAGAGACCGAGACGAGAGATTTGTTAGGGGTTGGGGATTTGGGGGCGGTGGACCTGGAGAGAGAGACGGAGAGACCAGAGCAACGGGTTGAGCAAGAGACGAAGAGACGAGAGTTGAGAGCGAGAGACGACACCGAGACGAGACGATCGGAGAGACGAGAGATGGTGGGAATGTAGGTCGCGATGAAGGTCGCGGTGAAGATAAGGAGCTGGTTAGGAGCGATGAAGATAAAGAGGCGGTTAGGAGCGATGCGGGTCGCGGTGAATACGCTCTTCGCCGGAGAGCGGTTTTCTCTGCGACTTCGTCTTCTCCGTGGGATTTAGGGATTTTGGTGTGGGGGGGGGGGGGAGGGGGCACTCATCAAATCTCGAGATTTGATGCACAAATCTCGAGATTTGATGAACGGGTATAAGAAAACCAATTTTTGGTTGGAATGTTGGCGCCATTTTTTAGATACGGAATTTAATTCCGTCTCTATTTCCGTCTCTGATTCGTCTCAATTCCGTCTCTGAATTAGTCCGTCTCAATTCCGTCTCTAACTACTTTTTTTAGCAACGAAACTTAATTTCGTTGCTAATTCCGTTTCTAAATTTCATTTTCAAGGAGCTTTACAAGGAATGTGCAGACAGAAATAGTCGTGCACCTTCTAGTAAGACAGTTCATGTGCCTGGGGTGCGTGAAGTGGAATCCTATGAGGATTTTGAGTTTGTTCCCTTTGTACGTCCGGAATCTTATATTTCCATGCCTGATGATGTTCAAATTGCTCTGACGAGAAAGACTGCAAACTATGACTTGGATTCAGGCGATGAGGAGTGGCTGGAAAAACTTAATAAGGATATATCTGATGGAAAATTAGGGGCTTCTAACCATGTTTCAGCCGAGAAACTTGAGGAAATGGTTGATGTGTTTGAGAAAGCAGCCTACACTTGTCCTGATGTTGTATCTGATGAGAATAAAGCCCTCAGTATTTTTCCGGACCATAATGGCTGTGGCATAATTGCAGCCGTTTATCAGTACTGGAGTACAAAAAGAAAGCAAAGGCCAATCTGATGATATTTGCGGTACAGCATAACGAATTCGCGTTATGTTTCAGTGGATGAACACTTTATCCGTGCTAAATCAATCTTCGACTTGATTGATCCTAATATTCTCTTTGATTATCAAATCATTTTCTGGACTCCAAAACAAAACACTTTAGAGGAACACATGGCTTCATGCATAGCTATTGTGAATACTATGCGTAATTGATCCTGCTATTACTACTGCTATTGACTTTTACTGATGCTAGACATGTATTACTTTTCTTGAATTATTAACAGTTACCTTGCTTGCTAATCTTATAGCTCATCTTGATTCGAGTCATTGACATTGGCTAACTCTTCCCTGCAGGATTTACCCACAAGGAAACCTCCATTGGCGCCAGATTCTGCAAATCGTAAGAAAAGATCTTCGAAGCAGCAGTCTAGCCAATCTGCAAAGACCAACCAAAGAAACAGCACACCAGGTTTTTTTTTTTTTCCCTTTCTACTAATCAACTTATCTTTATTGTACTCACTTGTCTCTCTTCCATTAAAGAGGTACTGAAACCTTTGCCCCATCCCATCCCCCCCTCCCCACCAAAAAAAAATAAAAAATAAAAAATAAAAAAGAGAAAGAAAGGAAAGCTTTGTTTGGAGAACACTAAAAACTTGTCAAAGACAAACCAAGAGGGTTGTAGTGAGATGACATGAGTCCCTCCTCCCTTAACTAGAGGTCTCGTGCTCAAGCCCCGAGAATGAAAAAATTTTAGAACTCTTGGCGCGAGGTTGTTGCCTTTGTGGTCTTTTCCTCCGCGAGTTCGAGATTTGTCGGGGCAAGGGGTCCTATACCCTAATAATAATACTCCATCCGTTCCATATTATCTGTCACATTTGGGCTTGTACGTAGGAATTGAGGTGATGATTGAAAGTCTTAAAAAGATAGACATTGAGATTAAAATATTCATCATTAATAGCATATTTTTCATAAGTTTTTGCTTTAGAAAATAATGTAGAACCTCCAATTGGCATAGATGACATAAATTTAAATTAGAGGTAAAATTAGAAAAAATACCATAAATACACCATTGATTTCCTAATGTGACTCATTGTAGAACAAAAAAAAAAATTCAATGTGACAGATAATATGGAATGGATGGAGTAATAAAAAAAAAAAAATTTTTAGGACACAAAAGGATAAAGTTGTTGTCTTATGTAATAATATGGATGAGTGGATCAAAGCCAGATGATGTCTTACCTCACAAACTAGGTTTTCTGCATGACAGTAATAACTGATAAGGAAATAAACAAATGCTCTATTGGGATTTAGGGATGTAATTATTCTTAACTGGCACTTCTCTCTGATGCATGTACAGCAGTGACGGCAGAGACGGAGCAAGAAACGTTGAAGAAAATTCAAGAAGCAAAGGACTCTTCGAAACAATCAGTTGAAGTAGCAGTACAAAAGCGGAAACGAGCTCAGACACTGATGAGCAACGCGGACTTGGCAGAACTTACAGGCTACAATGGCAGTAAGAATTGCCGAATCTGCGGAACTACCCGAGTCTCCTGATGCCGCCTCTTCTTCATTCATACTTGATTAACCTGATCAATCTCTATCTGGGTTCTCA
Organism: Stephania yunnanensis; assembly: GCA_039657365.1. Classification (NCBI taxonomy): domain Eukaryota; kingdom Viridiplantae; phylum Streptophyta; class Magnoliopsida; order Ranunculales; family Menispermaceae; genus Stephania; species Stephania yunnanensis. Next base: position 72,798,913 of record CM077580.1, read on the forward strand.
TCCTAACTTTTGCAGAACATGCGGCTTGAGAATATCCTTGGAAGGTTTTGTAAGTTTTTGTAGATAATAACTTGTAGATTTGTGTATTATTATAACCCCGAATTTGTATTTCATGAAACCTTTTGACTATTGAAAAAGAAAAGAAGAAAAGGAAAAGTACAGATAAAAAAAGATTTTAAATAGGGTTAGCGGTTTATACAAGGAGAAAACTCAGTTCTTGTTTGATATTTACAGATTTCCATTAATCTTTCAAGATTAAGCAAAAATAAAAATAAAAACTTTGGAAGGTCTCGTAATATTTTGTGGCTATTATAATTCTATTCTTTTCAAGATTTGAAAACTATATTTTGGGTAGTTGGATTTGAGCAGCTTCGGCTCTCTTTCAGTGAAGGGGGCTTAATATAATCTCAATTTTATATCTCAAGAAACCTATGACTATTGATTGTTGAAAAAGAAACTTGTAGATTTGTGTATTACTATAAGGAAATCGTTGTTGTGCCCAAAGACTAACCTTGTAAAACCTACGACCATCGAAAAAAAACAAAAACAAAGAAAGAAAGAAAGAAGGAAAAAATTGAATCGATTAGTGGATTAACAACAACAAAGGTTGTGATCAATGGTTTTTAACAAAAGTACTCTAAATTTTCTTCAAGTCTTGTGCGGCCAGTCTTCTTCACCGTTTCTTGCTCCATCCCCCCAGCCATGGCTGTGTTTTCCTAAGAAAATAACTGTATTGATTATGATCCTGATCGTTATAGATATATATACATATATATAATGGAAGATCTTTTGTAAGGAGTTGTGTGGTGATGGCACGTGGCCTCCTTTCTAATTCTTTTATTTTTCTTTTTTTTTACGTCTTTTTTTTTATGATTATCAAACTTTGATCGAGTTGAGATGAAATCAAATACATTGGTACTTTTTTTGGGTATTTTTAGTTAGATACTTAATAATATATAAACAATCATTATCTAAATGCATAGAAGCTTTAATTTTTTTTGGTGAATCAAAGGCCTCTTGGACGAAGGAAACAAAAACTTAACTTGCACCAATCCTCCTCTTCGCACAATCTATTATGCCATACGACTACGAGCCACATAATGTCCTTTTTTTTTACATAAATATATCGTAATATTTTTACAACTAAAATTACAATTTATAATAATCAACACATATTTCTTAGAAAAAAAAAATACAATAGAGGGTAAAAAATATTTACTTATAAATCACACACATAGCGAACATCCTAAACAATCCTCACAACAACGAACATATAGAGATGTGAAGTTGTTGATCGCACTACAAGATCTCTACTACGTTACAAGATCTCAGCTACGTTTCGGAGTGTCATACGGCTTAACAATCACCACAACATTGCATTATTGTGTGAAGAACTCTGAAAGAGATACTTAGATGTTGCTAGACTTGTAGTACTTGTGAACCTATGATCTATATATAAAGAAAAAATTAATATTCTGTATAAATGATGTTGCAGTAACCATATGGATGATGTAAGATTCGAAATGGAGATTAAATGAATTAAAACAACCCTTCATTAATCAAGAAAATAATTCAAATACACTTAATTGTGATTTCAGTGCCCTAAGCAATATAAATGATGTTGTGGTAACCAAATGGATGGGTAAGATTCGAAACGAATACTTGATGCATTGAAGTAACTCTTCATTAACAAAAAAAATTCAAATGAACTTAATTATTATTTCAGTGCCCTAAACGATATAAATGATGTTGCGGTAAGCAAAATGATGGTGTAAAATTTGAAACAAAGACTTAATGCATTGAAAAAACTTTTTATTAATTAGACCATTTTTTGGTTGTTCAAGGTTGAGTTTTTCGTTGTTCAAAAATACGGGGAGATGAATATGTCTTAAAACAATAAATAACAAACATAAATAAATATTTTAAAACAAAAAATAAATTGAGAAAATCCTAAAAATGAAATGCTCGATGGAGAGAGTATATGAAACTTTCTCTCTCCTCCAACTTATATATATAGATTTTGTACCAATGGAGTACAAAACTCGAGTTTTTTAATTTGTCTAAAGAAGAATGAATATACAAGTTGGATTATCTAGAATGTAGGAATATATCAAATTTTCCAATACCTTTTTACTTATTTAGTTGTAATTGTTATCTCAGAAAAATGTGATGTACACAGTACACTATTATTAGGAAAAATCATGTACGAAAGTATAAACATTGCTATTGAAACTTGGAAGGAGGAATTTATGGAGGAAGGAACTTCAAAGTTAATTTGAACTCTTGGATATTTTTAACCAGTCCTAAATTAAACAAGATAAGATCTTTTTCTTATTTATATATGACACTCCAAAGTCACGCTGAGTGATGTGACATGCGGACCTCACGTGAAAATTGTTATGATTTTTGAATGTGTGCACACAGTTTCTGATGCATAACACATTCGAAGTGTGTATCATGAGTGCACACGGACGAGAGACTTGGTTTTTTTTTTTGTCAAAAGTTGATATTAAGAATTAAAAAAACCAATTGATATGAATATACTATTGTTTCGAGTGTATTATGATATGCAATGTCAACATTTAACCTTATCTCAATCAATTTTATACGGATAAAATCATTTAGAATAAGGGGAAATATACCATTCTTATATATTAAGTCAAGTTCATTAAAAAAAAATTGGTATATTATTAAGTAGTTTCTTATGTTTTTTTTTTTTCAATTGTGTGAATTTTTTGCTACTTGTAATTGTTGTTTTTGTGTTTTCAAGATTTTATAAGTGATTGAAACAATTTGATGATTTTAAAAAAGATATTAAATTTCTTCAGAAATTGACACAATATGTATGCAAGTAAAACATTGTTTCAAATATATGTTCTCCATTTTTCTACAATGTTATTGCCTTAAGTTCATCGGATATTACACCATTTTTTTACACTTCTATATATATATTATATATCAAGGGGAGAATACAAACGAGTGAAAGATACTTCTAGTGTGTTTTTCAACAAAATAAAACTTAAAGTAGAGGAAGGATGCTCCAATCAGTGGTTCCGACCACGACCAAAGTGAGCAAGTGAGATTGAGTGCCGCTTAATTTATAATATATTGACATTTCATCTTGCCCGCGCACGAAGTAGTTTATATAAAAGAAGATCTTCTGTGAGTGTTAGTGAGAAATCGACTCGCGACACTTACTATTTTTTAATGAGAAGTCGACACTTGACACTTACTACTTTTTAGGTTATAACATGTGGTAGTTTTTCTTTTTCATATGCCAATTTTTTGGGGTTTTTTAATAGTCATCTATTTTTTCGATTTTTTATAATCGATTTATTAATTAGCTGAAACAAACATTAATTTGAATTCTAAATTAGCTTATAGAAAGTGATTCCAACGAGAAGTGACAATTTTCTTTTGCTACCTTAGCTCGATTTTTTTATGCACGTTCGATCTTTTCTTTTCTTGGTCTTTATCACTCAGTATCGGACTTAATCGAGTACTTCGAGCTTAAGCTGGGTTAGCCCACTGAATGGTAAAGCTTTCCTATTATCAATTACATCGAAGCGCTATAGGCACCCATCATTTACTAAGGGCACCTCGTTTATTTTTATTTTTTTGAATTACGTTATGTTATTCTCAATGGAAATTCAAATATACTCCTCTCAAACAATGAGATGCCCTTATACAAGACTAGGGAGCCTATATATAGAGTGATACTAAGTTTCAAACATAGACGGATGTGTCAATTATCATCAACTGACACTATGTTTCAAGTCTCGGTGAGAAATGACCAAATTTACTGTCTCAGGCATATATGACCAAGAAAATGGGCTATTGTGTTAGTAGGTGTTAACCGAGATATACACATATGTCTTGGCACAAGGCCTTGAAAGTCACTTGTATTATGTCGGTTGATATATATAGACCGACACTTTAATACGTATCTCAACAAGACATGACCAATACCACTTCACGACTTTCAAATAAAGTGGTGGGGTGCAATGCTTGAGATAAATGGTATTTTGGTAAAAGTCGGATTGCCCTAAAAAAATCGATTGGTGCCTTAAAAATGTGGTGCCCTCGGTAAGCACTGGGTGCCCTTAGCGTGACTAAAAACAAAAAAAAAAAAGCTGTTTCAGAGTAGAGACTTGTTTGGACGGCCCTTTTCTAACGACACCTTTTGGTGGGAATAATCTGTAGTGGCTTCTCTGCTTGATTTGAAAACCAAACATCTCCTCACAACATTCATCGTCACTTCTCTTCACAACATTCATTGTCGTCGTCGTCGTCGTCGTCGTCGTCGTCGTCGTCGTCATCATCATCTTCATCATCATCAACACGACAATCTACAGATCCGATAAAACCCTAATCGGTAATCTCTCATCTTCTTCTTATTGATCTTCCCTCGCTTTGATTCGCGCAACACCCAGAACTAGGGTTTCCCGAAACCCCATCTCAGATGCTTTAATTCTAGGGTTTGTAATTTCTTAATCGCTTGACTGTGTGTCTCGCAAGCAATTCTTGTTTTTTCTCTTAAAGATCAGATTTTGGGGTCAGTGGCTCGCGAGTCTGTGAATTTGGAAGTGTTTTTTGTGCTTTTTTAGGGTTTCAAGTTTTGTTGGCGTGCGATTTTTAGGGTTTTTTTGTGGTCAGTTCGCTGTTGGATTTCTTGGTCTTGATTCTGTTTTATGCAATTGTTAGTTTTGAATGGAAGAGGAGCATGTTGTTGGTAAAATTGAATGGTACCTATATTTTACTGGCTGTTTGTGTGCATTACGCGCTCTTCCGTGCTCAAAGACCCGAAAAAAATTGATCAAGTCACTGATTCTTTCAATGTGCCATTGTAACAAAATCCCTCCTTGTTGTCTTCTACTCCGATTTACTTTCATGCGATACGAATTAGGTGTTATAATTATTCAATTTGAGTTGTTATCCACAGAAAGTTTGCGATCGTTACCGCCCCCAACTAATTTGCCAATCCCACTATAGCCCCTCCTATGCTATAGCATCTATTGAATTCTGTGACCAAGATGTTAGTGTAACAACATGACGAAACGACATTCTGTTTCAGTCCAACTCGGGCCGATTTTAAATTCTTTCCGAGCAAGTTTCTTAGGCTTATGTTCTGGTTAGATACAGTTGTTGACATGATCTACTATATTTACCAGGACTTGATCAATCAGCGCTGAACTCTTTATTGGTTGTGCCTTTAACTTTAAAGAGATTGGAACAAGAAACTAAAATATTAGGAACAAGGTGGGTAGCAAATTGTAGACTAGGTCCAGGTTGCTACATTGAAGATTGGATGAGAAGTTAGGCATATATAATGCAAAAAGCTATCTGCAAGTTGGAGAGATATAAATAGAACTGGCGGTCCTTTTAAGGTTTTGCGTGGCGAGTTATTGAGCATTTTGCATGTACTTTACAGTCATTAATGTACATGAATGAGTTATCCTATACCATAAATTAATCTTGAATAAATTTTATTTTAATTTTTATTTATTCATTAGTTTTTTTTTGTTTGAAAGCACATCATCAATTGTAGTAAATCGAGTGCAATTGAAGAGCTTGATCCATGTAGCCGACCTCAACTAATTTGGGATTGAGGTTTTGTTGTTATATTTATTTATTTTTTTTTTTTTTTTTTTTTTTTTTTGAGAGGAAACAACAAATCTTGAATAGATTTGGAGTAGTCATCTATATAATTTTTATTTTTATTTTTTTGAAAAAATGTCAGCCAATCAAGCAACAATCTTAGTTAGTTGTGGTCACTACGTGGTCCCAATGTTTTTCTTAGCTCAATTATAGCAGTATTCAAACAATTATAAAGGATGTCTGGAGATAATTTCTTTTTGTTTGTATCCTAAATTTTGATCCACTTATATCGGCATAATATTTTTAGACTATGCTCTTAGGTACTGAACTCCTTATTAAATTGCTTTTTTTAATTAAGTGATTGTTTGGAAAAAAAAGAAAAAAAGAAAAGAAAAAGATTTAAGGTATGTACTCATATCATTCTTATGTTTTGCTTCTTATTTGATCTTCTAGTAAGAATCTTTAGGTTTTTCTCTGCTTTGATGATTTAGTTGGCTTGGTACTTCTGTTTTGATGAAGGGAATATAAAAAACCGTATAATTTGATGTTATGACCTTGATGTATCATGTACGAACTAAGAAATGTCCTTTATTTGTTGCTCCATTTTGACTCTTAACCTCTATTTGCTAATGTTGCAGTGTAAAGGATGCCAAAGGTTAAGACAAACAGGGTCAAATATCCTAGCGGATGGGAATTGATCGAGCCAACCCTTCGCGAGCTAGAGGCAAAGATGAGAGAAGGTTTGTTATAATTCTTTTTAGTTATATGCATGCACGTGTTTGTGGTGCATTACACAGAATGAATAATTCTCATGGAAATGCTGAATTTTTATGACAGCTGAAAATGATCCTCATGATGGAAAGAGAAAATGTGAAGCGCTGTGGCCTATCTTTAAACTATCTCATCAGAAAAGCCGCTACATTTATGACCTTTACTACCGAAGGAAGGAAATTTCGAAAGAGTTATATGAATTCTGCTTGGATCAAGGTTATGCTGATAAAAACCTGATTGCAAAATGGAAAAAGGTCTGGCATCTTGTTCGCTTATTTACATTCTTGTTCTGCTGTCCATCATCTTAATGCTTGACAAAATATCAACTCCATCATGAGAATGGCTGTATGAGTGATCTTATCTTATTATTTCTTCGGTATTTGTGGCACTTTAAGTATATATTGCTTATTTCATTATTCAAGATGTCAAAACTGTCCAGTGATTATTCAATTAAAAATATGGTGTCTTGGTAACTAAAGACAGTTATGTTGAGTGGTTCATTAAGTTGATTTTTATTACTTGACTATGAACCATTATAAGAATTTTCTTAATATAGTGGTAGTTGCTGAGTCGGAAAGTGTTTTTTTTTTTTTTTTAAACATCTTATACAAATAGAGACTTAATACAAAGTATGGATGTTTTTTTTTTGTTTGTGGTTGGTGAGTTGTTTTGAGAGATCTCTGCAAAAAAGGATTCACATTCTTTATTTATAGAAGGGAGGACTAGGACTAGGACGGGTTCCATCTGTATTTGATGTGTGTTTGTGCATGTTAAGTTTCTTTTTCAAGGGAAACAATTAGACTAATTAGTACCTATATCCTCGCCATATCATGCTTTATTTGCTTGCTTAGTACCTATATGTTCACACCATATCATGCTGTATTTGCTCCTCTCTTTTGGATATAAAACGTTTTTATTTGAGTGAGCGTCAATTTTATTTTGTCAAAGTTGCTCGCAAGGCTTGACAAGTAGTTACCATAATTGTTATATTAAAATTGATATGCTCACAATTGATTCATTGCATGAATTGCAGCCTGGATATGAACGACTCTGCTGCCTGCGCTGCATGCAGCCACGGGATCATAACTTTGCCACCACCTGCGTTTGTCGAGTTCCAAAACATTTGAGGGAAGAAAAGGTTATTGAATGCGTCCATTGCGGCTGCAGGGGCTGTGCCAGCGGAGACTGATCTTATTATTCCTCTCTTCTCGCAACAGAGTGCATGTACAACCCTGACTTGCTCCATGCAACATAAACGGGTACTCACTGTATTTTCTGGCTGCATCTGCTACTGGTCTGCAGAGCTTTGTATGAGTTCTAGGAAAACTTCTATTGTTCTGTTCTGAAACTTGTCGAATCATTATTGACAGTAGATGTTGAAATTATTTATGAACTGACCAAACTTAACTAGATGTAACTAACCTTTTGGAGTCAACCCCAATTGCATTAGTTACAGCCTTACAGGCCTAGGCTTATAATGGCTCATGCACAACAAGGGCTTTAAATTATTGTTCCATTATTTATTCAATATTTGGTTATGATTTGTGAGAGTGAACCCTGGCCTAAAGGCTGGAAGGCATGCATGATGGCTATATTTTCCTCGTCCGCTTCGGCAACTACAATAAAACCTCAATCCCAAATTAGTTAGGGTCGATTGCGTGGATCAAGTTCTTCCATTCCAAATTTCCACCCAATCTAAATCACCATAACCCTCTTTTCCTATTTTTTGTGTCGATTGATGCTGCTCATGCTTTTCTGTGATAATCTTCATATTTTTTTTTATTTTGTTTTTTACTAATTTTTGTGTTGTTTTAAAAAAAAAACCTTGGTGGAAGACATCGGTAACAATTAATAAAGTCTTAATCCCAAATAACTTAAGGTCGAATACATGAATTCACGTTATGTTTCAGTGCAACTAGGGTTGGTTTTAAATCCTTCTCACAGGAACTTTTTTGAGAAAAACTCTTACGGTTCTGTAGATGAACACTTTATCCGTTCTAAATCAATCTTCGACTTGATTGATCCTAATACTCTCTTTGATTATCAAATCATTTTCTGGACTCCAAAACAAAACACTCTAGAGGAACACATGGCTTCATGCATAGCTATTGTGAATACTATGCGTAATTGATCCTGCTATTACTACTGCTATTGACTTTTACTGATGCTAGACATGTATTACTTTTCTTGAATTATTAACAGTTACCTTGCTTGCTAATCTTATAGCTCATCTTGATTCGAGTCATTGACATTGGCTAACTCTTCCCTGCAGGATTTACCCACAAGGAAACCTCCATTGGCGCCAGATTCTGCAAATCGTAAGAAAAGATCTTCGAAGCAGCAGTCTAGCCAATCTGCAAAGACCAACCAAAGAAACAGCACACCAGGTTTTTTTTTTTTTTCCCTTTCTACTAATCAACTTATCCTTATTGTACTCACTTGTCTCTCTTCCATTAAAGAGGTACTGAAACCTTTGCTCTATCTCATGTGAGTAAGAACCCCCCCAAATAAAATAAAATAAAAAAAGAAAAAGAAAGGAAAGCTTTGTTTGGAGAACACTAAAAACTTGTCAAAGACAAACCAAGAGGGTTGTAGTGAGGTGGCATGAGTCCCTCCTCCCTTAACTAGAGGTCTCGTGCTCAAACCCCGAGAATGAAAAAATTTTAGAACTCTTGGCGCGAGGTTGCTGCCTTTTTGGTCCTACCTCCTCGAGTTCGAGATTTGTCGGGGCAAGGGCTCTTATACCCTAATAATAATACTTCATCCGTTCCATATTATCTGTCACATTTGGGCTTGTACGTAGGAATTGAGGTGATGATTGAAAGTCTTAAAAAGATAGACATTGAGATTAAAATATTCATCATTAATAGCATATTTTTCATAAGTTTTTGCTTTAGAAAATAATGTAGAACCTCCCATTGGCATTGATGACATAAATTTAAATTAGAGGTAAAATTAGAAAAAATACCATAAATACACCCTTGATTTCCTAATGTGACTCATTGTAGAACAAAAAAAAAATTCAATGTGACAGATAATATGGAATGGATGGAGTAATAAAAAAAAAAACTTTTCAGGACACAAAAGGATAAAGTTGTTGTCTTATGTAATAATATGGATGAGTGGATCAAAGCCAGATGATGTCTTACCTCACAAACTAGGTTTTCTGCATGACAGTAATAACTGATAAGGAAATAAACAAATGCTCTATTGGGATTTAGGGATGTAATTATTCTTAACTGGCACTTCTCTCTGATGCATGTACAGCAGTGACGGCAGAGACGGAGCAAGAAACGTTGAAGAAAATTCAAGAAGCAAAGGACTCTTCGAAACAATCAGTTGAAGTAGCAAGACAAAGCGCGGAAACGAGCTCAGACACTGATGAGCAACGCGGACTTGGCAGCTTACTGGGCTACAATGGCAGTAAGAATTGCCGAATCTGCGGAACTACCCGAGTCTCCCGATGCCGCCTCTTCTTCATTCATACTTGATTAACCTGATCAATCTCTATCTGGGTTCTCATCCTAACTTTTGCAGAACATGCGGCTTGAGAATATCCTTGGAAGGTTTTGTAAGTTTTTGTAGATAATAACTTGTAGATTTGTGTATTATTATAACCCCGAATTTGTATTTCATGAAACCTTTTGACTATTGAAAAAGAAAAGAAGAAAAGGAAAAGTACAGATAAAAAAAGATTTTAAATAGGGTTAGCGGTTTATACAAGGAGAAAACTCAGTTCTTGTTTGATATTTACAGATTTCCATTAATCTTTCAAGATTAAGCAAAAATAAAAATAAAAACTTTGGAAGGTCTCGTAATATTTTGTGGCTATTATAATTCTATTCTTTTCAAGATTTGAAAACTATATTTTGGGTAGTTGGATTTGAGCAGCTTCGGCTCTCTTTCAGTGAAGGGGGCTTAATATAATCTCAATTTTATATCTCAAGAAACCTATGACTATTGATTGTTGAAAAAGAAACTTGTAGATTTGTGTATTACTATAAGGAAATCGTTGTTGTGCCCAGCACTAACCCCAGAAAACCTACGACCATCGAAAAAAAACAAAAACAAAGAAAGAAAGAAAGAAGGGAAAAAATTGAATCAAATTAGTGGATTAACAACAACAAAGGTTGTGATCAATGGTTTTTAACAAAAGTACTCTAAATTTTCTTCAAGTCTTGTGCGGCCAGTCTTCTTCACCGTTTCTTGCTCCATCCCCCCAGCCATGGCTGTGTTTTCCTAAGAAAATAACTGTATTGATTATGATCCTGATCGTTATAGATATATATACATATATATAATGGAAGATCTTTTGTAAGGAGTTGTGTGGTGATGGCACGTGGCCTCCTTTCTAATTCTTTATATTTTCTTCTTTTTTTTTACGTCTTTTTTTTTATGATTATCAAACTTTGATCGAGTTGAGATGAAATCAAATACATTGGTACTTTTTTTGGGTATTTTTAGTTAGATACTTAATAATATATAAACAATCATTATCTAAATGCATAGAAGCTTTAATTTTTTTTGGTGAATCAAAGGCCTCTTGGACGAAGGAAACAAAAACTTAACTTGCACCAATCCTCCTCTTCGCACAATCTATTATGCCATACGACTACGAGCCACATAATGTCCTTTTTTTTTACATAAATATATCGTAATATTTTTACAACTAAAATTACAATTTATAATAATCAACACATATTTCTTAGAAAAAAAAATACAATAGAGGGTAAAAAATATTTACTTATAAATCACACACATAGCGAACATCCTAAACAATCCTCACAACAACGAACATATAGAGATGTGAAGTTGTTGATCGCACTACAAGATCTCTACTACGTTACAAGATCTCTGCTACGTTTCGGAGTGTCATACGGCTTAACAATCACCACAACATTGCATTATTGTGTGAAGAACTCTGAAAGAGATACTTAGATGTTGCTAGACTTGTAGTACTTGTGAACCTATGATCTATATATAAAGAAAAAATTAATATTCTGTATAAATGATGTTGCAGTAACCATATGGATGATGTAAGATTCGAAATGGAGATTAAATAAATTAAAACAACCCTTCATTAATCAAGAAAATAATTCAAATACACTTAATTGTGATTTCAGTGCCCTAAGCAATATAAATGATGTTGTGGTAACCAAATGGATGGGTAAGATTCGAAACGAATACTTGATGCATTGAAGTAACTCTTCATTAACAAAAAAAATTCAAATGAACTTAATTATTATTTCAGTGCCCTAAACGATATAAATGATGTTGCGGTAAGCAAAATGATGGTGTAAAATTTGAAACAAAGACTTAATGCATTGAAAAAACTTTTTATTAATTAGACCATTTTTGGTTGTTCAAGGTTGAGTTTTTCGTTGTTCAAAAATACGGGAGATGAATATGTCTTAAAACAATAAATAACAAACATAAATAAATATTTTAAAACAAAAAATAAATTGAGAAAATCCTAAAAACGAAATGCTCGATGGAGAGAGTATATGAAACTTTCTCTCTCCTCCAACTTATATATATAGATTTTGTACCAATGGAGTACAAAACTCGAGTTTTTTAATTTGTCTAAAGAAGAATGAATATACAAGTTGGATTATCTAGAATGTAGGAATATATCAAATTTTCCAATACCTTTTTACTTATTTAGTTGTAATTGTTATCTCAGAAAAATGTGATGTACACAGTACACTATTATTAGGAAAAATCATGTACGAAAGTATAAACATTGCTATTGAAACTTGGAAGGAGGAATTTATGGAGGAAGGAACTTCAAAGTTAATTTGAACTCTTGGATATTTTTAACCGAGTCCTAAATTAAACAAGATAAGATCTTTTTCTTATTTAATTATATACGACACTCCAAAGTCACACTAAGTGATGTGACATGCGGACCTCACGTGAAAATTGTTATGATTTTTGAATGTGTGCACACAGTTTTTGATGCATAACACATTTGAAGTGTGTATCATGAGTGCACACGGACGAGAGACTGTTTTTTTTTTTTGTCAAAAGTTGATATTAAGAATTAAAAAAACCAATTGATATGAATATACTATTGTTTCGAGTGTATTATGATATGCAATGTGAACATTTAACCTTATCTCAATCAATTTTATACGGATAAAATCATTTAGAATAAGGGGAAATATACCATTCTTATATATTAAGTCAAGTTCATTAAAAAAAATTGGTATATTATTAAGTAGTTTCTTATGTTTTTTTTTTCAATTGTGTGAATTTTTTGCTACTTGTAATTGTTGTTTTTGTGTTTTCAAGATTTTATAAGTGATTGAAACAATTTGATGATTTTAAAAAAGATATTAAATTTCTTCAGAAATTGACACAATATGTATGCAAGTAAAACATTGTTTCAAATGCATGTTCTCCATTTTTCTACAATGTTATTGCCTTAAGTTCATCGGATATTACACCATTTTTTTACACTTTTATATCTATATATATATATATATAGTAGTTTCAAGATGTGCTATGCACGATTCCCTTAATTTCTAATAATTTATTAACAAAATTTAAAATTGTAATTAAAATTTAAAAATTATAAATACAAGTACATTTTTTAACTTATCAATATTCTCTAATGTGATTGAGATAAGATGTGAATGAAAAAACAAGCTAGTCATGCTAGGACATTACTTCCTAAAAAAAAGTGTTTTGGATTAATGAGAATGAGTTCATGATTGATTTGGAGATAAAGAAAGAAAAAACGTGTAGTGAATTAATAAGGAGTTAAAGTTTGATTTGGATACAAAAGAAAATGTTGATTTGGAAATGAAAAAAAAGAAGTATGGGCAAATAGGTAAATTTCATTACCACTCAAAAATTTATGATTCGTGCTTTTATATATATATATATATATATCGTATATCAAGGGGAGGACACAAATGAGTGAAAGATACTTCTCGTGTGTTTTTCAACAAAATACAACTTAAATTAGAGGAAGGATGTTCCAATCAGTGGGTTCCGACCACCGACACTAAAAAAAACAGCAGATCAGAAACGAAAATTTTCGTCTCTGATTTGCATAAATTACGTCTCTAATTGAGATATGCAACGGAACAGAGACGAAATTTATTCCGTCTCTAAAATCGTCGACGCTGATTCAATTAGCAACGGAAATGTGATTCCGTTTCTGATTAGAGACGGATTAGAGACGGAAATTAGAAACGGAACAGAGATGGAACTGAAATGAAAAATTTTCAAAATGGTACAATTGTAATTGCATTCCGTCTCTAATCCGTTTTTGATTAGCAACGGATCAGAGACGGAAATAATGCATTCCGTCTCTGGTCCGTTGCTAATCAGAAACGGATCAGAGACGGAATTTATGGATCAGAGACGGAATGCATTATTTCCGTCTCTGATCCGTTGCTAATCAGAAACGGATCAGAGACGGAAATTTCTCCATTCCGTCTTTGATCCGTTTCTGATTCATGCATCTATTCCTCGAAAATTAGATGCTAATCCGTCTTTAATTTTCATTTTTGTTTAGTTTTGAAACATATACTCAATTCGATTGGTTCTCCAACCTATAACTTGAAAATAAAACCATAGGACCTACTCCATCGCCTGCACCCCCTCCAACAACTCCTTGGGGGTGCTAACATCCCCCAAAAAAGCAAAATTTGACATTCATACATCGACAATATATATCAACAAATATTCAAATGAGAGAAAAAAAATGTAAAATCCAAAATTTGAAAAAGATTTATATATCCACGAAAAATTGTCAAGTACAATAAATGCTCCAAATTTCTAAGTATTCACAAAAACCACCAATCCTATTGTTCGACAACCACAAAAAAAGGTACAATCCTCTAAATATGCACAAAAAGAATTATCAATCTAAAAGTCATGTAAACAACCATAAAAGTGACATGATATGCTTTAAATTCCTCATCTCTCACTTGAAAACCAGATTATGGCAGGTATTGTCACAGGGATATGGGCAATCAATGGCACTAACTCTCACTCGATCGAAGAACCAGTCACCTACTGATAGGGTCACGCTCTGCAAATATTGCAAAATAGATCAAACTCATGATAAAAAAAATGAAACTGCAAAGAAACTATCTCCATTTACAGTGCAAAAGAAAACAGTATATCCAACATATCAATATATAGGTTTTGAGGAGTCAAGGATTCATCATGAAGAGAGAGGATCAAAGGAGATGCATGAGCCACAACAATAGAGTAGAATGCTACAGCATAACTTGGACCAATTTAGGACTATGTAGTTAAAACAAATCAAAAAAGAAAATCACAAAGAATAAGGGAAAAGACCATAAACGTTATGTTATCATTAGCATTCAATGAAGCCATACTCTAGCGTAAGTCCTAGGCCCATGTTGGAAGCAATTTTTCTAACTAATATGATGCTGATTCTTCATGAAATTCACATTTAAGTTATTTATTTCCTTTCACCGTCTCGATTTTAATCAATTTTTTTTTCAATTTTCAGTTTATTGCCATTGAGAAAAGGGAACGCATTACACTAATTTGTAGACAAAAAATAAATGCACTCTTTTTCAATTCCACCACAATTTAGCAGCTGAACTATAGGTTTGCTGTTGCAAATCAAGACTGGATCGTGCTCGAGAGAACGAGAAGTCGGAATCGATAATGCGGGAATCGACCCACGACCTCGACCGCCACGACCTCTATGGCCCTCTCGTGTGGCTTGACCATGACGCCCAGTCGGTATTTCGCATCCAGAGGTCTGTGCTGCACCTCTTCTGACTGGACGATGTCCTCCTAATGGTATCCCTCGACGTGGGGGATGATCACTGCCCGCCATGAAACCTAACAAAATATCAATAAAATTTTAAAGAAGAAATGCATACAAAAATAAGTAATGAACTCTAATTGATGGGAATTAAGAACACAAGATCCATGCTGATAAAAGGAAATTAAGAAATATATCGTCAAAAGTATGCATGTCTATATATCATAATGTTTAATCTCTAATTGATGGGAAAAAGATTAGACCTATAAAAGATCAAGCAACATATTAAATATTAATAGCCAATTTGGGCCTTCTCCAATGGGACTACATTGTAATAGCTTTTGGACGTTGACATAACATAGACATACATTGCTCGCTATCATCCGTTTCAATTCACTCTCATGAGTAGAAGTTGATGATTCTTCTTCTGAATCATATCCACTATCAACAATGAAGTCATTGACTTCTTCACTTGGACCCGCTTCAACAATGACTCGAGTCCCATTTGGATCATCCAGATGGTTGATATCCTAAATTGCATCGTCGACTGCGCACGTGGTGGGCATCCCATCTTGGAATGCAATCTCTGCCGAGCCCTGGTCATTATCGTCTTTGCTCGTTTCCTCGTCAGCGAATTTTGGTTGACAGCAACAAACTGCTAGCCATTCTTGTCGGTCGTTTCTCATAGAAGGGTACGAAAGGTAGTACACTTAAGTGGCTTGCATTGCTAGGACAAATGGCTCGTAGTTGTTATATCGTCGACTTTGATGAACCTCTACCAATTGAAGTGTTGGGTGAGTCCTCACACCATGATTCGGTGTAAGGTCATACCATTCACACTTAAACAAGACCACACGCTTGAGGCCGGTATATTCAATCTCCACAACCTCTTGCAGTACTCCATAATAGTTATGGGAAACATCGGCGTAGTTATAACCCTTCACCAAAACACCGCTGCTCTGCGTCGATCTATTGACGTCATATGTTGCGGAGTGGAACTTATACCCATTTACTGGGTAACCAGGGTAAACGGTACATGATCGACTAAGACCAACCAAAAGATCAACGAGCGTCTCGTCTATGATAGAATTCCGAGCCTATTCACAAAAAATTAGAAATGTAATAAGACACATTACTTATAAAAGAAATTTATGAAGCTATAACCTACAATAGTAATAACTTTACATATGTTTGAAACCATATGGGAAAGTTGTGCTCTAGACTACTATCAATTTCCGACTCCCCCATTGCTTCAGTGATTTCATCGACGAAGATCCTAGAAGAAAAGAACATGTACATAGGATGTCTTAGTAAAAGATGAATAATGAATGTATTGCATTATTGAATGAAAGTGACAGACATACTGGATGTAAGGAGCGATCTCTAGACAATTGCAAGCAAGTATGTACGAATGAGCGGCATTATGCTCTGCTCGTTAAATACCGCTCCTTCGACTTGCCCATGGGTCGACCAGGGATAAGTGAAAATTGAGAAATTGCCCACAAAATGCGGTTTGGGCGCGAGACCGCCATCATCGTCGTTTCATTGCACTTTGTCATGCAACATAAAGACGTGATCTTCAAAGTAGTAAGAACAAAAGGATGTGACTTCTTCGACCAAATAAGCATTACAAATGGAGCCCTCTACCTTCGCTTTGTTCCGAACATTGTTTTTCAAATGTTTAAGGTACCTGTTGGCATGTTATAGGAAATGTTGATTTAAAACTTATTGAATGAGAAAATAATTTCAAGGGCTCAAGATATTACCTCTCAAATGGATACATCCATCGAAATTGAACGGGACCAAGGCGGACGGGCCTCGTAGGCCAAGTGGATTGGTAGGTGTTCCATAGAGTCGAAGAAGCTTGGAGGGAATATTTTCTCCAACTTGCAAATGATTTTTGGTATTTCAGACTCTAAGACCTCCATATCTTTGAGACTAACACTTTTCGCGGTTAGGGATCGAAAAAAGGCTTAGTTCGCTAATTGCAACCCAAACCGGGTTTGGGAGGAGTTCTCTGCAATTGGTATCAACCGTTGCATGAAAATATGACAATCATGACTCTTCATGCCGAACATTCGCAATTTCTTTGGATCCACACATCGACCAAGATTCGAAGCATAACCATCAGGAAAACGCAACTTTTCAACTCACTCGCACATTTTTTGTTTTTTTGATGTATCAAGAGCATAACATCCAAGGATGTAAGTATTTGTCGACGAATCAATGTGTAGAGAAGGTCGATGACAATATTCACGGATATCTTGTCTCGCTTTCGCATTGTCCTTACTCTTGCCCGGTACACACATAATAGTGTTGAATATGTTGTCAAAAATATTTTTCTCGATGTGCATGACATCTAAGTTGTGGCAGATCAAGTTTGTCTTCCAATACGGCAAGTCCCAGAAAATGCTTTTTTTCTCCATCCCGAATTCTTAGCTATCCGCCCATTCACAGAATCAGCTCCGATTTCTGTCACCTTCGTCAAGCCTAACGATTCAATTTCTGCCAAAATTTCATCACCAGAACGCAAAGCGGGCTGATCGTCATTTATGACCATTTTGCCTCTAACGGAATTTTTTTGTCTTTCCTTAATGGTGATGCATTCGCCAAGAAACGACGGTGACAGTCGAACCACGATGTCTTACCACCATTTCACAATTGAAATGCATTTGTATCCTCCATACAATATGGACAAGCCATCTTACCGTGTGTGCTCCAACCGGACAACATGTTATACGCAGGGAAATCACTAACAGTCCATAAAAGGGCAACTCACATGAGAAAATTCGTCTTTGTGGACACGTCGTATGTAATCACCCCATTGTTCCATAAATCTTGCAACTCTTTCACAAACGGCTGAAGGAACACGTCGATTTTCTGCTTTGGGTTGGTCGGTCCAGGAACGATAACCGTTAAGAACATAAACTCAGATTTCATGCACATCGACGATGGAAGGTTGTAAGGAGTCAATATTACGGGCCATGAAGAGTACGATTTCCCTGAAATCCCAAAAACTTGAAAACCATCAGTGCACAATCCTAAACGAACATTCCGAACCTCGGCGGCGAAGTCTCTATTGACGTCATTAAAATGTCTCCAAGCTATCGAATCAGAACAGTGTTGCATAACATCTTCTGGCGAGGAATGATCTCCATGCCATCACATATGTTTTATCGTTGACTCAGACGCATACAATCGTTGCAACCGAGGGCCCAAAGGGAAGTAGTACATTTTTTTGCAAGGGCATTTTTTGGTGTTCCGACCACGACCTCGTTGATGTGCAATGTAGCGTGATTTCCTACAAAATTTACATGATGTCAACTCAGAGTCCACTCCCCAATAAATCATACATTGGTCCTCACAACAATCTATTTTCTCAACAGGTAGAACTAGACTTCGCATTAGTCTTTTAGTGGCACAAAAATTTTCAACCAATGAATTGTCATTTGGCAAACAATCCTTCATGAATTTAATGATTTCATTATACCCTCGTTCAGATATATGATGTTCGCTACTTGCCTCTATCATGTCATATAGTTGGCGTGCTTGGGGGTTTGATGATTCTTCCACGTGATTCCAATTGAAACTTGGACCTGCCACGTTGTGTAGCATCTCGCGGTAAGTTGTCGGATCGTCTCCCCCCACATCAGCATCATCAATATGGTTATCCATTTGGTAAAAGTTTTGCGGGGCTTCATCTCCGTTCTCACCTTGTTCGTACCAATAGTGATATCCCGAAACAAATCCATACCTACATATGTGGTACTCAACCGTTTCGACGTCCAGGTACGATACAAGTCGACATTTCTTATAATTGCACGGACATCTAATCTTCCTTTCACTTTGGTATGTAGGACAATGTTGCTTAGCAAATGATATGAATTCTTTAACCTTCGCCGCGAATTCAATTCGAACGAAGCCGTTGTCGAGACGGTTGTACATCCAGTCTCGACTTGTAGACGACATTCCTATTGTAATTGTGCAATTAAATTAGTGAACTAGTTTCATAATTTCCGACGGTACATGGCAACTTGTGTGTCCAACTAACACAATTTATTAGAAGGGGGAATCTGAGGACCTACCTAACTACATGAACAAAAAGCTTTGCTTCTAGCCATTTAATAAAGGGGGTTGGAAACAACTTTCTTAATACCTAGCTCGGTACATGACTGATACCAAACAGAGTATGATAATTGGTCGTAAAAATATAAGCAACAAGGAGTTCAAATTAATAAATAAATCATAAGTTATAAGAGGCATACAAATACCACATAGTATCAAAGCGCCTACTACTTGTTCACTCGTACCTCCTTAAGGTTATAGGTTTATTCAATTCTCTAGAAATTTTATGTGAAATAGCAACATTAACTAAAAGAGTAATCCTAGTGTTTTGAATCCTAACTAGTAGTAGACAGTATATAATTATAGGTACTATTTATCTATACCTACTCTATTGGTAGTTTTCTCTACACACATGCATATACACACAAGTGAATCAAATATAGTGGGCAAAACATGAAAAAATGTGGCCAAAGACAAGGCACCCATCAACAATCCCACCATAGATCTTTATGAGTTGCGAAAATAACAGTAGCAAAAGCCAAGAGATAGCGAACCCAACCAAAACAATCAGCATGTCAAGCATAAAAATAAAACATATAGCATCCAAATTTAAAATTACCCATTGAAGAAAATTACCAATCCAAAATCAACACAACTTTATTAGAAACCCAACTTTTTGTCTCATTACCTTCACAAGCACTAGAAAAAACAAGATGAAGAGAAGTGGTTATCTATACTATATCTAATGGCAATCCTCCCTATGCACCTATTAAATTAAACTTTGCAATATTGCCTATATTGACCTTAATTTGTTTTTTCATATTGGTTTTAAAATTAAATGGTAGTTAGAGTATGAGGGTGTTGTAGGTAGACAAATTATATTTAAATATTACTTTCCTTAATCTTCTCGACTTCTTTATTTGATAACTACCCTCTCGTTTCTCTCTCCCCTCCATTCATGTTTCCTCTCGTTGTAACTGCTATGGATTTAAATTAACTGAAAATCACTCTCTTCTTTAAAAACACATGCTCCTCCTCTATCTATTAAAAAAGTAACGTGATCTATCATATTTGTGATCTTGCATTAGATGCATTTCAAGGTTGGAGGTTTGAAGTGCAAATGTGATGAATAAAGATTTAGAAGCAACTTTGGAATCGTAGTGGTTTTGCAAAAACTAATTGCGTATGTAAGAATGGCTTTCATATATTTCTTTTCTTAGTTTTTGGTTCTTTTTCTTAAGTAGCAAAAAGAGATATTACTTTTTCCAACAATCGAGAGAATTACTAGGTGTCATATGTGTGATGTACAAGGTTAATTCCTCTCCTTTGATCCATTGCTTTATCGATCATTAAATCCGTTCATTTATTTTAACTTTGTTTAGATAATTATGCTTAAATTATTTATTATGGTCATTTTTTAATTATCTACCAATGAAATGCAACATCCATTGTCAATCTCTATCTCGAATTATGAGATAAATATTTTTATGCTTTTCACATTTTCCTTATAAAAAAATATTTGAACCTTACATGCGAAGCACGTGCCCGTTTACTAGTAGTAATTAATATGCATTCACCAAAAAAAAAAAATTAATAATATGTTATTAATGTGGTAGGATTAGACATGTAGTAAAAATAATAATATGTAGTATTATAAATGTTAGAAACGTGCCTCAACAATGCTAATGAGTTCTCATCTAATAACTACTCCCACTGGTTCACTTTATGTGATGTTTTTATTGTAGTATGCAGGTAGAAATCTCATTAAGCATCAATGACTTGATAGTTGATACATGAATAAACATAGAATCAATTGCCCAAATGAAAGTGCATTGATTCACTAACTTATTTGTTAAAGAAAGTATGTAACTGTTATGAATTAGGTTGTGAAGGCCACAAGGAACAAGTTGGAAGTAATTACACCTATCAAATTGTTGAAATTAAGAAACATACGTACGCCTAATCACAAAGAATTTCCAACATGTTTAATTTCTCTGATCCATCACTATAAAGAAAGAGTTGACACGTAAAACAAAAGTACCTTACAAGTGATCAATAAATTATTCTGAATTTCATTTTAGGACCTCTGGAATACGCATGCAAGAACTTCAATACACAAACATGTTAATTGGGCCCCTAATCAAGGAGGGATTTGGATTTAACTTATAGGTTTCTCAATCGAGATTATTTTGGCAACATTGTAATCGAATTGTTACTCACCAAAATAACTTGTGTATAATAAAGAAGCATAAAAACAACTAAATACATGAAACAATAAAATCTCACGCCCGAGTAAAAATCACAAATGATGGGGCATGTGCCCTAGGTCGATCCATTAACTGTCTTTATGAATACTTTTAGTTAATAAAATAGAGGATTTCATTTGTTGTTTATTATAATTAATTTGCGTGTTTACATTATAATAAGATCCATGGGTATTTACATAAATATCCTAAATGTCCCTAGTCGGTCATTATACTAGGAACTATAATGAATTAAGACTAGTGTGAGTCTTGATTGATGATCATATGATGATTATACGTATAGGGATACGAATCAAGATCACGAGTACTTGTTAGGGAACAAAGTCTTGGGCCAGGACCCGCTATGAGAACATCACATGGATTAAGTCATAGTTGTTTCTCATGATAGATATATTTTTCAGTCCTCTGACTTGAGATTGTCAGAGACTTCAACATTAGGAACACAGTAATTTGACACAATCAAACGTTGTCTTTAATCGGACGATTATAAAGGTTGTGATTGGTTACTGTGTGAGCAATGTGATGAAGTTGTGTAATCGAGATAGAATTTGTCCCTCTCATATAAAGAGAGAGATCTAGTGGATCCCTCGATGTGTTAGACTGTTAAAAGGCCTAGTCTAAGTGAATTGATATTGATCAATGTCATTTGGATGTTTTCAGTCTACCTAGAGATCGAGACTAGTACGATTGAACATGTTGGATGACAATTCCATGTCTTATGTTTGATCAAAAAGGATATCGTGTGACAAAATGATGTTATATACACTATTGATTAGGTTGTATCGATTTGATATTAGTACAACTTGGGTAGTCATAATGTCTTGCTAGAGACTGCTTATGACTTGTATACCAAAATGTGTTTTGGTACACTGCCAACGTTGTATGAGCCTATTGGGTCGCACACTAAGAATGGTTTTGCGAGATTTTAAGATGATTCAGAAAAATGAATTTTGTGTGATAAAATTCATAACAGAAACGTCCTTGTGGTGTATTACACTTATACTTCTTTAAGTAAAGGTATATGTGTAATTTACTTAACTGTCTATATACAAGGGTTGTATAAATAGACGCTTTAAGTTAGAACGCAGGTACGAAAGCAAAAAAGGCCGAAACTCTATTTTCGTTTTAGAAACGACTTAGGGTTTTTGGTATGCTCTGGATCGTTTTGGAAAGAAACAAAAAGGTTTAGTATTCTCTCGAAGCTAGCACTTCAAATCTCGGTCGCGTTAATTTCTTGATAAAGGCGTTCGTCGTCATTAAGCGCGCCTTAGAGATCGATCAACCTTCAGAAAGATATATTGCGATTGAGGTAATATTAAGTTTTCATGGTTTAAACGTTTTTAATGGAATTAGATTCGGATCCTGTTGGGGTTTTTGTCAAAATTGTTTTGTAATCTCCGCTGCGTATGAACCCCAAAACCCAACAACAAATCATTGTAAAAGCAAACGAAACATCTCACTGCCAATTAACAAAAAATCAATGTTTTGAGAGGAAAGAGGGAGAACTCACCAATGAAACACAGCGAGGCGCAGACTGAATGAGAGCACAATGAGAGAGCGAGAGAGGTCGAAGAGGGATCGAATGAGAGCACGATGTGAGAGCCGAGAGGAGCGAGAGGCACTGGCGAAAAGAGCACGACTGGAGCAGAACAACGCGATGACGACCAAAGCAGGGCAGCGCTACCAGGGAACAAAGGAGTGCGAGGACGACTTGTTGGGGGTTGGGGATTTGGGGCACGGTGACCGGAGAGAGACGGAGAGACCAGAGAGACCAGAGACACCGGAGTGACTGGTTTAGCAAGAGACGGAGAGACCAGAGAGAGAGAGTTGAGAGCAAGAGACCGAGACGAGAGATTTGTTAGGGGTTGGGGATTTGGGGGGCGGTGACCGGAGAGAGACGGAGAGACCAGAGCAACGGGTTGAGCAAGAGACGAAGAGACGAGAGTTGAGAGCAGAGACGACACTGAGACGAGACGATCGGAGAGACGAGAGATGGTGGGAATGTAGGTCGCGATGAAGGTCGCGGTGAAGATAAGGAGCTGGTTAGGAGCGATGAAGATAAAGAGCTGGTTAGGAGCGACGAAGGTCGCGGTGAATACGCTCTTCGCCGGAGAGCGGTTTCTCTGCGACTTCGTCTTCTCCGTGGGATTTAGGGATTTTGGTGTTGGGGGGGGGGGGGGGGGGGGAGGGGGCACTCATCAAATCTCGAGATTTGATGCACAAATCTCGAGATTTGATGAACGGGTATAAGAAAACCAATTTTTGGTTGGAATGTTGGCGCCATTTTTTAGATACGAATTTAATTCCGTCTCTATTTCCGTCTCGATTCGTCTCAATTCCGTCTCGAATTAGTCCGTCTCAATTCCGTCTCTAACTACTTTTTTTAGCAACGAAACTTAATTTCGTTGCTAATTCCGTTTCTAAATTTCATTTTCAAGGAGCTTTACAAGGAATGTGCAGACAGAAATAGTCGTGCACCTTCTAGTAAGACAGTTCATGTGCCTGGGGTGCGTGAAGTGGAATCCTATGAGGATTTTGAGTTTGTTCCCTTTGTACGTCCGGAATCTTATATTTCCATGCCTGATGATGTTCAAATTGCTCTGACGAGAAAGACTGCAAACTATGACTTGGATTCAGGCGATGAGGAGTGGCTGGAAAAACTTAATAAGGATATATCTGATGGAAAATTAGGGGCTTCTAACCATGTTTCAGCCGAGAAACTTGAGGAAATGGTTGATGTGTTTGAGAAAGCATTCGCGTTATGTTTCAGTGGATGAACACTTTATCCGTGCTAAATCAATCTTCGACTTGATTGATCCTAATATTCTCTTTGATTATCAAATCATTTTCTGGACTCCAAAACAAAACACTTTAGAGGAACACATGGCTTCATGCATAGCTATTGTGAATACTATGCGTAATTGATCCTGCTATTACTACTGCTATTGACTTTTACTGATGCTAGACATGTATTACTTTTCTTGAATTATTAACAGTTACCTTGCTTGCTAATCTTATAGCTCATCTTGATTCGAGTCATTGACATTGGCTAACTCTTCCCTGCAGGATTTACCCACAAGGAAACCTCCATTGGCGCCAGATTCTGTAAATCGTAAGAAAAGATCTTCGAAGCAGCAGTCTAGCCAATCTGCAAAGACCAACCAAAGAAACAGCACACCAGGTTTTTTTTTTTTTTCCCTTTCTACTAATCAACTTATCTTTATTGTACTCACTTGTCTCTCTTCCATTAAAGAGGTACTGAAACCTTTCCTCTATCTCGTGTGAGTAAGAATCCATCCCCCCCCCCCCCAAATAAAATAAAATAAAAAAAGAAAAAGAAAGGAAAGCTTTGTTTGGAGAACACTAAAAACTTGTCAAAGACAAACCAAGAGGGTTGTAGTGAGGTGGCATGAGTCCCTCCTCCCTTAACTAGAGGTCTCGTGCTCAAACCCCGAGAATGAAAAAAATTTAGAACTCTTGGCGCGAGGTTGCTGCCTTTGTGGTCTTTCCCTCCGCGAGTTCGAGATTTGTCGGGGCAAGGGCTCCTATACTTTAATAATAATACTCACTCCGTTCTATATTATCTGTCACATTTGGGCTTGTATGTAGGAATTGAGGTGATGATTGAAAGTCTTAAAAAGATAGACATTGAGATTAAAATATTCATCATTAATAGCATATTTTTCATAAGTTTTTGCTTTAGAAAATAATGTAGAACCTCCAATTGGCATTGATGACATAAATTTAAATTAGAGGTAAAATTAAAAAAATAACCATAAATACACCCTTGATTTCCTAAAGTGACGCGTTGTAGAACAAAAAAAAAAATTCAATGTGACGAGATAATATGGAATGGATGGAGTAATAAAAAAAAAAAAAACTTTTAGGACACAAAAGGATAAAGTTGTTGTCTTATGTAATAATATGGATGAGTGGATCAAAGCCAGATGATGTCTTACCTCACAAACTAGGTTTTCTGCATGACAGTAATAACTGATAAGGAAATAAACAAATGCTCTATTGGGATTTAGGGATGTAATTATTCTTAACTGGCACTTCTCTCTGATGCATGTACAGCAGTGACGGCAGAGACGGAGGAAGAAACTCTGAAGAAAATTCAAGAAGCAAAGGACTCTTTGAAACAATCAGTTGAAGTAGCAGTACAAAAGCGGAAACGAGCTCAGACACTGATGAGCAACGCGGACTTGGCGGCTCCATGGGCTACAATGGCGAGTAAGAATTGCCGAATCTGCGAACTACCCGAGTCTCCCGATGCCGCCTCTTCTTCATTCATACTTGATTAACTGGTCAATCTCTATCGGGTTCTCATCCTAACTTTTGCGAGAACATGCGGCTTGAGAATATCCTTGGAAGGTTTTGTAAGTTTTTGTAGATAATAACTTGTAGATTTGTGTATTATTATAACCCCGAATTTGTATTTCATGAAACCTTTTGACTATTGAAAAAGAAAAGAAGAAAAGGAAAAGTACTGAGATAAAAAAAGATTTTAAATAGGGTTAGCGGTTTATACAAGGAGAAAACTCGGTTCTTGTTTGATATTTACTGATTTCCATTAATCTTTCAAGATTAAGCAAGAAAAAAAATAAAAAAAAAACTTTGGAAGGTCTCGTAATATTTTGTGGCTATTATAATTCTATTCTTTTCAAGATTTGAAAACTATATTTTGGGTAGTTGGATTTGAGCGAGCTTTCGGCTCTCTTTCGGTGAAGGGGCTTAATATAATCTCAATTTTATATCTCAAGAAACCTATGACTATTGATTGTTGAAAAAGAAACTTGTAGATTTGTGTATTACTATAAGGAAATTGTTGTTGTGCCCAAGACTAACCCCGAAAACCTACGACCATCGAAAAAAAACAAAAACAAAAGAAAGAAAGAAAGAAGGAAAAAATTGAATCAGATTAGTGGATTAACAACAACAAAGGTTGTGATCAATGGTTTTTCACAAAAGTACTCTAAATTTTCACAAAAGTCTTGTGCGGCCAGTCTTCTTCATCGTTTCTTGCTCCATCCCCCCAGCCATGGTTTGTGTTTTCCTAAGAAAATAACTGTATTGATTAAGATTCCTCTCGTTATAGATATATATACATATATATAATGGAAGATCTTTTGTAAGGAGTTGTGTGGTGATGACACGTGGCCTCCTTTCTAATTATTTATATTTTCGTTTTTTTTTTACGTCTTTTTTTTATGATTATCAAACTTTGATCGAGTTGAGATGAAATCAAATACATCGGTACTTTTTTTGGGTATTTTTAGTTAGATACTTAATAATATATAAACGATCATTATCTAAATGCGTGAAAGCTTTAATTTTTTTTTGGTGAATCAAAGGCCTCTTGGACGAAGGAAACAAAAACTTAACTTGCACCAATCCTCCTCTTCGCACAATCTATTATGCCATACGAGCCACATAATGTCCTTTTTTTTTACATAAATATATCATAATATTTTTACAACTAAAATTACAATTTATAATAATCAACACATATTTCTTAGAAAAAGAAATACAATAGAGGGTAAAAAATATTTACTTATAAATCACACACATAGCGAACATCCTAAACAATTCTCACAACAACGAACATATAGAGATGTGAAGTTGTTGATCGCACTACAAGATCTCGCCTATGTTACAAGATCTTTGCTACGTTTCAGAGTGTCATACGGCTTAACAATCACCACAACATTGCATTCTTGTGTGAAGAACTCTGAAAGATGTACTTGGATGTTGCTAGACCTGCAGTACTTGTGAACCTATGATCTATATATAAAGAGAAAATTAATATTATGTATAAATGATGTTGCAGTAACCATATGGATGATGTAAGATTCGAAATGGAGATTAAATGAATTAAAACAACCCTTCATTAATCAAGAAAATAATTCAAATACAATTAATTATGATTTCAGTGCCCTAAGCAATATAAATGATGTTGTGGTAACCAAATGGATGGGTAAGATTCGAAACGAATACTTGATGCATTGAAGTAACTCTTCATTAACAAAAAAAATTCAAATGAACTTAATTATTATTTCAGTGCCCTAAACGATATAAATGATGTTGCGGTAAGCAAATGGATGGTGTAAAATTCGAAACAAAGACTTAATGCATTGAAGAAACTCTTTATTAATTAGACCGATTTTTGGTTGTTCAAGGTTGAGTTTTTCGTTGTTCAAAAATACGGGGAGATGAATATGTCTTAAAACAATAAATAACAAACATAAATAAATATTTTAAAACAAAAAATAAATTGAGAAAATCCTAAAAATGAAATGCTCGATGGAGAGAGTATATGAAACTTTTTCTCTCCTCCAACTTATATATATAGATTTTGTACCAATGGAGTACAATATATTATTTTTCTCGTACTATATATATATATATATTATTTTTCTCGTATATATATATATATATATACTATTATATTCTATTGCCGGAGTTAAAAAAAGGGTTGATATGCAAAATATGGATAACTTGTCCATGTGGCACAATAAAATTTTGAATAAGTCAAAGTAGAAGCAACTATTTGTGTTGCTTTCTTGTTAACAGTGAATATCGATATTTCAATTATTTCTCTTGAAATTAAACCACTGTAAGACAATAAGAACAATTGATCTAAAAGTTTGTATAGTAAATAGCAATTGATGTAAAAGTTTATCTAGTTAGCAAAAAATAAAAATTACAAAATTTATACAAAAAATAAAAATAGAAAAAAAAATCCCCCTGTATAATCGTGAGAACTTTTAACTCCTTCACAATCATAATCTATCTTTTCTTAAAAGAACTGCAAAGCATTGGCTTCGAGAAATGAAGTTACGTTTTGGAAGTAAATCCTCCAGAATTGAATTTCAAAGGTTAATAGCATCCTAAACATCTACTATTTCAGAATTATTGACATATTGATCGGCGGGACTTTTAGCACCAAATAATTCCTCGCCGGAAGCCTCACCGACTTCCCCCACCGAAATCCAAGTCCAACGTCGGCACGCTCACGTTCTCCCGCCGACTCAGATCGTAACGCGTGTGGAACAGCGCCACCCCTCCCGCCTCCGGCAACCCCTCGCACCCCCCGAAACCGGTCCCTCACCGCCGTCTCCAGCCTGGTCACCGCTGTCCCCAAATCCACAATCACACCTCCTCCGCCGCTGCCCACCGCCGCCTCCGCTACCGGAATCACCTCTCCCCCGACCCCGACCCCTGCCAACTCCACATAATAAAACGTGCATGTTCTTGTGAAGATTTGAGACTACAACTCTCGCCGCCAACTAACACCAAAAAATCAAAACCTCAATTAAAATTCCCGGAACCCCATCTACCCAAAACCCAAACCAACACCAAAACATTAACCGAAGCGTAATCCGGGTGGCTGGCGGTCATCGCGGCGGCGGTCTCGGCAGCGAGTTCATCAAGCTATCTGGTTGTGACCCCCTTGTAAACCCCGGCGGCGCCGACGAAGAGGCCTTCGATGTTGTGGCCGCAGCCGTGGGCGATGTTATCGACTGAAGCGGCGTCGTTGAAAGTTAGGGTTTCAGAGATGCAGTCGCCCACGGTGTAGGAGCCGTCGCCGACGGTGTAGGTGTCGTCGCCGACGGTTTAGGTGCCGTCGCCGTAGGAGACCTGGTAGAGGCAGGAGTTGTTGTAGTCTTGATAAGTAGAAGTGGTGGAGGGCCGATCGCTCGCGCTCCTTCTCTTCGTAGCGAGTTCTGACTTCGTTGAACGCCTGGTCAAAATTAATTACAGAGTGTCTCTGCATGTTAATCATCAATCCATTCCTTCCAATAAGAAACCAAAATTAAGCGTGCGGTAAAAAAAAAAAAGAAAAGAAAGAAAGACAAGTGTTTAGATATTCACCTCGGTGAGGTGTTGTCTCTTTTTGGATAAGTGCGCTTCTTGTGCCTTCAAATCCTCTATTTTCCGCTTCTTGGGCGTTTTGGTGAAGATCTCGAGAGGAGCAAAGACCTTTGGGGGTGTCGCAGGAGATGGAGGAGAAGGAAGAGGAGAAGGAAACGTGGAGGGGAAAGAGAGAGAGAAAGAAAAAAAAAATCGTGGAGGAGATATAGCACAATTTGAGGGAACGGTTAAACAACTTCCTAAATCCCTATAATCGTGCTCTATTTAAAAAAAAAAAAACAATTCAAAACAAACCAAATTTTAGTTGACTCCAAAAGATTGTAAACCGACTATTAAAGTGGATTTATTGATTAAATAACCAAATTGTCCTCATCTTGAAGTATTTTGATTTAAGTAGGTAGGGGCATACTTGGGAGATTTAGCCAAAAAAAAAAAAAGCTTCACGGTTAACCGTTTGGGGATTGCTATTATAATAGTATATAATAGTATAGATATATATCTATAACGATCAGCATCTTAATCAATACAGTTATTTTCTTAGGAAAACACAGCCATGGCTTGGGGGATGGAGCAAGAAACGATGAAGAAGACCGGCCGCACAGACTTGAAGAAAATTTAGAGTACTTTTGTGAAAAACCATTGATCACAACCTTTGTTGTTGTTAATCCACTAATCTGATTCAATTTTTTCCCTTCTTTCTTTCTTTCTTTCTTTGTTTTTGTTTTTTTTCGATGGTCGTAGGTTTTCTGGGGTTAGTGTTGGGCACAACAACGATTTCCTTATAGTAATACACAAATCTACAAGTTTCTTTTTCAACATTCAATAGTCATAGGTTTCTTGAGATATAAAATTGAGATTATATTAAGCCCCCTTCACTGAAAGAGAGCCGAAGCTGCTCAAATCCAACCACTGCTGGAGTGGTTTACATCAAAGAAAAGAATAGAATTATAATAGCCACAAAATATTACGAGACCTTCCAAAGTTTTTTTTTTTTTTTTGCTTAATCTTGAAAGATTAATGGAAATCTGTAAATATCAAACAAGAACTGAGTTTTCTCCTTGTACAAACCGCTAACCCTATTTAAAATCTTTTTTTATCTGTACTTTTCCTTTTCTTCTTTTCTTTTTCAATAGTCAAAAGGTTTCATGAAATACAAATTCGGGGTTATAATAATACACAAATCTACAAGTTATTATCTACAAAAACTTACAAAACCTTCCAAGGATATTCTCAAGCCGCATGTTCTGCAAAAGTTAGGATGAGAACCCAGATAGAGATTGATCAGGTTAATCAAGTATGAATGAAGAAGAGGCGGCATGGGAGACTCGGGTAGTTCCGCAGATTCGGCAATTCTTACTGCCATTGTAGCCCAGTAAGTTGCCAAGTCCGCGTTGCTCATCAGTGTCTGAGCTCGTTTCCGCTTTTGTACTGCTACTTCAACTGATTGTTTCAAAGAGTCCTTTGCTTCTTGAATTTTCTTCAGAGTTTCTTCCTCC
This sequence comes from Stephania yunnanensis, assembly GCA_039657365.1. Classification (NCBI taxonomy): domain Eukaryota; kingdom Viridiplantae; phylum Streptophyta; class Magnoliopsida; order Ranunculales; family Menispermaceae; genus Stephania; species Stephania yunnanensis. The sequence continues at coordinate 72,829,743 of CM077580.1, forward strand.
GTCTCTGCCGTCACTGCTGTACATGCATCAGAGAGAAGTGCCAGTTAAGAATAATTACATCCCTAAATCCCAATAGAGCATTTGTTTATTTCCTTATCAGTTATTACTGTCATGCAGAAAACCTAGTTTGTGAGGTAAGACATCATCTGGCTTTGATCCACTCATCCATATTATTACATAAGACAACAACTTTATCCATTTGTGTCCTGACAATTTTTATTTATTTTTATTACTCCATCCATTCCATATTATCTGTCACATTTTTTTTTTTTTTTTTTTTTTTGTTCTACAACGTGTCACATTAAGAAATCAAGGGTGTATTTATGGTATTTTTTCTAATTTTACCTCTAATTTAAATTTATGTCATCAATGCCAATTGGAGGTTCTACATTATTTTCTAAGCAAAAATTTATGAAAAATATGCTATTAATGATGAATATTTTAATCTCAATGTCTATCTTTTTAAGACTTTCAATCATCACCTCAATTCCTACGTACAAGCCCAAATGTGACAGATAATATGAAACGGATGAAGTATTATTATTAGGGTATAAGAGCCCTTGCCCCGACAAATCTCGAACTCGAGGAGGTAGGACCACAAAGGCAGCAACCTCGCGCCAAGAGTTCTAAAATTTTTTCATTATCGGGGTTTGAGCACGAGACCTCTAGTTAAGGAAGGAGGGACTCATGCCACCTCACTACAACCCTCTTGATTTGTCTTTGACAAGTTTTTAGTGTTCTCCAAACAAAACTTTCCTTTCTTTTTCTTATTTTATTTTATTTTATTTGGGGGGGTTCTTACTCACATGAGATAGAGCAAAGGTTTCAGTACCTCTTTAATGGAAGAGAGACAAGTGAGTATGCGGAACAAGACGCAGATAACGCAAAAGCTTGAAATATGATTCAAGTTTTACCTGAAATGCTCTAAGTAATGGAGCACGCCTTTGCTTTCTTTTTGTACTCCAGTACTGATAAACGGCTGCAATTATGCCACAGCCATTATGGTCGGAAAAATACTGAGGGCTTTATTCTCATCAGATACAACATCAGGACAAGTGTAGGCTGCTTTCTCAAACACATCAACCATTTCCTCAAGTTTCTCGGCTGAAACATGGTTAGAAGCCCCTAATTTTCCATCAGATATATCCTTATTAAGTTTTTCCAGCCACTCCTCATCGCCTGAATCCAAGTCATAGTTTGCAGTCTTTCTCGTCAGAGCAATTTGAACATCATCAGGCATGGAAATATAAGATTCCGGACGTACAAAGGGAACAAATTCAAAATCCTCATAGGATTCCACTTCACGCACCCCAGGCACATGATCTGTCTTACTAGAAGGTGCACGACTATTTCTGTCTGCACATTCCTTGTAAAGCTCCTTGAAAATGAAATTTAGGAACGGAATTAGCAACGGAATTAAGTTCCGTTGCTAAAAAAAGTAGTTAGAGACGGAATTGAGACGGACTAATTCAGAGACGGAATTGAGACGAATCAGAGACGGAAATAGAAACGAAATTAAATTCTGTCTCTAAAAAATGGCGCCAACATTCCCACCAAAAATTGGTTTTCTTATACCCGTTTATCAAATCTCGAGATTTGATGAGTGCCCCCTCCACCCCCCCACCAAAATCCCCAAATCCCACGGAGAAGACGAAGTCGCAGAGAAACCGCTCTCCGACGAAGGGTGTATTCATCGCGACCTTCATCGCTCCTAACCAGCTCTTTATCTTCATCGCTCCTAACCAGCTCCTTATCTTCACCGCGACCTACATTCCCACCATCTCTAGTCTCGTCTAAGTGTCGTCTCTGCTCTCAACTCTCGTCTCTCCGTCTCTTGCTCAACCCGTCGCTCTGGTTTCTCCGTCTTTCTCAGCTCTCAAGTATGAATGAAGAAGAGGCGGCATCAGGAGACTCGGGTAGTTCCGCAGATTCGGCAATTCTTACTGCCATTGTAGCCCTAGTAAGCTGCCAAGTTCGCGTTGCTCATCAGTGTCTGAGCTCGATCCATTAACTGTCTTTATAAATACTTTTAGTTAATAAAATAGAGGATTTCATTTGTTGTTTATTATAATTAATTTGCGTGTTTACATTATAATAAGATCCATAGGTATTTACATAAATATCCTAAATGTCCCTCTAGTCGGTCATTATACCGGGAACTATAATGAATTAAGACTAGTGTGAGTCTTGATTGATGATCATATGATGATTATACGTATAGGGACACGAATCAAGATCACGAGTACTTGTTAGGGAACAAAGTACTGGACCGACCCGCTATGAGAACGTCACATGGATTAAGTCATAGTTGTTTCTCATGATAGGTATATTTTTCAGTCCTCTGACTTGAGATTGTCAGAGACTTCAACATTAGGAACACAGTAATTTGACACAATCAAACGTTGTCTTTAATCAGACGATTATAAAGGTTGTGATTGGTTACTGTGTGAGCAATGTGATGAAGTTGTGTAATCGAAATAGAATTTGTCCCTCTCATATAAAAGAGAGATCTAGTGGATCCTCGATGTGTTAGGCTCGTTAAAAGGCCTAGTCTAAGTGAATTGATATTGATCAATGTCATTTGGATGTTTTCAGTCTACCTAGAGATCGAGACTAGTACGATTGAACATGTTGGATGACAATTCCATGCCTTATGTTTGATCAAAAAGGATATCGTGTGACAAAATGATGTTATATACACTATTGATTAGGTTGTATCGATTTGATATTCGTACAACTTGGGTAGTCATAATGTCTTGCTAGAGACTGCTTATGACTTGTATACCAAAATGTGTTTTGGTACACTGCCAACGTTGTATGAGCCTATTGGGTCGCACACTAAGAATGGTTTTGCGAGATTTTAAGATGATTCAGAAAAATGAATTTTGTGTGATAAAATTCATAACGGAAATGTCCTTGTGGTGTATTACACTTATACTTCTTTAAGTAAGGGTATATGTGTAATTTACTTAACCATCTATATACAAGGGTTGTATAAATAGACACTTTAAGTTAGAACACAGGTACGAAAGCAAAAAAGGCCGAAACTCTACTTTCGTTTTAGAAACGACTTAGGGTTTTTGGTATGCTCTGGATCGTTTTGGAAAGAAACAAAAAGGTTTGATATTCTCTCGAAGCTAGCACTTCAAATCTCGGTCGCCGTTGGACTGCTGATAGAGGGCGTTCGTCGTTGGTAGCGCCTTAGAGATCGATCAACCTTCAGAAATGTATATTGCGATTGAGGTAATATTAAGTTTTCATGGTTTAAACGTTTTTAATGGAATTAGATTCGGATCCTGTCGGGGTTTTTGTCAAAATTGTTTTGTAATCTCCGCTGCATATGAACCCCAAAACCTAACAACAAATCATTGTAAAAGCAAACAAAACATCTCATTGCCAATTAACAAAAAATCAATGTTTTGAGAGGAAAGAGGGAGAACTCACCAATGAAACACAGCGAGGCGCGGACTGAATGAGAGCACAATGAGAGAGCGAGAGAGGTCGAAGAGGGGACTGAATGAGAGCACGATGTGAGAGCCGAGAGGAGCAGAGGCACAGACTGAAAAAGAGCACGACTGGAGCAGAACAACGCGACGACGACCAAAGCAGGGCAGCGCTACCAGGGAGCAAAGGAGTGCGATGACGACTTGTTGGGGGTTGGGGATTTGGGGGACGGTGACCGAAGAGAGACGGAGAGACCAGAGAGACCAGAGACACCGGAGTGACTAGTTTAGCAAGAGACGGAGAGACCCGAGAGAGAGAGTTGAGAGCAAGAGACCGAGACGAGAGATTTGTTGGGGGTTGGGGATTTGGGGGGCGGTGACCGGAGAGAGACGGAGAGACCAGAGCAAGCGACGGGTTGAGCAAGAGACGAAGAGACGAGTTGAGAGAGAGACGACACTGAGACGAGACGATCGGAGAGACGAGAGATGGTGGGAATGTAGGTCGCGGTGAAGATAAGGAGCTGGTTAGGAGCGATGAAGATAAAGAGCTGGTTAGGAGCGATGAAGGTCGCGATGAATACACCCTTCGTCGGAGAGCGGTTTCTCTGCGACTTCGTCTTCTCCGTGGGATTTGGGGATTTTGGTGGGGGGTTGGAGGGGGCACTCATCAAATCTCGAGATTTGATAAACGGGTATAAGAAAACCAATTTTTGGTGGGAATGTTGGCGCCATTTTTTAGAGACAGAATTTAATTTCGTTTCTATTTCCGTCTCTGATTCGTCTCAATTCCGTCTCTGAATTAGTCCGTCTCAATTCCGTCTCTAACTACTTTTTTTAGCAACGGAACTTAATTCCGTTGCTAATTCCGTTCCTAAATTTCATTTTCAAGGAGCTTTACAAGGAATGTGCAGACAGAAATAGTCGTGCACCTTCTAGTAAGACAGATCATGTGCCTGGGGTGCGTGAAGTGGAATCCTATGAGGATTTTGAATTTGTTCCCTTTGTACGTCCGGAATCTTATATTTCCATGCCTGATGATGTTCAAATTGCTCTGACGAGAAAGACTGCAAACTATGACTTGGATTCAGGCGATGAGGAGTGGCTGGAAAAACTTAATAAGGATATATCTGATGGAAAATTAGGGGCTTCTAACCATGTTTCAGCCGAGAAACTTGAGGAAATGGTTGATGTGTTTGAGAAAGCAGCCTACACTTGTCCTGATGTTGTATCTGATGAAAATAAAGCCCTCAGTATTTTTCCGGACCATAATGGCTGTGGCATAATTGCAGCCGTTTATCAGTACTGGAGTACAAAAAGAAAGCAAAGGCGTGCTCCATTACTTAGAGCATTTCAGGTAAAACTTGAATCATATTTCAAGCTTTTGCGTTATCTGCGTCTTGTTCCGCATACTCACTTGTCTCTCTTCCATTAAAGAGGTACTGAAACCTTTGCTCTATCTCATGTGAGTAAGAACCCCCCCAAATAAAATAAAATAAAATAAGAAAAAGAAAGGAAAGTTTTGTTTGGAGAACACTAAAAACTTGTCAAAGACAAATCAAGAGGGTTGTAGTGAGGTGGCATGAGTCCCTCCTTCCTTAACTAGAGGTCTCGTGCTCAAACCCCGATAATGAAAAAATTTTAGAACTCTTGGCGCGAGGTTCTTTGCCTTTGTGGTCCTACCTCCTCGAGTTCGAGATTTGTCGGGGCAAGGGCTCTTATACCCTAATAATAATACTTCATCCGTTTCATATTATCTGTCACATTTGGGCTTGTACGTAGGAATTGAGGTGATGATTGAAAGTCTTAAAAAGATAGACATTGAGATTAAAATATTCATCATTAATAGCATATTTTTCATAAATTTTTGCTTAGAAAATAATGTAGAACCTCCAATTGGCATTGATGACATAAATTTAAATTAGAGGTAAAATTAGAAAAAATACCATAAATACACCCTTGATTTCTTAATGTGACACGTTGTAGAACAAAAAAAAAAAAAAAATTCAATGTGACAGATAATATGGAATGGATGGAGTAATAAAAAAAAATAAAAATTGTCAGGACACAAATGGATAAAGTTGTTGTCTTATGTAATAATATGGATGAGTGGATCAAAGCCAGATGATGTCTTACCTCACAAACTAGGTTTTCTGCATGACAGTAATAACTGATAAGGAAATAAACAAATGCTCTATTGGGATTTAGGGATGTAATTATTCTTAACTGGCACTTCTCTCTGATGCATGTACAGCAGTGACGGCAGAGACGGAGCAAGAAACGTTGAAGAAAATTCAAGAAGCAAAGGACTCTTCGAAACAATCAGTTGAAGTAGCAGTACAAAAGCGGAAACGAGCTCAGACACTGATGAGCAACGCGGACTTGGCAACTTACTGGGCTACAATGGCAGTAAGAATTGCCGAATCTGCGGAACTACCCGAGTCTCCTGATGCCGCCTCTTCTTCATTCATACTTGATTAACTTTGATCAATCTCTATCGGGTTCTCATCCTAACTTTTGCGAGAACATGCGGCTTGAGAATATCCTTGGAAGGTTTTGTAAGTTTTTGTAGATAATAACTTGTAGATTTGTGTATTATTATAACCCCGAATTTGTATTTCATGAAACCTTTTGACTATTGAAAAAGAAAAGAAGAAAAGGAAAAGTACAGATAAAAAAAGATTTTAAATAGGGTTAGCGGTTTATACAAGGAGAAAACTCAGTTCTTGTTTGATATTTACAGATTTCCATTAATCTTTCAAGATTAAGCAAAAAAAAAAAAAACTTTGGAAGGTCTCGTAATATTTTGTGGCTATTATAATTCTATTCTTTTCTTTGATGTAAACCACTCCAGCAGTGGTTGGATTTGAGCGGCATCGGCTCTCTTTCAGTGAAGGGGGCTTAATATAATCTCAATTTTATATCTCAAGAAACCTATGACTATTGATTGTTGAAAAAGAAACTTGTAGATTTGTGTATTACTATAAGGAAATCGTTGTTGTGCCCAACACTAACCCCAGAAAACCTACGACTATCGAAAAAAAAAAAAAAAAACAAAGAAAGAAAGAAGGGAAAAAATTAAATCAGATTAGTGGATTAACAACAACAAAGGTTGTGATCAATGGTTTTTCACAAAAGTACTCTAAATTTTCTTCAAGTCTTGTGCGGCCAGTCTTCTTCACCGTTTCTTGCTCCATCCCCCCAGCCATGGCTGTGTTTTCCTAAGAAAATAACCGTATTGATTAAGATCCTGATCGTTATAGATATATATAAAGGAAGATTTGTAAGGAGTTGTGGTGATGACACGTGGCCTCCTTTCTAATTATTTATATTTTCTTTTCTTTTTTACGTCTTTTTTTTATATATAATGATTATCAAACTTTGATCGAGTTTGAGATGAAATCAAATACATCGGTACTTTTTTTGGGTATTTTTAGTTAGATACTTAATAATATATAAACGATCATTATCTAAATGCGTGAAAGCTTTAATTTTTTTTGGTGAATCAAAGGCCTCTTCGACGAAGGAAACAAAAACTTAACTTGCACCAATCGTCCTCTTCGCACAATCTATTATGCCATACGAGCCACATAATGTCCTTTTTTTTACATAAATTTATCGTAATATTTTTACAACTAAAATTACAATTTATAATAATCAACACATATTTTTTAGAAAAAAAAATACAATAGAAGGTAAAAAATATTTACTTATAAATCACACACATAGCGAACATTCTAAACAATCCTCACAACAACGAACATATAGAGATGTGAAGTTGTTGATCGCACTACAAGATCTCTGCTACGTTACAAGATCTCTACTACGTTTCGGAGTGTCATACGGCTTAACAATCACCACAACATTGCATTCTTGTGTGAAGAACTCTGAAAGAGGTACTTAGATGTTGCTAGACTTGCTGTACTTGTGAACCTACGATCTATATATAAAGATAAAATTAATATTATGTATAAATGATGTTGCAGTAACCATATGAATGATGTAAGATTCGAATGGAGATTAAATGAATTAAAACAACCCTTCATTAATCAAGAAAATAATTCAAATACACTTAATTATGATTTCAGTGCACTAAGCAATATAAATGACGTTGTGGTAACTAAATGGATGGGTAAGATTGAAACGAATACTTGATGCATTGAAGTAACTCTTCATTAACAAAAAAATTCAAATGAACTTAATTATTATTTCAAAGTGCCCTAAACGATATAAATGATGTTGCTGTAACGGTAAGCAAATGGATGGTGTAAAATTCAAAACAAAGACTTAATGCATTGAAGAAACTCTTTATTAATTAGACCGTTTTTTGGTTATTCAAGGTTGAGTTTTTCGTTGTTCAAAAATACGGCGAGATGAATGTCTTAAAACAATAAATAACAAACATAAATAAATATTTTAAAACAAAAAATAAATTGAGAAAATCCTAAAAATGAAATGCTCAATGGAGAGAGTATATGAAACTTTCTCTCTCCTCCAACTTATATATATAGATTTTGTACCAATGGAGTACAAAACTTGAGTTTTTTAATTTGTCTAAAGAAGAATAAATATACGAGTTGGATTATCTAGAATGTAGGAATATATCAAATTTTCCAATACTTTTTTACTTATTTAGTTGTAATTGTTATCTCAGAAAAATGTGATGTACACAGTACACTATTATTAGGAAAAATCATGTACGAAAGTATAAACATTGCTATTGAAACTTGGAAGGAGGAATTTATGGAGGAAGGAACTTCAAAGTTAATTTGAACTCTTGGATATTTTTAACCAGTCATAAATTAAACAAGATAAGATCTTTTTCTTATTTATATACGACACTCCAAAGTCACACTGAGTGATGTGACATGCGGACCTCACGTGAAAATTGTTATGATTTTTGAATGTGTGCACACAATTTCTGGTGCATAACACATTCGAAGTGTGTATCATGAGGTGCACATGGACGAGAGAGACTGATTTATTTTTTTTTGTCAAAAGTTGATATTAAGAATTAAAAAAACCAATTGATATGAATATACTATTGCTTCGAGTGTATTATGATATGCAATGTGAACATTTAACCTTATCTCAATCAATTTTATACGGATAAAATCATTTAGAATAAGGGGAAATATACCGTTCTTATATATTAAGTCAAGTTCATTAAAAAAAAATTGGTATATTATTAAGTAGTTTCTTATGTTTTTTTTTTTCAATTGTGTGAATTTTTTGCTACTTGTAATTGTTGTTTTTGTGTTTTCAAGGTTTTATAAGTGATTGAAACAATTTGATGATTTTCAAAAAGATATTAAATTTCTTCAGAAATTGACACAATATGTATGCAAGTAAAACATTGTTTCAAATGCATGTTCTCCATTTTTCTACAATGTTATTGCCTTAAGTTCATCGGATATCACACCATTTTTTTACACTTTTATATCTATATATATATATATATATATATATATATATATATACAAGGGAAGGAGACAAACGAGTGAAAGATACTTCTCTTGTGTTTTTCAACAAAATACAACTTAAATTAGAGGAAGGATGCTCCAATCAGTGGGTTCCGACCACCGACCAAAGTGAGCAAGTGAGATTGAGTGTCGCTTAATTTATAATATATTGACATTTTATCTTGCCCGCGCACAAGTTGTTTATACAAATGAAGATCTTATGTGAGTGTTAGTGAGAAATCGACTCGCGACGCTTACTATTTTTTAATGAGAATGCGACACGCGATACTTACTATTTTTTAGGTGATGACATGTGGTAGCTTTTCTTTTTCATATGCCAATTTTTTGGAATTTTTTAATAATCATCTATTTTTTTCTATTTTTTATAATCGATTTATTAATTAGCTGAAACAAACATTTATTTGAATTCGAAATTAGCTTATAAAAAGTGATTCCAACTAGAAGTGACAATTTTTTTTTGCTACCTTAGCTCGATTTTTTTATGCACGTTCGATCTTTTCTTTTCTTGGTCTCAGTATCGGACTTAATCGACTACATCGGGCTTAAGCTGGGTCAGCCCACTGAATGGTAAAGCTTTCCTATTATCAATTACATCGATGCGCTATAGGCACCCATCATTTACTAAGGGCACCTCATTTTTTTATTTTTTTTTTGAATTACGTTATGTTATTCTCAATGGAAATTCAAATCTACTCCTCTCAAACAATGAGATGCCCTTATACAAGACTAGGAGCCTATATATAGAGTGATACTAAGTTTCAAACATAGACGGATGTGTCAATTATCATCAACTGACACTATGTTTCAAGTCTCGGTGAGAAATGACCAAACTTATGGTCCCAAAAATACAGGACCAAGAAAATGGGCTATTGTGTTAGTAGGTGTTAATCGAGATATACACATATGTCTTGGCACAAGGCCTTGAAAGTCACTTGTATTATGTCGGTTGGTATATATAGACCGACACTTTAATACGTATCTCAACAAGACATGACCAATACCACTTCACGACTTTCAAATAAAGTGGTGGGGTGCAATGCTTGAGATAAATGGTATTTTGGTAAAAGTCGGATTGCCCTGAAAAAATCGATTGGTGCCCTAAAAATGTGGTGCCCTCGGTAAGCACTGGGTGCCCTTAGCGTGACTAAAAAAAAAAAAAAAAAAAAAAAAAATCTGTTTCAGAGTAGAGACTTGTTTGGACGGCCCTTTTCTAACGACACCTTTTGGTGGGAATAATCTGTAGTGGCTTCTCTGCTTGATTTGAAAACCAAACATCTCTTCACAACATTCATCGTCACTTCTCTTCACAACATTCATCATCATCATCATCATCATCATCATCATCAACACGACAATCTACAGATCCGATAAAACCCTAATCGGTAATCTCTCATCTTCTTCTTATTCATCTTCCCTCGCTTTGATTCGCGCAACACCCAGAACTAGGGTTTCCCGAAACCCCATCTCAGATGCTTTAATTCTAGGGTTTGTAATTTCGTAATCGCTTGATTGTGTGTCTCGCAAGCAATTCTTGTTTTTTCTCTTAAAGATCAGATTTTGGGGTCAGTGGCTCGCGAGTCTGTGAATTTGGAAGTGTTTTTTGTGCTTTTTAGGGTTTCAAGTTTTGTTGGCGTGCGATTTTTAGGGTTTTTTTGTGGTCAGTTCACTGTTGGATTTCTTGGTCTTGATTCTGTTTTATGCAATTGTTAGTTTTGAATGGAAGAGGAGCATGTTGTTGGTAAAATTGAATGGTACCTATATTTTACTGGCTGTTTGTGTGCATTACGCGCTCTTCCGTGCTCAAAGACCCGAAAAAAAATTGATCAAGTCACTCATTCTTTCAATGTGCCATTGTAACAAAATCCCTCCTTGTTGTCTTCTACTCCGATTTACTTTCATGCGATACGAATTAGGTGTTATAATTATTCAATTTGAGTTGTTATCCACAGAAAGTTTGCGATCGTTACCGCCCCCAACTAATTTGCCAATCCCACTATAGCCCCTCCTATGCTATAGCATCTATTGAATTCTGTGACCAAGATGTTAGTGTAACAACATGACGAAACGACATTCTGTTTCAGTCCAACTCGGGCCGATTTTAAATTCTTTCCGAGCAAGTTTCTTAGGCTTATGTTCTGGTTAGATACAGTTGTTGACATGATCTACTATATTTACCAGGACTTGATCAATCAGCGCTGAACTCTTTATTGGTTGTGCCTTTAACTTTAAAGAGATTGGAACAAGAAACTAAAATATTAGGAACAAGGTGGGTAGCAAATTGTAGACTAGGTCCAGGTTGCTACATTGAAGATTGGATGAGAAGTTAGGCATATATAATGCAAAAAGCTATCTGCAAGTTGGAGAGATATAAATAGAACTGGCGGTCCTTTTAAGGTTTTGCGTGGCGAGTTATTGAGCATTTTGCATGTACTTTACAGTCATTAATGTACATGAATGAGTTATCCTATACCATAAATTAATCTTGAATAAATTTTATTTTAATTTTTATTTATTCATTAGTTTTTTTTTTGTTTGAAAGCACACCATCAATTGTAGTAAATCGAGTGCAATTGAAGAGCTTGATCCATGTAGCCGACCTCAACTAATTTGGGATTGAGGCTTTGTTGTTATATTTATTTATTTTTTTTTTTTTTTTTTTTTTTTTTTTTTTTTTTTTTGAGAGGAAACAAAAAATCTTGAATAGATTTGGAGTAGTCATCTATATAATTTTTTTTTTTCTGAAAAAATGTCAGCCAATCAAGCAGCAATCTTAGTTAGTTGGGGTCAGCTACGTGGTCCCAATGTTTTTCTTAGCTCAATTATAGCAGTATTCAAACAATTATAAAGGATGTCTGGAGATAATTTCTTTTTGTTTGTATCCTAAATTTTGATCCACTTATATCAGCATAATATTTTTAGACTATGCTCTTAGGTACTGAACTCCTTATTAAATTGCTTTTTTTTTAATTAAGTGATTGTTTGGAAAAAAAAAGAAAAAAAGAAAAGAAAAAGATTTGAAGGTATGTATTCATATCATTCTTATGTTTTGCTTCTTATTTGATCTTCTAGTAAGAATCTTTAGGTTTTTCTCTGCTTTGATGATTTAGTTGACTTGGTACTTCTGTTTTGATGAAGGGAATATAAAAAACCGTATAATTTGATGTTATGACCTTGATGTATCATGTATGAACTAAGAAATGTCCTTTATTTGTTGCTCCATTTTGACTCTTAACCTCTATTTGCTAATGTTGCAGTGTGAAGGATGCCAAAGGTTAAGACAAACAGGGTCAAATATCCTAGCGGATGGGAATTGATCGAGCCAACCCTTCGCGAGCTAGAGGCAAAGATGAGAGAAGGTTTGTTATAATTCTTTTTAGTTATATGCATGCACGTGTTTGTGGTGCATTACACAGAATGAATAATTCTCATGGAAATGCTGAATTTTTATGACAGCTGAAAATGATCCTCATGATGGAAAGAGAAAATGTGAAGCGCTGTGGCCTATCTTTAAACTATCTCATCAGAAAAGCCGCTACATTTATGACCTTTACTACCGAAGGAAGGAAATTTCGAAAGAGTTATATGAATTCTGCTTGGATCAAGGTTATGCTGATAAAAACCTGATTGCAAAATGGAAAAAGGTCTGGCATCTTGTTCGCTTATTTACATTCTTGTTCTGCTGTCCATCATCTTAATGCTTGACAAAATATCAACTCCATCATGAGAATGGCTGTATGAGTGATCTTATCTTATTATTTCTTCGGTATTTGTGGCACTTTAAGTATATATTGCTTATTTCATTATTCAAGATGTCAAAACTATCCAGTGATTATTCAATTAAAAATATGGTGTCTTGGTAACTAAAGACAGTTATGTTGAGTGGTTCATTAAGTTGATTTTTATTACTTGACTATGAACCATTATAAGAATTTTCTTAATATAGTGGTAGTTGCTGAGTTGGGAAGTGTTTTTTTTTTTTTTAAACATCTTATACAAATAGAGACTTAATACAAAGTATGGATGTTTTTTTTTGTTTGTGGTTGGTGAGTTGTTTTGAAAGATCTCTGCAAAAAAGGATTCACATTCTTTATTTATAGAAGGGAGGACTAGGACTAGGACGGGTTCCATCTGTATTTGATGTGTGTTTGTGCATGTTAAGTTTCTTTTCAAGGGAAACAATTAGACTAATTAGTACCTATATCCTCGCCATATCATGCTTTATTTGCTTGCTTGAGTACCTATATGTTCACACCATATCATGCTGTATTTGCTCCTCTCTTTTGGATATAAAACGTTTTTATTTGAGTGAGCGTCAATTTTATTTTGTCAAAGTTGCTCGCAAGGCTTGACAAGTAGTTACCATAATTGTTATATTAAAACTTTCTCAATTGATATGCTCACAATTGATTCATTGCATGAATTGCAGCCTGGATATGAACGACTCTGCTGCCTGCGCTGCATGCAGCCACGGGATCATAACTTTGCCACCACCTGCGTTTGTCGAGTTCCAAAACATTTGAGGGAAGAAAAGGTTATCGAATGCGTCCATTGCGGCTGCAGGGGCTGTGCCAGCGGAGACTGATCTTATTGTTCCTCTCTTCTCGCAACAGAGTGCATGTACAACCCTGACTTGCTCCACGCAACATAAACGGGTACTCACTGTATTTTCTGGCTGCATCTGCTACTGGTCTGCAGAGCTTTGTATGAGTTCTAGGAAAACTTCTATTGTTCTGTTCTGAAACTTGTCGAATCATTATTGACAGTAGATGTTGAAATTATTTATGAACTGACCAAACTTAACTAGATGTAACTAACCTTGTGGAGTCAACCCCAATTGCATTAGTTACAGCCTTACAGGCCTAGGCTTATAATGGCTCATGCACAACAAGGGCTTTAAATTATTGTTCCATTATTTATTCAATATTTGGTTATGATTTGTGAGAGTGAACCCTGGCCTAAAGGCTAGAAGGCATGCATGATGGCTATATTTTCCTTGTCCGCTTCGGCAACTACAATAAAACCTCAATCCCAAATCAGTTAGGGTCGATTACGTGGATAATCTAAATCATCATAACCCTCTTTTCCTATTTTTTGTGTCGATTAATGCTACTCTTTTCTGTGATAATCTTCATATTTTTTATTTATTTTGTCTTTTACTAATTTTTGTGTTGTTTTTAAAAAAACCTTGGTGGAAGACATCGGTAACAATTAATAAAGTCTTAATCCCAAATAACTTAAGGTCGAATACATGGATCAAGCTCTTCATTTCACTCAATTTAAATATTGTAACCCTCTTTTCTTAATTTTTGTGTCAATTGGTGCAGCTCGTGCATTTTTGTGAATCTTCATATTTTTTATTCAATCTTTTCCTAATTTTTGTGTTGACTTAATCCCAATTTACTCGAGGTCGAATACATGGATCAAATGCTTCCACTCACTATTTAATGATTGGTAACTCTATAATTTATCATTTATATTTTTAAAACTACACATTCATAAGTCTATGCATGCCAAATACTTTAATCACGATGCCTTGATATTGAGACACCTGTGTCCACAAAATGAAGGATACCTTCCTGGACAGACCCCACAAATGAGATCACAACTTAATCTGAACTGTCTCTCTTAAAGTCTACTTCATGGGCATGCAAGCAAGTCACTTAGAATCCATTCTTCCTTGTCTCCTCCAAACATGGCTTGCTTGCATTGCTTTGCTTTCATTAATCTGCTGTGTGAAATCAAATCTCAATCCCTCAAATCAAGAAACACTTAACACAAAAAAACAACCGACTCATGATCTGCTTGGATCCTCCACGTTCTTGCTTCAACACTTATCATATAAATTAATGCACACACATTACTTTATTTTTCTCTGTTTTTTAGGCAGATATGGAGCAAAAATGCACCTTTTGAGTCTCAAAAGATATACTTATATAGCTGCACCCTGAAATAAGAGAAATAGAGATAGATGTGTAAGACAAAATCCCTACAAGTATGGAGTATCTTTGATGCCCAATTTTAAAAATTACATGCATGAACATGCACCCTTTCTCACACAAATGTATATATTATTTTCATAGCTTTGTTTTTTGTATGTTTTATATTTTCCCTTGTTTTGGCGTTTGCATTTGTTTTGCTAACATGGGTTTCCGTTGTTTATAGCCAAAATTTCTCTTCTACAGTTTATGAGACAATTAATTAATTAAGTAGTCTTCAGTCTTGACTATAAAAATCAGATAGAGATGAGATGTAGATTCCTATATATCAAGAGTTCAAAATCTTCAAGTATTTATATATAAAAATTGTAGTTCTAAGACTATTGTTTAATAAATTTATATTAAGAAAAACCCTTTATTTAGTGACCTTTTTATGCATGCATTTCTTGTACAATAATAGTAGTATTGTTTAAATTTATTGTTGTATTTCTTGTACTATAGTAGTATTTTTTTATTTTTATTTTATTTTTTGTGTAGCAGAAATGAAAGTCACTTAGTCAATATCCATATATTAATATGACTTAGGGCGAGCAGGTCAACCGGTCAAGTTAATCATATAAATATGGGAGCACACCACATATTATACCAGTATATATTGTTAAAAAAAAAAAAAAAAAAAAAATCTAACGCCTAACAATGGTGATCATAGTAATAAAGGAGACCAACTTCTATGAATGTAAATGTAAAAACACCAAAATAAAGAATACTAATTATTGTTGTTCACGCAGTTCGATTCACGACTTACGTCCGCTACATTGAGAGAGCAAGAATAACAAGAAAATTTGTTGATTTATGGAAATAAGACTGTACTTCTCTTGTCGCCCCTAATGGAACTAATATCCATAGACATTCAACAAGCTTTCAAAACATGACACAAATATATAACGATAGTATCCAAATAATGACACGAATAGAAGTAAATCAACATGGTATTGTAAACAAAAATAACAAATAACAAATAAAAAATCAACATGGTATTCTATTTCTAACATATATGAAAAGCAATTAATATAGTACAATTCAAATTACTTTAAACACAACAACTTATATATAAACAATCTTGTATATATCAATATGTTTACTGTTCAATTAATAACATAATAAAACATTAGCCATATTGAAAAAGAAAATATAGTTGTGATTAATTAGTTAATTTGAGATACAATCAAGCATCTCAAAGTCGGTGGGGGTTGACCATTACCCAACGTTAAGTTGTTTGCTGGCCATGATAGTCTCATATCATTGATAAATTTTTGATAAAAAAAAATTTGATTTTTGATTAAAAAAAATGTTGTATATATCTTTGAAAGCAATAGCATTCAATTTTACTTGGAACTTGAAATGATATTCTAATATTTCGACCAATGGTCCTCATCAATGCCCCCTTTTTTTTAAAAAAAAAATCTTAATTAAATTTAATGTCTTTGCCTCAAAATTAATATTTTTGTATAATTCAAGTTCATATATAACTTTTGATTAATTGCATGAATGTGCAAATTATGTCCTTTTTTTTTTTGGTAACTTAGAACCATTTTCTTTAATTGTGTTAAGTTGATTTTTTACTTGGCTCTTCAATCTACGTACGTATATAATGTTATGGGATGTATGCATCCAATGTAGGGACAACATGACATATGATCAAATCAAATCGTACTTACATATAAAAACAGATCGATGTTATATATGTGTAACATAAGACAAGACACCCTATGATCACATCGAATAGTACTTTCATGTACTGTTTTTTATTTAGAGATGCATATATTTGGTTGATATTATCTAAACAGATTGACAATAACAAAACAAAAGAGTACATGATAGTGGTTGAGTTGACTGATACTATATCATAACATATTATGTTTGGAATTATCTTTGTTGATGCATGACTAATAAGGTTAAGTTTCACAATTCACTATATCAAGATCAATCAAAATAAAGCATGCATAGACAAAACAAAAGAGATTCCTTGAGCTAAGATCGATGGAGCAACGTGAAACCCCTGATTTTTAACTAACTTGCTTTTGATTTTGTTTGCTATTTAAATGAGTTTGCAATCTTCGAGGGTCATCGTAGCTGGACGTGATTATATCCAGCCAATATATATCCAAATTTCCCAACATGGACACTCCTTGCATTGCCAGCTTTGTTTTAATTATCTCTTCTTATTTTTATTTTTATTTTTAATCTAGTGTAGGCCTTCTCTGTTGCTTCTCTTTAATTGAAATTGTTGAAGATGTTGGATAGCTCAAATCAACTACTTACAAAGAAAATTAAGATTTATAGGTGTAAAGCGAACATTATCATGCCTCGATATTTTAGAGTGAACTTTTCTTTCACACTTGTAGCTTATACATAACATTAGTCACTGCACTCGCCTCACTTTCGATTGAAAATTTTGTTATAAAAGTTATACAAAATATTTTTTAAATCTTCTCTTATGAAAAATATAAATATATAGTCAATGGGCTTGAAAAGTTCTTCAATTTAATTTGTTTCTTTTTTTCTTAATAGATATTTCATGGCTATTGCGGTGGGCTGGTGGCAGAGTACTTATGATTCAATCTTATCATCCAAATTCGAAATATATTTTTCTTGAGTAACGAGGAGGAGGAGTTTGATTAACGCTCAGGCTATTCGGACCCTATTTTTTTTTGCTCATTTTATCATCTTTTTAAATTTTTTTAGCTCACAGTGAAAAACTCAATTACCCATCTATATAAAAGAATTTTTACTCACTCATACCCCACTCGCACATACCCCGTCACTCTCTCTCAAAGTCACATTATCATCACCAACCCAAATTCAACGAAATTCAAGTAAAACCACATCGATTTGACATCATAAATGCATTCATCGTCTCTTTTAATTTCGATTTTCGAGGTTTTTTGGAGTTTTTTTATTTTTATTTTTTGAGTCGGTATTGTTTGTGATTTTGTTGTTGAGTAAGGGTTTCGATTTGGGGGGTTAAATCTTGCATTTTGGGTACAAAGTCTCAATGACGTCGTTAATATCAAGCGATTCAGAGCAAAACCCGCTATTTTTTTTATCATTATCATGTATTTTTATGAGTTTTGAAAATTTGTTGTTCGTTATTGTTACCCGTAGGTGTCTGACGCATATGGTCGACACCTCTAAAGAGGTGTCGGAAACACGTAGTCAACACCTCTAAAGGGGTCTCGGCTGGACCCTTCCGTGACTAATTAAAATTGAGTTCACTTCACATTATCAGTCAGAATCAGTTAATACCTCTAAAGATGTATCGATTGAAGTTGGTCGAACTTCGTAGACAACACTTCTTTACTTCTTAGACACGACGGGACCACATCAGACCTTGTTAGACGCGACCTTGATTAATTGACCATTTTAGCTATAATTAGCTAGTTGAGCCAAAGTTTTAAGAGGCTAAAAAAAAGTTCAAAATACTTAAATATTATCACAAAGGAAACACGAAATACAAGAAATAATTAGTTTGTAATATGTATTAACAACTATTTTGACCATGGTAGTAAAAAAACATCGAAAGATAAAAATTTCTGATATTATTTCTTAAAGCGTTACATCATCAAAATAAATTCTTTAACTTCTAACTAGTTAGATATTATCAACTAATTTCGTCAAAGCAATATTGTTTCACGACAAATTTGCATATATGCTTCTTCTTCTTCTTTTTTTTCGAAACAAATATATATATATATATATATATATATATATATATATATATATATATATAGAAAAGTTAAGTAATAGAGATAAAAAGAAACAAATTTTATGGAAGATTTATATACAAAGCTAAGTAATAGAGATGGCGAAAAATATATATATAGGCTAGCCAAATTAAGAGATAAAAAGAAACATGACCTAAGTCATTTAAGATGTATTAAAGACGAAAATCAAAATGTTTTAACGCGCGAGGAGGATATTAAGGGGAGATGGAGAAGTTACTTCGATAGTTTATTTAATGATGACCAAGTTGATACTATAATAGATGAAAACCCACACCAAGAAAGAAATGTAAACTATACACGCAATATTATAATTGTAAAAGTTAAAGAGGCATTGAAAAGAATGAAAATAGGGAAAGCATGTGGCCCAGATGAAATACCCATAGAGGTTTGGAAATGCTTAGGAGAAATTGGATTGACTTGGTTAACAAAACTTTTCAATAAAATTTTAAAATCAAAACGGATGCCAATGGATTGGAAAAGAAGCAAGCTTGTGCCAATCTTCAAAAACAAATGAGACATTCAAAGTTGCTCAAACTACCGGGGAATTAAACTTATGAGTCACACTATGAAACTTTGGGAGAGGATAATTGACAATAGGCTAAGGAGAGAAACAACAATATCAGAGAACCAATTTGGTTTCATGCCTAGGAGGTCAACTATGGATGCGATTTTCCTTGTAAGACGATTGTTAGAAAAATATAAAGAAAATAAAAAAGATCTTCATATGGTATTCGTAGATTTAGAAAAAGCATATGATAGGGTCCTTATAGATGTTCTCTGGTGGGTTCTAAAAAGAAAAAGAGTGCACGCTAGATACATAGACACTATTAAAGATATGTACGATGGAGGAGCTACAAAAGAATTTCCCATTACGATAGGACTACATCAAGGATCGGCTTTAAGCCCATATCTATTTACTTTAGTTATGGACGAATTAACTAGACATATTCAAGAGGATATACCATGGTGTATGCTATTTGCAAGATGATATTGTCTTAGTGGATGAAACTAAAGATGGAGTGAATAGGAAATTAGAACTCGGAGAAATACATTAGAATCTAAAGGCTTTAAGTTGAGTAGGACGAAAACTGAATACATGCATTGTGAGTTTGGAAACACTAGACATCGAGATGACGGAGTGGTAAAATTAGGGGAAGTAGAAGTTCCTAGGGTAAACCACTTTAGATACCTAGGTTCAATCATACAAAATGATGGTAACATTGAAAATGATGTCACACATGGAATATCCAAGTTTGATGGAAGAAATGGCGGAGTGCAACTGGGGTGATTTGTGATCGACATGTTCCTACTAAGTTAAAAGGAAAATTTTATAGGACCGCAATTAGGCCAGCTATGCTCTATGGAAGTGAATGTTGGGCGATAAAACAACAACAATTACATAAAGTGAATGTGTAGAGAAATGAGGATGCTTAGGTGGATGTGTGGTAAAACTCGTAAAGATAGAATAAGAAATATAGAAATTCAAAGACAAGTAGGAGTAGCACCAATTGATACAAAGATTAGGGAAGGGCGGTTGCGATGGTTTGTTACAAATGCTCCAACTAGAAAACTTAACTCAATAGAAACTGTAGAAATTCGACGAGGTAGGGGTATACCAAAGTTAACATGGGATGCATTAATTAAGAGAGATTTGAATGGTTTGCAAAGCTCACCATCAATTGCACTTAATCGAGTACAATGGAAAAGTTTGATCCATGTAGCCGACTCCAGTTAATTTGGGACTGAAGCTATGTTGTTGTTGTTGTAAATACAAGAAAAATAATTTAATATTAATGTTTTCAATTGACAAGTTTTTGGCGCGTAAGACTGTCCACGTACGGAGGCGGAAGACGTTTAATATTCAAGTGTCCGCAACAGCCCGCGCGAAATCTCTCACATGGGCCCACCCCGTATTTCACTCACACATGGCGATGTCCTTCGCGGCGACATACCCATCTTTGCTGTCCCAGAAGACATCCGAAAATCTCTCTTCCGCTCCCTATATATACCTTCCGACTCCACCACTTTGTTTCTCAGTCGACTCTTCCGTCATTCATTCAGCGTGGTTGGTTTCTTTCATTTTTCAAGTTTCAGAGATTCCAAGTTTCTGGAACCACTTTTTGATCCGATTAGGGTTTCGAAACGAAGATGAAGACGAAGAATGAACTGTTGATGATGTGCAATTTCTAGAACCTTCGACGTCGTTCAATCAGTGTGTTTTCACTCAGATTCTCAAGTTTCGTTTAGCTTTCTCGTCGATTGAGTCTCAGAATCGGAAATCGATTCGATTCCTCTTGTTCTTCGTCTTTCAATCAGTGAGTTTGATTTCTCTCGTTTTTCAAGTTTTACTATGCTTTTCCGTCGATTGATGAGTCACTGATGATCGAACCACTACATTTGTTTTGAAAAGTAGATGAAGAAGTAATTGTTGATGCGGCATTGTTAGAAACCCTTTCCGTTGTTTCCAATTGTTGTTGTTGGCGAAGAGGCGTGTACTGAGCGAGTAATGGCGGCCGATTTGGCCGGGGACGATGTGGTTGGATCGATTAGCAGTAGGAGGAGTTGGATCACGGAGAGTTTTAGGGAAGTGCGGTACGTGCCGCCGGATGTGTTTCAGCAAAGCGAGCGAAAGGTTGAAGACGAAGAGGAGTTGCGGTTGGCTGCCATTGAGAGGCTTCCGACTTATGAGGGAATGAGGAAGGGAGTTTTGAAGCAAGTGCTTGGGAATGGAAGAGTTCGCCATGATGAGTTGAAAATCGCGAAGCTTGCGGCAGAGGACAAGAAGCAGCTCTTAGAGAGGGTTTTGAAAGTGGTGGAGCATGACAATGAGAGGTTCTTGAGTAGGCTTCGAGAGAGGATTGATAGGTATGGTAATGAGCTTGCATTTTATGTGTACTGATTTGTTTGTGTTTAGATTTTGATTGTCTGACTGTGCGATGTTGTTGAAACGCAGGGTTGGTATAGAAATTCCCAAAATTGAAGTTCGGTTTGAGCATCTATCGATCGAGGCGGATGCACATGTTGGGAGCAGGGCTCTTCCTACTCTGCTTAATTCTACATTGAATGGAGTAGAAGTAATGTTCCACACTTCTACTGTTTCCTTCAATATAAATGAACTTTTCTTTAGTTCCTTTTTTTTTTTGCCTGATGTTACATCTCCCATGGACGTGCGAGATTTCAGTTACATTATTTAGCATTTGTATGCACAAAAGAACAGAACCCTTGAGTTGCAAGAAACGAAAAAAATTAGGCCGTAGACTTTTTTTTCACTATGATGACCAGGTTACCCCTGACTATTCGACACGTCCCACCCTACAAGAGATATGCTTAGGGAAATTAGGAGATTCGAACCTATGATCTCATAGAGATTCTACACCAAGCCAATAAGAAATTACATTTGCATAATCAATTTTAAAGCCATTTATTTACTCTATTCACCTCCTGCTTTATAGGATCATCTTTTGATTACCGATAAACATCCCCGTCACTAACAAATTGTTAAATGTTAATTATTGGTTGAGATGCTTGTGATTTTGATGTTATTTGGTTGTTCGATTCAGTATCTGCTGGGGTACCTTGGAGAGAACCTTGTATTCAATGACTGATGATTTTTCATCTCTTTTATTTATTTATTTATTTGACAAACAGGCATTTCTTGGACTGATTGGCCTTGCCCCATCAAAGAAAAGAATTAATAACATCCTTTCCAATGTCAGTGGAATAGTGAAACCATCGAGGTGGGTGAATAACTTTAGCCTCTTGCATCTTGCTATTCATTCCCGGAAATCTGGTTATGGCGTTGGAAATAACTCTGGAGTCAATTTTGTTCTCTTTTTAAAAGCTTTTCATGATTCTCAGGATGACTCTGCTTCTAGGCCCGCCCAACTCAGGGAAAACAACACTTTTGCAAGCACTTTCAGGGAAGACTGATAAGAAGCTAAGGGTTCGTCGTCTGCTCTCATTCCTTTTTATAAGCAATTTTATTGTGTATGTTTCCTTGACTTAATTTAGGTTCTACTAGTTGACAACTTCGGTTAATTAACAGGTAAATGGTAAAATTACCTACTGTGGTCATGAATTTTCAGAATTTGTTCCTCAGAGAACCTGTGCTTACATTGGTCAACATGATGTTCACTATGGTGAAATGACAGTTAGAGAGACAATGGATTTCTCAGGACGTTGTCTGGGAGTAGGAATGAGATATGATCTGCTATTAGAATTGTCGAAACGAGAAAAGGATGCAGGAGTAAAGCCGGATCCTGAAATAGAAGCTTTCATGAATGCCAGTGCCGTGGTGGGCCAGGAAACCAATGTGGTTACTGCCTATGCTCTCAAGGTTTGTCACTTCATTTTCAACGTCTTGGCTATATCCTTGCATTTACACGTCAGTATTGCATGGTTGACAATTAACAAGTCTTTAGTAGGTACTTGGATTGGATATTTGTGCGGATATTATGGTTGGTGATGAGATGAGAAGAGGCATTTCTGGAGGGCAGAAAAAGCGCGTAACCACAGGTAGGTTTTGTACATAAAGTAGGCACGTAGGCACAACAATACAGTTTTTTTAGCTTGAATTTGTTTCCTAATTATTTATGCAGAGATCATATGAATTTGATGCTTGTTATCACAATAATTTATAAATTTTTCTTTGATTTTATTTTCGAGTTCTTGAGTTGTAGGGGCAATGTTTTCAATGGCACACTTCAAGTGTTTAAACTTTATCTCGTTGTTCAAAGTGCAGGGGAAATGCTGGTTGGACCAGCGAATGTATTTTTCATGGATGAAATATCAACTGGATTGGACAGTTCCACCACTTTTCAGATTGTCAAGTTTATGAAACAGATGGTTCATATCATGGATGTAACCATGATAATTTCCCTTCTGCAACCTGCACCTGAGACATTTGGACTTTTCGATGATCTTATCCTCCTTTCAGAGGGTTGTATTGTTTATCAAGGTCCACGTGATAATGTTCTTGAGTTCTTTGAATTTGTGGGCTTCAAATGCCCTGAGAGAAAAGCTGTTGCAGATTTTCTACAAGAGGTTACTTCAAAGAAAGACCAAGAACAGTACTGGTTCAAAAGGGACCAATTTTACAGATATATCTCACCTGCTGAGTTTGTGCAGCACTTCAAATCTTTCCACATTGGTCGACAACTATCAGAGTCTCTTGCTACTCCTTATGAGAAATCCAAAGCTCATCCTGCGGCTTTGGTGACAGAAAAATACGGCATATCCAACTGGGAACTCTTCAAAGCATGCTTGTCAAGGGAATGGCTGTTGATGAAGCGCAACTCTTTTGTATACATATTCAAAACTGTCCAGATAACGATCTTGTCAATTATAGCAATGACTGTGTTCTTGAGAACAGAAATGAAACATGGTCAAGTTGTTGATGGAGGAAAATTTTATGGGGCACTGTTTTTCAGTTTGATTAATATGTTGTTCAATGGTATGGCGGAGCTTGCTATGACTGTTTTCAGGCTTCCTGTGTTCTACAAGCAGAGAGATTTCTTGTTCTATCCTGCATGGGCTTTTGCATTGCCGATCTGGCTACTTAGGATTCCCCTTTCACTGATGGAGTCGGGGATATGGGTGATCCTTACATATTACACCATTGGTTTTGCTCCAGACGCAATCCGGTAAAATATTCTTTCCATTTTATTGTTATAAGTTATTAACTAGAAATGGCTGCTTAAAGTTGCATGGAAAGTATTATTATTCATTTGCATTGTTCATTAATGGTTGCTAATCCAGATAAAATAGCATCTTGTTTGTTAATGCCTTAAACGAATTCAGGTTTTTCCAACAGTTCTTGGCATTTTTCGGAGTGCACCAAGTGGCTCTCTCTCTTTTTCGATTCATTGCAGCAGCTGGAAGGTCATATGTTGTTGCCAACACTGTTGGAACCTGTACCACGTTGGTGGCTTTTTTGCTGGGAGGATTTATTGTTTCCAAAGGTTAGTGATCGAAACATCGACCTCGACATATTAGGATTGCATAAGCAAGTGGGCTAAAACATTTCTAGTTACATAATCAAGAAGCCTGCTTACTTCATATTGCGTGGCTTTGGGTGTGGGTTACTAGTTTTAATACACTAGCCGAAGCATGATTCTGACTAATAATTTTATTTGTGTGCAGACGACATTAAGCCTTGGATGATATGGGGCTATTATCTCTCTCCTATGATGTATGGACAAAACGCTGTGTCTATAAATGAATTCCTTGATGAAAGATGGAGCAGTGTAAGATTTTGTTAGTTCCAATATGGTAATTGTTTCCTTGTTTTTTTTTTTTTTTTTAGCTAATCAGAAACAGAACCCTTATTTATTTTTTTTTTAAAATAATGGCTTTATTTCCATCTGCTTATTGTGGGAATCCAATTCCTTGTTGCTTTTCTAATTTCTACAGCCTGCAAATGATCGTATCACTCAGGAACCCACTGTTGGAAAGGTACTATTGAGGTCCAGAGGCATGTTTACGGAGGAGTATTGGTATTGGATTTGTGTTGGAGCACTTCTTGGGTTTTCTCTCCTCTTCAATATTTGTTTTATTGCAGCTCTGACTTATTTGAACCGTAAGTCTTTGATTCCTATTATCTAATATTCATGCATGTATATAATAAATATTCTACTAATATTTTTCTGAGATTACATTGCAGCATTAGGTGACTCTAAATCTGTGGTTGCATTTGAGGACGATGAAGGAGTCGCTAGTTCGTCCTCCAATAGGAAGCATTGGTCGAAGGCTACATATGTCAGCTCTGCTGCTTCTTTGATGTCAGAAGGTTAAATTCTTCACTTTTCTCATCTTCAGATTCATCTCAAATTTTCCTTAAATTTATAGTAGGATTTGTCACATACTTTCTGCCAATTGAAGGAGGCTCTTTGGTGTATGTATTCTATAAAGTAACTGGCACCAAGCGGAAAACCCCAAAGTGCATGAACTACCTTTTCACTTTTTGGCGACTCATCATGAATTAGATCCTAATTGCACCTTTTCATTGATAGTGCTCACCGAACTCCAGCATTCCAGTAGAGGGATACTGGATGATCACTGTTGATGAGCTGAATTATAAGAGTGGCTAATATGAGTGGAACATTAATTTGGATGAGCATGAGAGCGAATAGTTACTTAGTAGAACTCCTTTTCATCATTGACGTTGATAAGGTTTAAAGACAAGGCATCTTCCCATACTATTTTTCTCTCTTCCTATTCCAGTCCTCAACTTAATGATTCAACGCATTGATGTGTGTCATGCATTTTGCTGGAGGAGAACTAGTTGAGTTGGCCAAATGATGGACTCGCAGCTTCATATCAGTCTGCTTCTCCTTGTTTAATGTTAACTGAATTGATTGCAACATGTCAATGCAAGAAAAAAAAAAGAGACATATTAATGGAATCACACTTCGATGCTTGAAATTAGTTACAGCTAATTCTACTTTTACAAATACACTTAGTGTTTTTTTTTTTTTTTTTTTTTTTTTTTTTTTTTTTGACAAAGTGGAAGTCGAACTCACGACCTCTTCAAACCTTGCGTTTTGGTAAGTGATGCCTCTACCATCTTACCAGAGATGCTTTGGCAAGACACTTATTGTTTATAATTAATAAAGTCTTGAATCTTGCCTGTATCTGAAATGATTTTTCTGGCATTTTAAACCAGAATGGAAAGAAAAGAATTTAAAATGATCGCACTTATGATCAGTAGCACCTCTAAATTCATGTTAATAATAATTCACATGCACGCACACAGATAGACATTAAAATTTTGGCACTGTTACTTATGCTATTGTTCTCCTGATTGTTTGATATTGTGGAATGACTAGAGATATTGGTATGGCAGTGAATAGGTCTCCAGAAAATGTGAGATCATGCAGTGATGTTGGAGAGCATTTACCAAGAAGAGGAATGGTTCTGCCTTTCCGGCCGCTTTCACTTGCATTTAATCATGTGAACTACTATGTTAACATGCCTGCTGTGAGTCATTTCTCTTAAATATTTTTATGTTGTTCAATTCAATTTTCTTCTCATGTTTATGTGAAATTTAAATTGCACCATTGAGAACAGAAAATAATAAGACGTGGCAAGACACAGCTGATTCTTTGAAGCTATTTTTCCAATCTTATTATTATTATTAAATTTTAAAAATATACATACCACGGGGAAGACTAGTCAAAAAATAAGACAATGCTACTCCCAGTTTTATAAATTTTAATAAGTTTAGTTATACTCTACCTAAGACTGGCTGCCTTTGTTTCAATTTGAGTGCCGATTTCTATTTTTATTTTATTTTCTTAGTACAAAGCTAAGGTATATGCTTTCTAACCTGAGAATATTTAATTTTCTAACTCAGGGATTGTAAGCTGCCTTTATACTCTTAGCAGATAATATGGTCTTCCTGAAGAGTTTGCAATTATGCAAAACTCTTTAGTGCTTTTCAATATGCATGTGATCCTAATGTCTTTGTGCTACTTTTATCAGGAAATGAAGAGCCAAGGTATTAATGAGTGTCGTCTTCAATTGCTGCGAAATGTTTGTGGCGCTTTTAGGCCGGGAGTCTTGACAGCATTAGTTGGTGTTAGTGGGGCCGGCAAAACTACATTGATGGACGTTCTTGCAGGAAGGAAGACTGGGGGATATATTGAAGGGACGATCAGTATTTCTGGTTACCCAAAAAACCAAGAAACATTTGCTCGAATTAGTGGTTACTGCGAGCAAAATGATATTCACTCGCCTAATGTCACTGTCTATGAATCTCTCTTGTACTCTGCTTGGTTGCGTCTTGCACCTGAGATACAGAAAGAAACACGAAAGGTACACCATTTTGCACCTGATGTCATTGTCTGTTTCTTCTATCTAAATGAATTCATTTATGAAGATATGGGTTTTTGTTGAACTGCCACTTGAATACTGTCAAGTGTCAATTGAAGATTGACTAATACAATTTTTGACTTCATGTCCTTTGTTTACTCTAAACTGAAGCAATAGATTGATTTCTGTTCTTTGTATTATGTTAGATGTTTGTTGATGAAGTTATGGCCTTGGTAGAGCTTAATCCGTTGAGGGATGCTCTAGTTGGGCTTCCAGGAGTGGATGGTCTTTCAACAGAACAAAGAAAAAGGCTTACAATTGCTGTAGAGTTGGTTGCTAATCCTTCCATTATCTTCATGGATGAGCCCACATCAGGTCTCGATGCCAGAGCTGCTGCTATTGTGATGCGAACAGTGAGAAATACTGTGGATACCGGACGTACTGTTGTTTGCACAATTCACCAACCAAGCATAGATATTTTTGAATCATTTGATGAGGTAGGTGGCAATTTTATTGTTTTATTATGTTTTAGCGATATTCATCATTTGTTTACTTATGCCTAATTTGACTCCATATGTTTGGTAGCTAATGCTGATGAAGAGAGGAGGACAAGTTATATATGCTGGAACCTCTTGGTCGCCATTCCACCAACCTTATAGAATACTTTGAAGCAAGTATTCCTGTTCATGTCTGTTTGTTATTGCACTGATTTGTTGCCTGTTCATCAACTTAAACATTTCAGTTAATATTTTACTAAGCCAGATTAGAGGCTAAATTCATGTAGTAGGAGAAAGTTAAGTCGAAAAGAAATGAATATCAGTGTAGTATTTGGAATTTAAACATTTAAAAAAAGATTGGAATCACTGCTTAGCTCTAGCTTGTATACTTTTATACTTCCGATTAAGGTAAAAATTATGAATAGTATACAGACCTGCATGAATTAAAATAATTAAGAAGCAGTTGATGACCATTTGTACTGGGTCCAAGTTATATAAAAAGATGATATTTTGCTGCCTGTATCTCAGTTCTCTCACACACATGACCATGAGTTATTGAATTATAAGAAGTGTCAACCGGGAATATTTCAATCAGTTTCTGTGGTCTGAGATAAAAGATTCGTTATCTCTTGCAGGCCATCCCTGGAGTTCCAAAGATCAAAGATGATTATAATCCTGCCACATGGATGTTGGAAGTCACTACTCCATCCATAGAGGTGCAACTGGAAGTGGATTTTGCAGAAATTTATTGTAAATCTACCCTCTACCAGTAAGTGAAGCATTTATCCAGCATGTTCTATTATGTCATTGCTCTTACCATTTCTACATGGCCATCATTGTACTAATGAAATTTCAGGACGAATCAGCAACTTATCAATGAGCTGAGCACTCCAGAAGCAGGCTCACATGATCTCTACTTCCCTACCAAATACTCGCAGACCTTTGCCACTCAGTGTATGGCTTGTTTTGGAAACAACATTGGTCATATTGGAGGAACCCGCAGTATAATACAACTCGATTTGTCATGACATTTGTTATTGGCATTCTTTTTGGAGTCATCTTTTGGAGTAAAGGCGATGAGATGTAAGTCTCGTACCCTGTTTTTGTTCAGTTATAACAATGGGACCATTCGAATACCGAATGTTCTGTGTGCTTGCCTCTGCTAATTTTATGTTGTAACGACAACTAAATCAAACTTTGAAATTTGAGATGGTGGAGTTAAATCCTTTATTTTTAAGACATAATAAGCAAGTGCAGAAACTGTCACTCTTGTGCAAGTGCTACTATACTGTAGAAGCTTGCTTTGCCAACTCAAGCACATTAATGAAATTTTGATTGCATGGGTCAAATACAGCCATTGTGTGCTTTTGAAATGTTAGAGCTCGCCTTTTTCTTTTCAATTTGTATGTTTCTCCCGATTAATCAATTGATTGGGCAAATCACAATATCAATGAGTTGCACTAGGTTGAAAGTGTATTAGATCTTCAATGTTTACTGTGTTTAGTGACCATCTCTTGGTTTTTGTCAACAGGAAAAAACAACAAGATCTGCTAAATCTACTGGGAGCTATGTATGCTGCAGTACTTTTCCTTGGAGCCACTAATTGTACGGCGGTGCAGCCTGTTTTGGCAGTTGAGAGAACGGTTTTCTATCGAGAAAGAGCAGCGGGAATGTACTCAGCGTTGCCATATGCAATTTCAGCGGTATGCGATTTTGTAAATAATTAACTCTATTGCTTTGCCTAGATTAGATACAAATTCACTTCCGACTATCAGCTTTCGGCCCCCTATTGATATAAAATCACAGAAGATTAAGCATGATAGTTATAATTTCTTCTGGAAATTGTGCATTTTATGATTGACCCTTCAAATCTTGTGCTCAACAGGTGGCAATCGAGGTGGTGTATGTCGCAGTTCAAACGTTTATATACACTATCCTTCTGTATTCAATGATAGGCTTCGAATGGCAACCTGCAAAATTTTTCTGGTTCTACTACTACATATTTATGTGCTTCATATACTTTGTAATGTATGGGATGATGGCTGTGGCATTGACTCCTGGGCACCAAACAGCCGCCATTTGCGCATCTTTTTTCTTCACCGTCTGGAACTTGTTCTCTGGCTTTCTCATCCCCAGACAGGTACTCTTCTGACAATTGCCGTTTCTTTTGTATCGGTTTGTAGAAATGATCGACATGCGGAAATTCACAATGCTTTCTTATGATAACTAACAGTACTGTTGTTTGGCTTTCCAGCAAATCCCAATATGGTGGAGGTGGTACTACTGGGCTTGTCCAGTCGCGTGGACACTTTACGGCCTCGTGACATCTCAAGTAGGCGACAAAGATGATCTGCTTGATATACCTGGGCAGGAAAGCAAACCATCAGTAAAGGCATTCCTGAAGGAGTATCTAGGATATGATTACGACTTCCTTGGATTTGTAGCACTGGCTCATGTTGGTTTTGTTCTTCTCTTCCTTTTTGTTTTCGCTTATGGTATTAAGTTCCTCAACTTTCAGAGAAGGTAATTACAGTTAAAAAAAAAATATATCGAAAAGTTCGAGCCAAGGATGAATTCATCTGGAGATTCAAATTCGACACGGATTATAAAGTAGAGAGACAATTGATCGGAGGCGGGAAAAGAAAGGAAAGTACAACAAATACATCTCATTTTTTTCAAGTTAGGTATTAATTATGTTATTTCTTTTATCCATTTATGTTCATGGGCTCTTATCCATTTATGTTCATGGGCACTTCCCTTGTACCTTATATTGTACAATCAAATATAATCTTTAATGAAAAAAAAAAGAAAAAAAAACTGCATAGTGAATGAGTAAAGTGAGCTTATTTATGGAAATAGAACTACCTTTCTTAGTTTCTTTACACTCATTTTTTGATTACTTGGATTTGCATACAATATTGCAAAGATTAGTAGTTTTTTTTTTTTTTTTTTTTTGGCATAACTTTGGAGGTTGAAAAGTTAGTTGATGCTATTCCTCCATTCATTTTACAGATGGGATTTTGTATGGTTATATTTAAAGTGTTTTTTAAACTAATCAATTTTATCAAAGATTTGCTAAGTTATTGGGGTAATAGCTGATGCTACCTACTACAAATAATTTGAGCAATACTATTGTCGTGATTTTTTATCCCATTTACTAGTAGTGTCTAATATTGAATCTTAATTTTAAGTGCCTCGAAATTACCTATTGAATTATGTAAACACTTGTGATGAAAATAAAAATAAAAAGTTAGATCGAGTGAACTCGGTCGTTGTTGAAGGGCTTGAACCGAATTTTATAGCTGGTGAATTGGAAGCGGCTTCCATTCAATTGCAAATTGTAAAATTTGTATAATTATTAATGACAACGCATTGTTTATTCATTTGATAGAGAGAATAAAGAGAGTTTCTATTAATTTTTTTTATTACTAATTACTCTTCACTAACTAAGGAAAATGATTTTTTGACATTATCGAATAGTATACAAATCTCAAATGTATTTCGACTTTGAAAGTTGTCTATAAGCATCTCATGATACACACTCCAGTGTGTTATACATCGAAAGCTATGTATGCACGCGTAAATGTGCAAAATTATTATCTTCTAAATTAAGAGAATACCTTAGTTAGAGTTGCGGTAAATTAAAAAGAAAAAATTAGTAATTTTTTCTCTTTTATTCAATTCATCAAATGACATATGGTTGTTGAGATTGGTAATTATGAAAATCTAATAATATATGGTATAAAAGCTCTCCCCGCGTGAACATTTCGAGTCAATGGACGGCCAAATCCAAACAACACCATCAACAACAGCGACGAAGACGACGAAGGCCATGTCGAAAACCACCATGGAAGACAGAGCGACATGCTTGATAGGCGACATTCATGGCCACATATCAAAGCTTCAAACCCTCTGGTCCAATCTCGAATCCTCAATCGACCCATCTGCGTTTCAATCGGCTCTGATAATCTTCTTGGGCGACTACTGCGACCGCGGCCCCAACACGAAAAGCGTCATCGATTTCCTGCTCAGTCTCCCCACCAAGTACCCAAACCAGACCCATGTGTTCCTATGCGGGAACCATGACCTCGCTTTCGCGGCATTCGTCGGCGTTCTTCCGCCGCCGTGTGATGGGTCCGAGTTTAGGGAGACTTGGAGGGAATTCGAGCACAATGAGGAGAGGGAAGGGTGGTTTAAAGGAGATGGGTATGAGGGAATGCATCTCCAAGGGAGGAGATGGGCGGGCGTGATTGAAGAGAGGCTCAATGTGACGAAGGGGACTGAGTACAAGGGTTCGATTTACGATGCGGCGCCGACGTTCGAGTCGTATGGAGTGGCGCATGGTTCTGCAGGTGAAGTGTTTGATGAAATGCTTATGTCCAAGCATTGTTGTTGTCTTTGTTTCGTTTTGATTTTTCTGTATTGTTTTTTGAAAGGTAAAACCCATTGTTTGGTCCTTGAAATTTTATTACTTTACATTTGGTTCTTGAATTATTGAATTTTCATAAAAATCCGCATTTAGTCGGTCCACCATTTAAAATTTTTTGCCGAAGTGGGTAACGTAAGTGTTGCATGACTGGTCAAGAAGAGTAAAGTGGTTTATATTATTGAATCGAATGACTCACATCGACCAACAAAAGTCGAAAAAGAAAATTAATTTCCTCCAAAAACATAAAAAAACTCAAAGTTTTAAGACCAAAAGTATAAAAAAACTCAAAAGTTTAGAGACCAAATGTACACTAATAAAGTTCATGGACCAAAAGCATAAAGACTCAAAGTTCAAGGACCAAAAAATATGTTTTGCCTTTTTTGAAATTTAGGTTTGGGTTTGGTTGTGTAGATCTTGTTAAAGCGGTTCCCGACGAGCACAAGAGGTTTCTGGCTGATTTGGTTTGGGTTCATGAAGAGGTTAGAATTTATTCTTTTAGAATTTGATGATGATAGCTACATCATATAATATAATTCCCTTGATTTTCTCTTATGGGGCTGAGCTGCCTGATTAACTCCCGTGGAATTAGTCTAACTAAAGTAAGGAGGGGCTGAAATAGGTCGGACACCCACCGATAAAAAAAAGTATGGGGTGTTTGGTCACGAAGAATAGTTTATTTTTATTTTTATTTTATTTTTTTTGTTTTCTGTATTGATTAGTAGTGGCATCTATAGGATAATGTATGCATTGAGACTTCGGATGGGAAAACAAGCTGCAAATTGATTGCTGTTCATGCTGGTTTGGAGAAGACGAAAGGGGTAGAAGAACAACTCAAAATATTAAAGGCCAAGGACACTAGGATTCCTAAGGTGACAGCTCTCAGTGGTAGGAAAACGTATGGGGTATTCCAGAGGTGAAAACTCTACCACTCTTTATTTATTTTTAACTTACCAAATAAAGCTTCATCTGATCTTTTGTTTTGGAATAGGATATGCACAATGATTTGTTAGAGAAGTTCAAAATCTCTTGTGAATCATATGTTGTTCACTGCTGAATTTGTTTTTATCTGTTTATTAATTTTATATAGGAATTAATTGGGACTCCCACCATAGTGGTCAGCGGTCACCATGGAAAACTTTATATCGATGGTTTTAGGCTTATTATTGATGAAGGTGGTGGTATTGAGAAGAACCCGATAGCAGCGCTTATACTTCCTTCCATGAAGATCATCCGTGACACTGATGCGTTGCAGAAACCAGCTAAGTTTGCTTTCTGAATATTAGGATGATGGCCACTGCAAATTCACTTTCATCTCGATTCTCGAATATCTTATCATCTAGGACATGCTTTAGGTGTGGCAATGCTACTTAAATTTCTAAGACCTGGAAAGTAGTAACCTGCATCGGCATGGCTGTAGAGTAGCTCATTATATGAACCAAACTGTTATAAAGACCTCCGTCAAACCATATGCTTTGTTATCGCGGAGCGGACCCTGAAGCTCACTAATCTCTTGTATGAGACATAGATATATCTGAATAAAAATGCTACCTTAACATCTACGTGGTTCAACATATAAACACAATCCTGGATGTATTGTCAGGTATGCTTGTGCAAGAATCATGATATTTGATTTGATGCACATATTTGAATAAATAAATGGAATGCAATGTATTTATTGTTTCTATCATTTTTGGTGCTTATCGTTGTTTTTATGAATGTTAATGTAGCATTGCTCCATTGCGATACTGCCGATTTATTTACATAAATCAGCTTGGTTGTGCTGATTCCAACGTTTCTTTTTCAAATTTTTTTCCCACTTTTTTCTATTATGGTGCTGTTTGTTTGGATTGTGCTTGATGTGTAGTTATTTATAAATCTCATTTAGTTGTTTTCCTCTGAATCCAAGATTCGTTTGTACCGACTTCGTTGTTAAA
Source organism: Stephania yunnanensis (assembly GCA_039657365.1). NCBI lineage: Eukaryota > Viridiplantae > Streptophyta > Magnoliopsida > Ranunculales > Menispermaceae > Stephania > Stephania yunnanensis. The sequence goes on from CM077580.1 coordinate 72,864,058, forward strand.
ATTTGTACTCGAAGACTTAGGGCCCTGCAGTGTAACTCATAGGCTGGATTTACAGATTCTGTACCTGTAAATAGGAGTTGATGCTGGTCTGAATCGGGTAGGAATTTTGTTGTCGAAGCACGTATTTGTTGAGGAGAATGTCATATAATTCGAAGTTGTTGATGTTTATTCAGATCAGACGAAAAGTTCGATTGATTCCATTAAAGTTGCTGTAAAAAAAAAAACATGGAAGCCATGGTAGGGTTTCTATCCAGTACCATCTTTGTGGTGTTAATTTCGAGGTTCATCTAACAGCATGCAAGGAGCTGTTCTTATTTACTGTGTAAACTACTCAACTGGGATGCTGGTGAGATTGTAAGTGCAAAGGCCCTTCTCTCATATCCACACCTTTTGGAGAAAAACCTTGCACTTGAGAAAGAGCTTGAATGAGGGAGCTTAATAAAGGAAATAGTTGAGAAATAAAGTGATGTTTTGCCTATGCTCCACAATTTTCATTGTCATTTGAGCAACAACGATCATTCAAATCCTCGTCCCAAATTGATTAGAATCGATTATATGGATCAAGTTTTTTCATTACGTTTGATCTAATGCAGATGACAACATGCTTTAATAATCCGACAATTTCTTCTTAATTTATGCATTTCAAGTTATCTTAGTTTTGTTGATTTACTTTTGAGTTTTTTTCAACTTCTATTTTGCCGACTTTTTCTAATGGAAATGATGAATAAATGGTGCCAATGATTAATATGATAACTGCAATAGGGATCGATGACACTAGGCATTGTTGATCTAAGTAACGTTTGTTTTCTTAAGAAAATAAAACAACAAAGAAATAAAAGGTGACATAGGATCCATTGTCGAGCAAAAGAGAAAATTGATGGTGGTGCAAAAACCACAACATGAAAAGAAAACCTTAGAGAAAAAATAAATAAATTTTGAGGTTTCTCAAAAAAAAAAAAAAAAAACTTGCTTCGTGTTATTTTTCCTTTCTATTTTTGATAGATTCTATCTGAATAGATTAATTGACTTTTTATTCATATAACTCACTATTTGGGACCCCAAAATCAACTCTCTTTCTCTTTATTTATAAATAAATATGTAAAACAATCGACATACTTTGTATATCTGTTATCCTCCTACGTGGGAATGTTGTCCCCTTCGTGAGGTTGTTGTTCTGAATTTTAGTGAATTGTAATATCTGTTATCATCATCGTAATATATTACTATACCCTTTTATTGAGTGTCAATGAACATTACTGTAGCATATTTGACCAAAAAAAAATAAAAAATCAACATACTTTGAAGCGATTGTATGCATCAAAGAATATTATATATGCCCTGCCACTTTCCTCTTCTTTTAATTTGGTCTCCATACATATATAGCTTCCAACATTTTTCTCGAATTAGTCTTGCCACTATTTTGCTAATGAGGCACTTCTCATCTCATCACAGTTGTGCTTTTTTTTTTTTTTTTTTTTTTTGTGAGAACGATGTGGTGGGTGAATATTAATGACCCTTAAATTTGAATGTTTTTCTTGCATGCACTCCATCGAATTCTAATCTTGACTGCAACCTCTCTGATGTGATTCCTCATGCTTAGCTACTAGTATTGAAATAGCTATTGTTTTGGAACACGATGACATCAGTCTCTTTGAAATTTAGTTCAAGAGTCGAACTTTCAAAAGACCACGTGAGGATGATATAGGAAGGTGAGAATTTGCTAGCATTGAATTCTGAATTTTTTCACTTAAGACTGAGCCTTCACTTATTTATAATCCATAATAATAATTCCATTCTTGGCTTTCTAGCTAATGCCCACATGCTTCTGCACGTGGATGGAAATTACCGCTGTAGAAAAAAAGAGAGAGAGACTTTTAACTTATGTAAAAAAGGGTTCAGCCTAAAATTATATTTTATGATTTTTATCACTATAATAATTTATACTATTATAATACCAATTTTAAAATGATTAATCGTGAAGATCTTTTTGACTAAAAGTATCAACAATGACAATGTGAATTGATAAAAATAATTAAAATTAAGGATAAATTAGTAATTTAATTGATAAGTCTAAATTAATATGCGGTTTTCTTAATAAAGTGAGATTTGGAGGATTTTTTTTTCTCTCTCTCCTCTACGTTTCTCTCTTTCACTCATTACACCTTCTCCCTTCTCTCTCTTCACGATTCTCTCTTTCCCTTCTCTCTCTAATATCTCCCTGCACACGTGTTCATCGACTAGTATATATAATATATATAAACTGTATAGTCTACACGCGCTTCAAACACGCAATAAAAAACTGCCAGTCAATTTTGACGTTAAGAGCAACGTGTCACTAGAGATAGCTAGCTTAGTCATTGGAGGCATTTTTTTTTTTCTTTTATTGTCAAAGTAGAGGTACCGTTTTATTTCATGCATAGCCAACAAAATTGAACAACCGAGATTGTCGTTGTTGTCACTGTTGTGCTTTGAATCTGATACTTTACTTTGAGACGCATACGACAAATACGGTTTTGTGCATTTGATGTCATGGGAGCATTTTCACATTACTAAAGACGAGGAGTATGGGATGGTTTAATTGGATAAAAATTAGGTACTGAATTCAAAATTTATAATTAGTGATTTTTAAAACACGATTATCATATAATTTTAAATAATATTAGATTTGAAATCTAATCCAACAACTATAATAGTATAATGCGATCACCTGCTAAAACATTTTCAATGTGATGAATTAAATACTACAGCCTTCGGAATATATTTAAGAAGTTGTCGGTTTTTAATATAATGCACACCAACCACCCACTAGAAAACCAAATTAAGTGATGTGCTTTTTTAAGTATGCAACATAATTGTTGGAGTCTATTGAATTTTTTATCAACACATGCTCGTGCAGATCTCAATACATATTCATAAGAATCCAACCACTTTACTAATATCAATAAACTCATGGACTGACCTCACCTACAAAGTTGTGTGATCACTTGCGTGAGTTAATATTATTTTCATTTTTATTTTTTTACTCGTTTCGGTAATTTATATAAGTTTTTTTAGCAAAAACTTCTTGTTCAAAATTGTAAGTCATTTTAAGAATTCAAGAGCATATTTATTACATTTTTACCTATTTTACCTTTATACAATTCGAACATTTATAATTCTTCAATTCATTTAATGCTAAAAAATATATATATAAATTATACCCGTAACTAAGGCTGCATTAATTTTTATGTCATTACCTTAAACGATATATATAAATGACTGGAGGGAGTAGTAGTTAATACTATATTAGACTTGTATGGCCTCAAAAAAAAAAAAAAAAAAATTGTATTAGGGATGTATTGTATGTCTGTAAATTTGTACACATGGGTCACGTCCTATCATTTTTTGGTCATAAAGAAATATTTAAATGTCGATCTCTCTCTCTACGTAGTCTCCCACATTTTGTAGTAAAATCTCATATTTGTGAGTTCAGCGTGTTTAACTTGAAAACAATTTTGGTGATAGTTAAATTAATCAACCTAGGGATAAAGGTATTGCGCAAATATTTTTTACCATCAATAAATACGTATGGCGTTAAATTTTTTTGGTTTTTTTTTTTTGATAAAAAAGAAACTTGTTCCCAATGAAAATTAAATCCCAATATTTTATACTCACAATCTTATACTTAACAATTAGGTCACCCACATAGTGATTTGTGTACCATCAAAATATTAGACTTATATTTGACAAATGGACAAAAATACGAAGGCTCAATGACATAATTAGAAGGAAGTTGTTGTCATTTAATATGTGATCTCGAGTTTAGAGTCAAGCCATTGAGAATACAAAAGCCAATATTGAGAGCACTTATCCCTTATACGGTATGCGACTAACACAAGAATACCAAAAGCAGTCAAATAGTTTGGACAATCGTTTAGACAAACTTCTAAAACTCATAGTCTTATACTTAACAATTGGGCCACTCACGTAGTTGATGCGTATCGTCAAAATATTAAACTTCTATTTGATAAAATGACAAAAATACGACGATTCATTGACACAATTGAAAATAAGTTGTTGTCATTTAATATGTGATCTCAAATTTGGAATTGATAATAAAAAAATCAAAAAATCTATTTGACATAAATCTTTAATTTAAATTCATTAACGATTTTTTGTTAACAATTAAGATATCTACCTAAATAAAAGACCTAATTACCCTTACCCCCAAACACTAATAATAAATTTAAATTAAGGGTCTTTATGTCTTTTTAATTGTTTGAACACTTTTTAATTGATTTGAAATTGATAATAAAAAAATTAATATTGAGAGCTCTTCTCACTTATGCGTGCGTAACTAATTCGGGACCACCTCGAGCAGTGAAATAGTTGGGACAGTCGGTTGGACAAACTTATAAAACACTGTGAGGGAAGCAGAATGTCATTTAAAAAATGAAAACGAACTAACCGTCTCAGCGGTACTTCCTTTTCAGCTTTGGCGGTTCAATCCTCTGCTCGTCTTCGGAGAAATCTTCCAAGACACGACCAGCTCTCGCTTCGTTAGGGTTTCCAAATCTCCATTTGCGGAGATGTCCGCGATTGAGTTTTGCGAGCAGAATCGAAGCGGAGCGAATGGTCTCGATGAAGCGGAGGCGAAGTTGCTCACTATCGAGCGGCTTCCGACTTACGATCGGATGCGAAGAGCAGTTCTGAAGCGAGTGATGGACGATGGACGTGTTCGCGCCGATGAGATCGACGTCGCGAAGCTCCGCGGCGACGAGGCCCGGCGGTTGAAGGAGCTGGTGTTCAGGATCTTGGATGAACAAGGCAATGAGAAGTTCCTCACGATGATTAGAGACAGAGCGACGACGTGAGATTTTTTCTTTGAATTTTTTGAATTTTTTTTTTGATGATTTTGCGTTGTATGAACTAACTGATGTTTGATTGGAATGATAGAGTAGGTGTGGAGATGCCGAAGGTGGAGGTTCGGTTCGAGAATTTGTCGATCGAGGCTGATGAGTATGTAGGAAGCAGAGCAGTTCCTAATCTGTTGAACTCTGTTTTGAATGCAGCAGAAGTAAGATGTTATATTATATGTTCATCCTTGATGATCTCTTATGGCATTATTGATTGATTTACTTTTTCGCGGCATATGTAGATTTTTTTTTTAGTATGTAGAGATGAATTTATTAGCTTTGTTAACCTGGGCGGGTTGGCCCAATGGTAAGAGCGAGCTTGGGATTGTGTGGGCAGGCGAACTGTCCCAAGTTCGATTATCCGCTGCATCAAGATGATTGTTCTGGCCACTGAGTATGCTTAGGTCGATTGCACCAGGGCCTCGTGGGAATAATCAGGCTTACTGGACACCCTCGGATATATATATAAAAATTATTAGCTTTGTTCGGTTTATGAAATGATCTGCCAATTCATTATGTGCATTTTGTTGCGCGAACAGGAAATGGTGAGATTGATAGGGCTCTCGCCATCCAAGAAAAGAACTAAATCTATTCTTCGTTGTGTGAGTGGGATTGTGAAACCATCAAGGTGAGTTTGTGAAGTTATTGAATTCTTTCACTTTGTGTATATATATGTATATATATATTTGGTTCCATTCAAGACAAATTAAACACAGTTTTTTTCTTTGTTTTCCTAAATTTGCACAATTTTGATCGATTCCACGTATGAATTGATTAAACTGCTTTCAGGATGACATTGTTGCTTGGTCCTCCTGCTTCGGGGAAGTCCACAATTTTAAAAGCACTTGCTGGGAAGCTTGACGAGGAGCTAAGAGTAAAATATATTTTCCAATGCTTTTTTTGTTACGCTTGTTTGTTATGTTAAATAGCTCTTTCTTTAAAACAATAACAACAACAACATAGTCTCTGTCTCAAATTAATTGGTGTCGGTTATATGGATCAAACTTTTCCATTAGTGCTCAATTAAGTGCAATTGAAATTCGATGAATTAACATTCTAGTTTAGCCACTGTTGTGTTGGATTGCGTTGCTCCTTTTCAGTAATGCCTTGAAAATAACCAACAGGTAAATGGAAAAATCACATACTGTGGTCATGGATTGTCGGAATTTGTTCCTCAGAGAGCTTGTTCTTATGTCAGCCAGCATGATCTACACTATGCTGAGATGACAGTCAGAGAAACTTTTGATTTCTCAGGAAGATGTTTGGGGGTCGGATCCAAGTACGAACTTCTGGCGGAAACACTTAGACACGAAAAGGAAGCAGGGATTATGCCGGATCCAGTGATTGATGCCTACATGAAAGCCACAGCAATAGCCGGGAAAACTAGCTTGGTTACAGATTATGTTATAAAGGTTTGCAACCTCATCAGTTCAACTTTGCTTTCATGTTTGACTAGATTGTTAAAAAACTATGTTAACTCTTCAATATATAGATGCTGGGATTGGAGATATGCTCTGATATTATCGTGGGTGATGCGATGACAAGGGGCATCTCTGGTGGACAAAGGAAGCGTGTAACCACTGGTACGTCCATTGAACAATGGTTGTCTAGGATCATCAACCTCTATGTGTATATATTTATTTATATTTATCTAAAGTACGCATTTTCAAAATTTCCAAATAAAACTTCTTTCTAAGTTCTCGACAATAGCCCCTTATGCCCCCCAAACTGAAACTTGCAAGTGAACTGAATGGCCCCTTATGGCATGAAGATGGGGGCTTTCGACATTTGTATTACTCAAAAAAAATATAATAATGGAGGACCTCTATTTTCTTTTTGTAGATGTTATAGCAACATTTGTCTGTTTCCATGCAGGAGAAATGTTGGTTGGGCCACAAAGAGCATTCTTCATGGATGGAATATCTACTGGCTTGGACAGTTCCACAACTTTTCAGATTGTCAAGTTTCTTAAGGAGATGGTTCACATAATGGACATGACCATGGTCATTTCTCTTCTGCAACCTGCACCAGAGACATTTGAACTTTTTGATGATGTTATACTCCTTTCAGAAGGTCATGTTGTTTATCAAGGTCCACGTGAGACTGTCCTCGCTTTTTTTGAACTTGTGGGCTTCAAATGCCCAGAAAGAAAAGGAGTCGCAGATTTTCTGCAAGAAGTAACTTCTAAAATGGACCAAGAACAGTACTGGATCCGAAGGGATGAACCTTACAGATATATCTCTGCAGAAGAGTTTGCGCACCACTTCAAGTCTTTTCACAGTGGCCAACAGATGTCAAAAAGTCTCAAGACTCCGTATGATAAAACTAAGGTTCACCCTGCAGCATTAGTGAAAGAAGTTTATGGTATCCCAAACTGGGAACTGCTCAAAGTATGCCTCTCAAGGGAGTGGCTTCTAATGAAGCGGAGCTCATTTGTATACTTGTTTAAAATTACTGAAATATCTATCATGGCAATAATTACCATGTCCGCATTCTTCAGAACAACCATGAAGCATGGTCAAATAGCCGATGGAGCAAAATTTCATGGAGTATTATTTTTCAGTTTGAGCAATATTATGTTCAATGGAATGGAGGAGATTATAATGATTGTTTCAAAACTGCCCGTCTTCTACAAGCAAAGAGACTTATTATACTACCCTTCATGGGCTTTTGCTTTGCCAATTTGTCTTCTTAGGATACCAATCTCACTGATTGAATCAGTAATATGGGTCGCTCTCACCTATTACACAATTGGATTTGCTCCTTCTGCAGACAGGTAAGAGGTGCCAAGTGTTTTTTTCTTTTATTTTAAAAATTCTTGGTTTTAAATCAATTAACTTGGCAGTAAACTTTTTATTAGACTTTCCCTTGATATGTTGCGATAAATTGCAGGATGTTTCGACAATTCTTGGCATTATTTGGGGTGCACCTTATGTCGCTTTCTCTCTATCGATTAGTTGCAGCCATTGGAAGAACACAGGTGGTTGCATCCATCATTGGTACCTGCACGCTGCTATTGGTTTTTATGCTAGGAGGATTTGTTATTTCTAAAGGTCAGTAAAGAAATCAATCCAAACACTATTTGAGGCCAGTTATTTTGATTCTAAATCACAACCTCATCATGTGCTAGCAGATGACATTCAACCATGGATAGCGTGGAGCTATTATCTTTCTCCTATGATGTATGGACAGAATGCAATAGCCATCAATGAGTTTCTTGATAAAAGATGGAGCACTGTAAGGCATTTTAGCTCCAAAACAATAAGTATTCTAGTATAACACTATTACTGTTATATTTGAAAAGAAGCAATCACGATTCATGGAAGCATAAATTTTTTAACTCTGTTCTATTGGGTCTTATTTTGTGTATTTATCCTATATAGCCAATTGACGACCCTGTCACTCATGAGACAACAGTCGGAAAGGTTCTACTAAGGTCCCGAGGCATGTTTGTTCAAGAGTATTGGTATTGGATATGCATTGGAGCACTCTTTGGATTTGCCCTTCTCTTCAATGCTTGTTTTGTTGTTGCATTAACTTGGTTGAATCGTAAGTCATCACTTTCTTCATAATAAACTGTGATTTTACCATGAACAAGATTATTTTCTTTTATTTATTATTTTCCTCTGGAAACTCTTTGCAGCCATTGGTTCTAAGAACGTTGCAGGGGCAGATGAGGATTATGAGAACAGAAATAAAACTTCTGCTAGCTGTGAACATTTATCTAAGGCTACTGAAATTAATTTACCATCCAAAGCTCCAATTTCTGAAGGTTTGATAACTTTTTTTTTTCTTCCATTTTGATGCTCAAGATATGTTTAGTTAAAATTTAGCTGAATCACATAATTGGTTATTATGCATCTGCTAAAACCAAAACAGATGTGGAGTCAATTTTATTTCATAAAGGTTAAATTTTCATAGAAACTCACAAATATATATAGGTCAGTACTGGGAATGACCCCGTTCGCTCTTTAGGGTCATGGAAGAGATTTAACAACTCTATAATGCTGAACTTACACTTCTAAAGTTAATAATTAGTAGTTTCAACATTTGTCTAGAGAAATTAAATGAAACAAAACAGAGTCAATGCCTAAAATGTTAAAGGCACGTGGTTGCTCTCACAATCTCTTCGTTGAACTTTGCTTGTCCATCTCATGGAGTCAATCAAAGTTTATTAAAACCATAGAAAACATCAAGAAACACAAGCTGTATTTGATACAAATACTTTTTCTGCTTTATTCTTTTGGTTTGATGTTCTCAACTGTGACAGAAATTGATACGGAGGTGAATGCAACTTCAAAGGGAAGCAAATCAACTGTGAATGCTGCAGAGAACATAATTAAAAGAGGAATGGTTCTGCCTTTCCAACCGCTTTCAATGGCATTCAATCACATGAATTACTATGTTGATATGCCTCCAGTAAGTCACTTCTCTTTATTTCTATATAACTTTATCTTTTGTGCTATACTTTTTATCCTTTGCCATCAATTATGCACACTTCAACAGACGCAAAAATAAATAAATAAATATATAAATAAATTGCACATTAAAAGAATCATCAGGAGCTCTTTGCACATCAAGCTATCAATTCTATGTGGGATTTTTCCTAGAAACTGAGAATTGCTGATCTAAATCATGTGCTTTCAACAACAACAAAGCTTCAATCCCAAAATTAGTTGGAGTTGCCTATATGGATCAAACATTTCCCCTCCCCTCGATTCAATGTACTTAATCGTGTGCTTTCACAATCCTTTAAATCCTTCATGATTAGTGCATCCCAAATTACCTTAGGTCTACTCCTTCATCATCGAATTTCTTCAATTTATATCGTGTAGAGTTTTCTAAATGGGCATTTCATGTTTTCTTGGGATGTGTTCAAACCACCGCAACTGCCCTCCCATAATTTTCGCATTGATTGGTGCTACTCCTACTTTCCTTTGAATGAATTTCTTATTCTATCCTAAGTATCATCATTTCTGCTACACCTACGTATGTGTTATTTCTTTACTGTCAAACATTCACGCCTATAAAAGCAAGCGAGTCTAATTGCAGTGCTATCAGTTTTGTTTATAACTTAACATGGATATTTTGATCACATATCAACCTATTGTAGTCCTCCACTTCTTCCATCCAGCTTCAATTCTGTGTGGACGTCATCTTTAATATGAACATGATGACCATCTTTTTGTATGATTAATTTTAAATATCTAAAATAGTTCACTCTAAGAACTTCTACTTCCACTAATTTCACTGCTCCATTATCTTGATCTCTACTAAACTCATAGTGCATGTATCCGGTTTTAGCTTTACTCAACTTAAAGCCTATAGACGTCATGTTTTTTTCCAAATTTGGTGCTTTCAATCGATAAAACTAAAATTAGGTCAGAAAACATCGCAGCATTGAAATATCATTTTAGCAGTGGCATTTAGTTAGTACGAGTACCTATAATTAACTAAGTTAATTAACTAAGTTTGAAGCATTGAGATGAAAAAAAAAAAGAAGAAGAAGAAGGAAGTGTTGATTGAATATTATCAAAATTAATGAACATTATAATGAAGCATTCTCATAAATGCAAGCTACTTTTCATATATTTTTCTCATTCACATATTTTTATTTTCAGGAAATGCGGAAGCAAGGTATTGAAGGGAGTCGTCTTCAATTGCTACGTGATGTCAGTGGTGCTTTCAGACCAGGAGTTTTGACAGCATTAGTTGGAGTTAGTGGGGCCGGAAAAACCACCTTGATGGATGTTCTTGCAGGCCGAAAAACAGGAGGATACATTGAGGGAAGCATTTACATTGCTGGTTTCCCAAAAGACCAAGCAACATTTGCTCGAGTCAGTGGTTATTGCGAACAGGATGACATCCATTCACCCAATGTCACAGTTTATGAGTCCCTCTTGTATTCAGCTTGGTTGCGCCTTGCTCCCGAAGTGAAGAAAGAAACGAGGAAGGTGCATTACTGAGCGACTAAATTTATCTGGAGTTCTTTCTTTTTTAACAAAACAAATCATGAGCCGGAACACCTAAGTGAATTAGTCTAGTTCCCTTTTACTTACTTAGTAATTAATGTTTACAATCAGACATCTATTTATTACTTGAACTGCGTGAAGACTCTCTTGAAGTTGTAGTTCATCGTGTGAATTATCTTTCATGACTAGATGTTTGTTGAAGAAGTGATGACCTTGCTCGAGCTTAATCCGCTAAAGAATGCTCTGGTTGGACAACCAGGGGTAGATGGACTTTCATTGGAACAAAGAAAGAGGTTGACAATAGCTGTGGAGTTGGTCGCAAATCCTTCCATCATCTTCATGGACGAGCCCACTTCCGGTCTTGATGCTAGAGCTGCTGCAATTGTGATGCGAACTGTAAGAAACACAGCAGATACAGGCCGAACTGTTGTCTGCACAATTCACCAACCAAGCATAGATATTTTTGAAGCTTTTGATGAGGTGAAACTCAATTTTTATGTTTATTTTGAAGGGTTAATCCTTTTTGTTTGAGATTAACCTTATTCCATGATACTTATTCAAAACATTGCAGCTTATGTTGATGAAGCAAGGAGGACAAGTGATTTATGCTGGGCCTCTTGGCCGTTGTTCTCAATACCTTGTAGAGTATTTTGAGGTCAGTGCACCTTACATTTATTGGCATTGTAGTTCTTTTTTTTTTTTTTTTTTTTTTTTCTTCATGCCTTTTGCAGGCCTTGTTGCTGACGTGAAATAATTTTCATAATAAACCTTATATATCAAAGCTTGGATTAGTTAAATGCATGGCAAGCATGAAAGAGGCTTATAAGGCCAACAGTTGATGCTTGATGTGCAGCTCATTTTAGAACTAATCAACTAAAGTAAGCGAAAAAAATATACTTGTAAAAGAAGAGTAAAGGCTACAATGTATAATAAGCAATATGATCAATAACAAGAAATTGATTTCTAAATGAAAATGATATATTACTACTTTGTTTCTTGGACTAATTAAAAAGTTGGATTTTATTGTTTGCTACCTATTGCAGGCCATCCCAGGTGTCCCCAAGATTAGAGATGGTTACAATCCTGCTACATGGATGTTGGAGGTCACTACTCCTGCGATTGAGGCCAAGTTAAAAGTGGATTTTGCAGATGTATATATGAAATCTACCACATACAAGTATGCTAAATCTCACGATTACAACATACACATGCAAACATTAGCATATTACAACAATACTATAAGCTAATACCCTTTTTTTAACCCTTTGAAATATAAATACAGTGATAGTGAGGACAATTTTAGTCATTATGTGTTGGTTACAATGGTTTCACTCTTACATTGTTGCACCACTTCAGGAGAAATCAGGAGCTGATCAAAGAGTTGGGAACGCCAGTTGCAGGATCCAAGGATCTCTATTTCCCTACAAAATATGCACAGAACTCTGCCGTTCAATTTATTGCTTGTTTCTGGAGACAATATTGGTCATATTGGAGGAACCCACAACATAATGTAGCTCGATTTCTTGTCACAATAGTCATCTCTCTCGTATTTGGCATCATCTATTGGAACCGTGGCAATAAAACGTGAGTCTTTTAGCTCTTTCAATATAACTACTGATACATTTTAATTGAACGATCAATTTCTAGCTCTCTTAGGTAATGTTTGCTTCTCTTGCTGAAATTAGGAATTCTTAACGCTACTCTACAGGTTAGTCTATGGCCATGAGAAACGATATTCTTTGATCTAAAAGGATAAGTGGATGCTATTTATTTCTAGTATCTTTTGTAATAACTTTTCGAATAAGTCTGTTGATTTGATGAGTTCAATTTAGACACTACATAGAATTATTATTTTAGGGGAAAAATACGATGGTGTAATATCATAATCCTTAGAATACTGTTGCAATCATAAGAACTCAATTTTCGACATCCTTGGCTTAATCAACATCTCTCCAAGACTTGCTAGAAGTTTCAATTTGAAGCAAGGACGTCGATAGCCTGACCTTTTTTCTCCCCTATTCATCTAGCCAATAAGAGTATGTTCTCATCTAGCAGATCAAGTTGAACTCTAAAGAATAATTCTGCCAATTAGAACAATTGCGTAAGCCTTCAGATGCCGTTCCTATGTTTAAATCTCCCTATGCTTCTTCACTGAGAGGATTGATGGAGATTGATACCATTAACGTGGTAAATGGTTCTTGTGTGTTTGGCCAATAACATCAAACGGTAGTGCAATATGAGCTTTATTGATATTCCCTTATTCTTTCGTTGCTTTGTTTTGCTTCTAGTCGGACTTCATTAATCTTGTCATCTAGGTGATGTTTTCATTTTGGCTTCCACTAATTTCCTTTGGAGTTAACTGTATAAGTGTTCTAGACATTTCGACGTGAGATTATTATTTATTTATCCGGCGAACTAATCAACAGGAGTAAACAACAAGACCTGCTGAACTTATTGGGAGGAATCGTTACTGCTGTTTCTACTCTTGGACCCACAAATGCCACTGCAGCGCAGGCTCTTATGATAATTGAGAGAACAACCTTCTTTCGGGAGAGAGCAGCAGGAATGTACTCGGCATTGCCTCATGCATTTGCTCAGGCAAGTGAAGTTTTTGTTATGTGACTTTGAACGGCTCCTATGTGGTTAAAAGTAGATTTTGGAAAGATTTGAATTTGTTCTACTGTTGCGTATTTTGCGAATATATGATGCGATATACAAGCTTTCAATGCCAAACAATACTATTTTTCAGTTAATTCGTTGCTAGAGTTTTTTAGTGCACTCCGGCTACAAAAGAACTGATAATGTAGCTTCTCCCTTGCAGGTGGCTGTTGAGACGATATATTTGTTCATTCAAACAATAATTTTCACTGTGCCACTTTATGCCATGCTTGGCTTCAGTTGGCAAGGCGAAAAATTTCTTTGGTTCTTCTACTTCTCATTCATGAGCTTCGTCTACTTTGTAGTTTACAGCATGATGGTTGTAGCACTGAGTTCAGGCCATCAAACTGCTTTTATCATCATGTCTTTTTTCTACAACTTCTGGATCTTGTTCTGTGGTTTCGTCATCCCAAGATCGGTACGCCTTATCTAATCTCAATTATATATTTTTCTAATTGACAAATTAATTAGATAGCAAATACACAGTTCAAATAAAATTTGATGTTTGCAGAAATCACTATACATCGCATATAGACATTCATTATAAGGCAATTAAAAACCATGTTATATATTGTAGTAGTTTTTGATATAGATACCAGTGTAGACATGAACCCTGGCATGATTACCGGGTCGATCTGCATTTGTTTTGGCCTTGTGAAAATAATTATTATTCATGTTGTATAGAGCTTCTATATCGTCGCCAGAGCTAGCTAATTATACTGTTGTACTTAATGCTGCAGCAAATCCCAATATGGTGGAGGTGGTTTTATTGGTGCTCCCCAATTTCTTGGACAATTTATGGCCTCGAAACCGCTTTGGTGGGTGACAAAAATAATTTGCTGGACATACCAGGACAGGAATTCAGGCCATCAGTGAAAGCATACCTAAAAGAGTATTTTGGATTCGACTATAGTTTTCTAGGATATGTTGGACTTGCACATGCCGTGTTCGTCGTCATGTTCTTCGCGTTATATGTCATCGGCATCAAGTTCATCAACTTTCAGAGAAGATAGTCATTAAGAGCCCCGGACACTGAGAATAAACCAAATGGTCACATTTACAGCAAACCTTGCATATGATACGTTTTCTAGTAATTAAGGCTTACTTGAAAACTACTGTTGTACTTACAAATTTTTTTTACTGTTGTACTTAATGTCATATGGTCAATTCATAGAGAGAAAGCTAAAAAATTATTGTATTATTGTCGTACAATAAACATTACAGTATAAAGTATAATTCTTATTCTCTTCCTAGAATTGTTTATGCCATCTTAGATAAACTCTATATCCACTGTAAGTGTAATTGGATTTTCTGAGGCATTTCATCAAAGCATTTCCAAGGAGTCAATCAACACTAGTAAAACTCCATTTATTTATGAAGTTTACATTTTTTGTTTCCTAAACAAGATTACTATTTTTAAGGTACTCCATTAAAAACATAGGAAAGCATAAAAAAGGCCTAATAGCCATTTACAAAATAATCTGATTGTTTCAGTATTTTCTTTGTATTTATCTCACTTTCTCTCAATTAAGCCCCGACTAATTTGGAGAAGCTAAGAATGCGCCTTTATCATTAACTTAAATATCAAAAGAAAAGAGGGCCGCTAAGGGCACCCCACCAATTCATGAAGACACCCAACTTATTTGTAAAAATTTCAGCAAAAATGGAAAATACCATTTTGCCCCTGTATATATATTGATTCAAACCCTACAAACCATTTTGACAGAAAAAACGGGGCACCCCACCACCAAGCTTAAACCTAAAACGACATTGCGTCATTTACCGTTTATCGATTCTTGCAGATTGACATCATCCGACAGCGATGTAACAATGTTTGATAGTCATATGATGGTTTGAAGGAACTGTTTTTTGTCAACATAGGGTTTCTCAAATTTTCAGATGTTTTTTCACGGACGCGATTGATTCGGCCTCGCAGGACCGAGAGTTATGCACACTTCTCGGTCACCATCCACCGAGAACTGAATAACAGTCTCGGTAATGGACAACCGAGAGCTATTCTACATTCTCGGTTGGACATCACCGACAGGACATAAACTATACACTTCGACTTACTCTCGTGAAGTGGTGACCGAGACGACAATAAAAGTCTCGGTTATGGACAACCGAGAGCTATACTACATTCTCGGTCATGCGTGGCCGAGACTGTAAACAAAATCTCTGGCTTGTGTGGCCGAGAACCACGAACGCCCAATAAATGAACCATTGAATGCACCGCCACACAAACATAACAACTACTCTATCAAATACAACTTAATTAGACTATCAACGCACATTCAAACGATCGATTTCAACACTATCGATGTGTGAACGAAAAACTTGAATCGAGCCCTAATTTAGATATGAAATCGACCAAAACTCAGAGTCTTCAAACTCGAAAAACGTCCTACAACAGAGTAGAGAGACATAGAGGAACGAATACAACTTAGATTCGGGATTGCTAGGTGGTTCGTTGACGAGAAATGGAGAAAGTCAAGCAAGAGGACGGTGGTGGGGTGGTGGGGTGCCTCTGTTTTGCAGGAGGGATTTTTGGTGCCCCAAATAAATTGGTTAGAGGGGTATTTTGGGTATTTCGGGTCTAATTTTTTGGTGCCCCAAGTAAATTGATTAGTGCCCACATTAACTGGGTGCCTTCATGAAACGGTGGGGTGCCCTTTGCGGCCCTCAAAGAAAAAGAAACAGCTGCCGAGAATCAAACCGATACCGTCTATCTTAGTTAACAATATATAATTAACCAAACAACAAAAACTGATTTGACAGTATTGACCCCACCACGCCTCGTTACTTTGCACCACTTGGCCTTACTATCTTGGCCTAATCTAATAATTTCACAGCCCATCTCCGTCGTGACTCCTGAACCACCACTGGCCCCACTTGCCTCTCCACCTAAAATCAAATCTTGACGGTTCACGTTCAATGTCACTCTGCACGGACGATTTCAAGGCTCGGGTGCTTGATACGTTAACGCAGAAATGGTCCACCGGGTCTGAAAAGAGGAACAGAAATCAAGGATATTCGGATCTCTACAGATATTTCCGCGCCTCCTTTTTCAAATATTTTTTTCACAATAAACCCGCGAACGCATCTCCTTTTCCCGGAAAGGTCTTCTCGCTTTTCAAATACCCAAGTTGCCCTTCAAACATCATGCTATTTACGAAAACATTTTTCGAAGTAAAATGACCCCCGATTAATTATGTATGACTATTAAGCCGCGACAAAACTCTTCTTCAAATAAATATTTTAAAGCATTATTTAGTTATTCAATAAATTTATGATTGTAACAACTACGATCACTTTTAAATTTTATTATAAATATTTAAATATTTATAATAAAATTTAACAAGTTTTGAGTTGGAAGTCCAATTTAAATCCAAATAAATTTATTATTTAAAAAAAAAGTTTTTTTTCAAGTCACTTGAAAGTCCAAAAATGAGCTTTTAATTATCAAAAAATCTGTTTAATTATCGGACCCAAAGATTTTTATTGATTATTATAATAACAATAGAACTTCCGTCCCAAATATTAAAAAATTATAATTAAAGCTGATGTAACTGTAGCGTGACTATTGGATTGTTGTTGATATTTATTAGTGGGCCAGTGACACGTGGGCTTTCCGAATTGAGGGCCGTTCATTTCACATCTATAAAGTCCACGTGTCCGCTTTTCTAGTTTATTTTGGTTGTCAAAGTGTGTCCGCTTTTCAATGCCTTTTTATCGATCACTGCACAGTGTGTTGGTTTCGACGATCGAGAAAATTCGGGATTTTATTTTTAAATTCTCGTTTCACTGTTGGGTCCACAAACTTCTATAATCTCAGTGTGAGTGTGTGTGTTCGTGAACGAACGAACGAACGACCGAACGAGCGATCGATTTCGATTGTGGTTTGGATTTCGATTTGTGAGAGATTTGAAAGTCGAAACCCTAGAAATGGCGTCCAGCCTCTCAGGGATCAATCTTCCTTCGCTGTCGAATGTTCGTAGTTCATCCGTTTCGAGCTTCAATGGCGGTCGGATTCCTTCGTGGAATCTCCCATTTTATACGAAGAGGAACTTCTCTCGTGAGTTTCTATTCATTTTGAATTTTTTCTTCTTCGCTGTTTAGATTTCGATGTTCTTGTGCTTCTCGATTGAAGATTCGACTCGTGCTTCCGTTTTGTTCTAGTTCTAAACTGTGTGAAGTTTTGTGAATCTTGTTATTAGAGAATCTTTGTTTCCAGTGAGTGTGGTGAGCGTCGATGAATTGAATTGGAAGTTGAAAACTGTCCTAATTGAGCTGCAACTTCAAGTGAGGCCATCGCGATGCGAAACTGTTATTTATATATATATAAGATCTTTAGTCGTATTTGATATAAGTTTGTATGGCAATTGAATTATTTGGTTTTACATGCCTTGGTAATATCTATCACTGCAGGTTTCATTTGATTTAATATATTTTGATTGACTTTCAATTGGTTGAGGGAAGGAAATAGAAAGGACTTACTAGAATGCTTAATCTTTGTGGTGGATCGGCTATGAACAGGGCTTTAGTACTTTGACTTAGGGAGAGGTGATGGGTTTGATTCGTGGCATCTGCACCATTTTCCTTTGACATTTGGGTTAATGGTAGGGGCGCCCTCCTAGACCTCGTGAGATTATTCGGACCTTAATCACGAAGGGCCAAAGCAGTTCGGACACAAAAAAAAAAAAAAAAAAAAAAAGAAAAAAATCTTTTAGTAATATAATGCTTGATATTTTGGCCTTTTTTTCCCAAATTTTCAAGCATTGAACTAAGATTGTTGATTGATTGGGTTTGAAGAATTTTGGGGTCTAGTCTCGAAAATTGTTGAGGAGCAAAGTATGTCTGGTTTGCGGTATGTGAAAAATGTGGGTGAAATCAGATCAGACCATGCACACCCCTACCTTACAGTAGTCTTGGATTTGGGTGGTTAAGTAGATTATTGCCATTCTTTCTAATGGTCATTGGCAAACGTATTTAATTGACAAGGATATCTCTTTGCTAATAGTTTTCGAACTGTAGATGTATGCATTGATATCTGTCTCGCTGTTTCTCTTTAACTTATTAATACTCTTTTGTAGGGAAGATTTTTGCTGCGAAGTTTACTCATGATTCTGATTCTTCGTCATCTTTAACGGTTGCTTCATCTGAAAAAGCTCTTGTTCCGGGTGGAAAAAGAGACGTTTCGTCATCCTCTTTTGGATCATTGGAAAGTCCTGAGGCTACTTTGGAAGAAACGCAGGTAGACGTTAATGAATATGCGATGTTTGTTCTTTCGCAGTCCAGATGAACCGATTAAGGATCTTTTGTACATGCATAATCTCCATCATTGGTTATCTCTTTATTTTGCTTTTTTGCACTCCATACTTGATCAATCACACTTCTCGTCTCAATGAGACTTGAGTACGAGAATGCATCATTATATAACTTTGACTTGAAATCTTTTCACTTACCTAATATTGATTGAATGCAAAAGGTTTTGATTTTGGTTTGTTTCCTCCAGCTCTTCGTGGTTTCTATTTTGTATGCTTTAGAAAAACTTGTTGCTTCAAGGCCCAAATGACAAAGAAAATTTCTCACATTGTCTTGTTAGCTTAGACGGAGGAAAAGGTCCTAAATTTCTTAAGGTGGAGTTATCTTTGTGTGGGCTGATTTGTTCATTTTCTTTCTCCTTTCACCATCTATTTCTGTTTTGCAAAATATGGAGTTCAAAAGTACTTGGTCTCAAGATTTTAAACATTCTTTATACAAAGAAGAATTATTTATAGCATCTGCACTTGTGCCACTCTCTTTGCTATCCTGGTGCTTTATTTGAAGGACCCCCAATTCTGTAAGTTAATGGTGTCAGGCTGTTATGGTGTTTGGTAGTTAAGAAGGCGAGATTCATACTTGATGTTTTTTGTTGCTTTAGTAAAGTGACTCATTTTTCAGATGTTACAGGACACATTTAGAGCTTTTTCCATGTTGGTTGCCTTGACCATTTAAATTCTTATGGGTTGAGTAATCTTCCGTTTTTTTGTGTATTTTTACTGAAATCTTTTGTTGTTTTTGTGATATATCTTGCAACAGGTTTTCGAAGAAGCAATTGGTATATCAATGGAAGATGATTCCGTGGCTGAGGGTGAGGAAATCTCCATTCCATCAGGGATTTCTAGCATTGAAGAGCAGGTTATAAATGAAGTCGAGTATGTTCCTTCTGAAATTCTTGGTGACGAAGCAATGTTTGTTTCTTTGGAAGCTAGTGAAAGTGCACAAAAATTGAGAACTAAACCAAGATCGGTTCCTCCACCTGGCTCTGGGAAGAGAATATATGAAATCGATTCACTTTTAAAAGGTTATCGATCACATCTTGATTATCGGTACGTGTCTCTTCTTGCAATTGTGAGTGATGTTTATTTGAACCTACAAAAGAGGAGACATCGGAAATGATATTGTTGTGAAAATCATCAACATGGTGTTTTGGAATTCGTTAATATTGTCTTTCTTTGCTAGTTGAGTTATGTTCTTTAACCTTTTTTCGGAGTTGATAATTCTTAATTTTTTGCTCAAGATTTAAAACTCAAATTTATTTATTTCATTTTCCTTAGTGGTATTAATAATTTGACTAATTTCTATTTGGGTAATCTCAAGTATTGCATTGTTGAACTTTTTGCTTTAAGCTACGTTGCCATTTGACTCGGTATAGTCTTTTAGTCTTGTTGGGCCCAAAAGAATTTTTTTTCTCATGTGGTTTATATTATAGATAAAATAAGATCCAAAGAAAAGTAGGAGTAGCACCAATACCTCCAATTGACGCAAAAATGAGGAAAGGGCGGTTGCATTGGTTCATACACATCCAAAGACTATCAAATGCCCTAGTTAGAAAATTTTACAAAATAGAAATTGAATAAATTTAACGGTGTATGGGGACCTCAGATATAGAAAGAATTTAAAGGATTTTGAAAGCACGACATCAAGGGCATTGAATCGAGTAGAGTGAGAATTTGATTCATGTAGTTGACCCCAACATTGGGATTGAGACTTTAATGTATTTTATAGTGCCATGTACTGATTTCCAAAGCCACTAGATGCCTTTTGAGGCAGGATTAAAATCATTTGGTTAAATCTAATTCATGACATCAACAGTGTGCTTGACGATGTTAATTGAAAGCTTTCGTTTACTTTAACTCCAAGGTTGCTAGTTTGCAGTAGTCTCTTCTTGAGATATTGCTTGCTTGCTTTTGTTGAAGCCTCTAGAGAAATGAGGAAATGAATATTAGTCTTTGTTTGTAGTTTTTCACAATACAAGAAAATGAGAGACTTGATCGACTTGCATGAGGGCGGTTTGGAGGCATTTTCTCGAGGCTATGAAAAGCTAGGTTTCACCCGCAGGTATTCATTATAGTGTTGTGCGCTAATTATTTTTTCTTCCATTCATTATTCTTTCCGTCTCATTTTCCATTCTTATTTTTTTTTTTTTTCCTGTGATTTTTAACCTTTTCTGTTAAAAAACTGTTAACTGTGAGAAGCGAGCTCACAAAATATTCACCAGGTTCTGAAATAGAAAAGGTTAAAGACCAGAAAATTTAGATTTGCATTATACTTGGACTGTTGAGATGTTAGGGATCATACTATTCCCAATTTAAAATCTTCTTTCATTTGGATGACTTCTTAAATATAAGAGTGAGCTTTGACAAAAGAAAAGATAGAAAGAGTGATTTATATCAGTTCCATTAATAAACTAAAATAATGAGATAAGAGAAGATTATTGAAATCACATTACTTAAATTATACTCATATAATTTGAGTGACTGTTGTTTTCTTACTTCGTTTTTAATTTGTATCAGTGCCACAGGTGTTACATACAGGGAGTGGGCGCCTGGAGCTAAGGTTCTTTACCTCTTCTTTTATTTTTATAGCTGCTTGATTTAGTACCCATGTATTTATTCCATACAGAAATCATGTTAATCTCAACTCAGTGGATCCTGATGTATGCTCATGTGAGTATTTTTTTTTTTTAATGTGAACTGATAGTGACTTTGCTAGTGGAGTTGTCCTGGTTCCTATTATTCACGGCATCAATATGATCTATGCAAAAGCCTGTATTTATTCTTATCACATCATGTACTGCTTATTAGGATGTAGCAATATTTATTTCTTATTGAACGTGCTCTGACTAACTCTACTGCAATTTGGCTAACTGGCGGAAAAAATAAAGTTGTGTTTGCTTTTTTATTGTTATTTTTCATAATGACTGATGAAAGGTAAGAAACTTCAAAGCATGGTACTTTTTCATTGGGTTTTTTCTCTGCAGGGCGCTACTTGATGCTTTGAATTCCTTTAAGGACGCATAGCTTGGTTACGTTTGAATATTGGAATTCAGTGTACTCTTGCTCAGTTTTATGATATTCTGAAAAAGATTGCTTATTTCATTTTTCAGTCAGCTTCTTTGATTGGCGATTTTAACAATTGGAATCCCAATGCAGATGTAATGACTCGGGTATGTGTACTTCAGCTTGTTTTCCCTAACTACAAAGATTAAAAATATCATCTACTTGAAGTTGAATAGAGATTTTCTTGAATCTCGATGATTGTTTCTTCATTTTATTTTTGTATTTAATTGCCCAAAATATCATTTCCATCAATTAATTTTTCAGTTCTTACATTTCTCTGTTTCGAAGATTTATGTTTTCGCACATCCTCTCAGCATTTTATTTTCCTACATCTGCATCTATTTCCTTTTACATGGGTGTTCGATTTTGTATGTTGTATTTGTACCTTTAATAGTTTTGCCATGGTTTGAAACACAATGATTGCATTTTTACAGAACGATTTTGGTGTTTGGGAAATCTTTCTTCCAAACAACGCAGATGGGTCACCTCCAATTCCTCATGGCTCTCGAGTGAAGGTATCGCATAAACTTTACATCTTTCTTCATAAAATTTACAATTTTTATGAATTCTAATTTCGTGATACTTTGTTGTGTTTATTTGGACATTCCGACATTGTTCATAGCAAGTGACAGTTTTATGCTGGCTATCAACCCCGTGCAACCTTCTATATATCTTGACTCTGGACTAGCTGTGTAATTTTAAAACATTGGTGAAGTTTCAATGTTCTAAATATAAACATTAAACGGTAATTGGTAAGAAATTAAACATATATAAAATAGGTTATGTATGGTAAAACTCATAAGAATGGAATAAGAAACATGAAGACTCTAAGAAAAGTGGGAGTACTGCATGTAATGGAAAAAATAAATAAATGGGCTGTCGTGGTTGATTGGACATGCTTCAATTGGACAGCTCGACATGTTAGAAATTGAAGGCCTTCAAAGGTATAGGAGTAGACCTAAGATAACTTTCTTTTTCGAAGCCTAAAAAGGCTGAAAAGAGGAAAAAATATAGGAGCAAAGAAGGGGAAAAATATGGGCTCTTTTCTTTTGGCGAAAAGAGGAACTAAACAAAAGTAAAAATATATGGGCAAAAAAGGGGAAAAATATTAAGTAGACCCTGTGAATTGTACATCTTATCTTATTATTTTTTAGATGATTTAACCCAGAGGCTCGAGGAGATACCACTGCTGAAAATTTAGTTACCTTAGCTGTGCGGTCTAGAAAAAGTAGCTGCCTTCGGTACTCAGTTTGGGGCTGGGATCAAAAAAGCATGAAGCAACCTTGCTTATCAGTTTTTAATTATAAAATAGTGATGATAACATGGTCTTACAATGACTATAACTATAACTCGCCTAGTTATTCGCATAATTTTAACATATTTCTGAACTACAGAACTATTTGGAGCATGAAAATTCAGCAGATGGTTGTATGGTCTTTTTTTTCCAAAAAAAAAAATAAAAAATCTAAGGACCGAACTTATTCTTGAAAACCAGCTGACAAGGTGAAAATCGAAGCTTACAACTTACACCTTGCACATCTGAAGTTCCCATCCCTCCCTCCATCTTCAACTCTAATGTTGAGCCCACTTGGCATTCGCTTTTGCATGGAGTAGAGACTTAGCCCTGCTGCGTGCTTGCTCAAATATGATGATGAGCCCCACTAAGCTAGCACATCCATAGAAACCACCTTGGGAGGAAAGATTGTTCAACTTGTGTCCTAAACATACCAGTTCGACCTATGTAATTTGAGACTTTGCTAACAGAGATGAAAAAAATTACTCGTGATTGATCAACTTCAATTTGTTGGCCCTCCATGTGCTTTAATTAGCAAATCAATAATTTGTCTTGTTCTTGGGTTTCCCCACTCCACCATTACCATAGCTTTATTTGGGGGAGTTTCTTGCTATATTTATTTTTATTTTGATACTTTAATTATGTGCATCTATGTTTGTTTTTAATTGCATGCTAACACAGAGCCTGCCCTTTCTTGCTTGCTTTTGTTCTAGATCCACATGGATACTGCATCTGGTTATAAGGATTCAATTCCTGCTTGGACAAAATTCTCTGTGCAAGCTCCTGGTGAAATTCCTTATAATGCAATCTACTATGATCCTCCAGAAGAGGTAATTCTTTTGTGTGTCACTTGCTGTATGAAAACTTGTACAGCTGTTAGAATACTAACTCTATGATGAGTGATCTTCTAATTTGCAGTTGGTTATTTCATTTTGTTTGTATTGCTGAAATTTCCCCTTTTAATTTGGGACTGAGGCTATGTTGTTGTTGTTGTATATATTTGCAGGAAAAATATGAATTTCAGCATCCTCAGCCGAAAAGACCTAAATCACTCAGGATATATGAGGCTCATGTTGGAATGAGTAGTCCAGTGAGTATTCATGTCTTTCCCTACTTTGCAATTTTGAAATTAACACTTTCAGTTTATCGTCAGTGCACTTGTGAGGTATCTAGTACTTAACAATTTACACCTTTTGGTGGTTTCTCCAGAACATTTACAGT
Organism: Stephania yunnanensis; assembly: GCA_039657365.1. Taxonomy (NCBI): domain Eukaryota; kingdom Viridiplantae; phylum Streptophyta; class Magnoliopsida; order Ranunculales; family Menispermaceae; genus Stephania; species Stephania yunnanensis. The sequence goes on from CM077580.1 coordinate 72,888,482, forward strand.
TTTACCGATCATGTAAAACAGTGAAGTTAGGTGGCAAATCCTACAAGGGTGGTTACTGGAGCTCACTGTTGAGCAATTTAAGGTAGTCGAATACTCTGTCCACCATGCATAGCCAAGCTGAGAGAGGACAAACTGCATCTAAGTTTATCCCATGGAATGTGGGATATTTGGCTTGTGCCTTAGTTGGATCATGTGATTGGACTTGGGGTTTTTATAATCTCACATTTTTCAAATTCCTATTGAATGTGGTTTCTGTAAAGAAGCCAATAGTCTTCACTAGTAGCATGATCTAGGTTTTCCCCGGTTGCTTATTATTTTATTTTTCAGGAAATATTTTCACAATTATATTTAAAGATTAGATAGCGCTGTTCCTGGTTGTTTTATGAACCAATTATTGCATAACTCCAAATTCCCATGGTTGATCAATGATTATATAAATCTAATAATTATTTTAATTCTAATTAGTCCAACATGAGGATTTTTTTTTTTTTTCTACAACTCAAAATTTAATAAACATTATCCTTCAACATGTGGAATTTAATTAAAACTCTATATTTCTTTTCTACTTTGAAGTGGGAAAAAATAAGAATCTAGAACTTTGTTCGGGCTGAACTTTCTCTCTAACACTATTGTTCACTTTGGAACACATTGTCTTATCATTAAAATTGTGACATTGATACTCAGGAGCCAAAGATCAACACGTATGCCAGTTTTAGAGATGACGTTCTTCCTCGCATTAAAAAGCTTGGATATAATGCTGTTCAACTGATGGCTATTCAAGAGCATTCATATTATGCTAGTTTTGGGTATTTTTCCTTTTAAGATACATCCAAAGCTTATTTATTTTGCTTTCTTTGCTCTTGTACTTTGTTGTAGTTTTTCTCTCTCTTGTAGTTCTGTATCTTCTTGCTCTTGTTTATTTTTGCACATCACTGTAAAGTGAATAGCATGGAGGATGAAAAAGATTTTCTCAGTTAACTTATTGGACGATGTCCACTTCTGTTATTATTCTATTTTTTTGGCGGCAACATATGTTTGCTGTACTGTGTGCAATTTTTTAGTGTTTGTTTGCTCATCAGGATTATGATTTTTGTTGATGTTCTGCAGGTACCATGTGACTAATTTCTTTGCACCTAGCAGCCGTTTCGGAACTCCAGAAGACCTCAAGTCTTTAATTGACAAAGCTCATGAGTTAGGTCTGCTTGTTCTGATGGATATTGTGCATAGGTAACAACATATTTGTCTCGAGTTCTAAAAACATGCTTAAAAATATGCATTTAGGATTCAAATGTTGTTATTGCAACTTCTCCTTCTGCCTCTCTTTCTTACCTATGTGTTTTATCAGTCAATCTAGTCATGTTTTTGCTGTTTCCATGGTAGATGAAATTCTATGATTCTAGGTTGTTTACAGCAAATTTTTTGTTGTTCTCAGCCATTCATCGAACAATGTGTTGGACGGACTAAATATGTTTGATGGGACCGATGGTCACTATTTCCACTCGGGTACAAGAGGTTACCATTGGATGTGGGATTCTCGTCTTTTCAACTACGGAAGTTGGGAAGTATGTAGTTTAAAAAAATTGTGAACTTTCTACCTAATATCTTTTGTGAGTGGCTCTCAGTTTAAACTTTTGGGACTTGCTTTTAGGTATTAAGATTTCTTCTCTCAAACGTACGGTGGTGGCTTGATGAATACAAATTTGATGGATTCAGATTTGATGGTGTCACTTCAATGATGTACACCCATCATGGGTTGCAGGTAATATTGATGCATAGTCTCAGTTGATACACCTTTATAATTTCTTTCGAGGTTTGGAAGTATTATATTTCAGAAATTATTTGTGAAACAAAATGCTATTTACTGATTTTAGAATAATTTAATGTCACCCAACGGTTGTTACTAGTTTGTGATATGTACAGGTAAGGGAAATTTTGGTATTCAAAGTAAAATGGTTGCATCATAGTTTTAAAGCATCCAATGTTTCTGGTATTTTCCTTATTTGATACAGTTCCTGAAGCGCTTTGGCTTGCTTTTAAGGAGAAGATTTGCACTGATACAAAGTGTTAAGGTTCCAAATCGGGGTGACGTAATGGGGTGTAAACAACTTTATTGCTGATCAAAACCCAAGAAAAAGTACACCGACAGACAAGGATAACTATCCCAGAGAAAGAGACAAGCTCCTCTCACCAGACTCAAAGTCTCAACTCAACAGGGAATTTTTCATATCCCAGCAGAAACACTGTCTCACCTTTTATATCAATACCCCACCCCCTTATCATCTATACAACACCCGGACACACACAATCTTAAACAACTTCATTGGGCCCAACTTGGCCATTAATGGTGGAGGGCCCAATTTGGTCAGCAGCAGTGGAGTGAACCGTGAGGCCCAAGTCCGTCCCGCTCTTCTTCCTCTTCCGTTGATATACCTTCGAGATGAGGGGCCTAACACAAAGACTGCTACATCTTCTGCTTATAAAATAGGCCTAAAGCACTCTCTTGAAGAATTCCTGTTTCTACGTATTAAATGCTATATAATAAAAGTCTAAAACTTCAAGGCGCTTTTTGAATGTCGATCAGTAATATAAAAGCTTAAGTTAGATGAAAAGCAATATTAGAATTACTAAAAAAAATTTCTGTTATTGAAAAGAATTTTAAGTGTTTTACCAAGCGAGATTACTTCAACTTTTCTGTAAAATATTTTTTATATGTTCTTCTGCAAGCTATTGCTTGTAAGCAGTAGCAATTCCGATCAGGCCGATTATGCGTGTTTCTTCTTCAATTTAATAACTTTCTTATGACGAGTGCTGGCAAATGGTTCTTTATGTGGGATGGTTGCCTTTTGCCAATGCTATCAAGCAATTTACAAGAGAGGACTGTGGGTTACCCCAGAACATTGAGATGCATGCGTGCCAAAAAGGTGTACTTTAACATGGATGAGTGAAAAGTGTTAAATAAAGAAGAACAGGATAAGAAAATAGTGGATGTGCCCTGAGAAATTGTGTCTGCTAATCTCAAAAGTAAATAATACATCCTAACTAATTGCAGAAACTTTAAAGCGAGTTCTTTATACACAAGGACACAAAAGTTAAGAAGCTCAAAAGTCTCAATAGTGTGCTCTGTGTATGTGAGTGCTTTTGCTAGACATCTTGAAATATGCATTAAGCTTCTGAATTATATTTTCTTATCATTGCTTAATTAATCAGAAACCATAAGAAACATTTTTTGCTGTTGCTAAATATTATTTGAATTCCATGTTTCTCCAGGTTGCGTTTAGTGGAAATTACAATGAGTACTTTGGGTTTGCAACTGATGTTGATGCAGTCGTTTATTTGATGTTGGCTAATGATCTAATTCATGGGCTCTTTCCCGAGGCTGTTACAGTTGGCGAGGATGTGAGTAGAACTCATTGAAGATAGTTCTGAACTCCATTATATTCTAATTGACCAACTTTGTAGTTATGGCTCAATTACTAGTTACCGATGAGAATAAATGTTTACACCAATAGATGTTTGAGTTAATTGCACGCGCATTCGGATTCTGTTTGTTGGAAATTTCCATAATCCGTTTTGGTATCCTTGGTCTACAGGTTAGTGGAATGCCCACATTCTGTATTCCTGTTGAAGACGGAGGTGTTGGATTTGATTATCGGCTACATATGGCCATTGCTGACAAATGGATTGAAAATCTAAAGTGAGTTTCTGTCGATATTATTGGATGCATATTGGCTGTCATCATGTTTGATTGTTCATTTTTGTGACAGTATTTAAATGCTGCATTGCAGTGATCTATGAGTTGTCCTAACTTCACTAAGTTTACATGTTAGTTCTTGTTAATTTGAAGTTGACCTGGATTTGGATCAGTTTGACCAATGTCGGTAAGGGAAAAGTTAGAATTTAATTCCTCATTTTTGCTATATGATGGTCACTCGTAAGGTGATGGTGAGTTTGTGTCGAGCCACAATTACCATTGGTTAATGCACAAGGCTCTGAAGATGAGGTTAATGGAAGTAAAACACTTCGATGTGGAGTTCCATGTAGACAGATAAGTAGGGAGTGGAAATTCTAATAGCCACAAGAGAGTGCAATTCCGATATGAAAATAGGAATGAAGTACTTGATAAGTAATGGTAATGACTAATGAGGCTTGAATCGGAATCGAAGAATCGAAGATCGCCCTCCAATTAAGGCTCCAAGATCATGAATTATGCAAAGGTAGGAGAAAAGAATGGGAAAACAGTTTTGCATTTAATCAATTAATCTACAGTACATGGATACAATTGAGAAAAAAAAGGACTTGCAAATCCTAGTAGCAGAAATGTAAATTTACCTAGCTATTCTTTTTTGCTGGGTAATACTATACTACAAATATGACTCTACAAGACTACAAACAGCTAAGCTCAGTCCCAAATTTGTTGGAGTCAGATGCATAGATCCTATGGTTCTATTCAACTCGATTTAATGTGGTTGATGATGTGATTTGGTGATCTTTTAAATCTTTCATATTAATGCATACCAAGTTACATTGGGTCTCCCCTAACCTTTGAATCCCTTCAATTCCTAGTGCATCAAATTTTGTAACTTGGGCATCTATATATACAACTGTAGTAGATTTTAATAAATGCATTTCTTTTTTCCCTGTTTTGTAAAGGGAATGCTAGTTGTTTTTTAGATCTTATTTTCTTTCCTCCATTGGTAATTCTTTAGTTTTCGTCATTTACTACATGCAAGGTTTGCCTCTGGTCTCATTATTCTTTCTCCCAAATTCTAGGAAGTCTTCTAGCACAATTTCAAGTTATCTCTGTGATTTTTTTTTGACAATTTTGTGGTTATTAGTAATATTTGAAGGTTTATGTTTTCTTTATAATGTTTGAAAGTCGAATTGAAAAAATTTGAAGAAGTTTGCAGAATTTTAACCCTGCTTATGTTTTGTAGGCTTTATCTTGTTCTCTTTTTGAATGGTGAACACTAGTTGTTTTCAGTTTTATGGGCGCTGCTTAGAGGAAAATGCCTCTCATTGATGTGTTTAATCATTAATGCTAATATGCGCAGGAAAAGAGATGAGGATTGGAAAATGGGTGATATAGTTCACACACTGACAAATAGAAGGTGGTTAGAAAAATGTGTTTCATATGCTGAAAGTCATGATCAAGCACTAGTCGGAGACAAAACTATTGCATTCTGGTTGATGGATAAGGTTGGTGTGACCTAGTTACACAACAACTTAGTTACTTTTAATTATCAATGTTCTTTTTTTATAAGAATATTTAGTATGCTTTTGGTGTATGGATACGCTACAGTTACTCTGTTATTTTCTTTTTTTCTTCTCTCTTCTTTCCTTTCCGTCCACTCTTCTTATTTCGTCATAGTTGCCTGTTAAGTGTTTCTCCTTTCCTTTTGTAGGATATGTATGATTTTATGGCTTTGGATAGGCCATCAACTCCGTTGATAGATCGTGGGATAGCTCTCCACAAAATGATCAGACTAATCACAATGAGTTTGGGTGGAGAAGGATATCTTAATTTCATGGGCAATGAGTTTGGACATCCAGGTAACTATGAATGGGTGTTTCAACGAGGATTTGATTTCAATTTTTTGTCTTTTTTTATTCGGTGGGATGTTTCTTTCAACTTTTCACATCCATAAACATCACATCTGTTAATTCTTGTTATTTTAATTATTTTTATAGAGATGTACGTACTATGCAGAATGATGTTTTTTGAAAGGATTGCATATGATGATGTTGAGATTGCTCTCAATTCTGAAGTGTATCTGATAATAGAAGTTTTTCCTTCTGGTTTTACAGAGTGGATAGATTTTCCCAGATGCGAGCAGCATCTTCCCAATGGAAAATTTGTCCCTGGAAACAATAATAGTTTTGACAAATGCAGGCGAAGATTTGATCTAGTAAGTTTTAAAGCATGCTTTAATATGTGATGCATGGTTAGCCAAATGCACTTCAGTTTGAAAACATATGATTTTCCTAGAACATATTCGTGTCTCTTTATTTTCTTTAATTATAAGAGACGGTCAATCTAATTTGCTTGTGAGTACATCTGTTCCCTTTTGTGGAGAAGAATGATTGCACATAATGTAGCTGCTCAAAGATGAGAAGCTTATTTACTCGTCATTTATCATTGGTCTTTAAATGTGAAGTGTAAGCTGCAAAGTTTTCATGCATTTTGTATTTATTTAATAAAAAGTGTGGGTAAAGATCAAGATAATGGAGTAATAAAATTAGGTGAGCTAGAAATCTCTAAGGTGAATCATTTTAAATATTTAGGATCAATCATATAAAAAGATGGTCATATCGAGGATGACGTTACACAAAATTCAAGATGGTTGGGAGAAAGTGAATGCAGCAAGTGTGATATGTGATCGAAACATCCCAATTAAGCTAATAGGAAGTTTCTATAAGATTGCAATTAAGCCAGATGTGCTTTATGGTAGTGAATGTTGGGTGGTAAAGAAACAACTTATGCATGAAAAGAGTGTAAAGAAAATGAGGATGTTTAGGTGTATGTTTGGTAACACACAGAGATATGATAAGAGCTACAGAGTTTCAAAGGGAAGTAGTAGCACCAATTGATGCAAACATTCGGAAATGACAGTTGCGGTGATTTGCACACATCCAAAGACGGAATGCAAATGCCCTGCTTGAAAACTTGACATAATACAAATTGAAGAAAATTAATGCTATGTAGACCTATGATAACTTGCAATGCGTTGATTAAGAAGGATTTGAAGAATTTTTTAAAGCATTCCATCCATTGTATTTTATCGAGCAGAGTGGAAGAGATTGATCTATGTAGCATTGATTGCAAGGCGTCGCCTAGGCGGTGGCTTAGGCTGGCGGTGTCCTAAGTAATTTTTATAATTTAAAGGGTCTATTTAAAATTAAGTTTGATAATCAAAAATACATACTCAACAACAAAATCTTAGCATAATTAATGTTACATAAGGACCTAAAGACTCATTAGTACTTTTGAAGTGTATATTGAATAGGAATCACATTTGCTAATAGAAAATTAGTGATACTTATCCAAGGACCTATAAATAAATAAATAAATACCTATCCAAGGACCTCTAAATAAATATTACTTTGAGCATAGATAAGTTTTCCATAAAAGTTCCTAAGTGTATTACGGGAACCTTATTATTGAAAATTACTTTGTTTATTTTTGTTCGGAAAATGAAATGATAATGGAATTGGGCCAATGCAAAATTTAAGCTGTTTTGTTGTCTCTGAAATACAGGGGGATGCAGAGTATCTAAGATATCGTGGAATGCAGGAGTTCGATCAGGCAATGCAGCATGTTGAGGAGAAATATGGTGTATGTATGCTTTTGCAAATGCCAATTTTTGAAATTTATTTTGAGTTTTTCACTCTTTTCCCTGAATTTCCAAAAAAAAGAAAAAATGAAGATGTGTGATATTAAATTAGCAGTAACTTTGTTTCTCATGTCGAGTTGGTGACATATAGTTTAGGTCATCTTATGTTTGGAAATTTTATGATTTTAGATTCATTTCATCAAAATCGTACCATCTTCTACTAATCTCCTCGAAATACACGATAATATTTTGAGCCATTTCTTAGCATAGAAAAGTAAGAGATTGTTTCCTCTGAGCAGTATCCTCGAAATACGTGATAATTTTATGATTAGGACTTCTTATGTTTGGAAATTTTGAGTCATTTCATGACTTGGCTAAAAAGAATTTGTAAAACTGGGCTCACGAAATTCAAAATTCTTCCCATGAAAAGCAGTGCTTTTTAGGTGCTTTGGAAGCCCACTGCCTAGGCCATCTATCAGGCAGACCGGTGGGCCTATTAAGTAATTGAAAATAAGTACTTATATATAAATCATTTGAACCCTAACTCACCCCATTCTCACCCAAAGCTGTCAACTTCACACTTTCAACTCCGGCAACCCTTCCACCTCCGACAATCATCTCAGTTTCAAGATGCTGATGGTTACTATGTTACTGAAAAGCTGCCAGTGTCTAGCTGAAAAAAGCTCTGAACAGGGATTCCCTTGCAGCATTAGATGTTGTAACCTGTGTCTAGGGGTCTTTTTTTAGATATATATTTTTTTCTTAGTGATGCAACATTTTGGCCAAACATCGCTGGTGTGATGGATGAGGTATCACTTAACAAAGGCAAGATGGGGGATGTCCTGTGTTCCGTTCAACTCATGTTGAGTCGGAAAAAAAAAAATAAAAAAATACAACAACAACATTTGTCTTAGCAAGACAAGGATATGAATGATTTTTGCTGTGCAAGATGCATTTCCTTCTTTGTATTTTTATACTGTTGGACCTTAAATTTGAATATTTATTCCAACCTTTCAATGCAGTTCATGACTTCAGAGCATCAATATATTTCACGAAAAGATGAAGGAGATAGGATTATTGTTTACGAACGTGGTGATTTGGTCTTCGTTTTTAATTTTCATTGGCATAATAGCTACTCAGATTATCGAATTGGTTGTTCAAAGCCTGGAAAATACAAGGTACGGGATGCAATTGTTTTCTCAGTTTCTCCATTTAAAGTGTAACAATGCATTATTTTGTACAACTCAATTCAATATTTATCTATACATTCTCCATTCGATAGTTTTTCCTTCAACAACAACAACAACATAGCCTCAATCCCAAATTAATTGGGGTCGGCTACATGGATCAAACTTTTCCATTGTGCTCGATTAAGTGCAATTGATGGTGAGCTTTCCAAACCATTCAAATCCCTACTAATTAATGCATCCCATGTTAATTTTGGTCTACCCCTACCTCGTCGAACATTTTATGTAATTGTTGTTGCTTTACTGCCCAACATTTACTTCTATAGAGCATAGCTGGTCTAATTGCGGTCCTATAAAATTTCCCTTTTAACTTAGTAGGAACATTTCGATCACAAATCACCCCTATTGCACTCCGCCATTTCTTCCATCCAGCTTGAATTCTATGTATGACATTATTCTCAATATTACCATCATTTTGTATGATTGATCCTAGGTATCTAAAGTGGTTCACCGTAGGAACTTCTACTTCCTTTATTTTATCACTCCATCATCTCGATGTCTAGTGTTTCTAAACTCACAGTGCATGTATTTGATTTTCGTCCTACTCAACTTAAAACATTTAAATTCTAATATATTCCTCCAGAGTTCTAATTTTCTATTCACTCCATCTTTTGTTTCATCCACTAAGACAACATCATATGCAAATAGCATACTCCATGGTATATCCTCTTGAATATGCCTAGTTAGTTCATCCATTACTAAAGTAATTTGTTTTATTTGTTTCTTGGTGGCGTTGCTACATTAACCTTCACACGCATGAGTATGTCGCCATCTCTTCACATTCTTCAAATAAGATTGTTACTCTATTAAACCTTCTGAAAATATGCTGCTCCTCTCCAGGTGATCTTAAATTCAGATGATAAATTATTTGGTGGCTTTGGCAGAATAGATCCTGAAGCGGAGTATTTCAGCTCTGTAAGAAAAAATAGAATTCGGCTCTAGAATTTGTGAGATTTTTCTTGATGCACATGATCTTTAATTCTGTTGTTTTCTACTCCTTGCAGGAAGGTTGGTACGATGACCGTCCTCGTTCCTTCCTTGTGTATGCTCCAGCAAGAACAGCAGTCGTTTATGCGCTAATGGACTGATTTGATGCTGTTTCTTTCAACTGGCTGTCGAATCGAGTACTTAATATGATGAAACTTATATGCATCTCTTCCCATGGCGCTGCAACTATATATGCATGACCAAGGTTACTTTCGCCGCCTCCACGCATCTCTAGTCTGGCAAAAGAAAACGGAGCCGAAGCTAACAGCAACGGAGGTGCGCATCTGAACCCGTTGACTGGCCATCGAATGCTGTTTATAGTACTTCCACTCGTCGCCTAAGTTAATAAAAAGAAGAAAATCTAGGTCTTGGACTTGGAGCAATAACTCATCGGTGCTGTTGAGTTCCTCTGCTATGTAGAACTCGAGCAGGTTCTGCAGAAAAGGTGAATTCGAAATTTCGATGCAAGGTAAGTTAGGGTTACTTGTAGCTTAGTTTGTTAATAATGAGTTTTCTATCTGAATGTTAGAAACACATTTCATTGTGTGTACTGCATCAACTTCCTTGAGAGTTAACATGTCAGTTTAGACTGGGGCTTCTTTGGCATCTCAGTTAATAATTACTCTGATAGATGACGATATCGTTAGCCATTTTAAGCTAAGCTGATTCATCGAAGTGCATTTTTTTCCTCTTAATTAGTATCGAGGCGTTTTGAAGTAAAATCCAACATAAGTTCGTGCAAGGGTGTGATGTGCTCTGAATGTGCCACCCAATGCTCTAGTAGATACTTTTGTTGTGCCTTAACAAGAACATCAGATTCTGCCCAAACCATTGAACAAAAGAAATCTATGAAGCAATCACATCATATAGTTTAACTTGACTCTTTATTTTGATTAACATAATTGACTACTCTTACATGGAATCATGGACTCTCTTGTTAAAACATATCAATTCAATGAAGAAAAACAAACACATTGTATTTGTATCAATCTTATGTATGTTTACTGTTCTTTCATTGATGACTACAAACTGACCAAGAATCCCTTGTATTCATCTCTTCACACACCCAACTCTGAGAGAAGATATGATCATGAAGATTGCTTTTTGTTTTTGCCAAGTTGAATGTAATGGATTCTCGGAGAAGACCTGGCAAGAGGCAGACGATGAGTTCCGACGTAGGTCCAACCGCCATTGTAAGGGGCATAGGGGGAACTGTAACCAGGGTTCCTCTGGACATTGTTGTTGACGGCAGAGCTGCAAGCGCCAACAGCGGCATTGCCATCGTGATGGCTTGCCTGCTGCTGCTGCTGCTGTTCCTGCGCCGCAGGCGGGTTCATGCGTGCTCTCTTGGACCTGCCTCTGTGCCAGTGATGTGCGCAGTAGTTCGCCCCTTCGACCGCTTCTCTCGTGCATCTCCACTTCCTTCCATCAGTTCTTCTGCATCTCCCAGGTTCCAAGTCCAAAACCTCTTTTCCCTTATGCACTGTTTGCATCATTTTCAATCATGTAGCAGAAAAAAAAAAAAGAAAAAGCATCCAATATTAGAATTGCTTCAATAATGTTGGTATCAAAACAAGATATATATATTCTTGCCCCCCATGCGATGGTGTAGTGGTAAAGAAAATAACATTTTATTGTCATGAGTTTGATTCTTGGCAATAATATTATAGTTCTTTGGTTTCTCTCAGGTTATGAGGTTGGAGTGCCCAATTAATTATTATAAGATTAGTAAGCCACAGTAAGGAGGGGCGAAAAAGATTTAGACATCCATAGTAAAAAAAAAAAAAAAAAAAAAAAAAAAAAAACCGGATATAAAGGTTCTTCCAAAAGGGTAATTTAGATCAAATAAAGAACAATTGCTAGTCTGTCTCCACATAAATTCCTCCCTAGTACCCTGTTTGTATCACTTCTCAACCATGCAGAAAGTTAGTACCAAACATCAGAATTGGTTCAATTAATTAATTAGTACCAAAATCAAGAGATGTGTTCTACAAAATAAAGAACATGTACAACCAAAAAAATTGTACAATTTTTTTGGTTAATGCCCAGATCTAAAGGAGAAGCATAATTGAAACACGATTTACTTGGACTAAATCAATGCAACAGCCTTCGTAATTAAATCTCAAAAGTTTAGACAAGGAGAAAAAAAAAAAAAACATTATAGGGAAAAAATCATTTTTATTTTTAATTTTACTTTTTAATCGGATCTTGTTAAGGTAAACCACTTTTAACACCTCCGAATCGACACCAACCGAGTTGGCATCGTGAGATACACCTCGAGATGCGTTCATGCAACGCATCGGGAGGTGCAGACCCGTCAGTATACATTTGGCTGTGTCAGAAAATCATTTTCTAGTAAATAAATGGATTCAAAGAATATTTGAAAGAAAGAAAGAAAAAATCCCAGATTTACTTACTAGTAATAGTAGGCATGGGCCGCTGTTGAGAGGGGACATAGTGAACATATGTAGGAGTAGGAGTTTTGGGAATGGTTTTCCTGATCAACTCAGCAAGTTCATCTGGCATAGTAGCCTTAGCCATCATAAACTTGAATATGAAAGCCTGAAGTTCAAGCTCATGCCACTGTCTTAGGCTGAAAAAGCCTCCCAACTCTATCATTCCAAAAAAAAAAAAAAACCAAAAAACAAAACAAAATCACCAAAAAAAAAAAAGTGAGAGGGATGGGTTTTTAGTCCCATTTTTTTTAAAAAAAAAAAAGAGATGAACCAAAAAAAAAATTAAAAATTAAAAATTACTGGGATATATCAGAGGTGGATATATTGATGAGGCTTGATATTCTGACATGATCCTCTGCTGCCTCTGCTCTGTAGTTTCAAACAATGAGAGAGTGACAATGTCAGATGGGGCCTCATTTTGATCATCATGGGGCAATGATTTTTGATAATAGTGTCTTGGGATCATCCCAGTGAATATTGGTCCCAGACCATAGTGGGTTGCTCTATTCAGAATATAGTCCATCATGCCTATATGATGGTACTGATTATATATCACAAAAGGGTGGTTTTGTGATTGTACATAGTTTTTTGCTTGATTTTGTACAAACTGCATGTCTACAAAATTAAGTGAGAGTCTATAGAGAGACAGAGATGAAAAACAAAACAAAAAGAAAAGAAATTAAGAAACTTTGCAGGGCTTTGCTTGAGAGCAATTGCCTTGACAAGGGGCTGAAGTTGTCTGAAAGGCTGTGACAAAAGATGAGACAAAGCACCACATTTTATAGTGGAAAATGTGTGCATTATGGAAACGATTAAGGGCTTTAGGTGTTAATGTAGAGCATCTACTTCTGATTTTATTTAAGAGCCTTGTATGCATGTATACTTTGAGGCGCGCATTATCAATTTTTAAACTTCTTTTATAAGAAAGAAACCAACTTATTTTGCCTCCACTGGGACTTGAGCCCCCACCCTACTATTAATCTCATACCAAATCATTAGTCCCAAAAAAAATTTTAAGTTATTGGTAGGGACTTGAGCATTAGCATAGTTTATAATATATAGTGATATTACTTTTGTGACTATTCCGACGATGCCTACGTATTTTTCAAGCGTAGATGAATATTTTCTAGTATGTTCTTATTTAGTAATTGAGCGACGTAATTGTCGAGTTTATGGAGACCGTTAGAAATTAATTTTCGCGCGAAGTTTTTAAACACTAAACAATTTTATGTGGTTTTTATTACTTTGTTTGAATCAACTTATCATGTATATCTGTTAAAATTGATTTTGTAATATTGCCCAAATCCCTTTTTCTGTACAGTAATCACATTTGGATTTTTACTAATCTCTCTTTTAATGATGGATTAAATGATATAGTTGTGGACGTGTGAATGTGCATGCATGCATATGCTTGATTAATTAATTGTGCAAAACTTATTGTGTTTTTTGTGTTTTGCACAATAAATGAAAATCTCTACCTAACACTTACTTAAATAAGTCATGAGCCATTGAGCCAACACGCCCAGCACGTGTGGAGGTTTTCTGTAATTGAATAGTTATTAGCAGTAGATTTGATTAAACGTGCAGTAATTGTGTATAAAAACAAAGAATTTGCACGTACGTACTAATCTCTAGTTTAGTTTTTCTTTTGTTAATGTATCTGAAGTACTATTTAACAGTACATATAATTACTTTGGTGTGCACATGGTTTTTAATTTGTTTTGTTGATTTACGAAGTAGTATCATAATAATAAGCATTTGAGGACGATAATACATACAGGCATTTAACCATGATAAATATGCTACACTTGTGTTCGGATAGTGCTCATACATGCATATATATATATATATACGTACTAGTTTCATGACGCGCTAATTTCTAAGAATTTATTAACAAAATTTAAAATTGTAATTAAAATTTAAAAATTAGAAATACAAGTACATTTTTTAGCTTATCAATATTCTCTATTGTGATTGAGATAAGATGTGAATGGAAAAACAAGCTAATCATGCTAGGACATTACTTCCTCAAAAAAAGTGTATTGGATTAATGAGAATGAGTTCATGATTGATTTGGAGATAAAGAAAAAAAAAATGTGCAGTGGATTGATAAGGAGTTAGAGTTTGATTTGGATACAAAATAAAAAGTTGATTTGGAGATAAAAAAAAAGTATGAGTAAATAGTTAAATTTTATTACCACTCAAAAATTTGTGATTCGTGTTTTTATATATATGATAGATATATATGTTTATGATCTATTTTGGTGATTTAAAAAAATCACTTCGTATGGTACTTCAAAAAAAAAATATTAAAATATATATGCCAACAATCCTTGGTTTGAGTGGCAATTGAGACTCTTTAAGTGAGGTCTCGAATTTAAATATTGTGAATAGAAAAGAACTTTATTGAGAGGGCCACAGAGTATGCCAAAGCATGGAAACACATGAGACGACGACAACAACAACAAAATAACCTCGGTCCCAAATTAATTGGGGTCGGCTACATTGATCAAACTTTTTCCTTGTGCTCGATTAAGTGCTTGAAAAAAGGCTCGATGTGGTAGCATCGTCCTTTGTAACGATCAAGACTGGTAAGTCCATCGGTCCACACAGTTGTCCATGTACCTGTAGAGGATTCGGCAGCTATCGCAGCCCCGCTTCTTAGGCGGAACTCCAGGTTGAGGAGTTACTCGGAATGTTGCTAGCGTATCAGTATCTTTGGTTTCATATTCAGGAGTATAATAAGTCAATTTGTAATCTTTAACACCAGCTTTGAATCCAACACTTGCTTTAGTCTCTGTTTGTGGTGACATAAGTCCCTCCCTACAACTCATGAATTAAGAATTCTCACAAATATAAGGTCTACTCGACATGGATTAGGCGTTAATGAACCGTTTTACGAGAAACTCAAAAAAAAAAAAAAAAAAAACTCTATTAGTGACTATCAAATTTGCACATTGGGAGATTTGATGAACTTTTAACCTTATTCATGCATAGGCTCTTTTTGACAAACACAAGTTAATAATCTAGTTAAAGCCAAAACGTTCGATCATGGTTAATTAATAGTCTAAATATTGAACTCTACTTTCATATAGCATCCCAATTTGCTTTACTATGACTCGAACTCCCAACCTACGACACAATAAATAATATATCAAACCATCCAATAGGCTTCCTCTTGTCGGAGCGGAGCTAGGATCTCAAGCTCCCTTGAACTAGACTAAGGAGCAGGTTAATAAGCATTAGTTTAAGGATGGGTTAGCCTAAGTAATTTTTTTTTTCTCTATTGATTATCTATGTATACAAGAGGGTCCACATGCAAGTTGTTTTGGACTACATCCTAAGAAACCCTCGCATGTGGCTTCACCCTAACCACTTAGTTGGCAATTTTTAACAACTAATTTGAGATTGAGACTTGAATTTTTATTTTCACTCACTCAAGTAATTAGGGATCTCAAAACATTAAACAAATGGGTAAAGTTATTTTGACTCAAGAGTTCGGATTTAAAACATTAAATAAATGAAGCAAACACGATCACTTATAAACACAATTGCTTATATAAATATAATAGTTTAAGTAAAGTACTACTAACTGATGAAGAAACTAACAAGAAGCAACTCAAATGTGTCCATCTTAAAACAGAGCATGCACTTGCTCTGTCATCTCTTCACACATTCTTGTTTGAGAGAGATAGCCATGAAGACTTATTCACTTTGGTTTCCCGGAGGAGCCGAAGAGAATCGAGTTTGGGAGAAGACCCGCCGTCGCGGAGAGGTAGACGATGACGTCGACATGTACAGTGAGTTCCACCAGACTCCATTGGCATGAGAGGAAGAGTTACCGGAGTATCCCGAGTTGCACCAAACACCATTGTTGATGTGAGCAAAGTTGCAATACTCGGCGGAACTATTGCGGCGGCTCGTCCAACTGGTGTGCCGCTGCTGTTGCGCATGTAATTATTTGCGACGGGGACGGGCTTTCTGGGACGCTTACTACCCCAACTGGTGTGGCGCTCGCAGTAACCCCTCCCTTCCACGGCATTTCTGGCGCATCTCCACTTCTTACCATCACATCTTCTGCATCTCCCAGGCTCAGTGTCCACAACTCCACTTCTCCAGTGCCCTGTTTTAATTGCATTAACCACATTCAATCGTCTAAAAACGAAGCCACCAACTATTAATTATAATGAATTGGTTCAATAATCTTGCTAGCTACCAAATTAAATCATGAAACATTGTGTAGTTGATGGACGATGAATCACTTGTTAAAAGACAAAATTAAACTAAATTGTTTACACATATTCATTTCCACGTCAAAATAATTTATTGGTGTGTCTTTTACGCGATTTTGATGTGGGGCATACACGTCACTATGTTGTGATTTTGTGTTGTCATTTTAGCATTTCTATTTTTACGATATAAAATTTTATAATCATATGTGTTCGAGCCTTTTTTTTATGTTATTTCTTATTTAGACTCAATTATTCCTACGACGAGAGTTGGTCACGAGAGTTGGTCGACCGGGCTTTATTTTTATTCTTTAAATACAATAAACGATATAAAGAAAATGAAAAGGGGGGCCAAGATCATAAAACCAATTGACCAACAATGTCCCAATTTCCCTAATAATTAATAAATGGATTCAAGGGATATCATATTTGAAAAAAAAAAAAAAAAAAAAAAAAAAAAAATCACCCAGATTGATCATTACCATTGCCAGTTGGCTTAGAAGCCTTGGGCTTTTGTTGAGTGGACTCACGGGGAAGGCTTTTCCTGATCAACTCAACAAGTTCATCAGGCACAGTTTCCCCAGCCTTCATATATTTGAATATGAAAGCCTGCAGTTCAAGCTCCTCCCACTGTTTTAGGGTGTAAAAGCCCTCCAACTCTAATCATCCAAAAAAAATAAATAAATAAAAAAAAAAAAAAACCAAAATAAATAAAAAGATAAGAAACAGAATAAAATAAAATAATCAATCAAACCAGAAAGAAAAAAAAAAAAAAAAAAAAAAAAAAAAAAAAAAAAAAAAAAAAAAAAAAAAAACACATATATGGTTAACAAAAAAAAAAAAAAAAAAAACTCCTAATATATAATTACTGGGATATATGAGAGGTGGAGAAATTGGTGAATGTTTATTTGCTGCCAACTGCTTTGCAGTATCAAACAATGGGAGATTAACAGTGTCAGATGGGGCCTCAAGTTGATGAGCTAATGATTTTTCATAGAAGTGTCTTGGGATCTTCCCATCTGGTCTCAGACGAGTCAGATCAGTCATGGCCAATCTCTTCGGCTTAGAGTCCATGATATATAATATATGAAGGGCTTTGAGAAATGATAGACAAAGCACCACAATTTATAGAAGTAAAATATGTGCATGGTTAATGAAGTGCTTGAGCTAGGTATTAATGTGCAGTATCTTGCTCAAATCTTGATTCAAGAGCCTTACTTTCTTTTTTGGTACACAAGAGCCTTACTTTCATGCATTATCAAATATATTTAAAGCGCAATACAAGAGTTTGATCTAGGTAACTAACCGTACCTGCTCTTTATAATTATTTGGGATTGACAGTTTTAATTAATTAGTCTAAACCAGGTATTGGAATTATAGAGTTCAGCATTTTTTTATACTTATTATAATTCACGCAATATACTTACACCAATCAATTGTGTGGTTTAATAATTTAGTATGAGCTCTCAGAGTAAGAGGTCATAAGTTCGAACTCTAGTAGTGGAAAATTGTTTCTTTCTAATTAAAAAATAATAATAATATTCATGTAGTACGTGTTGTTCTGCATCTACATGTATATATTCCTCACTTATATTTAGTAACTTCAACGACGTAATAGTCGAAATGCATGGCTTTGAAACTAATTTTCTCGCGAAATTTTAATGTAGTGGACAATTGAAGGTTTTTTTTTTTTTTCTTTTTCTTTTTCTTAGTTCAAAAACTAGTTGCTTCTTGTTAGTAACTTGTCATATTTGTCTGTCAAATTTGGTTCGGTTTTGTGGCCAGAATTAGCCTCATTTGCTTAACATTAATCACCTAAGTATTATGGGGAAACAATTGTTTTAATGAAAAATAGTTTCTAAGTATTCTCATGGAAGTGCATGCATATGATGCATGCATGCCTGGATAGTACAATAATGAAATTTACCAACCAATTACTGAATATAAGTGACAAGCAACTCGTGTGGATCTTATGTAATTAAATAATATTGATTAGCATTAAATTTGATAAACTTGCAGTGTTTGTGTATAGAAATTAATTAATTGAGCAAAGATTTGCTCTCTAATTAATTAATTAATTAACGAAATATCTATCACAATTTGGGAACTTAATTTTGTCGTTCCAACAAATATGTCACATTAGGAAACCAAGAAAGTAATAACAACATTAATCACTTTTTCATACAATAATAAATTAAGTCAATTATGTGAGGGTAATTTAGTATTAATTCGATCTTATGAAACTTTAATAGCTAGGGAATCAATGATTTACTTACACGTAGTGTTGTTTGGACTCATGAATCTGTACTTAAAAAAAAAAATTATTTCAAAGTCATCTAGCAACTTCCTCTAATAACTCTTAAATATTTGTAAAAATCTTAAAAATCTTTCTATGAGTCCGGACTCATGAGTCCCGAATAGATTTATTGTTGACTTAAGGAGTACTTGTGCAAAGGAAAAATTGCAACCGATATTTGGGATTAATTTCTTTCCTGTTGTGTTAGTTTTATTGATGGACGATGGTATAGGCTTAATTTCAAACCATATCCCATAAATTGAGCCCTTAAACTTTATTAACAGTGCGCATTGTTGGCTTGGCTTAATTTGCCGAGTGTGGATGATAGTACTACTAATTATGGTTTTAAATTGAGATAATAAACTTAATCGCTCTCACTTCTTATCCAAAATACACTAATTAAATTGGCAGTCGTACATGCTAGTATACAAAAGTGTGAACGATGAACCTAATAAATAATATTGATTAACTAGACAATTATAGAGTTATTGGGCTTGTTTTTTTTATATATATAAGATTACATATTGGGCTTTGTTTTGGTTTGGCTTTTCATATTGCAATTCACTAAGATGGGGTCGTAATGCAAATTATAAAGCCTTGGGAACCCTTGTGTTACTGCATACTTGAATTCGTGGAACCAGAAAATCTTTTTTTTGGGGACTTTAATCTTAACTTTTTTAGTATGAAAAACTAAACATAACAAAAAAAAAAAAATGTTGATAGTGCTGCACTTAAAACACTTCAAATACATCATTTTTTTTTTTACAATGTTACACTTTGTTATATAAGGATCGTTTGTCAACCAAAGAAAGGTGATAATGACGAATACATAGAATACGTAAAGATATTATAGAGGTTTCTTAGTGTTAAAATTGCAATTAAAATTGCACTGAAACTATGTTGGCGAACGTCGTTGTTGTTGTTGTCGTCGTCGTCTCTTATGAGATGAGGCATGCATAACTCAAGATAAACCTGAACACCACATACAAAAGAACAAAATGAATAAATCAGATATATACTTAATTTTGTAATCATCCTCAAACTTAAACAATATGAATAAATCAGATATATACCTAATTTTGATTCCGACTATCCACTACTCCAAATTCGTCCCGTATGAATTACAAAGTGCTGCAAAAGTATGCCTATATATGCAAATTAGGTTCATCAAATTCCAAAATCTTTTTGCCTAGAGCTTTGATCGAGAAGAAATGAAGATGAAGGTTGGGTTTGGTATCAATTGTGGATATCTTCTTTGGGTGATAGATTCCTAGCTTGTCTTCCCTTCCTCTTTCTTAATGGGTCAAAACTTCTAATGTTTTTGTTGTTTAGTTAGGTTTAGTAACAGCCTATGTACGACTATAGTGACTCGACTAATGTTAAGTAGTTTTTGTTGTTGTCCTCTTATTGTGAGGTTGTCCCTTTTGGGGTTGTTGCTCTCTGTGACTCGACTAATGTTGATTGTAAAGTTGTTGTCCTCCTATTGTGACGTTGTCCCTTTTGGTGTTGTTGCTCTCTTTGTGAAGATGTTGATCTAAGCTTGATACTCTTGATGTATAACGTATAGCACTGGCACTTGAGCCACCTTGACAAGTTTATTTGGAGTTCACACTAAACGTGGGCTCTGGGCTCACTTAATTTGGAGCTTGTGAGCTTGGGCTATAAATTGTTTACGATGCTATACCTATTCATCTATATGGACCTGGGCCTTGATTGAAATATGACAATTTCACACATTTGTAGTTCTCATTCGTAATTTGACTGTAACTATGGTATTTGGACACTTTTGTTTGATTAGTCCTACGAGCTTGAGATTGTGAAAAAAATTATAGTGGACCCGACATTTGACTATCGTGGGAATCAAAACTAAGTTGAAAACTTGTGTCTCTAATCTTGTATACGAATATATATAGTCGTACCTAATATAATTCAAAGGAAATTTATTAATCAAGCATATTACATCTATTTTATTTTATTTTTTAAATTATCATGCACGGTGGGTGTTTGAACCGCCTCAACCACTCTCACAATTATATTTATATATATATATAAATAAATAAATGAAAAAAATCTAAAAAAAAAAAAGATATATACACATTCTTGCCCTTTGTGACTTCAAAGGAATCCAAAAAGTATACTTTAAAATTTTTATAAGAAAATTAGGCGTGGTAGAAATATATTGATAAATCTCTTGATTTAAGCAAATCTCACCTATTTTGGCTTATTAAGATGGTGCCTTGCCCAGTTGCAGAAATACATTTACAAAAAATTTATTTGGACTTTTTAAAAGTCTTATCCAAAGATTTTTTTGAATTAAGATGGTGACTAAGTAAAAGACTTGTCCACGCACTAATAATGAATTTAAATTAAGGATCTTTATGTCATTTTTTTTTTAACTTTTTGTCATGTCATTTATTTGAACTTTCACTTGAAAATTGAAGGGGTGATGGTGACGTAGTGTCCACGCCAGTGTCTATAAATGTCACTTTTTTTACTTGTCATGTCGATTGCCAACATAATTAACATGGACAACGACCAAACCGATTTTATAGCGTTTCCAACCAACCAAGCTATATACTTGGCATGATAAGGGCAAATTTGAGCTATTTTGATGAGCTGAATATTGTTGTTTGGGATTCCCAAAAAAAAAAAAAAAAAAGTTTTGGGACTTTGATTAAGTGTCTAAGATTTTAGATGCATGGTGTATCACTTAGAAATGACTTCGTAACCAAAGATAGAAGTGTTAATATCTCTTTTCAAATAGTATTGAGATTTTTCGGAGTACTATATAATTAGGCAACCTTGACAAGTGATAACAAACTCATCAATACGTTGAGATATGAATAGAAACAACAAATTAAGATTCAAGATCCCAATTTCAAATTGGTCGTGCAATAACTACAGTTAGTTAGCTCGATTTAGTACACTTGATGATGTGCTTTAATAAAAAAGAAGTGTTAGAATGACAACAACGAAGTCATACCGAAAGTCATATAAGCCTTCAAACCATCCATGGTTACATGGGATGCGAGATGATACTCATCATGAAGCTCTACTACTTTTGCATGGCTTTATAATGAAGATTACAATTGATTTCATCCATCCCACTTTGGTTAATTATTTAATTAATTAAGGAGCCTTTAATTCAAATTGAATAAACATGCATGAATGGAGTACTTCTAGCTAGCTAAGCAGGGAGAGGCCAGGAATACACAACAAGAAATATTTCCCAAGCATCAAACTGCCTTTTTGCCAACTCCCTATCAATAACAACAACAACAACAACAACAAACATTAGTTGCCCCTCAAAATTATGAGTTGTAAAGTTGCGAATCTTGCTTTCCCAACGGTTTCAGCATCTTATAGTATAACATCTTTTGCTTGCTAGTTTTCAAAACATATATATCCCCAACTATATATATATACTATACTATTCTTTTAATCCACACTATAACACTATAGTGTGATATAGATCTATATGATCTGTAATGCCATGCGTACAAGTAAATATATTTTGCATGTTTTGTAGAATCCAAGGCACGTTTGATAAAAAGCAGCAAAACTCACTTATTATGTTGTCTGTCCATGACAGTGCTCGGCCCACACCAAAAACATTACATGTACACAGTACTATATATGAAAATCAATGTTTCTCATCATATATATATAGCAAAGAAAGCTAAATAAAACATGCCCTTTTGTTGCACGCGCAGCCACGCTAGGTCTAGATGTGTGGGAGACCAAGACATAGCTTTGACACAATCAACTTTGATTTTAGATGCTTTTCAAGTTAGCCGTGGAAATGCACATCGAGATGTGTTTGGGCGTATCTTGATGTGTATCGAAAGGACTTTAAGAAAGTCAGTTTGTTGATCAGGTGAGATGTTGATGATGAATTAGGAAAAGAACCCACTAAGTGCAGCCTTGAATAATTCTTGTTTGACAATGTGATTAAAGCTTGATTAGGTGAAATTTGAAGAGAAAATGAAGATTCCTTCATTGTTGAAGTCCTAGTTGGAAAGTGAATTGATTACATTTCTGCCACGTTGCCTTAGTCCCTACGTACGCCTCTCTCACTGAACATGAAGGGGTTCACCTTAGACAGCACTTCCTCGCTAAGCAGTGTGTAAAGTCTATACTAATCTCATTAAATATTCTCACATTCAATAGCTAGCACAATTGTCTCAAAAATTCATTGTAAAGATAGAACAAGAAATTAATGTGCATGAAGATTCAAAGGAAAATATTTTGAGTTGCACCAAATCTAAAAGTTAAAGAAAAACGGTCGCAATGATTTGAGTATTATGTTCAAAGATGATCCGCAAATTTTTCACTTTAAAAACTTAAAAATAATAGAAAGGGAAAAAATTTAAACCTTTAAATATATAATCTTCGGTCTAGAATTTTCACTAAGAAGAACAAAGTTAAGTTCGATGTAGAATACATAATAAACGTAAGGCTCCATGTGTTGCTTATAAAACTCACAATTCTTTCAAATCTTGTTTTTAGAATACATAATAAACGCAAGGCTCCATGTGTTGCTTATAAAACTCACATTTATTTCAAATCTTGTTTTTTGATAAATCACCTATCTCGTCTCCTCATAATTGGTTTGGCATATATTAAAAAAAAAAAAAAAGGGTAAGCGAAAGGCTGGAGAAATTTAAGAAAAAAAACTGGAAGCACATGAGATGCATCTTTCCAGCCCTTCCAAGCACCTTGGGATTTGCTTGAAAAAATGACCAATTTCTTCCATCTATCATTGTGCTGTCTCACAAGACTAAGAGCATATTTTGTTCTGATATTCCTCTACATATAAAATACATATTTGGTTGGTTGGTTGGTTGGTTGGTAACTGTGTCAGTTAACCCATGTGAGAGAAACTGTTGAGTTAGTTGAAACTGCAAAATACCTACTATTGTGTGCTAAAAACATAACAATATAAAACACCTACAAATCCAGTGCTGGCCCATCTTAAAATATACTTCACTAAGCTCACATACATAAAGTCAAAAGCAAAATCTTAGTGTTAACTACTATTGCGTGTTCATTTAATCAGGTGACCTACAGTAGCTGTACTTGTACAACCACACACACATGGGTGTTGTGCTGTCAATTGTGGGGGATTTTTTTTTTAATGAGCTAATTTCAAGCCCATACAAAGGATGAGGAGTTCAAAACTCATTATTCATACTCACATGATAGGGAAAGGAATTGAAAGATTGACACCTAATCTAAAACTTTTATTGCTCTCTATAAAATATGGAAAATAATTTTTTGATCTATTTTTGGTACATATATTTGATGTCCAACGGTGTAGATTTTATTGAGATATGTGCAATATATGACAATAAAATCTATACTGTTGTGTATCAAATGTATGTACTAAAAGTATGTATGATTTAGCATCGTCTATAAAACATATTAGACACGTACAAAGATTAGGGTGTTTTCATCAAAAGCACAATTGTATAATTTGATTCATGACTATGACCTCAACCAATTTAGGACTAAGACTTTCTTGTTCTTGGTGTTGTTGTGCAATTATGATTACAACAACAACAACTTAGTCTCGATTCCAAATTAGTCTTTTACTCAATTCAAGTTGATGTACAGTGTACTTGACGACAAATATTTAAACCATTAAATCTTTTTTAATTAATGCATCTCTAATTATTTTAGACCTACTCATAAATTGTTTAAAGTTTTTCATTTTTTTAAATATTCGTGAGTATTTAACCGAGCCAAATTATTTTCACGAGATTCTAGTGTAATCAGCCTAATCGCACTTAATGTCTGAACAATTTTGATACAACGAAGAATCGAACCAAGAACCATACACCTAACATAATCATAAGCTCAGTCTTACTGGTATGCCAGTTTTTTAACTTTTTTTTATTTTTATTGCGTCGAGTTTTCTAATAACAATGATTATGTTAAACAAATTATAAAGTTGATAGAGTTACCACCAAACTTGAAGTACACATGAGATTGAGAAGCATTTTAGTCATTTCACACACCTTTTGCTTTTTCCAATTCTTTCTTTGATAAAGAGAGGTTATGTTGCATCATAGCTTTGAACCCTCTCCCCTGTTTTGTTTATGAGCACCTCCAAATCCAATAGTGCAAAGAAGCAAAAGAGAGAGAAACCCCATCATTCTTAAAGCTCAACTAAAGCAAAAGAAACAAAACCAACATCACACAGAGGTAGAGAGAGAAAGTTTAGAGAGAGAGAGAGAGAGAGGAAAAACAGAGGAGATGCAAACACAGAACAAGATGTTGGAGCAGCAAAACTCACAAGTCCAAGAAAACTCAGGCACTGTGGTTCAGCTGAGGACCCAACAGAGCATGGATGACAAAGAAGAAGAGATGTCAAGATCTGCACTCACTGCTTTCAGGGCTAAAGAAGAGGAGATTGAGAGGAAGAAAATGGAGGTCAGAGAGAAAGTCAGAGCACAGTTGACCAGAGCTGAAGAGGAAACCAAACGCTTGGCTGTTATTAGAGAAGTATATTTAAATACCCACTTTTGATTTTTCACTTTTTTCTTTCATTTCTTGTGTGTAATTTCGTTTTCAACATAGATCTGAAACCATGATGAGCAGATCTTGTTTTTGGTTTCTTTTTTGGGTTTTTGAAGAATTACCCACTATTTAGTTTGTAAATCAGAACCATAATTTGAGTTTTCGAGTTGTGGGTGCCCTTGATTTGATGGGTTTTTAGTGTTTTTCATACTAGGGTATGCCATAAACGTAGAACTTGTAACCCGGTCTTGTCGGGTCGCCATAACGGTAAGGGCGACGGCGGGAGGTTGTGTGTGTGAATTAAGTGCACACGACCTCGGTTTCGATTGCCGATATTGTATTGTTGCTCGGGCCGTTGGGATACGCCCAGACCTGATAATGTTAAGCCAAGACACCACGGATATCAAAAAAAACTAGTTTTGGGTTTTGAATGTTTTATGTTTGGGATCCCAAAATATTCTTCACTTTTTTGTTGTTGTTTGGAAGTGTTCTGATTTTATCTAGAAAAATATGTTTAGGAACTTGAAGCTTTGTCAGATCCCATGAGAAAGGAAGTTGCAGTTGTGAGGAAGAAGATTGATTCAGTGAACAAAGAGTTGAAGCCTCTTGGACAAAGTTGCCAAAAGAAGGTGACAACATTTTTTATATAATTTAGTTGTTAAAGAGTGTTTTTTTTTTTAAATGATTTGTAAAGTTTGGTTTATAGTTTATTGGGATTGTTTAATTGATTGTCACAACATTGTTTCCATAAATTATGATTGTAAATTTGTAGTCATTGGAGTGGTTTTGGTTTGTAGGAGAAGGAATACAAGGATGCTCTTGAAGCTTTTAATGAGAAGAACAAGGAGAAGACTCAACTAATTACTAAGTTAATGGAGGTGAGGGTTTGACTTTTTTTTTATTAATTGCAACAGATTGACAACCAGCGTAGGTCATTTGTCACTTGCTATGAAATGGATCAAATATATCCATTAAATGAAAAAATGGTATTTACGACCTCAACTAATTTGGGATCGAGCACTCTCTATAAAATAGATCAAACAGATACGTTAAATGGAAAAATTGTCTATATGGCCGACCTCAACTAATTTGGGATCGAGGATTTGATGTTGTTGTTCGCCATAAGTGTAAATATATTCATTTGTGATTTGTAGTTGGTCGCGGAGAGCGAAAGACTGAGGATGAAGAAACTGGAGGAGCTAAGCAAGAACATTGATTCACTAAATTGAGAGGTGCTGATGATGAACAAAATTGATGGATGGTTGTACTTTGTATTAAAGTTGACTTGGTTTTTCTTTTATTTGGGTTTGTGTATTGCATGTCATTTCTTGTGTCTTTTCTCTTCTTTTTCTTTATGGAGGGTTTTGTGGATTTAGGAAAGAAATACCCTCTAAACAGGAACTGTGACTGATTTTATGTGTCTAGCTAATTGGGTTGTTGCACTTTTGGTCCTTGTTTTTGCTGTTAACTTCAGCTATTTGGGTTGAATTATACATATTAACATCAAAATCCTCCAACATTTGGAGTTTTGTGACTGAATCACATTTGCAACTAATGAAAACTGGAAACAAATTGGTGTGGCATTTGGGATTTTGGAACACCACTTGAGGTTTACTGGCTCAGTTCTGCAGAATGCACGCATTTCTTCTAGCAAGCTCAATGAGTAGAGCAATGACTTGACATTCAAACACAGAAGACTTTTCATGGGATGTCATTCCAAACTGGTCGAGGCAGTTGACCCTCGATAGTAAAAGTGAACCCGAAAGTGCGTCGAATCGCTTCACCATACTACATTTGAAAGATGAAACTAGTGGCACTTCTGTGCAGGAGTTCCCCTTCAAGCATGCTTACATAGTTTCAGTACAGCTAATGTCAATGAATAGGAACATTTTCTGTAGTCTTATAACTAATGTTCGTGAAGGTTATTGTCAGAAGAAACGTTAGCTGAAACGATTTAATATTGAATCATGATAATGTTAAAAAGTGATTACAAACATTTGGACAGAGATCTCCACATCATTTTTTCATGCAGAAACTATGTTTATTTCCTGTTAAAAAAGAGAGGTAAATGTACAAAAGAACCAAAGAACTATGGCATAGGGATTACAATCTCTGTCTGAGAAGTATAGCAACAGCTGCGAAGGATATGCGGTCCGTTCATCGAGTTGCCAGGAGTAGCTGGTACTCAGTGAGCAGATCTGGAATGTCACCCATCCGCAACTGAAAAACATGCGGTAGGATAATCAGGTTGCATCGAATGAAGAAAAACTCAGTATACAACTCATTAAGTTACTGCTAACGTGCTCTCAAAAAAAAAAAAAAAAAGTTCCGTTAGTGTAGATAACACTGCAGAAACTGAAAGTACTGATGCAGGAGCAGGGTAAACAAGGCAACAACAATATGCTGAGATAAAATGTTCGGTTGGCGAATTTGTAAAATTTTTCTTGAAACTAAAATTGCTGCCTGATAGATGATGTCGACAAAATATGCATTAACAAACAGTCTGCTTCCTGTAATGATGCCAAAGCTATAAATCATAATTCCGTCCGTTTGCTTAAGATTTGAGCCATTTCATCCCACATTTGAAGCTCAACTAAGTTTTTTGTTCAGGGCCTATAAGATCATTCTTAGGCAAGCTCCTTTACTCCATGTATAAGGAACTAACGACTTAAATGATATCACAACAAAGAGTTCGTATGTATACCAAAAAAAAAAAAAAAAAAAAAAAGGACTTCTTATGATTACGCATTCCATATATCCATACCTCAGAGGCACTTTTAACATGATAAAAGCGGTAAATCGGCAGCTCAGATTCCCCAGTGCTTGTATGAAATGGATCCTCACGATCTCTGAAATAATTGCATAAAAAAGACAGAACTATAATCAATCTAAACCATAGGCAATAGTAATAATATATTTACTGCCAACTCATATACAAAGTTCAAGAATAATCAATCACAAGCTGAACAGCAACAGGAGTTTCATTTGCAACATGCCCTCCCTGGTCTCACTGACATTTCAAAAAGAGTTACCATGCATAATGTCTTTCGGAAATCCCAAAATCAACTTGTCCTTCCTTATTTCCCTCACTGGTTTTTCCACACTGTTATATATATTTTTGAAAATGCACCATCAAGTTCATTAAATCGAGCGGAATGGAAGAATTTGGGATGGCTTTGTTATACATTAATGCATTCCATTGACTAATTTTCTACTTACTTAATTGGTTAAGCATTTCTACCAAACCAAAATTCAATTTTTAGAAGCGGATAGAACTTTAAAACTTCATTTTAGAAAAAACTATAAGAGGGCTCCCAGCAGTAGTCTTGTTCAACAATCATGAATCACTAATTAAATAATTACCAGAAAGATGAAAACATGAAATCAAAATTCAAGCAGAAATATAAAACCAATGCTGAACACTGCTTATGCTTACAAATGATTACGGGTAATCTGGCGTTTGTAGTCACGAAGCAAAGGACCTAGTTCTCTCAGCTGAATTGACCTTGGGGTACATTTCATCCAGTGGTCACGAACAACCTGCAGCCACTCCATCGTATAAAACACTGACATAGAATGAACACAATTATAAATTATGTCCAGTACCTGTACACTTGTTTCATGATTATGGCTCAACAGTCCAGACAACTTCAAAGACAGTTCTAACAATTCTTTGTCATTAATTTCCTGTATGATCTGAGACTCAGGTGGAGAAGAAACAAAAATTTCTAAGCTTCTCTGCAACTCATGAATTGGAGAATCTTTTTTCGGGCTTTCCTGCTAGAGATACAAAAAGTCATCAATAAAGTTTAAAACACATTATAAGTTGCTTCCTTTTTTCTTCTTTTTTCTTCTTTTTCCTTTTCTTTTGAGAGTGGAAGAGTCTAATCCATGTAGCTGGCCCCAACTAATTTGGGATCAAGACTTTGTACATGAGCAGCGGATCTGATGGGTTAGAACACGATAACCACACTTAACCTCTAGGTTACCAGCTGGTAAACTTGTATGCTTGTTTGGTTGGAAAATAAGCGTGTAAAGTTTTAATTAAATTGGTTTCAAGGGCAAAATCAACGTTTTGACCCTCTCCTAAAAACAGAATAGCTATAAGTATTGCACATCTGTGGAACAGTTAATGGTGGATTCATCCTTAAATGCATCAAAAGAACGAGTATTATGAGCCTATAGTATGTCTAGTTGTCTAAAGCAATCGCTTACATATTCTTCGCTACAAAAATACCTGGAGAATAAAATGATGAGTTTCCTGATTCAGAAAAAAAAAAAAAAAATCTTCTGAAAAATCATCTAAGCCATGAACTCAAGATATAAATGTAAGAGCCCATAAACATGCATTAGCTTTCATTACCTTGTGTTCTGATCTAAATGAACTGCTCATCACATCCTTGCTCTCAGGAAGACTATGTTGAGGAGGTGTAACCATTCGCCTAGCAATAGGATCCTCTGTGAATGAAGCATAATCATGGAAAGAACTAAAATATTAGTTATGATACCATGTTTCAAAAAGGCAAAACGTATCTTTTGGTCC
This sequence comes from Stephania yunnanensis, assembly GCA_039657365.1. Lineage (NCBI taxonomy): Eukaryota > Viridiplantae > Streptophyta > Magnoliopsida > Ranunculales > Menispermaceae > Stephania > Stephania yunnanensis. The sequence goes on from CM077580.1 coordinate 72,918,093, forward strand.
TTGAACTTTGTGTTTCTTACGTTTTCGATCCCTGAACTATCATTAGTCATTAGTGTACATTTTAGTCCCTTAACTTTTATTGGTGTACATTTAGTCCCTGAACTTTTGAATTTTTTATGCTTTTAGTCCCTGAACTTCGAGATTTTTTTTTTTTTTGGTTTGGTTTTATTAGTTGAAGTGAACAGTTTGGTTCAGTAATATAAACTACTTTACTCTTATTGGCTAGCCACATGGCACTTCTGTTAGCCACGTCAGCGGGATTGAACACCTTAAATGGAGGAAGGACCAAATGTACATCTTTATAAAAGTTCAGGAAACAAAAGTATAAAAAAATAAAGTTCAGGGAATGGGTTTTGCCTTTCAAAATTAATAGTAACTGTGACTAGAAATGATAACTTGGATAAAGCAAGAGGATTTGGTCCTAGAGACTTCAACCTTAAAATATCTTACTGACAGTACTTCTCTAGATCCATGAAAAACATGAATATGTAAGTGCATTTCATTAAGCCTATCCACAATTATTAGGATCGAATAGGTCTCCATTTATTAGCAGAAGAGAATTGGAAAATATTCATATGCATGTACCTCGGACTAAAAGATTGGGATCAAAGTAAACACTTACCTTCAAGCACTAGCCACCAAAGCTCACTGTACGTTGACTTTCCATCAAAGCCTCCAAATAAAAGATACCGTGATCCAATAAAAGTCATAGAATGATATGCTCTAGCAGGTGGAGGTCCATTAACAGTAGGTATACGCTTCCACTGGACAGAAACTGAACTGGGAGGAGGTAAATTAATAAGGAAATTTTCGGAAAAAAAAAAGTATGGCAGAAAAGAAGGCAAGAAACAAGGAAAATAAAGTCATACAAAATGCTATTGCAGTTGTAATAGAGTATACATTATTTAAAGATGACAATTAACAGAATGATGAGCAAGGTAGGATAGAAAATGGCCTAATTACAGGCATAATTTTCTTTTTAAAAAATTAATTATAGGCATAATTTGAATGCATTGATGCACGAGAAAATACCAACTAACCTCTGTCTAGAACAATGCAATCATTGTGATAAACATCATACCGACTCAGCCAACCACCCGTTCCATGCCCTCCAAATAGCAAAAGCTGTAAAAACAATCACACATTTGTTCACAGCAATGTTTCAACAGAATGACTGATTGAAAGTAAAATGAACAAAGAGCAAGTATATTACATATCATCAGTTATCACTAAGACACAAAGCCGAAACTGAATGAAAGTCTCAGCTGTATAGCAACTTCTCATTCCAAGTCCTCTCCAAGGTAAAATCCATGGGTGTAGCATATAAATTTCACATCTATTATGGTATTATCTATTTCTATAATTACTACAAATTCTAAAACTTTAAAGGATGTGTTCCACATGTTAACTGATACAATTGTCAAAATAAATTAAGAAACATAGATAAGTATAGAACAGAACAGGAGAGATGTGAAAAGTATAGGTAAGTATAGAACAGAACAGGAGAGAGAGTTATGTGAAAAGAAAGCAAAGCATTTTATTACATTATGTCCTCCAGAAGTCAAAGTATGCCCACAACGAGGAGCAGGCTGTTGACCGGGAAGCTTCAATTGGGTCCACATTGGAGTTTCATTCTCTTCCTTGCACGAAAAAGCACAGTTGACTCAGTTTCATCAATTATGAATATTTAATGGACAAATTGAAGTGTGAAAATATGATCTTCAAATCATCACTAAATAGGTCATTATCCAAACTCATGAATCCTTGGATCTTTGTTATACATGTTAACACCCTTCTTGAACGTAAAAAGTTAGAACGAAACAAGAAAAATTAAAACATGTAAATCGGAATGCTAAAATGCAAGTGCTAACAAGGGACTTTAAGCACAAGACTTTTCAGAAACTAATGTTTCTGCTACCATGTTAGATCACTTATCAGTTATCACCAACTTACCTTGAAAACCTATAGAAGTGAACTGCGGCCCAACAATGAATGCCAAACTTTACTAACAAATTTAACTCGACAATAACCTTATTCCCAACTACTTGGCTTTGGCTACAAAATCCCATTCACGCCAATACAAGTTATCATTTATCAAGAGCCAATGAGCCATCTATGCTCATTTCTTATTCTATCCTGCGTATTTTACCAGAAGCCTATCTTAATATCAACATCTTTAAAACAACAACAACAACATAGCCTCGGTCCCAAATATATATCATCAAGCAAAGTTAACCAAAAAAATGGTCCGATAGAAATCTTCAATTAACTTTATTAAGATATAAAATTGTAGAATATACTGGAGGAACTTTCACATAACTTCCAACCATATTTAATACCGCAATTGCCAACATACTTTTTCTTCTTTCAAATGATAGATTAAGCTTAAAATTAAAACATTCATTATTTGAGATATTTTCTCCTTCAGCTTAATGGTTGTTTGCTCATTCCTATGTCCGTTGTTTATCAACTATATTTCGGTACTCCATATACTCAGCTTATTTTAATAGTCCTAAATTCTAAAGCTTTTACCCAAATTTTTTACTATTCATGGCGCTTATGGTTCAACAATTGACATGACGCGTTAATAAACAACAAATGGAGTATTATATACTCACAATATGCTTCCCAAGTCAAACTAGGCAATATATGTTTAAAACTAGGGCCTACACGATGTAAGGGTAATATAATGCTAATTAAAGGAAATGAAACCAGCTGCAGTGTTTACTGTAATTACTCAATAGAAAGAGAATTCAAGAAATTATCCTCTTGAATACAACTTCAGTCATTAATACTTATCATATATTTTTATTGCAAGTAAGGAAATCTCATGCATTACCTGCATCGATAAGACCCTTCAGAGCCCATAAATCACCCATGATTGGCCCACCACCTCCTGCCAACAATGACAAAGCATATGCACAGCTTAATATTACACAAATAGATGACAAGGTGTCTCAGAGGAGAGCACGATGAACGAAACCAAGTGATTGACGTTTTTAACTCGTATCACTTGGAAATTGAAAATCAATTTGACCACTCAAACAATCAAATAGATAGAGCTCACTACTTATCTCAAAAAAAAAAAAAAAAAAAGATAGAGCTCACTATGTTGAAATATGATGAGAAAAGGGTGCTAAGCTTAGGCTAGAAGTTAATTTTTTTCACATGCAAAAATTCTAGACAAAAAGGCCAAACTGGAAAGTGTCATGTGATTTATGTAATTTGCAATTTGATAGGATTACAGTATGGTTCCAGTGATTAAACTCTCAGAGCTGGTAACAATTCAAATAAAAAATTGAATCGAGAATCGTTCAAGCTGCAAAATCTAGAACAAGAGAACTTTTCAGTATTTTATAACATTACTAAAGCCATGCCTACTTCTTACTATAACTCAATGGCATCTAAGCTTCGCGTTACTTGTCCTTTGGGCCAATGGTTGCTCGACTGTAAATGGCTTCAATTGTAAACAATGACAAGAATTGAGGTCATTGACCTTGCCTTGTTGAACTTAGGAGTTAGGACCTGATCCATTCAACCAATTAACTATGTGGAAACACCATTATGCACCTTTTGTAAGTAAATCCTTCAAAAGAAGTCCATAATTCTGAATGATGATCATAAAATTAAGAACATCACCAATCTTTGCACTTTAACATGGTCAAAGTAGCAGTCCTTTGAGATTTTGAGTCGAAAGAAAATTAGATTCACGAAGTGCAGTTATCGTAATTACCTTTTGGATCCTCTAATAGCAATGTACAAATGAGCAAAGAATGTGAAATAAACGAAAGGTCATTATTACAGTCAAGTAAGAGAATTACATACAAGATTCGATCATAAAAGACATAATTGAAGCTCACCTCTACCACCAAAGACAAGCAAGCGCTTCTCCACCATCGTAACGGTATGCCCACATCTAGGTGGTGGTAATGAACCAGACACTGCTAACTCAGTCCACTCAAGTGATACTGTGTGAGGAAGAAAAAGAAACAGCACAGATAAAAAGATCCATGAATATCACTTCTTGTATTCAGATATGCTTATTACTTAGCAAAGAGGAAACACCCCGAAATAATCGGAAGAGTACATACTTGTGTCCAAAACATACACATCCGACAACCATTTCTTGCCATCCCAACCACCATACCTGTTCATTAATTTTTCAGAGAGTGTTTGACAACTGAGATAAAGCATAAACCAAAAGATCAATGCTATAAATTCAGAAAACACTGACATAACAATTTTTTGATTTCCAATAGCAGAAGCAGCAGCAAAATCCCGTGATGAAGGTAGATCACCAAAACTTGTTAATTCCGACCATTGCCAGATATCTGAAATGAAGTCAGAGATCTCTTTATCACAATGAGAAATATTATTAGCACTGAGTTTAACTAAAACAAATAAACTAATAAGAGGGGACTGATCTCTTCCAATATGTTCCTCACAAAAGAATGGAAGAAGGAAAGGAAGAGGTATTTGTGCTATCTAGATATGTTCCTTTTTGCGTAACAAAAATATGTACACACCTAGTTTTAACTGCAAGTATCTGAAAGATGACAGGAACTGAACTACTCTAGAAATATTATTTACAAGTTAAAAAAAGAACAAGGATAAACAAAAACATTTGCAACAGAAATTGTTATTGAGTGGATATACACTGCATTACATGAAAGTTACAAGTCCCCAAGTAAAATGTGAGTGAGCTATTTGTCACACATACAGTAGGTTAATAAAAGAGGAAAATAATCAGACTTAAACTTCTTTTCGAGGAGCTTGTGCAACACATTTGGTGAACCAGAAGGTTGAAAATTTGTTCATCTGCAGATCATCTTTAGTTTAGCAGCTACAAAAATATAAAGCCTAAAAAACTTTCCCCGCAGTAAGTTTTACCAGAAACTGTAAGAAAATGTAAATTGATAGTTACCAGTATCAAGCACCCAAAAGTCGCCCAACCTGAGAAGACAATTAAACTGGTCAGCAAAAACTATTACAGGACACAAAGCTCAAGAAGGAGAGGACACATTCAAAAACAATTCTATTGCAGATTCATAAACTACGCAAACAAGTGGATCATTGGCTGGTATATAAAATCTAGCATTAGCTTATTCCTACGAGGATATGGACCATGTTATTAGGTTGATTCTTCAAGAATAATCAATTATACTTATAAAATATCATCCTATTCCTATACAACTAACAGTAGGACTACACAGTACAAAAGTCATCAACTACCCAAGAGCTTTTCAACAATCAAGAAATGTGGAAATTTGTCTGAAGAATGTCCACAGTGAAAAAACTATCCAACATATATGTTCTCTGCACTTTGACAATCATTCTTAAAAAGCAAAAGACTTAGAACTCAACAGTGTTGGCTAGTTAGCATGTCCTCAGTCCTCCATCGTAATCAACTCATCAATGATCTTAATTGCATGCATTCAAAAATTCAAATATCTAAACAAGTTTTCTCTAAAAATTTCTCCAATTGGCCTATTAGCATCAATTGCATCACCATTCCCACCATCAGACTAGTATGTTCATTGCCAATTATAACTCATCCCATTCTATCATGTAGGCATTTGAAAACTATACTTTCAAATACAAAATCCACAGAAAACATATAGGCAAACCAAAAACTCGAAATCACACCTCTTGCCACCATATCGCCCGCCAAAGATGAACATATGGCAGTCGATAGCAACAGCCACATGAAAAGCTCGCGGACACGGACCAACTTGGCCATCAGACCCATTCCCAGTGCACTCTGGTTGAAACCATAGCCTGTTTTCTGAATCATCAAAACAACAAGTCAGTCGAAAGAGTTGACTTGACAATTCACGTTCAGTATAGGACAAAAATAACATTCGCAAGGCCAAGAGAATTCTTCTAAAACCACAAATCCAACATTTACTCGTTCATTTATCAATATTCTAGTTCTTTTGTTTCCTTCATTGTCCTCAAGAAACAATTTTTTGTAAATGCAGGCTCGATGCCGTCCACTTATTCAGTGATCAACCCTCAAAAAAGGAAGAAATGGAACTCCTAAAGCTTGACTTGTGAAACTAGTCGAACATTTGAAGCAGCATTAAGCAGGTACATAATTTAACAATATGGCGTCGGATATATGGATCAAACTCTTTCATTGCGTTCGATTTAGTGCAATTAATGTTTTGCTTTCCAAATGATTTAAATCTCTCCTAATTAATGCAAAGATAATAGTAGTCAACACTGTATAGCATAAGCATGATAAATATGGCGTGCCCGCATCATAATTCTACACATTGAAGACCCAGACACCTTCAAATGAAAGAAGAAACTCATCTTTACATATCAGGCACTTCTTCACTAAAATCAATAGCCTATCATCTCATAAACCTATAGCCAATTCTTCACAATCAAACACTTCAGCCAATCCAAGTAATTCTAAAAACACCAAAATTGAATCAATCAAAACACAGAATATCGATCCGAGACAATCGACACGTTGAAACGAGCTCAACAACCTATTCAATTGCATTATGGAAAAATTCAATTGCAACAAAACCTGCATCATAGACGGTGAGATCTCCGAGGAACTGCTTGTCCACGAGACCCCCAAAGATCACGACTTTCGATTTCCCAACATTGACAGCAGTGTGGCCACTGAAATCCAAAACAAAGAACAAATTCAGAGAGAATTGTTGAAAGATCGCAAAATCAGAAGAGCAAAATCGAGGTTCGATCGTCACGTCACTGACCTTCTAGGTTGAGGTAGGGTTCCTCCGAAATCGGACGGATCAGCTCGAACCCAGTAGTGCATTTTTTCGAAACCCTAACCCTAATCGTTCGATCGATCGATCGGTCGATTTCGCACAAATTTGGTGTTTTTAGCTCTATGGAGTTCACGTGGTGAGGGCCTGTTTGGCGCCACGATCAAAATGGATACTTCAAATTGTTCTGTTTTTGGGGTTCGCCGAAAAATTCAAAACAAATTATGAAAAACCCCAACAGGATCGAAAATAAGTTTTATTAAACTAAATCTATAAAAGTAAATCATACCTTATTCCGTAATTTCCTTTAGATTGTTCGATTTTCAAGATGTTCAGGTGCGTGTCCTCTATCATAAATCCACACACGAACGGTGACCACGAATTGGAATGCTAGCACCAATAGATATTGAAAAACGATTTTTCTTTCTCTCTCTAAATTCAGATAACTCGAAAAATTGTAAAACAAAATGTTATTTCGTTTTTTAGGGATCCACCTAGATAAGCCTTCACTTAAAATCATATTCGTAATACAACTATTGTATTTACGCAATTTAATCAAATTACACATACGTCCATATTAAATAAGTTATTATATAACAAATCGTAAAGGCTTTTATGTCATGAATTTTATCATATAAAATTCATTACTTTGGACCAATTGAAATTGTGCAAAGTCATTATTTGCGCGTGCATGACCCAATAGGTTCATATGACATTGTCAGTGAACCAAAACCATTTTGGTACACAAGTCATAAGCGGTCTCTAGCGAGACATTATGACTACCCAAGTAGCATGAATATCAACATCAATACAACTTAATTAATAACATATATCATATCATTTTGTCGTGCGATATCATTTGATTAAACATAAGACATGAAAAATCAAAATTCTATATTGATTATATCAATTCACATTGATTTGACCATTACCAGTCTATCTTATCGAGGGATCCACTGATATCTCTATCTATACAAAAGTGACAAATTCTATATTGATTACACACCTTCATATATTATTCACACGGTAACTAATCACAATCTTTATAATTTTTCGATTAAATACAACATTTGATTGTGTCAAATTATCATGCTCCTAATATTGAAGTATATCGTAATCTCAAATCAAATGACTAAATGATATACCAACACCTATGACTTAATCCATGTAGTGTTCTCATAGCGGGACAGTCCAATATCTTATTCTATAATACGTACTTATAATATTGATTCGTATCATTATACACATGATCATCACATGACCATCAATTAAGATTCACACTAAACTTAATTTATTATAGTTCACAGTATAATGATTGACTATAAACATTTAAGATATTTCAACAAATACTCATTGATCTTACTATGAGTTAAATATAAAATCACTAATCATAAAAAAAGTAAATAAAAATTTTATTTTATTAATTAAAATTATAAAATAAATAATGTTTGTAGATTAACTACGCACATGCCATCACACAAATAGAGGATTAGGCGTTGTGGGCTCAAAGCCCATAAATGATCCGAATGGCCCCCAATTAATAAATTGGCTTAGTTGGTGGTTGATTTGTGGTTAACAAATGTGACAGGAAGTCAAGTCACAGTCTGCTTTTAAGTTTTTTTATTTTTTATTTTTTTCATTATCTTTAGCTAATGTCCACGTGGCACCAAACAATATATATTTTGAATTTAACATAAGCGTCTAGCACTAAGGTCTCTTCTAGAATACAATCCTCACTTCAGCACGTATGGGTTGTGGACTTTGGCTGATGTTTGGTCCCCAAGTGAAGATTTTTTTTTTTGAAGATCGTGTGGTATTCAAACTTAACCAACTACTCCGTCCTCGAGCAAGATTAACACACTAATGGCCGGTTCGGTTGAAATTTTAACAAGACCCAAGGCCAAGAGATTAGTTTGTAATTAGACTAACACATGAGTTTATATATTAGTCCATTTTATGGGACTTGTTCGGTTGAGAGTTTTAAGTTTGAGAATAAAAGTGGTTCTAAAAGGTACATTTATCAAATTACCCCTTTATTTAACATACATCTCCAACAAAATCATCAAAGTCGATTTCGGTCTTCATCACTTCTTCTCCTCTGGCCGAGTCCGCGATCTCGCAAGGTTCATCATCCGCATATTCGTCATCGTGTTGTTGCGTCTAGACGTCGTCTTCATTCGAGGTAAGTTGATTTCAGATCTGAATCTCTCTCTTTATATATATATATATACTAGTTTTAAGACGGCGGGAATTGATTTCTAAGAATTTCTTCATTCGAGGTAAGTCGATTTCATATATGAATGGAAAAACTCTCTCTCTCATTACTCTCTCTCATGATTGATTTGGAGATAAATAAAAAAAAAATACAAAATGTTGATTTGGAAATAAAAAAAAAAAAAATATATATATATATATCAAAAATATATATATATGATATATATATATATATATATATCGACTTTGACGTTCGTCAGATCTAGTTTAGATGTAAAGATTAATGTTTTGGATCGCTATGTTTCATGGCATCTTTGATCAGAGAATAACTTTGTCCATACCATAAAAGTGATGGACTTCTTTTGGTGTTCACCTTTGATTTTAGGTTCTAACAAAATTGAATTCAAAGAAACAACTAATATGTGCTACCACCAACATGGACCCAAATTCTTTTATTCCAAACCAACAATCAATTCATTTGATCGATTGAGTTGGAGAGAAAAGCGTATAAAGAGGAGGGGTAATTTGGTCATATGTAATGGCCAAGCATTGGGACTAGTTAGTCCCATCAAAATTGGTGTTTTACTTTAGTCACCTATACTAAGTATTACTTAATCCCATGGCGTAGTTAATTTGCGAAGCGAACACTGACTTAGCCAGTCCAGTGGAGTAAATCCACCATAAGACCATGAAGCGAACATGCCATAAAAGATAAAGCTCTCCTAACAAGCGGTGGTTTATTAGTTTATAGAGTCTCGAACTCGAGACATCCTCTTAAGCTGCTAGAGTGCTGAACCACTCCAACGCAACAATCGTTAGTAGTTGAGAGTGTATTAGAAATGTGAGGATCAAAATACCTACATCGATTTTATTTAATTTTTGAAGGAATCATGCATGCATCGATACTTAATGATGATTTCTTGATGAAAGTTATATGTGTAGATTTCTTTGCAATTAGTATCCAGGTTTTTTTTTTTTTTAAACAAAATTGATTTCGCGCAAGATGTTTAATTAAGAATGGAGTTTTTTTTTTCTTTTTTTTTGTTTAAATTAAAATCTAGATGTACATTGTGAGATAAGCATACAACAACATATATAGCCTCGGTCTCAAATCGATTGGGTTTCGGTTAGACATATATAATTAATATAAATCTCAACAAATAAATTATATATATATATATATATATATAGTTTTCAAAGTGGAATGGTGATTAGTATCAATTATTGGCACTAATAAACTACAACGATTGAGAAGCTCTTTAATAATTACTATAATTTTATATAAATATAATAATGCATGAATGGAATTTAGTACACATTTATCGTGCAATGAACATTACGAATTTAGGAAAAGACACGTGTAATCATTATTAATATTATCCAACACCAATAAAGTCTGCATAGTTGTGAGGGGGAATCGAAAGTATATATATTGATTTCATGTCTTGTGCATGCAATATCATAATTTTCTAGAACTTGGATTGAACTGGCAACCTTAATTAATACTAAAACCATCAAAAGTAAAAGATGTAGTTAATTACATACATAATTCTAACCCATTAGCATTCTTAGTTTATAGTTGCAGGACCCACTCAAACCAAAACAACACAGCAACTGATCATTGTTCAAGGAAGATATATATTAGATTAAAAAATCATGAGCACTGACCTACCGAGCTTAATTAACTAAAAAGTAATATGAATAAAAGTAATATCAATTAATTAACTAATTAAAACTAATGGGGAAAGCTAGTGCTCTGCACATGGGGTCGATGAAAAGATGGAAAGAGCAAGAGTGGAATAAGGAGTGTAATCGGCCTTGGGCCGTTTAACTACTAAAAAAAAAAGTGTGGGTTTTGTTACCTTTTAGGTTTAGGTCATATTGGTTAAAATATTTTAATTTTTTGTAATTTATGTTATTATATCTTAATTTTTTAAAATTTGTTATAGAGATATGCTAAAGTAATCTATTTTGGACATTTACTTTAAGCGCTTAGTAGGTTAAAGTGGATGTCCAGCTCTGCGATATACACCTCGAGGTGTGCACGTAACGCACCTCGATATGTGCACTCACATTCCTCAATGTGTATTGCATGCAGGGTCACCCACTCGAGGTTACTAAGTGTCAAAAGTAGGTTACATAAACATTTTATTTGTTATTATATCTTACTTTTTTAGATTGTCTAATTTGTATCATAAGCCACGTTTTAAACTGACTACACACTTTTGTTATTAATTTGTTTTTTAGTGATGCTGTTGTTAGACTCATTTTTTGTTATATTCTGTGATCGAGAAGTATACATGTATATGATATATATTTGACGATTTGTTTACCTAATAATTGGTTTAGGGGAGGCCTCTGATGAGTATGTTATTAATTCAACAAAAAAATATAATTAACTTGACTTGGAACATAAAATGTGCTTTATTAGCCATATTTAACATTTTATATGATATATACATCTATTTTCATTGTTACGACATTTTTTATCTACAATATTTAAGCCTATTGTTACGTTGATACAATTTTTAAAATATTTGAAACTACATTGCTTAACAGTATTAGAATAAATTTTGAATCTTGCCCATTTGAAAACTCGTCTTTGACAATATCTTTAATAGCAACCATCGCTAAAACAGCTCGACAGACTCATTTTCTTTCGGTGCTAACACTCATTTCTTAGGTCTTATGTCATTCTTTAATTCATTGTGTATATACTAGTATTGGGAGGGAAATTTTGAATCTCTGGAATGGTGAATGATCAGATCAGCTCTCCAGTTCATCAAAGCCAGATCTTCCTCCACGTGTGCAATCAGACCGGGAATAGTACAGGTGTCAGCTCCAAAGTGCGCTGCCGGACCACATTGAAAACCTCACACACACATCCATCCACACACAGTATGTCGCTGTTATGTTTTTCAATTTAAAGTTGATGATCAGAGACTCCACAGAATGGTGCGTACGGTGCGACCAGGTGGAGACAGAGAGCGCGTACGCGTGATTCAGTGTAAATTGATATCAGGAACAGAGGCTGTTCTAGATCACCGTGGGCCCATCAATCGCGACGTGATGAACGGACGGATGTGAACGTATTAGAGGCTGGTAACGGGACCCACGACGGATTTCTATATCGAGATTCGTGTCTAGCAGAGATGGCATCCGCGCGCGCCACTCGCTTTCAGTCCTCTGTTTTTACCACTATTTTCACTTTTCAGTGCATGTTTTGTTCGGTAAATAAACGTGTCAGTGTTTAGTGAAGATAGTGTACGTAGAAGGAAATCGGAATGTGTTGACATTTCACTCTCAGGTGAGATGGGGTGATGGTCCAGTGTAAAGCTGGAGCTGGGAGCTTAATTAATGGCTGCATTTTTTTTTTTTTTTTTTTTAATATCCGTAGTATTTAGGCAAGTCTGACTATTTTTACGAGTTTTTAGTGCACTCGACCTGGACATATCACAGTGATTTGGACAATTAATCTTGATGAATCGAAAATTCGAACGTGAAATCTTACACCTAATCCATACGATCCCAAATTTGCTCATACTGTTGAATCAATTCTTTCGAATTTTCACTTCGAATAATTTAAATTGTTTTTTTTTTAGAAGAAAATTTATTTTACATGATAATTAAAGGCAAAACATATTTTTTGGTCCTTTAACTTTGAGTTTTTTATGCTTTTGTTATTGAACTTTCATTAGTGTACATTTGGTCCTTGAACATTTATTTTTGTACATTTGGTCCCTGAACTTTTGAGTTTTTTAGGGTTTTAGTCCCCAAATTTTGATTTTTTTATGTTGGGGAAATTAATTTTTTTTCGACTTTTGTTGGTCGATGTGAGTTGTTCGGTTCAATAATATAAACTACTTTACTCTTTTTGACTAGTCACGCGACACTTATATTACCCACGTCGGCTAAATTTAACACTTTAAATAGTGTAAGGACTAAATGTAATTTTTTGTGAAAGTTAAATGACTAAATGTGTAATAATAAAAGTTTACGGACCAAAAATATAAAAACATAAAGTTCAAGGACTAAGTAATAGGTTTTGCCATAAATAAATTATATGAAAGAGATGGAGAAGGAAGGTATTAGATTTTGAATTATATAGAAGGGCCACCTTCTATATCTGATTGAACTAATCTGTATATGCAATTTAATGGATATGACGGAGAAAAAAAAAAACACGAATTTGAATTCTAATGCGTCATTAATTGTTTATAAGCTTTTAGGATGCATGTCTGGAGATATTGTAATTTGTCACGGGAAGAAAGACATCGAAACTCATACGTTCGTTGTGTAGGTACAGGCACAGCATAACGAGGACATAAGTATGAAGACAAATTATGGACTTTCCATTCAATTTACATTTTATTTATTTTTTTAACTGTAACTTTTGTTTTTGCATAAAAAAAAGCGAGTTATAAAAAGCTGTTTCATCAATGTCACGTTACTAATACATAAGCAAGACAAGCATTAATTAGTGAAAAAACAAAAGATTAGATTAAGCAATTGAAACTTAAACCCTGGCTATCAGCGATTAGATAATTAGGCGTAGATTGAGAAAGAGAATGCAAAAGAAGTAATAAAAATAATTTTTTCTCATTACTATTAGGGTATATCCGATTCATAAGGGTGACGGTAGTAGCCAAGAGTTTTAAAGCTTTTTCATCATTCGAATTCAAAGGAAGCGCCTCCGACCAACAATTCTTAAGTTTTTCTACTTCCATGAGTCTCAAACTGGAGACAACCAATTAAAAGATGAATGACTTGTAAACATTAGAAAACATAATAAAATCAAGATCAATAAGAGAATTACATGCGAACTCTCTTAGTCTCCTAAAATCATCAAAACCTTATCGCACTCATGAACCTCAAACATCGACACATTATTTGATGGTACAAGTGCTTTTTATATGCTTTCGATAAAGAAACTTTAAGCTTCCTACATTAATATCAATTTTCAATCTAAAAGCAATTCAAAAGACTCTAATTTTTCATAGATTACATAAACAAAAAATCTATTTGGACTCTTTGAGTCCGGACCCAAAGATTTTTTTGTTAACAATTTAAGATATCTACCTAAGTAAAAGACATAATTACCCTCTACCCCTAAACACCAATAATGAATTTAAATTAAAAGTTTTTATGTCTTTTTGGTTGTTTGAGTTCGGACTTTTTGAATTCATCTAGCACTACCCTTACATAAATTAAGACATAAGTTTGAGATACGTATTGGTCTTAAAAGACTTTGTTGCGGTGTAGTTTCACTGCAATCCTCTTAGTTGACGTAAATTATTTTTCTAAAAGTAAGAAAAGAAAAGACGGTAGGGCAAAAATGAAACTTTTTGTACATGAATAAAAGCGAGGAGGAGCGAAGTCAGCGAAGCTGAAAACAGAGAGTTGTACAAAGCAAGGCAACGCAACGCAAGCGACCAAAGTGAGTGAAAAACACACAGGCCCCGCTCTCCCAACGCAGCAGAGGCTCCTCCACAGCCCAGAGAAACACACATCACTCTGTGAGTGACCAACACGACAAAATCAAACACACGCACACACTCGCAATCCAACATGGGTTCTTCTTCAAAGCACTACTTGAAACAATTACTCGACCAAGAGCAAGAGCCCTTCGTTCTACAAAACTACATTGCCGAGCGACGTCTTCATCTTCTCCAAACCCCCGAACCCAAACGAAGCTCTTTTAGACCCGAAACGAGCGCCAACAGCGATGCCCTTTTCATTCACGTCCCCTCCAGAACCGCTGCTCTGCTTCTCGAAGCCGCTCTTCGCATTCAGCGACAATCCAAGCCCTGCAAATCTCATAAAGGGCGACATGGGTTTTCTGTTTTGGGCTCGATTTTGGGCAAATTGGGTCATCGGAACAACACCCAGAAGAGAGTGACGAGAGATTCTGTCGAGGAGAAACGGAGATGCTGTGATCACAACACTACTTCTGATACAAGTGTCTCGTGTTCTACAAGAATCGAACAGAGGTTCCCGGATTATGGGGAGGTGGAGAACGAGGGGTTTGCCTCGTCCGATATTTTCCGGTCGCCGGGATTGGGATCTCCGGCGTCTTCGCCGGAGTGCCGGCAAAAGCAGGTTTGCTTTCTTGTTGTTCACTTTATCCACTTTGGATTCCTTGCTTTGGTTTCTGAGTAAAAGCGGTTGCTGAGTGTGAGTCGACTCGGTTATCAGTTAGACCTGAAGGTTGAAGATGTCTAGACCGAAAGTTAGTCTCACATCGATTAAATGAAACTTTGAAATGAAATATATAAGTAATTAGGTTATCCCAACTAACACCGATGACTTTTGAGATAGAACGCTACACTTATAAAAGTTGAGATGTTATGTTAATCTCATTTGGTGCTCCTCAATTTATTAATTTGAAAAAAATATGTATAATCCAAAGAGAATATGTATCATTAGACTCGAGAACTCTTAATTGGTAACTTACATTTTTGTAATGGGAATGCAAGACATTACTACAACAATCTGTTTTACATAATTATATTTTTAGAAACAGTGAGGGTAAAATATTAAAAAAGTCATAATTCAGATCAATTGATTAAGTTATAAGTAAAAATATAATTTGTTTGAATGTTGTTAGAGTTGTGTATGATGAAGTACAAGTCTTTATTATGTCAATTTCAAAATGACTTAGTAATATAGAATTACATGTGATCTATTATTTTCACTAACGATTTTTTTTTTTTTTTTTGAAGTGGAAAGATTTAAGTTTGTTCAGTAAATATCATTTTAAAAATTTAGATAAATCATATGGGGAAAGTTCTATCAAAATATTAGCTCATTGAAATTTAAGTAATTCAATTAGTAATCTTAGTTGAGAATCGGCGGGAGAACTCAGCTTAACTCGCCACGACTCAGCGACTCGGCCGAGTGAGGACTGGGCCTTTGAGTTGTCGGCAGAGAATCACGAGTCGTTGAAACAGTCATAGAAACAGTAAACTTTGGAAACCAAGGGTATTAGTGTCATTTCTGAAAGAAAAAAAAAATGTTGGTATCAGCGTTTTGTTTTCTTCAATTTGATAGTGCCTTGGCTCAAAATCTTTAATATTGTTTTCTAAGAAAGAGACAAATTTGCATTAAATGAAAAAAAAGGAAAAAAAAACATATAGACAAATTTGAGGTGTCCATTTCTTTAGTTGGTCTGTACCAATGGAAGTTAATGAGAGACTTGCATTATTTATTTATTTATTTTCATTTGTTTTCACTTGCACAAGTTGCCATAATAAATTTTGTTACAATTTTCGCTGAGTCTTTTTGTTAAAGCCGTCGCTGCTCTGATACCACGTGTAGATTTTATGTTCACTCGCTCGAGTAACTCTTCAAGTGGCTAGTACACATGCAATTTTGTTGTGTATGTATTAAAACTGTGAAGTTGGTTTGGACTCAATTGTGTTAAGTGAATGTTAGGTGGTGCAGAATGAGCAAGTGTTGCAGCAAGGTGATCATGTTCTTGCGAAAGGGTTCAGCGAGGAGGAGAAGGAGCAATCAAGTCCTGTCTCGGTCTTGGATAATCCTGAGTTTGAAGATGATGGCGATGATGAAGATGGCA
The DNA here is from genome assembly GCA_039657365.1 of Stephania yunnanensis. Lineage (NCBI taxonomy): Eukaryota > Viridiplantae > Streptophyta > Magnoliopsida > Ranunculales > Menispermaceae > Stephania > Stephania yunnanensis. The sequence goes on from CM077580.1 coordinate 72,934,629, forward strand.
GTGGTGAAGTACACGAAAGTGAGAACGAAGACAGCGACGTCGGGTTTGAATTGGAACGCAGCTTCGCCATTGTGCAGAGTATGTAGTACTAAAGCATAATGAACTTGCATTGAATTTCATAGCTTGTGCTGTGCCCTTCAGCATTGATTATAACATGCTCAACTACTTGAACTTTAATTTTAAATTCTCACTATCCAAAATAGTACAGTCTCTTGCAATTGATGATGATGATGATGATGATCAAGTACTCATCTGTTTTATTCTTGATAGACTGTGACTCAATGTGGTGTTGGATCAGTACTGAATCAGTCAATTAGTTTATTAAATCTTTCGTTAACGCATCGAATCAACATCATATAAGTGAATGAATATATTGGACAAATGCTTATGTATAATTAATTATCAAGTTTGAACAAATGCTTATGCATATATTTTGTTTTTTTTTTTGGTTTTTGTAGGAACAAAACATAGGTTGTTGCAGAAGCTTCGCAGATTCGAGCAACTTGCGGAGTTAGACCCGGTCGAACTTGAGAAAAGAATTCTAGAAGATGAAGATGAAGATGAAGAAGAGGAAGGAGAGTATAGCACTGATGCTGATGACAGTTCATGTTCATCTGTAGAAAATAATAGCACTGTGTTTGCTAGAGAAGTTATTACTTGTTCTAGTCCATATGATTGCCAAAGCGTTTCTCTCGGCGTCAAAAAACTGGTTTTAGGCTTCGGAGAAGGGGAAAATAGAGCGTTAGGCTTCGAGAGTAGGGATCTACTAACGAAGAAATGCGAGGGAGATTGGGATCATGGAAAGGAACAAAGACTAAGACCATAGACATGATGGTTGAGCTGGATTTGAGAAGGGAAGTACAGGGGAGGAGGAAGAATCATGAAGAGGATTTGCAAGACCTTAGTGCTTCGATTGAGCTCGACATTTTCGGATTCTTGGTGGAAGAACTATCTGATGAACTTGTTCATGATTCTTCAACTTGCTCATAATTAATGTGAATTTTAAGTCTTGTTCATACAACAAATGTACCTAATCTTTCTGTGGTATCTTTCTTTTATTGATATTGCTCTTCTTAGTGTAATATTGCAACATGGGAGATTAGATCCAGATGAGTTCTTAAGATGATAATTCTCTAACTATTGGAGTACAGGCTTCATAATACACTTACGAGAAAGCACGTGATTGGTGCTGGATACCACATGAAAAAAAAAAATAAAATCTCTGACAGCTTATATATAAGCCAACATCTCTTAAATTTAGAGGCATTGCAAAACTCAAATAAAATCTTGAACTAAAAATTTGATGTCCAAAAATCATATATGGAGTAAATGAAAAACTTTAAAACTTTTCTCTCGTTAAGCTTTTATTTTGCAGTAGAGTTGAATTTTGGATTACAAAAAATTTGTTCTGACTCTTTAAGTTCGGATCAAAGATTTTTTTATTAATAATTTAAGATATCTATTTAAGTAAAACTTAATTACCTTCTACCCCAAACACCAATAATGAATTTGAATTAAAGGTCTTTATGTCTTTTTGGTTGTTTGAGTTCGAACTTTTTGAGTCCATCTAGCACTACCATTTGAATTAAATTCACACATAAGTGCCCAATTATTGTAATTAATACTCCTTCATGTCAATAATATAATGGGTAGTGCTATTTGGACTCAAGAGTCCAGACTCAAATTTTTTTTTTATTACAAAGTCATCCTTAAGTAATTAATGAAGTACACACAATCACTTGTAAAATTCCTTTGTTACCCCTTAAATATTTGTAAAAATTTGAAAAACCTCCCTATGAGTCCGGATTCATGAGTCCAAATAGATTTATTGTAATATAATTAGTTTTGCTAATAGCACAGTTATTAAGAAAAGCATTAATTATAAGTTCAAGTTATATTTTTGTCCGTTCTTTAATTACGTTATTAACTACATCATGAATTCAAAATCCTATAATTAAACCTAGGACTATACGAGTCCCCACTCATTTAACTAAAAGTCTTTTGGGTCCGGAGAAGCTTTAAAATTCTTAAGTAGAAGGTTGTCGCCTATGTGGTTCTACCTTCGTCATGTCCGAAATTATTCATGACTAAAATTTTGAGGATTGTAATTTTATTTCTTATAGATTGAAGGGAGCATCCCATTTGCTCTGCTGTGCAATACTATTTATTGGTGTAAATTTTTTTTTTGGTAAGAAAGAAACAACTTTGCCCTAATTCGAACCTGTTGATACAAAAGACTTGTATGTATTGTTCTATTGTTTTAATGAGAAAACATTTTAGTCCCGCATAGGAGAACAATAAAGCACTTTTACATTCTATAAGTGAAAGCAACTCAACATACTTTGTTTGGGACAAATGGATAAGGAGTTGGGGACCCATTGGGTGCACTAAGTGCATAGAGGGTATAAGGTGACCCATACATTTTTTTGAGTCAAAGATGGGCCTCGGGCCTTACGCCTTGGCACGACCCAAGCACGACTTGGCACGACTTTAGTAGGGCCTTGGGGAGGGCAAGGCCTTAACCGAAGCACGACTTGGCACGTTGGCACTTTAGTAGCATGGCCTGAGGAGGGCAAGGCCTTAACACGACCTTGGCACGGCCCGAGGGTAAGGCCTTGACACGACTTTGGCACGGCCCGGGCATGCCTTGGCATGGCCAGGGTATCCCTTAGCATGGCCTTGGCACCTTTAGCACGACTTTGGCATGGCCTTGGCACGCCCTGACACTGGCATGCCTTGGAACTCCCTGATTAAGGTGATTAGCATCGAGTTTTCAAGGGGCATACTGATCTCCGTAATTCCTTGACTCGAAGCCTTATTTTTAAGGGACGAGAAGCGGATATTGAAGGAGAGGGTCGAATCGATGCGACAAAGGGCTGAATTTCAGTGGATCGTGGTAGCAATGCCACTCTGCCACTTACAATACTCCGTCGCGTATTTAAATCGTCTGAAGATCTAAAGGATCGATAGGCCACGCTTTCACTTCGTGCGAGAACCTCAAGAGTTTGATAGCTTTCGGGAGTGGGTATTACATTCGCACTCGAAATCGAATCAAATGAGCTTTACCTTTTTGTTCCACACGAGATTTTTGTTCTTGTTGAGCTCATCTTATACGACACTTACGTTATCTTCGATATTTAATAACGTTAAAAGAGATGTCCTACACCTCTCGCTCAATAGGGTCTTTTTTACCAAACTCCCGTTTCTAATTTGCAAAAATTCCGTTTCGACAATGTCTTCTCCGTCCCGATCGACATGGAAGCGATGTCATGATCGGAACTAAAATGAGAGGCGGAATAAATTGCCCCACGGATATATCCGTTTCGATTTATGTATCTAACAAAATAAGTAAAATAACGTTAAATGGGAAAACTACGTATCACTAGCTAAAAACTCATTCCTTTTGGTTCTACGAACAAGATCTAAGAATATAGGTAGATAAACGCAATTCTTTGGTCCAAGTAGAAACAAAGTTGGTGGGTTTCCATTTGAGGGGTGCCGAGGAACAAATTCTAACTAAAAGCAAAGAAAATTGGTGTTTGATATCAAAAATTTGAGCGGATTCACACCTTCCTTAAGGGGCATTTAGAACAAGTCCTAACACACCTTCCTTAGTTTTCTCGACATGAAATATTTCTTAATTCAAAGGTCGTCGAGACGACTCCCACTAAAATTACAAATAACAAAAAAAAAAGTAAACCAATTAATCCTACACCTCTCACCACTAGAATTTCTTTAAATGTAAAAGTCAATAGATGAATGCTTTCAAAATCTTCATAGAAATAGATGAATACTTTCAAAATCTTCATAGTAAACTTTTTGAGTAAGCAAAAAGTTTCGTGTCATCACCAAATTGAAATAAGCATGGAACCGCCAAATGAGCCCACTTGTTGTAGCTAAAATTAATAGGTTTTTCACTTCCAAGTGAGATGGTAAACATAAATAGTCAAGGTCATAGTGATGATGTAATTGATAATGAGATCAAGTATTAGTTTCTAAGCAAACCTTCTTTGCTAATAGGCACTCCCAACCGTTTCACTTAACTTGTAGAGAATAACCTAAAAAATACCTATTAAAATTGCCTATAGATCCATAAAATTAGCAAAAAATGTAACACTATTTTGAACTTTTAACAACATTTCCATTTCAACTACAAACAATCAAAGCATGAAGCGCCTTTAAAATGCATGAATATATGCACTTAGATGCATGTAACGTTTGTGCAAAGCATATATCACAATCAAGCTTACAATAGTGAACCAATAACTCACACAATCTGACATTGGAACTGTGCAGCAAAGTGACATTCTATACTCACACTCACGGACCTCAATTTTCCTATGTCAAAATGATGAATGCTCAAAATATTTTACTATACAAATTAACAAAATCATTACTTTCCGTAAACCAAATGCATAAAATACAGAAAAAGCATGAGCTTGAAATTGATTGAGTAAATGCAAGCTACACAGATAAAATGGTGCACCAATCAAATTGTTCTTACATCTTACCGTACTCGGCAATCGTAACCAAAGCAGTAAAACACCTTGATATGACTGAGTCGCCGCTAAAGCATTAACATAGTAATTGCTCACAAGAAAGAAAAGAAATAATGAAAAGGTGTGAGCAATTACCGAATTAATTAATTAGAGATGATAATGATCTCATTTATCTATGTTTATTAGCAAGTAACAACCGCTAAAAGCCTCTCAATTCGAGTCTCCCTTTGTTGCATAAGCTATACATATATGCATATGTTGTAATATATGGTACATTTAATTTATTAGCAGACAACGTACACTTATATGAATGAAAATTTGAGTGTATTAAGCTACTTAATGTAACGTGTATACTTATATATATACATGTACACACACGTATATATCAATATACCTCGAGACACCGAATCGCACAATAACTTCAATAGAGAACATACAGTAACGCTAATCGCTCCATTTACATTTCAAATTGAACCACAAACCCTAACATGATCAATTCAACTCGATTAAATAACAAACAACAATACAAACTACAATAAGCTACCGATTATACAACACATGGATTAACAAACAACAATACAAACTACAATAATCGATAAATCGCACTCGAACACGCACAAAGATCAATCTTTCCACAACACATCAAGTGCAATTCACCTAATTTTCAAGAAAAACGAGAACCTAAACAATAAATTCATCGAAGAACGCATAGAACGCTAATCGGTTCCATTCACAACGCAAATTGAACCACAAACCCTAACACGATCAATGATTCAATCCAATTGATTAGACCGTACATTGATTGACAAACAACAAGCACTAATCTGCGAAGCGCTTCGGATCTCGAGATTAGAGTGAGAACGAACCTAGGGTTCTCGTGCTAGCGATCTCTCTAATGGCCGTGAAAGCACAAAGCACCTGGATGCTTCGACGGTCCGTGAGAGAGAGCGGTGACAGAGAGAGTGAGAGAGAGAGAGAGAGATCTCCGTCGAGAGAGAGGGATTTTTGATCCGGAGAGACAGAGAATCGGGAGAGAGCGCGGTGAGAGAGAGAGAGATCTCGCCGTCGAGAGAGGGGTTTTTTCGATGGAGTTTCGGGAAGATAGTGGTTTTGGGAGAGAGAGAATAGTAGACGAGGGACATTAGGAATCTCGTTAATCCATTCATGCACGTCACTAATTAGATGACGAGGCATTTAGAAACGGAAATTACCTTAAGAGAGTCATAGTTACTCCCGCCGTTTACCGCGCTTGGTTGAATTTCTTCACTTTGATATTCTTAAGAGGGCCGTTTACTCGGCGAAATCACATTACGTTAGCATCCGCAGAGACCATCACAATGCTTTGTTTTTAATTAAACAATCGGATTCCCCTAGTTCGTACCAGTTCTGAGTTGACGGTTCGATGTTTGAGGAAGGCCCTCGAAAGAAGTCGTTCCAAGTTCGTCCCTTGATAGGCACGCGGTGGCCACCGCGGGAGCAGCTCGAGCAGTCCGCCAGGTCGGGGCCTTTGGGCTTTGGCTTGGTTGTCAAACATAAATTTACTTTTTACTTAAATTTTTAATTTTTCAGTAATTAATTTTTGAAATTAATTAACTGTTATACAATTAATACAGTTGAGTTTTTCAACAAGCATGAATGTTGAACCCAACAAATTATTTTAGTTTTTGAAATTAAAGAGTTGTGTTTTTTGGGAAACAACTCTTCAACTATTATTTAAGTTTGACTAGTACACAAATTGAGAGACTAATTTTTTCGAAATTAATTGTTTTGTAAGAGAGAAAGAAATACAATTTGACAGACTTCCAAATTGGTAATTTTTAAATTTGGAAGAGCATTCAGGTTGAATCCTAGGGACAAATTTCTATAGAGATTTTATCACTAAATCGAAAAACAATTTTGTCTTAAAACATTACTTCTATGCAAACCTTCGGTTAGAATATTTATTTGTTTACTTATTATCTTTCAATTTTGTTGTTGTTTATTTATAATCTCGTTTTATTAAGATCATTACATATTGTTTGAAATAACAAAACCGATGACTTCTTTCACGAATATCCCACATCAAACCTTATGCCGCGCAATTGATTGATATTTACTGATGTAAATTAATTTATTTCTACTGTTGTACACTGATTTTACATTTGACAAAGTTCTGTCTCTTCTCTTGTTTGTGCTATTCATCAAAAAAGAAACATTTGTTTATTTGGTTGACTTACAAAGTACACAAATGTCAACAAATTCCATTATAATTTTTGGGTTCTTTTGGAATGTGAATATTGGCCACTCTTTTGAATTGCTTTTTTGTTTCTCCATGGAAAATATCACGTTGACGAGCTTTGACTTGTACAGTTGTGTGTATGCGTGTAAAATTAACGAAAAACATGTGTAAATAATAAATATTGAAAAGCAATTGGTTGTGATTATTACCACTCAGAAAATTATATAAAGTAAGAATTTAGGTTCATTGAATAACAAACGGTAGGTTTGTGTACTTTTTTTTTGTTTTTCATTGAAAAGAAACAACTTTTACGCTCATCAAAATTTGAACTCACGCTCTTACTATAAAATCACATATCAAATTATATCCATTTGATTAGTTAGTCGGTGGGTTTCTACTCTGGTTTGACTATTGCTTACTTTTGTATAAAGTTGAGGGTCCAAAGACCCAGTGCTTGTTTGTTTGTTTGTTTGGGTGGTATAAATAAAATTTTTATAAGAAAAATGTATATTGTGTGAATGCTGTTTCCTATTGTTCTAAAGGGGCGAGGCCTGTTCTCCATGTAATGTGAATTGTGATGTGCTGTTAATGCACCATGCATAATTATTTAATTGTACTCCCTGCTGCCCACAATTAACATCTGCTATATTTAATTTTTTCTCTTTTTTCTTAAATTGTTATAGTTTAATTTGTCCACAAAAATTATATATATATATATATATATATATGTGAAAATGAAAAAAAAATACCACAATAATCTATTGGATGACGCACTCACTGATTAGGTATGAGTTAACTGTCAACAATTAATTTTGAAATTAAAAAAATATTTAAGTTTAAAAATAAAAAATAACTTGATTTTACGAAGCTACACAATCTAAGCCCTAAGCCAAAGCCTAACTCTACTACCCAATGCCACTTCGGCTTTATTCATTGGGTTTCTCTAAAGCAAAGCTAAAGAGAGGGTGTTTGTATATAAGAGTTTATACTCTTTTTTAAGTGAGCAATGTGAGACTAAATAAGTTATATTCAAATTCTAACAATAGTAAAATCAAGTTAATATATATAAATAAAAAATATAATATAAGTGGGTTTATGGGGTGGGTAATTGGGTAAGTGGGGCGGTAGATGTTAATATCCTTACCCTACCGATACCTACATGAGTATCTCATTCATAAACTCATATCCTTACCCAATGTATATCAGATTGAGTATTACCCTGTCTATTAGGGTCTGGTACCCTTAAGCACCCATACCTATAGGTCCAATTGCCATCTCTAGCGTTGATGTACTTTTGTGTTCTCAGTCTCAAGATCGCATGCTCAACTTAGTTGATTCGGCGTGAGTGCGGCACAATGTTGGATCAGTGCGGCACAATGTTGGATCAAGTAAATATTATTGACTTTATTCAATTGTGGGGGTTCATAGTTTTCTTCAAATAGGGATGTTGCGCTTTTTTTTTTCTGCTATACTGTTAGGTTTTATTTATTTATTTATTTACAAAAAAATACATTATTTTTCAACATGTACATATCGTACTTTTGGTTATAGTATAAAATAAAGTTTCGATCTTATAAAAAATAGAGTAATGCGCTTATTTGAAGTATGATCAATTAATCATCTACTTTGTATACACGTACATCAAGATGTACTGCTCGAATTTGTATGATATATCAATCATGCATGCGTATTATATAACAAGTGAGTGGCTTGAAATATATATAACATTAAGAGTCAAATTATTATTATCCTTCCTATAAAAAAATTATTATTATCCCAAATAAAGCACATATGATCATCTCATATAATTTGATATTACTTAATTATATCCATATCTACATCCTATATATATATATAAAAGAGTGTCTGCAATTTAATGTTCATTAATTGTTAATGTGCGCCATCTAGGATTAAATTGACATTGAGATAAAAAAAAATCTCTAATGGAAATGTGTATTTAGAATGTCATGGTGATGTATGTGGCACAAAAAAATTGACATCGTCAATTTTGGATGTGAATTCTAGATATTCAAATTGACATCCACATCAGACCACTATATATATTTATTTTTTATTTTGTTTAGATTTTTATTTTCGCATTTTAATTAACAAAATTATAAAAAGAAATGTCACCTCATCAATTGACATTCAATTCACATCTACCCTTGGAGATCAGTTTTAGAGAACAATGTCTATTTGAGCCATATCGGATGACATCCTTTTCATGTTAATGACGTGGCAAGAATCAACACCCACAATCCACATTTATCATTGGAAATGCTCTAATTAATATGATGGTATGGACTGCCACCAGAGAGCGTTCTTCATGTTATATCAAACAATCTGTAATGATTTCTTATACTATAAACAAAAAGAATTAAATTGCAATCAATAAATTGAAAACCGAACTGAATAAATAAATTAAAATCTAACTGGAGGTTTCTGAATTTTGCAATGTCCTAAGACGTAACTTTTCCCACGATTTAGTGATTAATCCACTTCAAAAATAGTCTACGGGATTCAACAAGAGTGCACTTCTAAATTCAAAGAGCAACAACTTGGATTGTTTGCCTAATTGCACTCTTCTTCTCTATCATAATAATTATATTTTTGAAAAATCATGAATTAAATTATTAATTTGTGTTTGAGTCAGATTTAAATAGACACTGAAGAGTTGTCTTCAAACAACACATCCTTTAATTTCGAAATATAAAAAATCTATTGGGTTAAGCAATCACCAATATCATATATACTTCAACCGAAATAACTGTAAAACAGTTAAATAAATTCAAAAATTAATCACTGTTAATTAATTCCGAAATTTAAAAATTAAGTAGTAGAAATGCAATATAAATGGGTCCCTATTATTTCAAAATGCATCCATTCGCTCACTCCAACTTTTTGCTTCTAGAAAATAAAAGATGATATTTCAGGTCGCTCACTCCAACTTTTTGCTTCTAGAAAATAAAAGATGATTGAGTTGCTTTCACATATAAAGTAAGATAGAGCATTTTAATTTTTCAACATGGGATAATTAATGTTTTCGACCTTTTAAAACACATGAAAAGTCTTTTTGTTCCACCAACGTAATTCACGTTTTGACAGTGATGCATGAAATGAGTAGGACATCAATCACTTAGACTACTTTCTATTCCATATCCTATACGTATGTGTATATATATATACAAATCTATAAGCACATAGCAGTAGTGTATCATCACCGACTAATTAAGTGGCATCTCCATTAATACTTTGGTATGTTCTGCTTCTAGATTGATGGTTCGAATTTCCCTCCGTGGGAGTATATCATGAGATTGATGGTTCAAATTTTCTTCCGTGGGAGTTGGCGCGCTTAATTTTCTATAAGATGCACGTGCGTTTGTATCATGTATTCTTACACGATTTAATTAAATTAAGTATATTGATAATAACTATCATAACTAGCTATAAAAATAAAAAAGCTGTTGTAAATGTAATGGAAAAATAGATGAACTTTCCTATCCCAACCTTATGTAATACCTATTTAATTGTTACTTAATATTGTATTATATGTAAGAGTAACTTGTGTCATTTGATCTTCATCTCATTATGACCAAAAGGGTTGTATAAAAGGGTTTTTTCCATGTAATGTACACACCATGTTGGAATGAAATTCTCCTATTTTCTCCCCATATCTTCGCTTGTTATATTTTCTAGTTCTTTGTTTACTTTCCGTAGCTTTGTTTAAAGTAATTTTATAACATGTTATTAGCACGAGTTTCTACCCTATGCGAAGAAAATCTTCAAGATTCAAGAAGATTTTTTAATGAGACAAAGCTAGCGAGGAAATAATCTTTGCTTAATATGTAGTTTAAATTTATTATAGTTATGTTTGGTTAACTAGATAATTAGAAAACTAATCCAAAATTCCAATGGATATGTCAACTCTTACTATATGATTCATGATGAGGGATGCATAAGAACATTTGTTATATTTCCCATGTTCTCCAAGTGAGTAGGCACATGACATCAATTACCCCTCTTTTGGAATAAGCTAGATTTCAAAATTATAACTATTTCATTTTGTATTTATTGCTATTGTTTTTAATAGGAAATTGAAAGATATAGCTCGTGATACGAAGTATACAAATGAGTTATGGAGAGGGAGAATACAAATGTAAACATCAATCATATTAAGTTTATCAATATCTTGGTTAAAAATATTATACCTTAATTGCATTAGCTCACCATGTGTGTCGATCCATATTATTTACATTTACTTTGAATAAAACTAAATAATTTTAATTGTAACTTGTATTTATTAATAAGTTACCTGAGGCTAAAGTTGACCATATGTATTGTTTATTAATAAGTTATTACCGTTAATATCTTGCTTTATATGGTCTTAGAATTAATTTGAATTAGTATTCGATTAATTCATTGACTTGAATGAACATTTTTTCCATTTGGATCAATATTTTATGTAAAACTGATTCTAATTGGATTTTTTATTATTATTAGTTTGATACATGGTTTTTTTTCTTTGAATTATTCCTACTAATTTAAATTATTAAGTAAATATTTACTTAATAATTTAAGTAATAAATTAAAGCATTCTTTGTTATTAAGATTTAATTTAAATTTTCAAGTCATGTTTGCCCAATTTATATCTAAAAAAAAACAAAAAAAACATCAGCAAACTTAAAATAAATGATTATATCATGTTTGCTCACTTTATATCATGCCCCAGAGAAGCTAATGTTCGTATTACTGGCGCGAGTTCAAGGTCGAACTCTTTTTTGGAAGAGGGCTCTGATGTAGAGAGCATCATTACATTGCATTACTCTAGGAGAATCAATGGCTACAAAAAATATTACATAAAAAAAATTAATATATACGGTACACTAGATCACAGAGATGCACCTCGTATCACGCATTTTACGTGACTTGAGGCAACACAAATGGCCAAGCTTGGGAGGTTGTTGAGCATGACAAACCCTATAGTTGTTGTGTTGCATTTACACTAATACCACTACTTTCGGATAAATTAATGGCATCAATTAAGGGAAACAAAAGTAAAGAAAAGTTGTTACATAGAACACATTAATTAGCAAATGCATCGAGATGCGTTTTTACACATATTTATGCAACACCAACCGTGATACAGAGCGGGACCCACAACCGTCCTTTATACTATTCCACTTTCCTCTGTAGACAACAATATTAATTAGAAAACGTGATTTCCAAGTGCCCCACGTGCCGAATATCTCATTTTCCACACGTGATTTTTGCCACTCCTCCGCCTCCGTGGCCTTCCACACACACATATTTATGTATCATGATTCACGTATATATGCAGCGCATAGCACTCAAAATATTGTGAACTCTAGCTACTTCTACTATCTTATATATCACCATTAATCTATAGTCATGGAAGTCCATGAACCTCATTCATGGAAGCGAAAAGCGGGTCGAAAGAAGTTTAGGGAGACTAGGCATCCAGTGTATAGAGGAGTGAGAGAGAGGAGAGGAGGGAAGTGGGTGTGTGAGATGAGGGAGCCAAGAAAGAAGACTAGAATATGGTTGGGGACATTCAAGACACCTGAAATGGCTGCCATAGCTTACGACGTAGCGGCGATGGAACTGCGAGGGAAGTCTAGTGCACTTCTCAACTTTCCGGGCTCAGCTCGGGACCTTCCGAGGCCAAAGTCGGCTTCGCCTAGGGATATTAGGGTGGCGGCGGCGAAGGCGGCGGCTGAGTACCATGTTGAAGTGTCTAAGGAGTGTGTAATTCATGTTGATGATGATGATGATAGTAGGAGTGGTTGTGGTGAAGGGTTTGTGGATGAGGAAGCTTTGTTTAACATGCCAGGGTTGTTGGTGAGCATGGCTGAAGGTATGCTACTTACACCACCTGGGATTTTGAGAGGGTTTAGTTGGGATGATGTGGAGTGTAATAATTGTTGGAATACTAATTGTATGATCATGGATTTGTCTCTCTGGAGTGAAGACTAATTAATTGATGACCATGCATCTATGTAATTAATAAATGAGTTGGTAGTATATAAAAAAGGCTTGTTAAATCATGAATTTGTATATTTATAATTAATCAATTATTAATAGATCATGTGAAATCTATAGTTTAGAAGTATCTATTGGCCCTTTATTTTTTTACTTAGTTTTTTATAATTATGCTTTTTCCTTTTATTTGCTTGACTTAGCGTAGTTGAGTCGGTGGGGTGAAGTATCACTGTTACTCTAATTCAACTTAATTGATTCGAAACAATATAATTAATAAATGAGTTGGAAGTATATAAAAAAGCTTGTTAAATCATGGATTTGTATATTTATAATCAATCAATTACTAATAGATCATGTGAAATCTATAGTGTAGGAGTGTTGACCTTTTATTTTTTACTTCTTTTTTTTCTAATTATGTTTTTTTCCTTGACTTAGTGTAGCTAAATTGGTGGGGTGAATTGTCACTATTACTTTAGTTCAATTTAATTGATTCGAAACAGTATAGGATTGATTTTTCTAGAGTTTTTTTTGAAAGTCTTCTTAATTAATCAGTCTTTTATATGAGATTTAAGATGTTTAACTTTGTCATTCCTTAGAATCGATACTTGATGTACGTGTTTTTTTTTTTTAAATAAAGTCTCTTTTCTGTTTTATATGTATATAAATAATTCTATCACGATGATTGAGACAAATCACAATCGATGGTGATTTTTATTTTTATCCATTGTGATTTGTCCCAATCATTGTGATAGAATTATATATATATATATATATATATATATAATTTTGTTTTCTTGGTCACTACAAAAAAAGAGCGTATAGCAGCGGGCTATTTTTTTTACTATTTAACAAGGGATTAGCGATGGGGTTGACCCGTTGACCAATATAACTACGTGGTTAGCGACGACTTTCATCGCTAATTGTTGGGCGGAAATTCTCGTCCAGTAGGGAATTTTATCACAGTGGGGCCCACACTCACTTTCTTTACACTCAACACCAAACCCCAATCTTCCACTTATAAACTTCCCTCTCTCTCTCTCTCTCTCTCTCTCTCTCCAGCCTCCAGCTGCCTCTCCTTCTCTCTCAACTCTCTCCTCTCTCCAGCCACCCAACTATCTCCTCTCGCCTCTCTCTAGCTGTCTCATCTTGCCTTTCTTCGGCTACCCCCTCTTTGTCGTTTTGGATTCGTTCTTGTTTTGTTGATTTTTTTTTTAAGTTAATTGAAAAAAAACACTGTTTTCATTTTAAAAATAATATTATTTTTAAAAAATAATTTTTTTTGTCAACTGATCAGAAAATAGCTACGATCCCGTCGCTATTTATGTCTTTCCATCGCTAATCACGTTGCTATTTTGGTATAGCGATGGATCGTAGATGATGTATTTTTTTTTTTTTTTGTAATCGGTGTTAATGCACAAATTTAAGGGTCATTACCAATAATATATCTAAATAATAATCATTGGATCTTAATCTAACAGTAAAAAATGTTATCACCCTCCACAATAATTTTTCTCAATGGTTATAGTAGAACTTCATATAATAATTTTTTTAGGATTTGATCACTCAATCGATCTCCTATAGGAAGGATCAACCAACATTTTTCACTGCGCTACAAGTGTTGTTATTGGCATAAAAAATCTTTTGTGTTTCTTATGTCCATTTTTCCTTCGATAAGAAAGAATCAATTTGCCTCACAAGGGTTCGAACTCATAACTTCTTACTCACAAATCTCACATCACCATTGGGCTAGCCAATTAATTGATTGACATTTTCCTTGTGTTATTACTTGTTTGATGGAGCTTGTATTTTTTTCTTAAGTTACATATGTGGCTGCCCCAAATCCCGAGGCCACCGTGGGACCTGCCATGTCGCATCCTACGTCACCAAGCTTTACCATGTCGTGGCTTGCTTATCTTTGACACCCCGCGACCTAACTGGTTGCTTGCACTTATCTAACTAGCACTAGTTTATTTAATAAATCTTCAATTAAGTATTAATAATTTAATTAGTGAAAAACCTGGAAAAAAAATCATGTATATATCAAAGGCGAGATAAATACAACAAATGATCCATATAATTGTATTCAGTGTTCTACAATCCCCAAAACCCAATAAAACATAAAGATATATACATACTGATACTACACACGAGCTGTCATCACTATCTCAGAAGTAGTCGCCCAGTACCTCCTTGCCCTTGCCCTTGCTCGTCGAAGGATCTGCACTCAGTAATCCAACAAATACAGTGACAAGTCAAGTTAGTAAAATCCCAAGAAAAGTCCACACAATATTCATGAAATAAAACTGGTAAACTACGAGACATGCGAATATAACGTCTGACAACATTAAGTCATATTCCCATGAATGTAGACAGCATGCGACAAACAAAAATAGTAGCGATGAATAAACAACACATAGTAACTAAACATACTCGGAAAATAAAGCATTAATAAGTCAACAACCACATAATCACGAGAAAACACTGACCTAAACTAGTCAGTAATTGATAAAACAAAACAAGAACCACATGTATACTTATAGGCTTACAATGACTAAACTTCAATTACGGTTATCGAGTGAACCCCTTCAGACGCTATTTCAAGTCAAGGGAACACCTTAAATCTCTCCCAACGGTCATAAATATATTGTACTGGTGCGACACAAACACTAAACACAAGTAGCTCATGCAAACGATTTAGCCACAACCAATATATATGCAAATCGATCGAAATAGAAGTGAAACCTCATGTATGCCCATCAGCAGTCACACATTGTAACGGTTCAAATTAATTTGATTAAACAAGGATTAACGTTAATCTCAGGGATTAACGGTCATAATTCGAGCGTTACGTGGACAACTTGGTTGACTCGGACATGAGAACCGAGGAAATATGTTATTTATGGATTGTGGTTGTATATATGTGGTGCTTAAAATTATTGTTATTATATTGCACCGCTTGTGTGCATGTTGCTATCGGGCGAATTTGTGACTGTGGTTCGCCTCGAAAAGTGTGCCAACGCGGGTATCGGGTATGCGAACTACGAGTACACTAGAAATGTGACGACCCCTTCTCCAAATAAAGGCATCGCCCAGCCTAATTCCCTAATTAAGCCCTAATCTCCCCAATAAGACCTAACAAGGAACTAGTCATTCTTATTTAAACACCTAAACACCTACCAATTATGATACCACCTACAGTTAACTTGATAGTTCTACTGACTAATTTATGGTTGTCTATAAATCAGAGTTAATTTAAATTTACTATCTAACAAATTATTTAGCGGAAATCTGACTTCGTTACTGGTGGAAATTAGATCCTAAGGCCTAACATATTGTGGAAAAATCAAGAAATAGAGATCACATACAAATGAAATGGGTTTTGGTTTGCATGTGTTCATCACGTAATCCCATATCGTTAATTACTAGCCATTGATCTTTACGTGTTTACGCATCTCAAGATTCATCTAATGGCCTATCTCTCAACACATTTCCACTTACTCCTTTCAAATGACACCAATTTGTAACTCACTTGGTTCTTAGATGCATCAATGCATATCTCTAGGACAATATCATGGTTTCTATTCAATTAACCAACTATAAGCCTCAGTTTATTTGATTTAATTAATTTAGTTTAAGACCTTAGGTCCATTATATTACATATAGTTAGTGTTTTTAGAACCTCCTATGGACACATTAGTGATCTCACCAATCCATCGACTACTAGGCACCCGATGCCCACGTTTCGACACGCATTTCGAGGTAACTTCTCGTCACACCAACTCGCCCGATAACAACATACACACATGCGGTGCAATACAATAATAATGATTTTAAACGCCACATATATACAACGATAATTTATAAATAACATATTCTTTTGGTTCTCGTGTCCAAGTCGACCGAGTTGTCCACGTGACGCTCGAATTATGACCATTAATTCTTGAGATTAACGCTAATATTAGTTTAATTAATTTGGATCGTTACAACGTAAGCTTGTAAGTAGTACCAAAAGCTTTTATACTAAACTCAATTTTTTTTAATAAAAAATACTGAACTCAACATTGGCCTAAAAAAAGTAAGACAACTTCGATTTATAATGTTGGATTAAGTTAAAAAATTGTGGGTCGAGTTGGATTCCCGGCCCCTTAAACCTTGCAAAAAAAAAAAAAGATTTATTAAGTAGAAAAATTAATCAAATTTAGCGCGGTAGCTAGCATCTTTGTAAAGTTATCTCGCATATGCATTAGATGTGTCTTGAATCATGTAGCAATTGCCACTAGATGTGCATCGATCTGACTAACTTAAAAACGAGTAGATAATGTTGGAAAATACTAGAATGACACTAGATGTTACACCGAAAGATGTATTGACTCACAAAAGTCGTACATTCGACTTTAACTCGTGTGTTATACATCAAGATCGATATATAACTGAATCCTGAAGCACTATGGACAGCTTGAAGGCCCGATCTGACATATGCGACATACCCGTCATCATTATAACTCTTTTAATGAGTTTTTTTGGGTCGAATTTAAATTTTATATATATTTTTTCATTAGACGAGCTTAAACCAATATATAAGCCTACATATAGGTGATGAGCTGGGATCCATCATCTTTTGAATCCATAAGAGACACCCAATTTGTGCATTGCGTGTGAAAACAATACTCTAACATCGGAGTCACAATCTCAAATTAATTGACTGGTGGATGACACTCGATTGGGTTTTCATTTTTATTTATTATTCAATTTATGTGGGCCCTACCAAGACCAAAACATTTTAATCGACGGCTCAAAATTGGTCACCACATCTCTCTTATTGATTAGCTTTGCCTCGCCCATCATCCCAAAAGAAAACAAGAAAATCCACTTAGACCAAAATTTTGTTCAACTCATGAGCCAACAAATAATGAAGGCCACACAACACAACATGTTAAGTAGTCCCAATAATATATAGATATTGAAAAAGTTATGAAACTAACAACATCATTAATTATATAGAATAGAAGAGGTAGAGATGGAGATGGAGATGGAGAATGGTAGAGAAGAAGAAACTCAGCACAGCTTCAACATCAACATTTCTCAGGTACAACTAAACTCTATCAAACAGAACATAGCAGAGAAGCCAAGAGGGTTGTGCAATTGGGCTGGTAATAGCTCATGTAGCATTTACAAAGTCCCCCAAAGCCTTGTATGTATCAATCACAATGCATACCATCCCCAAATAGTCTCAATAGGCCCTTATCACAAAGGGAAGCCCAATCTAGACATAATTCAAGAACACAAGTGGAAGTTTTTGGGGTCTTTGCTTTCAAGGACTAGGAATGATCATGGACTAGAGTTGGAGGACTATTTTAGAGTTGTAAAATCATTGGAAACAAAGATTAGGGAGAGCTATTCGGAACATATCGAATTGGGCACCGATGAATTGGTCGAAATTATGGTGCTCGATGGTTGTTTCGTTGTCGAATTGTTTCGGATAATGGGAGGGCTTATTGCTATAGATTCAAGTGACCCTATCTTTGTTGTGCCATGGGTGTTCCCTTGTTTGGCTAGAGACCTTGTTAGGCTTGAGAATCAAATACCATTTTTTGTCCTCGAAGCCTTGTTTGATTTATCGAACCCGCCGCGAAAGGAATTACAAGAACAAACTACTCCCTCTTTAGCATTGCTTGCTTTGAGATTCTTCAACTACATTGTACAAAGAAATGATGAAGTAATAGAACAGCACCATAGTCTCAAAGCAAAGCACTTGCTAGACTTGCTAAGTCATAGCTTCATAGTTCCAAGACAAATACCACAAATGGTATCAAAAAGTAGTTCTAATGTGAATAAAGACCTGCTTCCAGTACAAGCAAATTCAATCCCATGTCTATCAAAGCTTCGTCGATCCGGGATCAAATTCATCGCGAAAAAGACGGCGGAGAGCTTTCTAGACATAAGATTTATTCGCGGGGTGCTTGAGATTCCGACGGTCACAATCGACGATTTCATGTGCTCATTCTTACTTAACTGTGTGGCATATGAGCAATGTCACAAACACTGCTCAAAACACATGACTACCTATGCTACTTTCATGGATTTCCTAATAGACACACCTAGAGATGTTGGATTCCTATGTGATTCCAACATTATAGAGAACTATTTTGGGACTGATGTAGAGGTGGCTAGTTTCTTCAATAATATGGGGAAGGAAGTGGTGTTTGATATTGAATTATGTTATATTGATCTTCCGAAGCTGTTCGGCGATGTCAACGAGTATTACCGGAGCAGTAGGCGCGTCGCCTGGGCGAGTTTCAAGTACACTTATTTTAGCACTCCTTGGTCTTTTATATCTGCTTTGGCTGCTGCATTTCTTCTTGTGTTAACTGTGCTTCAGACCTATTTCACTATGTATGCTTATTTCAGACCCCCCAATTAATGCATGAATTGTATTGGGATTCCTTCTCAGTTTTATGTGAGAGTTGGGAGAAGAATGTTGAACATTTGAGTTTGTTTTGGCTATATATATATATCTATTGAAGATCTCTTAAGGGCATTATTGTTGGTCTGGTTTAGGCTTTTGCCCATGTTTTGTACATAACAAGATTAATCCAAGTTAAACTTTTCAAGGATGTCTCACAATAATATATATATAACAAACATAAGATCAAATATCTCCTTTAATTTTAGCTAAAAGTATTTGACAGATATTTCCAATAGGTTCTCTAATTTGTTGCTCTCAAACTTGTAATTAGTAACCTACTATATATCCTTCCTATAATTTTTTGATTGGGCTTAACTTTACTATAAATTTGCATATGCATGTATGTATACATTGAACGTGAAAGCCTGTTCATCGGGCAGACGCGCGGGCTTTTTTAAGGCCCCATTCAGGCTTGCCCAGGCCTGAGTTTTAATGGGGCAAGCCCAAGCTCGCCCAGGTCCAATATGAGCCGGTAAAACGGGTGTTATTATTTTTAAAAAAATTAAATATATTTATTAAGTTTCAAAAGTTCCACAAATAAAGAAAGTGGTTTTGCGGTTATGACTATGACAAATTAGCATAAAAATACTATTCATATCATATGGGGGCATGGGGTATGAGTTGAAAGTATAAACCCTAGTCTATCTATTAAATAAACATACTTTGCAAGGACGTTGATGAGAGGGGGAGTCAACTTTACACTGCCAAGATTGAGTTTCTTTTCTTTTCTTTAGACGTTTAAAGTTTGAGTTTCTTTAGATCGAGCATCAAACTAAAAAAATATTCAGTGAGTTATTGAATGTGAAATTAAGAAAAAGAAATTCAATTATTTTAGTCAATTAATGTCTGTGAACATGGTTTATTATTCTAGATGTGCCCGCTTGGACTAAATTATTGATCAATAAGGATATTATATAAATATAGTTGTTTTTAACATGGTTTATTGTATGTATTAAGTTCAAAATTCCAAACATAAGGCAGCTCGGGCTATATCGAGCGGGCCGCAGGAGCCTCTGGCCCAATAATCAGGTCTAATGACATGGTACATGGTAGAGTAGTCAAGTCATGAGGTGATTATCGAGGAAACAAGTAGTGGATGCTTGATTTGTGTTTCTAGCTAATGCTTCATTAATTATTATCCATTAAACCATTATTACCGCCACAATTAGAAAGTGCATATTATAACTTTGAACAATATATATTGTATTGTATTACTATTACTTCTTTGGGAGCTTGTAATTGCGCCACGTTTCGCATCATCTCGATATACATTTCTGTCTTCACTTATTAATGCCCACTTGTAATTGTTGCACTGCTTTTGTTGCAATCGACCTTAATGTCGGCCGCATTGTAATGCAATTATTATGCGAGTCTAATTAGAGTCACAAAAAGCGCACTTTTGTTGCATTTAAAAAATCTGTGCCTTGGTTAAAAAAAAAAAAAAAGATCTATGCAAATCTAATTATTACAATAATTATATCAATAAATCTAGTTGGACTCACGAGTCCGGGCTCATAGGGAGATTTTGAAAATTTTTATAAATATTTATGGGGTGTCAAATAAATTTTACAAGTGATTGCGGTTGGTTCATTAATTGCTCGATGTTGTATTTGAAATTAAAAAAAGTTTTGAGTCCGGACTCATAAGTCCAAATAGCATTATCCTAATTATATAACCCAACAATATACCTAGCTAGTTACATTAAGATGAGATGTCACTTAAAGCAAAGTTAAGAAGCCTCAATTCGACTCCCATTAACGAAGTTCAAAAAAAAATCAACAAGATATCCTAATGTCACGTTGTTGTATATTGGATTCGAGAAGATTTAACAATTTAGGAAGACCAGTCATCAACAGAAAAGTTTATAATGTCTAGATGATTTTCATTGCATTAATTATATATAGGGTAATTTTACAATGAAACCCAAATATATACCCATGTCATGGGAACCCCTCAAAATGTGTTGTGCATTAAATATTTTATACATTTATGACTCATAGATACATGTGTTTTGTACATTTATGACTAATAGATACATGTGTTAGGTTAGAATCCAATGGTTGTAAATATTGTTCCCATGACATGTGTATTTTGCGGTTCTCATGACAGTGTTGTACAAAACAATCTATAATGTTTATTAATTTGGTATAAATAAAACGAAACTACAATAATCGATAACAAAATTGAAATAACACATAAATTTAAAATTATTTAACTGGAGGTTTGCACATAAGCAAAGTCGTAAGACAGAAATTTCTCTGAATTTAGTGATTGAATTTTTCCACAAAAATATGTCCCCAAGGATACAATCGGATGCCCTTCTGAAACAAAGTTCACCGCCAATTCCGAAAGTTTGCCAAATTATGATTTGCTTAATTTTGAAAATCAAGTGTATTTTTCAGTGTTTCAGTTCTACTTAAATAAACTTGAAGCACTGGTTCAAACCAAGGTGATTGTTCAAATCTGAAAATAATACATGTTGGTATTATTCAACAGTTGCACATGTTAATAATGTAATGAAATTAACTGTCAATAATTAATCTCGAAATAAAAAAATATGTAAGTTTAAAAATAAAAATTAACTTTATTTAACAAGGCTAACAATCTAAGTCCAAGGCCCATGACCTTATCTTTGACATTAAATATTAAGTATTATATATGTATACCCTATTAACCCAATACCAATTGGGTGAGTTTCTCTAAAGCAAAGCTAAAGAGAGAGAATGTGCATATAAAAAGTGTATACTCTTTGTAAGTGAGTTATGTGGAACTAAAGAGCTTTCTATTCAAATTCTCCCAAGTTCCAAAAGGTAGTAGTACCCAATAAATTTCATAGTTAATTTCAATAGTCGTTTAAAATAATAATATAATGTATATGTGATATTATTTTATTATATTAATGATTGAATTACAATTTTAATAGTTTAAATAACATAATAAAGTGTTAATATTTTTTAAAAATAACAATTTTCATAGTTTCAATAGTCATTTAAATTAAATGGATTAAGGTATTATTTTGAAGAAAATTTTAAATTTTATGTTACATATATCGAGTTATAAAATAATATATTATGTAATAGGTTTGATGGGTCGACAAGATATATAACATGAAAAATTAACGGATTAGTGTTAATAATTAGGGTTGAGCTTACGCATGCAAGTTAGTGTCATAAAATGAGTTGACACACGATACAAGTTAGTGTCATAAAATGAGTTGACTCAAAACTTTTTTTAATTTCGGATCAACGAAACAATCATAACACTAAAATTTCTTTATACCCCTTAAATATTTAATCTAACATCCAAATTAATATTACAAATTAAATTACATATCTATAACTCTTAAAGTAGTCGTGCATGTTTTTTATTATTATTATTATTTTAATGCACCCGCCTAGGTTTTTTATTTTTATTTTTATTTTTATTTTTTTATTTTTATTTTTTTTATTTTTATTTTATTTTTTACAAATCTTTAAGCACTTAATCAAAGTATAAACAATGCAAAGCCCTCCTACCATCAAACAAGCTAAACATGCCTTGAGTGAATTTGGCAACATATACATATAGGTATTGAGAGTGACATGTCAACTAAAGGGTAGCTGGGGCCCAGTTGTTGGGAAGCACCACCAGCCATCCATCTCAGCATGTCAATATGGAAGTTAATTAGGTGAATAAAATAGAAACTAATTACACAATTAGGAAGCTAAACAAACCTAATCAACTTGTTAATTATTCTTTTTGACTTACTTAGCTTCCCAACCAGTCAACATTGTTGTTTGTTGTTGGTTCTTCTTTACCAAACTTGGATGTATGTTGTCTTCTCTTCTTCTTTACTTATTGCCATTATGAGCTCAAAAATTTATATAGATGATCATCTAGCTAGCCAAGACATAAATTGCATACTTTCATTCAAGGCCACTGCAATAATCCATATGTCATTCTTCACCAATTGTTATTGATTACTAATATTGTTGGCTTTAGAGCTAGCATAGTTGATCTCTTGATGATCGATCATCATATGTTTTGCTATATTAATTGATAAGTGGAGGACATGCATGTTTTGTTTTCTGATGAATTCATCTCATGAGGAGCTTGCAAGGTTTAGTTACATATGTATCCTGGTAAGAGAAAAAAAATTAGAGCTTGTTTGGTAATCTTTATATTTGATAACCGAAAATTCTCTCATGTAGTGGAGCATTTAGATCAATTCCATGAGCTACATATATGATTGTAATATGTATTAATTAAGTTCTTATATATTATATCGCATTTCGGTTGCCTTAATTAACAGTTATTTGATCGATTTGCATACGTGTGTATATATATATATATAGCAGCCGTTGCATGGTAGGAAAAATATTTATTGATGCATGGAACTGATCACCAATACGCGTCTAGCTTGTCGATGGAGCTGACGGCGACGATACAAAGATAACTCGACTAATTGAAATTAATTAAAGGTAGAGTGCATTGACAAGTAAATTACAAATACAGGAAATCCTGTATGTACAAGGCAGAAAAAAAGAAAGTAATTAAGTCACTCAACACACATGAACTACTTAATTGATTAGGGGATGAAGAAATCACTTGTATAGTGATCAAGGCAGCTAGCTAGGTAGCAATATATATGCCTACTTATATATTACTATAGAATAAGTTCATGTATATATATATATGGTGTTATGTATGATTACACACACATATATATATATATATAAACACCAAAAAAAAACACACACACACACATATATAAACTTTGCATGGCTGTTATGATTGATCAATAATTATCACTTAATTAGTGCAGTAATTAAGGATAATTCCACAGGTTTTGATAATCGTGAGCTGCATAGTAATTAGCAGAAGTAGTAGTATTGTATTCATCTCCACTTGTTTCAAAACGGGGAGGACTCAAAAGCATTCCTTCGGCCATATTCCTCAACACATTAGGCATGTCAAATATGAGGTCTTCATCAACAAACTCATCATTATTGTTAATTGATGATGATAGTACTTGAGAGCTCGTCATCAATTGTTGATTGTCATGATGATCATGACTATTTTCACCACCATTATTAACATAATTCTTGGAGAATAAAAGAGAGTCCGCGGCGGCACCAGCAGCCGCAGCGGCACTAGCTGCGGCGTTTTGGATGTCGCGGGGGGAGGTGGAGGCCGGGACGGGCAACGAAGAGACCGAGTTCGGAAAGTTAAGCTCAGCGCCGCGGCCCTTGAGTGCAAGGGCAGCAACATCATATGCAATAGCAGCCATTTCAGGTGAAGGGAATGTGCCTAGCCAAATTCGGTTAGGCTTCCTAGGCTCCCTTATTTCGGACACCCATTTGCCACTGCTCCGGCGCCTCACCCCTCGGTACACCGGGTGGCGCCCCGACGTTCCGCCGCTGCTGCTGCCTCGATCCATATTAATTATAATGTAATATTGGTATAGATTTTTTTTGGATCAAGTGAGAGCAAGTGGCGGGAAGAGTGGTGGATTTGAAGTTGAATAAGGTGGTGAGGAGAATTTATATGTTATGGGGAGGTTAGCACATACGCGTGACATAGTGTAAACCAGTTGTTGATGAACTGCGCGAGAGTGTGAGAGTGAGTGTACGTGTGTGGTGTGGTGTTGGACAGCCTTGTTGTATGAGAGTTTGATGAGTTGGAATCCGTTTTGGTCGTTGATAATGAAAAACAAAAGTTTACGACGGTCTCTAGGTTGCAAGCTACACTAACATATATTGAAATTGAAAGTGGCCCATTATAATTAAAATGTTACATCATCGTCATAGATAGAATATGTTATATGTACCACAAATATCGCTTTCTTAATATGGATACTTGTAATTGATTGGTCCTTTTTTTTTAGTACCATGTAGGGATTAATTACAACAAGCTTTTTTATATATATAGAGATGACGCTAAAACAATTTTGATATTTAATAGAGAATTTAAAACTCTTATTAAAAGGGAGTGTTACTAAATAACACATAATTAATAGAAGTTTTAAAAACTTTTATGTAATATATATATTAAAAATTAAAACATAACATATTTTCACATAACATTTAATAACACTTTATTTAATAGAGTTTTAAAACCTCTATTAAAAATCAAAAATGTTCTAATGGGTTACCAATTAAGATCTAATAACCTTTCTTTTGGGTGGTCTCTCTTCTTAGCTAGGTTCGATTAATTATATATACCAACAACAAGTCAGTTGGATGAGCCATTAACCCAATAATTGAAAATAAATTAATGTATTTGGGGGTAAGTGGGTGATAGAATTGAATTTTATTATCTCTTTTACCTCTTATATTATTTTACAAATAAACTTTAAATATGTTTAGGTGTGATGATATTATTATTTTCATCCATGTTGCAACCATTAGATTCATGACTATTGGTAATAGCCACTTCTCTAATTGTGCATGGGTTTTTGATTTATGAGGTTGAGACTCGAGACCAAGGGCGAAGCCACATACAAGAATGCCCCATATAGGTTAACTTTGTAACTTTGGGCAGCCTTGTCTATACATGCTTCCTTATGCATGTAATTGATCGCTAAAAAAAATTATACAAAATACCTAGGCTAACCCACCCCTCAAACTAATGTCCAGACTATACCTTTGGTCTTGCTTTGAAATCATGGCTCCGTCCCTATTGCATGTTACTAGGTTTTAGTTCATATGTATATAGTTCTTTTCGTGCTTTGTTACGGAAGGTTAATTTAGATCATTTTTTCTCTCTCTTTGAAAGTTTTGTATTTTTTCTCTAGTCGAAAATTTTGCTTTTTACTATAGTTCGAGTAATGCATTTCTTGTGTTTCAAATGTTTGTTGAAGAAATAATCACCAATAGTTGAAATGTTCTATTGCTACTGCGCAGCTCTTGAATTAAAGCATTTCTCCAAAAAAAAAAAAGTTCTTGAAAACCAACTTTATAGCAGTTGATCGAATAATTGTTTCTTGAACAAGGGCCATTAATTAGCAAATTAATTTGTTAAGGTGATCGGTTTTATATATATTCCGTCGTGTTCTATTGAATGTATTGAATGTTATTGATGGATTGATGAAATGGCAAATACCGGATGACCCAGTGAGTGGCACATGAGATGGACACCTGGTGAAGGTGCCCATCCATTCACGCATCGGGATATATGCGCACATACATTGATTCGTGAATTGGGTGTCCATCCCAGGTGTCAATCACCGGGTCATCCTAACATTTCTCTAATGAAATTTCTATTTCTTAAAAAAAAAAAAAAAAAAAAAGTACTAGTTTTTACCATGTTATTTTGGAGGTTAATTTACATAATTAACCCAAACAGGAAGTGCAGAACTATAGTACATAACATAGTTTTTTTTTTAGGAAATAGTACATAACATAGGCTTTTTAGCATGCACTGCATCCTGCGACATGCGCCTAAGCTTCGAATATGAAAGCACACCGGCTTTTTTTTTTTTTTTTTTTTGTTGGTTGAAACGGATCGGACTCTTTAAAGTCTCATTCTTGACTCTTGTTCCCTTAAACGCGTTTACATATACTTCACACTTGTCTGATAATTATTATCAATACTTTTTGGAAAAAGAACTTAATAAGGGTTATAACTTATAAGAACGTACATTCAACAGTAGACCATATAACATATATACATTCCGTTACGGAAATTATATGAGTTGATATATTTTCATAGTTTAGTTATTTAATTAGGTAATTTTTATATTTTAGTATTTAGGTAATATTAGATAACTTTCCTTATACTACTCAAATACCAAAATATAAAAACTACATAAATATATAAACTATGAAAATATAGCAACTATTGTAATTTTCTTAATACATTCAATAAATAATTTGATGTTACATGAATCGTTGGGTGGTCCAATAACTTGGTATGTAATTAATGGTATATATATAACGGTGGGGGTTGGAATCTCAATGGAGGTAAAATAATTAAATTGATTTATTTCTTATAAAAAAAAACTAAGTGGTCATAGAAAGCTCATTGAACTTAATTAAAAGTGAGCTTAGCTAGTAGGTGAGCCTAGCTAGCTAGTAGACTCAAAGTGTTATTTCCAACCAATTTGTAATGATATCTTAATACTATAAACAAAACGAAATTAAAATAACTTAAAACTGAACTAAATAAACAAACAAATTAAATTTTAATTGGAGGCTTGTGAATTTCGCAATGCTCTAAGACATAATTGTTTCCACAATTTGATGATGAAACCACTTCAGAAATCTGTCCCCAAGATTTAATCGAAGTGTTCTTCCAAATTCTAAGATCACCAAATTTGGAAATATGTCAAAAAAATACTCTTATTCTCTCTCACAATAATTATATTTCGAAAATAAAATTAAGTTGATAATCAGTGTTTGCATAAGACTTAAATAGATGTTTAAGAGATGTCTCCAAACAACACACCTCTTTAATTTCGAAATTAATAAACTTGTTGGGGTTCAACAGTCACAACTGTTAACACATCCCAACTGTAATAACTGTAAAACAATTAATTAATTAAAAAATAAAAATTAATTACTACTTAATTAATCCCGAAATTGAAAAATCAAGTAGTAAAAATAAAATTATGTTTTTCTAGCCAATCTATCCAAAGGCCCAAGACCCATCTTTGACTTAAAATGCATATGGGTCACCCCATTACCCATGTCCACTACCCATGTGCACCCCATCGGGTCACCCACTCCAACCCTTTACCTTAAAACAAAGTTGGTTGGGTTGCTTTCATATATAAAGAAATAAAGTGATTTTTAGTTTTCCAATGTGGGACTAATGTTTTTTTTAAACACACTAGAACAAAGTTGTTCCAACAATACCCTACATTTGAATTGGAAAACAGTTTGTCACCCCACATTCCTATTCAAATTTGGCTTTCAAACAAAAATAAAAAACATAAAAACACAAGAGAGATAAGTATTATGTCATGTTGTCAGAAAAAATAAAAGACTTGAACTTTAACCTAGTAAAATATATTAGACTTACTTTGTGACGCAGTGGATATAGAAGATCTTGAACGGTTCACTTTGTGTCGTAAATCGATACAATACGCTTACGCATGTCACAATGATTAAAGTACAATTTATACATTTTTGTCCATTTTGGTCTTGGACGCATCCCGATTTTATGATAGCTTTAGAGAGTTTACATATCTCATTCTCATAAATGCGACCCCACATTTACTATCATATAGGTGACATTTTTGTTGTTATTAAATGTATAACATACCCTTAACATCTCCATAATACACATTATATCTTAGGAATGAGTAAAAGTGATTTCTACTTCAAGTCTCATCATCCAACCAGTTTGCCTATTGAACCTAGACCATGGGATCTCAAATCAGTTAGGTTAGGTTTTCGTCATACTTAACTCATTTTATAGGTTTTAGACCTATTCCCCTTGATAACAACATGACTTGATCTCTTGGTAGCCTTTTGTCATAGGATCTACAATATTATCTTGACTTTACATAATATATACTAATTTCTCTAGTTGACAGTAATTGTCTTATAGTATTATGTCGGCGCCTAATATGCCATGACTTACTATTGTATACATTATTTTTGGCTTTAGCTTGTGCTGCCATATTATCACAATGTATACATATTGATGACACTGGTTCTGGCCATAATTGAATATCTTGTAGAAAATTTCTTAGCCATTCTTCTTCTTCGGCAAACTTTATCCAACTCTATAAATTCAGATTCCATTGTCGAACGTGATATACACATTTGTTTTGTCGATTTCCATGAAATCATAGCTCCTCCCAAAGTAAATATATATCTACTAGTTGCCTTAGTTTCAGTATTATCAAGAATCCAGTTAGCATCACTATTATAACCTTCAAGTACTGGCGAATATTTTGTATAATGCAATCCATAGTATAAAATATTTTTAAAATACCTCAATACTCTAGTCAGTACTTCTCAATGACCTTCATTTAGGTTGCTTTGTATCTACTAAGCCTACTATCTGCAGATGCAATGTCAAGTCTTATAAAATTCATCAAGTACATCAAACTCCCAATTACTTGGGAATACTCCAATTAAGAAATTGCACTTTCAATATTATTCTTAAGTTTATAATTTGCATCAAATGGAGTTGGAGCTAGTTTACAATCAAATTGGTTGAACTTCTTTAATATTTTCTCAACATAATGAGATTGAGCAAAGATATATCCATTATCATTTCTTTTAATTTAAATTCCTAAAATGACATATGCTTGACCTAATTCTTTCATGTCAAAATTAGAATTCAACATTTTCTTTGTTGAAATGATTATATCCGTATTAGGAGACATGACACATGAATTTTTCGTTTCCTTAATATAAACACATTTGTCACATTCATTTATTTTAAATCCATTTGCAAGCATAGTATGGACAAATTTTTCATCCCATTGTTTTGATGCTTGTTTTAGTCCATATAAAAACTTTAAAAGTTTATAGACTTTATTTTCTTGATCTCTAATTATAAATCTTTCAGGTTGTTGCATATAAATTTCTTCATCTAATTCTCCATTTAAAAATGTTGTTTTACATCCATTTGATGTATTTCCATATTGTATATGGCTGCAATCGAAATTAGCATCCTAATAGATGTAATTCTTTAAACCGGAGAATAAGTATCAAAATAGTCCAACCTTACTTTTTGTCGATGCCCTTTAGCCACTAAACGTGCTTTATATTTATCAATCAACCAATCGGCTTTTTTTAATTCAATTTTCATTTGAAAATCCATTTATAACCTATTATTTATTACTTGGAGGTACATCAATCAATTCCCAAGTATGGTTATTCAACAAGAATTCTATTTTACTATTTATGACTTCTTTCCATAAAACAACATATCTTGAAGTCATAGTTTCTTTATATGTTTGTGGTTCAGCTTCAATCAAAAGACTAATAAAATATGGTATAAAACTTGTTGGAACTCTAGTTCTTTTCATCCATGTTGCAACCATTAGATTCATGACTATTGGTAATAGTCACTTCTCTACGTAACATATTTTTTAAAAGATTGTGCATGGGTTTTTGATTTATGAGGTTGAGACTCAACTCCAAGGGCGAAGCCACATACAAGAATATGCCCCATATAGGTTAACTTTGTAACTTCGGGCAACCTTGTATATACGTGCTCCCTTATGCATGTAATTGATAGCTAAAAAAATTTATACAAAATACCTAGGCTAACCCGCCCCTCAAACTAATGTCTAGAGTATACCCTTGGTCTTGCCTTGAAATTTTGGCTCCGCCCATATCGTATGTTACTAGGTTTTAGTTCATATGTAGTTGTTTTCGTTCTTTGTTATGGAAGGTTAATTTAGATCTTTTTTTTTCTCTCTTTGAAAGTTTTGTATTTTTTTCTCTAGTCGAGAATTTTGCTTTTTACTATAGTTCGAGTAATGCATTTGTTGTGTTTCAAATGTTTGTCGAAAAAATAATCACCAATAGTTGAAATGTTCTATTGTTACATCACAATTCTTGAATTAAAGCATTTCTCCAAAAAAAAAAAAAAAAAAAGTTCTTGAAAACCAACTTTATAGCAGTTGATCGAATAATTGTCTCTTGAACAATTGAGCCATTAATTAGCAAATTAATTTGTTAAGGTGATCGGTTTTACATGTATTCCGTCGTGTTCTATTAATTGAATGTATTGAATGTTATTGATGGATTAATGAAATGGCAAATGCTAGGATGACTCAGTGAGTGGCACATGAGATGGACTCCTGGTGAAGGTGCCCATCCATTCACGCATCGGGATATATGCGCACATACATCGATGCGTGAATCGGGTGTCCATCCCGGGTATCATTCACCGGGTCATCCTAGCATTTCTATAATGAAATTTCTATTTCTTAAAAAAAAAAAGTACTAGTTTTTACCATGTTATTTTGGAGGTTAATTCACATAATTAACCCAAATAGGAAGTGCAGAACTATAGTACATAACATAGTTTTTTTTTTTGGCCAAACATATTTTTTGGTCCTTGAACTTTGAGTCTTTTATGCTTTTGGTCCCTGAACTTTTATTAGTATACATTTGGTCCATGAACTTTCGTTGTTGTACATTTAGTCCCTGAACTTTTAAGTTTTTTATGCTTTTGGTCCCTGAACTTTGAGTTTTTTATGTTTTGAGGGAAAATTAAATTTTTTTTTGACTTTCGTTGGTCGATTCGAGTCGTTCGGTTCAATAATATAAATCACTTTACTCTCATTTACTAGTCACACGACACTTTTGTTACCCACGTTGGTGGAATTTAACACTTTAAATGGTGGAAGGACTAAATGTAGAATCATTGTGGAAGTTCAAGGACCAATTGTGTAGTAATAAAAGTTTAGAGACTAAAAGCATAAAAAACACAAAGTTCATGGACCAAATCATTAGTTTTGCCTTTTTTTTTTTTTTTTGGAAATAGTACATAACATAGGCTTTTTAGCATGCATTGCATCCTGCGACATGCGCCTAAGCTTCGAATATGATAGCTCACCGGATTTTATTTTTTTATTTTTTTTTTTGTTGGATGAAACGGATTGGGCTCTTTAAAGTCTCATTCTTGACTCTTGTTCCCTTAAACGCGTTTACATATACTTCACACTTGTATCATAATTATTATCAATATTTTTTGGAAAAAAATCTTAATAAGGGTTATAAGAACGTACATTCCATAGTAGACCATATAACATATATACATTCCGTTAAAAAAAATTATAGTAGTTGATATATTTTCATAATTTAGTTATTTAGGTAGTTTTTATATTTTAGTATTTAGATAGTATTAGATAATTTTCCTTATACTACCTAAATACCAAAATATAAAAACTAACTAAATATCTAAACTATGAAAATATAGTAACTTACAGTAATTTCCTTAATACATTCAATAAACAATTTGATGTTACATGAATCGTTGAGTGGTCCAATAGTTTGGTATGTAATTAATGATATGTTTATATATAACAGTGGGGGCGGTTGGAATCTCAATGGAGGTAAAATAATTAAATTGATTTATTTCTTATACAAAAAAAACTAATTGGTCATAGAAAGCTCATTGAACTTAAATAAACGTGAGCTTAGCTAGTAGGTAAAGTGTTATTTCCAACCAATTTGTAATGATATCTTAATACTATAAACAAAACGAAATTAAAATAACTTGAAACTGAACTAAATAAACAAACAAAATTTTAATTGTAGGCTTGTGAATTTCGTAATGCCCTAAGACAGAATTGTTTCTACAATTTGATGATCAAACCACTTCAGAAATATGTCCCCGAGATTTAATCGAAGTGTTCTTCCAAATTCTAAGATCACCAAATTTGGAAATATGTCAAAACAGTACTCTTCTTCTCTCGCACAATAATTATATTTCGAAAATAAAATTAAGTTGATAGTCGTGTTTGCATAAGACTTAAATAGATGTTTAAGAGATGTCTCCAAACAACACACCTCTTTAATTTCAAAATTAATAAAAGTTGTTGGGGTTCAACAGGCACAACTGTTAACACACCCCAACTAATAACTGTAAAACAATTAATTAATTAAAAAATAAAAATTAATTACTACTTCATTAATCCCGAAATTGAAAAATCAAGTAGTAAAAATAAAATTATGTTTTTCTAGCCAACCTAGCCAAAGGCCCAAGACCCATCTTTGACTTAAAATGCATATCAGTCACCCCATTACCCATGTCCACCATCCATGTGCACCCCATTGGGTCACCCACTCCAACCCTTTACCTTAAAACAAAATTGGTTGGGTTGCTTTCATATATAAAGAAAGAAAGTGGTTTTTAGTTTTCCAATGTGGGACTAATGTTTAAACACACTAGAACAAAGTTGTTCCAACAATACCCTATATTTGAATTGGAAAACATATTCCTATTCAAATTTGGATTTCAAACATAATAAAAAACATAAAACACAAGAGAGAGAAGTATTATGTCATGTTGTCGGAAAAAAATAAATGACTTGAACTTTAACCTAGTAAAACATATTGGACTTACTTTGTGACAAGTGGATATAGAAGATCTTGAATGGTTCACTTTGTGTAGTAAATCAATACAATACGCTTTACACATGTCACAATGATTAAAGTACATTTTATACGTTTTTGTCCATTTTGGTCTCGGACGCATCCCATTTTATGATAGCTTTAGAGTTTACCCTATCTCATTCTCATAAATGCGACCCCACATTTACTATCATATAGGTGACATTTTTGTTGTTATTAAATGTATAACATACCCTTAACGTCTCCAAAATACGCATTATATCTTAGGAATGAGTAAAAGTATTTTCTACTTCAAGTCTCATCCAACCAGTTTGCCTATTGAACCTAGACCATGGGATCTCCAATCAGCTAGGTTAGGTTTCCGTCATACTTAACTCATTTTATAGGTTTTAGACCTATTCCCCTCGATAACAACATGATTTGATCTCTTGGTAAGCCTTTTGTCATAGATCTACAATATTATCTTTGACTTTACATAATATATACTAATTACTCTAGTTGACATTAATTGTCTTATAGTATTATGTGGCCCCTAATATGCCTTGACTTACTATTGTATACATTTTTTTTGGCTTTAGCTTGTGCTGCCATATTATCACAATATATACATATTGATGACACTGGTTCTGACCATAATGGAATATCTTGTAGAAAGTTTCTTAGCCATTCTTCTTCTTCGGCAGCTTTATCCAAGTCTATAAATTCAGATTCCATTGTCGAACGTGTTATACACATTTTTTTGTCGATTTCCATGAAATCATAGCTCCTCCCAAAATAAATATATATCTACTAGTTGACTTAGTTTCAGTATTATCAGGAATCCAGTTAGCATCACTATAACCTTCAAGTACGGGTGAATATTTTGTATAATCACTACAAAAAAACAGCAAATCAGAAACGGAATTTTCCGTTTCTGATTTACAAAAATTCCGTCTCTGATTGCAATCAGAAACCGAACAGAGACGGAATGCGTTCCGTCTCTGAAAACGTCGTCGCTGATTGGATCAGAAACGGAAAATGGATTCCGTCTCTGATTTAGAGACGGATCAGAAACGGAATATATTCCGTCTCTAATTCCGTTTCTGATTAGAGACGGAATAAATTCCGTTTCTGATTATTTCCGTCTCTGATCCGTTGCTAATCAGAGACGGATCAGAGACGGAATTTGATCCGTTTCTGATTTATGTATCTTACAAAAACGAAAATTAGAGACGGAAATAGCAACGGAATCCAAAGATTCCGTTGCTATTTCCGTCTCTAATTTTCATTTTTGTTTAGTTTTTAAAGTCTTACATATATAGGTCTCAATCCAAGCACATTTAACCTGCCAATATATAATAAATTGACATTCATACATCGAAAAATATATATCAACAAATATTCAATTGAGAAAACAAAAATGTAAAAATCAAAAATTGAAAAAGATATATATCCAAAAAAAATTGTATAGTATTACAAATGCTCCAAATTTCTAAGTATTCACAAAACCACCAATCCTATTGTTCAACAACCACAAAAAAAAAAAAAAAACTTACAATCCTATAAATATGCACAAAAAGAATTATCAATCGAAAAGTCTTGAGATGTTCTTCAACACCACCTGCATAGCCAAGGGACATTTGAAACAACTTAATAATTGAATAGTTGAACTTAAATTTTTCGGGGACATAAGCATCATAGGAGATAGAGCTAAGGTAGAAGAGCAATGACTCACATCGAACTTATAGTGACGATCCCCGCACTCGACCATCAAAGTCTACAAACAAGCAAAAAGATTAACATTAATTCATTTGAGATTTAAGAATCCACAAACGATGATAAACACTTGCATATCTTGATTTAAGTAAATTAAATTCTTACCAATTCAAGTAGGAGGAAGATAGCAATGTTTGTCATTTTCACTTTTATCTTCATTTTCTAAAAACATATAAGAAAACAAAAATATGCTACCTCATAGATAGACCAAAAAACTCATAAGACTATTTTCAATCAATCCACTTTCACAAGCTACAAAATTTATCATAAGCTCACTCATCTCATTTCAAACTGAGCTTTTTAACTTTCAAGAACCAAACAATAAACTGTTTAATCCATTTCATAAAGATCGATTTACATTGGCTTTCGACCTATTGCAACCCACCCCTTATTTTCCAAGCGTGACGGTGACTCCTTTACCTTTATCTAGAGCACACAATATTCTACATAGGTTGAATTTGACAATATCAACTTGATGAGGAACTAGGATACCTTTTAAGTTGTGAAGTATGAACTTAATGAGTATCAAACTATTGATCACACCAAAAAAAATGATATGGACTTGTTATTGCCTAAATTTAAAGAAGACATATCCTTATTCAAACAACAATGCAAATTATAGATCATTGGTTTATGGCTTATGAGGAACTAGGATACCTTTTAAGTTGTGAAGTATGAACTTAACTACTTCTTTCTCTTAAATATTTAACCAATGTTTTGCCCATCTCTATCTTTGGTTTATGGCTTATGTTTTAAGTCAAAATGCTCTATTTCAACAATACAAAGAGCAGAGTCATTAGACAACTCTATTAAGCATGGAGCTGTTAACTAAACTAAACATTTGTGAATTTACACATTTAATAAGGTCATGTGGAAAAATTACAAGTCATTTTGGGAAGAACAAACTTACCTCGACTTTTAGCATTTCCTTCTCAATCACTTGTCTAAGCCTATCAGTTTCCTACAAAGTTCCAAAAAAGAATACATTGTAAGCAAGTAGCAAATTTCTAATAAAATTCTAATAAATTGTTTGGCACATTGAGCTGAAACTATAAAAGATAAAATCCGAATAAATAGTTTCTAATTACTACTCATTAGCTACTTATGTCATAAATCCATTATGCATCAAACAACTAAAGAGAACCATTTTCAAGTCCCTAAAAGGAAAAAGAATGATTCAAATTCACATCAATAGTTAGTCTAAAAAACAACTAAAGAGAAACATCTAACATACCATTGCCCTTGAATTCTCTAATATGCTTGTTTTTATAGGCTTGAAGGTTAACATAGAAAACTTTACCTTTTTCTCACTACAAAGTTGCTTGTATGGGAGAAGCATTTTCTTGGCTTTCCATTCCATTCCCTTCTTGTATCACGGCCGCTACATCATCCGTCTTGGCGAAATTGGAATATAGTTTCCCACTTGAAGGACAACAATTTCAAATGGCATTAAAAATTAAAGGATTGACATAATGCGAGACATGAGCTCAAAACATGGTTTAGAGCACAATATTTGGAGAAGTGTTACTAATTTGCAAAAACGAAAGAAAGAAAATGAAAGAAAATTTACTTGGCATCGGGCTGTAGTGATCCTCGCACAAACATGCAACAACTTGAATAAAACTTTACCCTCATTGGAGTAGATTTGTCTCATCACAATAATGGTCATCACTTATTATGCACCACTTGCATTGGAAACTTCTAAAGTCAAGGTATATACGATACTCATCTAATAGGATCTGTTCATTTGCGAGCGATCAGCTAAACTTACACAACATTAGAAAAACTCAACACAAGATCTACCAAAGTCAAGATGTATCAAGCATCCATAAATTTATTCAATAACCTACTAATTTTCTTAAAACCAAAGTATACATTTATCAATTTGAATAAAGTCCGCCACATGAGGAAAACAAAAGACTCAATGAACATTGAGGTAGAACCATAGAATATAAGCAAACTAAAATTGGATGTCTAAATGACCTCACGAGGCCTTTCGAAGGTAAATGAAGGACCTACTACGAAGCAAAGAAGGGTTGAAAAAAAAAAAACCTCAAATACAAACTTACACAAATTGAGAAATAATAGGACATATACCTAAAGACTACAAGTTCAAGATATTCAATTAATATAACCTCACATGCATGTGTAGCAAGATCCATAAGAAATTTAGATTCACAACCATATATCCCATAAGATTAATCACCAATTACTTTGTAAGTAAGAAAGCCTACCGATAGGTTTTCATATTAAAAATCTTATGGGATTTATACGGTATCACTATACATGGAAACTATTTTTTGGATTTATACATGGAAACTTTTACTTGTCTATATTGAAAATCACACAAATCGACAAATTTAGCCAACTCACTAATCACTAATCACTAATTATTTCAAATTCAGCCCCCTCAATTTAAGGCTAACCAAATTTAGCCAACTCACTAATCACACAAATCCAAACCTCTCAATTTAAGCCATATTGAACAACAACACAATACTTGATCAACAAAGATTATCAAATGGATTTCAAACCTAAATACCAAAGCTTAAACTATTGAAGAAAAAATTGAAAATCAAAGGAACCGAAAGTGAAGAAGCATTACGTACTTCACAAGAAGCGATCGGTGCACCAAAACACATAGAAATCGAAAGTTCAAGTATTCAACAAAAAAATCAAAACCCTAACCTTCCCCTGCACCCCAACCTTATCTTCAACCTAAACGAGATTTTCCCAGTGAGTGAAGGACGAGAAGTGAAACCACTTCCCAACCTAATCGACGAAATTCTAGAGAGAGAGATCGAACCTTCTCGAAACGGCGAAAAGGACACAGCGAGGGCCTCAGAGCGAGAGAAGAAAGCGAAGCGGTGACCAAGCGAAAAGAAAGAAGAAAAAGCGAGCGGTGACAAAGCGAGAGAGAAGGTCGAAGCGAAAGCGGTGACGAGAAGCGAGAGAAAAAAAAGCAGAGCAGCCGAAGCGAAGAAAGGCCGAGCGAAGAAGAAAAGCGAAGCGTGACCGGCGAAAGAGAAAATCGAAGCGAAAGAAAAGCAAAGCAGCGGTGACCGAAGCGAAGAAAGAAAAGCGAAAGCAGTGGCAAGACCGGCGAGAGAGAAAGCGAAGCGAAAGAAAAGCGAAGCGGTGACCGGCGAGAGAAAGAAAAATCGAAGCGAAAGAAAGCAAGAGCAGCGGTGACCGGCGAGAGAGAAAGCCGGCGAGAGAGAAAAGCGAAGCGGTGTTGTTGCGTTTAGGGTTGAGCGAGAGAGAGAGAGAGAGAGAGAGAGAGAGAGAGAGAGAGAGAGAGAGAGAGAGAGAGAGATTTGGGCGTTTAGGGTTGAGAGAGAGAGAGAGAGAGTCTTTTGAATCATTGAGATCGAACCATGCACGAATCTCGAGACGTAACGGACGGTTGTAATAAATGAAATTTTTGGTGGGAATGTTGGCGCCATTTTCAGAGACGGAATTTAATTCCGTCTCTAATTCCGTCTCTAATTCCGTCTCTGATCCGTCTCAAATCCGTCTCTGAATGTCAATTCCGTCGCTAACTTTTTAATTTAGAAACGGAACTTATTCCGTTTCTAATTCCGTTTCTGATTTAGCAACGGAACTTATTTCCGTGTCAAATTCCGTTTCTGATTTGTTGTTTTTTTGTAGTGTAATGCAATCCATAGTATAAAATATATTTAAAATACCTCAATACTCTAGTCAGTACTTCTCAATGACCTTCATTTAGGTTGCTTGTGTATCTACTAAGCCTACTATCTGTAGATGCAATGTCAAGTCTTATAAAATTCATCAAGTACATCAAACTCCCAATTACTTGGGAATACTCCAATTAAAAAATTGCACTTTCAATATTATTCTTAAGTTTATAATTTGCATCAAATGGAGTTGGAGCTGGTTTACAATCAAATTGATTGAACTTCTTTAATATTTTTTCAACATAATGAGATTGAGCAAGATATATCCATTATCATTTCTTTTAATTTAAATTCCTAAAATGACATATGCTTGACCTAATTCTTTCATGTCAAAATTAGAATTCAACATTTTCTTTGTTGAAATGATTATATCCGTATTAGGAGACATGATCAACATATCATATATAAACATACTATGACACATGAGTTTTTCGTTTCCTTATAATGTAAACACATTTGTCACATTCATTTATTTTAAATCCATTTGCAAGCATAGTATGGTCGAATTTTTCATGCCATTGATTTGATGCTTGTTTTAGTCCATATAAAACTTAAAAAGTTTATAGACTTTATTTTCTTGATCTCTAACCATAAATCTTTCAGGTTGTTCCATATAAATTTCTTCATCTAATTCTCCATTTAAAATGTTGTTTTATATCCATTTGATGTATTTTCATATTGTATATGGCTGCAATCGAAATTAGCATCTTAATAGATGTAATTCTTTAAATCGGATAATAAGTATCAAAATAGTCCAACCCTTCTTTTTGTCGATACCCTTTAGCCACTAAATGTGTTTTATATTTATCAATCAACCAATATGCTTTCAATTTTCATTTGAAAATCCATTTATGTGAAGGCCCGAGGCCATACTCGCCCAAGGCCATACCCCTGTCGGGCCAAGCCAGCGGGTTGGGGACGAGATGAGTGGGCTCCTCCGAGACGAACTGAGCTCCTCCGTGACCTCCAAGGCAGTGTATGGGCACCACACAGGACCTCCCACACCATCTACGTCCCCCTCCCCCCATTTATTTTTGTAAATGTGCTTAGTCTTTCGCCTCCCACGGTTCAAAACCGAGACCTGGAGGCTTAACTACTTATGCGAGCATAGTAGTTAGGCTCGACAAGCCCTCACATGTTAGTAATAAGATCTACAGTGGATCTATCAATTTCATGATGAACTTGCACTCGATACGGTGGATCTACCAATATTCATGATGAACTTGCATTTAATACCATTTAAAGGTACATTTAGCATTTTCTTTCGTTTATATATTATTTATTCGTGTACATTTGAGAATCTAAAATTTCACAACTTAAGTTAATTCTCTCCAGGTATAAATTTTAAGGCTATTTAGTCAAATAAATGTAGAAAATGTTAAAATTAATATATTTGAATTAAAATCATATTCAACATTGTTTTTACTAATCATAACTTTCTTTGCTACTCATTGGGATTACTTAAGTTTTAATTTAAAATAATAATTTTATATATAATTTTCAATCCACATAACTTGATCCATCCCAGTCCACATTTAGTAAATTGAATCAATTTGAATTAGCAAAATAAATGTACCAAATTGAATCGTGATTTCTCAATCCATAGTAATTGAATTGAATTAGGGGTTGACCCTAATTGAATTGGATCCAATACTTGTACACCCTTAATTTGAATTATTTTTTTATTTTCTTTTTGATATGAACGAGATTTTATTTTACTATAGCAATAAATTTTTTTTGTGTATGCCTGGCAGAAACACATTGTGTTTTTCATAAAATAAAATCAAAAAAATAAACTTAAAGATAAAAAACACGTCGTCCCTCCAAAAATATATAGTTGGGATGAATTTAGTCATTTCCTTACTTTGAGATGAAAGTTTTTTGTGCGGCAAGCTCACCACACGAAATGGAAGGTGAGATCATGGGGGGATCCAATGTCTCATCGCGCGATCCATATTGAAGAGGAACATTGATTTGATTGATTGGAAATCAACCAATTTATATATAGCCAACAACTGCCAACTGCCATTAGTACGTACACTGAAAGTTAATACTTATGGAGGAGTTGAATTTGACCACTAATTCATAATAAATAATTATTTATACAAAGATCAATTGATTAATTAACTATAGATAAATAACGTTCAATGTATTAACTGGGGGGTCTCCATCATACATCAGAATGAGTGGTGGATTTCATTGATGAATCGAACTGTCAGCAAATTAACTTCTCAACTTGTAATCCGAATCTTAACTACTGTGTAACTGCTAGTAACTGAAGACCAACAAAATCTTTGTAAATCTTGAAAACAAAAAATTTTTATATATAAAATTATACATTTAAAGACATAAACTAAGGTTTGAAACCACTAGGAAGTGAGCCTACTTGGGTTTTGGTCACATCAGGTTTTGCCTCATCAACAATCTTAGGGACAATGACTAGGGAAGCTCACATTGGATGCACCGACATAAGTGCGTTTTCAATACACCTTGAATATATATCTCGAGATGTATTAAATGACACACTGTCAAACACCCATGTCGTATGATGCATCTAACTGGATTCCTAATTTCACGTGGGCTAAGTATTTGGGTCATTTTGATGTTGAGGAAAATAATAATAAAAATGGTAATTAACTTAGTTTTAGCCAATTAAGTGGTAGCTCTAATGATTTTGTATGTTTATAAGAGTTCGAGTATTCTTATTTACAAATTAATTTGTGGGAGTAAAATTAAAATTTTAGTCATTTTAAAAAAAAATTTATTACTTGACCTCGCAAAGATGAGAGCACGATAGATAGGATGCGCTACAAGCTTGGTTGATAGTTGATTTCTAATCTTATATTTTATATATAAAAAAGAGATTAAACAAAAAAATCATAAAAAATGATTCAATGAATAAGGTGGGAGCTAGTGTATTGAAACTCACTGAATCACTGCCGTCTTTTATTAATTTTGAAAACTAATTTAAACCTCACTGTCTTAATCAAAAAGATTCCTAATGATTTAATGCTATGCCTATTGCCTATGTATAAAAAAACATAATAAAAAAAAGAAATTAACTACCTGAAATTTATGTTATGTATAATTTCTTATGAATCTATTATCTAAAAAAAAATTACTTACTTCGTATAACAACGATCAAATATAGAATACAATAAAATAAAAAATAAAAAATAAAAAAAATATGCTTTCTAAACTAACTAGTTAAATTTGTCGTATAGACGCTGCATTGCTATTGCATAAAAAGTTTACGTTGCTTTTACGTGTAGTCACTACATGTCAAGTATTGCATGTCAAATTTCGAAGTTGTTAGTATAACCACGATTTTTTCGCATTGATGCACAAATTTGGTTGTTGTCGTAAAGTTAGATTCCAAGTGCTAGCAACCCACGATATAACCTATCCTCGCAATTTTTTATTTTATTTTTTTAAAGTTGACTCACGTTTATTAATATATTGGCATTTTTTGATTAAGTGCATATAAGTGGACAACTAATCCAAGTGCTCAATAGGATTCAACACATGTAGCTCAACATCAACACGTGGCGACCAAATAGAAGGAGAGCAGCAAATCTCCTGTCCACATGTGAGTGCGATTTACTAGTGCGTGGAAAAGTTGAATTATCACAGTGGTCAGTAGCTTTCGCTCTCTCAAGTCTCAAGCGTTTCAGTGATTTTGGTCTCTCGAATCGACCGAACAGATCGATAGATCTTCGTCTCTGCGCGCGAATCCGACCATTGATCATGGATTTCATCATTCGCGCGTCAATCGCGAGGGTTTGATTACTCTGGTTACTTCAATTACTCGATTTCTTCTTTGAATTCAATGGGTTTGCAAAGCTAGGGTTTTGTGTTTGGTAGATTCAGCGATGTCTCAATTTGGGGGTTTTGCAAAACTAGGGTTTTGTGAGACTGCGAGAATGGCGTAGGGTTTGTGTTGTGAGTAGTGTGAGTAGTGTGAGTGTCACTGGGCAATGAGAGGGGATTGAAGTGGTGGTGGTGGTGGGAATTGTTGCTTTGCGCGGCGGCGGCGGCGGCGGCGGCGGCGAAGATGATTGCGTCGGGGATTAATTTGGTGATGACGGTGATAGGGTTCGCGGTGAGCACGATGTTCATAGTGTTTGTGTGCACTAGGTTGATTTGTGCGAGGATACAATTGAATGCTTCAAGACGCTCCTTTCCAACCGCTTCAAGATCCGATCTTGGAATTGTAAAATTTTCTTTGCGCCCATTTTGTTCTTGTTTCAATTGAATTACTAATGTTCTTGTTTGTCAATTTATGGTAATTCGTAATCGAATCTCATTGATGTCATACTTTGTGTAGTCGAAACGATTTAGGGCATAAAAAACCGAGCAGAATAGTAGAGTTTGATTCATGTAGCCGAATACGACTAATTTGAGATTCCGGCTTTGTTGTTGTTGTTGTTGTTGTTGTTGTTGCCCATGCTTTGTTGCTTGCATTTTTTTGGTATAGGACTGTTTTAATGTTGGTTGTTTCCTTTATTTTTTAAATGTGGCGTTGAATGAATTCCGGGTTGTTTGGTATAGAATAAACTTTTTTTTTTCTTTCCTATGTGTGGTTGCTTTTATTATAGTGTGGAATTATGAAACTTTCGTGTTTGGACCGGAGTAGAGGCTAGGAATGGTGGAGTGTTTGTTAGTTAGAACTAGCATAGGGTAGGCAGTTGGACTGCTTTGTTTGGTTTTATTTGATTCTTGGATTTTGATGTCTTAGACTATTGTTGCAATCCGTCTTTTATGAACGCTGTTTTGAGTTGGGTTTTACAAATCAGAAACTTTATGGTTTGAAATTGTGGCATGTTTAATATTTGAGTTACCATTTTTGTAAGACTTTAGTGGGGCCAATTGCATTGTGCCTTGTTTTTTTTTTTTTTTCATTTCTATGAATCAATGGCAGACAATTCCTTTCGCTTAATAAAAAGTACAATGCATAAATTATCCATCTTTCTTTTGGTTAACAGTTAGAGCGTGGACTTCACGGTCTGGACCCTGTTGTTGTAGCTAGCTTTCCCAAAAAGAAGTTTAGCGATTTGGTCTTCTCATCTAGTGAAGATGCTCAGTAAGTATCATTTTTGTTTATTTCTTTGTTTTCTTTTCTAGATGTTTGATATTTAAGACCTTCTTTGTCTTGGAAGGCTTGACGAAAATAACTGTATTTTTTTTAAAGTGGGTTGAGCAATATTTTTTTCTTTGACCTTTGTGTTTTATTCATTACTCGGAATCAGCGCAGATCACTATAGTTAAGCTGCGAATACGATGCCTTGGTGGGCTTGAGGATATTGGCTATAATTTAAAACATAAAAGGCCATTCTCTGTCTCTCTTAAAAAGAATGGATCTTTATGCTGTTCAAATGAACATGAGTATTGGTTATCTAGATATAATATAATCATGAAAAGGAATACGAATACATGAGAAATTGTTAGAGTTCTGATGTTGAAAAAACAACACACAAAAAAAAAAAACTTTGGACTATCAACAACAACAACAACAACATAGCCTCAGTCCCAAATTAACTGGGGTCGGCTACATGGGTCAAACTTTTCCATTGTGTTCGATTAAGTGCAATTGATGGTGAGCTTTGCAAACTATTCAAATCTCTCTTAATTAATGCATCCCATGTTAACTTTGGTCTACCCCTACCTCGTCGAATTTCTACAGTTTCTATTGAGTCAAGTTTTCTAGTTGGGGCATTTGTAGGCCGTCTTTGCAGGTGACCAAACCATCGCAACCGCCCTTCCCTAATCTTTGTATCAATTGGTGCTACTCCTACTTGTCTTTGAATTTCTATATTTCTTATTCTATCTTTACGAGTTTTACCACACATCCACCTAAGCATCCTCATTTC
The DNA here is from genome assembly GCA_039657365.1 of Stephania yunnanensis. NCBI lineage: Eukaryota > Viridiplantae > Streptophyta > Magnoliopsida > Ranunculales > Menispermaceae > Stephania > Stephania yunnanensis. The sequence goes on from CM077580.1 coordinate 72,979,165, forward strand.
AGCTACATTCACTTTATGTAATTGTTGTTGCTTTACTGCCCAACATTCACTTCCATAAAGCATAGCTGGCCTAATTGCGGTCCTCTAAAATTTTCCTTTTAACTTAGTAGGAACATGTCGATCACAAATCACCCCCGTTGCACTCCGCCATTTCTTCCATCCAGCTTGGATTCTATGTGTGACATCATTTTCAATGTTACCATCATTTTGTATGATTGAACCTAGGTATCTAAAGTGGTTTACCCTAGGAACTTCTACTTCCCCTAATTTTACCACTCCGTCATCTCGATGTCTAGTGTTTCCAAACTCACAGTGCATCACCTTTGAAAAAAATAATGTTCATAATCGTGCATGCTTAATAATGTTGTTAACATTGCAATTTGTAAACTTTATTGTCCTAGGTTTCTTTTATTTCAATTTGGCCCTTCATAAATTATGTTTTGGGAAGAAATTAATGAAAAGATATAAAAGTATAAAACTATTTCCATGACCTGTTGAAAAGGACATTCAGTCCTTTATCCTGTCATTCAATTGGTCAAAATTATTGATACATAGTCCCCCCACCCACCCCCATATTCTCTCATCAAAGTTGACAAAGTGTACTCCTACCCCCATTTAATCACTAAAATCCAGGAAGCAAAAAAAAAAAAAAAAGCCAACTCCCACACACTTTACCAATTTAAATCCATGCTCTCAAATGGCCTCTTGTTTCTTCGTGTCATAAAATCATGTTCAGTTGGTTTTTGAATTGCTGAATTTTAGAGTCCCATGATTAGTAAAAGATTGAATTGGTACGAGTGATATGAATCAGTAGCGATTGTAACGAATCAAATTTGAATTGCTTGTTGCATTTTAGTTAGTCATGGATCCTTGCAATCATATTACTACTTGATACCCACGATAGTAACCTCTATACCCACGGTTGTCCAAAAAAAAAATATTGCTACTTGATTCTTTTGGTAGGGATATTAATATTTTACAACACATACATGATTCACATTTTCGGAAATCATTTTTAATTGCTTCAACTTTTTGCTAGTTATAGTACCAATTGATTGTATAGGTATTTACAAGGTTTAAAAAATCGACAAATTTCGCCAAGTTCGGGCGAAGTTTGTTGATTTTGAGGTAAGCGAAGCAAAGTTTAGAGGTAGTAGAAAAATTGCAAAAATTCGATTCAATTTCGGCTAACTTCGAAAACATCAATGGAAGTTAATAAAACATGAAGTAAATTGTTATGTTTCGTGGAAGTTGAGCAAACTTCGACTAAAACTTCAACTGAAACTTCGCCTATGCTAGAAATATACTTAAAATTCGGAATATCCTCCGGTGACATGAGTTTTATGCATTATTGTTGTATGATTAAGTATAGTTCTAGCATCTATACAAAAAAATTGAGTTTTCTAGCATTTAAAGTGAAATTCCGTAAACTTTCGTACACTAGCGAATTTTTGTCAAACTTCCATCATTGAAAATAACTTCTTCGAATTAATTCCGAATTTTAAGTGAATGAAGTCCTAGGCGAAGTCGAAGTTTGAACCTTGGGTATTTAATAGGTACTAGTTGATAGCCTCTAATAAACCGATACATCTCCATGATTCTAGTTGTGCTGCAGCTGCATGTCTTATTGATTTAGATCCCCAAATATAGTTTCATTCCACTATGACAGAAGGAGTCAAGTCTTTGACCTAGAACCAGGCTATGTTGTTGAGAACCAGCTTTTTTTTTTTTCAATTCCTTCATGGCATCATTTATGCTCAAGGTTATGCTTTATGCACCGTACATTTGTTGAATGCCTTGGAGAGCAGATATGATAAAATTGGTATTCAGATTTCTGAAAGTCTCAGATGAGGGAAAATATAATTGGAGGAATCCCATCTTGTGTTTGGGTTTGAGATCCAAAGTATATTAGATTTGGAATAAACAGTTGCCTTTAGGTTTGCTTAAATTCTAGTCTGGATAAGCCAAGCATCTTGCCATTGTCGTATTTGCTTGCTCCTATTCTCAAATCACTAAAGCTAAGGATCCTCGCTCTTTTGTTGGGTTTTTGGTAGAGACTATGTCAAGCTTAATTTGGTTGGCCTAGGAAAGGCTTAGACCTAAAAGTCATTGTTATGACTTATGAGCTGAAGATATATATATATATATATTAAGCAAAGAAAAAAGGGGACTGGAATTGTCTTTTACATATGGCCAGTGTCTTAGGGAGTCACCTAGGCCATGCCTTAGGCGATTTAGAAGCCCACCACCTAGGCCATTGATTAGGCGGGTGGTGGGTCTCTAACAACAAACAAACAACAACATAGCCTCAGTCCCAAATTAACTGGGGTCGGCTACATGGATCAAACTTTTCCATTGTGCTCGATTAAGTGCAATTGATGGTGAGCTTTGCAAACTATTCAAATCTCTCTTAATTAATGCATCCCATGTTAACTTTGGTCTACCCTTACCTCGTCGAATTTCTACAGTTTCTATTGAGTCAAGTTTTCTAGTTGGGGCATTTGTAGGCCGTCTTTGCAGGTGACCAAACCATCGCAACCGCCCTTCCCTAATCTTTGTATCAATTGGTGCTACTCCTACTTGTCTTTGAATTTCTATATTTCTTATTCTATCTTTACGAGTTTTACCACACATCCACCTAAGCATCCTCATTTCTGCTACATTCACTTTATGTAATTGTTGTTGCTTTACTGCCCAACATTCACTTCCATAGAGCATAGCTGGCCTAATTGCGGTCCTATAAAATTTTCCTTTTAACTTAGTAGGAAGTGGTGGGTCTCTAAGTAATCAAAAAATTTGAGAAGGGTCTTTATAAATATGAAAAATTGCTGCATATAATACACTTTTAAACCCTAACCTAATCACCTCTTGCCCTTACCGTCCTCAACTTCAACAAATCCCCGCCTCTTGCTAGCCTCCCACTGACAATCTACGACAATCCCTTCTCATTGAAGTATTCGATTTTTGCGCATTTTTTATGATAATGTGAGTCATATTATGCTTCTTAAACTTGTATATGGTAACTTCTTATTACAAAAAAAACGCGGTTGAAAATATTTGGGGTCAAGGCTCTACCTCGCCACCTCGAAAACACTGGTATACCTATATTTGCAAAACTATGAAGCTAACCGATGCATTAGCCATATATAAGGCGTAGAAATAATAATTAGATTTTATTATGTGTAGGACATAGTGCCTTGATGTACTAGGGGTTCTAGTATAAAAGATGTAATAGAACCCCTAGTACAACAAAGAAAAAGAAACCATAAACACCCAATCTAGGGTTTTCAATTCATCAACAAAAGTAGCTATTCTAGTGTGTTTCGATTTTTGATACTAGAACCCCTAGTACATCATGGCATTTTCTCCTACACATGTAACAAAATCTAAATATTATTATTAAGCCTTATATGACTACTACATCGCTAAATCTTAAACACTAAAATATTCAATTGTCGAGGAAAGATGTTTGCTCTTTCGGTTTGCCTCCTCTAAATATTCAACACCCCTTGGCTCCAACCATTTAGCACAGTTTTATGGAGGTGGATTTTTAAATTAGCATTTTTCTGTCTTTGTACTTGTGCTTTGATATTTTCATTTAAGTGATGGTATTTTTTTATCAGTACAAGATATGCATAAGCTGTATTCTAGATCCTAATCATCATACAATTAGGTTCTAGGCACAAAGGGCTTGAGCCGAGCACCGACTTTATGTATTGATTTATCTTCTTTCTAGATAATTGTTTCATATAGAAGATGCTTGTCATCGTTCAACCATTTGCATTCTTGTAGGGTAATTATAAATTGTCCCCTTTCGGTTTCCTCTAATTAACATTTAATTTTAAAAAATGTGCATATTAGTCTTACTAGTTCTAACGCCTTTTTGACAATTGCAAGGACTCGCCCGCCTAGAAACAAATTGCAAAGGAATTTTGATTTTGAAATCTTCAAAAATATTTTGTGTACTTTGAGTGAAGAGGACCATCTTACAGGATCTAAATTGCATAGTTTTGAAAATAGAAGAATGTTAGTACTTAGTGTTAATTAGGGCAAACCTTAAGGTTGTATTTTTTATCCTCATTCTTTTATGTCCATAGGTGGTCGTATTAGCTTACTTCCCTCATCTAAAAGTAATCTTTGCCTCACTATTATTGAGATATCTTTAATAATTACATGTGTTAGCCAAAAGATAGTTTTGAAACTATAATATGGACTATTCGTTTTGATCCTCTGATATGGACTATTCGTTTTGATCCTCTGAGATATCGCTACATTGTTGAGCTGTTATGGTGTGACAACTACAGGTTCATGTTCTAGCTTGGTCAAAGCATCTTATAGCATCAATTAGACCATTTCTAGAGTAGTTTCAAATCAAATACCATGATGATTACTTGGCATGCATGAAACCTCTCGTTAACTCTTAAATTTCATCATTTTTTTCTTCTGATCTTTTATAAAATACTAATTTTTTTGACCCCAAAAGTTATTTTAAGTGGTGCAAAAGGCGGGTCTCAAACTTTTGTTTGTTTGTTTTTCTCTTTAAACATACTGTTTTCTTTTTATAAGAGTTGAATTCACTATACCTTACAAAACAACTGGCTAATTTATTAAAATAAATGAAATAAAAAGGAGAATTATGCTCATATGCATTATTCTATAATGGAAAAAGAAGAAAGAAACAGTTTTTAACCAAATGGAACAATAACAATTTAAATTGGAATTACAATCAGATAAAAAGTTTTTTTTTCAAACTTCGAATGTAACTTTTCTGAAGATTAGACAACTCAAGCTTATGGTATATCCATGTTTTAGAAAGTTGAAATAATATACTGTTAGAAAAGTTATATATATCTATATCTACCTAGTATGTACACAACATAAGTGCTCCTTTTTTTTTTTTTTTGAGAAGTGCTACTTTTTTTTGTTGTGACACTATCATTTTTTTAAGTCTCTCAGTTTGCTTCCTTATCTCATAGCTTGTAGTCTGTCTCCGTCCTTCTTGTCTATCATGCTCGCATTGAACTGCGAATTCAATTTAACATTTTGGTTTGACAGGTGTGCAGTTTGCCTCTCTGAATACCAAGCAAAGGATGTCTTGCGTATCCTGCCCTACTGTGGTCACTCTTTTCATTTCTCCTGTATAGATATATGGTTGCAGCAGCATTCCACTTGTCCTGTTTGTCGAATGTCTCTGCGCGAATATCCTGGACGCAAACGTGTGTTTCACCCTATGGTTAGTTCAGCTATTCGATCTCCTTACAATATGGATATTCATGATTCACATTCATACTACTATTTCAATACAAGGCACGGGTATTCTATGAGACCCATCAACAACCAAAGGATGGAGCCCATTCAGGAGGATCGGCTCATCTCCGAACTGGGTGCCGTGGAAGCGGTGGATAACATCCCCACCTTGACCGAGGGCAATCATCAGATCACTAGAGATCCCACACCTCGTGTGTCTGAGAACAAGCATGTTGAAAGTCCATCCAACTAATAGAAACCATTGCCTTTACGGTAACCAAGCTGCGTTTTTCTAGACTTCCCGTTCGCGGACTCAGCATGAGAATGTCCGGAAAATTGTCATGGTATCTTCCAGGAAGTCATTTGGTTTTTTTCGTGGCTTATTGTATATATTTCAGTTCTGTTGTTCTCTTAGTTTGTTTTCTGAGCAAATTTTGTAAGTTACCGCTGTAAAACCGGGTTCAAAGTAAATTCTTGGTGAAGCTGTGCTGATTTGTGCTATGAGAAACTCCAAGTTTGAATCTTCCATAGAAATTCATCTTTTTTTTGTGTTTCAGACATGGGTATTCCCAAACTCTGCATGTTTCATCAGATTTCTTCTCTAAAATACCTTTAATTTCCTTTGGAGTGAGTGCATAATTAACACATATCTATGCTTGACCGGTATCATGGCTGCACTGTCATCATCTTTTTTTTTTTTTTTTTTTTTTGCTGTTTGTCGCCTTGTATGTTTTCCATCTTTATAGCCTGTTCTGCTGCAGTTGGCTTTTAGCAGATTCCTTGCAGCTAGAGACTGACAGCGGAGGCAATCAAAGGAAGGTAAGTCCTTGTAACTTTTGTTTTACCATTTGTTTGATTACCTTGTATTACCAGAATGATTACTATAAAACTTTAGTGTTTGAGAAGAAGAAAAAAGGGTCTTTGAAGACAAGAGAGCATGTGTCAACCATGCATGAATACGTTGAGTTGAAGTAACATGTGAAAGCGATATGGGGAGAGATCATTGTGATGTGTGACTTTATGTGAAAAAGGAAAAAGCACTGAAAAAGGAGACAGACTTTCTTCCATTCAATCCTATAAAACAGAGCTAAAGGAGTATGTCATGTGATGATGGTGCCCTTGGAACTCTGAGAAAAGACCAAACTATAACACAAACATCACTGTTTAACCACTCAACTCTCCAATGGTGGGCTCAACATTTTTTACTATGCTAATCTCTTCGAAAAGAGGATTGCAGATCCTGTCTGAGAAATTAGACCCCTCTTTGCTTGTTGCCTACTGCCTACATTCTGCTGTGCAATGGGCCAACTTAAGAGACTAGACTGGGCATGTGATATTGAAAGCAACAGTTGCAACTTCTCCTTATATACTGCATATACAAATCTTGTTCTATCAGTTTTTTTGCTATAGTTGCAGTTACAATGGGAGGAGACTTGAAGCATTTGGTGATAGTGAAGTTCAAAGAAGGTGTGGTGGTGGATGATATGAAAAAAGGGTTGGAAAAGCTTGCTTCGGAGATTGAAGCTGTCAAGTCCTTTGAATGGTAACTCTTCTCTTCTCTATCAGTTTCCATTACATTTTTTTTTTTTTTCTAATAGTACATACCTACATAAGATCGGTCGAGTAATCCACGACACTCATATGCAACCGATGAGACTCGAACTCGGATATCAATCCACTAAGCCAAGCTATGGCTAGTTAGTTTTCTTTATATAAGTTGATATTCATAGTCAATGTAATCGCAAAGTTCTATTGATAACATGGAGTTTGTTTGCTTGGATTTAAGACACATATAGGTGAGTGCTAGTATTAACTAATAAGGGTTGTTGAGGATTTTTGTGTACTTTGGTGGTTTTGTGACAGGGGAGAGGATATGAAAAGTGAGGAGATGCTAAGACAAGGTTTCACTCACATAATCTCAATGACCTTCAGTAGTGCAGAAGACTTCACTGGGTTTCTGGGTCACCCAAGTCATGTTGAGTTCTCTGCTGCATTCTCCACTGCCATTGAGAAGATATTAGTGTTTGACTTCCCAACTGTTGTTGTCAAGGCCTCTGCATGATTGAAATGACTATGCACTTGATGAAGCTTTTCTGTTCCTGTTATATTTACAATATTGTTTGCGTCATCTCTTTTGAGTGTTTTATGTTGTAGTTTCTCACTGGAATGCTAGTGAGGAGGTCTCTCACATGGTGTGATTTTGAATTGGAGTTGTTTGTCATTTTATTTTTTAAAATAAAAACTTGATGTCCAATCTGCAGTTTTAGTCAATTCCCTGATATTGTTTAATTGGATGAACAGTGAACAAAAAAAAAGTTGTTAAGTTTTCGAATATTTGATTGATGAAGTAACTCCAATTGCAGTGCTTCCTCAATATTGTTTGATTATTGGTGTTTTTGTTGAGCAAGGTTTGAATAACCCTGAATGAAGACAACCCAAAACTGGTGATGGGCAGAGATGCATCCGTGAACCTTGAAAATGATGAAAGTTTATTTTGACTTCTTGTTGTACCTAAAATGAATGTCCCTTAATGCAAAGAATAAAAGTGATTGGACCCATGTTTTATATCTTGTCTGCCACTCATGTTCATATTGTGTACGGTCCATATTACACCATATATTGTTCTAGCTAATTCAGCACTACTGTTATTATTGTTAGTAGAAGTAATGGTAGCAGTAGTATATGTTAGTTAGCTAGCTAGAATTAGTACATTACGCCCTGCAAAAAGTCGATATGAACTAGTTAGACAGGTTAATATGAAGTTTATGATTTTTCAACAGTCCTTGGATCTAATGAAGTAGGAAAAAAAGTGAAGCTAGCTAGCTCTCTCTCCATCATGGCATCCAAAGCAAATAAAAAAAAAAAAAGTGATTCAAAAGTGACGAAAAAAAGTCAGATTCTCTGTTCATACTCTATCGACAAAAACAAACATGATAAATTATAATCATCCATCACATGTTCACAGTTTTTAAACAAATTCATTCCCTTGAACATCAGATCAGGAATTTCAAAGAACAAAAAAAAAAAAAAAACATGCAGAGATCAACCACCATCATCAATCTTATCCAACTCACACTTCTCATAATCTCTGCATCATCACTAGCTCTCCATCCCCCAACCTTCTGTGGCAAAATCAAACTCCAAAACAACAAGAACTCTATTTTGAACCAAATCCTTGTATGCAAATCACAAACTCTCTATTTCAGAACCTCTCTAGGCCTCTTCCCCATCTCTTCAATCAACTATGAAACCAAAACTCTCACAATCTCTCACAAATACTGCTCTTCATCATCACTCCACTATGTGTCCCCAAAACTACTCTCACTTGGGTTCCCAACTCCACAACCAAACTCACTACTCCTCCTCAACTGTTCAAATCAAAGAAAACAACAACCACCCATCACTGCTTCACCACATCTCTACAACTGCAGCACTGTCTCTCACTGCAAAGTTGGTGAAACAAAGTCTTCTACTTGTTGGTTCATCAAAGATGCAGAGAAGCTAGAGATGGGTTTTCATCCAAAACATCTGAATTGCTCACATTATGCTAGAATCTACAAGGGTTTTGATGAAAAAGTTGAGTTGGGCACAAGGGTCTCCTTTGATTTGCCTGACAAACTGCCCAATATTTGTGATGAGTGCAACAAACCACAAGGGAATTGTGGGGTTGGGCTCAAGTGCATTTGCCATCCTAAACGATGCAGTAAGTTTTGGTTTTCAATGTCAAAAATAATTGGATGAGTTTTGAGTTGAAACTTATCCACTTCTTTCTCCCTCCGATTTCTTCCTTGGTTTCCGAGGGCAACTAAGGACTCGTGATACTCTCAACTGTTAAAAAATAAAATTAGTTGAGTGTTGCAAAGAGCCTGTTTGTTATGTGGTAATTTTTCTGATTTTTTTATCTGATTATGGTTGTTGTTGTCGTCGTCGTTGCTTTTGCAGAAGATAAACTTATCAACAGTGGTGCATCCATGGGCCCTTTTTTTCCTTGTTTTGTTTTCTTTACAATTATGATGGTTTTCTTGGTGTGATGGTGATGGTAGAGAGGGGTCCTTTGCAGAAACCTTAAGTGAAGGTAAAAAAATTATTTATGGTGTATTACTTAGCTTTCTCAACTTTGTGACTAGCTTATCAGTAGTTTTTATTGTAAAAGACGGTACATTTATTTGGAAGTATCTAGTAACCTTAGTATCTCTTCTTAATTAGTTGCTCTAAAGTTTGGAAGTGTTTATTTTTCAGTATTTTCGCCTACAACAATCAAGTTTCAATTTCAAATTAGTAAGTACTAGGCATGCTCGCCCGTAAATTTCTGTTTGTATCAATATTATTTTTAACTCACGAAGGTAGAGTTTTACTTTAAAAAAATCTCAATATTAATAAAAAAAAAGATATATTTACTCCTATATGCTTCATTGCGAATAAGTCGCACTCAATTAACGATTTAGAACAATTCTTTTGATTCACATATCTTCAAGCAACTTTATTTATGCAGTTGACGACGTGGCTTGTGCGTTTATAATCATATTGAAGAGTATTCTTCACACGTACAATTGATGCATATATTTGGATTTGTGAAATAATGTTTACTTTAGGTACCAATCTAAATCATGTACGTATATACCTTTCAAATTAGGAAGAGTTGGATGTCTACGTGTTTGGCTCAAGTCCAATTAGGGTGGGCAATTATTGTCCGCGAGCTAGTTGTAAACGTGTCGTGTCGTAAATAGATCATAATTCATATAATATAAATTCATTACATGACATGTTTATTAATTGTGTTAATCATTTTCGTGTCTAAGTGGGTCGTGTTGAATATGTCGCGTGTATTGTGTCATTCGTTTATTAAATATTTGATTTAAATTAAAATTTTGATTTATTTAAACTTTTATAATTTATTTACTATTTTCTTAAATATATCTACATAAATAAATACAAACAATCATAATTAAATAGTTAATAAAATATAATATTGTTGTATATAGTCGTAAGTTTTACTTTACTTTTCATTTAAGTTTTTATTACTCTTAATAATAGAACAAAAATGACTCGTAATAATAACATATACAAAATTATAAAAATCGTCTAATAAACAATATCTAAATTTTACTTTGGTGAAAAGTTTTATTTTTTTCTTAATTAATAATTATTAATAAAATCTAAAACAGAAATAATATATTAAAAGTAAAATGAATATTTCCTCTTAAAAATAAAATAAAATATGATAAAAGATGTCTACAAAAAAAAATTATGTTATTAACATTTATTCAAATTGATGAATTTCGTACCAATCTATTTATTATATCGTATTTATTATTTATACGTTATTCTTTAATCATGTAAAATGATTAATAAACAAATTAAGCAGGTTGACATGTTAATGACTTGTTTATTAACTGTATATAAACGTGTTAAAATATTTATGACTCAAACTTACTTATTATATTAAATATATGACATGTTTATTACGTGTCGTATTAAACGTGTCATGACCTAATTTGTCACCCACCAATGCAATTTTGTCCTTTGTGCTTCCAAAAAGAAGAAATCAGATTGTGATGGTATTTAATTGTGCCACTAAATTGTATTGCTACGTCGTTTTCAATGTGCCTCCATGTGCATGTACATATATACATGTGCATGTACACTTAGGTATATGCGCATGTGCACGTATCGAACACATGGCTTTATTAAAGGTTGTATTTGGAAACACAAATTAATAATCTAGTTAATAGATGATAATTTAGATGATCATTTAAAACTATTTGAAAGAAATAATTGATTGAGTAGCGCAAAAATATAAAATGACATAAAAAGACATGTTGTATATATATCATTAAACGTAGACAAAGGTGACAAAACGGTTTAGCAGGTCGTGTTCATGCTCGTGTCGGGTTGACCCCTCATCTGCCTCCGTGTGCATGTACTAATATACATGACTCATTTATTGCGTGTCGTAAACGGGTTGACACATTTATGACACGAACTCATATGAACTCGACTCATACGAACATTTTGCCACCCCAAAATGTAGTAATTATAAACATAATTATTTATTTAATAAATATTTAATATTATATATAAAAATCTATTATTTATTATTTAATATTATTTATTTAATTTTTTAAACAAATATTAAATATTAATAATATATTTATAATTTATATTTTTGACTTTTTATTTTTAGTATTTTTTAACTTAATTAATGTATTTGAGGGCTAAAAGTAAAAGTAAACTATATCCTATATTTTTTTAACTAAATATTACTTGGGATAGCGTACAAGATTTTAAAGTTTTATTTAACTTATTTTTAAAATAAAATTTTAATCAAACACAACTTATTTATTGAAGTAGCATATAATCTAGCCCTATAAATTCCTACAACTCCCACCTAGGTCCTTGGTCTCATAGCTTCAAGTGGGCACTTCATCATACTAGAACATTTTTGACTTTTAATAGAGGTTTTCAAGTGGTTATGCATAGAGGTTTTTTAAAACTCATATCAATTAGGTGTTATTTAATCACCACTGTGAACTGAACTCTAATTTCTCACTAAAGTCTAACGTTCGCACGTTAGGCGGTGCGCTCCAGTCGAACTCTTGGACCATTCGGGCTATCATCAAACTTATGTGGGTCGTGCCCAGACCCAAACACGGACATATCCTCCGACCCACTCCAAATGGCATCATTTTCACACCTTTAACACCCGTTATGTCCGCATCTTCTTTATCGGAGAGGAACCTATCCGGGTTGAACTCCATCGGGTCGACCCACACGGTCGAGTCATCCGATATACCCGCCGAGAAAAACTCGACGTTCGTGTGTTCGGGTACGTCGTACCCGGCTAGTGTAGTGGGTCGGGTCACCGCATGGGTTAATAGGAAGTACGTTGGAGGGTGCTTTCGAAGCAATTCCTTTGTGAAGGCATTCAAATACTCCATCTTCTCGATATCCTTCTCGTTCACTTTTCGATCTCCGACCGTCGATTTGATCTCCTCGAAGAGCTTGGATTGGCATTCGGGTTGTTGGATCAATCTACCTATGCCCCACTCGATTGCAGTGGATGTAGTATCAGTGCCTCCATCGAGAAACTCAGAGCAGAGCGTGACAAGCTCTTCATCCGACGGTGTTGATGATTTTCGACCTTCGAGTTTGAGATCGAACAATGTATCGATATACGCAAATGAGGGAGCTGACTCGTCCGACCCCAAGTTTTGAATCATCGATCTTCTCCTCTCTATTAAAGGTAGGATGGTTTGGATTTGGGCCCGTCGGACTTCCATGACCCGTTTGCGTTGGTTAAAGAAAAGCATCCCAAACATGGGCAAGAAATCATCAATTCTAGGAAGAAGAGTGACCAAAACCTTCTTCAAGATATCATCTACCTTTTCAATCTCCTCATCACTCATGGGCACTCCAAAACACATAGACAAGAGAATGCAAAACACTGCAAACCTTGCATTCTTAAGAACTCGAACCGTATTCTTTTTATATTCGTGAGTGTCCTAATCAGCTTGACTCATACTCCAATTATCATGAGTATTGGACTCAGACTCTAACCGGATTCGGTCAATTAGTCGGTCCATACCTGAATTACGTAACTCAAAAAACTCCTTGATTCGGCCGGGGCAAAGCATGTTTTGGACCATGTTGCGGCGAAGGGAGCGCCAGGTGGCGCCGTAAAGGGCAGAGTTGACAGTGAACTTGTTGCAGCTGAAGATGGACCGGGTCGGGTGCTCGGCGGGTCGGTTCGCGAAGGTCTCCCCGTTTTGAATAAGTGCTTGGTGGGCCAATGGGCACTTGCAACAATTATAAGTGTGCGAGAGCCCATTTTCAAGGTGAAAATTGGACCATAGAGTGGTTGGAGGTCACGGATGTATTGGAAAAACTGTTTGCCCGAGAATGCCACTTGGAAGAGATTGCCTACGATTGGCCAACCCAAGGGGCCTGGTGGAAGTTTAGGTTTTACTTTTGCTTTGCAGTAATTCTTTTTTGATGATTTGGACAACAAAATGAGTAACAAAGTAGGGAAAATCAATATGGCTAGCGAAGTTGTGTAGTAAAGAAGATGAAGAAGAGAAAGACATTAGAGAAGGAATTAATTGAAGGTAGCATTGTTGGTGTTGATGATGAGTGTGGAAGTAGTAGAGCAATTGGTGGTGTTGTGGTTTGTGCTCTATACGTAGTTACGTACATATATGGGAGGTTTGGTAACGAAGTGGCAGCAACTGATTGTAAGGGCGGGTGGAGTGCAATGAAAAATAGTGGGGCATATTAAATGAAAAGAAATTCGTATTGTGGCATGTCCTATGGATTGCAAGTTTGCAACCACCACTAAAGTCGTTAAAATTAATGGCACAGTACGTAATTAAAATTATCATTCAATTTGTTAGGTAAATGGCAGCTTCAATATTTGGTGCGTAGCGAAGGCCTTGTTTGATTAGTTTTTGTTTTGCCAACTCACGGTGTGTGTAGAGATAATTTCCTAAAGTTAACTCACAGTGTAAGTTCATATTTCACATTTGATTCAAATTTAAATTTAGAGAGAACTTGCTAATTCTAAATACAAGTAAAACATGAGAATTGATATAAATATCATTTAAACATTTTTTTTTAAATGAAAAAATGTATTGTTATTTTCACCACAAGCACTACTATTTATTTAATTACTCATAAATAAAAAAGCTTGAACTAAATAACAATATAAATTATTTACAAAAATATTAAACAATTTTAAATAGTTATAAATATTTTTATAATTTTTTTAAAATAATATTTGAATAATTATTAATAATAAAAACAATAAAATACAACTAATGATAATTTTTAAAATATTTCTCTTACTTGAAAAATACTTTCCTTTTATAAAAAAAATACTTTCTTTTATGATTTATTTATTTAATCTTCGTATTCATAGATTAATAACAAGCATTTGAATTCTTTTAAAAAGAATAAAATATGCTTAGGTATTAAAAAAATAAAAAACATATTACTTGAAAAAACATATTAAAAATAATAAAGAACCAATTTCTTCTAAGAAAATATTACCCTACCTTGTTTCTTGGTTTTAAAAAATAATTGGGTACACATTTATTTATAAAATATCAAAAAGTTTAACTATGTCATATAATATCATAATATTTGTCATCATACATATATCACAATGCACTTGATCATATTGTTATACTAGTACATTGATCCAAAAAGTGCGGATTTATGAGGAGCAATTTTGTCAATATTTTTCAAGGAGATAACTTCTCTAAAGGGGCAGGAGAGGTATCTCGATCACACCCTTGGATGTGAGTTGAGAAATAATTCACAGGTAAGTTGAGCAATCAAACGAAATTAGTTTCAACTCCCCTCCAAGTTATATTTCTCGAGAGTTAATTCCATATCTAACCAAACAAGGCTTAGTCAATATCCTTGTGCACTGGCCGAATTTTAGCCTTTAATTTAGAGGTATAACTTGTCTTTTAAGCCCATAGAAATATAATCAACAGAAAATGATTAGTTGACCTTCTTAATTTTGGCACCGACTTAAGAGCACCTGACTGCGAATATCGTTCGATGCAAACGCGACTCGCATTTCGAGGTGTATCATGTGGTTACCACCAATACGTGCGCCTAAGTGGATGACTAAAGTGGGTCAACGTAGCTAGCAACTCCCATAGTCAAATGTCAATTATATTGACCCACCACTTTAACAAACACAGTAATTAGAGAACTAATTAATTATGTAACAAAGACTGGAATTTAAGAAGCACGAGACGTATAAATGCTGGCTCTTTTTAGCAGCCTTAATTAAGAACTCCATTTGTTAGTGACTTGTAAAAGCCCACAGAATTTCATTAACCTTTAGGTTATGGGCCGTATTGTATATCTGGGCAGGATTCGTACGCATAGAGAATCTAATAGTTAATTTTTTGCACACCATGAACCACATTAAATGCAGAATAAAAGAGTTCTTTATGTAGCCGACCTGTGACGGCCCCTCTTCAAATCTAGGGCACCGGCCGGCCTAATCCCGTATTTAAGCCCTAATCATCTCCTCACAGGACTTAACTACGTATTAGTCAGCCTTTCAACTTAAACCTTTCATTAAATAAAATTAATTGCGGAAATATTAATACTTATGCGGAAATCATTTATAATAACCTAAATGTGGAAAACCAGGGAAATGATATCACATTGATATATATATCGTTCTCAAAATATATTGAAACTGTAACATAGTCTAGGTCAAGTCAAGGTCAAGTTAGGGAACTAACGCTCAACCCAATACACAACCCCAAAAAAAATATCTGAAAGACATATATAAACTATACAATCAAAATATCAAAGAAGACCTACAATCGATGCAGTGCCGCGGCGCGGGCTTAGGGATAATCGCCGATCTTTTCTTTGCTTGGCCTGCTAGTAGACAACGGCTCTGCACCCACCGTCATAAAAAGGACGGTGAGTACAAGAATAAAACAGTAATCCCCGATGACAAGTTTAATTTGCATTTCCAAATATTCAAATGGTATTTAAAAGCATATAAATTGGAAAACTGAAAAATAAACCATATGCGAGTAAATACCAGAGTTAAACAAGTGATACTGACACTAGGATAAGTAGTAGTGATTTAGGTCCGGTCGGCAGTGAAACGTGTCACCCCGACCCAATAATCATAGAGCACAAGGGACTCTAACCCCGGTGTGTAGACCACCTCAGGGACTCTAACCCCGAGTGTCATACAATGTCATGTAACGTGTGCCGACATCCGCAGGGACTCTAACCCCGTGATTCGCGCACACCTTGATCAAATACGGGACCTAAATGCAACAACTACTTTTTACATTTTCAAGAAATACCAAGTATGGAGTACTATCAAGGCATTAGCACATCTACACACCTAAACAAATAATGAATACAAGTCCTCTTAAAACATTTATAAGATATTCACTAACCTAATAACATGCTATTTATCATTCAATTCACATTTAAAACAACAAGAATAGACATAGCATGGACTGGAATCAATGAATTAAATCGAATGAATGGATATCATGCAAACTAGACTCATCAAATGAGCGTAGACACAAAGAATCACATGATATAAGAGTACAAAGGTAAATAGTCAAAAGGACTATGCAAGGACAACAATTTATAGGAATGAAATGTCAAGTAAAATTGTCAATGGGTATATATACTCACACAACAAAGTAATGTGCTAGCTTAACTGGCCTTCACTCTCCCGTACATTTTTCCTAGATTCCTGAGTTTGGTGTCTCATTAGTGCAAGTATAGTTGGTTCAATCAACTTTATTTTATTGAAATATAATTTTCCCCATTTTTTCCAATTTTTTCAGAATTTTTCCAAATTTTCTTTCATTTTTTCTTCCCTTTTTCTCTTCTTTTCTGTTTTTCTTTTTTATTTATTTACTGTTTGGGTCGGGTCCGACCCGGCCTGGACCAGAACAGGTCCAGGCTCGGCCCATGGGCCGAGCCTGGCCCGTTCTGGGCCCGGCCCAGTAAAGGAGGGAGTCGGGTCGACCCAGGCGGGTCGAACCCGACCCGGCCTGGCCCGTTCTGGGCCCGGCCCAGCAAGAGGGTGCACACGCGCGCGATGCGCGCGTGTGCACCTCCTTCCTCCCGATCGACTGGTTCGATCGGGAGGAAGAAAAAACATTTTTTTTATTTTTCTTTTGTTTCATCTCCGGTGAGGGTGGGCTGATGGCAGGGGAGTTTGGTTGGACAAGTGTGGACAGCTGTTGACTTGTTGTTTAGCCATGTGTTGGAGTGTTGTTGTGGTGACATCAATTGGTGACACCATTACGGCTGTTTCGATGCCCGTTTTCGCGTCTGAAACGGGATGTCCGCATAACGTCGTGTCGTTAGTTACAAAAATATAGTTCATATGTGTATTTTTGTTTTCCTCGACATAATATTCGATTTCGTCAACTACCCGGCACCTGCGTCGGCACGCATAACGAGACTTGTCCCCGCTCTCGTCTCTACGTCTAAAACCGTACCAAATGACTTAGTAAGTCTACATATTACATAACACTAGACACACATCAATACAAAAATACAATCTACATCTGCCAGGTGCCTCGGTCGGTACACGTATCACGGTGCGGGTCCCACGTCCAAGGTCGGTGATCCTGATTAAGAGATATAAATCAGGGTTAGAGATTTGGGCCGTGACACGACCTCAATCAATCAATTACTTTAAGTCGAGACTAAAGATGCAAATGGATAGAATAGGGGATAGAAACCTCATTCCCATACTCATACCTAGTAAAAAATTTATCACACATATTTATACTCATTTGGGGATGAATCTTCATATTCATCCCCATACCCATCAAATATCCGTGAGTATGAGGAATCTTCATGGGTTAAATATTTTACCCATTTCATTTTCCATTGGAGATTGCCTTGAGAATTTTCATGGGGGTTTTTGCAAAGATGGAGAATCATCGTGGGAATTTTTCTTTTTTTTTTCCGATTTCATTCCCCATTGGAGATCCCTGCAGGGATTTTCAAAAAAAGAATTATAACAAATAAGATGTCAAATATTCATGCACAACAACATAATTGATGAAATTCTAACAAAAAAAAAAATCAACATCTCATGCAAAAAAAAAATTATAACTATTAAGTTTTAACACTTTAATTAAGTTTCTACAAAATCATTGACATATGCAAAACTAAAAGTTTAAATTCAAAATATTCTTTTAAGTCTATTAATTTCTTTAAATTACTAAGTCATCGTTTTTTTTTTCAGTACTTTTAATCATAAAATTCTAAAATATAAATATAATTACAAATAATTCAAAACAAAATATATAATTATTAATTAACAAATAAATCAAAATGATAAATTTCATTAAGAGATTAAGGTTAATGTTTCAAAGTGAAGATTATGTAACATGAAGTAATATTTATATATAAATATCATATAGTATATATATAACAAATTGTTGTAAATTGAATTGGAACTTGCATAAGAAGTAAGAACTTCTACTACTATAAACTACTACTATACAAATGAGAAGAGAAGAAATGAGATATGGAATGAAAGTTTTCATTCAACTTGGTGTGTGTATTATGAAGTTGGCACCCTTTATATAGGTCATTTGGTGATGATGATAATTGTACTTATACAATATGTATAAGTTATACATACACCACAAGTCATATAACACATCACAAGCAACATAGACAATACATGGAACAGTTGGTGTACATTGGAGAGGATTAATTACAAGTTACATGACAATACATGGATAAGTGATTATACATTGGAGTTGAATACAAATTATGTAGAGTGTACAAGTTACATTTAATTTAGAAGTCATGTTTGATGTTATATTTTATATGTTTATAATGTGATCATTCATATAGTATATATATACACAAATATCATATGTTATATAAATTAATATATGAGGATCCCTATGGGTAGATGGATATCTCTATGGGTATCCCATGAGGATTACCCATGGAGATCTTTGTATGTATATTTTATTACTCACACTCGTACCCTTATCGTGTGGGTATGAGATTTTGTATCCATCGCCATTTAAAACCTCATATTCATACCTGTTAAGGTAAATCTCCATCTCCCATGAGTATTCCTTTATCCATTTGCATCCCTAGTCGAGACTTTATTTTTATTGTTGTCGTTGAGATAAGAAAATTAAATTAATTTAGCAAACATTGTATCGATGCAGTAATTGAAACTTGTTCGGTGTCTCTTGAAGGTAATATGCTAAACCATTTTTAACTTTTCAAGTCACATCTTTTGTGAGTCTAAGCGTGTCACGTAAAATAGTTATGGATAATCAAGAACACTGCATATTAAAAAATAATAGAGAAACTAAAAATTAACTTAAATTATATTACAATGGAATCGATGGTTTACTAAAGCAAATATGCTTTTGAAAATGGGTTGAAATAAGAGGGCACTTTCTTTAATACAATGATTAAGCTTTTTGGGGGGCCAACTCACTTCCGATTAAGTAAAGATTATAACAACTTTATGTAACAATCAGTAAATATTAAAGTAAGCCCGGACCCTTTGTGAGTCCTCTGTAATCTGTATTTTCTCCTTAATTTCTCTGTCTTTATGTTGTGTAATCAAACATCTTCTTGACTGCTTCTTACTCTCTCTTGCACTTTTTGTAACACCCATTATTTTCAATCATCTACTTGCAATTAATAATGTGTTTCATTTGCTTTCCCTCTTCATCAAATTCAAATGAAAACACCACACCACACCACCCCACCCTTTACTCTAGTTTTAGATGTTCTCTACTTATTGTTAATCATGGGTTTTAGGTTACATGATTAGGTGGCTAATTGCCTCTTTGGTGGGATGGTCAGAATTAAGCTCAACGCGCCAAAGGTGTGGGGTTCGATTTCTTACTTCCCCCATCTCCTTTTGATTTCGTCATTGGGTACTTATCTGTTGGGGGCAACGCGCCAAGGACCCTCGAAGGATTAATCAGATCTACCATCAGCATGTATCAGCAACGGTGTCTTGGATACTCAAGAAAAAAAAAAAAAAAACCTTAGGTGCAAATCCAAAAACTTTTGTAATATTAATATCTTATTCCATGTAATTAAAAATAAAATTTATAGCAAATGATATGTCGTGGATTCAGCTTAAAGGAACGCATAAAGATAAAACCTCTGATCAATTACAACTAAGGTTCGATTCAATTGAAGTGCATGCACCTATATATAGAACCACAATTGTTGTTGGAAGAGCGGCCTAGTTCATATATATATATATTTTTGGCAACGCCCAAACTCGGAGCAGTCGTAGTAACCCAAATTATATTGAGGGGTATAAGACATGAAAAAAAAAGTAAAATTTGTTAAAAATTCAACCGTTATTAGTATAAGATGAGAAATAAATCAAACACGTTTTTGTATTATTACTTTCGTTTCCTAATGTTTACATATAAGAGATGATTAAAGTGTTTGATAAGTGATGAGGCAAGAACTAAATAAAGCCCCTTTTGGACATAATAAAGAGGGCATGGGACTCATCATGCATGTATTGGCGCAACAAAGGGCTCAACCAATAGGTCAAATATGATTTGTGAAGTGATGGCGACAATAAGCATCCCATGTAACTCACTCTCAAAAAATAAATCAAGCAAATCAGCCGAGCAAATCCATAAAGCTCTACACCTATATATATATGCTTACTGCGATTCTCCTTTTTCTTAGTTTGCACCATTATAGGATTACGAGTTCACTGTACGTACCTCGATAACTTAATTAGATTGACTCAAAAAGAAATAAAGCTTTTCTAGCGGAATCAGCTCCAGCTCCAGCTCCAAAACTCGATATCAAAATCTTTATCGAAGGGACCCAAGCGTCGAGCCACACTAACCAACTCTCATTCCAAATGAAATTCTTTTCATCGCTCCAATACTATCTATTAAGTTGAAAAGGTAAATAAGAAAAAAAAAATGTTAATTTTATACTAGGCCTAATTAAGTGGAGGAATGTTTCATGGGCTTCACTTCTCCTATTGGGCTTAAACAGGCCCAATTTATGATGAGTGCCAAATTTAGTGAATCACGATGGGCTGTTCCCTCACCAAAACAGCTGTGATTCATGATGAAAGAAGAAGTGTGGGCCAAAGAAAATCACAGGCTTTTTGAAGATCACACACACCACCGAAAGATTATCACAAAGAGAGTGGTGGCCCACTTTGCGAGGAGTCCAATTTCCAAGATTAATTTGATCCCAAAACGGGAATGATCAAACCACCTATATATGACCTACCCCTTCTTCTCCTTTCGCAATTTTAACCAAAACCAAAAAAAAAAAAAGCAAAAACAAAAAAAACAAGAGTGGGTTCCATGTGATGGCAACAACTGATCATTGTTAAACTGCATATGTACATATTACTGTTAAGTTAATTATAATATATGTTTGTGTTCACTGGCCTCCTTTAAAGGTCAAAGAAGAATATTCTCGCAAAAATATTAGAATTTATTAGATATACTTCGGAATGCATATATTCCCTCGTCCGTCAATCTATTATTTTTTGAAATATTATTAAAATATTATCTCAATATATTTGAAAGGAGGCTAGCTCCATGCTATAAATAGGATAAATAAATATATCACTTAAAAAGTTAAAATTTTGATTCTATTGTCTCTTAAAGTAAGTATAGATAAACACTTGCACGTAAAGTGTATATCTCTCTTAAAAAGTATACAAATGAATGAAGTGATTAAATTGAAGATAATATTAATATATATCATTAAAAATTACGATGCGTCCAATAATAAAGCCAAAAAATATCGCTAAAGATGTAAATTTTTTTACTTTAATTTTTTTTTTAATATTACATTTGTTATTTGTTATATAAAGAGTTTGCGTCAATTATAAGAAGGATTAATTAAGCATCCGGGGACGCGAAGTCTCAAAGAGGGGTCGTACGATGGAAGGATGGAGTGCACTTGTGGTCGGTGTCGGCAGGCATAGGTTGGGACGAGTGAGGTTACGTGAGAGCCGTACGTACATAGATGTTGAGGTTGAATGCATGGGAGGATCTGAGCCGTTCATCAAAGATGATCACAACAGATCACCAACTTATTCAACAATGTGGTGGGCCCGATGAAAAGGCCTGAAAAGAATAGGTTCTTTGCGCCCGTCCATTATCAAAACCTTGACATGCAACACAGCTGTAAAAAAATTTAAAGAAAATGAAAAACTGGTTACATACAAGGTTGGGTGGGTCCCACCGTAACTTTCTAGCTTCTCATTTTTAATCATTTTTGCTATCATTTCTGCAACCCTCCTTGTAAACTTGTCGTCAAATATTACACAATAAGTTTTTTTTTTTTTTTTTTTTCTCTTCATTTTTATCTAAAAGTATATTGACATTTAACGCAAAATGTGGGATCCAGATTAGTTACTGTTGAGAGGGTTGATTAAAATAACTACTCTATATCAATACGAAATAAAATCTCATGAATAAGCAAAGAAGTGAGACCTTCTCTTATTTATTATCGAACCTTTTTAAGATATAAAATTTAATATTTAAAAGTTGAAAGTGATTAAATTAAAAATTGTATCAATGCTAATAAAAATATACTGCTACATATTTATGCTTTCATTTGCATCGAGATTGGGATAATTTAACAATTATATATATATCTATTAAAACAATTTCGATATTAAAAACCTCTATTAAAGGGGGTGATAATTAATTTATAAAAATTTATTAACAAAATTTAAAATTATAATTAAAATTTAAAAATTAGAAATACAAATACATTTTTTAACTTATCAATATTATTAATGTGAAGATAAGAAATGAAAAAACAATGAGTAATATTTAACATTACAAAAAAAGTGTATTGGATTGATGAGAATGAGTTTATAATGATTTAATAAAGAAAAAAAAAACGTGTAATAGATTGATAATGAGTTAGAGTTTGATTTAATGAAAGAAAAGATTAATTTTTTGAAGCAAAAAATAAATTTTATTACCACTTAAAAATTTAGTCAAAAATATGATAGATATATATATCTAGCTCATTATTTGCATGTACGCGTTACAATTCTTTGACAACGAGGCTTACGTATTCAAGGTCGTTAATTTCCACTATAAGTCACGTGACCGATGGCTACAAGCTGATTTAGAGTGAATGTGATTGTACCTTAATTATATATAGTGATCTAAAAAAAAACAAAACATTAGACACACCCAGTCATCCGACCCTCTGTAAGGGACCCACCTCGTGGACTGGTCAAGAAGTCCTTTAATTTAACGTGCCAAAAGGGTGACCTCCCTGAGAACACGACGTAACGTGTAGAATGTACGTACCACAACTTACAGTATTACACAAGTTACACTACACATACATAAATTACAAGCCAGAAAGTACCACATACATGCATGTACATACGTGTTACAGGCCATGCAGTACCCGAGATGGTGCACTGCGTCGCACGTGGGCCTCATGCACTCTGTTGACCTATCTAACTATCCAGTACATTCGACACACAGCCGTTAATCCTGACAGGCTCCCTAATAGCCGTTCGATCAATACAAATCTTAACAAAAAGGTGGCATTGGGTCGACCCGGCTTTCAAGGACAGCCGTTGATTCGAAGTGGTAGGTCCAGGAGGCGTAGACAGTCGGAGCCTACGTACGTTTGATTGATGTGACAAGTGCCAGTGAAGCTTGTCCGTATGTGCAGTTATGATCTAAAGTTGCTGCAGCGCTTATGGCGTAAAGGCTTACAGACACGTATGTACACACGAATTATTGCGTGTACTAAAGTTTAAACGTTGTGTCTTAGCTAGCTAACAAGTTTTCATGTGTGATTTTACTTTTGGTTTCAGTTAACTAAGAAAACGGTGGGAATTCAGATTATTGCGGGGGCAAGATAAAATGTGGAGTCAATATTGATCTTTTTTTTTTTGCAATCTCTAAGTATGTGAAATTAGTCGGACAAAATATCTAAATATAAATAATTATTTAAATAAAAGATATAATGTCATTATATATATATAAATTATATATATAAAAAAATATAATATTATGCAAATCAACTCTTGTTTTGATGCAACAGTTTGAACATGCTAATTATTAAATGTTATACCATTTTAAGGTAAAATATGTATTCTACATTGTTATATGAAATTGAGTATCTTCGCTTTTTCATTAAAAAAAAACATTGTAAAATGAAACCACAATATCAAAGAAAAATATTAGAAACACCCAAACACATAACATAATGCACAATATTCACTAATTGAAGATGAAGATTAAGGTGACTTAGGATGAAACATAAGATGATGATGTCAATCAATTTATGCATTGATATTTATATGCGACGACATTGATGTCCGTATGGATGAACATCATCTCCAAATATTCATATTGAATGTCATATCATCGAGTCATTAATTCTAATATTTTTTCATGAACATATATGCGAATCAAAGTATTTTTTAAATTTTATATGTCTGGTTTTATATCAGCTATTAATGATTAATTAAGTGAGAACTAGCCCAAATAATGATTTTTCACGTGCAAAATTTAATTTCGAGGGTTAAAAATTAGTCTCTCACTAAAAAAAGTAACTCCATATATTTGCAAATTAATATACTACGCTTATACGAACATCGAGATGTGACAGAAGGTAGCTCGAGACTAATCTTGATCACCATTCTTGTAGGCTTGTCGTGTGCGTTACGTGTGCATGTCATAATTGTAGCATTTCCCATGTAACAGTTTTGGCTTCTCGGATTTTAATTCGATGGTTTTGAATAACAAACGGGCACTGAGCTGCGCTATTAGTGGAGTTGGACGTCGAGGAGCTACGAGTCCAAAAGGTACGCAGAAACTGAAGATTTGGCGATGCAGAAGAGATGGTCAGAAATGGCAGATCGATGCAGTATTAGCTATAGTACACAAACAAGGAGTGGACGCTTCATGAGATTAAATATAAAAGCAAGTGTGGGTTTGCATCAACTACTGCAAATTAACAGATACGATCAGCAAGTTTTTGTTTTTCGATCCATAAAGAGAAACCTTCCACATCTCCGTGAATGGCCTATCATACATAATTTGGCCTTTTGTAATTCAATGAATGCCAACCCTCCATCATATGTCCAATGGCGGAACCAAAAAATTTAATTAGCAGACGAACTTCAGCTAAATCTATATTATTTACATTACATTTATAGTCTATTACAAGAGGGTCTAGTAGCCAGGGAGGCGGCTTGCCCCCCCCCCCCCCCTCTAGTTTCGCCATTGCATATGTGTGAGAACTTCACTATATATATGATTAAATCGATATATAATTATTTGTGATTATGGGTAAACCAGAGTTACTCATCGTGAGAAACATAAAATTAATACCATTAAGTGGGTGTCAGATGTCCAAAGCAAGTCACCCAATCATTTTTTTGTAATTATTTATTACTCGTGACATCTGCTACCATTGCATTAACAAATTAAGAAAGTATAAAAAGTCAATTGGGCCTCCTACATGAATTTAATATTTTGTTTTGATAGGAACGATACTTTATTTTATTATAGTTAAAAGTAAGGTATGTACATAATGAAAAACAATTCGTTTCTCGTAAAATAAAATAAAATAAAATAAACCCCAGTATAGTAGGGAAAATAGGTCATTTATGCAAAGAAAATCTCCACTGCATGAATTTAATATTGTTATTCAGTTGGATGATGATGTAATTTAGCGACCATACGTATTTTGGCCATTTTAGATATTTAGCATTAATTAAGGCCTTGTTTGGTAAGGTGCATATATCTCCAAGGTGATAACTCACTGGGAGTTGTGAACTAATCTTGATTGGTTGCCTAACTTGTCATGCAAGTTATCTCCAACTTACACGTCAGGGTGAGAGATATCTCTCTACCACCCCTTTTAGGGAATTATCTCCCAAGAGTTTTGGACAAAATTAGCCCCTTATTAACACTAAAACATTTTTGACCTTTAATAGAGGTTTTAAAACCCTTATGAAATTAAATGTCATGTGAGAATGTGTTATGTTTTAATTTTTAATACATGTATTAGATAGAGGTTTCTAAAAACCCCTATCAATTAAGTGTTATTCAGTAACACCTCATTTAATAGGGGTTTTAAAATCTCTATTAAAGACTAAAATTGTTATAGTGTAATGAACTTTTATTATTCATATCTCTCTTGTTTGAAAACTATTTATGTAAATTCATATTTTTTATTGTTTAAAATTTTGAAACTCCCCTGCAAGTTTAATGAAAATATTAACTATAAAGAATTAAATCTAATGAGATACGTAAGTTAGTCAAAAAACTAACCAAGCTATGCCTAACACTCATATATATTGTTCTATTTTTTGAACCAACTAGGTCGATTTAACTGTAATTCAATAACTTTTGAAAGAACATGGTATAATCCGACGATCAGCACTTCAATGGGAGAAACATAGTTTTCCAAGAACAACTAATTAAATGCACTAACCCATCTATATAATAAGGACAGATCAAATTCTTTATAATTATATTCGTAATATATAGCACTCTGTGCACGTACGTGTTTAGACTAAAAGAAACAAGACAGAGTGTTTCATACACTTGGGCAAAATTTTAAAAGCAAAAACTTCGCGTGTCTTCGTCTTTTAAGTAAATTACTTTGCAAGTCTGGCAAGAAAATAAAGAATAACGTTAGCTACCGAGCTAGCTCCTCCATGTCCCAACAAATGTATGTATATATTAATTTTTATGCAGGTCAAACCACAAAAACCTAACTTTCTAAATCAACTAGTAATGTACACATTCACAATTCAAAGTAGCAATTGTAGAAATTGACCGTGCATGGTGATAAAATTGTTGAGATATATGTAGCTGCGCGTAACTAAAAGATCGTAAAATCAAATTTTACTGTCTCCTAGCTCTAGTAAATTAGTATAACTACTCTTTCATAAGATGCAATTCTCATGAAATTAATCAAAGTTATCATGAGTTACAAGAAGCCCCTCAACAAACAAACAAACAAACAAACAACAATGACATAATCTCAAATTTCAAATTATTCGAAGTACGCTATATAACAACAACAACAACAACATAGCCTCAGTCTCCAAATTAATTGGAGTCGATCGATCACATGGATCACATTTTCCCATTGTGCTCGAAGTACGCTATATCTTTTTATTAAAAAAAAATACTATTAAAATTTTATTTAAGAAGCTGCTAGGTATACCAATTTAATTTATACATCAATTTTAGGCAATACATGTTTAAGTGACCGTGGTATGGTACCAAATTATTTTACTTTTGCATTGCAGAGAGCGAGAGAGAACAAAAAGGGAGGAAAGAGAGAGAGAGAGAGAGGATGGTCAAAAAAGCTGGATCCTAGGCTCTGTACACGCGTCATCGTGTCAGTGATGGCATTGGATTTCCATCCGTCGTCCTCCACTGCCCCACGTGTCACGCTACCATTCGCCATCTCTCTGCGCGCGAGGGCCCACCCCCTAGTCTGCATAAATTCATGCTTTTTCGTTGACGACACGATCCGACTCCCTCGCTCCTCCACTCCTCTCACTCACACACACACACACACACACACTCTCTCTCTCTCTCTCTCTCTCTCTCTCTAACTTGCACTTACAAAGTTACAATGGAGATGGGTATGGGTAGTAGTAGTAGCAGCAGTGACCAGTACGGCCTGGCGGACCTCCGCCAGCTCATGGCCGGGCGGCCGCTCTTCCCGGCGGGCTACCCGCCACCGGGAGAGCAGTTACCCGGTCACAGGAGTAGTAGTAGTTACTATGATCATTCATCGGTTATTGCAAATACTGATACAAGGACGACGATTTATGAAGAGCGTTTTCGTAGTTGTAACACTGATGGTTGTAGTAATGGGGCTACGACAACGACGAGTGCGGTTAATTTTTGTGGTAACAATAATGATGGGGGGTTGGAGATGATGGAGGAGCAGGGGTGTAATGCTGTGGGAGGAGGAGGAGGAGGAGGAGGGAATACTAATTATAATTATAATAACAATGGGAGGTGGCCGAGGCAGGAGACGTTGACGCTCCTCGAGATCAGGTCACGGCTCGATTCCAAGTTCAAGGAGGCTAATCAGAAGGGTCCCTTGTGGGATGAAGTATCTAGGTAACATTTTTTTTTTTTTTTTTTTTTTTTTTTTTTTTTTATGTATGTCCATAATTAAACTAAATTAAGTATACATAATTAAATAGAAAGTGGTGAGTTCGTCTGTTGAAGTAAAGGAAAAAAAATAAAAATAAAAATCTCAGAGTTTTTTTTTTTTTTGGGGTTTGTACAAATGTAATTGCTCATATAATCAGTGGATAGATGGTGATATATGAGGGTTCAGGTGTTTTGATCATATATATGTTTCTAGAACTGTTAAGGAACCTGATTTTCTCAGGTGGGTTTTTATTATGTCAACAACAAAGAAAGTTTACATAACCCTAGCTAAGACTACTCATCTTAATTGCCTTAATTTCTTGGTTAAATTTTAGAAGATTTAAAAAAAAAAAATCACTACTACTTTTTCTATTATTTTTTATTTATTTATTTTGTTTTTTTATTTCTTTACTGATTTTTTTTTTGGATTAACGGAGGCAGTCCTCCTATATGTATTATTATATACAAAAAAATGTATTTACAGTCGGGTGGGTTACTGATTTTTCAGTGTATTATACTGTTTTTGAGCTAAAAATAGGGTTGAACATTAAATTTGTAGCAGATGTTGATAACAATTTCAGTGTATTATATGGAAATAGCTAATGCTCATGAAGTTTCAAATCTGTCTTTCATTTCACTTGCATAGCTAGCCCATCATGCATGATGAGTATTACTGCAGTACTCTTGCAGGCAGATTATATTTGTCAATCATTTCTCATTGATTATGTGTGATTGTGTGGTGTCTTCAAATGTTTATTGATGAGATCCTCTAATTAACAGTATATATATATATATATAATGTGCAATTTTTATTTTATTTTTTTGTATTATTGTTTTGTTTTTAATTACCCCCCCTTTTTTTTTTTTTTAAAAAAAGGTTTGATCCTCTTAATTAATTAATTAATTTGTATACATGCATGTGTAATAGAATAATGGCAGAGCAACATGGGTACCAAAGAAGTGGGAAGAAATGCAGAGAGAAGTTTGAGAACTTGTACAAGTACTACAAGAAGACCAAGGAAGGCAAGTCAGGGAGACAAGATGGGAAGCATTACAGGTTCTTTCGACAACTCGAAGCCCTTACGGCGACAACACCAGCTCAATGTCGTCGCTACTACTTTCGCCGGAACCCTATATCCTTAATGCTCCAATTAGCAACACTACTAGTACTGCTACTAGGTTCCCCAACTATTCAATTATTCAAGAAGCTACACTGCAAACTCACCATCATCAGCAGAATAAGCTAAGTACTGAAAGCCAAAGCATCTCTATCTCCTCCGAATTCGACACTTCCTCGTCCGAGGACGACGTCAACGTCGACAATAATGACTTTAATGTAATTGCTATGAGGGAGAGCAATTGTGAGTCATTAAATATTGAGAACAATGGCAACAAATTGATGATGATGATGAAGGAGATAAGCCCTAGTCTTAAAAGGGGTAGGGGAAGTTGGAAGGCTAAGATAAGGGAGTTTATAGACTATCAAATGAAGAAATTGATTGACACACAAGAGGCATGGTTGGAGAAGATGTTGAGGACTCTTGAACAAAAGGAGCATGAGAGGATGGTTAGAGAGGAGGAGTGGAGGAAGCAAGAGGAGGCTAGAATTGATCAAGAACACAAGTTTTGGGCGAAGGAACGCGCTTGGTTTGAAGCCCGGGACGCCGCTTTAATGGAGGCTTTGAAGAAGGTCACTGGCGGAAAAGAACTAATTACTACTTTATCTCCATTGCAGGCGATGCTTATGAGAACCACAACTAATCATGTTCAAGAAAACAAGGGGGATAATGGTCCTAATTACTCGAATGATCAAGATGAAAGCGAAATGATGATGAAGAACGATATTCGCGAGGAAATTAGATGGGAAGAAGATGAGGTTTCAAGCTTAATTCAAATTCGAAGTAATATGGATCATAGATTCCAACAAGAAGACGATGACAGCAACGGCGATGAGTATTTCGAAAGAGCTTTGTGGGAAGAGGTTTCGGCGAAAATGGCGTGTTTAGGTTACGACCGGAGTTTGAAACGTTGCAAAGAAAAGTGGGAGAACATAAACGAGTGCCTTAGAAGAAGGCCTAGTAACAAGGAATGTAATTACAAGAAACGTAAAGAAAATGCGAAATTGTCGAAGAGTTGCTGCTATTTCCCCTCCATTGGTGATCAAGAGGAGACTAATTTCTGCAATGACCATGATCAATCGACAAGTGATCAATTACGAGGGCCTGCCAAAGATCTGCATTGCACCATTATCACCATTGTGGTTCTAATAATGCAGGCAATGCAATGCAAGATAGTTGCTTTCGGTTTCTAATGCAGGAAGCCGCGGCGGCGAACAATTTATGGGAGAATTACTGTTCTAGTAGTGCTACTACTTCTACTACTATCAAGTTCAACAAAGAAGAGAACGAATGATTATATAATTTTGACTCTCATGTTCATCTCTTCTTAATTTTATAGAGCTAATGACTTGTAGTCTCATAAACTTAGAACAATTAATTAATTAATGTTGAAGCTAGCATGAACTGTTTTATTTAATTTTATGGGTTTTCATGTATTAATTTCTATCATTCTATGTACATGTCATTGATTCTAACATGCCCTCTAATTTGCATGTCCATATATGGTTATTGTTTAAGAAAAAGTTCAACTATATAGGGGATGAACTTGTCACTAAAAATAGCAATCTGACAACTTTAACTTTTTAAAGAAACGGACATATGTATCTCTTTAAAATGATTAGGTGCATTTCCAATCACTTTTTCCAATTTGTCGGGCACTAGACAATTAATTACTACTCGAAAAAAACTCTGCATAACAAGTTTTATTGGGAAGTGCAACATAAGCTAAGAAGTGCATGCCCAGTGGCCAAACAGTATGTATATATATACATCTATTGAACAAGCCCAAGTACTTCACTGAGCTTATCCTACTTGGGCTTTAAAGGGCCCATAAGATTATGTACTAATCCAGCAAAATCAAGCTCTATAAATTTTGGTAGGAAATTAAAGATAGTATATATAATGCTTAAACCAAGAAGAAAATTTTAGTTGATAGTCATAATATTAACCAGACCCTATTCCATGGATGCATGGCTATGCTTAAGAACATAAAACAATGGGAAAAGCAAACATGAAACTACGACTAATCCGAGGTGGATCGACCTGATTAAATTTTACTTATGATCAAAATAGCAGCAATTAAAACTCAAAAAACTTTCTCTAAATCAGTACTTGTAGTCCTTGACATGGAGGCTCTCGGAGGCGCCGTCGCCTAGAGCAGCGTCGCCCTTGTAGGTACCGAGGGTGGCTTCCGAGTTGGCCTTGCACCTAGCGAGGAAGGCAGACTGAGCCTTGTTCACATTTTCATCTTTGCCAGACCAAGCCTTGAGTGTGCTTTGCTGCAATGCCCTGCCAAAGGAGAAAGTGAGTGTCCAAGGCTTCTTGGCCTTGAGCTTGTTCATGGCATTGAGATTCAATGTAGCTTCTTCCTCGCTCTGTCCACCCGAAAGGAAGACCACGGCGGGAACGGCCGGGGGCATTGTTCGCTGGAGAGCACGCACCGTGTACTCGGCAATAACGTCGGGGGAGACCTTCTTGGAGTCGGATCCAGGGGTCACCATGTTAGGCTTCAATAGAGTTCCTTCTAGCAAGACATGGTGATCATTCAATGCCTTGTAAACAGCGGCGAGGACACACTCGGTAACATATGCGCATCGCTCAATACCGTGGGATCCATCGACTAGAATCTCTGGTTCAACAATTGGGACTAGGCCATTCTCTTGGCAGATGATGGCATACCTAGCAAGTCCATTGGCATTCTCATTGATGGCCAACTGAGATGGCTCATTATTAGAACTAATTTTAAGCACAGCACGCCATTTAGCGAATCGGGCTCCAGCCAAATAGTACTGCTGGCATCGATGAGCAAGGCCGTCGAGACCCGTTGTGGTGGTCTCGCCATCGGTTCCAGCAAGCTCGACGGTGCCCTTATCGACCTTAATGCCAGGAAGCACTCCACCTTCCTTGAGTAGTTCAACAAAAGGCTTGCCTGCAGCAGTCTTTTGGTATAGAGTCTCCTCAAAGAGGATCACACCACTAAGGTATTGGAGACAACCGGGTGTGCAGAACAGAAGCTCTCGGAGGGCGCGGCGGTTGTTCTCATTGTTTTCGACGTTGATGCTGGACAAACGCTTCCCAATTGTGCCGGTGGATTCATCCGCCGCGAGGATACCCTTTCCCGGCGTGCCAATGTAGGCAGCATTGGCAATCAGCTCATCTATGTATATATGTATATATGTATAACAAAAACAATAATTAACTACTGTTTGCATGTAGATTCAACCTAAAACATACAACTATATCTAAAGGTGCTTCCAATTGATTGTTCTCTTATATTTGACAATTGTTTCTCTGTTACACCAATGCAGCTCAAAGCATGCACTCAATGATATCCTCACATCAAATCTTTCAATCACCCTCACAATATAAGCACACAAGACCTACTACAACAATAAACAAACTATGATGAGATTTAAAAAAACAACATTGAAAAAAACTTTGCATTCTCAACAAATACAGAGCTTTAATTCAAATTAATCCGTGCATATGTCAAATTCATCAAATGCATTTTGGAAAGTGTGCATGTATATAGTCTATAAATTATGGGATATGAATTAGGATAATTCATTTTTGACACGCACATTTAGCATGCAATTTTTGGTGCCTATATACATACATGTCGGTTTGTGTGCACACAAAGATATATTGATGCACAAATCAATCCAAACATTTTTTCTAGATTAATTTTTCTAAGTCTCAAAACCCAGAAAGGATCTACATTTTTTATATGCATGTATTGAAGATCTAATCATGAGTGCCAATCAATAAAACCCACAAAGCAAAAACTCATCTAAATCAGATTCCAAACAAACCCATTATAAAAATGGACAAAAAAAAAGAGGGACCCATTAAGGTCCATGCACACCAGAAATCATACAAAAAAAAAAAAAGTGATGCATAAAATGGAGGAGAGATTTATCTACTACTAACCATGATATTTGCCTTTGAAGCAAGACATGGTTGGATGGAGATTTGAAGGAGATAAGAGAGTTGGTGAAAGAGATCACCAATTTATGAATAGCAATGCGAGAGGTTTAATTAATTTATGTGTGATGTGTCCATCGCAGCGAATGCGATGCAGTAGGGCACGTTTTTGACCTTGTAATTTGAATTGTGCCCCTCCAATTTAAGCCACATTTTTAACCACCCAATATTGGTAGTGTACTCGATCTAGCTAGCCCGGCTCGATGATAATAGTTTTTTGTATATTATTTTTTACTTACACGGGAAGTCGAACCCACATTAATATAGTGAGAGCCATCATTGATTAATGAATTTTTTTGTTTTTCAAAAAAAATATAGTGTAAAAATAAAGCTAATAAACATAAAAAAAACAAGTTTTTAAATATTCAAAACTCGTTGTTTAGTCCTTCAACTTTGTGTTTTTTATTCTTTTGATATCTGAACTTTTATTAATACATATATGATCATTGAACTTTCACAAAGATATACATTTAGTATTTCCATTATTAAAAATGTTAAATCTCGCTGGTATGGGTAACATAAGTGTCGCATGACTATTCAAGAAGAGTAAAATATTATATATTATTGAATCAAACGACTCACATCGATCAACAAAAGTTAAAAAAAATTTTTTTTTCTCAAAAACATAAAAAAAATTTTAAAAAATATTTTTTCTCAAAAATATAAAAACTCAAAGTTTTGCCTTAAAAAAAACTACTTTTTTAATAAGAGGAAAAAACTAGTTTATATAATTTAGAAAGCAAGAAATATATAGTACAGTTTCTCATTCAGACTTTTATGGGCTAGCTGATTTATTCTTGACTCGTAAAATTGTACTGTGCTACATTCAACGTCATATTCCAACTAACTAGTTTGAGATTATAGCCATTATAATTAACCAAACTTTGTTTTTTTGACCCAATCTTTAATCCAAAAAATATTATTATGTCGTACAATCACGAGTTCAACCTAGTTAATTTGGTGAAAGTAAGGTGCCATGTTGGTTCGAGTAAACATCATTGACTCGCTCTAATTGTGGAGGGATCAAAGTTTTTTCTATTCATAGGGACGACGTGTTTTTCCCTATTACAATACTTAGTAATTTTTTTTTACTTTATTTTGGAGAAACACATTATGTTTTAGCTATGTACAAATCGTTATTTTTTGCGATATATCAAATATGCCCGTTTAATTTATCTTACTATATATATAGATTTTTTTTTTTTGAAGAAAATTTGCCTAGCTAGACAAAATTCAATGAAGATGAAGTATTGCCAAAAAAAAAGAAAAAAAAAACGATGATAATAAAGAGGCCGGTCATTTTCTCCCAACAACCGACATCGATCAGGCTCTAAAGCTAGGTCGTGGTCACGTATTTCTTGCCAAAACCCTCCAATGAAAGACAGCTACAAAAAGATATGAAATATTAGTTGTTAATTTAGTCTAAACGTAGACACCTTCAACCATATATTTCAATGTAGCACGCAAAGATAACTTCATGCATTATGACAATAAAATCACCTATATTCACTAGGTTCTAAAACTGTATACAATATATATGTATAGAGCGATTTACTTATAAAGTTGTACAATGCATAATTTCTTTTTAGATAATTGAGGTTATCGAGCCATTGCCGCAGGCACCATAATGATGTTGGACTTTCGATCGATTAATCTATTGGAGTTCCTTGGTTACCTCCCACCAAGGAACCTATGGACGAAATCATAGAGAGAAAGAAATGGGTAAGTTTCAAACTCTACACATCTCCTTTAGTCAACGTATTATTAAAGAATGAAACTTACCATTCGATCAATATTTTTTGAGGGCACAACACAATGTAATGCATTGATAATGAAACTAATCTGACATATATAAATCAGTTGAGAAAATCATGTAGATTACTATAGTAACTGGATTTTCAAAAGATCGAAATTAAAGATCATCAATTAAAAATGAGAGGATCGCAACAAATCGCACAAATTAATACGGTAACTGACTATAGTTGCTTAACACATCCTCTTAAACTCAAAGGGTTGACAATGGAACCAACTTGAAATTGTAAGCTAATTAATACATGGAAATAAGCATACGACAAATATATATAAATTAAATGACTGACTATTTGTAAAAAAATAAGAACTAAAAATATCGACAGATAAACTTTAAAAAGTGAAAAGCCAATATAAATATATGAGTGATTTTATAATGGAACCCAATTACATAACTTTTATTGCATATTTAATGTGTTTTGCATTAAATGCACTACATCAATTACCATTAGATTAAAATCTCATAGTAATTTAATGGTAAAATATGTAGTACCCATGACATGAATATATATTTGAACTCTATTGTAGAAACACCCTATATATATATATTCTCCTTTCGGTTAAAAATATAAGTCTTTCTAGCAATTTTTTTTTAGTAAAAAATTATAAGTCGTTTTTGAAATTCGAGAGTGTATTTATTGTTTTTTTTATCGACATACGATTTAAATATTTATGATTCTTCAATTTTCAATTTATTTAATGTCGAAGGACGTATATTATAATTGTCTTAATTCTTTGCTCTTACCTTAAATGACTATTTTTTGTGCTGGGGGAGTATATATATATTATACTTAGAATAAAATGATTAGTTGATATATTATTATTTGCTATATACTAATTGTTATAGTGCATCTCTTAATTTGTTCATAGATTGATGTTTCTATACATATAGATTAAACGATATAAACTGTGAATATAAGCAAATGTATCATCATGTGTATTAAGTCACTCCAGCATTCCCCTAGTTATATACATACACACAACACTACACTAACTAATTACTGATCAGGATTTAAATTTCCCCTTCGATCGAGCACTTGTGACATAGGTCTCCATTCACTTCATCACCAAGCTAGTGGTTGGTAAATTTTCACTTAGTTGGCAAGTTAATTTTACTGAAGGTTTTTAACTTTTTTGTAATATTTTGATTACACAACTTAACGTCGTAAAATAAAAATAAAAATCATCAAAGCCTTTTGAAATGTTAAATTAGTCAATATTTTTGTTCTTCATTTATGTACTATAACAATAAAGCAAAGTGACCGCATAGCGCAGTGGATTAGCGCGTTCGACTTCGGATCGAAAGGTCGTGGGTTCGACTCCCACTGTGGTCGTTTTCGTTTTCATTTTTTTTAATGTTCAATCAGTCACTTTCTTTGATCAAGTCAGAGTTGATGACCTAAACGCCTTGAACTTGAAGCAATTACGTTAAAAGACACACCAGCAACACTGATCGATACATATATTCTTCACACCGTGCACCAACTGACCAACTCACTGAGCCCGCACAACATACAGCAGTCCTTCCATAACTAACAAGGTTCACCCATTCAGCTTCAAAGCCTGAAATCTTTACATATTGTGACAGCTTTAGATGTTGAAGTGCTCGAGTTTTCAGTCTTTCGGCAACTAATCTCAATTTGCTTTTGGGGGTCTTCCAAGGCTTGAACTTCTGTTGAGGAATTTTTATGTTTTTATAGTAGATTTTGTTCTCAAGTCTTGTCTCACCAAATCCATGAAGCAGTTTTTTTGGACTCATCATGTCATGTATATATTAGTTGTTGTGCTTAAAATTCATTCCAAGTGAGATCTTACCAAGAAAAGTTGTTAGACAAAAGTGTGCATAGTAGGCAGAGTTAGAACATCAAACATTTTTACTCATCGTTATTCCATTTAAATTTTTCTCCAATTGAAAATCGTTTTCTCAATATTTCATGTCGGCTTTCTTGAGTACGCTAACTTATTCAGATCGACTTTTTTGCATATCCCTTTTTAAGTCTATCCGAAGGTAAAGAAGATATAAGTCCAAATTTCGACACTTACTAACTCTATCAAAATAAAAGAAAATAGATCATTCCCACCTTCCATTCCCCTACTTCTATAGTAGAACACAAATTGGATTAACGACTTTAAATTTCATTCAAGGACCGAAATGTAGGCTCTCTAAGCCTCAATTTGCATCTCCCACTTATTTATTTACTTATTATGTAAATACATCAATTAAGTTCGTTTTTAAAAATGTTTAGTTGAGGAGTTTTGAAATGTCAACTAACATGCATGCATTTAATGGAAGATGTCATCTTCATTATGATCATATGACTTCTACTATAATCACTATTCTATTTAGGCACTACTGATGCCATTCTTTTTTTTTCTTTATTTGACATTAGTCAGTGTTCCAACCCTTTTCAGCCCCTTGATCCTACTTAGTTATTCATCCAATCAAATATATAGCAAACAAGATAATAAAGGGAAATTCCTGCAATATATATATATGTAACTGTTGTGAAGTATGGATGACCACGCATGTATACCAACATATTGTGTAGTCATGTAACTTATATTTCTCACTTAATAGTACCTCCACTTGTCTATGTATTGTCATGTTACTTGTAACCATTTCCAATGTACACCAACTCTTCCATGTATTGTCAAATTATTTGTAATGTATTGTATGATATGGGGTGTATGTGTTACTTGTACACATTGTATAAAGTATATTTATCATCATCACTAAATGACCTATATAAAGGGTGGTAACCTCATTGTAAAAACATACCAAGTTGAATGAAAGCATCTCATTCCAACTATCTCATTTCTTCTCTTCTCCTAGTAGTAGTAGTTTATAGTAGTAAAAGTTCTTAGTCTTCTATTTCCTTATCTAGTTATTAGCAAGTTCTAACTCAATTTACAACAGTAACTACTATATTTTTTCTTTTAAAAAATCATTGAGTATCTAAAACTTTTTTTGCCGCTCCTCCTTATTTAGGCGCAACTACAGAGATAGTTGAGCCCTCAATCACTTAATTCGAAGGAAATCAATATATTTGAAGTTGGATTGTAGGATCCAATCTCTATAGCTATACTCAGTGCTCATTTTTTTCCTTTGATTTCTTCCTTGGATTGGTCAAGATCCACCAGCAATACGATGTCAACGGCGATGGCTTAGACACCTTAAGCTTCCAAAAAAAAAAAAAAAAAAAAAATCCCTATACTACCATGATATATTTTGGCACCACATGCAGTTTTCATTTCAAAACACATACAAAAGTACAAAACCATGGTAAAAAAAAAAAAAAAAAAAAAAAAAAAAACCAATCAATCTAATACAGGGGAGCCAAGAAGAAACTCAAGCTTTCAGTCATTAATACCATTTCTACAAAACACCAATCTTCAAAAATTTAATGAACACACACACACACATACACATACACATACACACATTGAGATAGATAACCCCAAATTCATCATATCAGCAGAGACAAACCAAAAATCTGTGATTCATCAATCTAATAACAACAAGTTAATAACAGTGAATCAGTTCTTACAACCAGAAATGAACAAACAAAACTCAACTCTGTGTTGCTCCTGCTGCACCACCAACTTCTCTTCCAACCACAACCTACTATCCAACACACTCCTTGTTCTAAACATGAATGAAGCACAACCATTGTTAGACCTATCAAACAACCAGTCATACACATCCCACATAAGATCAACTGTCAATCCATCAATGAAGATGGTCTGATTCCCCCTGAAATTCCATTGCAGTCTCTTCACTAGTATCACTCTCCGTTTATCGATCGATATGGATAGAGCCGGCCACTTCAGCCCCTCGTCGTCGCACCTTATGGCGATGTCGTGGGAGGCCCCGAGTTGCGAAAACTGGGCCTTTGTTGAATAAAGGGTGCCTCCATTGAAGTGCTCTCGACGGGAAATGAGTGTGAATTGCGCCAAGTGAATCCCAGTTTTGAACTTCTTGTGTACTATGTCCTCTCCCATGTCGCCTAACAGTAGGCCAATCTCGGCGTCGATGAGGACCGCGACGAAGAAGGCGGCGACGGGCTCGGGACCGGAGCTGAACTTAGCTGATGAAAGGTCCCATAAGACTTCCACTTTGAGGGAGTTGAATTCGATCAGTCTTTGGCCCTTTTTCTTCTTCAAGAGCCTGTTTTGAGTGGTGAATTTTGAAACAGAGGAGGAAACAGAGGAGGAGGGGTTTTCGGGGTCGATTTCGCCGATGCAGAGGCCTTGATCTAAGGCGTTTTTGGACCAATTGAGCTGGATTAGGAGCTGTTTTTGGGTGGAGAGCTTTGAAATGTATGTGCAAATGACTGCATTTTGGATTGATGAGGGGAGTCTTGGGGGGTGGCATGAGAGATTTGAAGCATTTGTGCAAG
The DNA here is from genome assembly GCA_039657365.1 of Stephania yunnanensis. NCBI lineage: Eukaryota > Viridiplantae > Streptophyta > Magnoliopsida > Ranunculales > Menispermaceae > Stephania > Stephania yunnanensis. The sequence continues at coordinate 73,018,414 of CM077580.1, forward strand.
AGTAGTCAGAGACCCTGACTGAGTGATCGCTGAGACAAGAAGCGATTTCTCTCATCTTAGATTGAGAAACTTGAAAATCTAAGATATGGGTTTTGCTCAGAAGATGGAGATTTTGAAGAAATGAATGAACTTGATGAATTGATTTGAGTCTAGCCCTGCAAAATGGAGAGAAACATAGGAGTAGAGGAACATGGGTGCTCTGTTTGCTCTGTTTTCTCTTTGTTCTCCCTGTCTTGAGCTGTCCCTCTCTTTGCCTCTTTTCATCTAATTCTGAGGAGACAAAGCCCGAAAAGAAGAAAAGAAGAATCGAACAAGTGTGGGGACTCGGACATCTAAATCTTTCCTAACAGGACTGCACTAATCTCAACACTAATCATGATTATGAGCCCCTTAATTAGCTACATCAACCAACTACGGTGGTTGTGATCACTGAAAGTCCAAAGCCAAATGGTAAACCATATGTCGAATTTGAGTCATAGATAGAAAAAAATAAAAATCGATTAAAAATGTCACCTCTTGTACCAATTCTAATAGTGTCGAGCGTGAATTATAGTGAATTGTTAAAAGTAAAAAGACTAATAACTAATTAATACTTATTAACCCTAAAATATTTGTACCTAATATAAATTAATTGAGTGCAGTTGGTACGAGATACTACTACTTCATCGGAAACTAAAAATAAAGAAAGTAGAGAAAGAAGACTAAAGACTAATTAACACTAAAGAGAGTGTAAGCTGTAACTTCTCTGTTGCTTCCTTGACCTTCTTTTGCCAGTTCATGGAGCAAAGAGAGGAGCCATTGAGAATTTTATTTTTTTATTTTTTTTAAAAAGGGTGGTGTGGACTTGGTCTAATTAGCCGATTGGATTAACAATGTATTAGCGAAGAAATAGGTGGATTAAGTAAGTAGGTTACAGGGGAGTTAATGAGGAGGTGACAAATGTATAATAGATCATAAGAGAGGGGAGAAGAGATGGGGCTCTCCACACACATCATGACATCAATGATAGTGAGAATTGGGGATTGGTCCCACTTATTAAAACCAGTCTGGAGATCCATCAACTGCTACCTATTTATATGTAGCTCATGAAGAGCTGATGAATAATGTCAGTTATTCAAGAGTTTGATTAATCAATATAACCGATATTTATTTATTTTTTGGATAGGAATCAATATAAGCAATATGTTACAAGAAAATTAATATAACCAATAATATTAATTGAAAAAATGAGCGTTGAAATGTAAATGTTTAGGGAGATGTAAATGTTTTAATAGATATGTAGGAAAACTCATTTAAGATAAAATACAAAAAGGTGAAGATTCAAGAAAAATTACAATAATACTAATAGAGAATTATCTATCAAATGTCATGTTTTTGAAATCTAGTGAGGGTAAATTATTTCTTCATTATAAAAAAAATATTAATCGAAGATTGAGAATGATGATTGTAATAGTTTTTTTTTTATTTATAAAAATTATAGCAGCTTTTAAGACAGTCGGTAAATATTTCATTAAGAAATTCGACTTAATTTGGTAAGCTGATTAATTCATCCTATCAGAATTTGATAAATTAAAAGGTATTTCTCCCCTCTAACTAATTAATTTGCTCAAATGAAAACATATATTAAACACGGTTCAAGATATTATTTGAAGGTGTATTAATTATGAATTATTTTACAAAAAAAGTGTAAGGTATATCATTAATTACATTAAATCGAGTAAAGTGTGCCTAAAAAATCGAGTAAAGTAAAAGATATTAGATCTATATAATTGATCCCAACTAATTTAATATCACAATTTTTTTGTTGTTAAATCTCATGTTAGTCTAACTATTTAAGTGAAACCCTGATTCTAATAATTGGGAAATGAATTAATGACTGAAAACAAGGATAGCTGAGGCTGAAAAGGTGAAAAAGTGAAAAAGCAAATATTCTAAAGACATGTATAGTTTATAGGTATAACTGAAAGTCATTTCTGAAAAGGAATTGAAGGGTTTTCACACGATGGGAGATCTTTCAAGGAAACAAAAATTTAATCTAGAAGTATAGAATGTATAGTTTATACTTTATAGTGAGTACAGGGTTCACTTTCTACAACAAGACCCAAAAGTTGTATGGACCCATAAATTAATAATGCTATAGCATGTCTAGCTACTTCAATTATATCTAAAGGAAACAGTACTAGTGTTTGTGTGGTAGGGAAGGAAATCTTCTCATCAATGTTCAAGAATCAAGACTGAAGTCTTTTTGAATGTTGGCATATATAGTTAATAGTTATAGATAAATGTACACTTGCATTTGCTTATGAGGTACTACATAATACTAATACTAAACTTGCATTAATTAAATCTCAAGTTTCAATCTAAACTTTTGAAGTCCTTAAAACAAATTTTTAGTTTACTTTCACTATCACCAACTATTTACGAGTGTTGCAATTCATCATCACCACAATGTTCAAATGTTGTAACCGCGGTTCTTCAAAGCCAAGTTCATACATGATGAACACTTTGTATCTCCAAATTAATCTATTAATTTTTACTAATAATTAATTATCATGTGTCGTATTTTCCTTTTTTTTTTATAGTAAAATCTCTTTTCTACTGATTGTATTGAACCATTGACGATTAAAGAAATTTTTTTTTTGGGTTATCGATGTTTAACGAAATTATGGTTTGATAGAAAATTACTTTAACGCTAATTACAATTTTAAATGCAACACTCGACACGACTATTAGGGAATTCGACAAGTACAAAAAAGAGTGAACTTTTTTTTTTTCATGTTAAAGTGTGAGCCTTTTGTCAAAAGAAAAAAATGGTTTCAAGTCTTGCTAATGAGCTTTTTGTCAGGACTAAATAGGGAGGTAAAAGCAAATAAAAATGGAATTTTAAAAGTCTTCATTAATTGTTGGAGGATGCATTGGAAATTTAAAAAAAAATTGAGTCCGAACTCACGAGTCCAAATAGCACTACCCTAAGTGAAAAGGAATGCAAGATATATGTAATATATTTTGTCGGCTCATATATATGAATTGGTCCTGTCATATGCCTTTCACTCCATTTTTAACTAGTTTTTAGGAATCAACGGAATTCTACATGAGTTCTCGTAACTTGAAATATAGTTATAAAATCAGTTGGTTGTTGGCACTTGCTATTCAAAGCCTAAGTAAACTAACAGTCCTAACTGTTAAAAAAATAGATGTACTTTTTTAAAAGAAAGAATGCAAAAATCCTGTCGTGTATTGAAGTGGAATGAATAATATAGCACAACTTGCATACTAAAACTTTTAGTTAATTCGAACAGTGCATTTTTTTTTTTTTTTTGATTGAGTAACCAATTGGCTGGCATATGAATTTAACTATTTTCAATACCCTTTTTTTTATTAAGTAACCAATTGGCTCGCGTATAACTTTTAGTTAATTCCAACAATTTTTATTTTTATTTTTTTGGTCAACAAACAATGCCTTGCTTGATTAGAACAGTCTAGCTAGACAACGACGACAACAATAACAACAACATAGCCTCAGTCCCAAATTAATTGTGGTCGGTTACATTGATCAAAATTTTCCATTGTGCTCGATTAAGTGCAATTGATGGCGAGCTTTGCAAATCATTCAAATCTCTCTTAATTAATGCATCCCATGTTAACTTTGGTATGCCCCTACTTCGTCGAATTTCTACCGTTTCTATTGAGTCAAGTTTTCTAGTTGGGGCATTTGTAGTCCGTCTTTGCAGGTGACCAAACCATCGCAACCGCCATTCCCTAATCTTTGTATCAATTAGTGTTACTCTTACTTGTCTTTGAATTTTTATATTTATTATTCTATCTTTACGAGTTTTACCACACATCCACCTAAGCATCTTCATTTCCGCTACATTCACTTTATGTAATTGTTGTTGCTTTACCGCCCAACATTCACTTTCATAGAGCATAGCTGACCTAATTGCGGTCCTATAAAATTTTCCTTTTAACTTAGTAGGAACATTTCGATCACAAATCACCCATGTTGCACTGCGTCATTTTTTCCATTTAGCTTGAATTCTATGTGTGACATCATTCTCAATGTTACCATCATTTTGTATGATTGATCCTAGGTATCTAAAGTGGTTTACCTTAGGAACTTCTACTTCTTCTAATTTTACTACACTATCATATCGACGTCTAGTGTTTCCAAACTCATAGTGCATGTATTCGATTTTCATCCTACTCAACTTAAAGCTTTAGATTCTAATGTATTCCTCCATAATTCTAGCTAGACATTACATTATAATGTAAATCATTTATGAACCATATTGGATATGGATTATATGGTAGTCATATGAGGCTGGAACTTTCAAGCAAAGATGTAGAAGACTAGTTAGGGCAACTTGGGAAAAAAAAAAAAAAAACGAAGAAATTTTCAACACAACTATAAATTAGTATTTTTTTATAAGAATAAACTAGTATATCCCTCTAATTCATAAATTCCTTGATAGTACTTGGGATATTCAAATTGTTCATACTCATAGCGAAAAGAATCGAGTGCGAATTAGTTAGTCTCTTATGCAACGCACCACTCGGTGGGGACTCATTGCCTCAATCATGCATTGTCCCTCAACATTATCTGTGATCCTAAGAAAAGATGTAACTTGGTGTTTCTTTTCTCGGAATATGTCACATAAACCTAACTCATGGTCTCTTCTTAATATAATAAACTAAATTATTTCTAACGATAAGATTTGAACCCTCAGTCATACGTAGAGGTGAATACATGTCGAATTTATTGAGTAACCAAATGGCTGGCGTATAAATTTAACTATTTTCAATACCATTTTCTCCTTCTATATATATATACAGTATTACCGATTTTCAATATATAAGTTTGAGATGGGCATTCCAGCATGGTTTTAACAAAAATAATGCAATGTCAAAATCTTACTTGCACCCTCATGCATAAGCTTAGCAGGCTGCCCTTATACAAGTATTTGACTATTCCTATTGCCTTTCTTTAATCTTATTTGCTAAATATTTTAGTTTTTTTAGTCCATACATTTTGAATGCAAATCCCTTATTTCAAGGATTTTGGAGCTTAAAAAACAGAAAATTATTTTTAAATCCAAACGCAGAATTATTTTTGTCGAGATTTCCACATCTATGGCTAGACTTTCGTTAATATATGGTCTCAAAACTTCATGGAGATTTTTCAAAAAACTCTTGATACCATTTAGGGACATGAGAGCAACCAAAGTTTGTAGTTTGGCTTCCTATGATTGAGAGAAAGGGTTTTGTTAAATTAAAATCTCGCGAAGAGTGATCCTAGCGTTATCGACTCTTATCAATAACCTAACCGATTGTAATAGACCCATATAACCTATAAAGGTCTCAAAATATCTGTCAATGTGGAACCGGATTATTTTGGCAAAAAACTCATAATGGATTTGAATGATTGAATCAAATATCAACTAAAGATTTGACATATATTACGTATTCTACTTCTCTCATGTCAAAACACTAGACCTAGATCATCATGGTTATATATATATTTTTTGGTCCAAACCACTGGTATCTAGATTGTTCAACCACTCCGAGTTCGCCTCCAAGTCATACATCGTATAAGTGGAGGAAGCTCATCATATTGGTGATTATATTTTTAAGACTGGAACTTGAGTCATTAGTTAAGGAACAAAAACTCGCTCTCCGTCGGAGCTATGCCAACCACCCTAGGTGCATGTTGAGTTTTGAGTATGGGCCTAGTGCATTGAAGATGAGCTCTTGACACGCCCAATAGCCTCATCTATGGTCCCAACTCTGTTTACTCTCTCAACGGTACAAGGGTTTCAATTCACAGAAAAGGTACTTCCTTTTGAATTCCAATTGTTTCGGACTTTCTTGAATCAGTTGAATAAGTTCTTATATTGATTTCTGGTTCCCTTATGTCGTGCTATCGATGTGAATTCATGTTTTGATGTTCATTGTAATTAGGGTTAGGGCAGTGTTTTGATTTTCTGTGTTGATAGTTCAATTAGTATTGGATTAGTTGTTGCTTTTGTTGGCCACAATTCACTAGTTCATGATTTAGGGGGAAATGAAAAGAGTGACTAATTTCATGTAATTTATCTGAGTTAGGACTATTTGGGGTAATCGATGTTAATTGGAACCATTAATTGTACTAAATCGAGCGCAATGGAATAGTTTAATTGATCATGTAGCCGACCTGACCTAATTTGGGATTGAGGTTTTGTCGTTGTTATTGATATGAATTGGGACTTGGATCTTGTCTTTACAGATCTATATAACACTTTTGATTCAATCATAAATCATAAAAATATAAAAATACCTCCTTCCATTGCCATTAAGTTTGACAATGTTTTTCCCCTCGCTGCCTTCTTCCGTTAGACATAATATAATCTTGATGGTGAGATTCTTTAGTTTTAAACAAATCATATCCCAATAATTTTTACAGTTATTGGGTCCGTTTATTTTGAAAAGAGAGGGGAGAGAATTAAAACTCCCATACTCAAAACATTTATGCCCAAACTACCATCAAGTTGTAAGCCCAAAACATGAAGTACGTAACAATATAATATGGGTCACATATAATAGAGATTAATTATGAAAATATAATCTAACAATCCCATGTTATGACTTGATGATTCAAAATAAAATATAATTGCGCATTTTTATTGAATCTATCAAATTACTTTTTCATTGAATTAAAAATGATCAGAGTCATTTAATCGACGTGATTCCTTTCATGTATCACAATCAACTCAACCAATATAACTTTAATAAGGATAATTCAACCATCTAACCATAATGTTATCTCACTGAAATATAATGAAGATAACAAGTACATAAGCAAAGACAAAGCTTTAATTGAATTCACAAGTGTCATGACAATAATATGAACACTACAATTATAAATGTATGTATACATGACAAAATGTTATGTTAACAAGGACTTGTCTATAATGCCCATACGTTCAACATGACCAATAAACGTTTTGGGCGGTAATCCCTTAGTTAACGGATTCGCTATCATCATATCAGTACCAATATGCTCAATTGGCACTCTTTTTTTTACTTTTTCTTTGACAGACAAGTACTTCAAATCCATGTGTTTTGCATCTTTTGAATACTTGTCATTCTCTGAAAAGAAAACTGATGTGAAATTATCACAGTATATCCTTATAGGTCTAGCTATACTATCAATAATAGCAAGTCCTAACATAAAATCCCACAACCATAATGCATGAATAGTGGCCTCAAAGCATGCCACAAACTCAGCCTCCATAATGGAAATAACAATTACAGTCTGTTTCTCACTTTTCCTTGAAACAACTCCTTCAGCCAATAAGAACAATTAATGGAATGTAGATTTCCTCGAGTCCACACATCCGACATGGTCTGAATCTGAATACCCAATTACTTTGAGATGACTCGATCGTTTGTAGATCAATATGTAATCCTTGGTGCCTTGTAAGTACCTAAGTACTTTTTTATGACTTTCCGATGATCCATTCTAGGATTACTTTGACATCGACCCAACATTCCAACAACAAAACTAATATCCTGGTTGAGTACAAGGCTGGGCATACATTAAGCTCCCAACTAATGACGCGTAAGGAATACATTGCATTAGCTGACGTTCCAAATCATTATGAGGACATTGCATTAAACTTAACTTGTCCCCTTTCTGAATTGGAACTATTCATGCAGGGCACTTGTCCATTTGAAGTCTCTCTAATACTTTATTGATATATCCTTTCAGAGACAAACCTAACAATCCTTGTGATCTATCATGGAATATTTCTATTCTTATCACATAGGATGCCTCACCCATATATTTCATTTCAAAGTTTATAGAGAGAAATCGCTTTACATCATGTAACAAAACAACATCATTTGCAACAAGAAGAATATCATCAACATATAGGACCAATATAATAAACTTGCTCCCACTTATATTCATGTATATACATCGATCAATAGTGTTTTCTACAAAACCATATAGCGTAATGGTATTGTTGAACTTAATATACCATTGTCTGGAAGCTTGTTTCAATCCATATATTGACTTCTTCAATTTACACACCAAATTTTCTTTTCCTGTGGTCAAAAAACCTTCGGGTTAGTCCATGTAAATTTTCTCTTCTAAGTCTTCATTCAAAAAGGCGATTTTCACATCCATTTGGTGAAGTTCAAGATTATATTGAGCTACTAAAGCCATTATAATTCTTAAAGAATCATTCTTTGAAGTTGGAAAGAAGATCTCTTTATAGTTAATGTCATCCTTTTGATTGCAACCTTTGGCGACAAGTCTGACTTTATGTCTTTCAATGTTGCCATTCGAGTCTCACTTTATTTTGAATACCCATTTGCAACCAACTTGCTTTGTACCTTCAACAACTCGACTAATTCTCATACTTTGTTGTCATCCATTGATTTCAACTCGTCTATCATGGCATTAAACCATTTTTCAGAATCATCACATTTCATGACTTGTTTGAACGAGACTGGATCTTTGTTAATGCTCAAATCACATTCATGTTCAAGTGAATAAACCACATAGTCATTTGAAACTGCTGGTTTCTGGTCCTTACAGATATTCGTAATGCCATTTCTTGTGGCTTTACTTGATCATTTACAACTTGTACATCATTAGCTGGTTCATTAACAATAAGTTCATTTTCCTCATTTGGAACAATGATTTGTTGTCGGGTTTGTTGCAGTAACCGTGATACAACAAGTGGAACAACAATTTGAGGAGAAATGCTAGATGTAGGAGTTTTCAATTGAATTTCATGAATATCCACATTTCGTGATTCTTCACTCCCACTGATTTGACCATTCTCAATGAACCGAGCATTACCAGACTCAACTATTCTCGTACTATGGTTAGGATAATAAAATATGTACCCTTTAGAATTTTAAGGATAACTGATGAAGTAACCACTAACAGTCCTTGCATCAAGTTTCTTTTTATGTGGATTATATATCCGTACTTTTTCTTGACATCCCCAAACATGAAAATGTCTCAAACTAGGTTTCCTATCAGTCCCAAGTTCATAAAGAGTCTTAGGAACTGATTTACTAGGAACCCTATTCAGCAAATTGCGACAGTCTTTAATGCGTGCATCCACAATGATGAAAGCATATTGTTACAACTTAACATGCTCGATCATAACCATATCCATAAGAGTACGGTTCCACCTTTCAGCTACACCATTTTGTCGAGGTGTACTAGACATTGTGTATTGTGCACAAATACCTCGACTTTTAAGGAAATTTGCAAATGGACCTGGACATTGTCCACTTTCATCATACTTTCCAAAGTATTCGCTACCTCTATCAGATCTTACCACTTTTACCTTTCTATCTAGCTGTCTTTCTACCTCATTAATGAACATTTCTAAAATGTCCACTAACTGAGACTTTTCATGTAACAAGTATAGATAACAATATCGTGAGTAATCATCAATAAAGGTGATAAAATACTTTTGACCACTCCAAGATAGAGCATCAAAAGGACCACAAATATCAGTGTGTATCAATTCAAGAGGGCTCACTGCTTCTTGTGACTGGATGTTTTGATATATGTTTGATTTGATTTCCCTTAATGCAATCCACACATACATCCCAATCAACAAAACCCAATTGAGGTAAGATGTTACTTTTCACTAACCTCTTTACTTTTTCTTTGGATATGTGACCTAATCTTTGATGCCAAAGAAAAGCAGAGCACTCATCATGTGCATTACGTTTATTTCCAATAAGATGCTCAACATTAAACAATGATTCAACAAACATACTATCAAGATTGAAATGATATAAGTTGTCAATTAAAATACCATAACCATAATAGTATTTTTATTTAAATAAACTAAAATAGTTATTTCCAATCTTTAAATTAAAGCCTACACAATCTAATCTTGACACATAAACAGGTTCCTTGAACATTCATGAACATAAAGTCACTTTTTTAAATCCAAGAAGCATTCGGTATCCAGGATTAATATGTAAGTCTCGATCCCTTCTATGCGTGCCTTCATTCTGTTCCCCATAAATAAGAACTTTTCAGTTCCGTTTTTGGGATGGATTGAAAGGAATCCCTGCATACTATGTGAAACACGAGTAGTTGCACCAGTATCAAGCCACCATGTATTATTAGGCACTTCAATTAGGTTAGATTCAAAACATACAGAAATGTAATGTATACATTTCTTCTCAAACCATGCCTTTCGTTTTAAACAATATTTCTTGAAGTGCCCACTCTTCCTGCAAAAGTGACCTCAGCTCCTTATGGATTCGACCCTCATGGACTTTTATTGGGGCTTTGTCCTTCTTTCTGTCCTTCCTTCTGGTATCGTTTTGCTGCTACTAGCTCCATCATGCATCAGTGAGATGAACTGAGTGACCCTTCAGTTTCCTTAATCTCCCTTCCTCTTGTATGAGCATGACATTGATTTCTTGCAAGTTTCATTTTTTTATGATGTTGTACTTCACCTGGAATTGACCAAACTCAAGGGGAAGGGAATTAATAATGAACTGAACTATAAATGATTCACTCACATCCATACCCATTGCTTTGAGCTTCGTTGCCAAGTTAGACATACTAGTCATATGATCATGGATGGGGTGTGACCACTCAAATCTCTTAGTGGTCAACTCACTCATCAAGCTTCCCACAATGGACTTGTCAGCAATGTCCAATTGTGAGTACTCTTTTATTTGGATCAAGAACTCCTTTGCGTCGCTTGTCTTGGCATAGATGGTTTGACATTTTCTGCAATCGTCATTCGCATCAAATTCAAACTTAGCCTATTAAAACGCTCCCAAGCCTCGTATAGAGACCTTTCCTCTTCGGAGCTAGTATCGATAATGGCCGCAGACTTTTCATCTACAATAATTGCTAGGTCAAGGTCCATTACACCCAGTTGGAACTGGATCTATTTAGACCAATCATTGTAGTTGAGCCCATTGAACTTAACCATCATATTACCCAAGACAAACATATTAGAGGATGTTGCAAATATAACAAAATCATTCACCTTAATGCTTTGAGTTAAACGTAATAGATCTAGACATACAATACATTTATTATGTACTTAAGTTCAACATTGGATAATACTTTAATGTATAATTCATGCCATATCAAATTCTTAATAAGCATACTTTCATAGACAATCAATCATACTTAGGTAAATAAGTAAGATATCTTTGGATAAAACATACATATCAAATTTTAATTAAGTGTGATGATAAATCTCTTAAGTTTCATTAATCATAAGCAATGGTCCACCTTTGGGTGATCTCCTAGCATTATAATTATTGTCTTAATTAAATATTTAACATCGATCTATTCAAGCTAGGCCACTTTGGTGACTAACCAGTTTTTCATGAAATAAACATTTAATTAAGCATACTTTAATTTTAATTTTAAATTCTAGTATATATTTCATGCAATTTGATTAAGGCCCTACTTCTTTATGTGTCCATTTTCATATCAAGATATACATGCCAATCATACGCATACATGCATGACAATGAATTAATCAATTAATAATGTGACATACATTAATATCACAAATTTACGTATGTATAACATGTAATATGTATATATCACATTAATATGATCACATGCATACATTAATATATGCATCTATACTTATATCACAACGCGATAAGCATGACATCTACGTAAATTCCAAATTTGTTTTTATCTACAGACACCAAATTTGTAGACTTTACAAACAATTATGTAGATAATCGGCAATAAGGTCACATATATATGAACTGGAATCACATTGAAATAGAAATTCTATTTCGCTATTAAAAAGGAATCGAAATAGCACAAAATAAAAATGCTTATAATACCCGAAATTGGCATCGAAAATAAAATATTTTCTAACGTAAAATATGCCAAGCAAGTCATTCAACAAAATTGAAAATTTGAGAAATCTTGCTTAAATAAAAAAATCAACAACTCCGACATCGAAATAGGTAAAATTTAAAATTAATAAATTGCCTTTTATACCCTTTTATACCCAAATTGAACAATCGACTTCAAGAATTATTTTCAATAATGTCGACCGAATTTGAAACAATAATGTGGAAACTCCTATCAAGAATCAGAATGTTCAACCATGCTCTGATACCAATGTTGTCTTTACTTATTTATATAACACTTTTGATTCAATCATAAATCATAAAATATAAACATACCTCATTCCATTGCCATTAAGTTTGAGAATGTTTTTCCCCTCCCTGCCTTTTTCCGTTAGACAGAATATAATCTTGATGGTGAGATCTCTTTGGTTTTGAACAAATTATATCCAAATAATTGTAAAACAGTTATTGGATCCGTTTATTTTGAAGAGAGAGGTGAGAGAATTAAAACCCCGTACTCAAAACATTTATGCCCGAACTACCATCAAGTTGTAGGCCCAAATATGGATTACGTAACAATATAATATAGGTCACATATAATAAAGATTAATTAGGAAAAGATAATCTAACATTGGAAGAGTGGATTTTTTTTATGAGAGATCGGTGCACAAGTGGCTCCTTGTTGGGTTGGTTTCGCATAGGCGAGTTTTCATCCCGTTGAACTTGAACATTTAGGGGACGCCTGTACTGGTTTGGTTAGGTTTTTTGTGCTTCTAACTAGGATCTGCATTGCATTATACTTGGAGGGTGGCATTTGGGAGAGGTGGAGATGCGCTAAAATTCGGGTATGTTTTTACTGCCTTGGTTTGTCTGTTTGCGGAATGTGCCTCGAAGTTTTGAACTTTTTGTGTTCGAGTTTACTACTATATTTACATCAAGTTTATACATTTGTAAAAACTTCACTAGTGATTCCATTGTATTTACACAACAAAGCCTCAATTCCGAATTAGTTGGGTCGGCTACATAGATCAAACTCTTTCATTGAGCTCAATTTAGTGTTGTGGATGTAAATCCCTCCTAATCAATGCATTTCAATTTACCTTTGGTCTACCTCTACATATTTAATTTCTTAGTTTCTATTGAGCCGTGTTTTCTAATCAAGTTTCTATTAAATCCCTCCAAATTTCACTCAGCCTTACCATTGTATGTACAAAAAAATGTTGTTAGTAAATTTTGTAATTTTGGTAGGCATTGGGGGGATGTGACTGAATGAAGTGCATTGCAATATCTTGTACAAAGAAGAACTCTGCACATGGTTGTGCTCCGTGTTCTTGTACTTTGTATACAATAACTTGAGAAAGTAGGTCACCAATGCGTTTCTAGTACCAAATGAATGCATGGAATAAACAAAGATGAAAAAGCAATGAAATAATGGCGACTTGTTAATGTTGCCTCCATTTTTTGAAAAGAAACAAGACCTCATTGAATGAAACCGAACTTATTCATCCTGGTACGTACTGATAATCTTGTATTCCACGAACTAATTCTTAATTAATGTTGCCATCAGGCCCCATAATCCAATGCATGAGTGACGTATCCTTATTGTTTTCTCGTTATTATGTGACCACGCAATGAGAAAGTGTTTTTTCATTTCTACATGTTTATTGTGTTGCAGTGGAAGATTGGACCTTCTCTACCAGTCTGTAAAGATCCACAAACTGGTACAGAAAAGGTCACTGATTATCAACTGAAACATGAACCCATTTTCGATTCATGCATCACAGTTGCTTAATTTCGACTCTTGATTTGCTTTCTTGGGTAAACGTCTATGTGGTCCTTGCTTGTTGCCATCAACTCTTTATCAACATTTTCGTGATTAATATAGTGTTAAATTTGCAGGAGACCTGGCGTGCTTGTCCTAGGAAACGATTGCGATTGAGAATAAAGTGGTCAATTCTACACCACATTAGAGGAGAAGGACGTCTGCATGGCGGATAGTTTCCAAGGCAAATCTTAGGGGCACTTCAATGTCCTTCTAGTATCATATTGCTAGCCTAGCACAGACACTAAATCATCTTTAAGCATTTGATAAAGCACTAGTACTACATTGCTATGTCCAAGCGAGCGACTATTATGTGCAACCAGCTTCAGCGTATCTCAGTGGCCCAAACAATTTTGACATAGAGAAAATTGAATTTGGTACAATGCACCTAACTCATGCAATCTCAAGTTTGCTCTCACCTTTAGCCAACTCGTTCGGGTTAGACATGTGTATGTTTTGTATCATATTTATTTCCAAGGCCAAATTGTGTCGATGTCTCTACCCAACGTGCTCTATTTTGATGTCCTACTGTTTTGAATTCCAGGTTTGTCTTCACTCTACAGTGCTCTGGTACATTTATTTGGTGGAACATCTCATATGTGGTGTAATAAATGATAGAGTCACCCATGTGGGCGAGGGAATACATCGTAATTAACCATCCTGCTGACACTACTGCATTTAAGTACACATGCAAGCACGTTACAACTTAATTGGTCAGAGTTATGTGTATATCTATCAGTCAACTTTCTCACATTTTATCAGGATTGCAGGTTCACACAGGTTTTGTACATTAGAGCCTATAATGGTTTTCTTCAAAAAATCCTGGCACACACGCACTTAAAACATCTGTGCATTAACGTTATAACTCAATGCTCATCCATATAGTTGGTTCTAAATTCGGATAAAAGAAGGGAAACCCCGATGATGGAAGTGAAACCCCAAATCTGAATAAAAGAGGATGGTGGCATAACTTCTTATGAAATGGATCAAATAGATACATACTCGACCCAAACTAATTAGTTTAGTTGGTGTTGTTGTTTGTTAATCTCTCGAAATAAAATAGGTGCAAAAACAAGGTGAAGTTTTGACTGCAAGATTAAAAAGTGAGGGAGAATAATCCTACAATAAACACCAGTTTAAACATTATTAATTCATTAAGCGACTTTTAATTCAATCAGTAAGTATAGTTTTTTTGTTTTTTTTTTTTTTTGAGAAGTGCTAGAATGACAACATCATATCATACCACAAGACACATTGGCTAACAAAAGTTATTTATGTGCGCATCGGAGATGTGGATATACACATATCTCGATGCATGATACGCGGTCGAGGTTGCACGAAAAGCTCTTGTAAGCCAAATGTGTATTGTGGTGTAAAATCGTTGTTGTTATTCTAATATTTTTTCTTTTTTTTGGTCTAAACCAACTCCGAGCTCAAGCCGGGTTGGCGTAATAAGGGGTAAAGCTCTTTCAGTAATAGTTTCTGCGTTCGCGAAATTTTGCAAGCTCGAGGAGTGCCAAACCGCTCTATCGGGTTACGCTGTGTAATTGGGGCGCCCAATTAAATCTCATGCGAGGGGACTTGGGCCCGTTGTTTGAAACTAGCTCCATGGGCCTCATGGACCTTTAAAACAAATGGGTCCAAACGCAGGAACTAAAATACGTGGGAACCGGCGCATCGTTTTTGATGTTCCCGCGAGTCTCGTCACTCTTCATCGTCACTGCAACAGAGAAGATCCGATCTCAGTCGCAGAACCAAAACTAGGGTTTCCTCCGCTCATCGATCAAATCCAATGTTCCCCCAATTCGTCTCCACAGGAGAGTCTCTCACCAAGGCGTCTTCAGCAGTGTTTCGTATTGGCACAGATGCGCATCTCTACGACGATCCGGACGACGTCAGCATTGCTCCCCTCCTCGACAGCCGCTTCGATTCCGAGAAATGCGAGGCCCTCAAGCGCCTCCTCGCGCTCATCGCCCAGGGCATCGATGTCTCCAATTTCTTTCCCCAGGTCCGCCCTTTCAATTCGATCGCGTTTTGTTTCGTGATCTGTGTGCAATTTTAGGTCATTTCGGATTTGGGGTTTTGCGGAATCGAAGAAAAATTGGGGCTTTTTTGGTGTGATTGGGATTTCGTTGTGTGCAGGTTGTGAAGAATGTGGCGACTCAGTCAATTGAAGTGAAGAAGCTTGTGTACTTGTATCTGCTACATTATGCTGATAAGTATGGCTTGGCTAGGGCATCGATTTGATTTGTCTTTCTATGTTATGCTCAATTTGCTGATTCTCATTTTTCCACTAGAAAATTTGACTCGATAGAAACTGAAAAAATTGACGAAGTAGGGGTGGACCAAAGTTAACTTGGGACTTATTGATCAAGAGGGATTTGAATGGTTTGAAAAGCTCACCATCAATTGCACTAAATCGAGCACAATTGAAGTTGTTGGTTAAATTGAGGTTTGCAGTGGTTGGTTAGGGTGCCGTCAGAGACGGCCTAGAAATGCGCCCATTAGAAAACTAGACTGAATAGAAAGTAGAAAGTGAAGGAACTTGATGATGTAGAGTAGACTGAAGCTAACTTGGGATGCATTGATTAGAAATGATTTAAAGAATTTGAAAAGCACCCCATTGATTGCACTAAATCGAGTGTAATGGAAGAGTTTGATCCATGTAGCCGACCCCAACTAATTTGGGATTGAGGCTTTGTTGTTTGTTGTTTGTTGTTGTTGTTGATCTAACCGGACCGCTTTCAACTGCTTTGACTGGTTGGGACTGACAATCTACATGATCTATAATGGGGTTGATACCTCCTCCCAACTTGATATTTTGGTAGCCATGCCTTGAATTTGAGACCTTTGATTAATGGGAATTAAGTCCAAACCGCTCGTACAAATTGCAGTTGGTGTAAAAATCTTATTTGATGGCAAATGGTCTTATTTGAGCAGGTTTTCTGTTTCTTATTTGATTTTATTACTTTACGAATTTTTTTCTTGATGAAATGCTTTTATGTTTTGGCACATTGTTTTGTTCCTTCAATAGTCTTCTTTCCCAATGGCGCCATTGGGTGAATTGTTGAAATTTGAACGGAAGCTTTCATGTGGCTTGCTGATGGAACATGGTCTTTGAATTTCATGCATGATTGCTCTACGCTGATTGCATTAAGAGAAGGAAAGCATTCGTCTGTTCATATGTGATGATGATTTTGGTAGAATGAAGCAATTTGATAGTGTACCGGCTGTTTGTGTGATAATGTGTAAACTTCATTTCATTGTGTTGCGCTTTGTTCATTCTTGTTATTTTAATTTTCATGTCAGGCGTCCAAATGAAGCATTGTTATCAATCAACTGTTTTCAGAAGGACTTGTCGGATCCCAATCCACTGGTACGTGCATGGGCACTTCGTGCCATGGCTGGAATCCGTCTACATGTAATAGCACCTCTTGTTCAGGTGGCTGTGACTAAGTGCGCTCGAGATCCATCTGTATATGTAAGGAAATGTGCAGCCAATGCTCTTCCTAAGTTGCATGATTTGCATCTGGAGGACAATGCTTCAACACTTGAAGAGGTCATTTTTTTTTAAAAAAAATTCTTCTTTCTATTCTTACAGTTTGAGAGAAGATAGAGTTCACTTAATTGATAATTCAACCATTTTTTGGTTATCGAGAGAAGATAGAGTTCACTTAATTGATAATTCAACCATTTTTTGGTTATCTACAATGGTAGCGCCACTGTCTGTTAATTTCTTATTATTCGAGTATCTTTTGAGTAGCACCGCTAATTGGTTGGGTTTTGATTCAGATGCTTATCATCGTAATAGTTTTGACTGATGGGTTTCTATGACCTTAACTGATTTTGAGGAGCTTAACATCTCCCAGTCCTTAAGAGAAAGCTACTACTTATCCTGCTGTATATTCAGATACACATCTGCATTGATATACTTAATTGTGTTTCTACTACTAAATGATAGTATTGCTATCCAGATTGTGGGTACATTACTCAGCGACCATTCACCCGGAGTAGTTGGAGCTGCAGCTGCCGCGTTTAATTATATTTGCCCTGGTAGTCTAACATTGATAGGCAGAAACTATAAACGGCTTTGTAAAACTCTTCCAGACGTGGAGGAGTGGGGTCAGATCATCTTGATTGGGATTCTTCTGAGATATGTAGTAGCAAGGGGGAAATTGAGTGATTCTACCATATTTTCTTCTAATGCTCATAAGGTTTCCCATTCAGAGGAAGATGATGCAGATGCTCATATTGCGTCAACTGATTGCTTTGAGAGTGTGCAAGACAGGCACTACTCCGCTGAGCTCTTGACTTCATTGTCCAGGTGTTACATTGAAGGACCAGATGAGTATATATCAAGGTCAAGCTATTTGGGTAGAGATGCAGTTGCACTAAACTCTGCAAATTTTACATCTAATAACAACGACGATGATGTGAAGCTTTTGCTGCTGTGTACATCACCTTTGTTTTGGAGTCATAATAGCGCAGTTGTACTAGCTGCTGCTGGAGTACATTGGATTTTGGCACCAAGGGAGCAAGTTGGAAGAATTGTGAAACCACTTCTGTTTCTACTGAGATCATTCAATGCCTCAAAATATGTGGTAAGGTTATTCAAGTATTATTGGAAAGAGTTACCAACCGCACCTTCAAATCTGCATTCTTTTTTGGGAGTGCTTCCGAGTGAATTTGAGCAATTTCTTTCTAGTTCCTTAAATTATTGTTCTTTTGGATGCACATTATGCTTTAGTACTTATTACAACAAAAATAGACCAGCAGCTAAGCAAAATCTTTATTGTGCGGTTCAGAAGAATTTTTCTGTGGCTGTTCCTATTCCTAATAATATACCAGGCACGGCTGAGAAGCTTTTTTTTTCCTATGTAATGCAGGTTCTCTGCAACATTCAAGTATTTGCGAAGGCAATGCCTGATCTATTTTCACCCCATTATGAAGATTTTTTCATTTGTTCTTCTGATTCATACCAAATTAAAGCTATAAAGCTAGACATCTTATCTACAATTGCTACAGATTCCTCTATCCAACATATTTTTCAAGAGTTTCAGGTACTCTTTGATTTATAGCCTTGTTACTCTTCATTATGTTGATATCCCTGCTGTGCTCGTTATCAGATTCAAATTAATATTTGTTTTCTAAATTTATATGAGACATGCGGAAGAGAAGTCTTTACAGTTTAATTTGTTGTAGCCTGTTATAGCACAAGTCTTGCTATCTTGATATAACTTCTACTATATCTTTATTTTGTGGGATCCAGATCTTGGAGTAAAGGTCCATAACACTATCTAAACATAAATCTTCTGGCACTAGTATCACGAAAGCAATGCAATTTCTTTATTATGAAAATTGAGGGGTAACCGATTAAAGCATCGAGAAAGGGAAATCCATAAAGTAGTAGCAAGAAACCCTTTACAAGGAAATAGTAAGAGCAGACCATGGTCAATTCATATGAGGTGGTGCCATATAGTTATAAAGGTATTTTCATTAAAGCTTAATTGGGAATTTTGGCATGCGTTGGAATTGCTGGAGGATCTTCGTAACAAGAAGTGTTGGAGATTCACTTTGAGATTCCTCTATTCGATTTTAGTTAAATCCTAAAATTCTGATGGGTTCAATGGTCAGAATGTCATTTGTTAAAGGATGTGCTTGAACACCTATTTTATTTTTTTATTTTTTTATTTTGGCTTTTCAGGTGCTGTTTTAGTGGTAAAAAATAATTTTTTTCCTTGCTTTACTATTGTCTATTTACCACTTGCCATCGACAAGTATTAATGATGTCTAGAACTGATAAATATTTTTTAGTGGGTTGCTAGGATTATATCAAAGATCCAGATAGGAGATTTGCTGCTGACACAGTTGCTGCAATTGGCCTTTGTGCACGGAGACTCCCCTCTGTTGCTCAGACATGCTTAGAGGGGCTTTTGTCTTTAATTAGACAAGGTTTGCAGCTTTTTTTTTTTTTGCAAATTAGTTATGTCAAAAAGACGTTTGGAAGTGTCAATTATTTGTGCTTTTTGTTCAGAAAATTTGAATTGTGATTTGGGCGTTATGGAAGGGGAAGAATATGTCTTGGCTCAGGCAGTTATGTCCCTCAAAGCAATAATAAAGCTAGATCCTGCTAGTCATGAAAAGGTAATTTTAATATCTACTGGTTTCTTTTTCATTTAATATTGAGGTTTCTAATAGTCAACAGGATAACACATTGCCGGATATGAGAAAACCTGCTTCTTGTTTTACATATCGGCAGTGAAATCTATTTCTTTCCGGGGATTCTTGTATGCCAAATGTTTCTTGCTTTGCATCTATATAATAACTAGCTTGTTGGGTTTTGAAATGTGTAAAATAGTTCGTGGAATGTCAACTTTGTGATAAGATCCCAGATAGAGTACTCACATAGAGTTAGTGAGAAGGAAACACTATAAATAAGGGTGAGTTAGTTAGATGAGGCATCTTGGAATTTCAATGTAAGTGGGCACTCTTGGAGTGATTGGGTTGAGAGAGTTTTAAGACTCATCTCTGGGGTTACTTTTAGGTTTGTAATTGTTGTTGTTGCTCTTGTTTCAATAGATCAAAATCGGTGTCCTATCACTTTGCCATCCAATGTTTTGTCATTTAGTAAGGCACCGTCAAGACTGTTTACGTGCTTACGTGATGAGAAGTATTTTATAAGTAGATTTTAAATAATTAATTTTAGATTGTATACTCATATTCATATACACTCGTAGATGCTTACATTCAACATATGACTAATTTTTTCATTTGATGATGAAACATTCATTGTATTGATCAATATGATGAAAAAATTTATAATTTGTATTGACACTAAAATACAACAGCAAAGCCTCAATCCCAAATTAGTTAGAGTCGGCTACATGGAGTTAACACTTCCATTGCACTTGATTTAGTGCAATTGATGGTCCTTCCAAATCCTTCAAACTCAACTTAAAGCCTTTAGATTCTAATATATTCCTCCAAAGTTCTAATTTTCTATTGATACTAAAATGCATTTAAAAGATAAAAGTAAAAATAAAAACAAAAATATCTTCAATGTTTGAATTCTCCCGACGAACTTCATACTCATTTGAACCAGAATCAGATAATGCACATACTACTAGGACTTGTGCAAGTGTGATATGTTATGGTGTGCATCTTTTACCTGGCAGACTTCCTCAACATAATTCATGCCAAATCTTCATCTTCAATAACTAAATATTGTGTTTCAAGCGGCTTATTACTTGAACCATATCATGCTACGTGATTGTGTTCATGATTTGTTCTTGTTTAATGAATTTATGTTTAGATTTTGTTGTGATTAGCAATCACATTATATATTTTAATTCAGAAATAGGCATTCTACTGTTAAGTAATCCTAGTCTGTCTTCAGAAATGAGTTTGATACAGATTCTGGTATATAAGATTTGGAATATCATTAGTTATGTGAATTCGTATGCGTCTCAGGTTTATTGAGGTTCCTAACTGCAATGTCAATTATGATTATCTCTGAATTTATCTGCTAAACAAGCATGCATTTCTTTGCTGATTTATATTAATCATCTCTAGATTTTCTTCTATTGATTTTCTATTAGTTCATATTTTTGTAGGTGATTATTCAGTTAGCTCGAAGTTTGGATTCAATTAAAATGCCGTCTGCACGTGCAATGATTATTTGGATTGCTGGACAGTATAACTCTGTTGGGAAGACAATATCAAGGATGTTAGTGCCTATACTGAAGTACCTAGCACGGTGTTTTACTTCTGAAGCAGTTGAAACTAAACATCAGATTCTTACAACTATTGTTAAGGTATTACTTTTTAACCTATGCGCCCTCCCCTCTCTCTTTCTCCATATCTTAGCTGTCAGTCCACAGGGCATGAAGAGTTTTGTGGTTGCTTTTCATTCTTCCGTGGCTTTTCTTTGTTCATTTTTAAATGCCGATTCTTTTTTTTTTTATTTGTATTTTCGTGGGAACATTTTTAGTAGCCCCGATTCGAGGCAGAATTATAGAAACTTGATTAAAATGACGTTGACACAAAATAAAGACCATTACATATGAAACGTAGGAAGAATGACTAACTGACATTTAAAGTTAATAGTAAACTCATGAACCAAGATATTATGGTAGGAAGTTCAATTCCTTCTGTCTTATTGTCGGGAGTTAAATTATTTCGTATTTATGGCTCTTTAATCCCCAAAAGTGGGTCCAGTGGGGTTCTATAGGCTTTGGGCAGCCTCATGGGACCAGTAAGTAAGATGATCCAATGGATATTGGTAGGATGGTTTGGCTAGATACAATAGTGGGCTTGATGGTACCAAAAGATTAGGTATGTCTTAAGTCCTCTGGGCATATAAGCTAGAGAGAATTTCAAATGTAATGTGTGGGTATGGGCCTCTGGGGATCAGTAAGGGGCCAACAGGCCATGGACTACTTACACTATTAAAAAAAAAATAGACCTAAAACGTCATAGTTAGATAATAAAGAATGCTATAGTTAATTACAATGCAATCGGTTGTGAGGGCCTTGATACAGTGGAGTGGAAAATCTGGATTGTGGACTGATGTAGCCTACCACATGTGGTTAGGAAGGAGTTTGTTGAGTTGCAAGTTTCTGTTTTTTGTGTTTTAACTCTATTTTATCTTTCACGTTTGGGTGATAACCCTAGGCAGGCAATTCGATTATGGCAAACTCATAGTCTTTTAATTACTCTGATCAGAGACGCCCCAAGTGATTGACATGTTGGTAGTGCTTTGGATATGTAACCTTCACCTTAATTTTTACCGAGTCTTAATATTTGTTGAATTATATTTTGTTCTTATTAAAACCTGCCATTGCTAAATTTATACTTTACTGGTTGGGAAATTTAAGTCTCTTGATTAGGTCTAGCACTCATGCTCTCTTGGTATCGATGATCTAGAAGGATTAGATCCCCTTAACTCATGGGTTTTTCTCCAGGTTCTGCTATACGCACCAGTTGAAGATCCTTTAATAGTCCAAAAGATCTTGTGCTATGTTCTTCAACTTGCCAAGTGCGATAAGAACTATGATATCCGCGATCGTGCTCGGTTTCTTGATAAACTTCTGTCTGGGCACATAAATTCTGAAGGATTAAAGAATGGAGTACTGCAGCCCCAACAAGATGAGGACTTAAAGCATATGCTTGTGGAGAGCATATTTCACACCAAAGCAAAATCAGCTGTGTCTGTGCAAATTGACTTTCGGTTTTATCTACCAGGTTCTCTTTCACAGATCGTCCTCCATGCTGCTCCAGGTTATGAGCCTCTTCCAAAGCCAGGTAGTCTACCTGTTGATGACGTCGATGAAAATATTCCGGGGTTAAAAGCAAAAGGCGTGGAAACCACAAGTGCTGAACCTTCTGGAACAAATGGTCCAGATTCGTTATCTGGATCTTTGGATGGTGAAACTGGATCAAGCTATACTTCTGGGTACTCAAGCAATGGTTCACATGAGAATGAAGAGACTGGGTCTTCCGGTGAAGTTGATGAAGATGCTGGTCTGCTGATTCAGTTTTCAGATGTAAATAACAATAAGCAGAGTGATAGGTCCTTGGAAACTAGTCATGCTCCACTTTCCAGTGATCTTGGCAGCTTGATGTCTGAGAAAGCACTAGAATCATGGTTGGATGGGGAACCTAGCTCGTTGGGACCGAGCTCATCTAAACAAAGTTCTTGCGGAGCGTCTTTTGCCAGAATATCAACAAAGGATATATGTTCTAAAGTTATGCCTAAAACCAATGTGCTTTTGGATCCTACAAATGGAAATGGCTTGAAGGTGAATTACTCATTTTCACCTGAGACTTCCAGTGCTTCTCCATCCCTCGTATGTGTTGAAATTTGCTTGGAGAACTGCTCTACAGAACCATTAACTGCAATAACGCATTGATAGACGATGAATCCAATCAAAGCCCAGAGTCTATAGGTCACACGCCTGAAGCAGTTGACAGGTGCCAGCTTAAAACTCATTTCCCATAGCTATGCTTTCTTTTCATTGTCGCTTCTCTTCCCTTGTTGAAAGGTTTGATTTTTGCTTATGAGACATAAGTTATAAGGATATGGAAGGCTTTTGCCTAGTTATACACCATTTTGCCTGTTATATTGAAGCTCAATTTGGCATTGCTATGCTTATATTAGTTATGCCGAATGTCTAGGGTTCATGTGTGTGGCCCTCAAGCTTGCTGCCACTCTGCTTTTTTTCTCCAGTTGCAATTTGTACTTCTCCATTTTTCACCTTGTATTGAAGGTTCTTATGCAATATTGCAGCTCATCAAACCCTCGTGCTGCACCTATCGTAATTCCTACGGAAGAGATCGCATCTCTACTGCCGGGTGAGACAATGAGAAGAGTCATTGAAGTTCGTTTTCACCATCATTTGCTCCCTGTCAAGTTGGCCATATGCTGTAATGGGAAAAAGCTACCTGTTAAGTTGCGGCCCGACATTGGATATTTTGTAAAACCACTTAATGTCGATATTGATGCTTTTGTGAGTCAGGAGTCAAAGCTTCGTGGAATGTTTGAATGCGTTAGAAGGTACTTCTGTGTAGTATAATTTTCTCTCTGTAGAATATAAGAGTCATCCTAGTAGGCGCATCACATTGATCTTTTCAATTGTTGAGAACCCCGACCCATCTTTCCTCTCATATACTCCCTTGATCTGGTCATCTGGAAAACTCCCTTACTACAAAATGGAAATGTTTGCGTAGCTTGTGCCTCTCAAAGTAATTAATACATGGAATCATTTACGGAGAATCCCTTATGAGTATTTTGTACTTATATGGTGAATTGTTTTTGTGAGGTTTCAAAATGAACTTGTATGCATACATGTCATTTATATAAATCGTTGCACCTTAGGAAATTTAACTTGCGATTGTTCTAGACTTCTAGGCCATTTTGGCCATTTGGAGATTATATAACTGAACCTCCATCGCGTTGTACAAGCATTTTTGTCAGTAGTGAAATTTATGACATTCTTAAGTATTGTTTCATTTTGTGACAGTTGCACCTTCATAATGCACCTCTTAAGTATTGTTTCATTTTGTGACAGTTGCACCTTCATAATGCACCTTCAGGATCTCTCCGATACTGATGACAATATCCTTTTAGTCTGCCGAAGCATTGCGTCAAAAGTTCTGTGTAATGCAAACCTTTTCCTTGTGTCGGTTGATATGCCTGTTACTGCCAGCTTCAACGATGCATCTGGCTTATGCTTGAGATTCAGTGGTGAGATCATAAGCAGCTTGATCCCCTGCCTTATAACTTTAACTGTTGAAGGTAAATGTTCTGAACCTCTGAATATTGCTGCAAAAGTCAACTGTGAAGACACTATTTTCGGGTTGAATCTGTTGAACAGGATAGTGGCTTCTCTAAGTTGAGCCACATCTACCTACTTGAAATTGATTCATAGGTACGCATTGAGGAACTTCTTATAACGCGTGGATTTTGCAATCAGGTTTGCAAATATTTTTGAGAACAAGGTGTTGTGAACTAGAACATGATTTTAGTCTTTTAGATTTTGTATGTTTGATTGAAATCGGAATGACATACGTGGATTTTGCTGGTCCCCTTCATTTTTCTTGTTACCTTTGTACTTGTATTAACCACCTTTTGTATAAGAACAGCACAAATTACATTGTGATGGTTGGGTCACTGTTGTGTTGGCTATGGCTCATTTCATTAAACTTATGCCGCGCAGTTAGATTTACTAATAATATGCATCTGTTCCAACTATAATGAGAAATCAGACCTTTCTATTTGATTCACTGCGATAGCTACAAAGAATTGGTTTGTTTACATTATTAAAGATTCAGCCTGAAATTACTGTTATCTGTCAATTATACACAAAAAGTTTAAAATTGTACAGGCATCTGGTCATGCTCAAAGGTGCAGCAGGTAACGGAACTCAGATTCATAATGCTGAATTTCCACCATTTTTGATATTGGAGATCTGGTCTCCCTATTCAGGCACTTTATTATCAATTGCTTCAGTGATCCTGACTGAGGCAATTGGCTGTAGATCCATTCGACTAGAGATTCTATGTTATCTGCAAAATCTTGCATGTGCCAGTATAGAAGCTTTGGTACAATAATTTTTTTCTTGCTTGTAACTCCTACAGATGCTTCTAAATATTCTGCTTTCGCCCCCTCCAGCTCGTTAGCTACATCTTCTGCAGTGTAGATCCTTAGCTACAAGCATCAATCAGAAATTGCATTGTTCTTATTTGCATGCCTGAGAATATATAGAAATAGAAGTGCATGAAATTGATGTTAGGAGTCATATGAGATGCAGGACTAGACACTTACTGCAGGTGAAGACCAACTGCCTCGGCTAAGAGCAAACGTGATATTTGGTTCAGGAATCCTGAGACTGTAAGCACGCCGTAACAGCATTTCCTTTTCATCCATTTCCCCCTTTTGAACATATATAGCAATTTAGATTGAGTACATTAGTCTAGGACGTACGGAGTTTCTACCTTTCATACAGACGCATCTTAGGTACATAGGTGTGTATATATTTCGACTTACATTCTTATGGCCTTGCGGATGCCTGAGAATGAAGTGCTCTATTGCCAGAGCATTAAGTACTATGCCACCCACATTTAATTCAGCCTGGGAATCACAGTCATCGGTCATCAGCTTCAGGAATGAAAGGATTAGGAGATGAATTGCAATCTATACCCTTATATTACTGCATTATCTGTGATCTCAACCAAACTTTGCCATGTGCTTCAAAAGATTACTTTTTGAGTTACCTTGTTCATCAATGCTAGCAGGTGGTCTGGTGTGGAAGGCAATCCATGCTGGAGAAATGCCTGAAATGCGATGAGCATTTGTAATTTTAGCGTTTATTCTGATTGCTTCTGTTCTCTATTGAATTTTCAGATAAATAGGTCTCTACTGACATACATTCATTATGCAGGCATTGTAGACATTGATCCAAAATGCTAACTTCTGCTTGTATGTCAAAGAACTAATGTGCACATTACAGAGTTTGTGCATCAAAAACCTGACCAAGGGGAGAACTTGTCAGAATTGTTTTCATACCCAGTAAAGCATGTTCATGAAGCTTTAAGCAATGCTTGCTTAGAATACCTTAATTTTCCATTTGCAGGAAGGCATTCAGTGAGACGACTCATGTCCAGCGTGCTTCTTGTGAGTCGAATGTAGTTTTTGTACGGCCCGATGTCTCGTACTGTGTGGTCGAGATCAGCCAGTATGCCATAAGGATCAAAAATTGATTGGTAATCATCCAAGGAAAACATGGGTGCCTTACAGTTGAATGGTGGCTTGGACACAAATCCTTTCGAGTTCATGCAGGAGAAATTCCTCATTGATATGCTGCTTGTTGCTTGACATTCCATCTGTGTTTGGTTCAGTTTCAGAAAAATACCTATCAAACACCTCATTAGCTCCTCTGACAGTCTGTTTGGTTTATGTAAACAGGTTTCATGGTTAGTAAACCTTGGATTCTGTCGCAGTTCGTTGTGTCTGCATCGATCGACCACCTCATCTGCTCCCAAATTTAGTTCACCAATATCAATATGGTTAGTAACAAAACATGTGAAAGTATAGATTTCACTTCAGAATTTGAGTTTGGGCCTGATTTTCACATATACCATTGAATGACCTTGAGGAAGACGACACGGTGGAAAGCTCCGAAGCAGAACCTAGGGAAGATTTTCTTCCAGTCTTCCATCTTTCCCTTCTGCTAGTTTTACTACTGCTGCATGAGGTCTTTATATCTGCAACCATGGTTTGGTTTCGCAAGTATCGCTTCTGTTGTTGCAGGTGCATCTGATGCTTATGTTGCTGTAGCATATTCCACTCTTCAGTTTGTTTCTTCTCCTCATAGACCCCCATTTTCAGCTCTTCAATTCTCCTTTCTAGGCACAGTATTTCCTCCTCTGCCGTCGCGACATCTGCAAGAAGCACCCATATCTGCAACAAATGACAGTTTGAGATTTAGACTCTCATAATTGAATCATCAAAAGTGTACATACTACTCTTGTTGCTTACTTGCAGTGGGAGCAGAGAACAAAGACGAGAACCAGAAACAATGGGCTCATGTAATGCAAATTGCAGTGCCCTACTGAATTTCTGTTGGTCAAGCAAATCTTCTCTCAGTTTGATGACCTGAATAAAGAGAATAACATTTGGAGTCAATGATGACAGGCTACACGATGACATCAATAACAAAGTCTCAATTCCAAATTAGTTTGAGGTTTGCTAGACGGATCAAGCGCAATACCTCGTCCTCGAGGTCTTGTCTGCTCTGGGGGTCGTCGTTCCTCTGCATCAAGAGCTCCTCAAACTTCATTTTGTGAATGGTGATGAGTTGAAATCAAATCGTGTGATGAAGAGAGAGTAGTAAAGTAACTATATGTGAAAGGTAGAAGAAGAGAAGGTGAGAGGTGGTGAAAGTCACATGAAGCTTATTAGGGGTATTGATGGAGGAAATCAAAGGTCATGAAATGCATGAAACATGACAAGGACAAGCTTACGTAAGTTGTAAATAAAGGTGAGGAATGTGGGGTGGCGGTGGTCTGCTGTGTGTATCAATTAAATTGAACAACCAAATGAATGAAATTTAAAAACATGGTCGTCTCGTCTTTGGTGGTGGTGGTGGGTGGGTTGCTGGGTTGCTATACATTTAAAGATTAGAAGTTGAATTCATCGACGTGCATTGCACAACTTCGATTCTCATTGAATTGAACATTGTTATTAATTTGAGATATCAAATATTCGTCTTCTATACCATTAATAACAACAACAACAACAACAACAATAACAACAGCAACAAGTTCAGGTAGAAGATGAGGGCTCTTAAGTCCATTATCCACACCCGGTTAAAGGGAGGGAGGCTCTAATGTATTTTCCATACTTGGAAGGAAAATAGGGAGGGAAACAGAGAGTTGATATAAGTCCTTAGTCAGCGTATGACTTTAAAAAATTAAAAATAAACTGAACATCAACTTAATACAATTTCTTTTTGGAGGAAAAAATGATACAATGGCAACAAAATCAGGCGTTGTTTGGCATAAAGAGATAACTCACGGGGAGTTGGAAACTAATCTTGTTGGCATTAAGGTGTGAGATATCTCTTCATATTTTTTATTGCTAAAAAATTTAAAACTTTTTTAAAATTGAGATATCTCTAATCAAATCTGAAAATATGTAACTCCAAATTAATAACCCTTTTATTACTAAGTTATCAAAAATGTTTCAAAAGTTAACCTTAATTATATTTTTCAATTAGAGAACTAAAAAATTTAAAACTTTTTTATAAAATGAAGTAAAATTGAACATGAACTTTGACCTCAAATAAAAAAATAATTTGAACATGAAATTGACATTTTTGTTTTTAGAGAATAAAATTGATGGCAGTGGCAAAAGCCTAGATACCGCCGTCCGTGGGGATCGAACCCACGACCACGTGGTTAAAAGCCACGCGCTCTACCACTGAGCTAGGACGGCTCGATGGATACGAAGTTTCTGTTATATTTTGAATATAAATATTACGTTTGACATTTCTTAAGAAACCTATATATTAAATCTTAACTATGAAAAATAACTTAAAACGAATGAATAAAGGCCTAAAAAAATGAAAGAAGAATTAAGTATATAGAAACCTAATGAAAAGTGTTTCAAATAAGTGATTTAGAATCAAACTTTCAAGCATAGTTGTGAGCTCTATGAGTGACCTCCTACCCTACTTTGTCTTTCTTTATAATACATATATATAATTATCAAACTATTTTGCTCCATTTTCTACCTCTTGACATTTGATCTTCCAATTATCTAGGGAAAAACTAGATTAAAGAAAAAATATTAGCTGCACACTAAACTTTTGCATTTTAGCTGCACACTAAACTTCTGCATTTTAAATAATGACAAAAAACTCATTTGGTCACTGAACTTTTAAGTTTTTGATGTTTTGGTACTCAAACTTTCATCAATTTACTTTTGATTCCTAATTTTTTATTTACCTTTACTTTTAGTCTATTTGGTTAGTTGAAGAGTAACAATTATTGATGAAGTGATTCACGAAGCGATTCATCAACTTAAAAAATTGATCGTGAATTGTTTATGAACCTGCTTCGTCAGCGACCGATACTCACTAACTTAACAAAATGATCAAAAGTAAAGGGAAATGAAAGTTTATTGACTAAAAGTGAATTGATGAATGTGTAAGGACCAAATTAACAAAAGCGAGAAAGTTCAAGGGCTAAATGATACTATTTACGTAAATAAATATGTAAACGTGAGTTTCAAGAAATAAATTTTTATGAAATGAGTGCGTAAAAACAATATTGCGCAACCTATGAACGCTCATCAAAGATGTCTCATGTATTGTTGATTGAAAAGGTGTGCCCTTTTTCTTATTTTCTCCTCCTCTCCCCTTCTCCATTTTCTCTCTTTCCCTTTTTTTTGGTTTTGCACCAAGTTGAGAGGTTTTGAGTGAAGATGATGAACTTTTGCACAACGCAGAGAAGAAAAAGTATTGGGAAAAGAGTGATTTGGTGAGCAATGCCCATTTGCCATGCCGATGCTCCAGCATGCATGGTCAAGTGCATCAACAAAGACATCAACACTATTAGAAGCGAAGCAGCTATTGCTGCGCATTCAAATATGTTATTGTTTGCTTTCTTTTGGCTATGTTGTTTTTCTTCTCTTTCTTATTTGGATTTGAAAGGGTTGCTGCATAAGAGAATCATTGCTGATCTTAAAGAAGAAGGATTTGGGAAATCAATGCGCTCCAACGTATGAGAGTTATGATGTACACGTTCTTTGATTTTCCTGGTGATTTTTTGAGGTGTTCTCTCTTATATTTTACCTCCCATGGAACAATATGTGAGGATTAATTGTTTTTGTTGTTCTAGTGTTTTTAGGTTATCTTATGTAGGGCCTTTTTTTTTCTTTTATTGGCAATTTGTCTGGAAGAAATCGACCTTTCTTCCTCATCTACTTGCTCGAGTGGCATTCGATGGTGGTTTGAGATGACATATGCTTCATTTGGTCTATGCATTTCCCAAGAAAGACCGATCTATATTGTTGTATTTGAAGTTGTAATGTTTGTCACATTTGTCAATAAATTTCATTCTACCTTGAAAAAAAAAAAAAAAAAAAAAAGTATTTTACATTCGAGTCGATGTTAAGAATAATGGGACCGCCGTCTGTGGGGATCGAACCCACGACCACGTGGTTAAAAGCCACGCGCTCTACCACTGAGCTAAGACGGCTTGGTCGATGAAAGTATTAATACTGATATTTTCTTAATTAATACATAATCGCAAATACCATCGTGTATAATATACATGAATCCAATATTGTAAGAATTACATTCGAAGTCAACAATTAAAAGCCCTTACTTTTCACACCTAGCCCGCTCAATTCCCACTATGGCTTAATCAATTTCATGAGATTACATTACAATTTAACTTGCACATTAATCGAAGAGTCAAAGTTTTAAAATGTTACATGTCAAAGCGTACAACCGATTGCGGGTAATATTGAAATTACAATTATTCCAACACAACACAATATTGACTAATTGGTTTGGTAGATAAATGAATTATAGAAGAACGAATTGATATATTCCTACAAATTTAACAAACTTTGGCGACTATTATAACTTATAATAATTCCCAGCTTTTGTGATTCCTGTTCACGTAATTGTCTCCATCTACGTACCTAAACATTGCAAATCACCAAACCACGCATTAGAATATATTATACTGCACAAACAAATACAATATAATTTTAATATATAGTTTCTATATATGATGATGATGCAATTGTCTTCAAATGATAATACAGGCATTAATATGTACCTTAATTTCTGGTGAAGGTGACGCCCACCTCAATTTCTCCAGAGTAAGTTTTGTCACGGCGGACTACCCTATACTTGGTTGGCCTCAATTCTGCTGTTCCATTCTCTACTCCTAAAGACACCACATCCTTCACGTACACACTTCGCATATATACATATTGCCATGCATGATAACAGTGTGTCAACTTAATAAATTGAACTTAATACATCTCTAACTATACAAAGCCTCAATTCCAAATTTAATTAGAGATCTTTCGACTTACACAGAGTCGCCAACAAAGTCGTCTTTGGTGAAGGTATCGCGGTCCACATGGGCGAATTCAGGATTTTTGCTATCCCTGGGCTACAAATATTTTTTAAATTATTATTTATATATATTATTATGTATACTTTAAATAAATTTTATCACAATATATATATATATATATATATATATATATATGCATCCATGACAAACATAAAATTAGCATGGTTATCGCATAAATTAAGCCACAAACTATTAAGCAAAGAAAAAAAACATTTGAACACAAACAATTGTAATAGACCAAATCGAAACCAAAGCAATACTCCAATCATTGAAATTCTCCAAGCTATTTTGGTTGAAAGCGACGATATTGATTTCCGATTAGAGTTCGTGGGTATTCTGGCAACTTAATAAATTGAAATTAAGTTTGGGGTGGGCTCAATTGTATTTTTGGGCTTAAACAAAAAAGGAAAAAGAAAAAAAACCAACTTAATAAATCGAAATTAATACATCTCTAACTATACGAAGCCTCAATTCCAAATTTAATTAGAGATCTTTCGACTTACACAGAGTCGCCAACAAAGTCGTCTTTGGTGAAGGTATCGCCGTCGCCGGTTCATGATTGTGAAGGCGAGTTTATAATTTGGATTTTCATCATCGCCGCTTGGGTACTTGGCTTCGAAATTAAGCCGCTGATTCCATACTGGATGAGTACCTTGTCCTGCGTTACATGCATGTATAATATTCAAAGCTCATGTGATGTATCCTAAAAAATTAAACAAATTGATCAATTTATTCATAACAAGTTCTAAATTATACACATATATCTTATAGTACTATATATCAAATACATACCTCGAGCAACATTGCTTTTTTGCTCTTGATGTCCATAACGAATTATAACATATGGGTCCATCTTGCCTTATATACAAAATCAAATTAAAACATAGGTAAACCACAAAACATAAATCCATGAAACCAAAGAGAGAGAGAGAGGTCTATTAAAAGGCGAAAATTAAGAGGTACCGAAGATTTCTTTGTCTTGAACGCAATGGGCTTCGATAAGGAGAACCTCTAATGTTCCACTTCCCTCCATATCTACTATCTCTTAGTCTCTAGCTACCTCTTAATTTGATCAAATTATGTAAGTGTTGATATATGAAAATTGTTCCTTGTGAAATCCTGTTTGTAGAAACAATGTATATATACAATATGCTTCCTGAACAAGTGGGACTTAATTAACAAGTCCTTAATTGAGTCGTCAGTTGTATAGAAAGATCAAATAAAAGGGTTAGGTATATCTTAAGGTTTGAATTGATAGTAAACAAATTCTAGCGTTAACAGAATGTACAAATTAAATATTGAAGTCTGGGGATTATATGAACATTAAGATGTGAAAGCCATCGAAAATGACCACCCCTACTAATTAACAATAGTGTACGTAGCAAATTAGGCCTCACCCCCACTCACATTCATCTCATTAATTAATTTAGTGAAAGCCATCGAAAATGACCTAAATGAGGACTGGAAACGATAAGCATGTTATGAAGCAATTGACTTGGTCATGCTCGGCATATTAACTAAATTAAAACCTATCTTCTCAATTAAAATGTTGAAAACACTTCAGTTTTGATAGTTTAATTTATTTATATATAACTCAATCGATCGAGTTGAGTTTTTAAAGCTGATTGTGGGATTAGTTAGATTGACACCTCTAACTAACCATTTTTATAGAGTATAAACATTAATTCACGTGAATGTATGAGAGCAACTTGGATTAGTTTTTTCATACTAGGTAATGTGGGGACAAAAGTATGTCAACTAATTAATCGCTTCCCTACATCGATGCCACCAGGGTCGTCTCCATGAATCAAACTATCAAAAACTTTTGGTAAGATAAATTCAGATATAAAGAAAATAAAAATATTTGGTGATATAATTATTTTTTTTTTTTGTCAAATGAATTATGTTCTTAATGTTGACTTCATAATTTATGCGTTTATTCCCTCACGGCTATTGACATGAAAATTATGGAACTTAATTAACCAAAGCAAAACTTTGACAAAAAAAAATATATATATATATATATATATTAGCAAAACAATCTCTAACGTGAAATAAGGGAGACATCACTTGCAACACAACTGA
Organism: Stephania yunnanensis; assembly: GCA_039657365.1. Lineage (NCBI taxonomy): Eukaryota > Viridiplantae > Streptophyta > Magnoliopsida > Ranunculales > Menispermaceae > Stephania > Stephania yunnanensis. The sequence continues at coordinate 73,052,345 of CM077580.1, forward strand.
CCTTGGCTTGGGAATTCTTGGCCAGCCTAAGCCTATTAAAATGGGTAATGTTTGGACAATATGTTGTTTTCTTAGGCCCAAGCCCACTGAGGCTTAAGACTGCTATGACCCGAATTAATTTGAGCTGCTCGGTCCACCACTTGTAAATGTATACATTTTTTCAAGAAACTATGATTTTGTTGTAAATTATAAGTTGTAAGCAAACTAGAACTTAAGTTGGACTTGCTAGAGATTTAAGCATAAAAGATATAAATTAAGAACTACTATAACAAGTAGAGAAGATGAGACAAGAGAGAAGAGAGCTAGAGTTGAGAAATGTAGATATTTTCATTCATACATTGATGTGTTCTTTACAAGTGAAGGAACCCCTTTATATAGGCCCTTAGTCATGATGAGAATGAGTACTTGTACAAAGTATGCAAGTTACACCAAAGTCTCAGGTCATACAAGATTACAAGTTACATGACAATACATAGATAAGTGATTATACATTGGTATTGAATACAAGTTATGTAGAGTGCACAAGTTACATTCAATGTAGAAGTCATGCTTGATGTTACAATTCAATGTGAGAGTCGTGTTTGATAACGTGATCATCCATAAGCTTGGTTAAAGGGTCATCTAATTTACAACAGATTTTAATTTATGTGTTGATGCCTAGATCCAAATTCAAATCACTTTTGCAATATAGATAGCTTTTTACCAACTTTGGTACATTCATCGGTTTTGTTATGTTTGTAGAGTGATTCTATAAGCATAACTCTATACATTTTAATTTGATGCAAGAAACAATTTTTTGTTTAAAAAGTATAATTAATATTTTGTTATAAATAATATAGGTGGGCTTCATGGGTTGGACTTGGATATGACATCTTATTTTATTCTTTTTTTCAATGTTCATGGATCTTGAAATGAATTATCAATCAACTAATTAGGAATCTACCTTTTGACTAAGCACTAGGCCAAAAGAATTTTCACTTCTTGAATCACTTGCATTTAGATGGATGGAGTCATATATATATATATATATACACAAGGAATAAATGACTACTTTGATAATGCATGAGTAGGGCCTTTTGTATATAATTAGTCCTCATCACGTTAAAATTTTAATCATTATGAACAACCCTTTTTTATTATGATGTATTAGGAATCTATCTTAGCTAGCTTTCATCTATCAAATGTTGCATACAAAGAAAGAGGAACTCGTGTGATTTAACACTTGCACTTCACCGCCCATATCTTAGTAATTAGTGTTCGGTCTCGTCAATGCGTGCGAGGTGACGAGGATGTTGTATATCCAATCATCCAATCATCCAATCATCGATCTCTACCTTCACAAAAACTGCTCCTTTGTTTATATTATATATTTCTCGCGTGTTTTCGTGTTAGGCCACTGTTAATTAGGCCACGATTATATGAAGGCTCACTTCTTTCTCAACTCAATTTTTTTTGGCTTGCCTACTTTCAAACTTAGTTAAAACCTTGTTTATAAAGAAAATCGAATCTCTTATCATTCGTATCAATTAATTATCGATCATAAAATATTGGTCATAAAAAAGTGGTACTAAATTTAGAGAGGACATACATGTCTCTTTAAGTGGAGTTAAGAGAGAAAATGTGATTTAGTCATTTAACTGTTATTTTCTTCTCACTCAAAATAATTAAACGAATTTTTTAAAAACTGTAAACAACCTTAAAACGACACTTAAATAGAAATGAAAGGAGAATATTTTAATTTTTGAGTAATATAAACTTATGAACTAGTGTCCCCGCTCTTTCAAAAAATTGAAAAATATTAGAACGATAAAAATATGTAATGTCCGAAGATAAATCAACTCACAGTAATCGTTCATGCAACTTCGACCCGCATGTCATACATTGAGATCTATTTATACCCGTATTTTGAAGCGCGTATAATTAAGTGGCTCAAAGCCTAATATAATAATTTCTGATATCACATACCCGTTGTTATTCTAGCATTTCTTAAAAAACTTACTGAGCTCTGTGCATACATAAACTTTGCATTTATTTCCTTATCAATTTTAATTTGTAACGTCGATGATCAGTATAGAAAACCGTTCTTAATTATAAATACAGGTGAAACTGATCTGATAGAAAACCGTAAACAACCATAAGAAAAAGTTGCCTATATAGCTTCCACCGTCCATGTGCCACATGCAACATCACTCCTCAGTCCTCACATGTTTAGTCTCTCACCCTTTTCAGTACTTCCTAATCAATTACCTAAACACCCTCACCACACTCGAAACTCAGCCCCTCATTTGCCGTAATAAAGGGCATTCCGGTACTTCCATATACTCTCAACCTGTCCTATATATATAAAAAAAAAAAAAATAAAAAATGTAGCAAAGTTAGCAAGTCACTCTTCACAAGTCCCTCCCTCTCACTACTCTCCCCACCGAGCCAAACCATCTAAAACTCAAAACAAGTGTCAATGTCGGGGGTGTGGGTGTTCGACAAGAAGGGTGTGGCTCGGTTGATCACAAACCCAACCAAGGAGTCATTCGAGCACTTGAACCGAGACATGTCGACGACTACACGGACACCGACCGCACCCGGGGCGCGACGTAGGGTCCTAGTGTACGTGCCCGAGAACCAAGTGATAAGGTCGTATGAGGAGCTGGAGCATCGGCTACTACAGCTAGGTTGGGTGCGGTACCACAACGAGAGGCGTCCACCCTCAACCGACCTAATTCAGTTCCACCGGTCCCACGCTTCGACCCATCTCATTTCGCTCCCTAAAAGCTTCTCCAACCTCACATCACCACACATGTACGACATTGTCGTTAAGAATCACTCGTACTTCGAGGTTCGCGACCACCCCGCCTAGTTCGGACTCAATCAACATGTATAATATTTGATGTTGTTATACATTTTTAATCAATTAGTCTTTGCATAATATATATCATGCATTCCATGCATTAACAAGGATAAATTAGTTACTTGCTTTTACGTGCTAGTGTGGTGGTTGCAGTGGTACTACTAGTACTGTTTCATCGATTTGGTGTTATATATCTTCATTTCCTTAACATATATATATAAGTAGTTCATTAATTACCTAGCTAGTTAATTTATGAGTGCGATGTGTTTTGTGAACGTGCATTAGTCCATCTCTTTTTCTATTTTGCCTGTTTTAATGGTAGGTATTAATTAAGAAAGATTTTATAATAACAAGACAATTACTTAAAGTTATGGCAAAAGTCACACCGGGCGTGGGCCTTATGCGAAAATTATTAATTGATGTGCGCACATAGTTCTCAGTTCGTTATATATTACAAGGCATAATGACAGTTTTCAAAGACGCGGGTCTACACTCTACATCACCTCGCATGAAGTGGGAATGTAAATTATTATGAATCTTCCAATTTCAAGTCCTTGTAATTGTAATTGTAGGAGTACTTTTTTTTTTTATCAAAGTTGTGATTGTATTAGTATTAGCGTTATGTTTTAGATTAATGGTAACTTTAGCTAGCATAGCTAGAGTCGAGTATTGTAACGAACGGTTGGGGAGGTTCCTGGGAAATTCCAGTGTGGGTCAGCGTGCATGGAATGGGTCCCACTAAAGATATATTCGGTGGGCCACAACGCGAGTGGGGCCCTGGAATCCCTCGCATGCTAGAGTCGCCATACAACAACAATAACATAGCCTTAGTCTCAAATTAACTGGAGTCGGCTACATTAATCAAACTTTTCTATTGTGATCGATTAAGGCACGCTAGAGTCGCCATATTTTTTTTAATCATCAATGGCTCAAACAGGACGGAATATAATCAATATATTACCAATAATCAATATATTACCAATAGATTGATTCTCAATTCTCAAATTCATTTAAGCAATTATTTCATGGCAAGAATAAACAAAATTATTGAATTTTTGAAATTGAATTACGACTACAATAATACCAATTTGTCTTTCATACTTTCCATTTCATGACACTTGGAGTTTAATTTTTGGTATCTAAACATATACCGATTAGTTTTTATTTTAATAAGAAAGAAATCAATCCAATTTATTACCTCTAAAACTTGCACATGGCAGATATTCTCCTCAATTTTATTTATAAATGATCCATACCAAATCATTGAGCTACCACTTATTTAACAGGACACCAAGAATTTTCCCACTTAGTCAAGTGCCAACACTGCCAATTTAAGTACTAAAACTACTAATTAGTCAATGGGAGGTGGAGTGATAAAAGGAATTAAACAAGAAGGGTACTCGGGGAAGAAGGAAGCTAGGGTCAATATTTTTAATTTTTTACTTTGATTAATAATGCCTTTGTTTGGTTAGAAATAGAGTTAACTCCCGAGAGCTAATTTGGAGGAGTTAGAATTAATCTTGTTTGGTTGTCTAACTCTCCTTCAAGTTATCTCTAAACTCACATTCAAGAGTGAGAATATCACCCCTATCCAGCCTCCTCTTAAAAAATTATCTTCTAAGAATTTGTTGATACAATTACCTTTCAGTAATTATCTTTAATTATTTATATTCATTTATTTTATTTAAAAGGTATTAATATTAATTTATATATTTTATTATTTATAAATTTTTATTTTTTTTTATAAATTTAAAGTTGAAGCAACTATGAAAATATTATCTTTCAATCTCTGAGTTAACATGAAGTAGTTATTCAATAAGTTAACAAAAACCACCACACGAGATGTTAAAAGAAGAAGAAGAAAATGAAAAAGTAGATGAGAGTGACGCGAGAGGTAATTTAAGAGAGTGGGTAGGTGGTGGTAAGATTAGACATATCAACTGGTAAGGGCAGCAGAGCGTTGTACAGCTTCATTCATGTTCGGTTTCAGTCTTTCATCTGAACTATATCTACTCAACCTTTGACCTTTCTTAGGGTCCTGCCCTACACACCTATATATGACTCTACTCTATCACCTACTCATGTGCAGAAGCTAAAGCTCAGTGATCGAGTACTCAGTGGTAGTCGTTATGCACTTTATTGGATTCATGTAACGTACCTTTTTTTTTTTTGTTTACTTTTCAAACAAAGGAAAAAGGAAACTTTAATTCCTTTGATTGATGGTGTTGTAGATTTTGCATGATGGATTGTTAAGTTTAGAAGAGAGTATATATACACTAAAATGCAAACGTGAGATAGTATCTCGTACTAATTAAGAAGTAGTAATAACTTACTTGTTGCGTAGATCGAGTTATAATCCAATATTATTTAAATGTGACTTAATAAAAAAATAATTAAGTGGTTATATTTTTTTTTGAATAGTATCAAAGCTTTTTAAAGTAAAACTCACATTTCTAAGGTGAAAATACATGGTAAAGATGATGAACAATATCGATACTAATGAGATCTATAGAACTCGTGGATAAAATGCGTGGACGAGCTCAATAAGTGGTATCAAATATAAGACATGTCTATTAATAATTGCGGGCTCATCGAGTCATCTCTTCATCGAGATGTTTATAATCTCACATCGACTAAGTGTGACTTAATAAAAAAATACTTAAATGATTAACTCTCTCCCCTATTAAAGTAGCAGTGAGATCCTCGTAGTCGCAAATAAAAGGTGCGGAAAATACATATTTAAATATTTGAATATATACTTGATGTGATGTGATGTGATTTTTACTAATAAAAAAAAAAGAAAAAAGAAAAAAAACCCTTAATGTGGGACTATTCTTCATACTCGCTGTAAGTTCAGTAGGTGATAGCGAAATTGAATTAATTGGATTCAAATCTAATAGGCAGTCAGCCAGCGAACTAGGACAACTCAAATCCAAAGGGAAGGGAGATCTAACTTTGGGTAACTATAGCCAACGGGGATGGTCCAACGAGGCATATTAGCCAACTTGAGAAATGACATCGATGGATCAAGAAACTTACTTTGGACATTCAATTTTTTTATTTTATTTTTTTATAGAAACGATACTTTATTCTTATTATAATCAATAAATAAATAAATATATGACAAAAAATAATGTGTTTTTCTAAAAATAAATTCAACTTTGGACATCTATTTATATTTTGCTTCGATACCATATTAGATATGTAGGATGAAATTTTCAAGCCTTAATGAACGACGGAGTGTGAGTAGAGTTCAAACTAGGGAAAAAAAAACACACCCATATATATAAATATATATATTAAAATGTCAAGGCAAAATTAATAAAGTCCAACATCTCAACTTGAGGCCTGCTCGATACTCACTTGAATACCTAACAGAGACTAGCTAGCTTGTGTTCTTAACATATCTTTCTCAAACGAGTTGTTCTCCTTCTCTACAAAATTGGACCTACGTCCTACAAAATGAACTTTAATTTTGGATATATGCCTCAGTGACTCGGTCGATGGCCTGTCTTAATTTCATATTAACACAAGTAGTACTATATATTTATGTCTGAGGAGGGGCCCAAATTGGAGTCTTAGAAAATCATGGTTTCTTCAATCTTGCCGGGGCATGAGCTGTGGTGGGCTCATTCTTGTTGAAATTTAAGCCTCAGTTTCAACGCAAGTAGCATTGTTATTAGGATTAAGCCACACTTACTGTACTTAACAAAAGTCAATACTTTACCATCTTGAAAACATCAATTAAAGATTAATTAGATCAACTACACCTCAGTTTACCTGGTCACTTTTTCATTAGTAGACACACGCATCCATTTAAAAGGTGCAATATATTTAAATCAGCATAAAATATTCGTCACTATCTATAAAATAGATCAAATTATCGATAACCGAGTGCGAGTTGAAGTTTTTGATTCAGGTTGCTAACACCAACTAATTTGAGATTGAGATTTTGTTGTTGTTATTGTTGTCGTCGTTGACATGGACTTCCATTAATTTTAATATATAATATAATTGACATCAAGAACACAATTAATTCACAAAATAAAAAGGCTCAATTTTATTGCAATAAACAAGGGGAACAATATTCCCATACAGACAATTTCAATTCATTTGAATATCAATTCAGATGCACAAAATGTGAAGCATGCTACCTTCTTTTTTTTCAAGGCAAGAGCATTATTGATTCCCTCTTCTCTAAGCTCTAATCCTCTTTCCCAACTACAAAACTTGTCCGCAAATTGAAACATCGACAACAGCATTCCCATTATGCATCGAAAAAATGAAGTGTTGCCGCGAAAAAAGACCTAATATCACTTGATTTGGATTTCACAAACAAATATACAACAGCTTGGATTTGCACATGCAGTTTTACTAGAGCAGTGCATTTCCAAGCTACATTATTATCATTTCCCAGGAAGTACAACCACATGAAACGCCAAAGATTTTTCACTCCGATCATCGCAGAGTGAGAAATCATGCCGCCCATGTTCAAGTATACAGAGGAGATCCCGATGGTCTGGGATAAGAAGTTGCTTTCTTGCTTGAAGTGTCATCCGCGCTTTTTCTACGGTGCTTCACTGCGCTATTAGAATGAATACGATGATTCATGTTTCGCGCATCTTGAGCGTTTCTCGTCTCACCTGAATCCTGAAGCTGCTCTAATGCTACTACAACCTCGTCCATACTTGGCCTAAACTTGGCATCCATAGATAGACATTTAAGAGCTAGATTAGCTGCCTTTTGAGCTCCATCCAGAGAGTATTGCCCCTCAAGACGGGTGTCCAAAATGCGGAAAACTTTACGTTTGCTGGTTAGGTATGGCTTGCCCCATTCCACTAGGTTGTGTTCACCAGACGGTCGGTTTTTGTCAACAGCTCGTCGACCAGATAACATTTCAAGAAGAACAACTCCGAAGCTATATATGTCACTCTTGGCTGTTAGATGGCCTGTGCAAGCAAGTTAAGACATGGACTTTAGAAGAGAGATCCATGGTGCAAGTGAATTGGCCTAAACTAATAAATACCTGTGGCAAGATACTCCGGAGCGGCATATCCATAGGTTCCCATAACCCTTGTAGAAACATGACTCTTATCACCAGTTGGACCATCCTTAGCCAACCCAAAATCAGAAAGCTTAGCGTTGTAGTTCTGCATTCACAATCAATAGACAGTGAGATATTAAAACAAACCATGGAAGTGAAACGCCATAAAAAAAAAATAGTACAAGACACATTGCAGAATTCACTTACTGAATCTAGGAGGATATTAGAAGTTTTAAAGTCCCTATAGATGACTTTTGTTTCAGCACTGTGAAGAAAAGCAAGACCCTTGGCGGCGCCAAGAGCAACCTTCATTCGCAGGCCCCAAGAAAGCGGTTGAAAGTAAGAACCCCCTACATCAAGAAAAAAAATCTTAAGTTGACAATACAAGGTAGTATGCGTAAAATGTAATATTTTGAAATGGTAATCCATATATAACATGATAGAAGATCCCTACTCCTGAATAAATGGTTTTCCAAGCTTCCTCTTGGCATGAACTCATACACAAGAAGCCGGTGCTCATCCTCAAAGCAATATCCAACCAACTTTACCAGATTAGGATGGGATAACTGCCCCAAATAATTAACTTCCGCCTGCACAGCCAAGACAAACAAAAAAAAAATGTTAATTATCATGAAAGCCTCCAATAATATACACAAACACACACAAAATCGGAAAAATTATAGTTGATTAAGAGCAGTGTTTCAAAAAGCTGGCAGCCATAATAGTTCAGAAAAAATGTTGGCTTAATATATAAGAATCTTAGAGAATGATTAACATGATATATTTGCCATTTCAATCCACAGAGAAAACTAGGAACAATATTCTAGCTCGATATACTAATTTTTTGTAGAACCTTGAAATACTAATTAGAGATACAAAGTGATGATGCCAAACTTTGATATAGATTGATACAGAAAAGGAGAAAAGAGTACTCACCAACCATTCCCTGTGACCCTGAAATCCTTCCTGGTTGAGTCTTTTTACTGCAATAACAATGCCGGTGCCTGGCTTGGCGGCTGTTAATGCATTCTCATCAACCCAACCCTTAAAAACTGAACCAAATCCACCTTCGCCCAGTACACTATCAGGGCGGAAGTTCCTTGTAGCTGATTTTAGGTCATTGAAGCTGAAGCTCTTCAAGTTTGAAGACTGTAATATTTCACCCTCAGTTCGAGGTGTAAATGTTCCAGACGATAATGAGCCCTTGCCAATTGAACTCCCACTAGTTGTATCATATCCCCCATTGCTGCCATATTTTGAGTTCGCATCTAGATAAGAGAATTGGGACAGTTTCAATGCCGGATCACTACGTAATATCCGCGCAAAGCATCGGTCTCATAAACCATGTTATGAAACAACATAATTTCAATGAGGCAGGAACCAAATACACTACTCAAATTACAAAAGCATCATAAAAAATTGAATCAATTGCAACATAAGAAGCACGGATCAAGAATTATAGATAGTTAAGATCAACCATTTTCAACAAAAGAAAAGACCTAAGAAGGATCATTGATAATCTATACTTAAAATTAAAAGGTTAGGGAACCAAATTCAGACCTGCAACTGCTATAACAATGAATTTGTAAACCAAATTGGTGACTAAACGCTTCAAATTCGGGCGCGAATAACAGAATAAAACATCTATAAATCCTAACTAAAACCAACTGAATCACATAAAATTGGCCTATCAATATACCTGAATTGAGCAATCAATGAAGCATAAATCAATAAACAAACCAAATCACAATTGAAGCAAAAGTATGAGAATTCACAAAATCTGAACAAGTCCCATACCAGTATGAAGAGGACTCTCAGCTTTGACCTGAGTGCCCAGGCAATTACCCATGGACACAAAAACCCTAGAAATGAACTCCCCAATGCCTTCGTTCCCCAGGTTTCCCTTCTCAACAGGCCAACGCCTCAAAATCCAAATTCAAAGCAGCACACACAACAATTCGCAAAACCTACAAAAACCCAGATCCAAAACCCAACAAACTCAAATGGGTCTTCACCAATTCGTCAATTACACACGAAAATCACCAATACCCATCAAAACCCCCCTCTTGAACTACCCTAAAAGACCCGCCTTTGCTTGATAGAAGATCACAATTGACAGAGCTATGTTGGGGGTTTTGGAGAAGAGAAACTAAAAGCGTAGTAGACGAAAAGAGAGAAGAAAAAAGGGTGTGTGTGGATTGGGACCCGTCGCGACTCACGAGCTCGTTCAGACCTTCGAGAAGGAGAGGAGGAGAGGTGGTTGACTAAGCCCCATTTTCATTCACAATCACAGCTCCTCCTTTTAACTTGCTTTTTGGTTCAATTTTACTTCCTCTGCATCAACTAGAGAGAGAGACACACACACACGCACGCACACGCAGAGCTCAAGCTGTAAAGATTGCATTAATGGTGGTCTATCTCTCTCTTTCTCTCTAAATCTTATCGTTTGCTTTGGCGGGCTCTCTCTCTAGATGTGCACCGTTGGATCAAATATCCAACTGTTTGTAGAGTTCACACCTATTTGGATTTGGTCTTTTTTTTTATGAAATATTTGGATTTGGTCTTAATTACATTAAATGAATGGATTTTCTAGTGATTAGGATAAGGCCCCCCCCCCCCGCCGTGTGCACCCCACAAAATTCTATGAGCAAGCCACTTAAGAATTTTCATACTCTTTCCAAATTTGCTCTCAAATAAAATGGTTTATTTGCCCCTTGCGACTCCTAAAATGACTCACATGCCATTCATCTCTTTCATGTTTATACACCCCACAAGAAGCAATGTTCGTCTCCGATGATCCCTTCCTACCACCGGCCCGCACCGGCGACACAAATTAGCATTTCGGAGGCCAAGATCATCATATATAAGAGTTGATATCTTCATGCTTTTTTATGAAAATTGATGGTTTGAAAGTATTGTTGGTTTGTTTTAATCGGTTTGTACAAATTTTTGTGTGTTGTAGTGTATTGTTCGTTGTTGTTTGGTGTTTATTAACCTTGCAAAATGGAGGATGACATCAAGGAGGTGTGAATGTGCAAGACAGAGATGTATCTCTTGAGTTTTCCTTTGATTTAGTCCATTTTTGTATTTTTTTCGTGTTGTCCGTCCTCTAATTCGGCCACACAGGACCGATCAAATATGAATCGTACGATCGCGCCGACAGAACAAATGGGTATTGCTCGGTCATATGTAACTGAACAGATGGGCATTGCTCGGTCACATGTGATCGAACAAAATCAATCTGCTCGGTCGGATGTGGCAAAACCATACAATCTCAATTTGTCCGGTTACCTTCAACCCAACAAATGGATTTTGTTCGATCATGTGTGACCGAATCAAATGCGAGCCCTAAATATAGGCAAAACGGCATTCAACTTCGACCGCAAACAACAACAACAACAAATGCATACATAACACACAATTGATGAATAACACTAAAATATACAAAAAATCTCTTAACAAAGTAGATTTTGATGAAGTCTCAAATTCAAACCACCACCACCGCACAAACAAGTCATAAAGGGTGTAACGCAAATATCAACCGGAATCAACACATATGGCTTGTGCTCTCGTTCATATGAATGAATTCAAAAATCAGCTTTTTCGAATTGAGAGTTGTGGGGTGCCCTTAACAAATGTTGGCTTACACTCATCATGTGAATTGCCCTTACAAACACAAAGACATTTTAGGAAAAATAAAAAAATTTGAGTCGTCCTTAACAAACATTGGCTTGCACTCACCCTTTTGCTTGCCCATAAACTTTTGTGGGGTGCACATAGCGGACCGTTAGGACAATATAGGAACCTCGGTTTCCCTCCAACTTTACACGCATTTGGATTTGGGTGGTGCATCTCTAGTGTTACGATGTGCAGGATACGCGATGATCAAAATATAGTCCTACTTCCTTTAAAATTTTGTAGTTACACGCAAAAGATATAGTATCTCCAATCTGCACTGTAATAACATTGTTTAGGCTGATGTGGTAATATACGATTATTATTATTATATTATTATTATTATTTTCATGGTACAACATACATTTATAAGCCTATACATATCTGATAAGTGTTATTAGAGACTGCATGCTACTCAATATTTTATGCACTCCCAGATAAGTCTTATATATATTTTATTCATTTTATGAAGAAGAATAATATTAATTTATAGCAAGTTCGCAACCCTTTTTTATTTTTTATGAATAGAAAATGTGCTTGAGGCCTTTTTTCTCTATTTTTTGAGTATGTATATAAACAAGCTTCCCTCCATTTGTTGATATGTAAAATTAATTTCGAAGTCCTTTATAATTCAAATTTGAAATTAATTATATAGCGCTTATAATGTTTTACGGAGGTGGGGTAATAATATAATAAAAGCGTTATGATTTCATGCATGGCTACTTTCAAAAAAAAAAAATGTGTTGCATGTGATGGCATGAGAGTATGAGCTAATGAGTAGTAGTAACGCATGATGCCCAATCCTTACCAAAAAAAAAATGATATTGCATTTGAAAAGTAATGTGAAGCTTAAGATTGTGAATACTATATGACGATGCCGTACGTACGTCTCCAATTATCTACTCTCTTGACTCCTTGATCAAAAAAGAGTGTAAAGTAATATGAGCGCGTGAAATGTGCAACCTATTATATTCCGACACGTCAACCTCGTTTTGACGAGAAGTGGAGAACAGCGAGACTGATCCAGTGGCTCACGCGCTTCCATGTCGGGAACCAATTACTAGATGTTGATTCACTCGAGGACAAACGTACGGTTAGCTATTTTTTGTTTCGAGGTGTATAATGTTAGGGTCTTTTGTGGGTCATTGCTGTAGGACTCCAGTCCACACTCAAGCAACACTTAAAATGGGCCATTTTATCAAAACATTTTTATTATATATGTGGGATCCCTTTTTATTTTGTTTCGACTAATTTCACAGGAGATCGATAATTCATACAAAATCGCACCACAATGCAAAATGTTAAAGCTTGCGTTGCAATGACTAATTAATTAAGTTCATGTAAATAGTGTTTTATCAAAAAAAAATTATATAGATGGTGTCAATTCTTATAATTCATTAATTACATCTAATAATATGCAGATCCTTGACTTTAATGAGAGTAACTTATGAGTTAGGACCTCTCCAAATCTTTTTTTTTTTTTTTTTGGTAAATGATATCTATCTCATTAATTCGTATCACCATGCAGAGATGTTTTAACAACAATCTAAGATTTTATTTGGGCACCTTAATTGAGTTGTATATCTTGGGTAGGGCTGACAATTTGGGTCATGAAACGATTAACACGACATGCCACGACACGTAATAAACATGTCGTGGGTTTGGCTTAAGTGGATCTGGGTCATAAACATGTTAACACGTTTATACACGGTTAATAAACGAGTCATTAACATGTCAACTTGCTCAACTCGTTTATGACTCGCTTAGCACGGCTAAAGAATAATGTATAAATAATAAATATTGTATAATAAATAGATTGATACAAAATTCACCTATTCGAATGCATGTTAATAGCATGATTTATTTATTTTATTTATAGACATCTTTTATCATATTTTATTTTATATTTGAGAGGAAATATTCATTTTACTTTTAATATATTATTTATGTTTTAGATTTTATTAATAATTATTTATTAAGAAAAAATAAAACTTTTCGCCAAAGTAAAATTTAGATATTTTTTTAGATGATTCTTATAATTTTGTTTATGTTATTATTACGAGTCATTTTTGCTTTATTTTTAAGAGTAATAAAGACTTGAATGAAAAAGTAAAGTAAAACTAACGACTATATACAACCACATTATATTTTATTGGTTATTTAGTATGTTTTTTCGAATTTAATCATTTAGATATATTTTTTAAAAATAGTAACTTAATTATAAAAGTTTAAATAAAATAAAATTTTTAAATACAATATTTAATAAGTGGGTGACACGATTACACGACATGTTTAACACAAGACCCACTTAGACACGAAAACGATTAACACGATTAATAAACATGTCATGTAATGAGTTTGCATTATATGGGAATGACAACTCGTTTGGTATATATGCACACGACACATGAGGTTTACGACTCCTACAAATTTAAGAGATATATGAATTGCCACCCCTAATCTTGGGATTGATTTGTTAAAGAAAATTCGTTATCATAACTAATTGAATGACAACTCTAATAGTTTTATATGTGCATTTGTTGTACATGATGTTACGGGTTCGAATCACTCCTACAAATTTAAGAGATATATATATAAGTTGATCTCTTATCAAGAAAATAAAAATAAAAATTATCAAGCCTCTTAAGCAAGATTAGTACTAGTTCAACAATATTGTAGAGAACATATGAGCCTTATTAGACAATAAAATACAATATAGTAGAGAACATATGAGCCTTATTAGACAATAAAATCTTCTATATATATATATATATATTGGTAAGTGTGCCTAATAACCTCTGTATTATTTTTAATTGAACGAGATAAATCATCATATAAATTTACGATTAAGACAAGAGTCAATCGCATCAAATATTGATTATATTATAAGGTCGGAATTGGTCACTAGAGCTTAATTACCTACACGTTATTTTCTTTTTCTCACCCAACTTCTCGTGATTTGTATAATGCGGTTGACCAAAAACAATATTTTTACTTCCCAAGCTGCTATTAAAAAGTATTTTTTCATAATTCATTAACCATGTAAGTGTAAAAAAACCCTTATATATATAAGGTTGTCCTCAAGAAATATATATGCCACATGCCATCTATTCATTGGATTACGGCGAATGAATTAATTAGTCAAACGAAAACTACATAATTATCAAAGTATATAGAGAAATATATATGCCACATGTCATCCTTACTTAGGCTCACTACTACCATGAGAATGAGTTGGTGCTCAAATTTAAAACATAGCACGGGAGGAATGAACAAATTTGAAGTTGTATATTAAAATTTGATTCCACTACTTGCATGTTAATCACCAAGCATGTCTCAATAAATTTATCACCAATCAATTCAATTAAAAGTATAATAGAGTAAAATAATATATAATTTATTCACTAAACATATAATTAGAACACAAACAACATGTATAAGAAATCAATAAGTTCTCTAGAAGCATTAGAAAGTTGATACAAAATTGTGGGGGGCTAGTCTGACTTTTAGGGTTCATGGATGGCATGGACAAGACCCAGATAATGTTGACTTTTCAGTTCCATGAGTTGGAATGGCACATAAAATATAATCTGCAGATTATGTGGGTATACATATATTATGATGCCATGCATTTTTAACCAAAACTGTCTTTGACTTTTAATTTAATTTAATACTATTATTCTTCACGTAAGAGATCATCTTTGTCAAACAAGAGTCAATTTTAATATTATTGCAACCTTCTTTTTAACAAAAAGAACTACAGCAAATCGAGTATGTGAACTGATTGGCTTTGTTGCAGTTTATGCATAATGGTTAATAGTTTATAACTTAAGAAACTATATTTAAACAAAGCTTGTGTTGCATGCATGTTTGGTTAAGCTAGAAAATCAATTGATTGAGTCAATCTCTTTGCCTACTAGAGGTTCTAATTATTTCAGTAGTTAGCCTAACTTCCTTAGAGTTAGAGCTTTACCTTTATGTTGGCCAACTTTCGAACTTGAATATTATGGTAGTGAAAAACAAGGTGTGAATGAGTTGAAGGTGGAAGTATTGAAATCAATAAATCTATATATTTAGTCTTTAAATTTAAATTTAATTAGTAAAGATATTTTTTAAATTTGTGAAAATATCTTAAATTGTTAATAAAAAAATTAAAAGAATTTTATATGTGATTATGGATTTTTTATTAATTTTGCGCTGATAATTAAGCCTCCTAATATAAGGGTAGTGAAAAACAAGGTTGCGAATGAGTTGAAGGTGAAGTATTGAAATAGTACTGTTTTGTTATTTGTGTACTTTAAGCCTTACACAACTTTGGTGTATTGGAGTTGGAGATGTTCTTTACGTAGGATTTGTGGAGGGAAAGCAAGTGGCCAAACAAGTTCACGAGGTGTTGTTGGGAAGCAGAAAACAATGGTTGCTGTCATTGGCCCGTGAGAATTAATTGATGTTGAAGCCATGGATGCTTACCACATACTTTGGATTGCAAATTTGCAATGTAAACCATACAAATGCTAACAACTCTGCTTTTGAACTCGTTTGGATTGACATCAGCTAATCTTACGAAATGGGATCTGATCAGCCTCAAAAAATAAAAATACAAAAAGGGATCTCATATTGTGCAAAAAAACATGAAAAAAGGTTATATGAACAAAAGATGATTATGTTAAAACTAACAAGCTTCCAACTATAAGGTACTGCAACAGAACAGTTTGTTTAGGTAACTCTTTTCTTGAAGGCCTTGTTTGGCTAAGGGTATAGTTAACCCGTGACAGAACAGTTTCTTTAGTTAACTCTTTTCTTGAAGGCTTTGTTTTGTTAGGGGTAGAATTAACCTCCGAGAAATAACTTGAAAAGAAGTTAAAACTAAACTTGTTAGATCGTCAACTCTGCTAGTTATTCCCAACTCACACCTCAATTGTGAGATTTATCTCATAAGAGTTTGTAAAGTCTTC
Organism: Stephania yunnanensis; assembly: GCA_039657365.1. Taxonomy (NCBI): domain Eukaryota; kingdom Viridiplantae; phylum Streptophyta; class Magnoliopsida; order Ranunculales; family Menispermaceae; genus Stephania; species Stephania yunnanensis. Next base: position 73,068,864 of record CM077580.1, read on the forward strand.
TTTGTTTGAAGAGTATATATATTAATTTATATCTTTTATTATTTAAAAATTTACAACTTACTTATAAATTTAAAATTAAACTAAATATGAAAATATAATAATTGGAGTTGAAAACAAAGATTCAATTTCTAAATTATAGGTTACTTGACAACAACACCTGTAGCTTTACACGTGAAAAATGCGTGCTTCCACCTATCTAAAGTCAGGTGAGTTGTCAAAAAAATAAAAAAGCTACTAACTATTTCAGCTTCTTAGCAAGATAATATGCTTTCAACATTATCAACTACTTTCACCAATATTTCTTAGTTTTGAATTGTCCTGGGTTGGTCACATTTCCATGCAATCAAAAAGATTTGACTAACAAAACCCTTGTTTCCATCATGGGAGATCAAACAAAAAATTGCAGGGATAAGCAGAGAAACTAATTGCTTGAAAAATATCAGACCTTTCGTTTCGATTTGATATAACACAAACTCAAAGACCATAATAAAATATAAAGAACAGGTGAAAGGCGCCCAAGTTTCTTCATCTATTTTTCAGTCAGTTTTGAGTTGAATGGTACACTCAGCTTAAAAAAACCACTCATAGACCTCATATAGATAAAAAGGTCAAAACATTTCAAGAGGATAAAGGACTTCGAATTTATTGAACTAGGAATCCTGCAGGCTAATTCCACAGCCAAAAGCACAAACCATAATACAAAGGCAGCGGTTAATCAAGTCATCCGAAAAGGAAGAAGCACTGGAAACAAAAAAACAGAAATTATTTAGAAAGAAGAAACGGCCTGGTCCCTTTACTTCATTCGCTTTTAACCGCTTTTTACAGTGGCAGACTTGATGATGTCCACGAATTCAGGCTGATGCAAAATAGCAGCAAAATTAGTTATAAATCTAACAAAAATGCGCAAGAAGACAATAATGTATGTGTTGAGAGAGAAAGAGGGAGAGATACCTTTAGGGAAGCACCACCAACCAAAAATCCATCAATGTCGGGCTGTGCTGCCAATTCTTTGCAGTTTGCACCATTTACGGAACCTGCAAGAAAGCTCATTTAAGCTTCATAGAGGTTAATAAAATCACTATCGAACCACAACCTAACTAGTGCGGATTACATCAAACGTGCACAGCGAAGTGAGTAATGTTCTAAGCTGCCAAAATGAGGATGGACATTTGAGCTGTATCCAGACCAGACTTTCAAGGTAAACCACCACTTTCAATCCACGTTCAGGTTTTTCAACTAAGAAGTTTTGGACATGTCCTGATTCCTGGACCTCTTTAAACAAGCCAACAAAATTGCTACCAGCCTACATTTTTTGTATACAATACTAAACTGGTGGCTGAGAACCCTATGCAGCCTTTAACATAGTGAAAAAGAGATCGCTGTACAAAGAAGAGGCAATGCCTTAAAATAACGATAAAGCATGATCTTCACCTACATTATAAAATAATAAAATTTTCCTTACAATGTGACTTCAATTCTTCCACACAAGCTAGTCCCAAGGAATTTTAGTTAAGATTTGAGCATCGAACCCTTCGGGCATCACTTTAAACACCTACTGCCATCATTAGGCAATTCCATGACTTTCACATTCATCTATTGAAAATTGAAATCTAGAAGAAACTCAAAGCCATGGTCAAGGTACCAAGGATCCACTTTTTAAGTAAATACCTACAAGTCTATGACATGTCAACCGGACTACTACTCTCAACTTCTTGATATTTTATAAAATAGAAAGAAATTTCTTAGAATAAATACCACATTTTAAAATATGAATGGATAGACTAGGAACGTAGACACCGACATAATTCACTTCTCAAAGTAAAAGTGACTTTACAAATGTGTAGAGTTAAGGAGGATCGTGGAGAACATGAAAAGAGCAAGATAAATGGTTCTATTAAATAGCACCTAAACATAAACAGAAGTTTTTGAAGGAAAAATTATAAGAAAAAGTCATCTCAAATACCACATTAAGAGCTTATGGCAAGGATTGTCACGCCAAACATTTTGCAATTCAATAAGCTTCTATGCAACTATCATACTCACAAACACAAAAAATACATGATATATTTTATAGCAAGATATGAAAATGGAAATAGGAAAATGATACCTCCATAAATAATTCTAGTTTTGGAAGCGACTTCAGCATCAACATTGCTTTCAATCCATTTCCTCAGCTCATAATGTACCTAAAAAAAAAAAAGGCAAACAAGGTACTCATGATAAACTATTTTATTTTATTTTAAAATAAAACGAAACAAAATAAAGTAAAACGCCCCCATAATAGCAAACACAAATTTCACAATAGTAGAAGCTAAATCGAAGCATCCAATTCATGAACCCTTACATCTTGAGCTTGTGCAGGAGTTGCAACTTTTCCAGTTCCAATAGCCCACACAGGTTCATAGGCCAAGACAACATTGTCCCAATTTGATACCTTATCTACAAATGAAAACAGATATAAACCATAAGCAAAAGAAGAAAAAATTGTAAAAGCAAAAACAAGTATATAGATAATGGTGGATAAATAAATTCCTATGAAGCGAATAGAAGGAGAGCAATATCGTTTACAACTAGGTCAATACAAGCGAAACAAGTAGGTGAAGAAGTCAAATATATATAATCCAAACTACAAGTGTCAACTCTTTCAGATGTGCAGCACTATAACATTAGTTGAGCATTAACAAGGACAAGCTGGAGGGTGGGACGTAATATGTTGTACTCCCCACGCCTTAGAAGCTTGAGATCACCATGGCCTCTACCAACCTGATTTGCTAGTCACTAGGGTCGAGTTGAGTGGTGACTGGTGAGCAAAGGGCACTAACCATGGTCATCAAAAATAAAAATAAAAAGTTTGAGCATCAATATTAAACCATAAGAGACCGCCATCTAAGCCTTAACCAGATGATATCGAGTGCACAATGCAAAGGCAAGAATTACCTGCAATTGCTTTTGTCTGTGCAGCAACAACTTCAATAGTAGATCCTGATTCTCTCTGTTCAAGGGTCTCTCCAATGCAGGCAATAACCTTCAAGCCCAATGATAGAGCATACGCAACTTTGTCTCCGACAAACTGCAATTGGACATTTAATTCACTAAGATAACCAGGTTGATACCATGTATATATAGCATAAACATCGAGAATCAGTGACTATGCATTATTTAGCCCTAACATATTCACAGTACACATGCACTATAACATACATCATTGGATTCATTCAGCAATTGCCTTCTTTCAGAGTGCCCAAGAATAACCCATTGAATGCCTAAATTGACGAGCATTTCAGCACTGCACTCGACCAACATAATAAAGAGAATTACTATATTTTAATCAACGACAAATTGAGGACGTAATCGTATATAGCAATTAGCAATGCAAAATGATATATATATAACATAAACTCTCATAACTTTACCTTTTATAATATCAAATACTATGATCTCAACATATTAAAAATATCATACCTGATCTCACCAGTGAAAGCACCCCCTTTCTTGACCCAGCAATTCTGCGCGGCGGCATGAAAATCAGGCCGCAGTAAGCTCTTCACCAATGGAAGGAACACAAATGGAGGGCTAACCACAACTTCTGCAAATTCAATCATCACATCAAACCCCCAATTCAACAACTATCCGACATTTTAATCACCAAAAGAAAAAAAACCACTCTTTGCAACACAATCAATCAAGCAAACTCGACCACTCACCCACGACGTCCTCCGACGGCACTTCGGCTTCGTTCAAAAAACTAACAATCTTCTTAACCTCCTCATTGGTTCCATTCTACAACAACACAATCTCATCAGAGAAGCAAAAAATCACACATTTTTCAAACACCCAATAATTCAAACAAGTCAATCGTTCAATCAGTCATTGAAAGTTGGAAAATTTAGAACAACAGATAGATTTTGACACTGTGTTAACCTAGCTAAGCATGTTGCACAGTGAACCAATCAGATCTCCAAAACCCTAGCGAGAACGATCGGATCCAGAACAAGATCCGCAAAGACATGAAGAACGAAAACATGAACTAGAGATCTGAAGATAGTGATGGTGAATGAGACTTACGCATTTCCAGTTACCGCCGACGAAGAACTTCCTCGCCATTTTCGATGGAGAAATGGTTTGTTTGGTTTTGGTTGTGTTTCTGTGGATCACAAGAATCGTTTTTATAAAGGGACCTGCCCAAGGTTCGATAAGGAAACTACCATCGTGCCCCTGTGTAGTACAATATAGGAGTCTGCTACGGTGACCCAACATTGGTATTGACACGCACTTGTTGGCGTTTGTAGGACAATGCACATTGAAAATTATGCATTACGATGCAAAAATGCACCGGTAATCATGTGTCCATGTTGCGTGATCGTGCTAAGTTACAATAACATTTTTTCATGATATGCTCAAGAGCAGAGCAAAAAAAATAAAATTAAGGAAATAAATAAGTATTTGTTGTAAATTGTATGACCATTTAACCAAGCTTAAGAATGATCACATTATCGAGCATGACTATTGTAACATCAAGCATGACTTCTACATTAAATGTAACTTGTACACTTTACATAACTTGTATTCAACTCAATGTATAATCACTTATCCATATATTATCATATAACTTGTAATATTCTCCAATGTTCACCAACTCTTCATGTATTGTCTATGTTGCTTGTGATGTGTTGTATAACTTGTGGTGTTGTATAATTTGTACACATTATACAAGTACAATTATCATCATCATCAAATGACATATAAAGGGTGTCAAACCCATTGTAATCCACACACCAATGTATGAATGAAATTTCTACATTTTCATCTCTAGCTTTCTTCTATATTGTCTTATATTCTCTACTTGTTCTAGTAGTTATTAGTTTATGTCTTCTATACTTAAGTGTATAGCAAGTCCAACTTAAGTTCTAATTGGCTTATACAACTTAGTTTACAACAGCATTTAAGTAAAATGTTAAAAGAGACAAGAGGGTAGAGATCGATGTAAGAGTACTATTATAAGAAGGTGTCAAAAAATCATTGGTTTTTTAAGAGGCACTAAAGATATCCCGTTGTGTATAAAAATAAGTCATCGTATATATTTTAGTGAATGGCACATGAGTCGTTTTAATGGAGAGTTCCAACTAATATATCCCTTCAGTTGTCTTTTTATGATGCTATGCACCGCAGGGTGCCGTAGAGCGACTCTTCTATTTTTTATATTAAAAATGAATAATGAGATGGGGTTTTGCTATGCAAGACAACACGCGTGCATGTATAGAAGTCCAATTAAGCATAGAAGGTCAACCATGAATTGATTCCTTTATTAGAATTAGAAATGGCAATTTCAACTACTCTATGTTTGCCGAATCTTGAACTTATATGCTACCACATTTGTTTTGATCTACATAAGGTGAATTGTATTAAAATTCGGGTGGCTTCATTAACTTACCATGTACCAAAAACTACTATAAACCATGCCTTTAATAGCACTTAATCTATTGCATTTATTATTAAATGCTATAAATAACATAATTAATTATATTAATTTTAGTAGATTAATTTGATGTAGGGCTGTCAATTTGTTGTCTAGACTCGTCAACCTAGTTTTGTTCGACTCAAAATAAAATGGATCCAAATAATTTTTTAATAAATTTTAGTCTAAAACAAGAACCTATCATCCTAAACTTAGACCTGACTCGAATTTTAAATAGTTGAAGAGTTTTCAAGAACTTTGTGGTTGTTGGAACGAAATGAGAAGTAGAGGACATTTTGGTCAAGTGAGAAAGAAGTGGTGATCAATTGTTCCCATTCGTTGGCTTTCGTGGTTTTTGTCCACAGAAGGCACGATCGTCACAGCCAATGAAGACATGCCACGTTTCGAGGAGCTGCTATGTGCTATGTGGAAATAAATGGGCTTACTGGGCTCTCCCAAGCAGCCAAGCCCATTTATCGATTCATCTCGGCCCACCTTAATCATGCAGAATCATATATGTCACATTTTTGTTACGAGCTCAGACTTAGATCAACAATGAGGCAAGTACTTAAAAGAAAAGTAAGGAAGTTAATTACCTGCAATGGCTATTGCTTGTGCCGTAACATCTTCCATAGTCTCTGTTCAAGAGTTTCTCCAACGCAAACAACCACCTTCAAACCCACAGATAGAGCATGCGCAAACCTGTCTCCAGCAGACTCTAATAATATTGGGCCATTACAGGACACATGATTCACTTAATTAGACTTCACATGCACACACACACACACATAAAATATAAGACAGACACCATGCATATGGCGCTAATTAACAACAGTGGCTATGCATTAACCTTAACCATATATTTCTAGTGCATAGGCATGCACCATATATGATATATGACTCCTTACCTCATTTGCTTTGTTAACCAATTGCCTTACTTCGGCGTGTTTTAGAATGACCCATTGAATGCCCAAACAGCCAAGTGTTTTAACACTGCCAACCAACAGAACAAGGAAATAATGTTTTGCATCATAGAATTAAAAGAAGTTTAACCAAATGTATGGCCCAATCGTTTGTTAAGTGGTTTGCAAATATGGCCCTGGGTTAGAATCAGTGGGGCAAGTTGTTTCTTTCTTATCAATAGTAATAATAATAATAATAATAATAAGTGTAGCCACCCTTGAATTTTAGTGTAGTGGCAAACGGCAGAGTAAAGAGCGTCAAACTCATTAATTAAGTTTCAGGTTAAGGCAGAGGTATATATTGAGTTTAATTCTTTGTAGCTACATTATATTTTTCTATTATCTACTAATTAGTTATGGGGTTGGGACGTCTGACTAACTCCCATAACATTTTTTTTTTAAATAATAATTAAAAGTTTCATGTCCATGGACTATGGTTAAAAAATAGCCCATCCAAAACTCTATATTCTAATTTTGCCTTGAGATTTTGTTGTTATCTACACTTTATCAAGGGTTTAACGTGCCCCAAGTGACAGAGAAACTAAATGCGTGTATTTATGAAAGTTCAATCTTTCACGGATCAAAGTTTGATCCAATATAGGCGACCCCAATTAATTTTGGATCGAAGGCTATATTGTTGTTGTTGAAATTTTTGAGGGATCAAATGTACACAAATAAAATTGATATTGTACCCAACTTAACCTCATTCAACTTAATTAATGTGAGACTATTATTTCGGTCCAACACATCTCAACACTTCACCTAACATATATAATATAAATAAAATATACCTTAGCTCGCCATTGAAAGCACCTCCACTCTTCAACCCTCCCTTTTGTGCAGCAATATGAAAGTCCGGCCTCAGTGAGGTTTTCACCGGAAGAAGGCACTCATATTTAGGGCCTACAACAACCTCTGCACCAACCAACCAACCATGTAGTTACACTTCTAATTTAAGCACGAAAAATAAAGTACACATCTCTAGCTTTTTTAGGACAAATTTATTAATGAACCAAATTCAACCACTAACCCACAACATCTTGAGAAGGTAATTGGGCTTGATTAAGAAAATTAACAATCACCATAGCCTCTAAAACGTTTCCATTCTGCATGCATTTATCTACTGTAATAATCAGTCCCTGCTTGCACTCCGTTGAACTATGGTTACATAATTTTTAGTATGACACGTGATTTAAGTTGCGCTTGAACAAGTCTTGGGCTTATTAATGAAGCCCAAGTTTGGCTCAGTCGGACCCAAATACTATACTTAAAAAAACTTTTAAAAATTAATTTTGATTTTTTTGAAGGCAAATAATTTTGATATTTAAGTCACAAAAGATATATATTTTATACGAGTATAATAAATTTAAAATGTATTTGTTTATATGTATAATGGTTTATATATATATATGATTATTTAGACGATAACTCTAAACTAATAAATAGGGCGTGTTTGGGGTGGGGCGAGAAAGATGACCACTCCAGCCCCCCACTCAATAAAATGTTCATTTGCCCATATTTTAACTAATTTGAGTTTATATGGTAGAAAAAAAAAAAAAAAAAAAAGATTTCAAATTTTGCTTTTGCCCACATAAAAGGCTAACTTATTTGCCAAAAAGAAAAAAAGAATTCCCGTTTTTTTTTTTAAAAAAAAAAAAGAAGGGCACTATGTTGTCACTTAAACTTGAGATAAAAGATATAGTTATTTATTTATGCAGGAATTATGAGAACTCTCCATTCCTCTAAATCTCAATTGATTTTATGCAATCTTGTAAATGAGATACGCATTTTGATTTCTTCTAATTTCTCACTTTCATTCCTCTAAGCCCTCTTAAATTTTGCCACTAGATAAAATATTTTTACATTTTTTTTTGACCCCAATGAAAGGAAATGAAGACGAAAAAGATCTTAAAATAATTTTTATAATATAATGAAAGTTTAAGGTGAAAAATATTAAAAGCTCAATTTTTAAGATTTCACCTAAAACTCAAAATGTCAGGACCAATACTACTTAAAAAAAGCCTTAAATATTGATTATGTACATGGAACACGCTATAATGTAACTCAATTTAAATACCAACCTAATCAGTTGTCACGAACATACATCTTGAGGGGTGTGCATTCTAGCTGAACACCCTAAAACACAAAGAATGCGATAGTGAGAGGGATATATAGATGATGCATGAGACAGTTGAGGCTGACTTGTCCTGAGGCCTCTACCTCAGTGTTACATAAAATGCCACAAAAGGGCCTACCAACATATTAGGTAGCACAACGATCCTAACAATTTCTACATTTTCGCAACCTAGCTCCATATATCACATGCACCAGACCGCGGCCCGAGGCATGTGTACGTACACATACCCCCTCCCCCTCTCGATACGTCAACGTAACCCCATATTTCTCATTTTCTCCGATTTGGCATGAATATCTCACAACACAGCAACATCAACATCAACGTTGCGTCTTAAGTAAGTTTTTAATATCGTGGATAGAAAAAAGTTATATTAGATTCGCATGTGGTTTGACACTATACAAATAAAGGTTAGTCCATGCATATGACATTAGATACAACGTAAAAAAGAAAATGGTTTTGAAAAATGTTCATGTAACCCACCACAATCAATATTTCACACTTACCAATTTTTTTTTTCTTACGACACTCCAAATTACTAAACGGGCATCTACATGGTTAATATAATAATGTTATGGTGGCAAGCTCCAAATTAAAATGAGTAGAAGTCCACAACAAACAAATTAAGTATCAATGCAGACGTCAAATGTACGTACGTACATGAACCAAGTATTTATTTATATTATTATTAAGTGGCATGGACTCCTCTAGTATTGTAGATCCCAATGTTATTCTCTTCTTTGTACGGGCTTCTAATTCCAACGTGTGTTTGGATGGAGTGGTAAAACAGATCCAACGGTGAAATGGTAAAAGAAAAGAAAACAGTGGAATGATCGATGATGAGATATTGGGGGTTCCTTTTCAGTCCCATCACTACTACAAGAACCAAGGAAAGTTGTAGGCAGTACATACATGGTGATGGTGTAGAGAGGGGTAGCATCAAACCCAACCCATGCAACACTAACAGGGGCTGCCCTAGCTACTGTACATGCAGGCCGGGTACCTACTTTTGGTCAGATGGGGGAGACGCCCCCCGGGACTCCCTCAATTTTACCAATGTGTCTCTCATCGATGCGTCACGTCGCCATTCCTCCTCCTCCACTGATGACCATATCGGCTCTCTCTCTCTCTCTCTCACTCACTCACTCACCATGCACCACTATTACCAACCCATTCCCCGTTTAGTTTTCTTGGAACAACAACAACCAACTTGGAACCTAAACAACAGATCAAAAATTAAAATTTAAATCTCTCTTAATTAATCATTCGTGTTAACTTTGCCCATTTTATGGCAAGTTTTCTAATTTGGGCATTTGTAGGCCGTCTTTTCTGAGTGACCAAACCATCGCAACCGCTTTCCCTAATCTTTGTATCAATTGGTGCTACTCCTACTTGTCTTTGAATTTCTATATTTTTTATTTTATCTTTACGAGTTTTACCACATATCCACATTGCATGGTGGAACAGTAACACGAAACTCTTGTGGACCCAGTAACAGATTCATCTACCACTACCATAGTGAAAGAGGCCACTTTTTGAAATAAAACTTCAAAATGATTAACATATTTATATATATATATATTTATTTTTTTTGATTTAGTGGGAGTCGAATCCAACCTACCTACAGAAATTTTACTTTTTAATAAGGGATGATTCTCTACTGTCTCGATAGAAATGCTTTGAAAATGATAAACATACTTGGACATATATTTTTACTGCATATATAATGGTGGGATGTTTTAATTTCAAAATATATTTAATTAAAAAAATTACAGTTAATTGTAATAAGTTAATATTTTAAATATTTAATATAGTAAAAAAAAAATCTTAATTAAATATATGCATCAACTTTTCCATCAAAATATTTTTTTAAACTATTTATGTAAAAAATTAATTAAAGTAATTTTTGAGGCATTTGAAATGAACACCAAATCATTAATATTCATTTAATACTCATCGATTTTTGTATGCACAAATATTAATGCAGAAAAATCAATTAATAAACTTCAACAATTGGTCTCGTCACCAAATGATTTTTAAAGAACAATCTCATCTAACTTTTTATAGTCATGTCAGTTAGAGGAATGAAAAACGAATATTAAAAGACAATAACAATATTACACTACATATAATACATATTGATTTACAATAACTTTTTATACAACTTCTGAATTGTGTATCATATATGCATAAAGATTTATACACCACATCTCAAGGCGCGCATGTATGAATGGCTCTTGAGAGTTAACTAATAATGTATCTTGGGGGGTATTTTTGCATTCTACCACTTAAGAGAAGAACTAAGATGTTCCTCGAGATTGGTCCGGAGTGGTTTAAATGATTGTATATGAGTTGGCATGGGAAAATTTAGGGTGTGTGGTCCTAGGATGTATAGAGGAGGAGGAGGAGCAGGGGTTGGAGGGGTGTCAGGGGGTTTTGTACTTTTGCAACAGAAATAAAGGCTGGTTGGAGGGAAAAAAAAGTAGAGAGTGAGAGCATTGAGACTGAAGAGTAAAGAGTGAAGAGTGAGAGTGAGGGGACCATACATAAGTACATACATACATGCATACATACATACATACATACACACACAGACATGCATGCATGCATGCATATATCTCTATATGGCAGAGAAAAACAGAGGCTCTGCTCCTGCGAGGGAGGGGTGGTAATGGCTGTGGTGGTGGTGGTGGGAATGCGACGTAACGCGTGGTGGGCTGACATGCAGGGCAGGGCAGGGCAGGGCAGGGCAGAGCAGAGAAGTGGGTGGTGCAGTGTAGTCTCAATCGCCTCGTCATCTTTCGCCGTAAAACCCGGACTCCAGTCCACCGCTCCGTCCCTTCACATGGGTCCCACGTATGCCAAATGCCATGCTCCTCCTCTTCCATCACGCTCTTCTCGTCTTGTCTCTAACTAAACAAAAAAAAATCTTTGTCATATCTCATCATCAAACGCTCCCTTCTCCCCCACGTGTCCGCCTCTGCTCCCTCTGATTGTGCCACGTTTCACGTGCCAACCTTCATCCCAAGTTCCCAACCCATGCTCTCTCATGCTCCTCTCCCTAACCCATCTTATCATCCCTTGACCTCCGTTTGACTGACTCCCTACTTTTCCATCATTTTTATAAAGGCCGTGCAACGTAGGCCTCTTTTTAATTTTTTTGACTCGGATTCAACTTTAAAATTAACAAAAAAAAAAAATTAAAATTTTTAAAGATGAAAAATAAGAATCAACAAAACTAACACTTAAATAAAAAAGTTAGTAAGAAGGGTAATTGTGTTTAAAACTTTTAAAATTGAAATATGCTAACTTGCGGGTAAAGGTGTGGATCAATAATACACAATCGACTCAATTGTTATGAGGCTTACTAAAATAACTTTTTTATTTTGTTTGTTTTTGTTTTTTTTGTGTTTTTTTATTTTGTGTGGCTATACTGAACAATCAGTCAACCGTCAGTACTTAGTCGGTTGGAGTATGCTACTATTTTTTTTTTAAAAAAATTAATGATTGATCATGAATTATCTCTCTCCAGTCTAATTAATAATGCGACCAAAAAAATAATTCAGACGAGAATTATTAGTGGCGCTATATGTAATATATTAGTGTTTCGCTCCAACAATACTGATTAATTCAGATTCGAGCCATTATAAATCATCGACAGGGATGACTGTATCAACACCACTTTTTCATTCACCAAATTTAAACTGGAGACTTAAAAACGATTCCTATATCACTCGAATCAATTGGTTAGATCAAAAAATAAAAATTGGAGTCTAGTCACCCAACTTGAGGCCCGCCTCATGAACTTGTCTAAGTAAGTTATGGAGGAGGTATATGAACGTTTGAGTGTACGATGATGGCATTAGAGTTTTGGGCGAAGGAATGAATGAATGACTGAATGAATGAAGGAGGAGAGCGCACATTAAGCGCTGAGATCGAGCGACTTCCTACCATAAATGCTCTCATTTCCATTCCACTGCCACATATAACATCTCCGTTATCTCTGCCGTTTACTCACTCTCACTCTCTCTCTCTCTCTAAAAAAAAAAAAAAAGAAAGTTGTGTGGTGAGTAGTTTTCGAGGAAGGACTACTAGAGTGCTTACGAAAGTAAATTCCCTTTGTAACGTCATCTCCATCTCCATCTCCATTTCTCATCTCTCTCTCTCTCTCTCTCTCGCGTGCCCCTTCTCTACTACTTGTCAGATCCCTCTTTTTTCCTTTCTCCTTTAAAAGCCACAAGAATCATTTCCTCTTTCTCTCCCTCTACCTCCCTCTCTAGCTACCTACTCTCTTTAGTTAGCATATTTTGGTGTACAAGTTTTGTGTTTTGAGATGCCAAGGAGGAGGAGGAGGAGCTGCTGCTGCTGTTGCTGCTGCGTCTCTTCGGTTTAGAGACTATCCTTGTAAGCTATATATTGTTCTCTGTTTTTTTTTTTACTATGTTGTGTTCCTTTTTATTACTATGCTGTGGTAATTTATTTGTTGTTTGACTTGGTTTTTTTTTTTTTTATTAGTTGTTTGATCTGAATTTATGGATCTTGGCCTTGAATGAGTGATTGTGATCTTTTTCCTTTATGGGTATTTCTTGAATCAACATAACAAAGTCACCCTTTTTTTGTTTCTTCACATTTTGATTGTTACAAGTCACATACAGTAGTACTGTAGTGAAGAATTTGGTAAAAATAAAATAAAAATGATGAGTTTTGGAGTGATGGGGTGTGATTTGTTTGTTTTGAAGACTATTTATTGTTGATGTTTTGTTGAGTTGGTGATGGAAGCGATGCATTTCAGATAAATTATGAGGAGTTGGGCAGAATGGGAAGTGTTTATGTGTGGTTTTGGAAATGAAGGAGAGGCAGCGTTGGAGGGCTGAAGAGGATGCAATACTACGTGCATACGTGAAGCAATATGGGCCAAGAGAGTGGAACCTTGTCTCCCAGCGCATGAACACCCACCTAGACCGAGACGCCAAGTCTTGCTTAGAGAGGTGGAAGAATTACCTCAAACCAGGGATCAAAAAGGGTTCCTTGACAGAGGAGGAACAGAATTTGGTCATTCGCTTACAGGCCAAGCACGGCAATAAGTGGAAGAAGATCGCCGCCGAGGTGCCGGGCAGAACCGCAAAGCGGTTAGGGAAGTGGTGGGAAGTGTTCAAGGAGAAGCAGCAGAGGGAGCACAAGGAGACCAACAAGGCAATTGATCCAATTGAGGGCAAATACGATCATATACTCGAGACATTCGCCGAAAAACTAGTTAAAGAGAGGTCTAATCCATTTCTAATGGCTACTTCCAATGGGGGGTTTCTCCATACCGATCCGCCTGCGCCGCCCGCCCCCGCCCCTCCCCCTCCCCCGCCGCATTCGATGCTGCCCCCTTGGTTGTCTAGTACTAATGGGCATTCTGTTACTAGGCCGCCATCGCCGTCTGTGGCGCTAACTCTATCGCCTTCCACCGTTGCTCCTCCCCCGCCCACAATTCCCTGGCTCCAAACTGAGAGGGCTGGGGCTGATAACAATTCATCACTTGTTTTAGGAACAATGCCATCACATGGAGTGCCAGTTTCTTCTATGGGGAGGGAGAATGTGATGCTTACCGAGATTGTGGATTGTTGTAGGGAGTTGGAGGAAGGGCATAGAGCGTGGGCGGCGCATAAGAAGGAAGCGGCGTGGAGGCTTAGAAGGGTTGAATTGCAGCTGGAGTCGGAGAAAGCGAATCGGAGAAGGGAGAAAATGGAGGAGATTGAGGCAAAGATTAGGGGATTGAGGGAAGAGCAAAAGGTGATGATGGATAGGATTGAGGCTGAGTATAGGGAGCAATTGTCTGGTCTTCGGAGGGATGCCGAGGCTAAAGAGCAGAAGCTCGCCGATCAGTGGGCGGCAAAGCACATTCGCCTTACCAAATTTTTGGAGCAAATGGGATGCCGAGTGAGACCCGCGGAGCCTGCCAATGGAAGGTGAGATTGCTTGACTTCCCATTGTGGTGCTTTGATCATGGACACCATCAATCAATCTCCAAATCTTGTTGAAGCTGTTGTTCTTCAACAAATGATCTTTGGTTGAGATGGGCACCTTTGCACTAATGTAGCTGTTTTAGTTCCTTTTTTTTTTTTTTGCTCTCCTTGTCTTCTATTGTGATGAACCAAATTGGGGAGAATCTCTAGGAAACTTAATTTGCTGTAGAACTTGTTTAATATAATTACAGTTTTACATATATGTGCTTGGCTTTTTATTGAGCTTGACTATTTTTTTTTTTAACATAGTTAGATATCGATGTAGTTTGACTCGAACTAATTTGAGATTAAGGCGGATATGTTAACGATACCTCGGGTGGTAACGATTTTGAAAGTACATTGGGGAGTGAAAGAGTATGATCTATGTACCTGTCCTTTACTAGTATAGAGCCTTGGCTTAGTTGTTGTCGTTGTTGTCACTCTTGGAGTGAAAAAGTTTAATCCATGTAGTCGATCCATACTAGTATAGAACTAAGGTTTATTTATGGTCGAGCAAAACATGTTTTAAGATGTTTTCAATTGGCCTTGTAATGTCATATAAGTATTATGGATTTTGATTTAAGGCAAACAGTACTATCGCAAGTATAACTAAAATAACAATGATGTTTCATTCAATCAAGTATTTGTTTGAAGTAATGACTAAGGTATGTAAAATTGTAAATGAATGTTCTGTATGAGAATGACAAATATAATATATGGTTTCTCCTACATTGGTCAATTATTAGAACACTTGACCATCACCTTCTGCTACATATATAGTACATATTAAACCTGCAGTTGAAATCTTATGCAAGTTCAATTCCCCTCGCTTTTCTGATCCATACTTGAAGGAGTGCTCTGCCGTTAAAAAAAAAAAGTTATAAACTTGTATAGAAACTTCATTTGACATTATATTTAGCTGCATATGTTTCTTTTATATTCTAGACATTTCACATAGAAAGGATTGACTAATTTTTTTTAAAAACCAAGTTGCCTAATTATATATCGATCTTTCAATTAATCTTCTTATAATTTTGATGAAGTGATCAAGAAAAACAAGGAAATGATGGAGCTACAACGACTCAAACTCGCGACCTATGCTAGTACTAGTGCCGTTGACACTTAGCGTACATAAATATTAAGTTTAAGACAAAACATAGAGACACAAATAGTATTTGTGACTGTATGTACTAAAATGTTGATTGAATGGCATACTTTTGGTGCATATATCTGCTAGAAAGTTGATGTTGTCCTTTGTTGACATCTCAACTCATTGTGATGTGGATCAATACATTCCTCCATGCATACTCTTCGGAGATGCTGTAACTGAATCAGGGATTCAGGAGGGGCTTCAAGTGGGAATGGGAGGTGTATCAGGATCAATGGATAGGCTCGCTAAATAACTTCACTTCACTAACGGTGCAACCTTCGACATGACCTCCGGTTGGTGATACGCGCCTCAGCGGTGCCACCACCATTAGTCCTCCCTTATGTCTTCGGATCTTCTCGGCAATTTCATTATAAAATACCATTTCATGGTTTTTCTTATTGCGTCGCGTATGCTTTTTGTAATTCCATCTCATCGTCTTGTCTTTGCTGCATTCAATGATAGGAGGATCTATGGTTGTCATTCCCATTTTCATCCATCAATATGAGATTTCCTTTCATCAGACACTTTGGCTACTCTTCTTGTGAGTTGGCAGCATTAGTCATATAGCTAATTGCGACGCACAAGAAGAGCAGTATTTGTTCTCATAGAACAAGAGAGGTAGAGAGAGTGAAAGAAGAAAATGTGAATTTGCTTTGATAGGGTGAAAGAGATGGAGAGGAAACAAAGTGTTTATGTTGGAGAAGAAATTGAAAGGATGGGTTAATATAGTCCTTCGAGTAAAATCTTGCAATTATTCACTTGAGCAAATAAAATGATGATTATGTTCATTGTATAAGGTAGAATTGAATTGTACAAATTTGTGGAGATTGCTTAATTAAAGAAAAGACGTTGCGGATTCTGGTGCGTTTAATTCATTTGAACTTAAGTAGTTATTTGAAAAAGTCTTTCTTCCATCAATGGTTGGTTGACAAAATTGGAAGAGGTTGTTGTTCTTTAAGTAGTGGCTCGGGTTCGAGTCTTGTGAACGAAAACACCAATGCATGTTTATATACCATACGGGCGCAACTCGGGTGAAACCGGATTAATTGGATAGTCCGAATACCGGGTGGTTTAGACTTAAAAAAAAAAAGTATACTCTATATTTTTTTTTATAGGAACGAAACTCTATTTATTAATAGCTAAAAACTAAAACAATGAGTTTCCCTAAATAAAGTCAAAAGAAAAACCCTACCAGTGTATTATGGGAAAAAACACGTCGGCCATATACTGAATAAGTATTCCTCCCTATAGATGATCAAATCAATTAGGTTGAACCTATTATGTGATGGTGAAAAAGTATTATTCAAGTACAAAGTTTTGAACAAGATCAAATTAACATCCTATTCATGTCAAAAACTTAATCGCGCAAATTAGTTTTATTAAATACAGATTTCACCATATTAATACTCAAATATGTATTTAAAGTTTTTTTATTTGTTTCCATATTAGGGTGTATCTATATATGATTGTATGTCTTAATGTGCATTCATTGTCAAAATAATTGGATGTTTAATTGAGATTTGATAGTATCTTGAAGCATTCAATATATTGGTTTGGTTCTAAGTATGCCTACCTCAATTTGAGTATGAGGCAGAGCGTGTCAAATAAATTAAATTTACTTGGCACTGGAAAATTATCATGAGTAACTAATTAATTTGTGAAAATTTTTTACATACATAACAAAAAATAAAGGTTGAACAAAGTTCTCAAAAAACCTAGTACATTCTTTGAAAATATGTGAATGAAATTTTTTTTTTTATATATACTACGGTGTTCAAGATTACCTTTGACTATTCTTTGAGTTAAAACAAGCTAATTCTGAACAACAATGCACATCTTTCAATTTTGTTTGGATTCCATTTTTCTAAACTAATGTTGTCCAGTCTCCTCCATCTTCACATAATAATAACATCATCAGTTTAATTTGTGAAATCAAAATCTAGTGCAATAGACACATATGGCATGATGTTCTCCTAGACCACCTAGTGTAAAAAAAAAAAAAAAAACACACACACACAACATATATGTTTCATACAAGCATTTGCTACTTGGCTGTTGAAATCTATTGATCATGAAGTTGAACAAATGGAAATCCAACACACTTTATACAAGTGACAGTAATAGAGGTAGTTGATCTATGTGCAAAGTTAATTAAGAAGTGTAGTTGGAGACATTGAAGTGTCCTTCCAATGCACTTGTATATATGGTCCGATCATGAGGCAGGACTGCAAAGTCAAAATCCAACTTGATCGAACCGTTCTTTCAATCCTACAACTTTTTTGTTGCCTTTGCATTTCCACTTCTCTTACAACTCATTAATGTGCATGCTCAAAAGATCAAGCAAGAAAAAGTGAGAATGTCATGATCATGTGCATGTACTTCACTAACAAAACACACAAAATTTACCAATTAAGTGAGATAGCTCACTAATTTGTTATATAGATTACTTGGGTAACTGGATTGGGGTTTAGGGTCTCAAATTAAGGGGCAAGTTAATTTATTTCTTATCCAAACACACACTCATTAATTCCTTTATATCATTATATAATGCATCTAGAGATATTCGTGCTATAATAGATTGTCTAGTCATTTGATATTTATGTTTGATTAGTGAATCATTGAGTATTTTATTGTGTGTTTCATGTGTCGTTTTAGTATTAATATTTTCCAAAAAAAAGATAAATAAATATACTAGGGTTTTTAAAAGTAAAAGAGAAAACTTACTTTTTTCGAAGATGATTTATCTCTTCGTGATTTGTAGCCATCAATCCCCATACTAAGGTAGCGAAGCACCTCAATCTTCGATCGAAACTTCTTTTTTTCTCCGGATCATAATAGTACTACCAATAATACCAAAATCATAAGTTGGACTCAAATTAATATGCATGGCTATAATAAATTTAACACATTTCAAATAGAATGAATGGAAGGCCTTTTTTCATATTGTAGTATCAATGATTAATTACCCTTGATTGTTCTCAAAGACAAGCGGCATAATCCTAAAGATGTGCATGCTTTGAAAAATTAAGAGATTTAAAGCTAAAACTTTATAGAGGCTTATGTGAACAATTAGTAAGTTTCAATTACTATATTAAAGCAATGATTAGTATGAAAGATCTATGTCTATGGTGCATATAGTGTGGAGATTAACGATTATGGATATGTTGCTGGTTTGAATGTATAAATAGATCATAATACGATTGTAACAACATTAAAAAACACATGCTATATATATATACAAGTGAAAAAAATTGATCCCCCTAATTAATCCGCAAGTCTGAGTCTACCCACATAGACGTAAAGCTTCTATAGCGTGCAAAAACTATACTAGCTTGTAGGATTTAAACTTTTTTTTTGTAAATTAAAAAACACATGCATGGCATACGCTTGAAAAAACTATACTAGCTTGTAGGATTTAAACTTTTTATAAATTAAAAAACGCATGCATGTTATACGCTTGAAAAAAACTGATCGCCCTAATTAATCCCTACTTGGTTCTAAGTCGACCCACAAAGAAGTATTAAAGCTTCTACCGCGCGTGAAAACTATACATAAAGACTCAAAATCAAAACTTTAATAAAGACTCAAAATCAAAACTTTAATTTAATTAAGGACTCAAGCATTGAACCACTTGGACCAATATCATTGAACATGAAAAACACATTATTCGCTATAATAATTTCGGTATTTAATAAAACTTCTATTAAATGGGGTGTTATTAAATAACAACTAATTAATAAGAGTTTTAAAAAACTTATATGTAATACATGTATTAAAAATTAAAATATAACACATTTTCATATTACATTTAACACTATATTTAATAGGGGTTTTAAAATATCTATTAAGAGCAAAAAATGTTCGAGAGATTGATGAATTTAATGAACCAACACCAATGAAAGTTAAGAACTCACTTTGTCCACAGCCCCGGCAGTGCGGCCACTAGTCCTCTCCTTCCTCTCCACCACCCACCCCGCCGGCAACCAACCCGGCGGAGCCTCCGAATCATCGCGCTTCGCCGCCGCCTTCCCCTTCCTCTTCCGCGGCGCCTTCTCGGCCACAACCTCTCCTCCACCGGCCCCAGCCACCGCGTCCGAACTAGCAATGCTGCTACAACGATCGCTCGTTGTTTCCATCGACGACAACTCGATGTTGTTTGCGTTGTTTACGTTGTTGTTTGCGTTGTTTGTTGTGTTTGTAGTGTTTGTGGTGGTAAGGGTGGTGGAAGTGTCGTTGTTGGTGGTGGTGGGGATGATCAAGTCTACTAAGTCTAGGGATTCGTTAAAGCAGTCCCACTGTGTTGGATCGACGTCTAGGGATTGGAGGGGGGTTGGACTCCATGGCTGCTTGTCGTTGGGGAGGTCCCCGAGCGTCTCCTCGAGTTCCGCGTTTTCAAGATCACTGAATATCTCTTTTAGGGTTTTGTCTTTCGCTTCCATTACTAAAAAAGAAAAATAAAAAAATAGAAAGCTCACTCGGAACCTGACTCTTCTAGGGTCCCACCGCTTTATATATATATATATATATAGCAGTTGATATGGAATAGCGGGTCCCACAAGGACTACCATTGGAACTGTAGATTTTGTAACAGTGTAATACGGAAGTCACTTGATATAAATCCAAGAACTTCAAGTAGAGCGCATGATTGTTGCAAAGTGGTCTTGTGAGATCAAATCTAAAGGGACAATCGATGTTTGTATGTATATGTATATTGTTCATGAGAGTTTTGTTGTATGAATTAATTAACTTGGTATTTATTTTTGTCAAATTATTATTATAAAATCGTCGATTGATTTTTGTTTAATGAGATGGCCGGGGCCTAATTGTATTGTCATATGCACTAATGTTTCAGTTAATGTTCCGATGATTTCATGTTATCTATAGTTTTAATTAGCTTTTGATTTGTTTCCTATTAAACTTTTCTTGGATCAAATACATTTCACTAACTTTTATTTTAATGCAAGTTATTATTTATTTATTTTCATCAATATTTCATGATCACTAACCATGTGGGTGGCTCAATATTTTAGGCATTGTTTGGTATGTGGGTGAGATATCTCTCAACTTACATGGGCGGGGTGAGTTATCTCCCCCTCCGCCCCCAAAGGGAGATATTTCCTACGAGTTCAATGGACAAAAATACACCTCACAAATAATCTTTTTATTTGAAAAATATATTTGAAGGGCATTGATGTAAATTTTCACATTTTACTATTTTTTAAATTTTGCAACTTCCCTGCAAGAAGGTGAGGATTGAGTCCTCGGTCTCGCCACAGGGGCAAGAAAAGTTGGTGTAATTTCTTATTAAAAAATAACGACCATTCGTTAATATACACTATAACATTTTTGACATTTAATAGAGATTTTAAAATTCATATTAAATAGAGTGTTATTAAATATCATGTGAAAATGTGTTATGTTTTAATTTTTAATACATGTATTACATAGAGGTTTTTTAAAACTCTTATTAATTAGTTGTTATTTAATAACACACTCCTTTTAATAGGGATTTAAAAATTTCTATTAAATACCGAAATTGTTATAGTAATATTATAGTAATATTTAATTTCTTCGTTGAAAACACTGTTAAATTGCAAAAGTATTTATAATTTATATGGTAATTAAGGCATTACTTGCTAAAAGTCAAGATTTACGAGAATTTGACTCCAGCTGAAGTTACATTTATGAACCTCAAAATATGAGAACATGCTTAGTCTTCTTTTTATTTTTGGTCTAGACAAGTACCCATGTCCTACGATGTCCGGGCTGGAGTTTTTTGTATACAAAAAGGGTAGTGCTAGATGGACTCAAAAAGTTGGACTCAAACAACCAAAAAGACATAAAGACTCTTAATTCAAATTCATTATTGATACAAAAAATCTCTTTTGTATAACTATAAGCCAAGCCATAGCCTGTTGTACATTACAAAACGTGGGATGCAGTTATCCCAAACGTGCGAGAATACAAAACGTGGGAAGCAGCTCCACTTGATCAGTATATATACTAGGTAGTGGCACCCCTCGATCGATTATCGATCATCCATCAACAGAGGCCGATCACAAAATAATCAAACGGCTCAGATTCAACTGCTCTTCACCATTTAATTCACTCTTCCAATACACCACTGTCAAAGCACCATCGATAGCCATGTCCACTGATCAGCTCCTCCTCCTCCTCCTCGCGACAACAATGGCAACTGCTCAATCGCCGTCTGATTCAGGGAAAAGTGGTGCATAGCGAAAGGTGATGCGAGTGCCGCCGCATTACAGAAGAACTCAGATTATGCGTGCAGTATGGGAGCTGATTGTAATCCAATTCAGGCGGGAGGGCCGTGCTTCGTCCCGGACACAATCTGGTCCCATGCGTCGTACGTCATGAATTCCTACTATCACAACAGAGGTGGCGCCAATGATTTCGACTGTGATTTTGGTGGCACTGGAATGCTCACGTCCTCTGATCCAAGTGACCTCAAACTCAACAAACACTTCATTTCTTTACAACTTCGAACGTTTAATTAATTAATTATTTGTTTCTGTTGTGTACGTGCAGGTAATGGAACTTGTGTATATGCTTAGTGGACTGGCAGGGGTCTTAGGCTTTGTCACTTTGTTTTGGGCCTTTGGTGCACATTTAATTGTTTATGTGGGTACTAGGTATATATTTATGGATGTTGATGATGATCATATGTACTGCATTAAGTGACTTTTGAAATGAAAATTTGCATGTGGCATGTCTTACACGTTGAGATGCCAAAAAACACAAAATAAAAGACAGTCATAACTTGTAAGACTTGATTTCATTTCTAATTTTTAAAAATAAAATACTAGAATGAGCCGATGACGGGAGGTACAAATCTCGATGCACGAATAGATAAATACTATCCACCAAGTTTCCATCTCGAGTCACTCATACATTTTTTAAGGGTAGTACTAGATGGACTCAAAAAGTCCGGACTCAAACAACCAAAAAGACATAAAGACCCTTAATTTAAATTCATTAGTGGTGTTTAGGGGTAGAAGGTAATTAAGTCTTTTACTTAGGTAGATATCTTAAATTGTTAACAAAAATTTTTTTAGGTCCGGACTCAAAGAGTCCAAATAGATTTTTTACTTTTTTAAATAGCTCCCGAGTATCGTAAAATGATATTTAATGGGGATGTGAATTGCATGTCGATGAGTGTCATTTATGACTAAATAAATATGACTAAATAAACATTGTAGCGAAAAAATATCTTAATAAAATATGCATTTTTTAAATATCAAGATGACATAGATAGACATTAACATTCAAATTTACATTTATGTTAGATAATAGTAATTTTTTAAATATTTATTTATTTACATTTTTATTTTTACATTTTAATTAATAAAATTATAAAAAAAAATGTCACTTAATTGAGCCGAAAATTCACAACCACCAACCTTGATTAGAGTACCATGTTTGAACACAAATTCTACCGTTACTCTCGAAACTCTACCCAACTTCACTTTCCCCACAAAAATCTCAATAATGATACAACAACAAAAGCTGCCAAAAGGTTCTCCTCTCTATACCCCACCATATAAGATGCTGTGTTTAATCACCTCGCCTGTCCGTCCCACTTTCTGCACAGACACGTGTCACTCTCTCATCATACGCCAGTAAACCATCCAACGGCCCACATTCAATCACTCCCCCCAATTTAACCAACTTCACAGTCACTCACTCACCAGAGTCACCACACTCCACCGCCATGACGACCATTCCCCACTCGGCGCTGCTGCTCTCCTCCTCCTCCTCGGCCTCCACGGCGGCGCCGCCCAGTACACCATCGGAGTGAACTACGGCATGCTAGGCGACAACCTCCCCACACCCGGCGCCGTTGCCGCCTTCCTCCGCGACCACACCACCATCACCGCCGTGAAACTCTTCGACTCCAACCCCGACGTGATCCGCGCCTTCGCCGACACCAACATCTCACTCACCCTCTCCATCCCCAACTCCGACATCCCCTCACTCACCACCCTCCCCGGCGCCTCCGCCTGGGTCTCCTCCCACGTCCTCCCCTTCATCCCCGCCTCCCCCATCCGCCGCATCGCCGTCGGCAACGAAGTCCTCTTCACCCACAACCTCACCCTCGCCGCCCTCCTCCTCCCCGCCCTCAAATCCCTCCGCGCCGCCCTCGCCGCCCTCTCTCCCACCCCCATCCAACTCTCCACCCCCACTCCTTCGCCGTCCTCCCCGTCTCCCAACCCCCTCCGCCGCCCACTTCCGCCGCGCCTTCGACAAGGCCGTCTTCGCCCCCCTCCTCCGATTCCTCCGCGAAACCCACTCCCCCTTCATGATCAACCCCTACCCCTACTTCGGCGGGGTGAGAAACCAGACCCTCGCTTACGCCCTCTTCAAGCCGAATCCGGGGTTCTACGATGAGGCGTCTCGAATCACGTACACCAACATGTTCGATGCGCAGCTCGATGCGACGTACACGGCGATGAGGAAGCTGGGTTTCGGGGACGTCGAGATTGTGGTGGCGGAGACGGGGTGGCCGTCGGTTGGGGATGCGGATCAGCCCTTCGTGAATCTCGAGAATGCGGTGGCGTATAACGGGAATCTGGTTAAGCACGTGAACTCCGGCTTGGGGACGCCGTTGATGCCGAACCGGACGTTCGAGACGTTTATTTTTTCGCTGTTTAACGAGGATCTTAAACCCGGTCCGACCGCTGAGAGGAACTTCGGTTTGTTCCGACCGGACTTCACTCCGGTCTACGACGTTGGGATTCTTCGTGCTCCGCAGGTCAGTACAGTACAGTATATTAAGAGTATTCAGTAGAAGGGCATTGATGTAATTATTTGGCATGAGGGGCATTCTCGTAATATTTGAGGCTTTTGGGGTCGTTTGTAGTGAACGACCCGCCAAAAAAAAAAAAAAGAAGAAGAAGCGCGGTTTCGTACATTGAGTAAAAGACAATTATGCCCTTACTAAGATTTTTGAATTCTTTGGTGCTCTAGGATGGCAGTCCGAGTACGGCGCCCGGGCCCACAACGACGCCAGCGCCGTCCGATGGAGGAAAGATGTGGTGCGTACCGAAAGCCGATGCGGGGGAGTCGGCGTTGCAATCGAACATCGACTACGTGTGCAGTTTGGGAATAGACTGCACCCCAATTCAGTGGGGTGGGCCTTGTTTTGATCCAAACACGGTGAGGTCCCATGCCTCGTACGCCATGAACGCTTACTACCAGACCTACGGTCGCAACGCCTTCAACTGTGACTTTGCTGCCACTGGAACGCTCACTCCCTCTGATCCAAGTAACTTTCTCACTCTTGTTTTCTCGATTCATTGTGTGGTTGGATGAGTTGTTTGTTTGTTTGTTTGTTTTATGATTTGTTTTTGCTTGTTGTGCAGGTTATGATGCTTGTCTATATGTTTCTTGAAGAGATGGTCTTGGGCTTTCCCACTTTGTTTTGGCCCTTTTTGGAGCACATATGATGATATGTGTATGTATGTGGGTAGTGGGTAGTATTTATGACTATTGAGGATTTGTATGTTTTGTATGTCAAATTAGAGAAAATTTTGGACAATGTGGGGACATTGTATTTTTAATGTATGTATGTACCTAAACTTACCAATGGAAGGCCCATGATTATTGGGCTTGGTGAATGGGCTGTAGTAGTGTACTAGTAAATAGTAGTCATGTACCCAAGGAACCAACGGTTGGTGGCCTTAATTAGCGTGTTGTTGTCTCACAAATTCAAATATGCAAGTAGAAAAATCAATTTTGAAAGCTTCCCTCACCTATATGATACACTATTTGGGGCAAATCCGGATTAGTCAGATGGCCTAGATATCGATATCGAGTGGTTTAAATTAAAAAAATCACGTACACAAGTGGGTTTTGACCATAGAAAATATGCTATTATATAACCAACTATCTAGGTTGTAAGAGGTTGATGGTTCGAGATTTTCACTGCGAGCAAGTTTCTTTTTTTAAAAAAAAAAACATACTTTTTATTGCATAGTTGTTTTACTTATATGCAAATTAGACTATATCTAGTGGAGACCCCTGCACTACGTAGCAAATGTAATTAGCTAAACTGTAAACATCTGTATCTTTGTTTTTTTTTTTTGTGTGACAAAGATGTGAAGTTCTTCAGTCACTTTTCATGTTAACATTTCCCTCGTGTAGGGGTCCGGGTATATTGTTTGGTATAGTGTACCTAGTGCGAGATGTTTCCTCATACATCCCACTATATGTAATCACAAATAATTGAAGGACCATAAGCCCAACATCAAACTTGGATTTTCTACTTGTAATATTCTCTTAAATGTACTTAGCAGAGTACATTTGTAACCACCTATTTATGCATTGGAAAAGAGAATAGATAGAGATTTCCTCTCCCTATGATGGTTTTTAGTCATTTCTCATGAAGAAAAATCAAGAACTTAGTTAAAAGGAATTGAGTCAGTTGTCACTCAAATCAACTGGTTGTTGGCAATTAACGGTAATTGTCGAGTGTTTAGATGATAACTAATTTCACTTGCATTGATTCCTTAACTAATGAAATAGTTGCTTAGAAAAGCATGTTAATAAAAATGAAAAATGAGAAGAGATGAAGGCATGCAGTCAGTTGGAAGACATGGTGGTCCAGAATAAATGCTGTGTGTGTGTGTCTTCCTTTTCTTTTTCCTTTTTTAATTCCTTCACTGAGAAACTATCGGCCTTTCTTTCCACAGTTGAAGATAAAAGACCATAGCTAATGGGGTCCTTCAAATGGCAACAACTTTAATGTAACACTTGTGTGTGGTTGTCAGCTCATGAAGTCACCCCCAAAGCCTTATCTCTATGTATGAAGTGAAGCACCCCCCACTTGGTTCATTTTTATTCTTTTTCACTGAACCACCTCCACCAACCTTACAGCATTCAGGACACTCTCTAGTCTATACACTTAGCTGGCCCAGCTATTTTGCTTATGAACTCCTCATCATTCACTCTAACCAAATCATCATTTATATATAAACATGTTTAATCCCCAAAACAAGTCAAGACCCAAATCATTCTGACCATCTGATTGTGAGCATTTCAAGAGTTTCATACGATACAAGGGACCCCCTTAATTAACAACCTGTGAGCCATTATTAACTAGAGCAAGATTCATTACCCTTCACATGATGACCTTCCACCTGCCTTTATTATGCTTTCTTAAAGTGAAAAACTGTTGCTCCCCCCTCATTTTCAAACCTTGCCACACCAAACACCTCTAAAATTTGGTGTTTATTGATGTGACTGAACTCCCTAATAAGCATGTCGGTTTCTACTAAGTTATGGGGTTGGAGCATCTAACTAAAAAAACATTTTTACTATAAATGCGTAGAGGAAAGAGTTTTGAAGGAGATTTACTTGATTAGGACGAAGCATTTATATTAATTAATAAAGAAGATGGTACATGCCAACCTAGAAAAGAAAACATGACACCCCAATGTAGTAGATTTAAATCAAGCAAACGCCCGACATGACAATTACACCTAACCTTCCATGGAAAGAAAGATAAACAAAGTTGGAAGGTCCATGTAATGTAACAGTAGTGCAAAAAAGTAAACCACTCACTCAACAAGTCCTAATTAGATTGTTGGTTGTTATACAAAGAACAAGGAGAGCTCCACCCACTTCACCAAAAGAGCCTACATGGGAGAGAAAGAGAAGAAGAAGAAACACAAACAGAAACCAAAAGAGGCATATCAAGAGAACCCCAAATCCACATCTGATCTTTCATTCAAGCCTTCCTATGATGTCAAAGGCATCAAATTTGGAGGGCAGTTGATTGTGAAGTCATTCACTGTGAGAAGGGCAGCTCCATTGGAATTACTAAGACTTCTAGCTTTGCCAATCTCAAACACCAACAATTTCTCCATCAACAACCATCCATTCCTCTCAACAACAGCTTTCTTGCCTACAAATTTCACAATCTTAGCTCACCATGCTTGGCACACTCTCACACTAGGCCTAGGCACCAAGAAGTCCAAAGTTGTGTTGTTTGTGTTTGAGACACAGAACATGAAGTCTGTGGTGGATAGAGTTTGGCCTCCAGAGATTCCACTTGGGGAGGTGAACAAGAAGCTGATTAAGAGCTTGAATGGATGCGAGATTGCCCGGTTTAAGTTCCGAAAAGGGTGTATTACGTTCTACGTTTTCGCGGTGAGGCGGGTGGGAAGCTTGGGATTCTCTTGTGCTGATGATCTTAGAACAATTTTGCAGTCTGTGGTGGCTTTGAAAGATTTCTTGGATCACACTGCAATGCTTGCTTTGCCAAGTCAGAGGAGCATCAGTTACTCTCACCCGGTCGCCATTGCTCACTAGCTAAGCTAAGCTGAAGCTCATCTCATTGATTAATTAAGCCATTGTTTCTCATCTTACTATAGAGAATTTTGTATTTGTTGATGGGGTTGAGGATTGTTTTATTATTTTTGGGTACTTTCTTTCATCCCTTGTTTTTGATGTAAATGTTCATGAGAGAGAGAGAGAGAGAGAGAGAGAGAGAGATTTGAAGTTCTTAGTTCATAAGGTCTGTCGGTTTCTGTTTTTTCTGAAAAATTCTGCATTCTTGGAGACTACAACATGGTAACTAGAATGATAAAGGATGATTTTGAATTGTCACAATTGATGAGATGTTGATATTGCTTCTTCATTGTGGATGATGCAAAGACTACAGCAAATTACATTGGTCTGTCAGTTCATCACATTAAAAATTCAGAGCAATAGACTCCAATTGAATTGGAGCCCGGTTCACAGGGTTGGGGTGTATGACTGATTCTTGTGGAATAGTCGAGCCTAAGCAGGGAGGGCCGAGAAAAGGGATGGACAATCATAATTATCCACACTTCACTGAATCAGCATAACAGCACGGTACATAAAGAATTAATAACTAAGATTTTCTTAAAAATGCTTTACATTCAAATTAGATCTCTATACATCTCTAGGTGCAATTTAAGTTCAGCTGGACTGAGAACCAGCAGTGATACTGAAAAAAAGAAAAGAAAAAAAAAGAACAAGCAGTGCAGAAGTCTTAAAGATGTAGTTCATGATGACGGATGAATGGATATGATGATGGTAGGCAGTGGAAAGATGCCTCTCATGAATCATAATAGAAAAAAAAAATAGTGAGGTGGGCCAAGGATTGCACCTGCTTTGACATCTTTACGTCAATAAAAGCTGGGGAAGAAATTAAAGTGGATGACTCTCTCTCTCTCACTTGCACTTTAATCATGCCATTGACTGGAGTACTGGACCTTCTCACCACCTTCAAAGCCCCTTCTCTTCCCTTCAGTCGAGGCAACTGCTTCAGATTTGATTAGATGGCATACTTTGGAAGCATATATTTACTAAGAAGTTGTTCTATTCGTTTGGGCACACAGGAATTTTTACATACACATCCCAATGCCCAATAGAAAGAACACCTATAATGCAAATCACTGTGCATCGTACGATGACAACACGATGACAAACAACAAAGCCTCAATCTAAATTAGTTAGAATCAACTGCACAAATCAAACCCTTCCTACATTGTACCATGGGTCCAGATAGTTGGAAAAAATTAGAAGGCCTAGAAGTAAGAACACTGTTAGCTTACTCGGAAAAGACTGAGGAATCCAAACATCCATTTTAACAGCCAACAAATTGCAGATACGAGATAATCAACAGCATAAATGATTAAAAGATATCAATTGTCACCAGTGAAAGTACCATTTTAATTGAAAATTGGCAATTGAAGTTTGAACATCCTTGTAAGACATAGAATGAACTACATATAGAGTATCAAATTTCTCCAAGCTAAACAAAATAACTCAATTTCTCCAGGTTATTCAATCTAAAACCAATTGCAAAAGAAGAAACCTCCAAAATTGAGATTTCTACTACAGTAAGAACAGAAGACTAAGATGTGGCTTCTGCAACCAATTCTTTTCATCTGGCAGACATGACTACAGCAGATAAAATGGATGTTCTAATGAAAAGGCGAGAAAAAAAAAGCGTAAACCAAAAACTTCTCCAAATGGTAACCACAGTAGTCCGCTGAATCATCAGGGAGTTTAATCAGGTGTAGCAGCACCTTGATTAAGCTCAGCAAACCTCATGCCAACGCGCATTGAGTGCTTCAAGAACTTCTCTGCACATCGGCGAACACATGTTTCCTCCTGCTTGTCGAGTGACTTGCGACGGAAGCTATCCACACAGTCATTGAAACACCTCTCCACCAGTGTGTTATACATCCTTAAGCTGCGCATTAAGCCGGCATCAGCAAAAAATGGGGTAGGTTACAAACAAGAAAACGTGGTATCAAGAGAATCCAGCATTTTAAATCCAGTTCAACAGCTACTAACTTAATGAAAGAAATGACGATACTTCCACATTCAACAACAAAAGTTCAATTCAATCATGAACAGTGCGCCAGCAGCTGGTTAGCTATTTTTAATCACAAAAAATGAACAACTTATCATCAAATTAAATCAAACAAGGACATTTGTTTTCTCACAAAAATTATTTCTCATCATTAAAACAACAACAACAACAACAACAACAACAATTCCCAAATTAATTGGGGTCGGCTACATGGATCAAACTTTTTCATTGTGCTCGATTAAGTGCAATTGATGGTGAGCTTTGCAAACCATTCAAATCCCTCTTAATTAATGCATCCCATATTAACTTTGGTTTGCCTCTACCTCGTCGAATTTTTACAGTTTCTATTGAGTCAAGTTTTCTAGTTGAGGCATTTGTAGGCCGTATTTGCAGGTGACCAAACCACCGCAACCACCCTTCCCTAATCTTTGTATCAATTGGTGCTACTCTTATTTGTCTTTGAATTTCTATATTTCTTATTCTATCTTTACGAGTTTTACCATACATCCACCTAAGCATCATCATTTCTGCTACGTTCATTTTATGTAATTGTTATTGCTTTACCGCCCAACATTCACTTCCGTAGAACATAACTGGCCTAATTGCGGTCCTATAAAATTTTCCATTTAACTTAGTAGGAACATGACGATCACAAATCACCCCTGTTGCACTCCATTTCTTCCATCCAGCTTGAATTTTATGTGTGACATCATTCTCAATGTTACTATCATTTTGTATGATTGATCCTAGGTATCTAAAGTGGTTTACCTTAGGAACTTATGCTTCCCCTAATTTTACCACTCCGTCATCTCGATGTCTAGCGATTCTAAACTCACAGTGCATGTATTCGATTTTCGTCCTATTCAACTTAAAGCCTTTAGATTCTAGAGTATTCCTCCAGAGTTCTAATTTCCTATTCACTCCCTTTTTAATTTTATCCACTAAGACAATATCATCTGCAAATAACATACACCACGGTATATCCTATTGAATATGTCTAATTAGTTCATCCATAACTAATCCATCATAATGGAAAATTCTTTTGTAGCTCCTTGATGTAGTCCTATCATAATGAGAAATTCTTTTGTAGCTCCTCCAAATGTCTTTATACTCATTACTACTCCATCATACATATCCTTAATAGTGTCTATGTATCTAGCATACACTCTTTTTCTTTCGAGAACCCACCAAAGAACATCTTTAGGGACCCTATCATATGTTTTTTCTAAATCTACGAATACCATATGAAGGTCTTTTTTATTTTCTCTATATTTTTCTAACAATCATTTTACAAGGAAAATCGCCTCCATAGTTGACCTTCCAGGCATGAAACCAAATTGGTTCTCTGATATTGTTGTTTCTCTCCTTAGCCTATTGTCAATTATCATCTCCCAAAATTTCATAGTGTGACTCATAAGTTTAATTCCCCGGTAGTTTGAGCAACTTTGAATGTCTCCTTTGTTTTTGAAGATTGGCACAAGCGTGCTTCTTCTCAAATCTATTGACATCCGTTTTGATTTTAAAATTTTATTGAAAAGTTTTGTTAACCAAGTCAATCCAATTTCTCCTAAGCATTTTCAAACCTCTATAAGTATTTCATCTGGGCCACATGCTTTCCCTATTTTCATTCTTTTCAATGCCTCTTTGACTTCTACAATTCTAATATTGCGTGTATAGTTTACATTTCTTTCTTTGTGTGGGTTTTCATCTATTGTAGTATCAACTTGGCCATCATTAAATAAACTATCGAAATAACTTCTCCATCTCTCCTTAATATCCTCATCGCGCGTTAAAACATTTTGATTTTCGTCCTTAATACATCTTACATGACTTAGGTCTTGTTTCTTTTTATCTCTTAATTTGGCTAGCCTATATATATATTTTTCGTCATCTCTATTACCTAACCTTGTATATAGATCTTCCATAAAAAAATTTTAGCTTGACTAACTACTTTTTTAGCTTGTTTTCTAGCTTCTCTATATTGATTGTACACATCTTCATCTTGACGCTTAGGTATTTTCCTATACATCTCTCTTTTAGTCTTAATTGCTCGTTGGACATCCTCGTTCCACCACCATGTTTCCTTCTTTGATAGTCCCAAATCTTTAGATATACCTAATACGTTTGATCTCACTCTCCTTATGCAACTACTTATTTCTAGCCACATTGTATTAGCATCTAAGTCAAGATTCTAAATATTTTCATTTAGTCGTTTTTCTCTAAACTCTACTTGTTTACTATGTTTTAGGTTCCACCACTTTATTCTAGGGTCGCTAGCTCTTTTATTCATATTATGTCGTCGTTTTAGCTTAATGTCAAATACTATTAACTTATTTTGGGTAGTAAGTGTTTCACCAGGTATTACTTTGCAGGCATTAGCCAAACTTAAGCGAGAGTAAACCATTATCTTTAAGGTAAAACGTGGAACGCATGCCGTGTGAGAAAATGCTCATTTACATAATATTTTGCTTGTATATTCATCTTCATTTATTAGACTAATGGATGTGATGAACATTTTAAATCGATTTAGAAAAGCAACACACACAATTCCTTCAAGTGTAAGAACAATACAACAACAACAAGAACAACAACACAATATAGCCTCGGTTCCAAATTAATTGGGGTTGGCTACATGGATCAAACTTTTCCATTGTCCTCAATCAAATGCTATTGATGGTGAGCTTTTCAGACCATTCAAATCCCTCCTAATTAATGTTAACTTTGGTCTAACCCTACCTCGTCGAATTTTTACGGTTTCTATTGAGTCAAGTTTTTAGTGGGGGCATTTTAGGCCCGTTTTTGCGGGTGACCAAACCACCGCAACCACCATTCCCAAATCTTTGTATCAATTGGTGTTACTCTTACTTGCCTTTGAATTTCTACATTTCTTATTCTATCTTTACAAGTTTTATTAACAAATCCAACTAAGCATCCTCATTTCCGTTACGTTCATTTTATGTAATTGTTGTTGCTTTACCGCCCAACATTCACTTTCATAGAGCATAGAAGTGTAAGAACAATAAATCATTACAAATTTCCGATACACACAGTAAACCTAAAACCAACTTACAATTTTGCATCATGTATTCCATCCATCTTACAATGGCTAAAAAGAATCTCTGAACACATGCTGTATTACTCGAAAACCAATGAGTTTTCTGTACAACCAATCTACAACGCTGCTAAATGTTTTCATTTCTAACAGAAGAACTAATCTCCACAACCAAAACTACCCTTCAGCATTGATTCAAATAAATGAAAACCAAATTTGTCAACTTCAAACAATTCAAACACCCAACATAGTAGCCCTCAAGGGATTGTGGTGTAGTGGCAAAGAAATGATTCCACGACTCTGACCGAGGCGAAGGTTGTAGGTTCAATTTTTGGTGTCCACATTATATCATCTATGTTTCTCCCGGGTTATGGGATTGAAGTGCCTAACTAACTCTCATGGAATTAGCCGACCCAAAGTAACCCAACATACATGATTGAGTACCTAACAACATTTTGGAAGAACAAAACCCCTAAATCTCACTAAATTACACCTAAAAACACAGCATTTTCAACATCAGAGATCTGGGCATCATCAAAAAATGATTTTGAATGAAGCCCATCACCGACACGACAAAACCCTGATAAAACCCTAACAATTCCCGCTATTTCTCAACTCGCAAATCAATTTCAAACAACAAACACAATTGCAACAACGACGAAACGAAAACCGAACCTGTCGCGGATCTGGAGCTGCTCGATCATCGCACCCATCTTCACCTTGTCCTCCTCGGGAAGCGAATCCAGATCCCCAAGCATGCTCTTGTCCATCGCTTCCAATTCGATCGATTGATCAAATTAGGGTTCCTCGCCAACGCCAACAACAACAACAACAAACCCTAAACCCTAATAATGCCCACTGCGCGCTGTCTTGGAAAAAAGACATGTAAAGACCGTTAGATGAGCCTAAGCTATCCCAAATCACAAATCTCCGTGAACGTATCTCGAGATCGTTGACAACGACGCATCCTGCCCGCTCGCTCGTTCGACCGCGCACAATTCCAAGAAAGACACAAACGGACATGTTTTTAGTGCGACGAGAGTACAATGATTGAGGGTGGTTTAGTAAATTCGTACACGAACAGACCTCGAGATCACCGCCAACAACATCTCTCGCTCGCTCTCCCGCGCATAATTCCTAGAAAGACACAAAAGGACATGTTTGTAGCGGTACAAGAGTTCAATAAATCAAGGGCGTTTTGGTAAATGCGCACGTGAACAGTTGGCTTATCGTGAAGAGTGTAGTAGCTTTGCGTCTCTGCTACTGCTCCACATGTGATGGGAGTGGACCCTCTAATGGAGGATTAGGGTTTGGGTTTCAGATTCGATTTGGGCGATCAGTCGAAACCGATTTCATAATGCCAAGGAGCAGATTCGCGGGCTCTCTATCGTCTCCGAAGATCGACGTTGTGATCGACATGGGAAATCCGTTCCTCAATCACACTGTCGATGGCTTCCTCAAGATCGGAGCTGTAAATTCTCTAGATCTAGCTCTCTCTTCGCAAACCTCATCTTGTTTTCGATTCAATTGGTTTAAATATCGAGAATTTTGTCTGATTGATGTGAATTGTGATGTTGGTTCTTCGGTTTTCAGGTCGCGGCGACAAAAGTGGCCGCAGAGGAGACCTATCACTGCATTAGAAAAGGTTCTTAATTGGGGCTTTCTCTTTGTTTGATTACAATTCAATTAGGGTAGTTGCGAGTTTCATTAATGAAGGTGAAAGTTTGAATCTTGAAAGAAATTGCTGCCCTAGTGTAGTTGTGATGTTCAATCATTGGTTGGGTGGGGAATTATGAGTTCAAGCGTTCAACTTAAATTTCTAAAATGAATGTACTTATGATGTTTGTTTTTCATAATTTGCATAATTTACATTACCAATTTGCAAAACTTGTGTATATGATCTTAATTTATGTGTGTTGTTTGGTGTAGGGAATGTATCGAAGAACAACTTGGAGCACTCGGTATGATTTTGATTTACTTCGATTATTTCTGTGTGAATGATTTGGAAAGAGGGCCTACAAATGACCCCACTAGAAAACTTGGCTCAATAGAAACTGAAGAAATTCGATGAGGTAGGGGTAGACCAAAGTTAACTTGAGACGCATTAATTAGGAGGGATTTGAATGGTTTGGAAAGCTCACAATCAATTGCACTAAATCGAGCACAATGAAAGAGTTTGATCAATGTAGCCGACCCCATTAATTCGGGGCTGGGGCTATTTCTGCTAGAATGAGTACTGGATTTCTTCCACTTTCAAGTTTTCCCAATTCCATTTCATGCACTTTTGTTTCGGAACTCAAAGATAATAAGATAATGCCTTGCATTTAAGAATGGCATATTCGGTTTTTAATACTTCTCTTCATATGTTCCACTATCAAGCAGTGATGTCAAAGATTTCATCAGTTAAATCCTTGAGTAGTAGATTAGTGTAATAAGCATCATGACCATGTTCCTTTTAAATTATGTGGACATCAGCTAGTGTAATTCATGGAACTTTAGTGATGATTTTGGTTCATATATAGTCGTCAAAAAAGGTTCTTACATTGTCTCCTACAGCTAAATTTTAATTTTTTTTGTATCTTAGATTCTTAGCTTAAGTTTGATCTAGTCTTGCTTTCTCCTCATGTTCTTGACGCAAAATTCTTCTATTGGAAAGAAGAAACTCCAATTTGTCAATAGAGATGGCTCGTTCCTCTTATTATACTGATATGTCTTTTTAATGTTATTGCAGCTGAAGAAGATGTGCCAGGAGGGCGCCTATTGGGGTATGTAAATCCGCAACTACTGTGGAACTCATATTTTAGAAATTATTTCTTCGGGATTCCGGCTTTGTTGCAGTAAGAAAACTGTTAGCTTGAAGATGGTGATGAAAGCTCAACTTTGTTAACTATTTTCAGGTGCTGTAGCTGGAGTGTATGTGGGATCTGAGTATGGGATTGAGAGGATCCGAGGGACGAGAGACTGGGTAATTTCTGGATTTGGCTGATAAAACAAAATTGATAACATGGTTACTTTAATGTTTTTAATCTAACCAGTATAAAGGTTTGTTCCATGGATTTAACCGCGACAATCAACTTATGTTTACGAGGTTGTTGCAGAAGAATGCAATGCTCGGAGGCGCATTGACTGGAGCACTGGTTTCCGCTGCTAGCAACAATGACAAAAACAAGATTATACTGGATGCCATCACTGGGGGCGCTGTTGCCACCGCCGCAGAATTTATCAACTACCTTACTTGAAACGTATTGTAGATAACAAATCAAACGTTAACTGCTAGCAGATGTTGAAGAAACATGTATTGTTATATCCGATGTTAACTTCCTTTTTCCCACTTTGTAATGCATTAGTTCAATGTTCTTGTTGGAGGTGAATAATAAATATATTGTTGGAGGCAACGAGCAGAGTAAAGGAATGTTATTGTGTTATTTATTCATCAATGCAAGCGCAAAGCATTTATAGTGAGATGAATAAGATGTCGCTTGTCAAAAGGCAAAGCCTAAGGAGGTCATGAAAAGAGAAAAAAGAACAATTCATCAACACTGTTGTGAAATGTGGATGACCATGCATGTACACCAACATATTGTGTAGTTATGTACTTCCCATAGTCTATGTATTGTCATGT
Source organism: Stephania yunnanensis (assembly GCA_039657365.1). NCBI lineage: Eukaryota > Viridiplantae > Streptophyta > Magnoliopsida > Ranunculales > Menispermaceae > Stephania > Stephania yunnanensis. Next base: position 73,105,600 of record CM077580.1, read on the forward strand.
TCTTTGTAACCATTTCAATGTACATGAGGTGTATGTTTTAGTCCCACATTGCTAAGGCACATTTGTTGTCATACCAAATGGCCTATATAAAGGAGACTAACTTCATTGTAAGAGCACACCAAGTTTGAATGAAAACTTCTCATTCCAACTATCTCATTTCTTCTCTTCTCCTTTGTAGTAGTAGTTTGTAATAGTAGAAGTTCTTAGTCTTCTATTTCTTTCTCTAGTTCTTAGCAAGTTTTCAATTTATTTTACAACACGTTATCAGCACGAGCTTGCTCTAGCATTAAGGAAATCTTGAAGTTCAAGAAGGCTTGTTAAGGAGAAAAGCTAAGAAGGTAACTTTTGTTATTTAAATAAGTTCAATTTATTTCTAAATTACCATGGTTGTTTAATTTTATTACATGCATAACTTCTATATGCATACTTTATTCATATATCATTATAATGTCGTCGATTGCGAAAGTATGCTCTGTAGTTGCGTCTTGTACGATCTTCTACATCAGAAATCAAAAATCAATATGTGACATAACTAGTTTTCTCGCTATACTACAAACGATTAATTATGCTCTATTCTTGATTTTTTATATTGCAAATAGTGTTATGAGTTTGGGTTGATAGTGGGTAAGCCTTGTCCCCAGTAAAGCTAAACATTGAAAGGGAGACGGGTTATCCCGTTCGAGGTGGCATGGTTTTTAAGTAGACTTCGTGCCTCACCACCCAACACCTGGAGGTTGTCCCACCAACTCATACAAGTAATACATTCTGCATACTAATAATCAAGTTGTGAACATATATTTAATCATATGTTTTTACATAAAAAAGGGGAAAACTATTTTATATTAAATTTATTTTCAAACGGACTCCCGTCCACTATGGTGACTGGTTCAAGTCCTGCTATGGTTATAGCTATCAATTATTCTCTTGCATGGGCTACATCATGCATACTTGTATCATATGAGTAAATTTGGATTGATTTGGAATTACTTTAATCATGTTGTTGCAAATGAGAATAGTTTCTCCCAATTCATCATGTTATTGCCTTCATGGGCTACAATTTATAAGGTGCAAACGAGAAAATTATTTATATTAAATTTATTTTCAAAATACTTTTCAACCATAGTTTGCATTTGTTACCTTATTATTATTCTTGTCATGATAATTCTATGCAAGGCTGTGTGTTATACATAATCATTCATCAATTTCTCTTTGGAGATTTGAAAAGTGAATATTTCACTTTATATATATTTTCACCTTATGGAGTTATACATACCAAAAGGGTAATGCTCCAAAAAGCTCAAAATGAGTAATTTGGGTCTCATGCTACAAAATTTAATCAGTCAAATATTAATTATAATTCCACAATTTTAATTACCTCTATGTTGAGGCTATGTGGAAATATGGTGATGAGACAATAAAAAGAAGGTCACGTGGCCCGCCTCGATTTATTGTTGCAATAAATATCGAGTGCGCACGTCAATCCAATAAATATTAAGGATTGATTTCTTGTCTCATGGTAGCTGAGTAAAATGATGAGATATTATAAATATAATATCACTCCCGTCCAATTAGTTCAGCTTCAAATTTAGAAGCATATGTTGCATATAAAGATCATGATCGCAATAAATTTATGGACGTGGAAAAGGTGAAAATATCAGGTAAAGGTCGTATTGACAATTCCACCAAAATTTGGAATAAAAGTGGTGCACCACTACAAAGGGCAAATAATTATTGACAATGAGCGCTCATAATTGTGACATTTTTTTTAGTCATATATGAAAGGCTATTTTGCCTAAATATTGCCATATATATGCCCGAATATTTTGGTGACCTTTACCATGCCTTTAAAATCAAAGGCAAAATATTATGAATATTATCATGACTCTTTTTCTGACTTGTCAAACATTATTTGTCCAGATGGATCAACAAATCATGTGTTCAAGTCATGAATCAAATAAGAGCGATGTATGCCTTGCTGATTGTGCTACAACGCACACAATTCTTAAAAGCGAGAGAATATTTCTCCAATTTGAACTTAGCTGATGCTAATGTTCAAACAATATCTGACATCTCCAATTTGATTAATGGCTCTGGAAGAGCAAATATTATGTTGCCAAGGGGAACAACAATTCATGTTGACAATGCCTTATACTCTGAAAAATCCAGAAGAAATTTACTGAGCTTTAAAGATATTCGACAAAATGGATATCACATTGAAACCGTGAATAAAAATAATAGAGAATTTCTCTATGTCACATTGGTTTCAAATAGGAAAAAAGAAGTGTTAGAAAAAATCCCACTTTATCATCATCGGATTATATTTTACTCATATAAGGCATGTCGAAACGAATGTCGTCTTGAATAAGAAAATTAATGATCCAACGACATTCATTTTATGGCATGACCGGCTTGGTCATCCAGGATCATCAATGATGCGAAGAATAATTAATAATTCGCATGGACATCCTTTAAGGAGTCACAAAATATTTTCAGCTGGTGATTATAATTGTGCTAGTTGTTCTCAAGGTAAATTGATAGTTAAACCATCCCCAAGTAAAATTGTTGTGGAATCCCCAGTTTTCTTAGAACGCATTCAGGGAGACATATGTGGACCTATTCATCCTCACAGTGGACCATTTAGATATTTCATGGTTTTGATAGATGCATCAACTAGGTGGTCACATGTTTGTTTGCTTTCGACCCGCAATGTTGCATTTGCTAGACTTTTAGCACAAATCATTAAGTTAAGAGCACAATTCCCTGACAACCCAATCAAAACCATCCGTCTTGATAATGCCGGGAATTTCAATCTCACGCATTTCAAAATTATTGCATGTCTACAGGAATCACCATTGAACATTCTCGTTCCACACGTGCATACCGAATGGCTTGCAGAATCTCGATCAAACGCATTCAATTAATTGCAGACCTTTAATCATGAGAACTAAGTTATCAACTTCCGGTTTGGGGACATGCGATCCTTCATGCAAAGCATCTATCATTCGTTATAGGCCCATCGCATACCATGAACATTCCCCCATGCAACTCATTTTAGGTCAACAACCAAATATTTCGCACTTGAGAATTTTTGGTTGTGCAGTGTATGTTCCTATACCACCTCCCAATAGAACTAAGATGGGTCCACAACGAAAACTTGGGATTTATGTTGGATTTAACTCATCGTCCATTATAAGATACCTTGAGCCCTTAACAGGGGATTTATTTACTGCACGTTTTGCTGATTGTCACTTTGATGAAGCAATTTTCCCACCATTAGGGGGAGATAAGAAGCCGATTCAAAAGGAATGACGTGAAATTGCTTGGAATGCATCAACTTTATCACATTATGATCCACGCACAAATCAGTGTGAACTTGAAGTTCGACGGATCATTCATTTGCAACAAATCGCAAATCAATTACCTGATGCATTTACTGATGTAAAACAAGTGACAAAATCACATATACCAGCTGTAAATGCTCCTGCAAGAATTGATGTCTCTGTGCAACAAAATGCACAAGAACCAACGAAACGCTTAAAGCGTGGAAGACCAGTTGGTTCAAAGGATATGATTCCTCGAAAGAGGAAAACGGGAGTAAAAATAAATGCAAACCAAAATACTCATGAGAAAGCACAAGAATCCTTTGATAAGGGTTTGTCAGAACAAGTTGATTCTGATGAGGAACAACTTCCTCTAGAAAAAGAGGAAAAATATGAAAATAATGAGATCTCAATAAATTATTTAAACTCTGGTAAGATTTGGGATCGGAATGAAATTGTTCCTGATGATATATTTGCTTTCAATGTGTCCTTTGAAATATGTGAAAATGATGATGATCCAGAACCACGATCAGTGGACGAATGTCGAAAAAGACGTGATTGGCAAAAATGGCAAGAGGCTATCCAAGCAGGGCTAAACTCGTTAAAGAAACGAGAGGTTTTTGGACCAATTGTCCAAACGCCAGATGGCGTAAAACCTGTTGGATATAAATGGGTATTTGTACGAAAGAGAAACGAAAAAAATGAAGTTACAAGGTACAAAGCAAGACTTGTAGCTCAAGGTTTCTTACAAAGACCTGGCATCGATTATGAGGAAACATATTCTCCTGTTGTAGATGCAATCACATTTCGGTTCTTGATAAGCCTTGCAGTCTCTGAAGGGCTTGATATGCATTTAATGGATGTCGTTACAGCATATCTGTACGGATCCCTAGACAGTGAGATATATATGAAAATCCCTGATGGATTTGTAATATCCGATGAAATAAAATCAAAATCTCATAACATGCATTCTATAAAATTACAAAGGTCTTTGTACGGATTGAAACAATCCGGACGAATGTGGTACAAACGCCTTAGTGATTATTTACCGAAAGAAGGATATGTAAATAATCCGCTTTGCCCATGTGTCTTTATTAAAAGATCATCAACAGGATTTGTGATTATTGCTGTATATGTTGATGATTTAAATATAGTGGGAAACCACGGCGACATCGTTAGAACATCCGAATACTTGAAAAAGGAATTCGAGATGAAAGAACTTGGAAAAACAAGACTTTGTCTTGGTTTGCAAATTGAACATTTTTCAAGTGGAGTATTTGTCCATCAATCAAATTATATTGAAAAAATATTAAAAAAATTCTATATGGACAAGGCGCATCCATTGAGCTCTCCAATGGTTGTTAGATCACTTGAAGTGGATAAGGATCCATTTCGACCTCATGAAAGTGACGAAGAGCTACTTGGTCCGGAGGTACCATATTTAAGTGCAATTGGTGCACTTACGTATCTTGCAAATTGTACGAGACCCGACATTGCTTTTGCCGTCAACCTACTTGCAAGATACAGCTCATCACCAACTCGAAGACATTGGAATGGTGTTAAACATATTTTTCGATATCTTCGAGGAACAAGTGACATGGGTTTATTTTACTCGAGAGGGGTGAAACTGAATCTTCAAGGTTATGCCGATGCTGGATTTTTATCTGATCCTCACAAGGTCCGTTCTCAAACGGGATATGTATTCACATGTGGCAATACTGTTGTATCATGGAAATCAGTAAAGCAAACTATGGTTGCTACTTCTTCCAATCATTCTGAAGTACTTGCAATTCATGAAGCAAGTCGTGAATGTGTATGGTTGAGAAATATGATTGAACATATTCAAGAATCATGTGGATTACCTTCAATAAAAGATTCTCCAACCATATTATATGAAGATAATGCAGCATGCATTGCACAATTAAGTGAAGGATTCATAAAAGGTGACAGAACAAAACATATTTCACCAAAATTCTTTTATGCGCATGAGCTTCAGAAGAATGGTGAAATTGATATCAAGCAAATCCGATCGAGTGATAATCTTGCTGATTTATTCACAAAAGCCTTACCAACTACGACATTTAAAAGGCTTACATATGGTATTGGCTTGCGTAAACTTAAAGACATTGCAAGTAAAGAAACTGAACAAGTTTCACCCATGTTCACATGAGGGGGAGTTATTGATTAATGTATTGCACTCTTTTTCCCTTAGCTATGATTTTATCCCATTGGGTTTTCCATGCAAGGTTTTTAATGAGGCAATCTTAACAATATTATACTCGTCTTAATATTTATGAGAATAGTGTACTCTTTTTCTTTTACTATATTTTTTTCCCACAGGGTTTTTCTTAGTAAAAGTTTTAACGAGGCACAATCTCTAAGCAAGCGTCATCCAAGGGGGAGTGTTGTGAAATGTGGATGACCATGCATGTACACCAACATATTGTGTAGTTATGTACTTCCCATAGTCTATGTATTGTCATGTTCTTTGTAACCATTTCAATGTACATGAGGTGTATGTTTTAGTCCCACATTGCTAAGGCACATTTGTTGTCATACCAAATGGCCTATATAAAGGAGACTAACTTCATTGTAAGAGCACACCAAGTTTGAATGAAAACTTCTCATTCCAACTATCTCATTTCTTCTCTTCTCCTTTGTAGTAGTAGTTTGTAATAGTAGAAGTTCTTAGTCTTCTATTTCTTTCTCTAGTTCTTAGCAAGTTTTCAATTTATTTTACAACAAACACAAGCATTTTCTTACTTTTTCTTTTCTCTATCTAACTCTCGCTTGAATCAAGCATTGAAAAAAAAAACAAAACTTGAAAGCAAGTATCTACAATGAAAAGAAATGAACAAATAACTAATAGTTGCCGAGTTTACTTTACAACGAGATCAAGTTCGTCGTGAATTTAAGTTTTGATGTTGCCAAAGGATTTTTGATGAAGTGGATGAGACATTATTTGCTAAAAGTGCTAAAAAGTAAAGTTCGAAGAGGTGACATTATTTGTTAAAAGCGCTAAAAAGTAAAGTTAAGAGAGGTCGTGCCTTTAACTATTATAGTACTCAAAAAAAAAAAAAAACTTGACTTTGATATAAATCGAATGACAAATTAGTATAATAATGTTACTTCAAAAAAAAAAAGAAGGCCCAACCAAAGTCATTCGTGCGTGCAGTGACCTTTTTACACTTCAACCGACACAACAAGAAGATCAAGACATTCATTTGAACACGATTGAGCAACGGTTTTTTTTATCGAGATACGTACGAGCGCCTCAGATCCACACGATACATATACTTAGCGCCACGTGTCACGCGCGGAACAGTTTATTGTTTGATCTGCACCACAGAGGATTGTATTCTCGCGCCTTGAACACATTCAAACTAACATAGAAAGTGTGAATTGAATTTAAACCAACTCCCCTTCCAACGGTCATATCCAACCAAACTCTCCACTTCTCTTCTTCAATATCTCTCAAATTCACAGCTTTTCATTTCAATGGCTTCAATGGAAAACTCTGCAACTCCATCAAACCAAAGATGCCCACTTTCTTCCAAGACCCCGAAATCGAGTTTCGGGGGCGGAGTGAGAGTGGTGGCGAGAGTGCGCCCTTTTCTCCCTTCCGAAATCTCCGAGAAGTCTCGGGATCCCGTCTCCTGCCTTCATCTTCTCGGCCCGGAAGATTGCAGTTTCAGCGCTGAAGTCGCTGTCCATCTCAAAGATCATGAAACCAGGTTGGCAAGATTCAAGAGAACAATTTCTTTATGGGGTTGATTTCTTTTCTTTCCTTGCAAATCACATGATCGATGGGAGGGATTCAAATTTAATGGTTGTTTCTGTTCTGTTTCAGCCGGAATGAGTGCTACAAGTTGGATTCTTTCTTTGGCCAGGATAGCGCCGCGAGTCAGATCTTCGAGAAAGAGGTCAGGCCTTTGATCCCAGAGAATTTTCGGGGCTGTAATGCGACGATTTTGCTTATGGAGCGACAGGCAGTGGAAAAACTCATACTATGCAGGTATACACCTTCACCAAATTTTTACCTCTCAAGCTCTTTTCGGGTTGTCTCCATTTCTTGAATTTCCTTTTGATGATGATGATGATGATGATGATGATGTGCAGGGAACTGATGAAAACCCCGGTCTTATGCCCCTCGCCATGGCGACCATTCTGGCCATGTGTGAGAGCACTGGAAGTTTTGCGGAGGTTTCGTATTATGAAGTTTATATGGACAGGTGCTATGATCTGCTGCAGGCCGTAGCGAAGGAGATTTCCATCTTGGATGACAAAGATGGACAGGTTCAACTTAGGGGGCTTTCTAGGGTTCCTGTGAGTTCAATGTCTGAGTTTCATGAGGTTCTTTCATGTGGGATTCAGCGAAGAAAGGTCGCTCACACGGGCCTCAACGATGCCTCCAGTAGAAGCCATGGAGTGCTTGTTATTGCTGTTTCTGCTCCATCTAGAGATGGTTCTGGGCATTGGCTCTCTGGAAAGCTAAATCTCATTGACTTAGCAGGTACCATTCTAGCTTTTCATTTGGATTGATTGAAGTCTTGTTTGATTTTCTTTACTAAGATATTGGAATCAAATCAGGTAATGAGGACAATAGAAGGACCTGCAATGAAGGGATCCGTCTTCAAGAAAGCGCGAAGATCAACCAATCCCTCTTTGCCTTGTCGAACGTGATTTATGCTCTTAACAACAACAAACCTCGAGTGCCTTATCGAGAGAGCAAATTGACTAGAATACTACAGGATTCTCTAGGAGGAAACAGTCTTGCTTTGATGATTGCTTGTCTGGTGAGAACTCATTCACTCTACTTCCTTGCTCAATGTTTGGTTATACTGTTATCAGCTACTGAAGTTCAATGGGATGCCTTGTTTTTCCTGCAATTTCATTTTTAGAATCCGGGTGAGTACCAAGAATCTGTCAATACCGTCAGTTTGGCTTCTCGGTCTCGCCACATTTCGAATTATGTCTCTCCTGCACATAAGGACACTCCAAAAGTGAAAGTTGATATGGAGGCAAAGTTGCTTGCTTGGCTCGAATCAAAGGGAAAGACGAAGAGTGCACATCGAGTTGGAACACTCGGTTCTCCCATCTCTACAAGCACAAAGAAGCAAAACTCACATCAGCAAATTACTAGACCAAAGGCTATTGTTGATCAGGGCGTAGCAACCACAAAAGCAAGGTCAGACTCACATTAGCTAATCAATTACTCCAACATTTGGTTATCAGCAGTTCACACTGTACTTCCTTCAAATACTTAGATTTTCTTTTGGTACCATTTGTCTTGCAGAAATTTGTTCAACACTAGAGCTCATATTGACTACTCAGTGGATGTAAGTACCACCACAAAAGAACAATTTGACGATTTTACAATTGAGGATTTAAACACTGATCAAGTTTTGTTCTTCCTATGAATCTGAGCTTTTACTAGTAATATTTGTCAGACAAATATGAACATTTCTTGCTTCTTGGTCCTTCTAGCCTTGCTCACTTGGGAAGTTGATTGAGTCATTGAATACAGAATTATTCTCCTATGTTTTCTTAGACATCCACATGTTCCTTTTATTTTTTACAGGATACAAGCCTTTTCAATGAGGAACATGAGTCCTTAAAAAATGGGATGCAATATGACAGACTAAAAAGTTGGGCAGATGAAAGCAGCAAGGACCACTCGGATATTCCACCAGATGACAGGGCATTGAACTCATGTGAAGTAAGACTTGATGAATTAGGTGAGATTAAGGACGACGAAGCTATAACTAAGAAAACCACAATTTTAGAGTCAACAACCAACTCAGCTAATGTCGCAGCCTGCTCAAATGAATGCTCGAAGGAAAATTCAAGCAGCACTCGGTGCACTGATTCTATTGAATCACCATCTATGCGTGAAAGGATTAGAGCAATACATGGTTCCCTTAGAAAAGTCCTCTCTCCCATCAATTCCAATTCAAAGGCAAAGCCATTTGATGACCACATATCTAAAGACAGATTATGCTTGGTTTTCTTTGAGCCAAAGACGCCTAAGTCTCCTTATGTCGTGACATGCGACAGTGATGAATTTCAGGCGACAAATACTCCATTTGAGAAATTCAGTGCTAAGAGCTCCAATTTGAAGGTAATAGAAGATCTAGCATCAAATTATCAATCAGGAGCTTTTACAATTTTGTTATTGACAATTTCTTTTCTAATGTTATTTATTTGTGTTGCACAGAGCTCCCTTGTTCAAGAATACCTTACTTTCCTCAATTCAGCAAGCAAGTAAGCTTTTGTATTTGTTTGCATTTATAAGTTATGATTAGGATTACTTCTTATTCTCTCCTTCAGCTACAGATTTCTAAGCTTGTTAACGTTCTTCCTGTATGAACTTCACTGATCTTTGCTTTTTTAATTTGTAGGGAAGAGCTTTTGCATTTGAAGGTATTTTAATAAACCGCGCTTTTCTCAAAAAATAAAAATAAAAACAAAAATTATTTATGAGTCTAAATGATATATTATTGATATTTGTTGCAACCAGGGTATTGGCAAAAAGAGAGCAGATAGCATACTTCAGCTTAGGGAAACCAGTCCTATAAAATCGGTAAATTTATTTAAAATATCATTGATAAGAATCATTAGCATGCAAGCATTATTTAACATTTTATTTTGTTGTTGGCAGTTGTATGATTTGGAGAAGATAGGCCTTTCCTCCAAGCAGGTAACTTGTAACATTTTCACATCTTAGATTTAAATGAAACAACAAACACTAAATACTGGTGATTGTCCACAGGTGAATGACATTTTCAGGAAAGCAGCCAAAGGAATCTTTGACTAGCGGAATTAGGGTTGGAGAAACAAAACCCATTTGTCTATTGGAGTAGCATCAACAACCGCGATGATGCTGAGAAAGCTTTCCAATGTATCTTGTGTATTTTCTACAATTTATGTAGCCATACATTTCTTCAATGTTTATGTTTTCAATTGCAATGATTCATTTTCCCCAACTTCAATTTCTTGAATTTTTTTGTAAATATGATCGATAAGTTCTTAACTCAAAAGATAAACACAAAAAAGAAATGCAACATGTTCACATAGCAAAGAGATAAAACATGCATGCTTATGAGATGTAAAATTCCATCTCGAGTTTTAATAATACAGTAGAATATATATCAAGTCATTCTGTAGCTACAAAGAAATGATATGCTGGGTATATGAGCCAATATTCTAGTGACATTATAAAATCCCTTTCTGAAGAATCTCTAAGGATCAATCTCATTAATCAATATCATATGATCAAAAAGCAGCAGCAAAAGGTCCTACTCAAAAATATGACTGTGTGTTGGTTGCAGTACCTGATCTCTGTGAGTTATTGGAATGAAAATTAGAATGACGAATTCGCCAAACCATCACTTGTAATATGAAGATATAAACTTTTCAATCCCAACAGTTAAAACTCGAGCATCACCTGCTGCAGTGTTCCTCACCATAAGTTGATCTTTTCGAACATAAAACCCTTGGCTTGGCCAATGATTTGGTTTTCAACCATTTATCTCCAACTAACTTTTACAAGTTTGAGATATTTCTCATGTAACTTCACATTTGGCTTTAGATATTGTATTTTGAATTGAATCAGGGGGTTGCATACCATACCCTAACATCTCATTTAGTAGAATCTCAGCCTCTTGCCACTTCCCATCTTTACAAAGTGCAGAAATAGTCAAACCGTAGCTAGCAATGTTCGGAACCATTCCACACTCTCCCATGTCCTTCATTAACCTCAGAGCCCTATAAGAATTGCCTTGCTTGGAGTATCCATAAATCATTGTATTGTATATTACGTCGTTAGGTTTTATATGCATCTCATTCATTTTCTTGAAAAGTTTCAAAGCATCCTTCATATTACCTCCTATGCACAAGCCATATATCAAGCTACCAAATGTATAAGCATCAGTTGCCAACCCAACCTTCTCCATAGAAGAGTGCAATTCAAATGCTCTCTCCATGTTGTTTGATCTAACAAAGGAGTCAATGAGGATCGTGTAGGTCACATTTGAAGGATGAATTCCTCTCTCTTCCATCTCTTTTACATACACAAGAGCCTTCTCCAAAATTCCAGCTCTAGCGAAACCCGCTATTAGAATGTTGTAAGTAACCAAAGACACAGACAGCCCACTAGCCTTCATTTGATCAAAGGTTCTAGCTGCCTTATCCGCCTTCCCCGCTTTGAAGTAACCGTCAATTCGAGTGTTGAAAGTAATGGAATTGGGGCTCAAACCCGCCTTCTTCATTCGACGCACCAACTTCTCACCCTCCACAGTCTTTCTCTTACGGCATAATCCATCAAGTAGCGCATTATAAGTAACGATATTGCAAACCACTCCCTTCTCGCGCATTTCATCAAACAACTCAAAGGCTCTACTCAAGTCGCCCGCTTTGCTATACTCACTGATCATTGAATTATAAGTGTACAAATTGGGAGCAATCCCCTTAACCTTCATCTCCTCATAGAGCTCAAAACCTTCCTTTTTAAGGCCTTTCTTGAGATACCCATTAATCAAAGCAGTGTAAGTAAACTCATTAGCAACCAAACCCAAAGACCCCATTTTGTAAAACAACTTCTTTGCCTCATCAATGTCACCAATTTTACAACACCCATCAATCAAAGTAGTGTACACAACAACATTTGGAGGCCAACCCATCTCCTCCATTTTCAACAAAATCTCAAACCCTTTGTTCAAATCCCCAAATTGACAACACCCTTTAATCATAATCCCAAAACTATACCCATCAAACTCCACTTCTCTCGCTCTATCTTCAAAAACCCTTAAAGCTTTTTCATAAAAATTGAACTTTAGAAGAAGACCCAGAACACCATTGAAGGTACTTGATCTGGGCACAAGGCCTTTATCAATCATTTGTTCAAAATAAAAGAGGGCTTCATCTGGGTTTTGAGATTGAACATGGGCAACCACAATGGATTCATAAAGATTCAAACTTGATGAACTGTAATCAAATTGAAGACTAGTTAGGTGTTGAATGAGTTGTGAGGGTGTGAAGGGTTTGATGACAAGCCTACCTGAAATCAACTGGAGAAGAAGAGATTGGACTCGTGAGGACATGTTGGAGGAGAGGAGGGAATGAGTATAGTGGATGTGGTTTCATGGGTGTGTTGGAAACCTTGGAGGATTGAAGAGTTGAAGAGTGAGAGTGCTTTGTGAGGTGGGGTTTTCACCATTTTTTGAATCAGAATCTGTGCTTGCCGTGTCTGGTTCTGTGGCATCTTCAATGTTTGACTATACAAGACAATCTAAAGAACATATAAAAGTCGGTTTCCGAAATTCCTGCAACTTGGATTAATAGGTGTGATTGTTATCAGATGTCACCAAAAAAAAAAAAAAAAAGTAATCTCCTAGTGAGTTCTCAATTATTTTTGACAAGTGCTAAAATGCAACAACATGTCGGTGAAGTTTGGTTACCTGTAAAGACAGCCTATAAATGTCTTAATTAAAAAATTTGAATCAATAAAAATTGTAAAAATTGCAAAGTTAACACGTCATTAATTAAGAGGGATTTGAATGGTTTGCAAAGCTCACCATCAATTACTTAATAATAAAAGTTTGATCTATGTAGCGACGCTAATTAGTTAATTTGGGATGAGGTTATGTTGTTGTTGTTGTTGTTGCTGCTAAAATTCAACAACATGTCGGATCGCACATATAAAGATTTATGTGCGCATCGAGATGGATGCGTATAAAGATGTTGATGCATGATACGCAAATCGAGGTCACATGAATGAATTTTGTAAGCCAATGTATCTTATAGTGTGATATTGTTATTGTCATCTCCATTATTTTTTGTCCAAATCAATTGTTCGCCCTCGAGTCGCACACCTATAGATTTGGATAGAAAGCTTTCAATATTGAATCAAAATTTTAGCGTAGTCATTTATACGCCATCTTTAGACGCGTCTAAACCACAACGGCTTTAATACCACATGGAAACTAAAAAACTATAGAGATTTCATACTAAATGCCCATTTATTCAAGCAAAAACCTTCAAGCACAGATACAATTTACAGCAAATACAACATTACAAGCCATGACTTGGGTACTCAATCGCCATCACGGATATATACGAATACAATCCATCGACTTAGTTTTTAACTTTTTGTGCAAAGACCAGAACTTGGTTTATTTATATATGGATATGGATGGATCATGAATACAACAACTTCACAAATAGAAACCAACACATTAATTTATTTGCATGGGCTCATACTTCATTTTGTGCCATAGCTTGATCTCTAACAGTTGCAGGGATCACAGGTGCAGTTTGAACCACACTTGCATCCTTCACTGTGATTGGCAACACCTGGGGTGCATCTGCAAATGAGGAAATCAACAAAAAAAATAGTTAAATCATATGTAAATTGTTTTTTTTCTTTTAAATTTGGGATATTTTTTTGATAGAATCCATAAATTGTTTGTTGTTAAATAAATGAAGTATAAACTCCAAGACGTGCATCATTATAATACTTATATATAATTGTCGATTTTTATCAATTTCATTTTGTATCGTGACGGTCAAGACTCTATAGCTAAAAAGTTGTCTCTCCCTCATGATCAGGATCGTTCACTACCCATATATCCTCTCACTTATTTTCTGGTTTCACCACTTATTTAACTCTCAAAAATATATGAATATGTACATATAAATTTGTATACAACTACTTATCAGGTGACACATAAGAAGATTAAATTGCAAAAACATATTATACAATAGGCTTACCCTGTACATCCACCAGCGCAGGTGCATGGAGAGCCAGTGGCAACACATTCACAACAAGCCATTTTTTCCTCTCTTTGTTAATCAAAACCCAATTAACACTTCAAATCAATTCCAAGCTTGGATGAGTTCAGAAACATTGTCAATAATCCTCATTTATAGTACATTTTGTGGAGAAACAAGCCCCATATCGCCGTACACGTGGAACAATCTTGGCCATCATTTGTGGGTGGTGAACTCTCTAAAATTAAAGCCCATTAAGAGTTACGTCTGGACTTCTTCAACGGATGTCTAGTCCACTGGATTGCTTACACGCAAGCCCAATTCGTCAGATGACATTAATCCAACTCAAAAATGTCAACTTAGGCTTCCGTGTGCACATTTTTAAAATATGTACTGGGCATGGCATGATCCATGCCCACCGCCCTTGTAGTTTTTAACAATATTTTAATAGATTGATTGTATTTCTACCCAATCAAGGAAAGAGTTTGGTTAAAACAAACTTTATTTATGTTGTAATAACCTCTATTGATAAGTACACCCACCTCTTTTTAAAAAAAAGTTTATATATTATCTTAAAAATAATACAATTTTTTTTATTATTAGCACTAGAAGACATTAGGGATGGATAATTTAGAAAGATTGTAAATTCAATTTTTTAAAAAAAATAAGTGTGGTGGACTTATAATAGGGGTTGTTACAACATAACTAGAGTTTATTTTAACCGAACTTTTAGTTAAATTACTTAGCTAGCTTATAAATTATAATGAGGCAGGACGTAATTTTTTTTTTACTATTAGGTATGACGTAAGTTAAATTGTATTATCAAAAAAAAATATTGTAAATGAGATAATGCGATACTAAAAAAAAGTTTCGAAATTGAGATTAGAATAGGCAAGTTTAAGTAGGGAAAAAAAGTTGAGGCTGGTGCTTATTTGTAAAAAAAAAAATTTGATTGGTTGACTCTCATAGAATAGTCGAGTCTATAATTCAGACAGACTGACTCCAAATACATTGGTTTTTTTTTAATCATAAACTATTAGGGCGTCATTAATATGATTGTTAGTTTCTCCTTAGTGTTTTTTTAGATCCATAGTTTCTCCTTAGTTATAAACTTGATCAAGTGCTCTAATTTACTCTCATGAAATTAGTTAAATTTACTTTGAATGTATTATTTTCTCACAAATCATAAAGTTGAGTTGTCTGCTTGACTCTTGTAAAAATAATCAAGCCTAAGTAAAAAGTGTATAAAAAAGTTAGGACGCATCAAAATAATAACTTGATAGAAGGCTCCTTCAAAACCGAGTCTAACGTGTTGTAAACATGTTAGAAAAAACAGATTCAAAAAAATAAAATGTTACAAAATCGACCCTTAACGAAATTCATTTATTATCACGAATGGAACTAACTCATTTACAATATACATTTATTTTGTATCACAAAAGCGTCAACTCATTTAGACACATTTATTGCATAAGCTCAACTATAATTCCTTAAATTTTTTATTGAAATCATTTGTAAAATTATTTTGATATTTTTAAAATATTTATAAAAAATTTTAAAACCACCTTATAAAGCCCGAACTAATGAGTTTAAGTAAATTTATTATTATTTTTTATTCCTTTTTTAAAACAAACTCTGACATAAGTTAAATATGAACCTTTTATAACTTAATCTTTTAGTGAGTGATGTTAGGTCTATCTCTTAATTAGTGGCGGATCTGATATAAATTGCCTTGAGTTGTAGCCCCGTATTAGTTGTAATTAAATTAATTAAAATAAACAGTAGAAGACGAGGTTAGCCCACCCCATTTTTCTTTTCTACGTCAGGAAGCCCACCAAGCAATAATATTTTGACACACTAAAAGTTACAAACTAATTCGCACAATTTTTTAAAGCCTTGTGATGCATTTGGCTTAGTTGTCGTTTAGTTCATTTTTGTTAATTTATAGTGTAGAGATAACTCAATAGAGTTAACTCACAGTGTAAGTTCATATTTTATGTTTGGTTAAATTTTAAACTTGCAGGGAAGCTGTAAATTTTAAAACAATAAAATGTGAGAATTGACATAAATGCTCTTCAAACATATTTTTAAAATAAAAAAATGATTTGTGAAGGACTTAAGAAAAAGATGATTTGTGAGGGTATTTTTGTTCATTGAACTCCTGAAAGATATCTCCTTATGAGGGGGAGAGGGAAATAACTCACCCATTCCCTTATAAATTGAGATATATCTCACCCACATACCAAACAAGGCATTAGTGTGGGACTTTAAGAGTATCAATACATGTAACATTAATTGTTCTATAAATTTCTTCAATTTCACTTAGCTATGGATAGAATAATGCTAGGTTGACATAATTTTGATTCATAAATTTGTTAAATAGTACTTTCTCCATTCCAAATTATCCGTCACATTTGAACTTGTGCACATGAATTAAGATGATGATTAAAATTTTTAAGAGATAGTCATTAAGACTAAATTACCCCTCATTAATAGTATACTTTTCATAAATTTTTGCTTTAAAAATTAATATGTAACCCCCAATTGACATGAATGACATAATTTTAAATTATGAGTAAAATATGAAAAAAACCATAAATGCACTCTTGATTTTTTAATGTGACACATATTGTAGAACTAGAAAAAAATCCAATGTGACAGATAATATGAAACGGAGGGAGTAGTTTTATTTAGTGCGATTTTGACAATTTTAAAAAAGACATGTAATGATAAAAAAAAAAGAATCATAACTTTAATTGAAGTAGAGATCATGAGGTCCAAGTTTCAGTATCTACATCACATTTCTTTAGTTTCTCAGGAGTTATAAGGTTGGACACCCAACTAATATCCCTATGAGATTAATTTAACTAAAATAAGGAATGGATGAAAAAAATATGAACACTTATAGTAAACAAAAATAAATATATTAACATGCAAGATTCAATAAACATTGATAATTATCTATCTATTTTCTCAAATGCTTATGACAATATATGTTTTTTTAGCCATACATACTCCCTCCTATCACAATAAGTGTCTTTTAACCATTTGAAATAAAATATTTACTATTTGATCGTTTCAATATACATTATTTACTTAATTAACTTTTATATCCTTCATAAAAAAAAAATTAATAATTATATATTAATAATTAAATATGTAGAATTGATAAAGTTAAAAAAAATAAAAAGTGATCCACTTTTTCATCATCAAAATAATTAAATAATTTTAAAAAAAAATAATGAACAACCTTAAAACATCACTTAAAAAAAAAGAATGAGGTAATATTAATAATATATGTACATCATAATAAATTGAAATTTAAAATGTTAATTAATTTAAGGATTTTATAGTAGTGGTCTTATGTTTTTTTAATCTTACCTTCTTTTGTGGATATGCCTTAATTAATCTAAAGTCGGTCATGACCAACAAATATCATAGTTACTGGCCTAAAGCAATATCAATTTCTGGATCCGCTCCTGCTCATAATAGATGCTTTGGCCCCGTCATTGTCATTTGGATAAGGATCACATTAATTTATAACCATAAGAGATTATCTTCAACTTTTCAAACTTTTCACCTTTTTGACTTTCTCCAACTTATTTTTTAATTTGTATCTTTTGTTTCACTCTAGTGTGGTATTCTTTTCTTGTTTACAATGTTTACAGACACAATCTTCGTTATTTTGTGCATACAATAAGACTCTACGTAGAGACAGTAACAATAGAAAAGGTGAAGGTTCGATTGCATAAAAACAGCCCTCCCACAAAACACACAAAACTTGAACATCAAAATTAAACTTCAATCCTTAATTACACATATACCATATATTTCATTAGATAGCAGTGGCACTAATACTAATCACTTCTAAAGGCACCACACATGGTACATATTTATGATATATTCTAACACGATCCAACTAATTAACTCCGCATCAAAGAGATGACACCACTTAATTAATCATATATATGTGATCAGCATTTGCAGGGGTTGCACTTGCAAGGATTGCAAGAGCACCCATTTCCAGACTCGCCTCCACTCTTCAATCCAGCCACTTCAACACCTCTGTCAAAACCAAAATTTTCAACTTGATTAGCAATCTATATATATTGACTAATTTAATCAATTAGTCACATAGACACCCAAGGAAGGTTAAGGTTGCGTCAAGAGCACCCATGTCTAAATTTTATTTTTTTTTTTGGATGAAAGGAGGGGATACTTTATTCATTCTATTATAGACAAAAAATTAGGTTACGTAATAATATACAACGATAGGGACAAGGATCTTTAGTTCAAAACCTGGTTCCTTTAAAATCTTTCAAGAACATGAAAGCTTGATGTGATGACAAATTAAAGTTGCGTCAGCCTTAACCAAAGGTTTGTGGTTCGAACTTTGAGTACCAAATCCTTTAAAAATTTGAAGGACAACCATGAACTCAAGTACAGGTGGTGAGTGGTTTGGCCAAGAAATTAAAATTAAAATTAAAATTTGTCACATAGAGACATGCATACGACATACCCCTTGTTGGGTGCGACCCCATCAACAATTGTGACTTGGGGGTTGCTGGTCTCCTCTGAATTGCTCAAACCCGGGTACGTCTTACACCTACAACAACAAATTAGGTATGATTAACAAAAAAAAAAAAAAAATCAAATATACAAACCAATCAAAGCCCCAATTAACATACCCTCCGCATCCGTTGCCACACTCGCATGCAGAGCCACAGCCACAGTTACCAGCGCAGCAAGACATTTGTACAAACTATAGTCACTTGAGATCACAAAAAACAGAGAATCGGAGCAACAAATGGAAAAACAAGACTGAATTTTTTGTTCCTAGTGATCCAATGAACCTTGGGAAGTCAAGTTTATAAGGAACGCGATGAGAGACGTGGAGTTGTATTATCCGTACACGTGTCAATGATTGTGTGGTGATGTGCAGTGATTCATTCTTGTGGTACACGTATGTCTACTAACGTCGGCAATTGACATTTTTTTTTTTTATCGTGTTACTTTTTTTTTTCTTGAGAAATTACGGTGTTATTTCAGCTTGTCAAACTTTCAATAATTTTCATAGTTTTCGTGTATTAGACCACGGATTGATGAGTTAAATAATTTTATTTAAAATTTTTATAATATTAATAAAAATTTGACAAAAATAAAATTTTAAAAAAATTAATAATGCTTACTTGATAATTTACTACAATGTCATAAATAGACATTATAGTAGACACCATTTACTTTGATTCCGTGTCACTTAAGATGAACATTATGAATATATGATCTCATTGAAGAGTATTTTTGGGGTTGGATGTAAATTGTATCTAGGTGGATCCATTTCCACCCTAATCATGATTCCATTGGAGATGCTCTTAGGTAGATTTGAGTAATGGGTGTTTGCATTAAAAAAAAACTCTAAACCACCTTGAGTAGAGTGTTGTGTGTTACATAGTAATCCATCCAGTAAAAAATATAAGTATTTTTAGCAAAAAAAATTTGGTTAAAATTGTAAGTCATTTTCAAAATTTGAGAGTGTATTTATTTATTTTTTTTACCAATTATACCCTTATACGATTCTAATATTTATAATTCTTTAATTCTTCAATTTTTCAATTCATTTAATGTTAAATGACTATATGTAAATTACACTTGTACTTAATATTGTCTTAATTCTTGTGCTCTTACTTTAAACAACTTATATTTGTGATCGGATGGAGTAAATATTACTCACAACAACAATAACAACAACAACAATAATAACATAACCTCAATCCCAAATTAATTGAGGTCGATTACATGGATCAAACTTTTCAATTGTGCTCGATTAAGTGCAATTGATGATGAATTTTGTAAACCATTAAAATTCAGTAAATATTACTAATAGTAAAAAAATTTGAGACACTTGAAATGACACAGTGTCCTAAAAAAATGATTGATTGAAATAATCTGTTTTGATACCAACACATTAAGTGTTTCAAAATCATCCACAGTGTCATTAAGACGCATCAATGTTTGTGCCGGACAAATCAATATTTAAGGCATGCCAAGTTACCAACAATTAAGTGTTCATTTTGTGATCAACTGGATTTATCCTTGCATCATTAGTTGACTGCCTCCATTGTTTTTAGAGAAAGAACCGAAAAAATTGATGGGCACGATCCCACATAGGGCGCTCGGCACTACATTCTGTCTCTTATCTTGATCCACTAAGACTCAAATCGAAAAAAAACTAAAGTCTTTTGACATCTTTTTGGATAAGGATCTCATTAGTTTATCCAAGTGCACCAATAAAGTTAAAAGACTTTATGACACATAATGATCTTCCATAACCTTTATTTTAGTTTTGATAGATTAATAATTGTTACTAACTCATAAAAGTTAATTATAGTGCCTAAACCCAATAAAATGTAGCTACTTAAAATTGAAAACTTTAAATTGAAGTTTTTTATAGTTTTTTGGAATGATATTCTCCATTTCTCCTCTCTTGGTCCTTCTCACATCAAATTACATTTTGGAAATTTATAATTAAAACAAAAATAAAAATTGTTTCTCCTAAACTTATTATCTAAATTAAGCAAGTTATTAAGTAGGGAGGGCTATCCTCCATATGAGGCTTTACAATACTTGAGTTTAAATAAAAATTAGTTGATGATTTTTAAATTTTTTTTATAAAGATTGGGTATACACGAAGTAATTATGGTTATTTCATTAACGTGCTTAATGATGTATTTGAAATTAAAAAAAAAATTTTAACAGAAACTATCCGAATTTAAAACTGACATCGAAGCAAACGTGCACAATTACCAGAAAGGACCCAACTACATCAAAACACAAAACACAAAACACAAAACCCCACAAAAGTGGTTACATAGAAACCTTAATTATTAGGCATTATTGTGATCACATCCATTTTTTTTTTTTTCTTAGCAAGGTCCATCCATAGATTAACCACAACACACACACACACACTTGATCTCCTCATTTGCAGGTGCAGGGGTTGCACTTGCAGTCAGGTCCGCACTTGCAACCATCATTCTCTGCTCCCACGCCCATCTCACTCGACCCTTCAAAGAACCTGCCAAAATTAACCACATAAAATCAAACCAAATACTTCTCATCAATCCCAACAAAGTTGATACAATTATAGATCAAACAACAACAGTTCAACAATCTTAATCACGCATACGGTGTAGTAGGGGCCACCCCATCAATGATCACGGCCTTGGTGGTGCCCATCTCCCCTGCATACTCCAAGTCCGGGTACATCTTGCATCTATATCAAATTATCAATCAACAAAATATCCCACATCAGATCAAGCCGATTATCAACAATCAATTGATCCAAGTAGCAAAATCTCTATTTCCGTTAAAGAAGGTCTCTGTTTTAAGTATTTGTGTACTAAAAAAATTGAGCGGTAGGTTCAACTTATTTTGTCTTGATAAAGTCCGAACGTAAATTAATCAAATATTGAATACTATATGAGAAAACAAAAAAAAAAGTAATGAATTGGGTGGTAAATGACTCAATTCTCAGTCAAAAGATTATTTTGAATTTAAGTATCGTGAATGAAAAAAATTATATAAGGCCGAAAGTGCTCGTCTTGAATTTGAATTTCATGAATGAAAAAATTTATATAAAGCCCGAAAGTGTGTCTTGATTTTAAATATTTGCATTTGAAATAAATCGGGTTGAAAGGCCCAACTTATTTCGTCTTGGCAAAGCCCGAACATGAATTAATCAGATTGAATACCACAATAAAAAACAAAAAAAAGTACTCCCCTCGATAAGGCCATATTTTGGAATTTAGAGTATATTTATTACATTTTTACCCATTTTACTCTTATACAATTGAAAGATTTAAATTCTTCAATTATTCAATTCATTTAATGGACATATGTAAATTACACTCGTAATTAAGACTGCCTTAATTCTTGTATCCTTACTTTAAATGGCTTATGAAAATGACCGAATGAATACATAATAAATTATGTGATAAGGGACTTACTTTAAATGACTTATGAAAATGACCGAATGAGTACATAATAAATTCTTGTATCCTTACTTTAAATGACTTATGAAAATGACCGAATGAATATATAACAAATTATGTGATAAGGGACTTACTTTAAATGACTTATGAAAATGACCGAATGAGTACATAATAAATTCTTGGATCCTTACTTTAAATGACTTATGAAAATGACCGAATGAATACATAATAAATTATGTGATAAGGGACTTACTTTAAATGACTTATGAAAATGACTGATTGAGTACATAATAAATTACGTGATAAGGGACTCGATTCCCCTTAAATGATGTTTAAACGTTGAGTTAAATGAAAAATTTTAAATGTGGATGGTCATCCCATATAAGGCTCGAAAGTGTCAACGCATGAATTAGTTGGTGCATCGAGTAGGACACTAGGTGGGAAATAAAAAAAAAAAAAAAAACAAAATAGATACACATTCAATGGAATGATTGATGAAATTGAGTAGATTGAGATGAAAATAGCGTACCCAGTGCAGCTGGTGCCGCACTTGCAACCAGTTCCACAACCGCAGTTACCTCCACAGCAAGACATTGTTTAATTTCTCAGAAAATTGATTGAATGAGTTGTAAGATTGGAAATTAGAGATAACAATAGGTATATAAGGTTTGGTTTGGTTTGGTTTGTTGAGCGAGTATGGAGGCTTGAATTGCGAGATCCTTTTTTGTAGCATGATGAGAGAGGGGCTTGATGTCGACCCTACACGTCTTCTCAATAGGGACATGAATGCATGCGCATTGATGCACTTGGTTTTCTCTACGTGTCCATTTGCAGGGCCAGTCTTATTAACTCTTCTATCAGTCTTTAATTCTGGTCCGTTGGTAATTTGGCAGCATACATTACAATGAATGGGATTTAGATTAGATTAGATCATCTTTATGTTATTCCAAGCAATCTATAATAAACATAAATCCGAACATGGCTCTGTTATCACAAGCAACTAAACATGCTGATTAAACAATAAAGAAGATTAATAAACCAATAAATCTTAAGACAGAAAAATTTTTCCAACTCTCGTAATTCAACTAGGAGTTCGTCCCCAGGATACAACTGGCCTATTCTTTGATTAAAGCACCAATCAAAGAATCTTTTAAAATTCTCTCTCGCAAAACACAAATCACATAAAATTTGATTTCGAAAAAAACTAGTTTTCTCTGTCAAAAGACTCATCTATTATAGATAAACATCTAACTGTCCAATTAGTGGACAGTTTTTCCATAACTATCTAATTAGTTGTCTTAATTAGTGTGTCACTAATCGATAGTTATTTAACTCCTAATTCGAACTTAGCAACTGCTGGTGCTCTTTTGTTTTATTTCAAAAACGAAAATAAAAATAAAAAACGAAAAATAAAATCTATGTTTATGAATGGCTAAATCTTGTGAACCCCATGGTCCACTCATTCTAACTCACTTCTCACTTAAACAATAGTGAAGTGAGTTGGAACATATATTAAGTGAGAAAACCAAACCTTTCTCTCCTATGTGGGACTAAAGGTTTTGTTCTTTTCCAATACAAAACTTGAACTTCAATGTTCAACACTTTATTCTTTAGTAATAATAATGATAATAGTTTTATTAGTCAAGAGTTTTATAAATTCTAAAAAAGAAAACTATAACAAAAAGTAAAACGGGGAAGTTTCAAGTCTCTTCATATACGAGTTTGATGAGGTGTTTGATGGATTACTTATTTCAAAGTAATGAAACTTTGCGGTTGCAAATGAATGGCCATTAATTGTAAAATATTGATGGCCCCTTGAATTTGTTATTAATGCAATACATAATCATATCAAAATATTTACGCAAATGTTAAAGCATATGTAGGTGCTATCACGGGTTATTAAGGGAGAGATTTACCCTAAATAAATTTTTCTCATTCAATCCAACCCGTGGTGCCTAAGAGTCGCTTTAGTTCAGCACTACCAATACTCAAAATAAATAAACAACAAGCAATGGTACTAATGAAACGTTTTACTAAGCTCTCAATGAGAATACAACACTGGTACTTTAACTTTATGCTTCCCCAAGCCTAGAACTCATTACTTTATATATCAGCCAACAAGTAGTTACATAACCGTCAATGACTCTTGTCCTGATTACATTAATTTGTAGACTAAGTAAAACCCCCACTCCTTGTGGTCAAGGCGGTTACCCAACTACCTTGTTTCCTTGCTGCCACCTGGTTCCACAACCACCACAACTGCTTGGTCAATTGCCACATGCTCCATTTATTCGGGACATTCTCGGATGTGCCTTGGTCATGTCAGGGGCCATGACCAAGGTAGTTACTCAACTGCCTAGAACCACCTTGACTTCCTTCATCCATGTCTCAGATGACTTGATCCATGTTTCTTTTAGGGACACGGACTGCTCGGTGGTGCCTAGCTAAGTCTAGGCACACTGAGTGCTAGCCGGGGCTCGGTTGAATCCCGCCGGCTCGGGGTGGCTCAAACTATGGATCCGTGGTCTTGCCTTGGCATGGTGCCCAAGGCATGCTCGAGGGTCTTCCTCGCTACTATGCCCATGCCGCCCCTATGAGAAAACACATATCTCCTTATAGTAGATGTTAAGTCATTTCCCCAACTCCAATATGAAACATCAAGAAATGAGACCAAGCGTATTTTGACTTGGTCAACGCTCAAGTCAAGGTTTATCAACCTTGTCAAGGTATGCCTTATCTGTATCAAGGTGCGAATTTGCTCGTGCCAATGCCAAAGGAATCTGTCAAAGTGTTGCCTTGCTTGTGCTCAAAGAACTTGTCAAGGCGTGGCCTTACTCGTGCCAAAGGAATCTGCCAAGGCACGACCTTGCTCACGCCAAAGGAACCTGCCAAGGCGCGACCTTACTCGTGCCAATGGAATCTGTCAAGGCATGTCCATGCCTGTGCCAAGGGATGCGCCAAGGCACGTGCGAAGGTGTAACCTCGTCTGCGCCCAGGCATCGTGTCTTGGCGCGCGCCAAGGCGCGACCTCATCCACGCCTTTGCGCTGCCTCGTCTGTCCCATATGCAACCAAACCTCATGAAACCATCCAAGTCCTCCAGAACTCGACTATTTGCTAGGTTTATCGCTGCATAACCCAACCTACTCGAGTCAGGCTATTTAGGGGCTGACAGGTACCATATATGGTTACAAACAATTAGTGTAACTTGGGACTTTAGTATGTCAAAGTATCATAACCTTTTTCTTAGAGAATTTATTAAGACTTTAACATTGTGGTGTTTAAAATTACCTATAATGATTTTAAAGGAGTTGCACCTGATCATCAAATGAGATATATATTTTAAAAAATTAGAGATTTGAATTTGTGACCTTACTATAAAGTGTTATTAGTTGTACATAGATGCTTTTTTTTTTTTTTTTTTTTTTTTTGATAAAGGAGATAGTCATGACCTTAATATATGCTTTACAAAGATGCATATGTTGAGAACCATGCAACTCCATGCCCTTTGAATTGTTGTCTAAAGCAAACATATTTTATCATGAGTATTCTCTTCAATTCATTTGTGAAAAGAAAAAAAAAAAATAGAAGCCTGCGCGCCCACCGTGGGGCTCGAACCCACGACCACAAGGTTAAGAGCCTTGCGCTCTACCAACTGAGCTAGACGGGCAGATGTCCAATAGAGCTATGCAAAGTGAAATATCCAATTAAGAAACACAAACAAATCTTAACAAATTATTATTTCATTCATAAGATACCATTAATATTGGCATACATAGCTTTAACAGTTTAACATCACCACCACAAGAACAACAACTTAATTAATTAGACCATAATCTCTTTATTTATAATTTTTTTCCACTCTCAGTTGCAGCAAGAGCAGGTGCAAGGGTTGCAGCCGCAGCTACAGTTTCCTCCACAGTTGCACCCATCGTTCTCAGTTCCCTCCTCAAACACTCTGCATGCCCATCACCAAAAAAAAATAAAAAAAAATCTAATCACTAATTAGACAACTAATTAAGACAATAATCTCTGTAATTAACAATCAATAGAAAACACTTACGCCCTCTTAGGTTGAACCCCACCGTTCTCGCCCAAACTCGGGTACATTTTGCACCTGCAGTCCCACAATTAAAAATACATATTTAAAGTCAAATTTACGACAGTCAAATATTTTTTTAAACAAATATAACCAAATAGAACTAGCGAATTAATGTACTATTATTATGGCTGACAATTGGCTCTATGTCAATATCGAGCCATTGATAATTAATGAAATTTCTTTTTCAAAAAAAAAATGAATGCAATTAAGATAATCAGGTTGGTTGATTAAGGCACTAGTTAAGGCCTTGATCACTTACCCTCCACAGCCACAGCCGCAGTTGCAGCCAGAGACGCCACTGCAATTGCAAGCACAGCAAGGCATTTTCACAAGTGGAAGTGTGAGTTGATGATGTTGATTAGTGATTATTAGTAAGTTGGAATGCAATGCAATTAGGAGTGTGATGTAGAGATGTATTTATAGAGGGGGAGGGTGTGAGATGAACCATACACGCGTTCACATCTCAGGTGATCTTCTTCTTCTTTAGTTCTGGTTCATCCAATCTGCGCATCTTTTTGATTGATTTGAAGAAGAGAAAGTAAAAGTTTATGTTCCAAATTAATGTTGAACTGTATTGCCATTTGTTTAATGGGATTTAAGTATATAGTCAAGTGGGTTTTCATGGACTGTTTAAAGGGTATCTCTAAAAGAAAAAGGTTTTAAGTGGTACTACACGTTAACAACAAAAAAAAACACAAATTCTCGCTCTTAAATTAGTTGAGATCAACTACATGAATCAAACTCTTAATTAGTCTTTTGAATGATAAAACTATATGTGCACAACTCAAAGCATGTCTAATCGACGCGTAAAACTTTCTAACAAATGTATTTATCAAAGTTATGTTGTATATACCAACAACCCGTTGTTACGAGTGGCTGGAAACTCAGTCCCCTCAAGTAAGATATTAGTTGGAGTCTTAAAGATGAAGCAAAATGATTTGGGATGGTCACCTAAAACACCCACTCACCCTCCATAAAGGATCCGACAGTACCCAAGTATGGATTAGTCAACACGGTAAGCGTCGAATACCACAAGAAACCAAAAAATAAAAATAAAAAATTGTCATATATGCTATTCATATTTTCATGAATGTCTCACTCAACAAAAGAAAAGGAAAGAAAGAAAAACCTTGCTTGTGATTTCAGAGAAACCTAACTACACATCTAATGTAATGCAGTAAAATTACTCAACTTCTTTTAACAGAAAAAAATCAACTTAAAGTTTGGGTTGTTCAAGTTCTAGTCATACATGCAAGAGGCAAAAACATAAAAATAAAAAATTCCAGAACTTGGCAAGTCTGTACAATCTTGTTCAGCTCAATCACCATTTTACCAAGAAAAACTCTCTTTCATGTCATAAAATTAAGAACTCTACAATTTCTTGAAGCCGGGACTGGATAAAGAATCAGTTGCTGCCATGTAACTTGCTTAAATAGTTAAATGAAAAGAAATGAGACTGAGAACCATCAGCCCTTCAAGTATAATGGCCTGCGAACACAACTAACTGTAAACCACATTTGCAAATCAAAAAGTGAGCCTTCTTAGTCAATCATAATGCCGTCTAGTTTAAGCCTCGGTGATTCTCCACCATCAACAAGCTGCCTCAGGCCACCTTTCAGCTCTGCTACTCCCTCCTCCAACACTGCGCATACCGGAAAAATAGGAACGCCTTCAACCCTTCTTTTTAGTTCTTCATACACTTCTTCTGCGCCATTCTCATCGATTTTATTTGCCACAATTAATGACGGTCGATCTGACAAACCCTCTTGATAGCTTTCAAGCTCCATAACTAAATCTCTAAGTTGCTCCCAAGGAGAAACGCCCTTTCTACCGTCTAGAGCTGCAACGAGGTCTACTACATAGGCAAGAACTTTCGTTCGTTCTATGTGTCGTAGGAAAGCATGACCAAGCCCACGATTCTCATGAGCTCCTTTTATGAGACCCGGAATATCAGCGACAGTTACTGAGAAGAAGTCGTCGTAATTTAGATTGCCGATGTTTGGCCTTAGAGTTGTAAATTCGTAATCACCTACTACAGGCTGAGCCCTTGAGATTGCTCCTAGAAGTGTGCTTTTACCAGCATTAGGCATCCCCACAAGTCCAACATCAGCAATACTCTTGAGTTCAAGTATAAGAACAGCTTCTGAACCGGGCATACCGGCATAAACTGAAGATTCATCTTCATCACCAGATAATTCAGGACAAACTGCTGCATCTTTTGGTTGACAGGATTTTCCATGCTTCGTCTTGTTTGGAAGTTTTCCGAGCGAAGTATTGCCAGGACCACCCTCCCCTCCCCAAGCAACAACGAATCTTTGTCCTGGTTCAGTTAACTCAGCAACATTATACTGAATTTGTTCCTCTTCCTCCATTTCCTCACTCCACTCATCTTCAAACAAATCCCCATCAGATCCCATGGTTCCATCCTCACTCCCACCCTCGGAAGTATAACAAAATGTGCCATCATTCTGATTTTTTAAATGGTCCTTACCTAGATGAGACGATAGGCCATGAGATCTAAACGATGACAAATCTGTCTGCGTGTTGATTGAGTTCCCTATTTTTCTTCCAGCAATAGAAGATGACCCATTAAAATCCTTTCTTTCGCAGACATCCGCTTTACTTCGTTCATTATTTTCGAGACCGGAATCAAATTCAGAGGATTCAACCGCGAGCATACCTGGGATCTCCCAAGGATCCAAATCTTTAAATGAAACATTTTCTACTAAAGAAGGAGCTTCACCTTCTACAAGATGAATCACAGTACCAACAGGTAATTGGACAACCTACCAGTAGAAATCCAATTGTCATAAAACTGCATTATAGGTGTGTAATAATAGCTAGTAACATATCATACAATTTGAAACGCATAAATAGAACAAAACTTGTTTTTAGTAATAACCTTGTCTGCCCCTCGGCTTCCAACCTTATTCTTTGAGAGCCCATGTCCCCCTCTCTTTGCATTCTGCCAGCCATTACAACAAACATTACAAATGCCTCTATATCCAATAAATGCTTCATCATCCATCGGCCTAATCTTATAAACACTACGATGTGATAAAGTTGTGAATGCAAAAATGGCTACTTTACACATGCATTACCAAAAAAAGGTAAACAACTACTAACATTCAAAATGAAGAATAGAGAAAACGGTAATTTACCACATGGTGTTGCAGACCTTTGAAGTCCCAAATCGCAGTAGAGCATTCGACAATCACTTCGCCTCCTCTTCCTCCATTTCCCCCTACATCAATCCCTCACTCGAAGTTAAACTAAACAAAGCAACCACCATACAAAATGAATGACATTGCACTAAACATTCATAATTATATGAAGTATATGAATATACCAAAACCATTTTTTTATATCCGTAAGTATCCAAGTGAATCTGACTATTCCTACGAGGCTCTAGTGCAATCGGCCAGAGCGTCGTGTACCCTAGTGGTCCAAACAATCTTAATACAATAGGGAATCGAACGTGAGACCGTGCACCTAACCACACAATCCCAAGCTCACCATTATAGTTGAGTTAACCCATCCAGGTTAATACATCAAAACCATATTATCAAAAGTTACCACAACAGTAAAAGAAACAAGAACAAAAAGGGACTAAAAGAAAAACCCTATTCTCTAACAACAATGAACAATGAACTATTGACATTGAAAACCAAATGAATTGACGTAACACACCATCGGGTCTCCCACGGCGATCGTGCCGGCTCCGTCGAGAACTAGAACACCCATTCCCTCCATCCCCTCCTTTCGCCCATAACCTAAACCTATCCACCATCTTCCTCTCCTGCACCAAAAGAACCCAGTTTCACCAAAACGCAATTTTAAACAAAACCCACAAAAAAGATCAAAAATTTCTCAAAATCAGCTGTTCAGGAGACTTCAAAGACTTCAATTTGTGCTAAAGAAGCAAAAAAATTGGTAGAAAAAACAATGCCCAGAAAGAGAATCAGCGATACCTGCAAAGGTGCGATCTTTGGCTTCTTCACTGATGCGTTGGAGCTGAAATTGGAGGCGAAGAGAAGCCATTGACGAGATCTTCTTAGGGTCTCGAATTGTGCGTACAATGTTGGGCGGCGCGGCCACATTGATTCGCAAACCCTACATTTCGAATTCGAGGCGAGCGAAAATGTTGAGGTTTTGATAGTTTGGGGCTGTGATTTGGGCGTGACTGCTTTTAGCGACACACATTAATACACGGCGTTTGTATGCTTTTAATTTGCATCGAGATTCGCCTGCTACATCATCAAGCATCAATGTGACCAATCTAGGTTCTTTAGGTCTACTAGGTTCGGCCAAATCTGTCCTAGAACACGCTCGTAATTGCTCCTTATGAGCTTATAAATGAGATAAAAAAATGTCTATTAAAGGCGCCGCATGCTTTTCTGAGCTTATAATTATCTGTTTAGGATTCAAAACAAAAATGTTTATTAAAGGGGCAGCTTCCTCATAAGAAGTACATAATTTTTTTAGCGATATAGTATATATAATTCATGATTTGCAACAATATAGTTAGAGTTATTTTAAAAAAAAACTTTACAATTAGCATTTTTAATCACGTCAATTTCTACCGTTTATTATATTCTAATTCATTTCTAATAGTTTATTTGTTATTTAAATTAAAAAAAAAATTCAAACTTCTCTAATTTAGCAAATTTTTACAAAAATTCTCCTGTGTTAAAATAAGCTTTTTTTTCCATTTTGAGAAGGGAGGTTAAAGTTTGCATGTATATATAACTGGACAAACAGCATTTACTACATTAACTTCTGAGTATATACTGTGGTGTTTCATTTACTGTACAAACTTTATGAACTAATTTTCTCTCATCTTCCTATACTAATTAAGCAGTTGCTTAGTCTACAAAGAAAATCAAGTAATTGAATACAATCAATCAAGTGAAAACTATGTATGTAATGTAAATCTAATAAAGAATTAATGCGGCTGACAAAGGGATTAGAACGGAGGTTGTGAGGCGGCACCAATAGATTCATCCGAATTTGAGGTCCTATATAGGGGAGAAGGGCAAATGTACTTTGAAGAGGAGAGCTCAGTAGGGCGGTGGCCCCAACGGATTTTCTCTCTCAATGTGGCATTGGGATCATAAGGCAACCTAAGGTTACCACCCCAATGGAGTCGGGTATTGCTCGCTTAGCGAGAGAACAACGCCGAATACAATCTACCATAGACTATAGCAAACCGGACGGGGAGGGAGTTGGTGCGCCTAGATGAAGATTTTGACATGGAATGTTAGGGGTCTAGGAGATGCAAATAAGAAAAGGTGATGAAGGAGGAGGTTAAGAGGAAGAATCCAGATTTTTTGATCTTACAAGAAACGAAGAGGGAATCGTTTAGCCGAGGTGAGGTGTCAGCTGTGTGGAGTGGGCGATTTAAGGAGTGGGTGGTAATGGATTCGGTGGGCGCTAGTGGGGGCATTGTAATCATCTGGGACACTAGGAGAATCAAGGTGATTTCTAGTTTAGTAGGACTTTTCTCTGCCTCAGTGCAAGTTGAAGGTGAGAATGATTCCACGTGGTGGTTGACTGGAGTATATGGACCGGCAACCAGTAGGGGTAGGCAGGAGTTTTGGGAGGAATTAGGGGCATTATTTGGATTGTGTGGACCAAGATGGTGCATAGCCGGAGACTTCAATGTTATTCGTTTTTTGACAGAAAAATCGAATAACACAAGGTTGACGTCTAGTATGCGGGAGTTTGATTATCTCATCAGGGAAATGGAACTCACAGATCTACCTTTGCTTAACGGAGAATTTACATGGTCCAATCTTCGCGCAGACCCTATATGTGCAAGATTAGATCGATTTCTCTTTCTAAGTGAATGGGGGGCACAATTCCCGAATGGGAGGCAATCCCTGGGAAATCGCTTAACTTCATATCACTCTCCGGTGATTCTAGAGACAGGTTTGATTCAGTGGGGCCCTGCGCCTTTCCGTTTCGAAAATGTATGGCTAGATCACAGCTCTTTCCAAACCCACATGGAAGACTGGTGGCCTTGGGAGGTAAGACATGGAGGGCCGGGTTTCAAATTAATGAAGAAATTAGGGAAGTCCGCAAGGAACTGAAGACTTGGAACAGAGAGGTCTTTGGTTCGACTCAAGCTAAGAAACATGCGCTAAGTGCTCGAATTAAACAGTTAGATGATATAGAGGGTGGTCCTAATTGGAATGACATATTGTTGCGCGAGCGAAGGAGGACGAAGGAAGAATATGCGAACGTCTTACTTATTGAAAATCGACTAGCGAGCCGAAATTGCGAGTTAAGTGGGTAAAAGAGGGGGATGCAAATACAAAGTTCTTCCATCGCATTTTAGGAGCAAGGAAGTCTAAGAACGTTATCGATAGGATACTTCAGGGCGGGAGTTTATCGAGGAAAGAAGTAGAATCAAGCAAGAGATTGTTGATTACTACGAGACATTTATACACGGACGAAATGGATAGCACATGGGAGATCAATGGCATTAATTGGGCTGTAATTTCGAGAGAAGAAGCGAGTCATATGGAGAGATCATTCTCGGAAGACGAGGTATGGGCAGCGGTTACTTCTTGCGAAATGGATAAAGCACAGGGCCCCGATGGATTCACCTTCGCATTTATCGACGATCTTGGGAGTTATCAAAGGTGACGTCATGAAGTTCTTTGAAGATTTTCATAGTAACGGAGTGATTAGTCGAAACATGAATGAGACATTCATATGCTTGATTCCTAAAGGCTCTCAAGTTGGGAGGATCGAGGATTTTCGGCCGATCAGTTTGGTTACATCTATGTACAAATTGTTGGCAAAGGTCCTCGCTCATCGGTAGGGCGATTCTCAAACATACAATTGCGATGGAACAGATCGCATTTGTCCCACGATAGACAGATGATAGATTCGGTTCTTATAGCCAAGCGAAGTGGTTGAATATGCCAGAAAATGGGGCTACAAGGCTTTGTTCTGAAACTCGATTTCGCCAAAGCTTATGACCGAGTGGACTGGAACTTTTTAGATTACGTGCTTCAAAAGAAAGGCTTTGGCGAGCGATGGCGATTGTGGATGAAAGGATGTGTCTCATCGGCCCACTATTCGATTCTCATTAATGGGCGACCGAAAGGCGAACTTCAGAGGACAAAGGGGTTTGAGACAAGGGGATCCATTATCTCCTTTCCTATTCATTTTGGTGGCTGACGTCATGGGAAGAATTATGGACACGGCCAAGAACAATCAAATGATAGATGGCCTCAAGGTAGGCAGAGAAGGAGTTCACGTCACACACCTGCAGTATGCCGACGATTCGCTATTATTTGTCAAAAACTCGGAGGAGGCGGTTCATAAGGTGATGCAGCTCGTTCAAGCCTTCTGCAAGATCTCGGGCCTAAAACTAAATTTGTCCAAATGCAGCTTGTTGGGGATTAACGTGTCGGCCGATCTGATACAAGACTACAAAGCGGCAAGAGGGTGTCAATTGTCGAGTCGGGACTTGGCCTCGAAATACCTTGGTATGCCATTAGGGGTTCCCCACTTCAAGCCAATTTTGGGAACCGGTTCTCCAGAAAATCGCGCGTTGAGTTGGATGGGTGGAAGCGAGGCTTCTTATCCAAAGGAGGTAGAGTCACATTAATCGCATCGTTCTCGACTCCATTCCAACATATTTCATGTCACTCTTTCGACTCCGAGTAGGCATTGCAAGAGGGCCGAAAAGATGATGCGGAATTTTCTATGGAAACGATGGGATGATCAATCTTCGTGGCCGTCGTGGCTTGGAACCAAGTAAAGCTCCCAGCTTGACTTGGGGGTCTTGGAATTGGAAACCTTTTAATGCGCAATACCGCTCTTGTTTGTAAATGGCTATGGCGTTTTCAGCAGGAGCCTGAGGCTTTTTGGGCGAATGTCATAGGAAGTATCTATGGTAAGGAGGCTAATGGCTGGGATACATCTTTCAGATATAGGCCCTCGTTCAGATCTCCATGGCGCTTTATTGCTAGCTGCAGACATGATTTCATAAAAGGTGTGGACTTCACGCTAGGGAATGGCATGAAATTGCGCTTTTGGCAGGATGCATGGAACGGGACGCGATCTTTTGCCGAGGACTTTCCAAGTTTATTTTCTCTCTCGCGAAATCCCGAAGCAAGTGTGGCGGAGGTGGCCTCTTTCGTCGGGGGGAGCGAGTGGGATCACTCTTGGCATTATGATTTTCGGCGAAGGTTAGGAGAAACAGAAGCTATAGAATTCGCGGCACTCACGCATCGTCTCCAGGATGTTTCCTCACCCCACACATGGAGGATAAACGTGGGTGGGGGTGGGACCCTTCCAAGTTTTTCTCTGTTAAATCTTTTTTCTATGGTCTTTGTCTTGAAAATTCGTTGGCAACTTTCCGGTTTATAATCTAATATGGAAATCTGTTACTTCTATGAAGGTTAGGGTTTTTGTTTGGATGGCGTGGCTCGGAAAAATTAATACGATTGATGTGCTCCAAAGACGACTCCCTCATATCACCCTCTTCGTCAAGATGTTGTTTGTGTTTTTCTCATATGGAATCCATTGATCACCTTTTTTTGACATGTTCATTTTCGTGTAGGTTATGGGAGGAGTTGTCGAGGAGATAGGCATCGAGTGGCAAAACCCCCAATCTTTAAGAACATGGATGGAACAAGCGGCGGCTATTTCATGCGACAATAAAAGGAATTTGTTGTTCAAAGCCGGACTTTTGGCACTTCTTTGGGCACTGTGGAGGGAGAGAAACCAACGAATATTTAAAGAGATTGACAACACTTGGCAAGAGATATGGGAATCTACGAAAAGGAATGTAGGCTTGGCCTTGCATGGACATAAAGAATTCGTAGGATGGTCATGGCAACAGTGGCATGGAAACTGGTCTGATTTTTGTTGAAGATTTGATGGATTGTATTCCGTAGGCTTATGTTTGTTTTGTGGATGCAAAAAGGTCTGGGGGCCAACTGGGCATTGCTTTGTTTTGAAGTATCAACAAAGTAGTGCGCCCGACCTTTTGTTCATTTCTGGCCGCCTCTATGTAGGCACACACTCGTGGTGTCCGGTGAGCGCGTCTTTTGGCTAGTCATGAACCTCGGTCCAGTGTGAGATTTGGAACTCGATGTGGTCAAAGTGGGTGGTGTATGATTTTGATGGCGTACCGATTTGGAGGACCACAAGCAAGAGTAGGCACGTTTTATGTCAAAAGTTACATGATGCTCGGAATACGTCTTTATGCAACATGGTTCTTATTTTGTCTTGATGATTGGGTCA
The DNA here is from genome assembly GCA_039657365.1 of Stephania yunnanensis. Taxonomy (NCBI): domain Eukaryota; kingdom Viridiplantae; phylum Streptophyta; class Magnoliopsida; order Ranunculales; family Menispermaceae; genus Stephania; species Stephania yunnanensis. Next base: position 73,141,049 of record CM077580.1, read on the forward strand.
AGTATGATTGCCTTGTGCGTGAACAATGATGGTGGAATACAGTTGCATCTCAGGTTCTGTGCGTGAACATTCGGTGGTCTCAAGTCTGATGTTTTGCTCTATGGTTTTTTTGTATAATTTTGGTTGTTTTTGTGTAGTGTATCACCCTTTTTTTGTAGCACTTGTACTTTTTACATTTACATATATATATATACAAATAGAAGGAGTATTGCCTCCTATTACTCAAAAAAAAAAGAATATAACAGCATTGACAGGTAGCTCAAGAGTGGATGACTTCCTCCAACAGGTCTTCCCATATCATCTCTTCCAGCTCGAGCCCTGCACATTCAGAATCAAATCGAAGATTCATCCAGCCGTCGTCCTTTGAGATATCACGCTCGACAATGTAATCCATCGAAGGATCAAGCTCTGGTTGCGTGCCGAGGTACCAGTGAATGCAAGACCACACCTCTTCAAGGACATGGTAACCCTTTGGCATCGGACGTATGTGACAGTTGCATGACAAGCGCTGCGGCCAGTAGGAGAATGATTTGTTGTATATCTCAAGTAGGACTTCATTAACTACGTCGAAAATAATTTGTCTGTCATGGATACTGTTGGGTCTCTCATCTTCGACGGCATTAGATTTTGGTGGTGAGCAGGCCTCCATTTGCTCAAACAAAGAAGGATCAATAGGCTGGTCAGGTGAATGCCATGCCCCCAAATATCCATTCTCACTAAACCTGCATTGCGCAAGCACTTCTCTCACATAGTTGAACTTAGCTTCATCTTTTCTATATACTTGAACATGCCGGAAATTACTAGCCGAAAACATGCTGCACTTTTCATCTTCTCAAGTTCGACTTGGAATTTAAATTCTCTAGGAGAGTCTATAATGGATTGATTTGCCGATTGGCCTCCTCTTCAACTAGGTTGTCGTAATCTATTCGCCTAGGCTCCAATTGCATACCTGATTTAATTGATCATCAAAAATGAAAATTTTCAGTTTCGACTAAGTTTTCAATTCAACCATATTATTGTTGAGATATAAAGCATTAACAATGCTGACCTGAGATGGAAAAATTTGACAAACAGGAGTCGAGAACAGAAATAGGACTAGGTTGTGGCAGCCTAGCACCTCCACTAATCGTCGATTCAGATTCTTCCTTGAGTAGACCACCATAACAGCTTTCTTCATTTTTCACATCATCAGTATCGTCAACTTCAACATTCTCATTACAACAAGTTTCTGAGATGGACTCCTCTAGGACCCTGTCAAATATGCTACTCTCACTTCTTAAAGGAACATCTGATTGTGTGACATTTTCCAATGCCTCGGGCATCAGAACAACCAAATTTTTTTGTTCGCGAAAATACTTCTTTCAATATCTGTGCCACGTTCTGAAGGGCTCGTAATTGAGGTACCTTTCAAATGAGCATGAAGTGGCGCTTCACTTTGAATAATTGCATGAATGTCAATATTAGGTAGAGAACAGATTCTTCCCAATGGTTTTGGAGATTGGCTGAGCAAAAGTTTGTCCGAAGGACCAGAATTCATGTCGTGGGAAATTCTAGACTTAAACAACTCAGAATATCTTTCTAGCGACGCATTTAGCGAATGAGCTCTTCTCATGCGTCTATGGCCACCCTTGGTTGGAGTAGAAACTGCATCATCATTCTCATATTTAGCGCTGGGACTGTCTTCTCTGTCATTATCCGACAAGCGCCCTTTCCATTGATCATTAGTATCCATCTTCGAGTTCTTGGAAAAAGAACGACCGTAAGGAATTTTGTGTAGGATTGCGTCCAATGAAATCCTCCGACTTTTTTTGCTCTCGTTGATCGCATATTTTATTATATGCCTAATATTTTTGAAACGTTTTTTACCCGCTTGATTCTCCCCTTGTTCCTTCAATTGATCAAATGAACCTTGAAAGGAACTTGCATCAGTTTCATGAGCTTCATAGCTTAATGTTTCTGCTTCTCGAATACTTGAAGCATTATCCTCAAAAGGGGGAGTTTGGGTTGACAGTGGCTGCAGATTCCCTGATTTCACCCTCCCTTCATGTCTGGCATGAACCCTGTTTTCCACAAGTTCCTCATGCTCAATATCCATTCTTCTCGATGAATTACTTCCATGGTATGATTCCGACTTGGTTAATCCTCTCGTTCCTTTGGAATCACGCACTGCTTGCATATGATGAGCCAAAGAGTAGTTTGGGTCTTCTAAACTTTTTAGAAATGAATGATTCACATTGAGCACATCCAAAGAATTCATGAACTCTTTTGGCTTGTCAAATGTACTGCCTTTATTGTTTTCCTTCGAATTGAAAATATTATGCTGTAACGAGGCTTCTTTTGATTTTTGTACCTTATCTTGAAGCAATGCCTCATCAAGTAGCTCCCTACCAAGTTCGTTGAGTTCATCGTACCTTAGGCTTTTCATAGAACTTGGATTGTCGTTGAGCTCACATCGGTTATGAGAAGCAGCTGATTCATCTAACTTTGACATGTTGGTAACACGGGGACAGTCACCTTGATGGTTATCAATTTTGGTAGTTTCCCCATTGCCCTCCCTTACTTCATCGGGAAGATGGGGATGTGAAGGCTCTAAATGATGGATAGAATAAAGCCGATGAAACTGGGAATGGAGTGATGGAAACTGGTGCTTGTTCTCTTCAGCACTCATATTTTCTCTGAAGGTTTTGTCAGATTCATCTAATGACGGAATAGCGCTCAGCCTGTCTTCTTCAGTCTGTAAAATTCAATAAACAGTATGTTTGTCATTATAAAAGTTTTTGCAAGAGAAAAATAAATGAATAACCGGATACGGATACATGGATGAATATAGAATTAAATGCATACAAATCATGAAAAAATTGATTTGTCATTGTCACCCAACATGGTGTTTCATGAAATTAAGGACTGGGGACATTTACATGATCAAATAGTTCTCCAACAGATTAAAAATACAATGGTAAGATGGTGAACAAATAGTTTCACACAAAGACATAAGCTATAGCATACACAATAGAGACATACCCTTAATTTAATACCACTGGCATTCAAACAAAGAAAGTTTATGCGTACTTGTAAGTCTTCCGTTTGTTCCTTAATGAGTGCTTCTCCATCAGCAGCATCAAAGGTGTTCTCTATCAATTTTGAATACTTCGGACCTGTAAATGCGAATAACCATAAGCACCATACGAAGATTATCGAGATAACATCAAGATCTAAAAGATGGCAACTGTAGCAACAACTACAAATTGATGAAATCAGAACGATATAGAGATTGCAGAAGCATAATATTAAGTTCCAGGCAGGGGAGATACACCCCAAAACAACAAATCGATCAGGACACCTCTAAAGAAAATCAAAACAAATAACAAAGCACGTCCATGTCGTTTATTAAAGAGAAGTACATTGACAGGTCTGTAATATCTAATATTTATGTGCAGGAAAGATGGTCAATCTTAATTTCATAGGAAACCTTATGGGCTTCCCCTCTCTCAAAAACCCTAAAGAAGAATAAAGAACCTAAGAACTAGCTCATTACGATTTCACAGTCATAGAAGGCAAAGCCAAATATGCAAGAAAATCCCAAAAAAATCATATAGCTTAATTGCCACAAATCTTAATTTGATATGAAGTTGTAAATAAAGCAAAAAGGTGAGCTGTTTCTAATTTGATATGAAGTTGTAAATAAAGCAAAAAGTTGTGAGACTCACTCTGATCAGGAGAAATTCTTTTCATCATCTAAAACGAAGGATGACCGAAAAGAAGAAGCTAAGCAAGCACTAAGATTGTATTGAGCTCAACATAAAAGCCGAGAATTTCACACAAATAAACTCCTTTAATTCATCTTTGTTAACATGAATATATGAAGCTGATAATTTTCATTTATTGAATTCATGTTGTCCAATAGATTAAGCAACTAGTGAGAAATGCAACTTTCATGAACTCGTCTACTTATTCTCAAATAAATAAATAAATAAATAAATAAATAAATAAAGCAACTCTAATTGTTCATGTTTAAGTCTCAGGGTTGGATCTCCACTATATTGAACTTATAGTTTATTGTATTATATATAATTGTTCCCCGGATAAGAACATAACTCAATAGTTGCTGTTAAATTTTAAGTTCATAACATAACTAAATCAAATACTACTCTACTCAAAAAAACCTTGCCAACAGAAGGGAATCAAACTGTGAAAATAACAATTTTTTTAGTACTCAAACTGACGAAAAAACTTAAAAGATCGTATATAATCACAAGTTACTTCACAAGTATCGTTAAATCGAAAAACACAAATAGAGCCAAACCAAGATTAACTCGCTTACCACCATAGCGCCTTCGACCTCTATGAGCCTTGGATCTCTCCTTTTTCACATTATGCCGATGATAGACATGAAGCATATGAAAAATGCCCCATATGCAGCCCTGATTTGGTTCATTCTTAAACCGTAAACCGGAATAACTCCGGCTCAAAGAATTCTCCATGACCGAATTCCCCAATCACCAATCAATCAATCAAACAACAACAAAGCCTCAATCCCAAATTAGTCGCAACCAATCAATCAATCAAACAAACAAACAACACCCATGCCAAAAACTCCAGTGCTCCATAAACAAAATCTCAGCTTCTACCTTGCCAACCCTGATAACAACAACCAATCAATTAAAACAAAACCCCATAATCAATCTCTTTAATAACATCAATTAACAGTTTCATATTCAATTAGTACTTTCTTCAAACAGAAACTGCTCATTCATTCAACCCACCTCCATATCAAGTCAAAATAATCCCCAAAAATCACAAAACAAAAAACCCACCTCAATTTCAAGAAATCAAAACTGGGTTTTCATTCTAACAATCTGAAATGAAAGAAAACATGAAAAAGTTACGATCTTTACAATCACGCATACCTTGAAATTGATGAGAGACAGAGAGAGAGAGAGAGAGCTTTATTTATTAAGGTTGTATTAACTTATAAGAGGTTGTTAAGAGTGTGATTAAGGATAATTACATGTACTAATGAGGTAGATTAAGCATTGATAATCAATAATAATTGAAGATTAACAAACATTTAGAGACTCCAAATCTCATCTCTTCCCGTCTCTTTCGTTCAATTCGGGACCGTTTGCCCGCCAACTGCTCTCGGTCCCCCCTTCGTTGCCTATTTTTAACACGCAATCTGGACCGTACAATATCTCATCGTGTTATATGTTTGTAATCTCGAGAATCAGTACGCGAACTCAGTCAACCTGGTCTTCTTTGTTTGACCTGGACTTTCTGAAGTTGAATTTAATTGCTTGGTCTAGTCAGAATTTGTGAGCACTTAATATTGGACGAGTTATGAGTAACGTAACAAATACATAATCGTGTTTTAGCTTAATTGTAGGATCACATTAACTAACATTCAATGAATTATTCTTCATTAATCAAGCTGACATAGTCTTTTGTAACAATATAGTAGTAATTGATTTTGGCATAGCCATTATAGGTTAGCTAAGTGTCCATTTCAAGCCGGTACTTGTGCATTGTATGCCATAAATCCAAATAGATAATTTTATGAATTTATTTATGACTATGATAGAGACGTTACTGTTTTATATGTGTACTGATAAATATCAATTTAAGTACTAGTGGGATGAAGATTATTAATTGGTTTGATATGTAGTTAGGTGTATTAGGTCGAACATACTCTATATATATATATATCATTTTGTCTTCATGAAAAATAAGAACCTAAACTTGTAAGTTGTTGTGTTAGTTGGGCCAAAGGCTTATGATCAAAAGCATTGGCCCACTTTGCTCTCCCACCAAAAACATTAATGTTTTATGCGCCAAAAAGATATATATGATAAGCATGCAATATACATTAATATATGAAATTATGACAAATTCTAATGAAAGGTATTGATTTTTCTATGAAAAGTAATCCATAAAATAATTAAAGTTAGGCAGCTAGCTAGCTGAGTTAATTGGTGTGGTGCTAGCTAGCTTGCCAAGCGAGTAATATTTGTTATAGGAATGCATGAGTATCATGAGCGTGTATTCACTAGAACATTTTTGACATTTAATAAATGTTTTAAAACCTTTATTAAATAGAGTGTTATCAAATGTCATATGAAAATATGTTATGTTTTAATTTTTAATAAATGTATTACATAGATATTTTTTAAAACTCTCATTAATTATGTATTAATTATTTAATAACACCCCTTTTAATAGGGTTTAAAATTTTTTATTAAATACAAAAAATGTTCTAGTGACTGAGCGAGGTTGACGCTGAAGCTTCTACTGATGTCTAGCAAAATTGGTGGACGTACGTGCATGGATATCTAAATTTCAACAACTGCACTGGCTAAGCAAATTCAATATATATAATTGATTGTAATGGACTGTATACATATTGTATAACTTTCTCTTGAAAAAAAGAAGAAGAAAGAGTTGAGTAATCCATATGTTATATGTAATGAGACTTAGCAATTCGAATGGGGGCCCAAACCTTAGAAGATAGTGCCTGGTTGAGCCCAATATATAGAGAATATATAGAAGGGCCATATGAATTGTTTGAACTGAAGATCAAAAATGCAATTAATTTTTTGAAAAGCAATCCTGGCCGTCAAAGCATGCAGCGGACAAACATTAATTGACTTGAACAAAGACGTACAGCAACCAAGAGACTAACGAGAAGGTTTGAGTATTCACATGTCAGTCACACACTTAAGCCTTGAACAAAGACGGCAAAAGAAAAGATTAATTAAACATGCGATGACGCGATTAGATACATACTAATATACTATACAAGTGTGATAAGGTCCCCGTGCATTTTGGCCTCTACTGCTCCTACTTACGTTATATTCTTTCAGATTTTACGTTGTGAGATCGATTTGGAGGATGTGGTTGGTGTATCGATAACTTATCAAATACTGATACAAATGCAGCCCATGTGCAAGATATACGAAAAAAGATATCAAATTCACAAGCACTATTTACACCGCTAAGAGATATATCGGATCACACAAAATCTCAACACATTAAAGTATGTGGACCGCATAGAAGGCTTTTGTTAGTTAATGTGTTTTGTGGTATGACGCTATTGTTGTTATCACTAGAACAATTTAGGTATTTAATAGAGGTTTTTAAACCCCTATTAAAGGGGGGTGTTATTAAATAATACCTAATTGATACGAGTTTTAAAAAATCTCTATGTAATACATGTATTAAAAATTAAAACATAACACATTTTCACATGACATTTAATAACACTCTATTTCATAAGGGTTTTAAAACCTCTATTAAAGGTCAAAAATGTTCTAGTGTATTATAGTATTTTTTATATGCGCATCGAGATCTATATATGTCCGCATCATGAAGCGTATATAGATGACTTTTATGAGTCAATATGTCTTAAAGCGTAACATGATGTTGTTATTCTAGCATTTCTTTATAGAAGAAATTACAAATGTACACATGTTTGTACTTTAAATGAGAAAAGTATGGGTGAAATGCATTTATTTCGGACAAATAGGTAATGTCGCCCAATGAAAAGGCGTTATCACTGTGAAATTTTTTTTAATGACGTGGACATGGATAGCGCCTTTTGAAAAGGCGCTATCAGTGTATGGTCGGGGCCTACGTGGACAGTGAGGTCGACAGTAAGGTGGAAGGCAGTTGTATAGATAACTTCTTTTGAAAATGAGCTATCTATACAAAATTATACACTCTATGAATGACTCCTTTTGAAAAGGAGTTATCAATACAAATTTTTTCCCCATGAACGACACGTGCATATGGAGATGGACGACCCGCGCCACTCGCGTATCTCGAGGTAGACAACCAATGTAAACAACGCGCACGCATATCGACGCGGACAATCTATGTATGCCGAGGTGGAGATTTCATGCAAATGTCACGTACGTCTGTCGATGTGGGCGACCCATGCAACCTCGTGCAACTCATGCAAACGTCACGCACGTGTCTCGAGGTGGTAAAACTAATGTCAACGTCACACACGTATCTCTTGGTTGACAACACATGGAAACGCCACGCACGTATGTCGAGGTGGGCGAGCCATGCATATCCACTACAGACCATGGACCCTATGCAAACGTCACGCGCGTATCTCGAGGCTGACAACCCGTGTGAGTTGCATGCTTACTATGGATATGCATAGCTGGCCCACCTCGACATATGTGCGTGACATTTCCATGTGTTGTCAATCAGGAGATATGTGTGTTGAAAATGCGCTATCCGTGTAAAACAGTCCACGTATGATGACCGCGCGTGAACGTGAGCTGACCGAATAACGCCTATGGGTTGCACGGGTCCACCTCGCCTCGTAATACGTGCGTGACGTTTCCATTGACTTTATCACCTCGAGACATGTGTGTGATGTTTGCGTGAGTTGCACGAGGTTGCATGGGTCGCCCACCTCGACATATGTGCCTAACATTTGCATGAAATCTCCGCGTCGGCATAAATGAGTCACGTTTGCATGGGTTGTCCACGTCGACATGCGTGCGCATTATTTACATTGGTTGTCTACCTCGAGATACGCGAGTGGCGCGTGTCGTCCATCTCCATATACGCAGGTGTCGTCATGGAGAAAAGGATTTGTATTGATAACTCATTTTTAAAAAGAGCTATCTATACATATTATCTCGCCAACTCAACGCCACCTCATCACCACCTTACACCCATGAAGCTTACAAATAGGTGATAACGCCTTCTCATAAGGTGTTATCACCTATTTTTGAAAATAAAAAATAAATTACCTATTTTATGAAATAAATTGTAAATGCCCCCACTTTTGAAAAAACACCCTTCTTTATAACATAATGGACTCAAGCGGGGTGTGATGACGCGGTGTTGACATATCAAGGTGTGCATCGTCCGATACACCCTGAACACATTTCTGGAGGTATATCAAAGGCACACAAACGTTGGGTGGCGAAAGTCGGTTTTGTAAATCCTAGTAGCTTCCAAAAATAAAAATAAAAAAATAACATACCATAATGCTCGTACAGGCATATAGTAAAAGAAAGGAAATAGGAATAGTAATGGCATAAGCAGACGTCAGCAGAGGAGCAATGTCCCTTGGTTTCCAATCCTCAGTCCTCTCTCACACACACACACTCTCTCTCTAGAGTGAGAGTGAGTGAGTGAGTGGTTGCTTCTCCAGACTCCAAATGGCTCCCTCATTTTCACGTCCCCATTACGCCCATGCGGTGGTGGTCCTCCTCGTCGTCCTCCTCCTCCACCACCGCCTCCAGGGGGGCGCCCAGTCCCTGAACCTGACGCACATCCTCTCCGCCTTCCCAGAGTTCTCCGACTTCAACAAGCTGCTTTCCTCGACCTCCCTCCCCTCCGACCTCTCCGGCCGCTCCTCCCTCACCCTCCTGGCCGTCCCCAACCACCTCCTCCGCCGCCAGCCTCCCCCTCCCCCCAGTCCCTCCCCGACTCCCTCCGCTTCCACGTCCTCCTCCAGTTCCTCTCCCCTCCGACCTCCTCCTCTTCCCCCCTCCGGCCACCTCCTCACCTCCCTCTTCCAGACCACCGGCCGCGCCCCCAACGACCTCGGCGCCGTCAACATCTCCACCACCGCCAACGCCACCACCCTTATCCGCCCCCTCCTCCCCTCCTCCTCCCCCCGCCACCCTCCTCTCCCTCCTCACCTCCCTCCCCTACAACCTCTCCATCTTCTCCATCTCCTCCCTCCTCCTCCCCCTCGGCCTCGACCCTGCCCTCCTCACCTCCTCCTCCTCCTCCTCCTCCTCCTCCTCTGCCTTCTCCTCCTCCACTGCTCCTGCTCCCCCCTCAACATCACCAAGCCCCTCCTCGCCGCCCGCTCCTTCTTCGTCGCCGCCTCCCTCCTCTCCGCCTCCGGCGTCCTCCCCGCCTTCCAATCCGACGAGGCCGGCGCCGGCATCACTCTCTTCGTCCCCACCGACGACGCCTTCTCCGTCCTCCCCACCTCTCTCCGCCTCCAGTCCCTCCCGGCCGACCAGAAGTCCACGCTCCTCAAGTTCCACGTTTTGCACTCCTACTATCCGCTCGGATCGCTTGAGTCCATTGTCAATCCCGTGCAGCCCACTCTCGCCACGGAGGACCGCGGCGCGGGTACCTTTACGTTGAACATCACTCGCGTGAATGGGTCGGTCGCCATTGATACTGGCCTCGTCCAGGCTTCCATTACTCAGACGGTGTTCGATCAGAATCCCCTTGCCATCTTTGCGGTGTCGAGGGTGCTGCTGCCGAGGGAGATATTTGCGGGGGAAGGGGGGGTGAGTACTGGGAGGAGCTCTGCTGGTGATGATGGTGGTGCTGGGCCCCCGGTGGGGGCTCCGGTAGGGTCTCCGCCGGGGATGGAGAGTCCCGCTGCTACCCATTTGTCGTCGTCTTCGTCCTCGTCGCCGACGGGGTTGGAGAATACTAGTAGCTCGACCTCCATTATTGTCGGATCTGCTCTGTTCACTCTCCGTTTTTGTTGGTGTATAGTTGGGTTGTTGTGTTTATTTGTATGATGAGCCGATTGACGAGATGAGATGGGATTAGCTGTTCTCTTCATCTCCGTTAATTTGGGCGAGTTTTTTTTTTTTTTTTTTTTCTTTTTTGTTCATTGAATTGAATTTAGCTGCGAATGCAGGGGAAAGTTGTGAACTTCGTTCAAATACAAGAGAATAAGTTGAGATGGGAAGGAAAGATCGAATTTTTTTTCTCCTCTGTTGTGTTCAATTGCATTGTATATCTACTGCTCTGTTGTAAAGATTGATGAAATTGACTGTTTTTTGAGAAATGTTGCTCTGTTTCATTTTCTACAGATAAATTGACGAACAATGTAGGTTCTATGTTAGGAATCATGGGTTCTTGTTAGTTCTGCAAATCAGATCGAAATTCGACCTCCATTGATGAACAAACATGAAGAAGCTCTGTTGTTTCTTTGAGCGTTTTTGCTAAAGTGAGCTTTGATGGATCTGCTGCTAACGTGCGCCGAGAAAAAATCGCAGTAAAAGACAAGTGGCATACAACTTTCTTTCTGGCTTTACGGCTAAACCGTCGATCGGTTCATTGTAATTTAATTTGTAGAAGGTGTCGAGGGCACGATCGTCCAAGAAAAGTTACGGTGTACGGCAATACTTTTGAATAATAGTAGATTCGACTGCACAGCTCATCTTTATCGGACAGCTTATCTTGCCCGTTCAAGTTGTCTGATGGAGATGGGTGTGCCTCGAACGGCGTGGATTGATTGATTTAAGATAGTGATTGCGCACGTGGAGGGGTGAAAGCGAAGGGGGAGTCAGTGCGCATCATCGGATGTTGGGCGATGCCCGCGCCTTATCATTTCTGTTCGCTCTCTATCGCTCGCGCGCTTTTCTTCATAGTTGGTTGTGTCGACTAATGAGGTGTTTACACGTGTTGGATAGAGAAGAGAGACAGCTAGTGTCATTTAAGTGCCATTATTGTGAGCTTGGAATTTCTCAAAGCTCATTGAGCAAGTTATGAATCAAAAGGTTTAAAGGTTGACACTTTAATGTATCTTCTTTTTATTTCATTATCAATTGTCGATACAATAAATCTACTTGAATTAATAATTTTGGACTTATAAAAATTTTTAAAATTTTTTTATAAATATTTAAGAGATATTAAAAAATTTTATAAGTGATTATGAATGTTTCATTAATTGTTCGATGATATATTTAAAATTATAAAAGTTTTGAGTTCGAAATCACGAATCTAAATAAACTATCTTGTGTCATTTGGACTCATGAGTCTAGACTAAAAAAAAAATTATTTCAAAGTAATCCTCAAGTAATTAATGAAACACACACAATCACTTGTAAAAATCATTTGTTACCCCTTAAATATTTATAAAAATTTAAAAAATCTCATATAAGTTTGTATTCATGAGTTCAAGTAAATTTATCGTATCAATTATAGAAGACCATAGACATATAATTAAATGCGTGTCACAACAACAACTATATAGCATCATTTCCAAATTAGTAAATCAAAAAAATTGTTTGTCAGTTGAACAAAGATTTTTTTGTTAACAATTTAACATACTATATAAAAGACATAATCATTTCCTAATAATGAATTTTAATTAAGGGTTTTTATGACTTTTTGGTTATTTGAGTCCGGACTTTTTGAGTCCATCTAGCATTACCCTTAGTAAATTCGGTTCGACATGTGAAACACACTTTCACTCATTTTTCACCACATCCGAGTTTCAATGCTTCGTTGGGAACATCCTAACACTTATCTCATTTGTTTGAACTTTCGTAAAAGTGACAAAAGTTTCACATTGAATGTCAATCTATCACAACCTTCTATATTTTTTCGGAATAAAAAATTAGCTTGGAGCATCCTCTATTTTCCAGACTTTTCCTCCCTCATTTTCTTAGTACTAAAAATGGACTTCAAAGTCATCTTCTTTTATATCTAGACTTGAGTCCGATTATGTAGTGCACGTAGTGTTCTGCATAAATAGATTTTTTTATACGAAATAAATAATTTTTGAACTCACCAAGGTTTTAACTTATGACCTCTTACTTTCAAATCTTTTACAAAATTATTGAGCAACTCAATTGATTTTTACATAGATGGAATTTATTATATCAAATAAATACTACGTGCATTATTTTGTAGTTAATTATTGAATTTACATTAATCTTGTACTCTTTCGAACCAAACTTAGATATTTTATTGGCAAGTGTAACTAATTAACTATACTTAATTGTTCACGAGTTCGTATACTTGCTTATCAAGTACTTCAAAAAAAATTTAATATAAATATGAAAAAAAGTGTAAGTAGTTAAGTTTGAACCTAAAATTTCAAAATCAATTTTGTGACAACTTAATTACATCACCAAGCTAACTTCTAGTAATATATATATTTGCTTTTAAAATATATAAATTTAGTCATAAATTTCTAATTTAAGCAAGTATTAGGCCTAAGCAATGACTTAAAAGACTCGGCCCGAGCTTACTTGAGCTCGCTTAGTAAACAGGTCAATCTGTAATTCTAAGTATTTATGTGCGGTTATGTAGTGTATATCAATTACCTCATTGAGACGTAATTATAATTCGAGTAATGTATAAAAGGACTTAAGAAATGAGAGCTCATAATATTAATACTTCATAATTTAAACAACATAAAGATCGGTTTATTTATATATATGTAGTGTGATACTATGATATATGTGTGTGTGTGTGTGTGTATACTGATTTTCTTTGTGTGTATGTATATAATATATGACCTTTGCTCTTGTAAACTCCATTGTTATAAAGGTACAACAATTTGACTAGTCTAGAGCACGACGCATTATTGGTACTATTTACTCGTTATTACTGTACTATAGACAGCCTAATTATTAATATTGAATGCGTCAACCAGATCAATTTGACTGGATTCCCTTCACAACATTTGACCGGTTAGTTATACATGTTTTATTTCCAATTAAATTGCTTAATTTTATATGATCGATCAATACACACATAGACCAAACTTTTGATTACACCAATATAATCCTCTTATCTCGTGCACCAAAAAATTAATATGACCACAGACAACAAATGAAACAGTACATATGCATGCATGCAACTTCAAGGGAGCGGTGTACAAGGATTGGATTATAATCCTCTTATCTCGTGCACCAAAAAATTAATATGACCACAGACAACCAATGAAACAGTACATGCATGCAACTTCAAGGGAGCGTTGTACAAGGATTGGATTTAGTCCAATTAGGATCTCGATCAAGTCCAATTATACCACGGATTAGAGATAAAATTACAATTCATTTTAGTAATTTATTTTATTGATCCCACTCGATCCGAAACAAAAAAAAAAAGACCGAACTGGATCAAGTTAAATGAATTATCAATCGTAATATTAATACTTAATTATAAAACTACAAAATTAATATTAAAGAAGAATTTAAGCAAATAATAATAGGTAAAAAAAGAAAGTTGTAATTAATGGGTGAATGATGAATAAGATTTTTAGTTCAAATAACTTAATTTCTTATTATTTTTATATATTTATTAATTGACTTTGTAACTTTAAGTTTGTACTTGAACACAAATAATTAATTTAAGGTTTTTTTTACAGGAACGAGACTTTATTTTATATTGCTAAAAAATGTATATACATAACGGGGAAACATAAAATAAAATCGAAAAAAGTTCTATCAATATAATAAGAAAAAAAATCGTTGTCCCTTATAAAACCTTCATTAAATAATAGAAGAGTTAGTGAAATAAAAAAACTAACATTATTTCAATACAGATCAAGATATGTCTCAATTAAGAATATACGTACCTATATATACATACATTAGACATATAATTAAAGGTCAATTAGACCTAAAAATTGGATCCGCACTTAAGATATACAATCTGCAATCTAGTCAAATATTTGCAATTTAATCTAATTTAATAAATTCAAAATATAAACCAATTATATATAAAGCTAATTGAATTAGATGATTCAACTGGATTTGGGGATATATTTGTGGATTTCATGTATACACGCGTTCCCACCATTGGTTGGAAAAGACTAATTGTACATTCATTATTTAGACGCGAAAAATTGGGTGACATGCATATGTAGTACTACTTTTGACAGAGAAGTCCTAGTCTCCTCGCTAGTTTACTAACTATTTCAAGGGTAATGCTATTTAGACTCGTGAGTTCGAACTCAATTTTTTTTTTAATTTTAAATACATCTTCGAGCAATTAATCAAACAATCATAATTACTTATAACATTCCTATTATACCCCTTAAATATTTATAAAAATTTTAAAAACCTCCTATGAGTCCGGACTCATGAGTCCAAGTAAACTTATCGTTATTCCAATCCAATTAATCTCGAAGACCAAAACGTGGGACGTCGTGCATGATGTTGCAATGTTGCATCCACTGCAAATCAGATCATCAAACACGCTCTTGAACACGATTCACATGCACGCACGGTCTGTCGCACACCATTCATTGACGATGCAAGTTTATATATGCGAGGATAGGATTAATTAGCTTTGTGGACAGAGATTAATTAGACAAAGAGATCGACATTACTACGTACTATATATTGATCGATCATAACTCATAAGAGTACGTTGTACTTTTAATTAATTGGGAATCAATTAAGCACCCGCTTCACTGTTCTTACGTACATTTTTGCATCTATGTACTTCTCATATGCCTTATATCAATGATCGGTCTTTTTCAAGAAGTGGGGTGGATTTAGTTTGTATTTCATAAAATAGTGAGGTTTACTTTTAAATTTTAAAATTAAGGTATAACTCCTTTTGAAAATGAGCTATTGATGATAAGGTGGCATGCATGGTGGTGAGGTGGTGGTGAGGTATACATGGTGGTGAGGTGGAAGACATTTGTATAAATAGCTCATTTAGAAAATGAGCTATATATACAAATTTTTTCTCCAAATGAACGACATGTGTATATGAAGATGGATGACCCGCGTCACTCAAGTATCTCGAGGTAAACAATCAATGTAAAAAACACGCACGCATATCGACGATGACAACTCATGCAAACGTCACTCATGTATGCTGAGGTGGAGATTTTATGCAAATGGCAGACACGTCTGTCGGGATGGGCGACCCATGCAACCTCGTGCAACTCATGCAAACATCACGCACGTGTCTCGAGGTGGTAAAGCCAATGCAAACGTCACACACGTATCACCTGGTTGACAACACATGGAAACACCACACACGTATGTCGAGGTGGGCGAGCCATGCATCTTCGTGCAAACCATTCAAACGTCACACACATATCTCGAGGTGTGGACAACTCATGCAACCTCGCGCAATCGATGCAAACCATGCGAATGTGAAGCACGTATTTCGAGATAGACAACCCATGCAACCTAGTACGGCGAGCCCACGTGGAAGACATTGTATCCCGAGCCCACGTGGCAATTACACACAAATGGCGCATTCGAAAAATGTGCTATTTGTGTGTACTTGCCATGTCGACATCCACATGAACATTCACGTCACGTACCCCGAGCTCACGTGTAAGGCATTTGTACCCTGAGCCCACATGTCAAATACACACAAATAGCGCATTTGGAAAATGCGTTATTTGTGTGTACTTGCTGTAACGGCCCGAAAATTCGACTTGTGCCACGTGTTATTTTAGGGTCGTATGTGGGACCCACTTGCCGGGGTGCGTATGTTCGAATCTCAAGTGGAGGTGCTAATTATTGAAAAAACGTATACGTGGAGAATTCGGTGAGCCGAAACATGAATGAGAACGCGCCTCGAATCGCGTGCTAATGTGGGACCAAGATAGTCGCGTTATGTGGTTTTAGTGTGTACATTGAATACGCCACGTGATGCGAGTGACGCGAGTATATAATGAGGCGGGTTGATGTCTCGAGATGCGCGCTGTTCGGTTCTCAAAGACACTTTTGATTTTGAAAGAAAAAGACGGGCAGGTGGCGTAAACGTGTAGTTGGGCCAGCTGGCAAGGAGTACACGGAGACACGTCACCCCGGGGCGGCGAGGGCCGTCACACTTGCCATGTCGACATCCACGTCAACGCCAAAAATTTCCCTCAACTAATAGCACCTTTGTAAAAGTTGGTATACCCTACTTAAAAAAAATAAAAAAAATAAAATAAAAAATACTTATTTTCCTCATTTAAACTAACATCTGCTGTATTTTTGTAATATTTTTCTCAATGATCAATCTTTAATTCTTTATTATTTATTTAATACCTGCTCCTGAAGGAAAAAACTTAGGAACATTCAAGAGTGCATATAAAGTTACAAGCTAAGACCAAAAGAAGACTTCTTATCGCATGTACGTCAAAGTTTGATGTCAATTACTTACTAAAGAATTAGTTATAATTAAGAGTGTTAGGTATGCATATCCATGTTAAAATAATAATAAGATCTTGAAATTAAAAACCAAGTCTACGTGAAGTTTTACTATTTTTAAAACCAAACCCATATATGTAGTCTCTAGATATGAACGTTTAAAGTATGAAACTATATGTAGTATGTGCAGAGAAACGATGCAAGTCTAGTCTTTTACGTAATATAAGAAAAAGCAACAGATATAAAAAGTGCCTTGAATACTTTCACACTTAACGAGTATATATATCAACTTGACTAATTCAAAAGTGAAATAATATCTCTTCGTCGAACCAACCAAATATCAATTACTACTATATAACTAAATAGTAACATGTATAGTATATACGTACATATTCAACCTTACAGAAAAGTTCTCTCGCACTCCTAATTAATTTCACACACGGGTGACTTCAATCTTGATCAATTGTCATATTTACACAAAGTGACATCATCGCATATATAGTCTTTTTATATTTACTTTTTTGAACAATTCAGTTTGTTTTACATTGTGTTCTTGACCCCATTACATATATGAATATTACGTACTTACGTAGGGATATAAACAAATAAGCTGGATACCTACAAGATTTTATCCGCTGATATCCATACTCTATATATAAATATAAATCAAATCTTATTAAAATTACTAGCGGCAGTCGCTAAACGAACTCCAATTTTTACTAGAACATACCCAGTCTCGCTTTTTGACATTTCATGACATGACCAAACTACCCTTTATATATATAATGATTTTTTTTTCTCACTCTTGTACATAACCCACCACATAAACCCACTCTTAAGACGAGCTCTCCCGCCCTTAATTTGCACCGTCCTATTCGGCTGAAATCAAACGTAATTTGGCAAGATCGTGTTGGATTTTTTTAGGTAAAGTTAGATCTCACTATTTTAGGTTCGATTTTTCGAGTTGATCGGCAGTATTTGGAGTCATTTTTTTTATTTAATTGTCAGTGGTGCTTAAAGATTTGATTTTGTGCTCCAATCTCGATTTTTAGGGGCAAAATATGGATGGATAATGCAAGATCCATTTACAATAAAACCACCCAATTTTTTTCCATTTCATAAATATTTAGGAGATTTGAAATATTTTTTTTTTCGTTTTTGTTACTTACGGGTCTCGATCGCATATTTCACATAGACATTTGACCATCTCTCAGCTAGACCTCTACTCTCATTGAAACTTTTGAAGAGATCTCGATTCTGTATAATTAAAGCTCTAGAGTACACTTCTTCACTATTTGCAGGGCATTGACAAAATCAGATCCCAAATTATATATGATTTATTTCTTATATATTCATATTATTTTAATTTTTTGACTAAGATAATAGTTTCTTAAAATGAAAAATTCAATTCAAATTTCAAGTCGTGAAATATATACAGTACACACATAGAGACATCATTCTTAGTTGGCCACGCCCACATAAATAGACAAAAAACACTGCATATTTTTGGTCTGAGCCAACCATTTCTCCCAGTTGTGGTTGCCCTCATTCATGACCACCCCTCCCAATCAAAGTCAACTTACCAAGGGCACCCTCGTCATTTCACAACCAGCCTCCTCTTGCATGCAGTCACGCGGTGCGTAACACATTACACAACTATAGTCTAAGAAATAATCTCCAACAACTCCACCACATGAGTCACAAAAAAACTCAAAAAACCAACATGAGAGAGTCAAACAAGCCTCACCGCATTCCCTCCACGTGTCACTCATCCCTCCACTCCACCAAGATCAACGTCCCTCAATATCTCTCCTCCATAATTGATTACATTTTTAGGCTAAATATATATGCATATATAGCATTATATATCTTATCGTTTAAGGTTTTTAAAATTTTATCCAAAAATATCGATTTTTACAAATATATCTCAACGTTTTGAAATTGTGTAAGTATCTTATAAAAAAATTTAGATTGAATTGAAATTTACTTTTGACTTTGCTGTTGCAAATGGAAAGAGTTTCTCCTAATTTAGGCCGCAACTATTCAGACCCCACGTTTTGCTTCCTTTACCCCATTACTTCACTCTACCCCATTTTTGAATTCTTTTCACTACTTTTTCCTTTACCTTTTTGTAAATTATTCCAAAACTACCTCTCACCCTCAACAAATATTTACCCAATTTCATATATTCATCTCAATACCCCTCAATCTTCTTCATTTCTCGATTTTAGTAATTGTAGAGCACTTGTACTAGATCGCCAACTATTGTAGGAGTGTTTTTTTTCGTTGAACATGTCGGATGTGATAACGTCGTGTCCAAAAAGTGAAGAAGTGTCGTCTGCGGGGTTCGGCCTACTCCGACCGATACCATTCCAATCGATAATGTGAAGTGAACTCGATTTTATTAATTGGTCATGGAGGGATCCATCAGAGACCTCTAAAGAAGTGTCGACTTTTGTGTCCGACACTGATAAGTCGTTAATTATGTAATTATATATAGGTTATTTATATATTTCTTTATTTTCAAGTCTCCAAAAAATTAGTCTAATTATATATAGTTGTTATTCTCAGGGTTAACAGAGTGCGTGATTGAATCCGAGGCAAAAAACTACTCAAATTAGTATATTTATGTGTTGTGTGCACAGTTACTGTTGGATTAGGCTCGAGACACACAATACAGAGTTGATTTTATGATGAGGAGTAACTGAGTGACGCACTATAGTGGCATATTTTATCACACTGCTCCAGAACCGTGGAGACCATCCTCGGGATCCGTTCTTGCACCACCTCCCACATCTTCACTAAAAGAGATGATGAATGCACTCATGGTGTCAAATTGATGTGGTTTGCTCATATTTTGTTGGATTTGGGTTGGTCGTGAGAATGCGATTTTAGAGAGGAGTGATTGGGGTATGGATGAGTAAAAATGTTTTCATTTCACTAGAGGTTGAAAAAAAACTCTAAAACGAGGTAAAATGAGTAAAAAGTGGTCTGAATAGTCTAGGCCCTAATTTATCATTTTATAAGCAATAATTTGTAAGGTTGGAAGCTTGAAAATGGAAAGATTTTAGAATAAATTTGTAAAAAACTAAAATATTAAGATATATTTGTAAAAATTGAAACGTTAAAATAAATTTGTAAGAAACTCAAAACATTTAGGATGTATTTACAAAAATTGAAATGTTAAGATAAATTTGTAAAAAACTCAAAACGTTAGGATATATTATGTTATTTGCCTTTTTTTTAATAGCTCAAGATGTCTAAACCGCTCCAGGGTGGGGTGTAGTGGCAAAACAAAGAAGAACACTAAAGCTTTGATTGAGGCAGATGTCATGAATTCAAATTTTGATAGCCATAACACTAAAACTTGGATTTAAGTAAATGTTATGGATTTGATTTTTAATTGATAGCTATATTTATATTTTACTTAGTTTAGCTAAGTTACAAGGTTAGATGCTCAGTTAACTCCAATAGAATTAATCAAATCAAAGTAAAGAGAGGTCGAAAAAGAGTCGAACGCCTATGATAACATAAAAAACCTCTCATTACTTTGAATAAATTAATCCAGAGAATTAATCGGGAGTTCCAACTCTATAACGCAAAAGAAACTAACAGAGGTGTGTTCAATTGAGATTTTAATAGACTTTTTGTTACTTTTTTAAGTGGATTACTTTTATGAAGTTTGTAGGTTTTTGTAGACTTTTAAAGACTTTGATAAACTTTTATGTAAACTTTATTTTGATGACTTTTATTAACATTTAAGATTTTTAGTGACTTTTGTGAACTTCTCAAACATGATTTTGATTGATACTAGTAATTTTTTGTGATTTTTATATTTAAACAAATATTTTACATTTTATTATAAAAAATAGATGAATACTTATATTTCTTTTTCTTAAGAATTATAACTAACTTTTTAAAAATTATTTTTGTATTTTAATAAAAAAATCTTATATACATATTAATGAATTACTATCAAGATAGAAACATAACAAATAAATAAATAAATATCATCAAACAATAGGTAAATGAGTCATCTTTTAGTAGCAAAAAAGGACCAAATAAGATCATTGTGTAAAAATTTTGCATTTTTTTTACTTAAATAAGAAAAACTTATATTTTTTTCCTTAAAAAATGATAGTTTAAATTTCTTAAAATGCACTTCTTGCATTTGAAAAAAAAAATATGATTATTTTTCTCAAAAAATAATAATATTACGCTTTTTGAGATTATAATTATACACTTAATAAACAAAACTTCTTTGTAAAAAAATCATATAAAATATACAATGATGCAAGAATGAAATCTTATTAATAACGACGTCATTTTCATTTTCATCAACATAGACATTAGAGTATAATAAGCGAGTAATGAAATCCATGAGTTGTGGAGTGGTTAGAGAAGTTGATAAAAATAATTGATAAAAAATATCTTACGAACAATGAAGTCCTTATTTTCTAGGTTGAGATGAGGAGAAGTTGAAGATTTCTTTATGTTTATTTTTATACAAAAATTCTATAAAAGTTGATATTTGTAACCAAATCACAAAAGTCACAAAAAAATTAAATACACCTTACTTTTATAAACTCTCTAAAAATTTAAATTAAATACCTCAAAACTTTTATATAAAAGTTCACATTGAATACATTTACTTTTATCAACTCTCTAAAAGTTTTAATTGAATATACTTGAAACTTTTTTAGTGATTAAAAATAATTAAAAATCCACAAAAATTTTAATTGAATATGTAAAAAAAACACCACAAATTGAACTCCTGACCTCCGCGGGGGCAACATTTGATTTCAATCTTTGACTTTCAACTGACCTAACCACAGTTAATCTTAAACCTCCCGAGTCACCCCCGTCAACGCCCCACGCGTTGATAGCTTTAAAAAACAAATAAAACAAAAAGGCGAATTTCAAACCTCCACCCAAAAGTCAACGCTGCTCTCTCCTTCTTCACCACTTCATATCCAGTATTTGTTTTTCAAATTTCAGAGAGAAAAACCGAAAACCAATGAAACGCGCGTATCGGGTCTAGTGTTTCGTGACGCCCAAAACGCAACGAAGCCTTCGATTTTCTTCAATGGGCAACTGCTCTGCCAAGCTCAGACTCTGCTGTTTTAACCCCGGAGCACGTACGCCGTTCGATCTCGCGGTCGTTGAGCCGCTCGATGAAGGCCTCGGCCACTCCTTCTGTTACGTTCGCCCAGACCCGAAATATCGGCTCTGTTACGACACCACGACAACGACGACGACGAAAGCAACGACAACCACAACAGCAACAACGTTCTGTTCGATCTCTGGCGCGTCAGTGAGCGCGAACACGTCGACCCATTGTTGCAACGACTTCAATTCACAGATCGGCGTCGACAGGTCCTCTGTTTTCGAGTGTTCCGACTCGTTCGTATCGGTACCGTTACAGCCCGTCCCGCGTTGTTGGGCCAATTCAGGGCCGTTGATTGAAAGGGGATTTTTATCTGGGCCGCTCGATCATGGGTTCTCTTTATTCGAGGCCGAGAAGGTGATGCGGAGGAGCTTCTCTCATGGGGGTTTAGCGATGAAATTGAGGTCCAAAGGTGGGAACTTTGTCGGGGATTTGAAGAGGGCGATCGCGAAGAAGATGAATCGCGGTCCGAGGCCGATCGTCGCGCCGATTAGGGGAGTGGTTAGAGAGCCTGATTGGATTAGTTATGATAACAATTTGACAGTGAGCAGTGAAGGGAGTTTGGAGAGTGATGAGTGTTTTGAAGGGCAGGGTCTTCAATGGGCACAGGGGAAAGCAGGGGAGGATCGTGTTCAGGTTGTGATTTCTGAGGAGGATAGATGGGTTTTTGTTGGGATTTATGATGGGTTCAATGGTCCTGATGCGCCTGATTTCTTGTGCTCCAATCTCTACACTTCAGTTCAAGAGCAATTGAAGGGATTGCTATGTGAAAAAGACTCCAATTCCACCAATTCTTCAGCAATGGATCCGAGTCCGGAAGAGCTTGATCAATCAAGAAAAACAAGCCAATTCTCCAATCAAGAGTACCTACACAGAGAGGAGGATTGGAAGAATTCCAAGGCGAAGAAGGGGAGAGGAGGAAGGAATTTGAAAGCGAAGAAGTGGGAGGAGAGTCAGAGGAGATGGAAATGTGAATGGGAGAGGGAAAGATTGGAGCTTGATAGGAAATTGAAGGAGCATTCTAGTTTTTCGGGGTCCAAAGGTGGAGGTTCTGCGAATCACGCCGATGTGTTGAAGGCGCTGTCGCGGGCGATGAACAACGCCGAGGAGTCGTTTTTGGAGATAACTGAGATGATGACCAAGGAGAATCCTGAGTTGGCCATGATGGGTTCTTGTGTTCTGGTTATGCTGATGAAGGGAGAGGATGTTTACATTGTAAATGTAGGTGATAGTCGCGCCGTTTTAGCGCAGAAACCTGAGCTTGATCTCGGCCTTGGCCAAGCTCCCCATGATTTGGAGCGAATCAATGAAGAGACAGCGAACGATGTCGCCGAAGATTCAGAGAAACTGCCTGGTTTAACTGCTCTTCAGCTCACCCAAGATCATAGCACTTCCATACAAGAGGTACGCTCATAGGTTTTTTAGTTCTATATAACAATTGGTGCCTTCACAAGCATGTATATAAGTATATATGACAATGTTCAATCCATGTTTGATGTTTCCATTGCAGGAAGTTGAAAGAATCAAGAATGAGCATACAGACGATGCTTCTGCGATCACCAATGATCGCGTGAAGGGATCGTTGAAGGTAACCCGCGCTTTTGGCGCTGGATTTCTCAAGAAGGTAATAACTGAATCTAGTGATCTAGTAGATGTGCAAATTCACAAATATGTACTAGTTTTGATGAAAGTTAATGTTTGACAAGCTTAGTGTTTGTGGATTGTTTTTGCAGCCTAAATTGAACAATGCACTACTAGAGGTGTTCAGGATCAACTACATTGGGACATCTCCATATATCACATGTTTCCCTTCTCTCTACCATCATAGACTTAATCCTAGAGACAGGTTTTTGATTTTGTCATCTGATGGCCTCTACCAATACTTCACAAATGAAGAGGCAGTCTCAGAAGTTGAGCAGTTCATTGCTACTTCACCCGAAGGCGATCCTGCTCAACACCTCGTCGAAGAAGTCCTATTTCGCGCGGCGAAAAAAGCAGGTATAAACACAAATCCTTTCACCAGCAAAAGAATTGGAAACTTTTAACACTTGGAGCTTGAGAAAAAAAAAAAAAAATGTTGACAAACTTGTTTTGGTCTGTTTCAGGTATGGATTTCCATGACTTGCTTGAAATACCACAAGGAGACCGTCGGCGGTACCACGACGATATTTCCATTATCGTTATTTCCTTCGAAGGAAGGATATGGAGATCATTTGCTAAAATTGAGAAGCCCACAGAATAGGAGAATCATATAGATATCCATCAAGAGGGATAACAAAAAAATAGGAAGATCTGAAGGGGGACTTTTTCTGTAATCCCTTTTCATAACACAGTCAGTTCTGTATCATACATACTATAATACTAGGACAGTACATAAATATATACACAAATGTAAAAGAGAATTTTGGGAAGTGTAATCACTTATTCATTTGAGTTTTGTACTATCACACCAAATTTGAATTCTGATATATGCTATTCTTCAAAAGTTCATTTGTTTAGCATCTCATTTTTCTGTTGAACACTTGTTTCAGGTTCCACCATAAGTTTGAATCAAAATGAACACACTGAAGAGAGCACAATGAGTCCTAAACATGAGTTTCCATAACAGTAAACCCTAAACATGGGAATAGAGAAACACTGTTAAAAAAGTGGCTTGGAGGGAAATTAGGATTGTCAACAAGATATCCATCTCGTGTATTAGTTTTCAAAACGCGCTTTCGAGCGAGGATTGAGAACTGATTCAATCCAATATGTTCAAGCACTACAAGCCATGGTGGGGTATGCTAGAAATTCTAACATTTACTTAGTCAAGAGAATTATGACATTGGAAAAAAGAATGCAGTGCAACAGCAATAAATATAAGTTACTGATCAAACTTATGATGTTTTTGACTCTTGCTTATGATAATCATATTTTGACTCTGTTAAGTCATTGTCATCCATTATGTGATGGCTTTTCTTTGGTTTGTTTAGTTTTAGGAAATATTGATAGTGACAACCACAAGGGCAATGTTGATGGTGGCTATTTCTTGGGAAACAATTGGAATCAGACAAGAAGCATGTATGGATATCTACCATGACAGATCTCTTTGTGGGAGATTTGGCAAACAATTCACTTGATTCCCACTTTTAGATTATACAGTTTGTTTGAGGGAACCCCCCATTGTTGACAGTTGATTTAGTACCTTCATGTCTATCAGAAAGACTAGGATTTTACTGTTTGTTTATGTAGATAGGTTTCTATTGAAGAAAATAATCAAGATAATGTTTCCTTGCATTTTCTATCAAGCGCAAACATTAAAAAGGAAGACCAAAGGCATCATCCAAAATGTTGAGACAGACTTAATGGATTTGACATTTCCATTCAACTCGACTTGATGCAGATGACGATGTGATTCGGTAGTCTTTTAAATCTTTTTTGATAGATTTCAAAGAAGAGTCTAAGAATATTGCATTAATATGGGCTTATTGAGTACAATAGAGTGCTCTTATTTATAGAGCTAAACAAATCATAAAATAATGAAAGTTACCAAAACTACCTAGATATCAAAATATAAAACTTCATAAATACCTAAACTACGAAATATAAGTAACTACTATAATTTCTTTAACATTTTTGATTGACAGATCCCAAGTAAATCTTAAATCTATCCTTATACATTCAATTTCTAGTGCATCGAGTTTTATAACGAGGGCAGTTGCATTTAGTCTTTGCATGTATCCAAGTCACCACCACTCCTCTGCTCCTTTTTTTTTTTTTTTTTTCTATCGATGCTACCCCAACTTTTCTTTCAATTCCCGCATTTCTTATCTTATCCACCTAAACATCATCATCTCCGCTAATCACATGTATTTGTTGTCTTTATCATCCAACATTCACTCATAAAGTCTAACAAAGCCTACGAGTAATAAAACAAAATGCAGAAATGCCGATATTGTCCATCTAAACACTTATAAGAGTTTGAAGGTATTAACAAATAAAAATAACAGGGTGGCTCAAGCCAGATCAATAATTTTCATGGTTTCATGATTCAGTCTAATTGATATGCTATGCAGCAAATTGGTATGAGATAATTAGATACCATCATGCAGAAAGGAAGAATAAAGTAATGAATTTGTATCATTTTGTTATTTTAATGGTTGAAACATGTTCAAATCAACAATCTTTATCTGTACACCAGATTAATCTACAAAAAGCCCCCATCAACCCATCAAGTTACAAGAGTAGTATCAAGCCATGAATATGTACATACAAAGGCAGCAGATAAGTACATTATAAGTTTCGTAAATGCGTATCACAGAAGATAGACACAAAGCATACCAATTATTCACCTTCGAGATTGGCAGAGCCAGTCTTGAATAGCACGGCGAAGTGCATAGTTAGGAGTAAGGTGCAAATTGCTCAATTTTAAGTTGGTCATTGGAGAGGTCTCGCGTCCATTTCTAAACCATCCACGTATAGCTTCACCTTCATATGTAAATCCATCCGCGGCCAGGTGAGGATCGTACATGATTTCCTGCAAGCATCATATTGTAAGTAACAAAAGACATGGAAAATTGAGCATTTTTCACTTCCAGAGGAGACATCCCGACATCCCAAAGATTAGCATAATACTAGAACAAGCATTAGTCACTAATATGGAGAGCATTGTCGTTCTGTACGTCTCAATGATGTCCGAATCTAAGGTTAACAATGAAAAATGTATATGATCGATCACCTGCAAAATTGGGCACAAGAAGTATGAAGGCACAGGTTGTTCTTCAGCTTGGTATAACTGCTCCAGCTCTCTCACCATGTCCGGGTTCAGCGAAGGTCGATCTCTACCATTCACTTCGCAGAATTGTAAAGCCAGCTCTGCTAATCTCATGGTAACAAACATTGGCCAGTCACCAGCTAATGGATCCAACACGGATGCCAATTCTCCGGAGAGCATAGCTCGACGCACCTCACTTTCTAATCCAACTGGAGGCCTTCCTGTGAGCAACTGTAGAATAACAACCCCAAAGGAATATATATCAGACTTAGACGACTTATTCCTATTTGTGCTCGACTCAGGGTCTCTGTAGGGAAATGCACTTGCTCTCTCTGAAGTCCCTCGGAAACTTGGACATCGTGCAGTCTCCTCTGGAATGATGTGGCAAATCCCAAAATCTCCAATCTTGCAGTTGAATTCTGAATCTAGAAGAATATTTTCAGGTTTAAGATTTCCATGAACAATTGCTTCAGGCTTGGATGAGTGCAAGTAAAGGAGAGCACTTGAGATTTCAGCAGCAATTCGAGCTCGGATCTTCCAGGTTAGAAGACGCTTGTTAGTTCTGTGAAAAAGATGATCTTGGATGCTCCCATTGGACATGTATTCAGACACAAGGGACCAGGCTTCCAAGCATGAGCCAATCAATGTCACCAGATGAGGATGCTTTAGCTTGCTGAGAAGTTTGATC
Source organism: Stephania yunnanensis (assembly GCA_039657365.1). Taxonomy (NCBI): domain Eukaryota; kingdom Viridiplantae; phylum Streptophyta; class Magnoliopsida; order Ranunculales; family Menispermaceae; genus Stephania; species Stephania yunnanensis. The sequence goes on from CM077580.1 coordinate 73,168,501, forward strand.
TGCAAGCATGAATAAAGGTCAAATAGCAAAAATTATAATGAGGAACAAGAATGATTTTTTTCAGCAAAAGACTAAGAAGAATCAATCCGTTGGCACGTTATATTAGGTAGGTTGACGTAAAAGAGAGGTTTACCTCCTGTTGGAACTCCAATATACCATGCAAGTTAACTGGATTTAGCTTCTTCACGACAATACTCCGGTCGGATATCTCTCCCTTGTATACACAACCATGCTCTCCTTGACCAATCTTGAAACTCTCAGAAAAATTGCAAGTCGCCGCAAGCAGATCAGACAAAGAATACTCTGTGAAATTTGTGCTTGTGATGACAGAATTGGGATCACCTCCATTTAAGGCTCTCGCTTGCCCATGACTTTTCCAACATTCAAGTTCCCGAATAGCTTCCTCTTTCTGCCGATAAATTTTTTGTCTTTCATGCTTAAGAGTTCCTAGGGAAGCTTGAATGAGTCCCAACTCTCTAGCAGCTTCATTCTGGCGATGTGCTGCTTCTCGACCACGACAGTCAAGGAAAGCTACATTCCTCATGGCTCTATGTAGCTCCTTCCCTAACCGTTCTTTCTGTTCCATAACTTCTTCTAGTTCTCTTCGAGTATTTGTTAATCTGTCCTCAACTTCTTTTCTCAGGTTAACTTCACTTTCACGCGCAGCTTCAAAAGTCTTGACCTGGCAAGGGCAGGAAGGAGATCCTTTCAGACAGTACAAGGGAAAGGAGTATAAAATTTGTGAATTATGATTCATATGCTTACAGTATTATTTCTTTTATAAATGTAACTAACTACAATACACAGATATATAGAGATTATACTGCATGCTACATTTTTTATTTTTTTTTTTTTTTGGCGATTGCCTACCACAGCTCACAATTAGTTAACAATAAAGATTAGATTATGCTGATGGTTCCTACTATTGAAGGATACCAATGGTTAGAAGAAGAAGAAAAACAGATGAAGTTCGAAGACATAGTTGCAAAGTATCATCAGGAAATCAAGAAGCGTCAAACGTACTCTATTGATAGCTCCCAAAGCTTCCGATTCTAGTCTTCTGCACTTCAATAACTCCATAAATGCTTCATTTTTTGATGTTTCTGCTTCTGCTCTGATTTCTACAATCTGATTATATAAGTTTTGTTCCTCCACTTTTAAATGACACTGAAAAGATTCAGATGAGAAGCTATTTGCATTTGATGTACAATGTGATAGTGAAACTCTATCCACAGGACTGGAAACGGTAGTTTCATTGTGATCTTGCTCCCCGATATCCCAGATACGGTTGTGAGAAGTGGCACGGAGTGCACCAGAAGGATAAGAATTGAATCGGGTAAAAGTATTGCTAAGAAAGCATTCACTCTCATGATTGTGAGAGGAGTTCAGGCTTGGCATATCTGTTTCTGTAGTTTTACGCATTCTGAAAGTTGACTGAAGAATGCTTGAACCTTCAGAAGCCTCCCTTGTCCACACATTTTTCCCTTTATAGACGAACAAGATCTCACAAAATGTGGGGGCATTTTTAGAAGCGTAAGTTGCCTTGCCAGAGCTCTTCTTAACCTTCATGCAACTGCATTGCACCCATCAGAATTTTCTACTTGCATAAATAACGAAAGAGGGTAGTTAAACCTTTGACATCATATATATTTTAGCAACAGGAATAAAGAAATAATCAAGGATTGTCTAACAATAATGCCAATGCAATAGTAGGAACAAAAGGATACCGATTCTAGTCTTCTAGACTTACACTAATTTAAAACCAGATGGTTGCTGAGGAATGCTTTTGCTCTTGGACCTTAAATTTACTAACACGGATTTTTTCTTTTTAATAATAAGTAACAGGGATGGGGTTATAATTTTTAACTCATGAACTGCATGTTTGCTAGTGTAACAACATACATCATTCAAAGATTTTTTAAGGATTAAGGCATTGTCAACAGAAACCATTTCTCAACTAAAGAAATGCACTGAAACTAAGGCTATAACCAAAACACTTACTTGTAGGGCGGTGCCCCCATTACAAGCTTCCTAATGCCATGCACATTCACCAATTCTATGATGCCCTTATGAACTTGATCATTTTCAATTGTTATAATGCTTGCTTTCACCTGCAATTTGATTGTTTCAATCAGTTTCAAAGTGCTTTATCAGATGACACCCTAACACGCAACAAAGTTGAAGCTATTCATTCTCAGTAAATGCAAAGATTCGTAAGCCATAAATTCCTAAAATAGTGTTGTTTAGTGGGAAAAACATTCAAGATAAGGAAAGCAACACATGAGCAAAGTTCCAATCAGACCGATAAGAAGCAAAAAACCCCATGTCTATAACTTCAGTATTTGGTTGAGAGACCAAACTGTATTCACTCAGAGATGTAAGTAATAACTAATAACAGAAGAGGGAACCAAAATGTACCAAAAAACAAGAGGGAACCAAAATGTACCAAAAAACAAGAGGGAACCAAAATGTACCAAAAAACAAGAGGGAATAAAAACGCGTAAACCCCCAAGATTAATATGGAGCCATATCTTAGTTTCTTTTCCACTTTTGTCTTGGCACTACCTAAAGCTCCTAAAACGCCCAAGTAAGAACCAGAAAATGATAATGAAGAAATGTCGAAGTACATGAATCATGACAACATATTGACAACATATGTTCGATTAAGCAAAATATTTCACTATATGTTTCTAATTGGATTTTGTTGCCACGGACTGATAACCCTTCAAAAGGAAGACAGTAAAACAAGATTACCTATTCAGCAGAAATGAAAATAGATAACAAAGCCCCATAGAGAAAACTAGAAAGTGGAAGCTAAATGGGGTTTAAATGAAACAAAAGGAATGCCTCAACAATCTCAAACATCAAGTCATTCCAAGCCACAAAAGAAATTACAGTACAGATGTATGTGTTAAGAAAGAAAGAGAAAGACAGAAACCTGGGCTCTGGAACAAATGTCCAAATAATTAAACAACAGATTCTTGGTCTGTTTCCTCTCTTCCCTTCTATGCATATAAAGCAATTCCTCATTTGCTTGAGATGCAGGAAGCCTTCCTACTGCAACAACAATAGTAACAGCAAAATACAAATTACACAAACAGAGAAGTAAAAAAAAAAAAAAAAAAACAAGTTAAATTATAAAGGGTAATCATGAAAAAGAGAATCTAAGAATGAGAGATTGAGAGAGATTCAATTGAGAATTACATGGTGTGGGAATAGTGGAAGAAGGTTGATGAACATGAAGAAGAACAACTGGGTGACTCTTAAACCTCCTAAAAGTCCAGTGAAGCAAATCAACAGCTTTCTGCACTGATTTCCCCACAGCCACGTGCACCACTTGTTCCTCGCCGCCGCCGCCGCTCTCCTCTGAGATTTCCGGCATCTGCACTGCTTAAGCTCCAACCCGATTCCCACATACCCAATTATGAGAAGAAAACTGGGATCTGGGTACCACAAGTCCAGGTAGAAGAGGAGAAGTGGGACTCAAAATCTCCATAGGTGTCCTCCAATAAGAACAATAGGCAAAACAAACAGCATTTAAGAGGTGAAAATATGTATTTAAGGATCAATAATGGAGGATCCAAATGGGGTACAATCAATAAAGGGAAGAGGAGGGTTTGGTGGTTTGGTGTGTTTTTCCTTTCCACTTTGTATTCTAACTAAAGGAGGTGTTGACTAGAGTGACTTGAGAATTGAGTGATGGTTTCAGTTTGAAAAGGACCCTAGCAATACAAAATAAAGCCACCACCAAACAAGTAGGAGTCTGTGTTTCCACTGACTTCCAAGATAGATTTCAATATGATATGCAACCCAATTTGCTCAGTTAAACAATATACACAGTCCCAATGTCAATACTACATGATAGTATAATACAACTCTTGTTCAAATACAAGAAACTGATTTTGAAGTTACAGAGAGACATGCATGCCAATTGCCATAAACAAATTATTCAATCATCTGATATTTATTAAAGAATCACACTCTTAAATCAAAGATTGAATGTTTATCAATAAGTTGCCACTGCAGGGTTACAATAATAATAATAATAATAGCTCTGAAAAAACACTCTTTTGAAGGTGGAATACAAATGAATGAATGACATCAACTCCTCTCACATTCAAACAAGCAAGACAAAATTAGGATGAGAGGGAATTCAACAATTACAGATACAGATTAAGAGCAAAATGTAGGAGAAATAAATAAGTAAATGAATGAATGAACGAACGAACGAATAAACTAAGTGCGCTGCAGTTCTTTCCTGAGGTAGTACGTATACAGATAAGTGCTCTAACGCACGATCAGAAGCACTTCCTGTGGACAATAGATGGTCCCGACTCGTCGTATTCTGCCTTGGCAATCCACATCTGAAAACCCGTAATTGAATTGGTCAAGTCAGGACTCATAATTAATGGGCGCCGAGAAGACATGGAGAAGAAGACACATGGGAAAGAAACAAACCTGCTGGAAGGTGCTGAGAGAAGCCAAGATGGAGCCTCCAATCCACACACTGTACTTCCTCTCAGGTGGAGCCACCACCTTGATCTTCATGCTGCTAGGAGCCAATGCTGTGATCTCTTTGCTCATCCTGTCAGCAATTCCAGCGAACATGGTAGTCCCGCCACTAAGAACGATGTTGCTGTAGAGATCCTTCCTAATATCAACGTCGCACTTCATGATAGAGTTGTACGTGGTCTCGTGAATGCCAGCAGCTTCCATTCCTATCATGGAAGGCTGGAAGAGAACCTCTGGGCATCGAAAACGTTCAGACCCAATGGTAATGACCTGCCCATCAGGTAACTCATAACTCTTCTCCACGGAGGAGTTAGTCTTTGAGGTCTCCAGTTCTTGCTCATAGTCAAGAGCAATGTACGCCAACTTTTCCTTCACATCTCTAACAATTTCTCGCTCAGCTGTGGTGGTGAAGGAGTATCCACGCTCGGTCAAAATTTTCATGAGGGCGTCTGTTAGATCACGACCTGCAAGGTCAAGACGCAGGATGGCATGTGGAAGAGCATACCCTTCATAGATGGGGACCGTGTGGCTCACACCATCACCAGAATCCAGGACAATACCTGTACAAGCATAGGCACACTCCTCATTACCAATTAGACATCACAGTTTGAAAATGAGCATAAAGCATATATAAAGATCACGACCTCCAATCAAACTCTAAACCAAAACCAAAACCAAAACCAAGTAGATAGCCAATTCAAGCATATTGCTAGCTTGCTGGCGCAAAAGGTTGTTTATATTCACTGAAAGTTTTAATTGAAATTTAGACGGTTGATTGAGTTGCTTACCAGTCGTACGCCCACTGGCATAAAGGGAAAGCACTGCCTGGATTGCAACATACATAGCAGGAGCATTGAAAGTCTCAAACATAATCTGTGTCATCTTTTCGCGATTAGCCTTGGGGTTGAGAGGTGCCTCAGTTAGAAGAACTGGGTGCTCCTCTGGGGCCACACGGAGTTCATTGTAGAAGGTATGATGCCATATTTTCTCCATGTCGTCCCAATTGCTTACGATGCCATGCTCAATTGGGTATTTCAGAGTTAAAATACCACGCTTAGACTGAGCCTCGTCGCCTACATAAGCATCTTTCTGGCCCATGCCAACCATCACCCCTGTGTGGCGCGGGCGACCGACAATACTGGGGAATACAGCCCTTGGAGCATCATCACCAGCAAATCCAGCCTATGAAATTATATTATATTTCCATTCATCAACCAAAAGTGAGCCCCAGAACAACAAGGAGATTGAAATACAACAAAGTTAATTGCAGTCTTAAATATCATATGAAGGGAAGATTTTCAATTGGATACTGAAAATCTCAAAAATACATTTAAAAAGGACTAATGATCAACTTAATCACCCAAATTACGGATCCTAGCTCTATAAAATACCGAAAGAAAATATTTCCGTTAAATACTGAAATAATAAATAAAATGGTCTCCATTACCTTAACCATTCCAGTTCCATTGTCACAGACAAGAGGTTGAATGTCCTCAGCTTCTGCCATTGTTTATTACCTATAGGAGAAAAAATCCAATTCCATATTAGAAGCACTAAGAAACAAAGGAAACTCAGATAAATGCATGCCCTGTAAATCTACTCAAGAGAATTTAATTGGCAGTGATTCTACAAAATAGTTCAACTTTAAACCGATCCACTTTCAAAAGTAATTGATCTAGACTTCTGATTCTGTCAGCATCATACTTAGTACAGGCAGGTCCATTCTGAATTTTGGAAAAAAGGTGGTGCTACTTCTCTTTGATTAATTATAACTAAAAGCTTCGTATAACTAATATAACTCCCCCAACAACAACAAAGCCTCAATTCCAAATTAGTTGAGGTCGGCTATATGGACCAATTATCACACTCTTTCACTCGGCTCGATTCAACGCCCTTGATGATATACTTTCAAGGCAAATTCTTTAAATCCTTTCGAATCGAGATTAGTTAATACAACCAAGCGTTCGAAGGGCGTCCACTAGGGTCATTAACGAAACTCAATCTCAAACCAAACAAACAAACAAACAAAATGCTCAACAAAATTCAAAATTTTATCAATGACCTAAAACACATGTTTCACAAACTCTGAGACCTTCCCAAGCCAAAATCAGATTAGATATTTCGCTTATTTTACGATCCTGGCTTATCCTAAATTCCTAATCACCTCTCCTCGCGAGGAACCCTCGATGATGCATATCAGTAAAAATTGAAAATCACTATCATAACGAGATGATTCATGACCAAATCATCAATAAAAAAAAAGTCATCTTTTTCAAGCAAACGCCCAATTCAATCTACACAGAAATGCATTATTAAGTAGATCAACATCCTAGAACACCATCAGATTGACAGATCAATCATCATACATAAATGACAACAATGTAGATCAATCAATCAATCAATCAATCAATCAAGATATGCAGGAATCATCGAAAAGGAAAACCTTTGAAATCGAAGGAATTACGGAGAATGAAACAGAATTGAAGGCTTGATGGATCGAAATCGAAGGAGTTGAACGGAGAGAAGAATCTAAAAAACTCACCTTTGAAATCGTAAAAGAGAGAGACAGAGAGAGAGAGAGAGAGGGTTGTGTTGATTGGTTGGAGAATGGAAGAAATGGAGGTGGAGATGTGGGGGTCTGAAGGTGCGCGCGTAAATCAAGCACAAATTCTCTCCTGATTTCGATCTACGGTCCACCTTCTCCCGCGCCACGGTCTTCACTTTCTCAACGTGGATTCACTACTTTGCCCTTGTCAAATGGTGCATTTTACAAACAAATATAAATTGGCTTCCGAAGCCCACGGGCCTGTCTAATGCAGGCCTTTGCAAAAGCCCAGTTACATTGAGACATTTATTCCTCTATGACATGTTCGCTTCACAGGGTGGATTAACCCCATTGGACTGCTAAGCCGGTGTTCGCTTCGCGGATTAGCTAGGCCACGTGATTAGCTAATAGGCAGTATAGGGGACTAAACAAAACCATCGATTTTAGTGGGATTAACTAATCTCAATGGTTGGTTATCACAGATTATCAATTTACCCCTCATTTTTACAAACTATACAACAAAATCGATCTGCCTAATCACAACAACAGATCTTCCTCAACGACCGATCAACCCTCAAACAACCGATAGTCCACAACAATCGATCTACCCTGAACCGATTGCTCACCATCGGACAGAGAGAGCGTCGACACAAGAACATCGATCAACCCTGAACCGATTATATTACAACCATATCGAACAGGGAGAACGCGATGTGAAGAAGGAAACGTTGACGGCGATGGAGACCGGACAGAGAGAAGGCGAAGTGAAGAACACCGCTGAACAGGGATGGAGACAGGCCAGAGAACGAGAGGTGAAGAAGGAAGTGGAGTTCCAAAATTTGTTGGTGATGGAATTAAATGAAAAGGTAATTTTGTTAATGTACCATTACAACCACATTTACTCCCAGCCTTCAAACTCTCAACCGAACAAGTCTCATAAATGGGACTAATATATAAACTCATGTGTTAGTCCCGTCACAAACTAATCAATCCCATGATTTTAGGTCTCCCTAAACTGTAAAGCGAACATGTCATAAAGACCTACAAGTGGAACTACTCAATCAATGTTATTTAATTCCTTTTTTTCTTACTTCTAATTTTATTTTATAATTTATAAATTTATTGTTGTATCTTATATTTATAGAGAATGCTAGCGTGCCCAGGGGCAACGACAACATCACACATGATTGACTCAACACGACAATCGACGATTGATTGATTTGTCAATGTAGAATGTCAGTTGTCTGTCAAGTACAGCCATACAAAATGAAAAAAACAAAAAAAAAAAAAAAAAAAAGTCTGAAAAAGCTGACAAACAAACCAAGAGAAAAAAAGTCATTTTAGTGGGCCCTACGATAGTTGAGCTACCTGTATGTTTTTACTTCGTGCCTTTAGTGGGGCACGCTAGCATTTTCCGTATACTAAATATATAGTGTCTGAAATTTTAATGTTAATCTAAATTTAGTGGTTGATCAAACATAGCTAATTGATCAAAGTAACATGACTATAATTTACATTGTAATTAATTAAACTAATAGTTTGAATTAGCAAGACAGCCTTAACCGATGATCAATTAATAATAATTGAAGTGGGAACCCTGTAAAAACTAAGATTACATTTTTTTTTACTCAAACTAATTAAGAATGCAATTCCAAACCAAAGTGCGCGCCCATGATCCAAGTTCGTAAGTGGACCCATCGACATCATGAACTGCACATCAACATTATGTAAGTATTGTTGGCATATCGATCGGCCAGCGTTGCTCCTCCTTTTGACTGGAAGTTGAGCTTCGACTTTCCAAGTCTTTCAACTTTAGATTCTCTCAAACTGACCATTCAACCGCCATGTACACACACATACATTTCAATATAATTAAAATCTTTTATCTCCGTATCTATATAACACTATGTATATAATGTTATGTCACATAGACATCAAACTAACAAGGCTTCGAAGCTATGTGATTCTCTCTGAGTCGGGGCCCTACGTGCATGCCCGCTTAAATTAACCATATTTTTATGAGTAAAGAAGAAGAAAATTAAGATGTCATCACTCACCAACTAATCTTCCCACACAACAACCAGTTGTGTCGTTTTCTATTTGGACTCTCCTTTTACGTAGAATTGCCACTTTTTGATCCATTCAGGATCCACTTTTATGAAGACTCGATGAGCCATTTTTCTTTACTTTCTTTCTTTATGTGTAATCATGTTCTTTCTGGATTTCATGAACAAAGCAATATATATTGTTGTGCCACTCTTTTCTTAATGTGTTCCCTACCTTCATCAGTCGTTATCTGAGTCAGATTAGGTTGGGTCCGGCCTTCTCCATTTCCAAGTTATTATACATGCACTAACTAGCTAATATGGGTTCTAATTATATATATTTTTTTACTATTAGTAATTAGTATTTAGTTAAATTAAATTAAGTAGTACCTAATCGTGTAAGTTAACTAATTGATTAGTTAAAAATTCAATATTCTAGGTGATCAATTTCAATATTTTGTTTCAATTAATTAGTAATAAGGTCGCACGGGATAAACAACAATTTGATTTAGACTTAACGAGATTTTTAAATAATCGTGTGACTTTTAGATTCGGTTTAATTTTATTGTAAAAACGCTCATTTTCGTCAATTATAATTGGAGAATATATATTATGTTTTTTAACCAAATATTGGTGACGTACGTGCATGATATTCCCTAGCTAAAAATTAAAGAGAGAGTAGAGAGAAAGAAATCATGCATATATAATAGCCAATACTGCATGCCATACACACACATTTATTGTCAATCAATAAAATTGTCTCACACTAAGGATAACTTCATCATTTTGATCTATATTGCATGATAATTTGATACACATAGAAGATAACTGAAAATGAGTAAATGGGCATGCACAAGTCAAATAGGGTAATATATCTCTCCCCATAGGAAAAGGTGTCCACCAAAGTCCAAACTCCAATGAGAGGTTGCCCCCCTCAAATCTCTCCCCAAAAAGCTCATAAAAAAAGAAAAGAAAAGAAAAGAAAATGAGAAATTAAAGTTATATAAAATCACTCTCACTTTCTCAAAAAAGAAAGCCTCATCAGCTAGCGTATGAAAATGATGGTTGCACACATTGCAAGTGATGATCAAAATTAGACACCCTTTAGTGGAGAACATGAGCTTGTGTTCTAAGCAAAACTTTTCAATGACCCAACACACCAAAAAAAAAAAAAGTATGTGTGAGAGTGTGTGTGTGAGAGAGAGAGAACATGGAAACAAAACGCAAAGTGTAGATTTGTAAATGTTGAAATTAGGAGATGAGATGATTGTGAGACATGGGACATGATAGTTGGCAATGGGAGCAAAATTATGAAGCATGAGCATGAGATGCAATCATGCTCATTCATGAGAGTGTGTGTTAGGGAAAAGGAGCATATAATTAATTAATATACATTAATGCATAGTTACATCTAGTATTTTTTATTAGTTTACTTTGTAGGCCAGTTATATATGTTAGTTATTTAATTAAGTTTGTAAGAATCCCACATTAGATCCATATAAAATGTGTATAAACAACTCAAAAGCATATGTACATGTCCATCTATTCTTTCCCTTTATACACACTTATATGATGAAAACCAAGCACTCCCAATGCGGTCCCATTCTTTGCTCTCAAATTGATCCACATCTCTCTCCAAGATCAATCATCTCGTGAGAATTAAAGTCATAAATAACACAACGTTATTGTCTTGTATGTACAGCGTGTTTTTCCCCTAATGTCATCGATAGAAATTTTTTTCGACTTTATTTTAGAGAAACATATATATTATTTTTCACCGTGTAAACATTTGGCTATATATAATAGAATATATATATATATATATATATATATATATATATATATATATATATATATATATATATATTAAGTATCGCTCCTATTACAAAAAGTCAAATAACACAAACAAGAAAAAAGAATAAGTTGAATTGAATAATTAATAAGATCGATCGATATCAGACCCAGTCCTAGCTACTGAGATTTGTTAGTATAGAAACTACACTATAGTCCATCCAAATCCCAACTTCCATGCCGTATTCAATGCAGGAATCCTATGTTCTTATTCTTCTTCACATCATGATACTATTTAATTTTTTATTTTTATTTTCTCACCATGCATGATTAATGGTGCGTATAAGCACTCATTTTGTGTTATTTCAATGGACCCACTTGTAAGAAAAGAAGTTAAGGAACCCCATTCAGCTATTAATTTTTTTTTTTTTCCCTATATATCCATATATCTATATAATGAACCTTAAATGATGAAATCAAAATTTCTTTGTAGGTCCATGACATAGAGTGCAAACTCAACTCTAATTCACATGATGTAGATATTTGAACCGCCATCCTATCAAGCTATATATATTATCTCTAGGGTTTAAACATGTTTTAATATTATTTTTTGATGGAAACTATGAATCAATTAATTAGTTTTAAAACAAATTTAATAAGTTTTTTTGGAGCATAGTCTTTTTCATCAAAAATTGAATTTTGTAAATAAATTAAGGAGCGTGTTAGTGCTTAATTAACTGCTATAAGCCTATAACTCAATACCCTTAATTATCAAAAAGTCATTTTGAACTAATCAAGACGGTTAGCTTCGTCGGATATCACATAAAAGGCCTAAAAAAGGGTTTTCAACAATTATAACAAAAACATATTTATATTACGTACGGGTCAGAAATTCTTATTGATGAATATGGATACTACTATCATATGAACCACAAAAATATATATACATGTTGTGAGAACCACATTTACAACCATTAAAGCAATATATTTACAATCTTAATTCACGTTTTTTCTTATAAAAATAAAAATAAAAAATCATTTTGAGGCAAATATATATTAATTAATGCATATTTAGTTACTAAAATATATAGTTTTTTAACAGAAACGGGGATTTATTTATTAATAGTCAAAAATAACAAATGGGGTGAGAAACAATATGTTTCCCTAACGAAAGTAAAAAGATTACATGTCCTACTAAAATATATAGTTTTTTAACAAGAACGGGGATTTATTTATTAATAGTCAAAAATAACAAATGGGGTGAGAAACAATGTGTTTCCCTTAAGAAAGTAAAAAAATTACATGTCCTACTAAAATATAGTTACTAATTAACGTCATCACCATCATGATCATATATATAGAATGTGCTTAGTTATTTTTTTGTTATATTTGTGGGTATCCCGAATACCACTTGAACGTACTCTAGTGATCCGAATAATTTTGACGTCACGGCAAAAAATCGAACTTGAAACCGTGCGTCTAATCTATACAATCTCAAGATCGTCTTTACCGTTATACCAACCCGTCCGAGTTGTGCTTAATTAATTAGGACTTATGCATGTACAAAATTTAGGTATAGAACGTTAATTAAGTAGGCAAAAAACCAGGAGTACAGTAGCAGCAAAGTTAGGAAAGAAATAGCCAACAACCTAGGAACCAGCCGGATCGACCTTGCTTGCCCACCAATTCAACTCAACTGAGAATCCAAGAAAAATATAACCCCCCAAATTATCGCGAGAAAACACCCACATCTCACGACACGAGATACATTATCTCTCATGAAAACAAACCACGTGCATAGATGCATCAAAGTTCGTATTACATCAGAAAAACAAAATAAAGGAAACTTTCTCTAAAAAAAAAAAAAAAAAAAAAAAAAAAAAAAAAGTCGGATCGAGCACTCGAGATTTTATAGTAAGTTATGGGAGTTGTTTGTGCCAAAGCTAGCTAGCCCTCCTTAGCGAAGGATCCGATGAAAGCATGTACTGCTATGTCTATGCACTTAAAAAACGGTTTTTAAGTCCATCGATCACACATGAAAGAAGTCCATCCATATATATATGTGATATAGAATTAATGGTTTGATTGATCTTTGGTGGAGAGGGGGCATGTCTACTACAAGTACTAACAATAATTCATCAGAGGTGAAGAAGGATCAGAGGAAGATGATGATTGAATTAGAGATGATGTCGAGGCGGGACTTCGAATCGGAAGTCTCTCATCGAGTTTGTAGCGAGAGAATTGCGGGTTTTGAGGACGAGCAAGATCATCATGGTAATGAAGAAAGTAGAAGTACTAAAGAAGAAGAATACGACGACGATGACAAAGAAGAAGAAGATGATAATTATTATAAGGAATTATGTCATGGAGGGGGAGTAGTCGCGGCGAAAGGGCGGGGGCTAGGAGAGTTGGAGGTGGGAGATGGAGACGATGAAGGGTTTCGGACGCCGACGTCTTTGGATCACAAAATTAAGGAGGGTAGCAAGTGTCCACCAGCACCAAGGAAGCCAAAGTCTCTACCCTTATCGAAGAAGAGGAAGTTACCGCAGTCGTTGTTGTCTTCTTGGTCGTCGAATAAACTTCACCATGTGAGGATTGATTTGGCGGAGGAGATCGAATTGTTGTTTCCGCCGGCGGTTGTCGCTGATCTAGGCCGAAAGGTTAAGAAAGTTAGAGGCAATAATGACAGTATGCCATGAAGACATTATTGGTGGTGAGCTTGCTTTATGGTTGATATTTTAGGTAAGCAAAACTAATTCATGCAAATTCAAGTCATGCATGTTGCTTAATTAATTGATGATATGTATAATATTTTCCAGTTGAATCAATGGTCCTTCCATCCTTAACCCCATCAAGCAAGAATGAATGAATGAAAATTCACCACTTCAAAAATAGATGAATTTTGAGATCTTTGTGATTTTATTTGCTTAATTTGTTGGCTCCACCTCCAAAGATCCGAATTTACTTAATTTGCTTTTTATGTTGGGTTGGAGGTGTGAACAATATTCCAGCTTTAGTGTTAGTGCAATAATCTTCGATCGTACCTATCCAAATTTTAGGATCTGAAACCTTGACTAATAATTAATATTTACTTTAGCAAGTAACAATTAAAGATGTCATGTACCTTAATTAGTTATTCTCCAATGGCAAATTCAAGTGACAGTACAATATATTTAATTTGGTGAGTAGTAATTGGTGATGATTCTTTATTCTAAGAGAAATATATTGTGTAACCAATCATATTGATCTCTTTTATACTTAGAATCACTCAAAGTATATATGTATAGGAATTGTTTTGGGTAAAAAAAAAAAAATTAGTTTGTATAGTTGAAGCTAGCAATGATATGATTTGCAGTATTTTTTTATATATATAATTATATGTGTAGAGACATTTTTCCAGTCGACCATCTTTAGTTACTTAATAGGCTCGGCTAATCTCATGAGGTTAATCAAATGTCGCAACCCCGTAATTGGGAAACCAACATATATACTTGAAGGTTTTCCTATAATGCAAGTACAAACTTCTCTATATGTATGAAATTAATTACATTAGTCGGTGTTCTCCCATATATAGAGGAGGCAAACATCCTAATGGTTATGTTCACCAGATCAGTGACAACACATGAGAATATTCCCAATTGGCAATAACATCAAGCATGGTAAAGAAAAAGAAATTAATATTGTATTTGGTCCCCCATACATAAAAGGCTAATGTATATATTATGCATATATAGTTATAAACTGCCTTCAACATAAATATAGACTTCTGATGAGAATACTTTTTGGTAATGACAATGGATTAGATCAGTGCTCATTAGAAGTTGGGTGCATGCATATGATCATGCCTCATGAGGTCCACTTTTCAGATTTCAGAAGCTCTGGCCCAATAATGATGTCAAAACTGAGTAAAAGAGAACTTAATTGCCTTTTAATCAGATCTCTAAGTTTGGGATGACTGGTAGTCTAGTAGACATGAAAGTTTGAGATGTACCCTTTTTTTTTTTTTGGGTCCACCGGAACTTGATTACTCTGACTATTCTAGGTTCAAGCACATGTCGAACACATATATAGATAATTAGATCGTAAGCCCTGATTGTTCTTAAGGGTCGTTTAATTCCTTATTATTAAAACCAACTTTCTCTCGTAGTACACACATTTTTTTGTACAAATTACAGCTCAAATGCATTAAATCGAGTAGAGTGAAAGCGTTTCATAATCCATATAACTGATCACAACTAATCTGAGACTGAAAATTTGTTGTTATTTTGTTTTGCTCGTCGGCAAAAAGACTAATTAAAGAATAAAGACTACAAAAACCTTACGCTAGCTTGGTAGCTTCAATAATTCAACATCTTGATTATGGTGTGAACTCCTTTTTCAATTCTTTTGTTTTTAAAACTTTTATTCTTCTTGTCTATGGATTTGTATGATCAGAAAGGCAGGACCAATTCAGGTTGGGCATTTTGTTTGAAAATTCAAGACTATTCTTGGCTCATATCCTCTTTTTCAAGATTCTGCAGGGAAAAACCAGTACATAATAATAAGTGAGTGAAGGAAGCTGTGACTAAAATATATTTTGATATCATCATAGATTTAACTGAAGGTCAAATAAATTTAATAATGGCAACATTTAGTTTATGGTCACTGATTGGATGGCTCCGATTGAAGCAGTGGATCTTACGTATGGCCACGTGCATAAAGTTTATGGTCCATCTGTTTGGTATCAGTCCTAGGATGAGCTAGGTGTTAGGAGAAAGTAGAAATCACCAAATGTAATTGAAGCCACACAAAGACATTAAATTAGAAACATTTTTTTTTGAGATTAGGAATATTAAATTCAAAAGGGGTTTTATAATGTTAAGGAAGTTTCTTTGGAGATTGTGCTATTCAGATCCATCCAACATCAACACTTTACCTGTGTTTCCATGTTAATTGACTTCTTGTTGGCTTAACCTGGAGAATGTACCTGTAACATGAGCTATTTTAATTAGAATATCTTAAATATGGACATACAGAGGTGAAGTCTTCTAATATAATTTTGCTGTGGATATTCGTAGGTTTCTGAATCTTTTTTCAGCTCCTCCTTACTTTAATTTGATTAAAATTTTGTGGGAGTTAGTCGGAAGCTCCAACTCCATATCTTGAAAGACATAAAAATAAAGTAATGTAGCCATCACGATTATAATCTACATAACTTCAGTCAAAGTTTGATGTTTAGTACTCAACGCTCAAACTCAAAAGCTCTAAATACATAAAACTAAACCACAGTGACTCAATCCAATCGCACTGATTAAGATGAAACCTAGTTAGATGAAGATCTAAGGCCCAACCACTTAACCTAATCGTCATTGATTATAATGAACTTCCTAACAAATATGTTTTCTAGATCTAATTTTTAACTAACTTTTTTGTGAACTAAAATGGAAACAAATGCAGCAAGCACATGAAGAAAGGGTGCATTAAATGGGAATTGCATTCAGCTTGTTAGCTTCTCATTTGCTAGTTGAAATAAAAAGTTGAAAAATGTATAGATATATAAATAAAACAAAAAAAAAAGGTGGAACAAGAAGACACAGAGTACATCAATGAAACAAGAGCTTTACAGTTATACGGAGAGATTTTTCAGAGGTCAAAGAAAGGTTGGTCACTTTTTGTAGAAGATGCAGGACTTGGGTACCCCCCAACGTGACTGCAGTCTATTGTACCTCCAAACAATGGGACGGGCAGAGAGAAGTCGAAAACAAAGAAGGTAAGATTCCTCTAAAGTAAAACCAACAAACCTTGTTTGCTGTCATTGTATTCTAAATGATTGGGCATATAGGTTGGAAATCCGATATAGATTTGCAAATAATACAATAAGAAAACTCGACACAATAGAACTGAAGAAATTCGACTGTATATATAGAAGCAGATTAAGATAACATTAATTACATAATTAAAAAAGATTGAAACCACACCATCAATTACATTAAAGCGAGCAAGGAGGAAGAGTAGCTATTGTATTGGGTGACTATTTGTTAACTCTTTCATTGTTCTCACAGAACTGTTTGCTCAATATGACTTTATGAACCTATTAGAATTATCGATAAATCCGCGACGAACGTCTAGCGAGTTTGCCTGTTGAAATAAAGAGAAATCTATGAACTCTGGAGATAACCAGTGAACCCAAATATTCGAACTGATTGGAAGATGACCCATCATGGATGCCTCTATCAAGCTGACAAACAATATGATATGCATAAGAAATGCATGGTTCATCTATGCTGATTCACATTAAAGGAGGGAATATTTTGCTCTAATAATCCCACTTCAATGACTTCTTGAAGTAAGTAAGAAGACACAAATCAAGCTTAAAGTTGAAACAAAAGAAAGCATAAATCATTTAACATGGTAAAACAAGAAAATCCACAGAAACATTGAAAACAGATAGGAATATTTCCCATCAGTTATGACCAGAGATGATATAAAAATTTCAGAAGTAATCCTAAGGTTTGAATCAAATTCGAAGTGTAAGCTACTTCTGATGTTTTGAACAAGAAACTCTTACGACTAAATATGTAAACTTGAAAGCAGGCGTCAATCTCAGGAAGCAGGCTTGTGCCCCACCCTTCAGAGGAATGGAGGTAGTATAACCCATCTTCGAGGATACTTTGGTCTTCCATCCTTGCCATCAAATAGCTGCAATGCAGAGAAAACAAATTAAGAATGTAATCATAATGCTTAACAACAGAAAAGTGAGCGTTTAGGGGAAGTGGCACGCGCGTTCTCAAGTTGCTTCAATTTAATAGACATTTTGTTAACACAACCAAAATGTAATCACTTCTTGCAGTCATTTTGGACAGTTTATCAGGTAAAGAGTGTCAATTTTCAGGAATCAATTAACTAGGAAAAGGTGTGTTTGATAAAAATAGATACATAGATCGTACTATGAGCACAAGATTTACCTTCTTCAAACGCCTGTGCTTTGCCAGAGCCCAATTGGTCATGATAAAAGCGGCCACCACAAGGAACACATAACCAGCAACGGTTTGTGTTGCAATGTTGAAGCCAACCCACTGATAGATCTCTGTAGTGTAATTTGCACATGTTACTATGTTGAACAAGAAGCCCCGTGGAATCTGATAGCCACCCTTCCCATCTGTGCTCCGTAGATTCCTCAGCAACAGATGGCAATAGAAGTTCGCAAGTTGACAGACCAACCCAAAGCCAAATCCAATCTTCATTTGCAGGTCACTGACAGGCGTATACAGTGGGTGATTCACATAGTAAGCAATGTATGAACCAAATGTCCAGTAGTATGCACAGTTGCGGAATACATTGGCCAAAGGCGAAGTTGCGTGGCTGAATCTATGCACAAAGAATGTCTCCATAATACGTTTGAAATAGTGGAAACACCAGTAGTACATTGCGTAAGTCTGGACGGGGTGAATTACACGCTCCGCTTTGTAGCCAAAGTACTGGTAAACAGGAAAGTAATAGAAGATTGGATAGATAATCAGCGGCCCCAAGTATTCCCAGAAGAAGAGGGTACTGTATTTAACTTGAGGACCCAGATCCTTGAACACGACAGTCAATGTTCCTGCGCTTGCATTACAATAATCTTGGAGACTTTTCTGGGAATTAAGGGCCACTGGCCTCTCCTTGGAGCCAGGTTGAATTGGGAGAGTAAGACGCTGCCTAGAAGGATAGTACTTCTTGGCTGGTTTGAGATAAGAAATGATCAAAATCCTACCACAGAATATTTGCTTACCAAAACAAAATGATCACCAAATAATAATATCAAAACAGTTAAAACTTGCAACTTGTGTAATGAGATGTAATCATGTAAACGGTGTTATATAGCTCTAAGATTTTCCTTAATATAACAATAACACATTTGATTGTTGAAATGAATATAATAGAATGGAGGGCATTGCCTTCTGATAAATAAGTTTTCATCTCTTGCATCAATTGTTGTAGAGGTGAAATACACAATAAAATGATTGTTTGACTAATGAGCTTCATTTCACCACATTATTGGCTTTGCATTATATATTAGTGGGACTAGATAAAACAACACTTTTCAATGCATCCATGCGCCATAAAATACACGAACATCACAAAATAAAAAAGATTAAAGTTTCCAAGGGCGTCCATAACAAATAATGCTCAAAATGCTTCACAAAATCATCTCTGCAAGATAGACATTGTTGATGCTAGATTTTTATCAATTAAATACACTGCCAACAAAATTCCGCGCATTCTTATTCACACAAGAAAAGAGGTTATGAAATCATAAAATCCCAAGATTCTAATATCCAAGATCAAGAAACTAACGTGTGTTTATATTGAATTCAAAGTGACAAGGAATTCTGCTCATGTTTTCCAATTTATCTACCTAAGGACACCCTTCGGCAAGTGACAACTATCAGATAAAAATGAAATGAATTTATTCAAACTCCACAGACACAATAAAAATTGAATCTCTAATTTTCTCTTTCAAAATGCGATTAAATCACGCAAAAGGATAGTTAATGTTGTAACATAATTGTGTTTTTCCCAAGTTCGGTAAGTAAAAAATAAGACTGTTGGGGCCACCCACATGTCCATGCATGCCTGTGGATATCGTCCCCAACTAAACCACTTCAACCCACAGGTGCGGGGTTTCACTCCAAAAGGCATCGGTATTGTTTGGAGGGGAATCCAATCGTTACGAAGTCTTAACCAACATGGGACTATATTTAGGTCCACACATCCCCAACAAGGGAACAACAACAACTCAAAAGAGTGAGCTTTCCAAATCTACCACCCCAAAATTTCAAATCAATATTCATTCAACAAGTATTTCTCACATAGATGACAGTAATACATTAACAGATCATACAAAACAATACTCAGTTACAAAACTACTAATTTATCTACTAAATCAAGGTAACTTCCACAATTTACTGTTCCAACAAGGCTCCACATCCGACTAAACAAACCAAACAAGATGCAAACACTTACTTCGGCGATGAATGGCCTCTTGAAGTTCACTCACACTAGCCTGCACACCACAACAGAAACCAAAAAACCAATCACAGATCAAAAAAGGAGGTACCTTTCCAACAAAAAACTCATTCAAATCCAACAAAAACCAAAAGTCCCCCCAAAAAAACCCTAGATTAACACACTCACCGAATCACTGATTTCAACTCCGCCCTTCACCACTTCTCGGCCACTCCTCGAAATAACGCTCACCTTCATCTTCAGAAACGAAAACCACGCAAACCCAATTCGATTAACAGCAATTCAAGCCTACCCTTTTCGCTCAAACGCTCAGATCGGATCACAGAACTTACAAAGCTTGAATTCCTGCAAAACCCATATAGGAATTCACGAACTGGGGTTCATGGGCTTGGATTTAAATGCAGTTGAACTTAAATTCCAACACTGCTCTTCGTTAATGGCGTGTGGTTGGGGTAGGAGAGCTACCGGTGTGAATGTCCAGCGAAGTACAGATATGGAGATTTAAGAGTGCGAACTCCTCGGGATTTGGTTTGGTCGATTTGGGGACGCGTGGGTGGAGTAAGGCAAGTGTGTATCTTGTTATATGGCTCTTGGGATTATGTGATCGGTTTTGTTTTAATTATTACAGTTGAGCAACTAATGAATTCCTCTTAAGTGTTATGGTTGGCCGTTGAACCAAAATCAAGCTTGTTTGCACAATTAAACATAGCCGATCTCAGTCTGGATTTGAGGACGAAGGAGATTATGATTGGCTGGTAAGTGACAATTAAACATAGCATAAAACATTTGTTACCAACAATATATCAGGACTAAAGATTTGTAGTAGAACTCGTTTTTGGTAATATTTTCAACAAAAATTATCACTTTGGCCATGCCAGTTACATTACAGAAACATCAACATATAAGCTTGAAAATCACTTTGAATTAGTCACATATATTTTTTCCAAATTACTTTATGCAAAGATAGAACTTGCACCATTCGATAATTTGTAAACACATGCATGAACGAAATTGGTTCAATGTTTCACTTCGCTGGTTTTAACAAAATTGATGTTACAACACATTAGTTAGGCTTCGTGTTTTTTTTTTTGTCTAGGCCATTTAATATTAGACTTAATCGTATATTTCAAGTTCAAAACATATTAGTTTACGAAGAGGTGAAGCTCTAGAAACCGCGTTTTGAAATAAGATTTTGAAAAATAGAAAGTACTTTAAATTGGTAGGATCTAATTAAGGACCCACTTTCAAAATAATATTATATTGTACTACCAATTTAGTTGAGTCACGTTTCCTAATTAAATGTAGGGTCCAATTACATCACTATTATATGATAATAGAAGGGATCAAACTGCATTTGTTACATATCCCGAGCTTAATCGGTCTGCAATGACAACGTCAACACTCAATAGCAGCTAATCAAACTTTATAATTTGTAATACTTTAGTCATTAAATTTACATTTTGAAAAAATATCGTCACTTATTAACTTGAAAGTTGTAACACATTAATCATTGAATTTTATAAACGATAACGTGAAATTCCTTGAATAGCTTTTCATTTGGAGGTCTAGCGAAAGTTCACATGCGGCGCCCAATAGCCTATTCTCTTACATAAAGTTTAGTGATTTTGGACACAGCTGTAATTACCCAGTCTCGCCGTGGCCCTTTTCGACATTTTGAAGCCCTCCCAATTCAAATTCGAATTCGCTCCAGCAAAGCGCGCCAGAGCTTCTCCTCTGCAACGAAGAACCCTAACCCTAACCCTAACCCTAGAAAATGGCGTCGGCGGTCCATCTCTCCGTCGAAGACAAGGATCTCGAAGACGCAGAGCTCTGGGCCGTGATCGACTCCGCCGCGGCGATGCACTCGTCATCCAAATCCCGCAAAGCCCTAGCCGTAAAACCCCCAATTCTTCACCAATCGGTCTCTCCGCCTCCCAATCCCTTCCAAACCCCCAGATTCTCCAAATACTCTCGCAAGCTCGGCGATCTGGAGCAACCGGACGGCGGGGAGGTTCTGCAAGAGAATCGGATTCAGTGTCGGCCGAGTAAGATCGCGAGATATGGTGGTCCGGCAACTGGTGCGGAGAACAGGATGGTTGTGTTCAAGCAAGTGCAGCAGAGGACGCCGAAGACGCCTACGTGTTCGTATATGTCTCCGGATTCTGGAAGGTGTTCGGTCCAGGAGATGATGAGTCCTGTATCCGAGTGTTCTCCGTTTGGAGTTCGGGGCGGCTGGGATGATAAGGAAAGATTGAGTCTTTATAGCTCGCCTGGCGGTCTTCCTTCTGTGCCGCTGTTCAAGGAGTATCAGAGTTGCGCCATGGCGGTAAAGATGCTTTCTTTCACTTGATTTAGTTGTGCATTCCTGCTTTAAGTATTAGTTTTGATTCCTGAATTGCTTTCTTAGCTCAATTTAGACCAATCTTGCTATTTTTACGTATTCGATTGTGTTTACTATTCTGCATGAATAGGTTTAGGAGCAAGAATCTAAAGAAGTTATAGCTTGGGTGACATCTTAACAGCATTAAACATTATTATAATATTGAGCTCGATTATAGATTTGGAGGTCTCATATCTGTAATTCTGTATTTGTTATAAACTTATAATGTGAAAGGAGTAATGCAAAGAATAGATCGATTTTTATCAATGTTGCGTATATTTTTTGTTCCTTCAGCTTAGGTTCATTCAAGCCTTTTGAAATTGAACATGGGGATTGAACTAGTGTATTTCATATGAAGATAATTGCTACCATTTAGAAGGCATTTTGGAAATGTTTCACTTTGGTATCCAGTTATTTAGTCACGTTATTATTGAAAATGCCGAGGTTTTAGGAAGTCGCCTCAATTTGAATCATATATTGGCTTTTAAATAAGAGTTGTATTATGTTTTACATGTAGAATTTGTAGCCATGTTAGAAGACCAGCAGACCTAAATTCTGTAATTTTCAAGTATGAGTCCGATTATGAATATAACTTTTCCCAACAACACCCTCCTTCACATGCAATCCAACTTGCATATGGACAGTTAGAAGAGCAAAGATAAGAGAAGAGAATTCTAATACGAAACAACAACAACAACATAGCCTCAGTCCCAAATTAACTCGGGTCGGCTACAAAGAATTGAACTTTAATACGAAAGCAAAAAATAATTTGTAAATTTGCTAAATGTGAAAGGGAACAATTGCTGACAATGAGGCTCGAACCCAAGATCCCTTCTCAAGCTAAGCTATTTAGTAATACTAGTTTACTGGGGGGCGAAAAAAATGTAGGTATCAGGTATCAGCTCAACAATGAAAATCAAACTATTCAACAACTACAACCATTAGAGTCTACATAGTTTATTCTCTATATTTGTTCCGAGTTTTGGAAATGACTTAAGGCTGTAGATTTCATGCATATGAGATGGGCTTGAGACATAGTGACAGTCTGTTCAGGAGAACTGCTGTCAACTTGCTTAAGAAATCAATTTATGTCTTGCTTTACTTTGTATTCTTTGTTTTATTGTGGGAATTAAATAAAAAGAAAAACAACTTTAACAGTTCGTGTTTCTTTCTGAGAGATTTTGATGTCTTTTGAATGAACAGATCTTGGAGAAGAGCGATTATACATTAATTTCTGGTAACCCATATATCAAAAAATCAGGTAAGAATTTCCTTATGAGTTATGAGAAAGCTATTTGCCACGTAGGTGGTTCCTTCCTACTACTGTGCCTATCATTTGTTTCTTCTAATAGCTGATGACCTTTTTAGTGTGAAAACTCAAAGGATTTCCTTAAAGAAGTCTTAGTGGTAGAACTTATATGCCTCTTTGTTTTGTTAGCTCCTCTTACTCATGTTGAATGAACATGGAGATCTTGATAAGAATTCATCGTTTGACACTGAAGTTATGCCATATAATTAATATCTTAAATTGAATCACTGAGAAGGTTTTGATGAGCAAGATACTTGTCTGTTTCTTCAGGATGGAGGAAGCTATCTTGCTACTTTAATATCTCTTATGAAATAAAAGATAAATCTATTGAGTTTGATGAGAATCGAAATGTTCAGCGTGCTGAATTTGTGGTTCGGGCATATATGCAGTATGTCCTTTGACTTTGCGGTAGCCACCTAATCTAATAATTTGAAATAATTGCCATTATACGTGCTTTATTTCTAAGTTCATTACTTTTGGTTCTCTGCCCACATACTAGATGTGGTAGATTTTCAGATGGATGGGGTTCTTGTGATAGGCGTGAGAAAAGGTTTATGAAACCCAACCATGACATTCCCAGCACGGCAGAAACCAGAGCTAAAAATAAAGCATGCCAAGTAGGTTATCCTTCTTGTCTTCTAATTTCTTCTTATTTCAGATTCTTGTTCTTTTAAAGTAGCTGTAGTGACCACAACTTATACAATAAACAAAAGAACATAAAACCAAGCGTCAAGCGACTCCCCTTGGATGTGAGAAGTTACCGCCTTAATGGTAAACCAGTTGCAAATCCAGTGTAAGCAGAAGTTTTTTCAAGGCGTTATTTGCTATTCTATGTCGTTATTTGCTATTCTATCTTCGATGGGGATTCCGGTATAAAGTATCTATTGTAACAGCAGTCAACTCATCTTATATTTCCTTCCGAGTCTTAACCTTTATCAAACAACGTAATTCTCTCTAAGGGTGCTTCATTATCCTGTTCTCGCAAATCTATTACTATTAGTCTCATTGGTCTGGAACATTGACGAAATTTGATTTCCATATTAACCCATTTCTTTTAGCTATTGCCCACTCGCTGCACATTATGGGTATTCCTACTACTCTGAGTATGTTCATTTGATTTTTTCTTCCTAATTATCTTTGAATTCCTATGTTTTCTACCTAATGGCCTATGAAATCTTATTTCAAGATTATTATTTTTTCTCTTTTTCTTTTTGGAGTCTCTTCTGTCTTCTCAATATTCTCCCACCATGGAACTGAAATGATACCCTGATAAAGACTAGGATTGTATCTGTAGGAAGAAAAGTGGTATGATGGAATTTTAGAAATTCCTAAAAGGTTGATTAAACAATATAGAGAGAAGAGTGGTGGAATTGCTGCCTAGTCACCTCACTCAATAAAGAGAGAAGATTTTTTTTTTCTCTTTTTTTTTTTTGTTTTTTTGAAACCAAAGCTGATTTATTCATTCCAAATGTTTAGAAAGTACATTGGAAAGAAACGGGTACATCCTCTCACTCAACTCGACCAGTCATGGAACTAGTTGTTAGTTTTGTGTGGTAGCCATCCCTTTGCGTTGCACCCACAGCTCCATCCAAGAGGTTATCTTTACTTCTGATTTTAACATGAAACAAATCAAATTAACTTAGGTTGGGACCAGAATAATCTCATCATATCCTATTCAGTTTAGTGCTTGTAAAAGCAGCTAAAGATTTGCATGAATCTTGAACGGATAATGACCTTGCATAATGTATCTCCCTATTCTTGTAATGTACATATTGTGCTCGTCCTTCCTTGGTAACTAGAGCTTGATCTCTTGTTTTTGCCACATAGTTTCCTGTGGCAATCATATTCATTGTTCAAGCGTCTTATATTCTCACCTCATCCTTTTATTTTGAAACCTTTTGCTTTTATTCTTTATTTCTTTACCTTGTGTGCTTGAATACTGTCTGCATTTCTTATCGTACTTCCGCTAAAGTTAGATAGTTGTTTTCCATCCTTAATTTCAAATCTCCAGGTTGCGATTCATATAAAATTAGTAAAAACCTTTCTCGATATGTGCAGGATCTTCTTGGAATTGGCGAATTTCGACCCACTGTGGCCAATGCTCATCATTGACCTTAATCAATTCTCTGTACCCAAAAACAATCACATTCATCCTTCTCTCGACATCATGACAGGGAAAGAAGATAATGCACGATTGGAAGGAGTTCAGAACCACAAGTGTTACCATGTACCATTAGATACACTTGAAGAAACAAAAACAAGTTAGGAGCGAAAAAGGGAAGATAACGTTTCATGGAGGCCATCCTACAGCAGCAGAGGCCCTCCGTTGTATCATGTAAACCTGACTCATTCTTTAACTGTATTTGAAAGAAACTGTCGAATGGTTATACATACAATACAATACAAGGCTGTTTTGTTGGGAAATAAATGAGTAATGTTGTTGTTGTTGCTGTTGAGCTTTTTTTTTTTTTTTTTTTTTTTTTTTTTCCGGTTCTCTGGTGCTGTATGAGCAGAAGAAGCGTGCATTGATCATGAATGTACAATGATCCTCAGAGTTGCATCATGAGTGAATGATAAAGTGGTGCATATGTGTTTTATCACAGATCATTATTTGGTTTTTTAAGCCAAATCTCTACGAATGTGCTGGCCCAACAAAAGAAAGAACTTTTTTTTACTGCAGATCATACTTGGTGCATATTTATCAGACATCTTTGCCAAGTTGGAATTTGAGGTGCACAATCTGGCACAGTTCATGCCTGACTGGAACCACAAGTACTTAAACAATCAATTACATCTGTTTGCCCGTCCTTAGATTACTCAAGTACATGACCTTGGAGTTGATGATCTACAGTTTTGGAGTGTAAAGTCCCAGATTTTACATTCAATCCCCCGCGTTTTGCGGGTTGATTTTCATAATTGAGCTGTGCCTCTATTGCTACTGATCATCTTCTTTTCTCTGTAGCAAACTATTGTGTTCTTCTACAGAACAATAACAAAAGCCGATGTTCTAAAATTGGCACGAGTCGTATAGATACATTGACAGGTCTCCCTCCTCCCTTCATTTGGATTATAATTTTTCCTTTCTGGTTGTGTTCTTAATTTTTAAGTTTATGTTTCAGTGATGTGTTGTTATATAGCTAGGTGACCTGGATATGAATTTGGTAATGTTGTCTGATTAAATTGTTTGCAGAAAGAGGTGGTACCTGGGCTTCCAACCTCAGAACATGAGGACTGCAACTGATGGAACCATTGATTTTTCTGGGTCAATTTCACTCGACACATTTGTCACTGGTTCACCGAGTTCTTTAACAGACTCATTTTCATTAGATTTTGAAATGGAGGTGAGATTGTGAGAAATAATGGGGGAACAAGAGAAAAGTTAAAAAGGCATTTTGCTCACTCTTTCTGCTACTGCATTTTTTTTTTCTTTTTCATCTTGCTATTGCTGTTGTTTTATCTTGGTTGATTCACTGTTTTTTTCTCTGGAGTTCTAAAGTTAGACATGATAAGAATATGCAGTTGTTGTCATTATGCTTTACATGTAGATAGTAAATCATGAAGATCAAAAGCAGGAACTATTGAACAAATAATACATTTTCTTTCCTTCTTTATATCATGAGTTAAGCTGCTTTTTAGATGCTACTTTTCTCAAACAATTTATATGCTTTTCTCTACTATAATTGATAGGAGAACAAAGGAGATCTTCATTTCACATTGTAACATCATGGATTCACTAGTGTTTGTATTTTTAATTACCAGAAATGACTCTTTACTATGCTTTTCTCTGCGATAATTGACCTGTCCTCCTTAAGCACCTAGATCTTTATTGCTAATTTACTAGTGATTGTGGTGGCTTCAGTCAATTTACATCAGTATGTTTTACTTTTATCCATTGACAGTAAATGGAGACATAGTTAAAGAAGATTATTATGTCGACTAAATGTTTTCAATGTTGAATATTCGGTGGATTCCTTCTAAATTTTGTACTAAACTTGATCTATATCATGTATAGCTAGGAGCATGCGTGATTAGACTTGACAAATTATGGTTTAAGTTTCTTCTTTTCCTGTTGTCCTTTTACTGGTTTGCTGCACATTTATCCTTCCCCATACATAGTTTGAAGAAATTCATTTAGCTACTTACCGGTTTAATTTAGTTCGGTCTATTACAAGTATTTAGAAATGCAGAATGCCACATAACTTAAACATAGAATAATGTATTTCTCTTGCAAAGGCCAACCTTGGATCAAAATCTGCTTTGTGCTAGAAAATTATTAAGCATGAAAACTTAGATTATACAGATGATACAGACAAATCTTTCACTTTAATTTTTCTGTTGCCTTGATTTTTTTTTTTCCTTTTTGTGAATTCATTTGGGTGATGAATTTATTCTCTTTTTTTTTTCTTCTTTCCAAAATAGAATCAAGTTTGCTCATGTTCTATCCATACTTTTTGTTGATTGTAGTCCACTGCGTCGTTCTTCCATGATAAGAACATGACACTAGGGAGCCTAATTGGCGTCTCTAGCATTCTAGAACGATCGTCAAGAAGATCAGTCAGGCGAAGAAGATTGAACAACGTTAGAGATGAAAAGAATGACCAGTCGAAAACTTTGCTCTTCTCTTTATGTTCCAGCTGCAACATCAACGCCGAGAGGCCTCCATCTCTACGCCATTATCTAGACGTGGAAAGAAAAACCTCTAAAAAGCTATTTGCCAATGCCTATATAGCTCCTCCTCAGTCAAGTCCATGGAGTGGCTCAAACATTAGTGAAAGAACCAACACAAGGCTTGATCATATTGGCAGCACTGTTGTTCCTGCATTGTTTTCATGTTTGTGTGGACATTCCAACAATTGATCAAATATGGCCCTTTTGATTGCTCTACATTTACTTTTACAGTTTTACAGTACTTGACATGAGCTCAACTGATCAAGCCTTACTTTGATACAAATTATACAATTGGATTGAAGAATAAAAAATTTAGTGGAGGATCTAAACCATGTAACTAGGTCCACTCTTTTGAGCACTAAAGAAGTAGAAGATGATGAGGAAGCTTATTCTAGTGGTGTCTGACTTACCAAATATGCTTAGGTTTAGCCTCTTTGAAGGGTCCTAAATTTCTGGCTCAGACCACACTGTTTTTAAGTCCATGTGTGACATTTGCTCAAAAGATTATTTGATGGTCAAAATTCATCTAAAAGAATTGCATTAGGGCACATAAGAAAAGGTCATATTGAGATGGAATTGTTAATCTTATAGTGGAAAAGAAAGTGGAATTTAATAGAAATTAGTCCAAGTGGTTTGACGCTCAGATCCTTAAGGTAGAGGTCTCGGTTTCAAGCTTTGTAAATAGAGTTATTTCCTATAAAAGAGTTAGATTTGCCCCTTTATGTGTCAACCAAACTTGAGCCTAAATTAGTCGAGGTCCATTTTCAAATACCGGTCGATGCAAAAATAAAAAAAAAAAAGAAAAAAAATTAAAAGATGGGATCTTGATAAAAACAATTGCAATATGACTGGACAAGCTATAGTTTTTGTTAAAACTATACTATTCTCTCTTTGTAGTAATAATATTATTCCAGATAAAAGTTTGGTATATATCCATATATTGCACATGGTAACACTGAAAAGATCAAAAGATTCCCCTTTCATGGACAAAATATTTATTTATCAATAGCCTTTTTGACCCCATAAATTAAAATTCAAATTTATACAGCTTAAATCAAAAGGTGTTAACTTTATCTGATGTTGATAATGTTTAGAGTTCATAATTTATATTCATTGCGTACTCCCTTCAAATTCTTTCAAATAATGAAAAGTTACTATATTGAAGATTAGTTACCACGTGGCAATTATTTGATCAATTCAATTAAAATATGAGAACGCCAATCCCATGTGTCCAATATTTTATAGTCCAAGTGTCAACTGCAACCAAGTTACACTTCAGAAACTGTTGAGCAGTTCCCATCTAGCCATGATGGATGTTTGACACAACGAAACACATTTTGCAAATTGGGACCCACCTAGAAAACCCATCAAAGGAGACTTGTTTGCTTATCACTTATCAGATAACCAAATTCCACGTGTCATCCATACAATAGATCATGGGCAGGTAAGAAGGACCCACTAAAGTTTGGTAATCAAAAGCATTCACCAGTCCAATTAGAAATGTTTAATCCTAAAGTCGATTAATATATGTATCTAATAAGTAATTCAAATGTCAATTAGCCCAAATTGGTTAAATAATTAAACCAAAAGACAGCAGAGCCACATGAATACACTTCATTCATTCAACTTTAAAGATTGAATAAAATGTTGCTTGAATAAAATAAAAAACTAAGGACACATTCATATTCTTTTTTCTTCTTTTTTGGAGTATAAAAAGAGGTAGGGCAGATTTAGATAGCAACATTTGCTTGACTCTACAAGGCAAGGAAACAAAAAAGATAAAATGGTTTTGTCATACACGCTCATAGCCTTTAAGAGCCATTGAATTGATTCACTTACATGGTTGCCTCAAAAAAATAATCACAAAACATATATAGTAAGCAAAGAAAAAAAGAGAGAAGACTCCATGTATTCAGGTGCAAAAACTTTAAAGCATTTCTGCTGCTTCAATTCAAAGTAAACCATTAAGATTTCACACCCTTTTCATCACTTGCAACAACAAGAACAACCACCAACACCAACACCAACACTTGTGTTCTTTTGAGCTCCAACTTTCAGTGCACTACAAGGGTGCCAAGTAATTATGCACATCATCAACTGAAGACCTGCAATTCAACGGCAAAAAATAGGAATGTGAATGTTTAAGGCTTCTCCATGCAATCGTCGCTGCCAGATGCGATCCTTCCGGATCCACGACCGCCCATTTTACCGAAAGATCCAATGGCGGATAAACTCTTGAAGCTGCTACTACCCTCACTGAAGTTTCTTGATCTCTTTGCTTTCCTCGCTTTAGAAGGGTAGTTCTCTCTTTCCGTTTCTATATCGGATTTGGTCTTTGCTACGACAAGTCTTGCGATGGTACTTCGGCAGAAGGGGCAGACTGGAATTGGTGGCAATGTTGTAGAGGAGTTGGGCTTGTTGTGGCAGCACAAGGCTAGGGTGCAATGTGCACACATTTGGTGACCGCAGTCTTGGACCTCGATTGAGCAGACCTGGTCGAAGCAGATGCAACATAGCTCGGACTCACTTGCCTGCATCAAATTATTCGCAATAAAAGATATCGACGTGAAACTCATGAACTCTGCGAGAACTATCTGTATTTCTAAAAGATTGCACTCGAATCTTCATAATTAACATGTAAGCCATGACGCAAAAGTTAAAGAACATCATCCTAATTCCTAGAGTGAATAACCAGGAATGTCATCAAATGGTACTAAAAATGAAAATAGAACAAATGGTTCGAAATGTAAGATGACTTTACCTCCGAAACATTGTCATCAACTCCATAGTCAGAACTCGAAGGTGATGACGGAGAGTGAGCAATCCCTTTCAAAATGTTCTTCTCCCTCTCTCTATTGGCAACCATAAGAGCTCTTTCTAACAAGACTTTCGCCTCTGGGCCAAGCTCGCTGATAAATTTCAAGGGCGATGGCCACACAAGAGGTTCTGCCGCTGAAGGGTTCAGCAGTGCAGCGCAAGCACTATGCTTGTGCTTTAGCGCAACTGTGTATGGAATTCTTCTGCAGTTCAGTACCATGATCACAAACTCAGTTTCAGATCTTCCATATTGGCTCCGGTTCCAATATTGAGTAAACATAGCAATTGAATTAAAAGAACAAACCACCTATATTGAAAGTTAGCCTTACCCCGAAGAATCTCTTTGCAGTCGATCTGCTCCCCAAGCAAGCAACTCGCGGACACAATCCAAAGAGCCTCCTCGAGCGGCCAAATGAAGTGGAGAGCTCTCAGGGAAGCTGCAGGCATCACTCATATTAGCCTAAAACAATGTCTACTTTCACTAAAATTATGAAAGGAGAGACCTTTGTAACTCTTCTCACCCATATGTGCCCGTCGAAGCATTGACAAGAGCTCCATTTTCCAACAAAAGATGGACACATTCAGGCCGTCTTTGCCGCGCCGCAAGATGCAAAGGAGTAGCTCCTTTACCATCTCTGACATTCATAAATCTAGCAAATCCCCTACAACTCCATCCAAAACCACCATTAGAATCCTCAAACACTACAATCCATTCAACTAATTGACCAAAATGATCCATCAATATCAACACTCACCATGAATCAGCCACTGATGAAGACTGAGCAGCAGCAATAATAGCTTTCAAACAATCCAAATGCCCATAATAAGCAGCATAATGCAAGCATGTTCTTGCTCGAACCGAGTCGAACTTCAAAATCTAATCAATCCAAGTAAATCCAATTCAATCACAACAACACAAACAACCCCAAAAAGGCAAAATGAATAAAAAAGGAATTACATGCATTGATTCTCACATACATTGGCTCCTGCCTCTATTAGCTTCTCCACACAAGTCATCCTCCCATGCTTTGCAGCCAACATTAAAGGAGTCTAAACAAGTAATCACAATCACAAACAACACAAATTAAGCCAAAAAATCAAACAAAAACAAAATTTCCCAAAAAAGGGTAATCTCAGTTACCTGTTTGTGACGATTCAGCAAATCAGGATCAACAGATCGGTCCAAGTTCATATTTAACAACTGCCCATCAACCAAAACACAAAACCCAGAAAACCCCATCAACCAATCCAGCCAAAACACTCAAAAACCAACCGAATTCACAAAACCCAGAAAAACCCATCAATCAATCAACACAAAAAACTCAAAACCAACCAAATTGACAAAAAAGGGTAGCTAGATTTGATCATGCCCACCTCGATCCGACCATTTGCAGCGGCTATGTGAAGCGGAGAGAGCCGACCATACACAGTGGTGTGTTCAATGAGCGTCGGATCTCTCTCCAACATTGCCTCGACAGTCTCCAAGTCCCCACCTTTCACAGCCCTGAAGAAGTCATTTTCATGGCTGGCGACGCAGCTCATCTCCTGACCCATATCTCCGGCGCCGCACCACCACCTCCCACGGCGGCGCTGGGCATGAAAGAGAGGCAGAGAGGCGGAGCTATGAAGTGGGTTCTATGGGTTTTTATAAGAGCGGAGAAAGAACACGAAAGAGAGATTAAAAAACGAAGGAATTGAAGAATTTTAGGAGGAATTGGTTCTTAAACAGTGTGAAAAAAAGGTAAGTGAGGAACAGTTTTTTTGAGGTGTGAAGAGGGTGGGGTGTGTACGG
Source organism: Stephania yunnanensis (assembly GCA_039657365.1). Lineage (NCBI taxonomy): Eukaryota > Viridiplantae > Streptophyta > Magnoliopsida > Ranunculales > Menispermaceae > Stephania > Stephania yunnanensis. The sequence goes on from CM077580.1 coordinate 73,201,348, forward strand.
GCAGGACGGGCAGGGGATGAGTTGGGTATTAGTAACTAGTTTTTTTATTATTATTTTAAAAGTGGTGTTATTTGGACTCGTGAGTCCGGACTATAAACTTTTTTTAATTTTAAATACATCTTCGAGCAATTAATGAAGTAACCATGATCACTTGTAAAAAAATTTGATACCCCTTAAATATTTACAAAAATTTTAAAAACTTCGTTATGAGTCCGGACTCATGAGTTCAAGTAGATTTATTGTTATTTTAATACCTACAGGTTACCGAACTTTTTTACGTTCGACCCTTCTTACTTCGATTCGAGTAATTCTATAAAAGTTAATCAAACTCCTCAATCTCAAAACTTCATAAATTTGACCGAAAAAGTTATCGACTGGGGCTATTATGATGAATGAAAGAAATGATTTATGAGCTTTCTAACCCGATAAGCCCACACTTGTAGATTGGAATTCGTAGGTATCATTGCCCCTTTTTATTAGCAGGCAGCTAAACCAATAAGAAAACGAATAACTAGCATATGTAAGGACGCAATTGAAGGCGTTCTAGTTTGTTCAATGTAGTTTAAAGACCTAACAACCAACAAGAAGTGGACCTATATAAATCCTTAGTTGTCAAAGATCAAAAAACTCGGCCACCAATTGGCCGCCGACTGCATCCGTCGATCGCCATCTGCATTTGTCGGCCGCCGTCATCTCCCGAGTATAAATGATTAAAATTGAAAAATACAAAAGCCAACAACACATTTTGTGTTGTTGTTGTCCTCGTCAAAGAATCTTCACCCATTTTGCTAAGTTTCTTCTTTTTTTTTTTTTTTTTTTTTAAAAAAAATTGTTGTCTTCTAAAGTGTCTCATGGAAGCTGAGCAAAGGAGAAACAGAGAGAACAGAGCAACTGTGAGAGACGAGTGTTTGAGTTTGGAAAAAAAAGACAGCTCAAACATATAATGTGTATGAAGAAAGGCTACATATACCTCACCTCCTCTGCTCTGTAGCTTTGTAAAGAAATCAAAACACTCACCAAAATAGAGAAAGATAAAACAATTTCACACATAAAGAGTGTAATTAGAAACTCTTTTTCTCTCGGCTAGATCTGGTCGAGAGAAAGGGGGAGGTTGGCTGGTGGTGGTAGATGATGATGGAGGTGCTATCGATGACCAATGGTCACAACAATATTAGTGGGGATGGTTGTCACGGAGTTGAAGGCAACGATATGGGGTGGATTGTAGAAGAAAATAATAGATTTATATAAAAGATATTTAATTCATTTTAATTATTTGAGTCCGAACTTTTTGATACCATTTATATCTACCCTTATATTCAAAATATGTCAAAATATTATTTTTTTTTTTTGTTTTTTTTTTTTTTTTTTTGTTACTACGCCACATGCCACATTGCCCATAACCCTGAGGGCTAGTGACTATCGAGTGAGATATTTGTTTGTTAGTTGGTCTTGGTTTGTTTAATACTTTAATTTGAACTATAATGCTGCCCAATACGCGTAACGGTTAGTGTCACGTAGTCAATGCAGGAAGGACAGTTTCCACGCCGACTTGAAAGAAATGTCGTAATTCCCTGGTTTAAGGAAAATAAATAGGCCCATTAGTGTGAATGAGTTATATAAAGGAACAATATTAATTAAGCTTTTGTCAGAATTAGCACAATAAGAAATGTTAAATTTAAGAGAGGTGCTATAGTAGCACCCTATATGTACAATGGGGCCACACCAACAACTAGAGTGTACTTAACTTCTTCTTTTTTTTAGTTGCATTATGGTTTGCATATTTAAATAACACCAAACGAATTGAATTGAATAGGGTGAAAGTGTTTGATTTGACAATTATTTTGATACAAATGATTTGTTTTTAGAATGGATTAGGGACATTATTGATTTGATTCAATCTACTTGACCTTGAGAATGTTGGAATAATGGAGCAAGCATCCATTGAACCATGAAGGTATGTGCCACTTCAAATGGTGGGTAGCTAGAGGTCATATGTGTGCATGTTAAGTACTACTGTACTATCTATAGATCTTCTGCTCGAACTTTACTTACCTACTATATAATGCATGACAATATTTATTAGCATTATCAGGTAGCACTTAATTAATTATTTAATAATATTTTACGTGCTGTGGTTTATATTTTTTGCAAAAAAAAAGAAAACAATAGTAGTGAAGATTAGTCTAATTAACATTCATTTTATTTTAGAATTTGTTTTTTTGTCTGATCCTTTTAACTTGATCCACACGAACTATTTCAAATATTAGAAATTAAGTTAATTAGAGCGCATATATATAGATTCAGATTAACTGAGTTTTTTTAAGTCATCCGTAGTTATTTTATTAAAGTTAAATAGTGAAAAATAGGTTAAAAGGTAATGCTTGGAGTATTAGAGCTAAATGAATCCATTAATTAAATATTCCAACAGCATGCACTTATTATTAATTATGTGACCTTCATGAATCATGATCAAGATATGTAAGAGGAAGCTTCTATGGTTGGTGACGATGGTGTAACAACTCAATTCAACCCTTAAAAAATTAGGTTTGTTAGATTAATTATTTCATTAATTAAATCACCGCTCCTCAAATAAAAAGAAAACAGTATATCATTTTATGAGATATTTTTGTGTACTAATTTTTATCATATTTTAAAAATTGAAAGTAGTTTAAGAGATTGAAACGACCACATTTTTCTTCATTGTGGTACAAATTAGAGATGTATTCGTTTTTTTGTATACTTATTTGCGTTAATTGAGATTTGAGCCTATAACCTCTTATCCTAATAGAAAAAATGCTAAGGTGGCCCGAGATGCATGAGACATTCGTTGATGGTACATGTCCATCTATTCGTGCATTAAGATTTGTACGGACACACATCGATGCACAAATTGATTGACACCATCACCAAGTGTTCATCCCTTGAGTGTTCCAATGATCATCGAGTCATCATAGTATTTTCCATGCTAATAATGTTGAAGATGTGGGGACAATTAGTACCGAGACATTTTGAAATAAAACCTCACATGAGAGCCAAGCGAAATCATATATGGAAGATATGTGGACAAGTGGCATTTTGAAATAAAACCTCACGTCTACGATAGTCCAAAATCATCTCGCTCTCTGTTGGGCTTGGAAGGTGTTGGGCCCCACACGCACATGTGGGTATATAAAAGGAATTGGAGTCCATCTTATACAAAACCAATTAGCTTGCGGCCCTAGATCCAATCCAACTCCACTCATATACTACACAAACTCGATCTTATTATTACTTTTTTTTTTTTGCAAAAATTACTCTTATTATATTTTGAATGTGAAATTACATAATCCAACGAATAATCAAAAGAATACAATCGCAATTAGGCTATTAAGGAAAGAATTAAACCCCCTGTCCCTCACTTTATTAGATTTGCAAGGAGAGTATTAATCTTATTAAACTCAAGCACCTTTTTTTTTTCAACTTAGGATCCCAAAATTCCCACTTTACTATATTTGCAAGGAGTTGTTGATTCCACATTCAATTTCACACTCCATGCATCCCAACTACATATAACCAACTTAGGTGATTGGGTCAGCCGTCGTAGCTGGCGACGAGAGTAATATTATATAAAACAAGATATTTAATTTTGTAAGTTATGAATTTAATATCATCAACTCGTTGTATAAAGTTGATCAATTACCACACGACCTTCATATTTTCCTTGACAAAGACATGTTGCGACAAATTATTTAATTTGCAATGCAGAATTTCTAGGTCTGCATTTCCTACCCTTGAACATTAATTTGTTAATCAACATAACGAAAATGCATCTATTACTTACATTTAACGTGTTAATTTGCCAAGTGAATAAGTTATTAAATTGTGTGAAATCTTTCAAAGCCCGGCCCATTAATTATTAATTACTATATATATAATTAAATATAAATTAAATGAAAAAACGTTTTGAGAGTGGGTCATTAATTTATTGTCAAAGTATTTTTAATAAGACGAATGAAACATCACTTGTAAAAAAATAATATTTAACAAGGTCATGAGTTCAACTCCGCTAAAGTCAAAAATAAAAAATAAAATATGCCATTTACCAAGAAATTTAGCAATATTCAACAATGTACAATAAGAGGTTGATCTTTCCATTGATTGATGTTTAATAAAGAACTTTAACAATAAATTAGTTTTACAATGGTAGACGTTAAATATAGTTTGGATCACTAACTAATTAGATAGCTCAAAGATTGATATTTTATAAATATGTATTTTTTATACTGCAATTATTGAATCAAGTATAATGAAATAGTACTTGGATCCATAACTTATCATAGTTAATTTGAGATTAACAATCTTTTGTTATGAATATAATTTTTTACATTTTTTTGATACATACACTTACTACGTAACAATATAAATTCTCTTAAAAATTATGCGACACACATATGACTTATCATAATCAAATCAGCGTTATTATGTAATAAATGTATATTTCTAATAATGTTGTCCGGTTGTACCGTTAATTTTAGGATACGATGATCACTAGTGGTGATGGAAACATGTAAATTTGATAGATCTTAGGAGATCGAATATAAATTATGAGCAGTCTTGAATCTTGCAACATGATCGTGGTACTGTGGCACGTGATGCTGATGCACCACACGCCACCACGTGAGCATGCATGTGAATGACAGCAATCACAAAGCCACGTAGCCTAAAAATGACATGCATGCATGCCCAAAATCTCTAGTGTAGTTACACATAAAAACTAATGGGAAAATAATTGTAATCATCAAGTATTTCTGAGAAAACTTGTAAATGTGGACCGTAAATAATTGCTCCAAAACTATGCTATATATGCACATTCAATTATTTGAATAAAATAACATAAGGGATGATTTGTCGTTATTTAAAATTTGATACATTAACAAATTAGAAAATTCATATGATGAAGTAGATGTATAATAAAGCTAGTAAAGATAAAGGAGAGATATATAAAAAATTCAAAAAAAGTAAAAGTAATCATAATTAACACAAAGATAATAATAAAGATGGAGCAGCTGTGATGGATTTGATGATACTTTATAAATATGACCTACAAATTAATGCCTTCAATAAAAAAAAATTCAACTCAGTAAAAATTAATAAAATTAATTCGACGATATATCAAAGTTAATTTAAATAATTATATTAGTAGAGATTTAAATAATTTAGATAATATATCATCAATTGTATTAAATTAAAGATAATAAAAAAATTTGATCTATGCCGTCTACTTTAACTAATTTATTTAAGACTAATTAATTTTTATATATTTTTATATTAACTTAATAATAAATTGAATTTAGTTCATGACTAATACAATATGTTCATGACAATTTAAAAAGTTAATTGCATGCCACTTAAAAATAAAATTTACTGTCAAATTAACAAAATATTGTTATAATATATATTAATTTGAAAATGTTAAGACATATTTGCTATTCGCCAATAAATGGAAACCTTAATTACATATTTTTGCATATTAGCCTTTATTATTAAGCTCTTTAACTGCAGTGCAGGATGATAAGTTATTTTTTTACTACCAAAGGAAGCTTTTTTATCCCCTACCGTAGCATTTTGTAGGTCACCACTTCAATGATCTTTGACTAGTAGAGCCGTCAATGTTGACAATGACTAAAGATATTTTAATTTCCACCATTAAAGAAAAACTAAAAATATTTTAAGAATTTTTATGGTAAAGTTAAAGATAATTTAAGAATTGAAAGCCAAATCAATGAAACTGAAAAGAATGGCATCTTACATCATTTATTTTTCGATTTTAATCTCTCATTGACACAAAGTATTATATATGGAAAACAGCTGATATTATCAGTCTTAGGACCAGGTCAAATAATAAACCATATGTATAGTGAAAATATATAACAACTGTGTTATGCTATAGTGAAAATATATGAGCGAATGAGTTATATATGTATTATATTAACGTTGCCACGTTGGTTTCTTTGGAGTCACAGAATATATGAACATGTATTTGTCGGGCAAATATATAACCAAAACATATGGTCCATTTGATTGTTGCAACGTGTATTATTAATGCTTTTCAAGTGGGCACACTACTCTTTATTGATGAAATACATATAGGGCCCATATAAATATATATTGGTGATATTGTATATAGGCTTTGAACTAACCATATATATACTAATAAAATGCTATCTTTTTCTCAACGCTTAATCAAGTAGTGTTAGACTTGTTTATTTTCGTTTTATTCGCTGCATCAGCACTCTGCACATTTCTGCCAACAAGTGTTTGATCGCGTCTTTCCTGGGTTACAATAGCAAGGTAGGAGTATATTATATCTCCCAAAAGTTATGAAAAAAAAAGTAATTTTGCACAAAATTGTTCAGTTACGGCCCAATGGGCTTTTAAACGAAAAGTCCAATTGAAAAACATAAACTTGATAGGTCCAGAGAGGCCCATATATATCCACTAGTTAGACGATCCATACTAGGTCCAAACATCTCACTAGATCGACATCACAGATTCGCTGATCCCGAGGAACCACACCATGAACACCACCACAAAACCCTAAAATAGGTCATATCTTGAGGCACATCCAACAATACCGGCAAGTGCAATGTCCTGAGGCACACGAGTTTTTCTTGAGTTACAATAGCATGATCTGTGATATAAAAAAATGTAAAAATATCTCACTTTTGGTTTTGGCACATATCCAATTGGATGGTGAGCATTTTGCTTCGAGATGCGCACATATATATCTCGACGTGTATTGCACGTCATCATCGATTTGTAAAAGTACCTCAAAATTTATTCATAAGATACAATTTACGTAATTTCAAAACGTTTGGATATATTTATAAAAATTAAAATGACTAGATAAATTTGTAAAAACCTTAAACGTTAGAATACATTATTCTATTGAAAAATATTAGAATGATTCGGTGATGGGACACTTGACGATGATGTTCATCCATTGTGCATCGACGTGTGTGCATATATATCTTCGATGCGTGCAAATGAATGCACCCCTTCATCGAGCGTCTATCTCGGAGAGTCTCATTCCAAGTCACCCTAGCATTCCCCATCCTATTTACCTTATTTATATAGAGAAGTGTTAGAATGACAAGACAATATCACACCATAACATAAGACAAATTAGCTCATAAGAGCCATCCATGTACACTTCGAGATGCGGGCGTACACAGATGACAGATTTGATGCATAACCTGTCTGTGTATATATAGGCACTAGTTTGGTGATCCATTAAGGGCCCAAGCATCTCACTAGATTCGCTGATCCCGAGGAACCACACCCACCAGGGCCACCACTAAACCCTAAAAAAAAAAAAAAAGGAGGCGACTCCTAAACCCTAAAGAGAGAAGCTGAAACAGGGGGAGAGAAACAGTAGAGACTACAGAGAGACGCCGGATCGATTGATTGATTGTGCAGAAATGTCGGAAATGGAGGTCTCCCGATCAGAGAAGTCGAAGAAGAAGAAGAAGGAGGAGGAGGAGAAGGAGAGAAGGAGCGGAGAAGAGAAGGAAGAGTTCTCGATCAAGCCCCAGAGCTTCACTCCCCAACTGGACGCATCGCAGTGGCCAATCCTCCTAAAAAACTACGACAAGCTCAACGTCCGCACCGGCCACTACACTCCCCTCCCCAACGGCTTCTCCCCCCTCAAACGCCCCCTCTCCGAGTACATCAAATACGGCGTCCTCAACCTCGACAAGCCCTCCAACCCCTCCTCCCACGAAGTCGTCGCCTGGATCAAGCGCATCCTCCGCGTCGAAAAGACCGGCCACAGCGGCACCCTCGACCCCAAAGTCACCGGAAACCTCATCGTCTGCATCGACCGCGCCACCCGCCTCGTCAAGTCCCAGCAAGGCGCCGGAAAGGAGTACGTTTGCATCGCCCGCCTCCACTCCCCTGTCCCCGACGCCGCCAAGGTATCCAGAGCCCTCGAGGCCCTGACCGGCGCCGTGTTTCAGCGCCCGCCGTTGATCTCCGCCGTCAAGCGCCAGCTGAGGATCAGAACCGTTTATGAAAGCAAGCTTCTTGAGTATGATTCCGACAGGCATTTGGTTGTGTTTTGGATTTCTTGCGAGGCGGGGACTTATGTGAGGACAATGTGCGTGCATTTGGGGTTGATTTTGGGGGTCGGAGCGCATATGCAGGAGCTCAGGAGGGTGAGGTCTGGGATAATGGGGGAGAGGGATAACATGATGACGATGCACGACGTCATGGATGCGCAGTGGATGTATGATAGTTACAGGGACGAGAGTTATCTGAGGAGGGTGGTGATGCCGCTGGAGGTTTTGTTGACGAGTTATAAGAGGTTGGTGGTGAAGGATTCTGCGGTGAATGCGATATGTTACGGAGCGAAGTTTATGATACCGGGGTTGTTGAGGTTTGAGAATGGGATTGAGAATGGGGAGGAGGTCGTGTTGATGACGACTAAGGGGGAGGCCATTGCGTTGGGGATAGCGGAGATGACCACCGCGGTAATGGCTACTTGTGATCACGGGGTTGTGGCGAGGATTAAGAGGGTGGTCATGGATAGGGACACTTATCCGAGGAAATGGGGGTTGGGTCCTAGAGCGTCCATGAAGAAGAAGTTGATTGCCGAGGGGAAGTTGGATAAGCGTGGGAAGCCGAATGAGAATACTCCGTCGGAGTGGGCGAGGAATGTGGTTCTCCCTACCGGGGGAGACTCTATGATTGCTGGCATTGCTGCGGCTGCTGCTGCTTCTGCTGAACCGGCGGAGAAGAGTAGCAAGAAGAAACATGGAGATGGAGATGAGAAAGTTGGCCACAAGCGTAAACTGGAGGAGGAGGAGGGCGGCGATGGCAATGCTGCGAAGAAGGCTAAGGTGGAAGGAGAAGATGTTGAAGAGGATAAGAAAGAAGAAGAAGAAGAAGAAGAAAAGAAGAAGGAGAAGGAAATTGAGAATGGTGAGGCTGAATCCCCTGATGGGAAGGCTGAGGAGAAAAAAAGAAGAAGAAGAAGAAGAAAGAGAAGTGAGGAGGGAGAGAAGGCGGAACAAGTGGTATCGGACGAGGAGAAATCCGAGAAGAAGAAGAAGAAGGACAAGAAAAAGAGCAAAGAAGCCGAGGATGGCGATAAGAGCGAGGAAGAGGTAGATAGAAGTGAGAAGAAGAAGAAGAAGAAGAAAGATAAGAAAAAGAAGAGTAAAGATGCAGAAGAAGAAGAGTAGATGAAAGGAGGAGGTTATGGTAGGGATGAACTCTCCTGTACTGTTTCCTTGTATCCATCTTTTTTATTTAATCATGGTTAGTTGCTTTTGTAATCCTTGCATGTTTCCTGCAGAACTAGTTTTCATGTTTATTTAGCTCTGCAAAGTTAGGCTGGCATATGTGCTTCAATATTACTTTGAATTGAGAGTTCTATAATTTCTATGGTATGCTTTTATAATTTATCATCTTGAATTGCTGATAGCATTCGTTTTTAACAATGGAGTTCATCTTCCATATTTTTCATTACCTAATTTTCTCTGAGTTATTGGTTCTTCGATCATGATATTCATCTAGTACTATTCTCTTGCTACAATTAAGCAATTTTGTTGTTTATGGTGAGTGTGATGATTCATTGAAGACATAAATGATGAATGCTTTGATGTATTTCATTTGTTCTTGTATTTTTCCCTACTTTCATTTCGATAGATTTGTTTATTCATGTTCCTATGTTGAAAGAGAGATCCTTTCAAAAACCTGAAGAAATAAAGGATGGCATTGATTTGAATAATTTATAATGAGTCTTCTGGTTTATAGAAATTGAGTGACAACAAAAGTTTGACTTTAAATGAGTCTCTATAGAAATGTTTGCCAATAAAAAACTGATCATTCATGATGATTGTAGTACTAGCACTCAATGAAATATCCCCAAGTGCACCAGCTCTTATAAACTTAAAAACATTTCATAATGTAATCAAATTGAAATACAAGTAGAAAATAATGTTCATCAAACCAGTTCTTACTAACCGATCTACACTAGTGCAAGTATTTTCTGCTGCAGCACCCGCCCCCTAGTGAATCATCGATGGCTTAATGAATCACAGAATATGGCCACTGGCAGCAGGCTACCTCAGAATATCTGATTAATCCCACCATCACTAATGCAATTGCTATTAGGCCTTTTTTTTTTTTTTGTTCTCAATCACTTGATTCTCTTCCTTGTGCGATGCATGGATGAGCAGAATCAACCAGGTATCTGTAGGTTTTTGTAGTTGACATGAATACATTCTCAACCCTTGAAGCACTCTCTAATGACATTGAGAGCTAAAGACCAGTTTGATGAACGGTCATCTCTTCTGCCAGAGGAACATTCACATTGTGTGATCTTCAACTGGATAGTTATCGTCCATTCTTACTGAGGCTTTTCCGAGATTTGTGCTCCGTGGTTCTGTCATTCAAATTTGAACACGATTTATTGCTTGATTTAACTTCCCTGCATTTGGATGGTTTCACCTTAACACCCATTCTCTCAGCCTGTCTTCATGTAAAATTTGCTAATGAAAAATCCATTGAAGATTGATTATCCCGTATTATCCCGTTGATGATAGAAACTCCATGATGTTGCGCGAAATGCCTTTGTCATATGGATTTATAAACGCCATTTCTGAATATGATTCCCCTAACCAAATACAATTGCCACAAGTTAGGAAAAAAAAAGTAAAGGAAGAAAAGCTCCCTTTAGCGTGTTCTTGAGGTAGATGATTAATTGATTCACCTAGTTGAGATTGAATAGGAAGTTGAAACTCCGGATATTTCTTCCAGTTTATCTGATAAAAGTGCATGTTCAGAGTTATGTCTAGTATTACTGCAATAGCATCAGTCCAATAGAAAAATTGAGAACATTCAGTAAACCTACCCATTCCTCAGTTTTAATGTTGAAGCATATGCAATAGACATGCCACATGAGGAATACAATCTGGTCACACCAATATCTTGTCAAATAATAAACCAGGATGAAAGGTGTAGAGGCTCGGATAGCAACATCATACAAAGAAACTAACAGTCGAATGGGTGGATGAAATCAAACCTGCCACAAAACTTGGAGAGCAGAGAATAACATTGTGCTGACTACCAAGTTACCAGATAGAGTAGTCTGCAAAGAACACAAGCGCCGTCAAAAACAATATTTGCAGACTATTTGAACTGCTATTCGACTTATTGATCATTCTTCATAATCAACTAAAGGTCAAATTTAGCGTAGACTTGTCATGGAATTATTGTTTCTGATGTAACGACACACCTCCAACAAAGCACTCCCCATTATCGCAGATTCCTTGGTAACTGCACATGGAAGGATCAAAGGATCAAAATCACAAAGGATCCTAGACAAAGCTACTTCTGATGGTCACACCATATAGATCAATAACAGAATTACTGAGAAAATTGCTTCATCCAAGATGTGTGAGAATGAGCATTCCATAAATGAAAATATGAAGCTTGTCGATCAAATAATAGTTCAGCATTTTCATTTCCGTTTCTAAGTTAACTAGAGGTCATATTTTGGATAAAAAAAAAATGTTAAATTCTTGCTTACATTGAGTTGATGATACTATGTACGCAATCTCAACCGCCAGAAATCCAACCAGCAGAACCATGAACAGTGGATGATTGTTCTTACCTGTATACATAAACAGAAAGTACTTGCTACTATTAAGTGTTAACAGCTGCATACCATGTAATTTAACGAATAACTAAACATCGAGTGCATGATAAAAGTTCTCATTACCTATACAGTTACCAAAAGCTGGACAATGGTGATCAAATCCGATAATGTCTCTCTTACAGCTCTTACAGTATCTTATTCTTCTCGTTGCAAAAGAACCCTGATCAAGTAAAATAAAACAAAAAAATGTCGATTCCGCTCTCTCTATCCTACTAATGACTAGAATTATGTGTACTCAACTTATTCAACCATGATACTGATATTGATGCTGTAACTACGTAAATAAACTCAGAAAACCAATCTGGAGCCAATATGCATCGGACGTGATTCGAACTACCATGCAAGATACTATGAACACCCTAGTACCAAATATTTTGCAATTCTAAATGGTGATATATCGCTAATTCGCTAGTTGGAAGCAATCAAATAAAACTTAATATAAATGAGATCTTTGTCATGGACTTCAGAAGCATCGACAACAACTATGAAAGATCAAATTCCCGCACCCCTGACAACGAAAGCTCCGCCGTTACTTCTAGAGCCTCACAAGGTCTTCCGGCATCAGAAACAGTGCCTCCGACGGCTCCCTCCAGACCGTAACAATCATCTGTAACCCAACCAGGATCACTAGCAAGTATACTGCAAACAATGCATCACAGTAATTACCGCAACAACATCGAATCCTAAACTAACACAGCACATTCATACAATGATAATCCTCAAATACTCAGAACAAGAAATGCAAGTTCACCTAAAGAACCCAATCATCAGCAGAACACACTCCATATTAAAACCGACATTCGCCGCAGATGGAATCGCTTCAAATCAACAAAAGCTTCGAAATTTAGCCGAAAAATTCGATCACAAACAAATCACAAGCAAAAATACATTGAAAAGCAAACCAACCCTTTTGGATGACAAACAAATGCATCCCCCAAACAAACAAGACATTGAAGAGCACGAGAGCCGGAGCCGACGCCGAAACCCCGAAAAGCCGTTTAAGGCATTTGGAGAAACCAGAGATGATGATGAGAAGCAGAGCTGCAGAAACAAAGATGTTAGAACAAGTAATGAAATTGAAATTCAAGAGAAGTGGAGATTTGAAGAAGAGAACCTGAAATTGAGAGCTTGATCAGAATGTGCGATGAAGAGAAGTGAAGAGGAACGATCGTTAGGGTTAATTGAGATTGAATGACTAAGATTAAGGAGACCAGTGAAGTGGATTTGCAGAAATTTTGGGCGAATTTCAATCGCTCCAGAAACCCTAACATTGGCATTTTGGGCGCCAAAGAAACTGACTGTGAACCGTTTGACGGCCTGGATGTCTTATTTGGGCTTCGTTTGGTTGCTATCAACGGCGGAGATATTTGCGATTGAAAACTATATTTTGGGTAGTTTTTGGAAGCAAGTATTATAAATTTATTTATTATTTCTCAAGAAAAAACTTTTCTTATAAGAAACTAAGAATGTAATTTGTGTAATTTAAAAAGGTAATTTATTAAGTTAATAACATTTTCCCTCGCTGAAAAATTTGACTTAATAAAAATTTGAGAAATTTAATTAAATAAGAATTAATGGACTAAAACTAATTGAAATGTATTGATTAAGAGATATTAATTAATTAAAATGATCGATTTGGAAAGAACTTATCAACTATACTAAATCGAGCACAATGGAAAGAAGAAAACATAGATGATTGCTCGTGTAATGAGGACTGCCATTGCACATCAAAATAGTTTTAGGACGCGAATTGTTCTCGATCAAGTGCATTGTCAAGTGTTTTTAGTTTGAGTTGTATTGTTGTCTAAAACATTTTTAGTGGTTAAATTTTTAGTTTATAAATAGAATATAATTTTAGCATAAACTCCATGTAACAATGTATACTATCAAGTATCAATATCAACTAATACCAATAGACAAAAAATGGATTGCTCATTCTTTTGATACAGCAATTGCGAATTTGCAGAGGTGAATTAAGGGTAGTAGAAACAAATAAAATCGTAGGTCAAGACCACAAGGTATCGGCACTAAACCGACTACTCTGGACTCACTCCGTTACAACTAATTACGCTCCGCTTTCTCAGGGTGGTCTGGCTTAGACCCGCTAACGCTCTCCACGGGCGGCAACGTCTGCAAACATCATCTCATAAAAATTGTACAAGCTAATTAAACATTGATATGTTGAGTGAGGCATTTTGTCAAACACGTAGCTAGCATATTACCATATTAGGCTTGAAGACGTTGTGGACGATGGAGGCCCCGGCGAGAAGCGAAGCGACGACTACCACGCAAGACCAAGCCAGCGATGGCGTCCCCGTCACTTGCTTTCCTCCCCCAAATCTCTGCGTCGTCATCCTTCCCAGCTAGTTAATTACTCGCTCTCAACACTACACTTTTTTCTGTTCGCTATTTTAGTGTATATGTGAGTGAATCGTATTATGCGGACCTTCTCTACTAGTAAAAATGCACATCACGATGTATATCTAACGAGCCCAACTACATGTGCTATTTGTAACTTTTCTTTCGTTTTTTTGCAAGAATGTGCTATTTGTTTTTTCACTTCTCTTTTTTTTTTTTTGTAAAATATTAGAATAACATCAATAATGTCAAACCACGAGACATCTCGACTCACAAGAAAATTTTATGCAACCTCGATTTGCGTGTTATGCATCGAGATATATGTAAATCCGTATCCCGATGCCCACATGTATGACCCACAAAATCCTATGTGTCTTGCGATGACATGGTGTTGTTATTCTAGCACCTCCCTCTCTCTCTCTCTCTCTTACTTCAACTGATGTTGAACCTACAGCCTCCCTAAACTTTGTCGTTTGACAAGTGATGTCTCGTCTATCTCACTATAGATGCTTTGGCAAGAATGTGTTATCTGTTACTTCGATGTCTCGTGTTGCAAATTTATAACTTCCATGTATACATATGGCCAAATTAAAACGATACATTTTTTTTTTTTTTTGCTTGTTCACTTTCATGAATTCGATTTTTAAAAGCTATAATATATTCTCTTGATTTTTCTGAGTTATGAAGTTGGCGCGTTCGACTAACTTCTCATGAAATTTTTTTTTAATAAAAAAAAACAACAATTGGCCCCACTAATATATATTTGAACTCATGACATCTTACTCTCAAATATCATACATACATAACTATTGGGCCAACCGTCAATTAGTTTTAACTTCTCATCAAATTAGTCGAATCAAAGTAATCGATCGATTGAAAAAGGTTAGAACACTCCACCATTATTATCAAAAAAGAAAAAGAAAAAAGGAAGGTGTAGTTAAATTAGTTATGGGCACCTATATACTAAATCATTAAATTCTTTTTTTTTTTTTTGTAAAAATCATTACTTTTTTCAGAAATCTATAGTACTTATTTAATGTAACAAATGTGGCGACGCGGATGAGCTTGCATTTTCTATGAAAATTTGAACCATTGTTTTCAAAAGAAAATGACTTGTCCACCTATTACATATTTTCACAAGAAACTGATCTTCAGTCTTCTAAGCTAGATATATACATATATAATATTATACATACATGACATCATTCCTCACACCTCTTAAAAAAATGTAAATTAACCTACCCATTTTCCTACTAATTAAGACCTTGAACTGTAAAGACCTGTAGTGTATGTGCTCATATTTTCATCAGATATAACTCGTTTTCTTTGTCCAAATCAACCATACATAATGTACACATAAAATTTGTACGCGCTACGTACTTGAAGTCTTCGGGGAACTTGTTAGGAAGTATTGGGTAAATGTCATTGATGCTACGTCTATACCAACATATTTTATGTTACAACCATCATTGACTGTTCGATATGCACCGAGATACGCATTTGTTTAGCTCAATGAGTATTGACACAATTTTTTATTAACATGATGTGTTTCACAGCAACTTCATCAAAGATAAACTAACAAGATAACCAACCCCCAAAGTTAAGTTCTAGAATTAATTATTCATCTATATATATACACAACCAATCATGAGATAATTTGATCATCAACAATTAAAGCCAAATTAAGAAAATCAATCATCATCGACCAACATGATCTACACAAAGCTAGGACACTACAGCCACCCGGAGCACAAGCTGAAGCTGATCCACTCCCACACTCCATACAAATGCGACGGCTGCATGGACATAGGCTTCGGCCTACGCTACCGGTGCAACCCATGCAACTTCGACCTCCACAAGGACTGCATGTTCGCCACCTCCTCGGCCAACCACGCCTTCTACAAGGACAGCGTGTTCAAGTTCCACGACTCGCCACCGGGGGAGCGAGACCGCTTTTGCGACGCATGTGGCGGCGATGTCAAGGGCTTCGTGTACCATTGCAAGGCTCACAACCGCGACTTGCACCCGTGCTGTCGTAATCTCCCGTGTAGGATTGAAGGGGATGGTGTGGTTTTGAATTTGAAAGAGAAGGTGACTAGCAAGTGCTATTGGTGTGGGAAGAGGGAGCTTTGGGAGGGTGTCACCGGGTGGTCTTATGTTTCGACTTGCAAGACCTATCATTTCCATGTGAGTTGTGTGAAGGACATACTTGTGAAGAGATGGGAGAAGGAATACTTCAATGGTGATGGTAATTGTAGTAGTGTTAGTGGTGGTGCTTTGGAGATTGATAGGAATCCTGACTTGGAACTAGTGCCGTATCAAGGTGGTGGTGGTGGAAGGTTTGCAAAGTATTTGAAGATGGTGAAGTTCGTGGTTAAGCTCATTGTGTCAACCTTGCTTGGGGATCCTACCGCCATCGTTGCTTCGATCATCGAGGCTATAATTTAATGTTTTGGATATAAACCTGTTTTTTAATGATAAATCTCATAGTGTGACATAAAATGATGCCTATATATGGTTGCATCAATTTGAATGTGTTATCTTTTTGTATACATTCCACATTCCTTTTATTCCCAAACCTCATATATATATATATATATATATATATATATACCAAATGATTGACCCACCTAATTGATGGCAATACTTCTCTTAAGTTTTTCATTGAATAGTATCGTTCAAATAAGATCGACTTTATGATGATCACTATAGTTACAATATTAATCATAGCTATATAATCTTGTATATTTTTTAGTCTCATTTTACTTTTTAATTATTGTTTTTTTTTTCAAACTAAATGTTCTTGAATGTATATGAAATTAAATATTTGGAGTTAATTAATTAATTATATAATTAACTGATTGATTTTCAAATCATTCTACGATTAAACTCAAATATAAATTTAGAACCCTTCAAAATAAGTTGTACGCATTTATTTTTTGTGCATTTATGTGTTAAAAGCTACGTTGTTGAAACTTAATTAATACATAATCAACCCTTTATAATATATTATTAATCTTAAAAATTTCATAAGAAATGACTTATAAATAATATAAAATTAATAATATAGTATGAACAACCTATCATAAAATTATTATTAAATTTATTTTATAAATATTATTTGATTATGTATTAATTATGCATTTATTGTTCCATGTTGTAAAATATATTTATTGTTGTGGTGCATAATCATTACTTTGGTTCACAATTTTTAAAACCTTCAATTTTAGTAATTAAATAACATATGGTGTCCGTGAATGACTTTTCAGTCCAGAAAAACAGCTCGATAATTTTTCGCCTCGGGTCTTAATTCGTTTATAGGTCAATTAATTAAATCAACAATCTATATATCTATACGAATTTAATCACAATCACCACTTCACAGAGAGTATAGTGATCCATCTATACATCACTAGAGAATATACATTCTCAATCGTTCATAATTGAAAAAAAAAAAAAAAAAAAAAACCAAAAAAACAACTTTTTGGGCATGTCTTTTTTAAGCTTAGCTATTTTTTGGATTTTGGAGGTGTAAATAAATTGTATAAAAAAAATGGTTTAATTTCATATATAGACTGTCATCCAAACTTTACAATTATAACACTTAATTTAATAATTAAATTTACATTTGCATTAATAAGTCACTAAACTTTTTAAATTGTTTCACAAAAATCACTCTAATCATATTTTGATAATTAATGATAAATTTGTCTTTTTGTTAGAGAAGAGAGGAGAGATGAGTTGAGTTTAAAATGCTCGGTGGTGTTGAAGGATGTGAGAGAGGAGCAACATCGGTGCTTCGAGGGGTGGTGGCAGAGATGGGGTGAAGGTTATAGGGAGGGACAAAGAGTAACGGGCAAGCTATGTGACCGATAGGAATGTGAGGTCTTGCTTCATTGCCAGATATCTATAAGTCATATAAAACATAGGTCTTGTTTGGTTAAGGGTAGATTTTCTCTCGAGATATAACTTATAGGAAGTCACAACTAATCTTATTTGGTCGCAAAACTTTCCTGCAAATTATCTCTCAACTTACATCCTATGATAAAAGATATCTCCCACCACCCCTATGGCCTGTTTGGTTCACATATTAGTGAATCCAAATTCATGGGATTAATTAGTGATGGGACTAACACATGCGTTTAGATAGTTTAGTCCCATTTGTGTATCTTGTTTGGTTGGGAGTGTTAAGGTTGGGATTAAATGAAGTTGTCCACGTACATTTACTAAAGTACCCTTTAGTAAAAAACACCAAAACCCCCATTTCACTCATTTATCATCTCTTTGCCCCTGAAAATCAAATAAAATAAAATAAAAAGAGAAGGGCTGGACTTGGCGTCTTCGCCGGGAGAGAGGCCGAGGCCGCACCGCCAACCAAACAAGGACTGGACTTGGCGGTGGTGGAGATGGAGGTATGATTTGCGGTGGTGGAGATGGAGTTGCCGAAATCCTCCAAGGACTCGGACTTGGCGGTGGTGGAGATGGAGGTATGATTTGCGGTGGTGGAGATGGAGTTGCCGAGAAATCCTCCAAGAATTTGGACTTGGCGTCTTCGCCGGAGAGAGGCCGAGGCCGCATTGCCACGTTGATTCTCTCCATTGCCACGAGAGAGAGAGAGAGAGAGAGAGAGAGAGAGAGAGAGAGAGAGAGAGAGAGAGAGAGAGAGAGAGAGAGAGATTTACGAGAGATGATGGGGCGGAAGCGAGAGAGGAGAATGGGATAAGGGGCGAGCGAGAAGAGAAGGGCGAGAGGCGCGAAGAAGATGAAGAAGACAGGGACGAAGTCGATTTTAACAAAACAATGCCTACTTTTGTTTGGTGTTTGTGTTAATGGGAGGGGTAAAGTGGTAATCTCCTCCACCACCCACTAAGGATTAGTTAATCCCACCAAAAATGGTGGTATTATTTAATCCACTACCATGCCTCTAAACTAGTCCGCTGGACTAGTTAATCCTCCAAGCAAACAACGGATTAACTAGTCCAGTGTAGCTAATCCGAGCTAATACCACGAACCAAACAGGCCACTAAGGAGTTATCTCACACGAGTTATTGACACAATTATCGACCCCTTATTAATCACCCTTTTATTACTCATCTCTTTCTTATTTGAATGTTATTTATGTCAATTCATATTTTTATTATTTAAAAATTTGAAACTTACTTGCAAGTTTAAATTTGAATCAAATATGAAAAAATTAACTCTAGTGAGTTAACCGCAAGGAAATAACTCCGAACTAACACTTTAAGTTAGCAAAAATGAATCAAAACAATGTCATAAACAAACACAAAAAAAAAAAAAAAATGTCTTACTTTCCAAGCAAACCCAATCATTCCAAACATTATTCCAATAAAATTGTGATGATGGTCAAAAGGGGTTTCTCATTTCACAAAGCAAGTTAGGTTTTTTACAATTAATTGGTGGTCTAATGATTGATACATTAATGATTGAGAGTAAGAGGTCATGAATTTGAACTTAATGAAGGCAAGTTAATTTCTTTCTTATCAAAAATTACAAAAAACAGATCCGAGTTTTGAAAATGGAGGAAGATTAACAGGGATATCAAATTGGAAAGCATTGCAAATTGTAAAGTTATTGAAGGACTGTTTACAGTGGCAGACCCAGCTATTAAGCCTAATGTAAACTTGAAATTATTTCTTATTAGTATTAGGTAATTAACTAAGTTTTTTACTAAATCCCACCCCAAAAAATTTGTATAGCCCATCGATTCAAAAAAAAAAGAGAGACAGGCCCAAAGTTTTTTTTTTTTTCGCAGATGGTTCGTAGAGTGACGGGCTGTCAACATTGAGAGAGAGTGAGTGCAATTATCTCCATAAAAGATCTAATTAAGGACTTTAACAACTAGCTAAGGTACGCATAAAACCTAATACTTAATTTTTTCTCTCAACTACCCAATATAATTTATTTAAGCATATTCGAATGATGGGATACTTATTTATTTTTATTATTTTATTTTATTTTCTCCATAACGTATATAGAAAATACTAGAATTCACATTGGTCATATGAGTGTGCGCAACTTTGACCTAAGTATTTTGTACCATATTTTTGTATATATGCCCTCATTCTGAGGCGCACACGAACGACTCATGTGCATTATGTGACTGTAACGGCGTTGTCATTCTAGTGAATATAAATGTTAATATAAGGAGGAGCCGCCCCTTACTGTCTATAAAATTAACCTAAAAAAATAAACTTCACCACATTGTCATCTATATTATTATATTTTTTTATACTAAAATGCAATTGCCTTTTATCAAAAAGAAAATACTGTAATGACAACAACAATATCACATCAGGAGACATAGAGCCTTCCATGCGACCTCGACTCATGTATTATGCATCAAGATTTACGTATGCTCGCATCTTGAAGAGCACATAAATGACTCTTGTGAGCTAATGGGTCTTGCGACATACTATCCACGTGACAATGTCATATGTCCTCGATCTTATTTTTACACTATTTTTTTTGGGGGTCAATAATTTTACACTATTTATACTACGGCCAGTGCACAAGTCCGGCCCAACACTTCAAATGTCGTGTATACGTTTGATGGCCCAATTTTTTATTTAAAGTTTTTTTGGTAACCGTTCGTGGTATATTTGATGTGTCATCTTAGTGATCAAACTCATTATATATCGATTAAGACTTAAAAAGAAACACATTTAACACTTTTATTGTGTTGGATTTAGGTAAAAAAAAAGAACAATATTGTACTCGTTGAAGAAAATATATTATGGACAATAGAGAGACGTGAGAGGCAAGCTTTTTCCAGCCAAAATCGCACAACCGACCAACTGAACTTGAGAAAAATCCATTAATTTTGTGGTCATGATCGAGCTTGGCCGGCCAAGAAAAGTTAACATGATCGAGCTCACTCCACACGCTATTGGTCCGCGTTCAATATTTATGGTTGGCTCCCTCTAGCGATCTGATTATTAACATGAATTGAAAGTTAGACAACATATACACGCACATCTTGACTCTTGATTGGTTTTCTTTTTTTCATGAGTCCAGTATAAACAAGTGAATAGCTCAGAATATGCATATTAGCATGACTTTTGATTAATATTTCTGATCATACATGACTATGGATTCAAGAGAAAGAGAGCTAGAGAGAGAAAAAATGGAAGGGTCAAGTCCAAGTAATTAATTCATGTGCTTTATTAATATTCATTCAAGTCATAAACCTATAAAATCATTGACACTTGACCTTAATATAATTACTTGGATTCAATATTTTTAAACACAAACTTGACCTAGCTTAAATGCAATATTCAAGACATATATATATGCTTAATTAATTACATGTTTTTTTTTTTTTTTTCTCTTGATTGCTCTCAATGAACATTGAGGTGCAACTATATCTCAACTATATATATACCATAACTTCAACTCACACGAGACCTCTAATCGAGATGTGCGGTTAATGATAGAAAAAATATTGCTTCGTTTATTTAGTTGAGAAAAAGACAAATTTGAGTCAAACGCGCAACTCAAACCGACCTACCATATGTAAGTATATATTTTTTAACACAATGAAAAATGTTCGGACAACATTTTTAAAACACTCAAAATGAACACATTCATTGTTGGTGTAATTCAATACACATTAATTTTTGTGTTCATAAACATCGATGCGGAAGTAAAAAAAAAAACAACGGGGTGTCTATTCCGAATGTCCCAATTATCACCACATTTTCCTTCCTAGAAAGCAATGTACGTAATCCATCATCCATGAATGCCTCAAACCTATAGACGCGTTTGGCATATGCGTCTTAAACAAGAAAAGCAATTGTTTCCTTTTCTCCTCAACTTTCCTTGTGCTGCCTTTTTTCACATCAATCATGCGCGCACCTCCCTCTTTTGCTGCAGTCTTTCCTTCTCTTCCCAGCAAAAGCACCACCCATGAAAAAGACCAACCAAATGTCTTCACTAAAGGGTTCATAAAGCGCCAATATCCTAAATTAATCGAGCAACTTGTATATTCAATATAGTCCCATACGTTATTTAATTTGTGCTAGGTGACAGATATGTTTTTCTAATTAAGCTGGTTGACGTGTGAAGCATCTCACACGCTCTCTCCTTCCCTAGCTGTCTTTGCGGCCACTCACATGCATACTCACCTTCTTCACAATCTCGCTGTCCCCTGGGCCCACGTCAGCCTCCACCACGTGGCACTCAAGCTTTTATATTGATCCAAACAATAATCTAGAGCATAGTTTAGTTAGTCGAAGTGAAAGTGGTCTCAATTTCAAGTCTAGTAAATAAAGTGAATCAACACCAACATCTGCCACATAGCATGCGAATCTCTTATATATAATTTGATTTTTGGGTTACTAATATATAGTTAGTTTGTCAAAGTTTCAATTTTACGTCTCATGGCTTAAGCAAATTGGGGTAGAAATGCCCGCTCTATAAGACCTAGCTAACGTCTGTGTCTAAATTAATCGATACAGTTAATACAAGATATCATGTGAAAAAAAAAAAATGATAATTGGAAGTCCGAAGTCACGATAACTAATACAACTCTCGAATAGGGAGCTGTGAAAAAAGTCAATCGGTGCACTCTGTTCTCTCTATTCAAATTTGAGTTTCTCCGAAGAAGAGCTGGTGTGGCCTTGGCGGCGCCGAGGTTGCTCCGACAACCTCGAGCCCTTCGGTAGCCCCCTCCCCCTCCCAACAATATCTTTTGTTTAGTTTTCGTTTTCATCGTTATCCCTTCCTTTTGCTTGTTCTCCTTCCTTTATCTATATTTCTAGATTTGGTGGATAAGCGTTGGCTGGAGGTAGATCCACTACAACATTAAGAACTTTTAATGACAAAACAATAGATGATGATGTGTACCAACCATTAGCAAAGATCATGGGCTTTTGTACCGTCTCATAACATGGCGGACCTTGCAACGGTTACGAAAGCCTTTTGTGACGGTTAAAAATCGTCACAAAAGGTCTTTTCTGTTCTAGTGATCTTCTCCTGCTGGTCGATGTTAATGGATTTTCTAGATCTACTTTTGTGTGTTTGAATGGGGGAGTTGAAGGTGTAGCCATGGATTTGATGGGAGATGCTATAGAAGAGAAATTGAGTCAGAGTTTGAAGAAAAGGGTTTTGGGGAAAAGGAAGGTATCCCAGCATGGTGGCGTCCCGCCAAACATGGTAGAGCTATTTGAGATTTCTCTTGTGGTGATTTTCTTAGGTGGTTTCTCTCCTTTTTTTTTTTTTTTTTTAAATCTTCTTCATCACGCAATTAGTTAAGGTTTATGTGTATGTCATATTGTCCCTTGTAAGGTCGCTTTCTTTTTTGTCATGACTTTTTTTGATATATAACGGATGTTATTCCATATTTATTATGCTAAAGAGGTTTGGGATAGTGATTTTTGTTGAGGCTGTACTTGCCATTGTTCTTCTCATGGAGAATTACCTTCAAAGTTGTATTGATGATTGTGTACGTAGGATCTCACAATTCCTATCAACGAAACTCTATATGCTTTGACAAAAAAAAAAAAACACACACACAGCTCTCGAATAGGCCAACTCTCTCATGACTGCCACATGTACAAATTGACATCGGGAAACGTGTGAAACCGATGGACGGCTGAGATTGCTCGCAAGCCCCTATACGTGGTCGCTGATACGGTGCGATGAGGACAACATGATTGCCAATTGTCACGCACGTCGGCCATGTGCTGCGGTCTTGGTTGAAGTGGGACCCACGCATATCGATCCAGTTTTCGATTCGTCGACTCGTTTGTACAGGTTTCTTGGCTTCCGTTTCCGCTAACGAATTCTCGGTTGGCGCGTGACGGCGCTAACAGTAAAAGAAACTGAGCCGAGTTGAGCCATGTAGAGCTGCTAAATCTGTGATACTTCCAAATCGGGAAGGTCATGTTTGGCCCAAACACAGAAAGTTTGTGGTCCTAAGGTTAGAAGTCTTTTTGACTAGTGATGATGGAACAACGTCTCCAAAAAAAAAAAAAAAAAAAAAAAAAAAAAAAGATTTCTAGATGCTTCTTTAAACGAGAGAACTGAATCAAATGCGAGTTTAATTTTTTTTTTTTTTTTAATCGAAAAAGAGAATAGTTCTTCAAAATAAAAAAATTAGCCATCGAATTATCATAAATAAATACAAAGTCTATTTTATCATTTGTTAGACTTCAATTGATTAGAGTTTAAATTTTTTAAAGTTTGAAACTAAAGACATTTCATTTTTAAAAATATATTTTTAAAATTATTAATTAAAAATAACATAATTTTTTATCATGTACAATTAATTGTCTCTATTTTTATATTTTTAATTAAAAAATAACTAAAAAATAATTTTTTTAATTTAATATTGTATTTTTCTTTCAAATACTTGAAATTAGAGCTCTATTTCATTATTTTTATTAATCTAAAAAACTTATACTAACTTTTGTTTTGGTGTAATGGTTGAAACTTTATTAATACGTTTGTATAAATATAATAGTTTATATGTTTAATTAATCTTTATCTTTTTGAGGTGTATTTATTTTAGGGTGAGCGTGTGCTTTGTCTCTTACTCATGTAGAATAATCGGGGTAATTCTAGACAATGCTGTATATTAAAAAAAAAAAAAAAAACACCAAAAATTCATCAAGGGTTAAACAAAAATTGTAAAACAGATTTTCTTGGAAGAAAAGCAGTTTTTCATTTGAAAACAAACGGCACGCTAGTGGACGTCACGTCCTCACAGGCGCGGGCGCGGCTATAATGCGGAGCCGACATCCAACTCCCGCTCAAACCAAGCCATCCATCCCGAGTTCAATAGAGACCAACTTGTGTTATCCGTTGATTGTACATGAAGATAAGCATACCCGAATCTCCACGCCAGATCCACCTCAATCCGAAACGCCAGTGCACAAGCTGCGTCACAAATCGCGTAACACTATCACTTTCCATTAAGAGAACAGATCAAGATCACCATCTCAGTCAAATCTTAACCATGGTTAGTACCAGGAGTTGAGTCTCTCTCTCTCTCCCTCTCACAGAAGAAAAGTCTCACTTCGTGCGAAAGATGAACTCCTTCGTCACCAATCTCTCTTAAATCTCACCAGAACCCCCATTTTCTAGGGTCCGTTTCGTCTCCAAATCGAAACCCTAATTTCAAGCAAATCAAGTCGAAATTTCATCTTCTGCGATGGACGAAGACAAGGCGGCGATGGTGCAGAGCCTGATCGACGCGGTGAACGAGATCTCGGCGATCACGGAGTACAGAGTCTCGATCAAGAAGCAGTACTGCAGCCTCGCGAGGCGGTTGAAGCTCCTGATGCCGATGTTCGAGGAGTTCAGGGAGAGCAGAGAGCCGATTAGCGAGGAAGTTGCCAAGTCGATGGTGGATTTGAAGGAGGCGTTGGAGTCGGCGAGGGATTTGCTTAGATTTGGGAGCGAAGGGAGTAAGATTTACTTGGTGAGTGTTCTGGATCTCATTTTGAGAGTCTCCTCATATTTTGTGACAATTTGAGTGTTTATTGATCGATTAGGGTTTGGTGTTTGATGTTTGATGTTGATCTTGATTTGTTGATTGACTTGCTTAATTAGGCTTCTTTGGGAATGCTGGTCTTGTCTGGTCTGATTAGGTTTTCTCATTTTCAGTTGTGTGTTTAAATTTCAAAGCTCTTGAGTTCTCTGCGCTTTCGGCGTGGAAGGAGTTGTATAGGCGCAAACTTGATGAAAATAAGGGGTTTTTTTCATTCCAGATAACGAAGTGTGAGATGCTAAAAGGGGGAAATATTGTACTGTTATGAGATTGATTGATTTTAGATTGAAGAAGGTGATCCAAATTCAGTGCCTCTCGGAATGCAGAAACTGGTTCAATCATGAACTGTCTGGGTCCTGTTGATTCAAGGAGTGAAAGATTTGATTTTGGAAATTCTTTTGCTGGGTTTCATATTTAGAGAGGAATGTGTGCCTTTGATTAATTGTGACTTGTAGCAGTCTATTCCGAATCTGGTCATCTCGTTAGGATGAAAGATTTAAAATCATCTTAATTTATAGTTATTGTTCGTTCCCATTGGAGAATGTATTGGTTCTTTTTCCTCCTTTGATTTTAGAATTTTTGTACTAAATTCTCTTAAAAGAAGAAAGGTTAATCTGCCTGCGTCGAGGCAGACTGCTGTTGGAAAAATTCCAAAAAATTATGTTTCTTTGCTGTAGTTATTGTTATTATATTCAGTATCAATCATAATGTCTATCTTTTGAAAGATGATGCGCTAGAATATGAGCATTAGAACCAAATATTAGTATCTGGTAGAAACATAATAAACTTGAAATCTCTCTCATCAAAAAATAAACTTGAAAATCTCTTAAAATTATGCTATATGTTGCATAGACATTGTAATTTCGTAAATGGATATGTCGGTATTTAGAACCGGCTGTTGTCAAGTTTGAGGATGGAATTTACTTTTACAAAACTCACTACAGTTATTGGCGGCCACCTGAATTTTTCTCCCCTTATTTGTTTGCAGGTCCTTGAGAGGGAGCAAGTAATGAACAATTTCCAGGAGGTCACAGCTATGTTGGAACAGGCTCTGAGTGCAATTCCCATTGATAAACTTGACATCTCAGATGAAGTCAAGGAACAGGTAGAGATTCATGTTTGAAATACTGTTGTTCACCAAGTCTCCCGTAAGATTTTAATTTTCCCTGAAGGATTCCCTGGGTTTACTTCAGCTTTGATTTGTCAACAGTTTTAACTTAGTCTGGGAGTTAAGCAATAATAGCTGGGAGAATCTTTATTATTATTATTATTATTTTGTACTTTTTAGTTGGTAAGAGTTCAATAGATGCCACGTGCTTTGCTGCTTTATTAGTTTTCCTTTTTGCTTGTTTTTTGGTTATGTTTTTTGACTAGGATGGGTTAGATCCTTAAGATAGCTTTCCTTTCCTATTTTCTTCAGCATGGGATGTACACGAGTGGTTATTAAGTGCTGTAGACATCTTACGGTTTTCACTCGTCTTATCTTATCTTGATGAAATCCTGTAATTTTGTCTCGTCTAGGTTGAACTTGTTCTTTCTCAGTTCAGAAGAGCCAAGGGATGGGTTGATACTGCTGATGCTGAGTTGTATGAGGATCTGCTATCCATTTACAATAAGAGCGATGATGATCCAGATCCAGCTGTCTTAAGGAGATTGGCTGAGAAGTTACAATTAACGGGCATTACTGATCTCAAACAAGAATCGCTGGCATTGCAGGAGATGGTTGCTGCCACTAGTGAAGATCCTGGTGAGAGCATAGAGAGGATGTCAATGCTACTTAAAAGTATCAAGGATTTCATGCAGACGGAAAACCCAAATTTGGGTGCAAGTGAAAAGCATTCTTCAGGTGTCCATGGCCAGGCATCTGCCGATGGCAGTCCTAAATCTCTTGTTATACCTGATGACTTCCGCTGTCCAATATCACTGGAATTGATGAAAGATCCAGTGATTGTGTCAACCGGGCAGGTACGCATGTTTGCTGATTCTTAACAACATACCGAGGAACATTCTCTTGCTATAGACATTATATATCCAATGTAATATTTCTTTTGTTGCAGACTTATGAACGGGCCTGCATTGAGAAATGGCTAGAAGCTGGGCATGGAACGTGCCCTAAGACGCAGCAGACACTTTCTAGCACAGCAATCACTCCCAATTATGTCTTGCGCAGCCTCATAGCTCAGTGGTGCGAGATGAATGGGATTGAACCACCCAAACGATCTAGCAATGCTAAGCCTAGTAAGGGAGGCTCTGCTTGCGCAGAACGTGCCAAGGTTGATATCCTCCTCCGCAAACTCACATCTGGCAACATTGAGGACCAGCGGTCTGCTGCAGGTGAGCTCCGATTACTTGCGAAGCGTAATGCAGACAATCGGGTGTGTATTGCTGAGGCTGGTGCCATCCCCCTCCTTGTGGGTCTACTTTCTACATCTGATCCTCGCACTCAAGAACATGCTGTTACTGCTCTCCTTAATCTCTCCATCTGTGAAGATAACAAAGGAAGAATCATATCATCAGGGGCTGTGCCTGGTATAGTGCACGTACTGAAGAATGGATGCATGGAGGCACGGGAAAATGCAGCAGCCACACTTTTCAGTTTGTCAGTTGTAGATGAGAACAAGGTGATGATTGGTTCTTCCGGTGCAATCCCTGCACTCGTGACATTATTGAGTGAAGGTAGTCAGCGTGGTAAGAAGGATGCTGCGACTGCACTCTTCAACCTATGCATATACCAAGGGAACAAGGGCAGAGCTGTCAGGGCCGGAGTGGTGCCTACTCTCATGAGGTTACTGACAGAACCAGGAGGTGGAATGGTGGATGAGGCACTGGCGATACTTGCTGTATTGGCAAGCCATCCTGAGGGAAAGGCAACAATTGGATCAGCAGAGGCTGTTCCTGTGTTGGTAGAAGTCATTAGAAGCGGATCCCCTCGGAACAGAGAGAATGCAGCTGCAGTACTGGTTCACTTGTCTGGAGACCAAAGGTATCTGGCAGAGGCCCAGGAACTAGAAGTCATGAGCCCGTTGTTAGACCTTGCACAAAATGGCACAGACAGAGGTAAGAGGAAGGCTGTTCAGCTGCTTGAGCGCATGAACCGTTTTCTTGAGCAACAGAAGCAGGTTCAGGCGCAAGCTGAGGCCCAGGCTGAGGCTCAAACCCAATCTTCAAGGCCACCAACTTCGGCTAGCTCCAAAGATTGATCGTGACATGTCGCTGTTTTGGGTTTGTTTTCTGGGTGCTTTTGCAAATTGAAGGTAAATTGTCTTTGATTGACGAGGAGGAGGTGGAAGATCACCTGCTATTTGTCACCTGCTGTTTATTGAGTTATTTATTTGTTCGTGTGAAATTATACGTTAAAAAGGATTGAAGATGTAAAGGCACATTTGAAGAAATGGGGAAGAAAAGAGGGACTAATGTGATTGCATTGTCTGCCACATCATGTAAACTTCTTGTAATCAACCTCAATTTTAATGGGAAAGAAGCAACTTTTACTGCAAATCTCTTGGGCCCAAATTTGGACATTGTGCTTCGTCTTTCTTTCTTTGCTGTCAGGTAGGGATCTTGTTGTGGTTGTAGGCACAAGTTACTTTCATAGTCCTTTGGAAAGGATTATCAACTGTTTCGAAGAGTTTGCAAAGTTATTCCTTCTGGATTTCTCAGCCACAGAGGTAGTCATCTTCTATCATTCGTAGACTTGTTCCAGCTGTTCTTTAACCTGCCACATTTGATATTTTGCCGAACTGAATCAGCTGTTTATTTTTTCTGTTTTAGTTGCATCTTTCCTCATATTCTCGTATATCTTGACTGTCAATTTGGTGCAGGAACGAATCCTTGGTGTATCGTCTCTCATTTTGGTCGCAAACGTCACTTTAGTAGAAAATTTCAACATTCAGAGGTGCGTGCTATAGCCTTTATTTTTTTTCTTGCATTCTTTTTCTTGAAGAATTACGATGCTTATGCTGCTTATTAATGCTATTCTTCAAACCTCATTTAATGAAACTTATTTCATGATGATGGTATCCTGGAGATTTACCGCAAAGGACAAATGAAATGGAGTTTAGAGAGCTGTGTGATTGGTTGAGAATTGTCCATGATACTTGTTCTTTGGTAAATCACTCTGCAAGTGTTTATGTCAGAGGTTTAGAAGAAACTGAATTCATACTATGAACTCACACTATGTGAAAAAATCTCAATGCTAGTTCTTAATACTTGCACATGGATAAAACACTTGATAGAGTCGAACTTAAGGTAGACATGGATTGACCATCTATCACTGCAATTGTTTGGTTCGTTTTTGCTAACAGTGTTAGTTCGAGTTGTCTCCTTAGAGTGAACTCATTGGAGTTAATGTTTTCATGTTTGATTCAATTTTAAACTTAAAGGAAAATTTCAAATTTTTAATCAATAGAAAAATATGAATTGACGTAAATAGCTTTCAAACAAGAGAGAGATGGATAATGAAAGGGTCATTAATGAGGGGTAATTGTGTCCACAACTCTTGGGAGATAACTCCTTGGGGGGGGTTAGTTGGGAGATGTCTCTTACCCTAGGGGTAAGTTGAGAGATAACTTGAAGTCAAGTTAGGCAACCAAACGAGATTTGTTCCCAACTCCGTGTGAGTTATCTCCTTGGAGATATCTCTACCTCATACCAAACAAGGCCTAACAATCGAACTTACTCCATTTTCTTTTTTTTTTTTATTTGTTTGTCTGAATCATAGCCTTGTCCTACGCTCCTCATAATCATCTCGTAAACAGGTTCATATAAGTAGATACCAGGGTAGCTTTCCATTTCCATGTTTTCCCATTGAAGGCTTCGTTCACACGGTTTCACGTTGATGAATGCCATTTATATTATGTATAGATTGATGGATTTTATACCCTCAAAATCCTAAGCATTGATTGATGAGATAAACCTTGAAAAGGAACTTGCCAGTTCAAAAGATGAAATCTCAAAAGAAAAGTAATGGAAGATCTGGAATATCTCAATCAAGTATAGAAGAATCTTCTTTTAGTTAGTTTCGCATGAAGATAAGCTAATCTCTTTCCTTTCTGGTTTTCTTGTTGACAGTGTGGGTCGGGGCCCATACCGTGCAGGTAGAGTTCTTTGCTTGATAATATTATTACTAGGACAACCCTTACAATTGATAGCACATCTTTCTTTTCATGCCCACTCTTCATCCAAACCATCTTATTTATGCTTGCCCTTTTTTTTCCTTTGGAACCTTCCTTGTGTATTTTCCTTTTAGAGACAGCATGAGCATTCTTTAAAACACGGGTGATCTTAACAGTTGTAGTTGCTACTTCACCAACTAATTTGACTGCAACCTGCGCATGAGATGAGATGACCATTAGTTGGATTTCCGGTATTTTGGAGACATGAAGGACCTTTTGATGAGACAAGGTCTTGGAATTTTTTATTCTCTTCTGGCACTATATTAATTGGTATATAATTTTCATCTCGTTTTGATGAGTCACTTGTCTTTTAATATATGCTTGAATGAAATCACTTCAACTTGGTCAGCAAGACATGTCCTAACTTTCATGTGAATGTATAGTTTGTTACAACTTCGCTTCAAATATAAGTTTTGTTGTTAAACATAGTTATCGATCGATGAAAACCCTATAAACCTAATCTCAAAACCATAGCTCCTATTTATCAGAATAGTTTTGCAGTGACCTGATTTTTCCTTTTTTTACCTTATTGAAGGAACTGTGAAGGGCATTCATTTGATATCTAGCTTGTCTAGTGACTTTGAACATAAAACTTAAATAATAATTCCTTCTCTTTTGTTTCTTGTTCTATTGTGCTCCCTCAAAGAATCATCTAGCTAGTACTTTTACTAATGGAGATTTTATTGTCAATGTTGCTATGTAATGTAAGGCTTTTCCACTGGTAAGACCGAGTGCTTATTGGAAGACACATTTTATTCTAATATTACTTTTCTTTTTGTTGTTTCCCATCTAGACTCTATATATGCATGGAAGGTTGTCGTTTAGGAGCACCAACACAACATAATGGCCTCGTATTGCCTTGTTTTCTAGCGTTGATTCTGGCTTTTCATTCCACCCTAACTGCTTGACCTATGTATAGAATAATACTGATTGCTTTTGTCTTTCATAGTGTGCCTAATATATATTGATAATTGCGGATGTCAAAACTTATTTTTTTGTCCCTTCCTACTTCGGCTCAACTAATCACTCTATGACTCTGGAGAAACCATCATGTTTGGAGTTCTATGGCGGGATTGGATGTCACGACCTTCATAGTTCCTAAACACATGCATCTCAGGAATTTTATAGGAGGCATTTTACATTTTATAAATAAGTTTTGCTTTCACTTCTTGCTTGGCCTAACTAGCTAATTATTGAAGGAAAAACAAATTGTTGCTTATAAAATTTATAGTGGAACCGAAGTCTTATACGTGATTAAATTGTCTCTTTTTTTTTTTTTTTTTTTGTTCTATTAATGAATGAGAAGCCAAATTTTGAACTATCTTTGAAAGCTGGTTTGGACCAACGACCGGTCATGGCTCCAATTAAAACTCCTTTGAACATCAAGACCTGAAATTCGGTTGAACGTATGAGATGAGCCAACAAGTTCAGGTCAATTTCAATAACCATAGCGTGTACCAATAAATTATGAGAACATAGTATGTACAGCTACTTATTCTAATGAAGGTAACAGATCATCCAAATAATGAAAAAGCTTCCTTATAATTTAGATGCATTGGATGAGCACAAATATGTTATAATGGGATTTGATTAAGTGGATTGTTATATAAAGAGGACCTACCACTAACAAGTGTACGTAACACATGGGTTGGCTCATTAATTTAATCAAATCAGAACCTTCTGTTCATTTGAATTCCTTAAAGCCTAAAATAGACCTTATGTCCAAATCAAGGATGCGGTTTTATACATGCATTCAATATATAGATATATATGCGCGTTAATTGTATTGTTTATATATATAGAATGATGCCACAGGCCCACAGCAATATATTATTGATAAAAACACAATATAATTTCCCAAGTCATGTACTCCATGAGGTCACAAATATAAGTCAAATAAGGGCACAAGAATTAAAATAACTTTAAGTATAAGTGTAATTTATATATACGTCATTTGACATTAAATGAATTGAAGAATCATAAATATTTAAATTGTATAAAAGTATAATTGGCGAAAAAATAATAAATGCACTCTCGAATTTCGAAAACAACTTATAATTTTGATCAAGAAAGGTTTATATTTTTTATTTTTGCTATAAAGGTTTATATTTTCGATCGGAGAGAATATATATTTGCACTTCCTAAAGGAACAAAGACTTCCTATTCATGTAATTGACCTTAACTATAATATCGCTTTCATTTCTTTTTAGATAACCATACATGTTTGATTAATCCTATAAAAGTTAGTCGGGTGCCTCAACTCGGCCCTTAACTTGAAGAAACTAAGGAAATATAATATATATATATATATATATATATAGCTACCAAGAGTCAGTCAGAGTATATTTGTATCATTTGTAATTAAAATGAATTTGGAGAATCAAATTTAGAGCATCATTAATCTATTTACATATGTATGGTACTTAAAAACAATGCATGTAATTATTGGTCAAGTATAAATTAAGGTACACCGTACGCGTATATATATATATATATGTATAGTAAGGGGCACGAGCGCATATGCAGTAGAAGCGCCTGAGATGAATGCATGATTGAGGACATGTGAGAGAACGTGTGGACTCTCAAGAGATGAACATGAATATGTGGGTCTCGATCTCTTTTTCTTTCTTCCACTGATCGATCTTCTCTCTTCTTTTCTGTCTTTCTTTCTGTCTTTCTTTCTTTCTTTCTTTCTTTCTCAGCTGATTGATCAGAATTGAAGAGAGAGTGGTAGTAGTAAGTAGTAAGAAGGTTAAAGAAGGACGTCTCAAAAGTGAAAGCTGACATGGAAACAGAGAGATCATCTCACGCCTATTCATGTGTGCCCCACACCATGCCACCATATTTAATTTCATTGCACAACAATTTATTACTAATTACTAGTGCAACCAGATGCGTGTCTCGAGCATCCTGATGGGTAATGGTAGATCTTGATGTTTCTTTTTCCTAATAAGAAACCAACTTATCACTTTTCAAACCATTGCATGACGAGGAGACTATGTTGAGTGCTTAGATGGTACCAAATTTAAGGCGTTGTTTGGTTAGAGGTAAATTTAACTTTTGGGAGATAATATTTGGATGGGAGTTAGAATTAATTTTGTTTAGTTGCCCTATGTCCCGCAAATTATCTCTCGATATATCTTCATCGTCCCTCTAGGGAAGTTATCTCTCAAGAGTTTGTGGTACAACTACACCTGATTAAATACATTTTATTATCAACATCTATCTCTTTTGTTTAAATGATATTTATGTCAATTCATATCTTTTAATGTTTAAAAATTTGCAACTTTCATGCAAGTTTACAGTTGAACCAAACATGGAAAATATGATCTTTATGTAAGTTAACTGATCCAATGAGTTAACTCGCTCGCACTGTAAATTAGCAAAAACAAACCAAACGAAGCATAAATCATTCAGTTGTTAGGCACTTAATTTGTAATTGGTCAAATCTCGATGTTACTTGTATGGTCAAATAGGTTAATCTATCCCAAACTTTACTCGAAGTCTCAATCTCTTCCGAACAAAAAAATTGTCTCAAATCTATCTCGAACTTCACTTTTTGATCTCAATTTCATCTTAACCCAAAATTGCAAGGAACTTGTACTTATGCTGAAGAGCAAATTGATAAAATGAGCTCAATCAAGCATCAACATATGGTGGTACTTCTAATTAATTTTAACAAAATTTGTCGAGCTCTATGTAAAACATCAAAATTTGTTATCCGTGAGCACAAATTCCTTATAATTATGAGTGGGGGAAAATTGAGACTAAAAAGTAGGGCTGGCAATTTGGGTCATGAAACGATTAACACGACACGACACGAGACGTAATAAACATGTCGTGGGTTTGGCTTAAGTGGGTCTGGGTCATAAACATGTTAACACGTTTATACACGGTTAATAAATGAGTCATTAACATGTCAACCTGCTTAACTCGTTTATGACTCGTTTAACACGACTAAAAAATAATATATAAATAATAAATAGATTGGTACAAAATTCACTCATTTGAATGCATGTTAATAGCATGATTTATTTATTTTATTTATAGACATCTTTTATCATATTTTATTTTATATTTGAGAGAAAATATTCATTTTACTTTTAATATATTATTTATGTTTTAGATTTTTTTAATAATTATTTATTAAGAAAAAAATAAAAAATTTCACCAAAGTAAAATTTAGATATTTTTTTAGATTTTTCTTATAATTTTGTTTATATTATTATTACTAATCATTTTTGCTTTATTATTAAAAGTAATAAAGAGTTGAATGAAAAAGTAAAGTAAAATTAACGACTATATACAACCACATTATATTTTATTGACTATTTTAATATGTTTGTTCGAATTTAATCATTTAGATACATTTTGAAAAGTAGAAACCAAATTATAAGATTTTAAATAAAATAAAAATTTTAAATACAATATTTAATAAATGGGTGACACGAATACACGACATGTTTAATACACGACCCACTTAGACACGAAAACGATTAACACGATTAATAAACATGTAATGTAATGGGTTTGCATTATGTGAGACACGACATGTTTATGACACGACACGTTTACGACTCACAGACACGAATTGCCACTCCTACTAAAAAGTGATGTTTGGGATAAATATGAGATCATCTTTGTTGGGTTTTGGGGTTCACACGCAGCGGAAAGGTCAAAACAATTTTGAAAAACCCCAACAGGATCGAAAATAGGTTTCATTAGATTAGATCTAAAAAATAAATCATATTTTAATCCATGATTTTCTTTTGTGATTGTTCAATCTCCAAGACGTTCAAGCATGCGTCCTCTATCGAAAATTCACACACGAATGGTAACCACAATTTGGAGTGCTAACCCCAAAAGAAATTGAAAACGTTTTCTTTCTCTCCCAAAATTCAGAGAACTCAAAATTTGCAAAAACGAAAATCTTATTTCGTTTTAGGGTTTCACCATTTATTTATTTGTGTAGATAAACTCTTACTTAAAATCATATTCGTAATACAACTATTGTATTTAAGTAGTTTAAGCAAATTACATATACGCCCCTATTAATAAGTTATCATGTAAAAAATCATAAGAGCTTTTATGTAATGAATTTTATCATGAATTTATTACTTTGGATCAATTGAAGTTGCGCAAAGTCATTTTTTGTGTGCGATCTAATAGGTTCATGCGACGTTGACAATGAGCCAAAACCATTTTGGTACATAAGTCAGTCTCTAACAAGGCATTATGACTACCCAAGTAGCATGAATATCAAAATCGATACAACCTAATGAATAACATATATCATATCATTTCGTTGTGCGATATCATTTGATTAAACATAAGGCATGAAAGTCACCCTTAATGTTCAATCGTACTAGTTTCGATCTTCAGGTAAACTAAAAATATCCAAATGACATTGACATTGATCATATCAATTCACATTGTGGCGACTCCAAATTTCAGGCAGCCTTGCTACCCGCCACGTCGCATTCCTATTTCACCAAGCCTTGCTACGCCATGGCCCGCTTATCCTTGACGTTCCACAATCTACCTAGCTACTTAAACTTTCCATTTATTCCTTACTTAGCTAATTAATTTCCATATAATTATTAATGATTTCATTAGCTAGGTACTATAAGGCAAACATGCAATCACTTATAATAAAACAACAAATGAAAACTTCAATTTTATCAACTAAAATTATAAGATAAACAATGTTTGTAGATTGACTTAGAGTACATGCCCAATAATCTTTTGTTCGGGGATAATATGAGACTTCAAGCAAAGTTTGGATAGATTAAACCATTTGGCCTACTTTTATTGATAAATAGTTATTACAATATATGCATCTATTGAAACGGCTTTGCTTTTTCTTTTTTTATTTTTTTCTTTTGGTAGATTGGGCTTTGCTTTTTTCATCCTTCCTAATATAAACTTACTAATCTGTACATGAGAGTCAGTGAGCGTTCCAACTTCACCATTCAGAAACAAACATATTTGAAGTTAGATAATAAGATCTAATGACACTTATAGACAAGTCCACGATTAATTAATTGTAGTTACCAATTATTAAATCTCCCAAACCAATATTTCATGGGGGCAGCTGTGTTGTTGGAACTTTTTTTTTCAAGGAGCTGTATTGGAGGAGTACTAGCTTAATGTGATTGTGATGCAAACTAGGTGATATGAATACATGAGAGTGGATCTTGGATTTCCGAGCCCCCAGCTACTACACTTTTCTTTTTTTTTTTGGGGTGAGGAAGCTACACTTTTCTTTAATTAGAACACTAGCTACTATATCCTCACACACTCAATAGGTAGCTAGGCATTGTACATATAGTAATTTACGATCCATATATATATATGTGTGTGTATATAAGTATCACATAACTGCAACGACAACACTTGAAAGAAATAAAGAAAGATAAGAGAGTTGCTTTTTGACGATTCATTTACAGGGTTTTGGTAGCTTTATTCGCTCTCACCAAGCACACAACCTTGGTCCTTGCAAAAGCAAATCCCAGTAGATTCCTTCCTTTAATTTGAGATCCATGAATCAAACTAAACATATATCAATACATAGTTAATATTACTTTACATGCTTTGGCAATAAGTGATGTTTAGTTTAATATAATTAATTTTTATTGATATATGTTTAATATGAGTTAAAACCAAACCACGTCGTCCTCTCCAAACTTTGTGAGGCTGAGATAATCTTTAGGTTTGGTGTGTGTGTACTATGACATTTTTCACGCGTCTTGACTTAATTACTATGTTTGGGAAACCCAAAGAGATCTTACTTAATCTCTGTTTCAATTAAAAAAAATGATTGTGCTTTGTATTATGTGTGTATCTATTAATAATTAATAATGATTTTCTTATCAACGAAT
The DNA here is from genome assembly GCA_039657365.1 of Stephania yunnanensis. NCBI lineage: Eukaryota > Viridiplantae > Streptophyta > Magnoliopsida > Ranunculales > Menispermaceae > Stephania > Stephania yunnanensis. The sequence continues at coordinate 73,238,977 of CM077580.1, forward strand.
GGATATAGAATTAATGAGTACATTAAACTTGAAATCATGGGCATATAAATAGAATGGAGTGTAATCCAAATTTTATCCCCCTATAAATTTCACGAATGTAGAGGCATTGTTGTAGTTGTGGGGTTGGCATGTCGTGTGATATAATAAAAAAAATAGTAAAAAATAAGAAAATTGAGATAATTAAAAATTGAAATGATGAGAGAAGGTAAGCTACTTAACTTTCTCTCTCCTCCGACTTATATATATATATATTGACTCTAATGTATTATATAAATTACTAGCCTACAATTATCTTATCAAAAAGAGAATATTCTAAAAGGATAATACTAGGGGTGGCATTTTTTTAAAGAAATGGTGTTTGTATTTAAAGAGTTTTTCTACTCTTTTAAGTATTCAATGTGGGACTAGTTAAAGAGTTTTTATTAATCAAACCCATTTGAGACTTTGCCTCAAGTTCCAACAATTTGTGTGTGCACAAATATTGACACATAAATTAATTGACACAAATAATTAAGTGTCCATTTTGAGTGTCTCAAAATGGGTCACCAAATCATTTAATTTCTATCCTAATTATAATTATACTCTATATACAATGTTAAAATTTTTCTTTACAAGTCGATCGCGCGCATGCACGCACATTCATGTACGTATGCACTCTTCTGATCTTATTGTCTCTCTGTGCTTATAACGATGAGGCCAGACTGATAGCGCTCTTACGTTGTTATTGTGATGAAATACACAACCAACATCAATCATATATCTATCTTTATATATATATGTTGGATTGTGTTGCATATTTGCTTGGTTTTGAGTGGATTTTGGCGTTTTTTAGATGTTGTGTTGTGTGATGATGTGCAACAAAACAAATAAGTACCTTCGAATATATAGAATTACTATTAATTATGACAAAATCATTAACAGATATAGATGTATGCTAGTATACTATATACTACTAGCTCTTACATATATATATGGATCTCTTTTTTGTCTTTCTCATGACTACTCTCTCTCTCTTTTGTGGGAATTGTTGCTCTAGAATGAGCAGACATAATGCACAGATCGATATATTGAACAGTAAAGAGGAAAGTGACTAATTCTGATAAAGCCTGAGTTTGACTCATCATCTATAAATGAAGAACAAAGAAAAGCGCAATGTAGTGCATTAATTTGAACAATATTAGAGCAGGCAGTGTATTATGATGCTGGTTTTCATGAAAAGGATCAATGTAGTGCATTAGACCAACACATGTAAACTGAACTCCTCTTTTAGTTATCAACCTTGCTAACTGTATATGCTAGCTATAGCTAGTTTTCAACTCCTTGCCCGCCTACTTAGGCATAATATTGTTCAAATAATCCTATAGTAGTAAGTCTAGCACTTTATGACTCAGGAGAAACCAACCATTTGAGTGGCCCAATGGTTTAATGTGGGATTTGAAAGTAAGATAAGGTCTTGGGTTTGACCCAAAAAAAATGAGTGAGGAGAAACCAATGTATGGAGATAATGTTGAACTTTCATTTGAGTTTGTATTGTATCCAATTTTAGTCCCACATGGGAAAGAAACTTTTTGTTTCTTTCGTTATAAGAAATTTCACTTGAAGTAAATGGTTAAGTGAATGTGGGGTTGGAGGACAAGGCCATGGGTATTCTCCATTGATTAATACACATTAAATACTTGATATTTAATATGCCTTTGATAGGGCCTTTAAGGCTAATGTTAAAATAACTTAGCCAATTCACAACACAAATTTTTTACTTTTTACATTAAAATAGTTAATTTCTTAGGTGTAATTAGTGGTGAACAGTTACCATTTTTAGTTTTTGAAAAGGTGTTTAATTAGTGGGATAATTGGTGGTTAATAAACCACACCACTAATGACCTCGTTTTGAATAGTTGTAATTGTTCAAAAGAGGTAGTTTTTTGTTTATAAAAATGGTTTTTAACTTCATTGGTGAACTAAGGAAAATTTCAAAATTAAGATAGTTTTTTCTGGTTTTGAGAGAGAGATTTTTTGTTTTTGCAGAAGAAATGATCTTTTGGTTGGTGTGTAATCAAAGATCAATCCAGTTGTATCCTGGAGACGAACCTCTTGAAGCATTCATACACCGAATTGGAGAAAATTCGTCTTAGGACATTGCCATTAGTGCAAGCCTCTGGTATTATTTTATATAGTTCTTTGTAATTGAATTCAAGCATGATATAACATTGTTCAATTATATGCATATTTTGTGTATTGTGCTAACATATAAGTACTAGTTAACTAAGATGAGCTTTTCTAATCAACCAAAATTTAATCACTAGAGAATATAAATATTAATTAGTTAAGTAATTAACAATAACTATATGCTAATTAGATGTAATTTTTACTTGATTAATTACACTAAATTAAGCTAAATCATCCATGCATCTCATTATCATTGTTCTATTGTTTCTATATATAAATTATATTGTAATATTGTAGCTAGTACTCTAATTAATTTGGTATTTTTGTATAATTAATTAAGATTATATATCAAGAATTGGCTAATTAATTTTTTTAAAAAAACTATATCATAGCTAGGGATATGCAAATAGGTAGGGGACGGGGACGGGGACGGGGACTTCATTCCCATACACATACCCACTAAAAAATGTATTACTCATACTCATACCCATCTGAGAATGAATTCTCATCCTCATACCAATCAAATCCCCATGGATATGAAAAATCCTCATAGGTAAAATGTTTTATCCATTTCATTCCTCATTGGGGATCCCTAAGGAGATTTTCATAGAGATTTTTGTGGGGATGGAGAATCCCTGTGGAAATTTTTTTTCTCATTCCATTCCCCATTAGGGATCTCCGATGGGATTCTCAAAAAAAAAAGAATTGTAACAAATAAGGTGTCAAATATACATACATAACAACACAATTGTTGAAATTCAAACAAAAAAAATCAACATATCATGTAATAAAAATTCTAACTATTAAATGCTAACAATTATAATTAAGTTTCTAGAAAATCATTGGCAAATGCAAAACTAAAAGTTTAAATTCAAAATATTCATTAAAGTCGTTATTTCTTAAAATCACCAAGTCATCAACTTTTTTTAGTATTTTTGATCCTAAAATTCTAAAATATAAATATAGTTGCAAACAATTCAAGACAAAATATATAGTTATTAGTTAACCAAATAAATTAAAATTATAAATCATTAAGAGATTTTTTGTTATATGTACAAGTGTTTCGGAGTGAAAACTATGTAATATTATGTAATATTTATATATAAATATTATATGGTATATATATAAAAATAATAAATATCATATGGTGTATAAATTGATATATGTGGATCCCCGTGGATAAATGTCCATCCTCGTGGGAATTACCCATGGGTATCCTCGTGGGGTTACTCATTGGTATCCTCTTGAGGATTACCCGTGGAGGTCCCCGTGAGGATATTATATTACCCGCACCCGTAGCTATACCCGTGTAGGTATAAGATTTTGTACCCATCCCCATTTAAAATCATCATATTTTACCTATTAGAGTAAATCATCATCACACGTGGGTATTCTCCTTCCCATTTGCATCCCTAAGCATAGTTAACTAACACAGTCTACATATGAAAGGAGGCAATGTCAACTAGCTAGAAGCCAAAATGATCACAAATCATGCAGGTCAATAAATTATACAATTATTTAATTTGACAAAAAAATACAAAAGTATTGCATAAAAGAAGTATATATAGCACATACTTCAAATATTGTAGAAACAGCCATAATTGATCAGAATACTTGCATTGTAAATGCATCTCCACTCCTGTGCATATATTGGATCGATTAAGTACTGTAAAAAATTAATAGATATTATTTGAGACAAATTAAGAAAAAACTTCGTCAATAGATAGAAATACATATATTATATTTCCACTGATCACTGCATACAGCCATTTTGAAAATTTAAACAAATTAGTACTTAAGAGATATGTCGAACAGTAAACTCCATGAACCATTATATAGACTCATAAAACACAGAATAATCAAAAAAGAAAAAAAAAAAAATTAAAGAACCTACCATTTCTTCAGTAGAAGACCCCTTACTCCATTTATATTTGTGAATTTTCATACATATCTAAACCCCCATGCACCATTTAGTGTTGATATTGCTTACAAAGTAATTTGAGAAGTAGGGCTTGATCATTTGAAGTATTCTAATATATAATCTTCAAGCCGATGAGAAGCGAAACTAAGCCGTAAAATGGTTCAATTTGATCCAAATATATCAATGTCACAAGAGCTGGTGATGATGACTCGTTGAAGAAGGTGTGGTACTAAAACCAGAGAGATCTGTGGTCCATGCAATGTTGCCACCCAAATTGTACTGCTCACTTCCTGCTTGATTATGAATCCCTAAAAATGGCCTTATTGGTAAACTCAACCCTTGATGATGATGATGATGATGATGATGACTCTCCTCCATTTTAACTTGTCCAATATTGTTTCCATTCATCATAATTGGCAATGATGAAGATGATGAACCAATAGCTAATTGCTTATTAGCTCCATTAACCCGACCGAGGATCCCCGAAAACGAGTTGTTATTCGACTCAATCCCTCCTTGATCACCATCAAAAGGGTACAACCCTTGTGGTGACTGATCAAGACCAGCCAAGAATGGGAATTGCTGCACTTGTTGAAGTTGTGATAGAACATTATTAATACCACCATGATGACTAGTGGGGGTGCTACTAACACCACCATGATCGGTTTGTTGATTAATCCCACCAAAATTAAGCCCTAATTGATGATGATCAGCTGCACTGCTGAACTCGGAGAGGTGATGATGTAGAGATGCCATGAAGGGCAACTGTGAATGCTGTGATGTGTGATGAGCCATCTGACTTATAATATCATGAGTTGATGAAGTACTGGTTGAAGGAATTGAGCTAGTAGTACTAGAACTTGAACCGGCTTGGCGTTCAGCGGTGACCGGAGACTTTGAGCTACTACTTTTGCTCCGCTTGTTCCTCCGGCAACCACCGCCCACCGGGACATTCCGAAGAGCTCCACCTCTAGTCCAGTAGCGCCGGCAGGTCTTGCAGAAGTGGCGGGGCTGGGTGAGACTGTAGTTGTTGAAGTAGCAAAACTTGGTGTTGGTCGATTCACATCTCGGACATTTGAGTTGAGCCTCCGGTTGCGGCATCTTGGCTAGTCGAGCCCGATCGGACATAGACCCCGGACGAATAGCCCCAGCGCCACCACTGGCGGTCGGAGGGGCGAGTGGTTGTGGCGCGACATGGGGATTGTTTTGATGATGATCATCCCTTGTACTTCCATGTTGTTGATGATGATCATTTGATTGCTAGTGATGGAAAAGTGCATAATAATCAAAAGAAGAGAAAAAAAAACAATATACACAATATAACAACAACAACAACAACAATAAGAGAGACTCGGGTCGAAATTAGTTAAGGTCAACTACATGGATCTGATAACATTTCTACTCAGCTCGATTTAATACAGAAAAAAAAAAAAGTATATATATATATATATAGAAGAAATTAATCAAAATACATAAGTGGGTGGTATATTCATGATGAGAGAACTACTAAGGTACATAGTGAGGAAAAGGGGAGGAATATTTGTCTTTTAAAATAGCTTTATTGAAGAAGAAGCTTGGAAATAATAGATGAAGAAGGTAAGAGAGAGGCATATAGCTAGCTAATGGTCTCACCTGGTGTTGCCAGTTGGGTGGATCTAGATAGACTGGAACAGATGAGAAAACCATGGTTTGGTTGTTGATTTCTCTTTCTCTTTTGTAAAGTTTGATGGATTGGTGGGTTTTGAGGGGGGGGGGAGGGGCGATATGGTGGAGAATCACATCAACATGAGAGAGTTTTGCAGAGAGAGAGAGAGAGAGAGAAGGAAAGATAAAGGAGAGGCTTTTGTTTCTTTATTTATTTTGTTCTTGTTCTCTCTGTCGCTCTCTTTTTGTTTTATTTTTATTTTATTTTTTTCCTTCTCTTCTACTTTTAGGGTTTGGAGGGCCGGGAAGTTTCTTCGTGCATAAGGTTCTTGGGGATGCTCTCTCTGGTACAATGCTCGGAGAAAAGAGGTTAGTGGATCCTCATGCATGGAAAAGCAAGTAGTGGGTAGAGAGAGAAAGTTAGAGTGAGAGAGTGAGAGAGATTATTATTGGCTCCTCCAATCCTGACTAGTACATGAATATAAGCACCAAAAATTAATATCTTTGATGGGGTCGGCTCCTGTTGATGACTTGCACATACATGCATGCATACATATATATATATATATATATATATATATATATATATAGGATATTCTATAATAAATTTAACTCAAATATATAAACAAAAAAATCAGTGTTACTCAAAGAACAAACAGATTTTTTGATTCCTCTCAAAAAATATATCAAAATATGTTGCGCCTTAAATGATTTTGCATTTATGACGTCTCGATTAATATATTGAATTAGAATCTAATGATTGTAAATGTTATTCTACCATGGTGAGGGGAAAAATCACCATAGATTGACCATTATATTTCAATCCAATGAATAACATAACTTCTTGATATTTGTGCACACATTGAAGTGTCATTAATGTAGCTATCAAATTGAATAGTCAAGAATAAAAATCAACATAGATCGTGATTTAAAAAGATCACCATAATAGAACTTCCAATATATATATATATATATATGTATATATTCGTAAATTGACATTTTTTTTTACATTTTTCATGCAAATTGTGTATTGTAAAAATTTCATTTTACTTTTCCACATTTTTTTTTGAGTAACTATGGTATACATCCAAACACTTTGTCTGACTAGTCTCACGGGCCCTGGAATTGCATACAGTGGCAGACCTAGAAATTTAAACACCCATAGGCTCGCTATAATTAAATAAGTTACATGTGCTTTTATGATTTGTTTTTGAAAAAAAATAACAATCAGTCTTTTCTTTTTCGTTTTCCCACATGATGTCTCACACTAAACGCACCAACTAATCCACGTTCTGACACTATCAACCCTCTTATGAGGAGCGGTCGGCCATCTCAACTCAATCTTTTTCTATTTACAAGACTCAAACTCGAGGCCTATATAACTCGCTTAAAAAGATCAAGTCCTTCATCACTTTGACCAACTTATATTGTTGGTAATAACTAATAAGTTTTTCATATTAACTAGTATTAACTACTATTTTTTAAGAAAAATGAACTTGGCAATATAATTACCCAAATCGTTGTAGTTAGCTGTAAAAAAATAATAATAATGTTTTGCAATATAAAATTACTAATGGCTTGACAAGTATTAAGAAATTGTAACAAGACAAAATCGTTTGAAGGTAACTAGTCAATTAAACTGATAAAAAGTAATAACACATGTTTCGGAGATATATGATAAAGTTGGACCGATACAAGTAACATTCGTATGCGGCTCCATGCATTAAAGATGATACCAACAAATTGAAAAAAAAAAGTAACAATATTTAAATTAGTTAACTTGTTTATACATAAGAGAATAACTAATGTTATAGAGAAATAAGTATGGCATGGCTTTTACTAAACATTAATTCTGATTTAACTTTTTTGCTTTTAAATAATTAAGGACAACCAATTATACTTTTCTTTTTCTCTTCAACTTTGATTTTTTTTGGACATTGGGGTGGGCTTGGTGTAAAAATCGGGGTGGGCTAAGGCTAGAGATCTTTTGATCTTGGGTGGCGAAATTATATGCACCATGTTACTTGCTCTAAGTTGTAGCTCAGAGCAAGGAACATGTAGATCCGTCAGTGATTGTAGAAAAAGACTATCAAAAGCTCGATATTTGGCTGTCGTAAAGAATTGAGATCGAGGTGTTACGCTTAACCCACACAACTTCGCATTTGCCCTTACTACAAGATCACTCCATTCGTGTTTACTTTTCCACATATTAATTAGTTTCCACATTTTTACATCTTTAATTTCCCATTAACATGCAAAAAAAAAAAAAAAACATGTATATGTATTAACATGAATATATATAGTGGTAAGAGTTCTCAGTTTTCCAGAGATGACAGTCCATTGTAAATTCGTAGTATAGATGAAATAAAAGATTTGATGTTCACCACCCAATTAAACAGCACTTCAGATAATTTGGCATGCAGTATCGTTAGTTTCTCTTACTAATTAAGATAACTTAATTTCACAATTTTTTGTTCGGTTTTCTCAATTATTTTTCTTTTTTTAGTAGATAAACTTCAGATCGATCCAATCAAATTTTTTTAAAAAAAAGGAAAAGAAATTTTATTAATCACCAAGACAGGCGACCAGACATAAAACCAATTAGCTAATAATAGTACATTGATCCGATCAAATTAAGAGTTCTGATCATAGAGTAACAAATAATTAAGAGTTCTGATAATTACCAATTTCCCGTTAATTTGAGGCCTACCTTAATTTACATGCATGATTGGTTCATTTCGGCCGTATCAAGTGAGTCAACAGACTTCATCACTACACTGTGTTGATAGCTCAGCTCTGCTCCGCTTGATGGGCTTGGGCCTTGGCCAATCATACATCGCAGTAGTGGGTGGGCCCAGCTAACCATGTGACGTGTAAAAGCCCCAGAGGTTAAAGTCTGCATCCAACTCTGCCACGTTCGACACGGAAGCTCTTCCATTCATTACTATTTTTTTTTTCTTAATTGTTCCAGTGATACAACCATTAAAGTACAATTCTCTCGTGTTGTCTTAGATAGCAATTGGTACTAAACAAGTAACAATACCACGACAAAATTAATTAATTTGAAACTCATCTAGATTCTCAAATAATGTTAACAAAATCTCTCAATTTAAGTCACTTTTAAAAAAAAAGTTTGAACTTGTATCTTATAAGATGTCGATCCATCTTCATACTCTCTCATGAGCTGAAACTTCAACCTATTACACTTTATTTCACTCTTGATTATAACTTCACGTAACTTTGTACAATTTAATTTCAAAAATTGCTTATGTGTAAATTATTAGACCCTCCACTTGGTTATTACTACTAGAATATTTTCTATATTTTATTTAACTACATACTAAACTAAAAACAATTCTTTTTTTCATTTTTTTCATTAGAATTATTTCAATATTTCACATCGGCCCGAATAAATTGTTTTCCTTAAAAATAAAAATAAAAAACTATTAATTTGACATATACATAATAATTCAGTAATATTTATCATGGCGACAAAAGTAGAGTGAGCCAAGATAGAGATTTTACAGTAAAATTTCTGTGTACTGGGCCTCTTGGCATCTAGTGCCGGGCCCTCAACCGGGCTAGGGCCGGCCCACCACATGGGCAATGGGCCCACGATTGAGAGACGCGCGAAGAGCAGCTCCTGTCGTCATCAGATGCTCGTGGTCGGGACGGAAAACCACGTCACGTACCTTGGTGGGCCCCTTGCCAAGCTTTACGATAAAGAGATCAGGACCGTCGGATTGCTGACTGGATGGTCGATCACATCAGATCTTTGACTCTGAGATGGCTATTCTTATTCCAAACATCACTCTTTTCATCTCCTTAATGATAACTTTTCTAACAAAGAAAGAGAATTTTAATTATAGTTGTTGATTCATAATTAATTAACAAGTTGAAAAATAAAAATTATATAAAAAATTCATTTTTTAATAATAATTGTGGGCATGGAAAAATAAAATCTAATGTTAGTTTTTTTTTTTTCTTGATAAATGGAGGCAGTATTCCGGCCACTCAACAAATTTTATTAAATCTAAAAAAGGTATAAAATGTGTACCCACCCTCAAACCTAAACCTTTTGAGAGGTAGACTTACATATACTAACTAGTTGATGAACCTATTAGTCAAAAACACAATGCATGCATGTTTTTAATTAAAAGCAGAATTTTGAGACTCTTGGGCATATATCATATATGCTTCCTTATTAATTCTGAAAATTAAATTGTGCCTAACAATATATACAGTAATACATTTATATGTAAAGAACAAAAGTAGGAACAAAAACATCATTTGAGGACTCCTCGATATTATAGAAATTTAGAAAAGTTGGTTTAACTTTGGATATATATGTGATACCTTTGTTAATTAATGAAAATCACACACTTTCGTAAATGTGGCTACATATATATAAGTCTGAAAAGATGGTAGAGGTGGACAAATGAAAGATCACCAGATCATTAGCAATATATGTCCCATTCTTCCAAAGGCAGGCAATATATACAAGGCTCGCTGTGTATGTGTGTGCGTGGTCCTATGACTTCCTTCGTATGTATATATATATATTTGTATTTGTCATTTTCAGTCTACAATCCGTCTCTCGCTCTCTTACGTCGAGCCCTAACCTCGCGTCCCCTCTTGCCTCCGTCACGCCGCTGTCCCCTCTCGCCTCCGTCAACGCGCTGTCCCCTCTCGCTCCGTCAACGCTGCTGTCCCCTCTCGCCTCCCGTCCCAACGCATTTGTCCTTGCCGACGCGGAGTTCCTCGCATCTGCCATTGTAAGTCATCACTCTCTTCGCTTAGGGCTTGAGAAAAAAGGTGTTTACTACTTCATCCAATTGAGGCTATGTTGTTTCTTGTTGTTGTTGTGTAATTATTTTAAAATTTTCTCTGCCGTTTGTGGATTCATAAGCGAGAAATCGGGAACTGTTTTATAGTTTCCAATTGTTTTATTTTGTTTATGGATGTGGTTTGCAAATATGAAACTAAAATTTCTGAAATTTCCTATTTCGATTACATTCAAGTTAGAAAATACCTTGATTCTGTGGCCTATATTTTTGTTAGTGTTTCAACTTGCCCCAATTGGAAAAGTTTAGCAACTAAATGAAGAATCAAAATCGTCAAGGTTTTGCGATGGCGGACTTCATAGATTTATGACATAATTAGCTAATGAGTAGTAATTAGAAACTATTTATTCGGATTTTATCTTTTATAGTTTCAGCTCAATGTGCCAAACAATTTATTAGAATTTTATTAGAAATTTGCTACTTGCTTACAATGTATTCTTTTTGGAACTTTGTAGGAAACTGATAGGCTTAGACAAGTGATTGAGAAGGAAATGCTAAAAGTCGAGGTAAGTTTGTTCTTCCCAAAATAACAACTAAAGAGAGAGATCCTTTGCTAGACATGTTATTTCAAAGAAAAATTGGAGTTGAAGCCCTCTATTGAAGGCATGGTGAGAATCTAACTCCCTCAATTAGTTTATTAAAACATGGACTTGTCGATAAGGGCCAGTTGGCTCATCAAGTTTTTTTAATGATCCTTAGTTTAACTTTAAAAACGGATTTTTATTGGTCGATTCAAATATAATGAGTTTTATGGACAAGTTGATTAAGTTGTTATGGTTAGTTGCATTCCATGAAAAAAATTTATATGATATTGATGATTTGGGCTAGTATTCAAAAGTGATCATGCCTTGTAAAAGGTATTGGTGGATAATGTGCTCTTTTGTTTGATGAAATTGTCAAAAGAGACCTTAACTTGTTCTTTTAACGAAGTGCATGGAAAAGCATGATTCTAAAGTCTCATGGATTCTTTATTGAGCTTTGGTGTGATCAATAGTTTGATACTCATTAAGTTCATACTTCACAACTTAAAAGGTATCCTAGTTCCTCATCAAGTTGATATTGTCAAACTCAACCTATGTAGAATATTGTGTGATCTAGATAAAGGTAAAGGAGTCACCGTCACGCTTGAAAAATAAGGGGTGGGTTGCAATAAATTTGAAAGCCAATGTAAATCGATATTTATGAAATGGATTAAACAGGTTTATTGTTTGGTTCTTGACAGTTACATTCAAGTTTGAAATGAGATGAGTGAGCTTATGATAAATTTTGTAGCTTGTGAAAGTGGATTGATTGAAAATAGTCTTATGAGTTTTTTGGTCTATCTATGAGGTAGCATATTTTTGTTTTCTTATATGTTTTTAGAAAATGAAGATAAAAGTGAAAATGACAAACATTGCTATCTTCCTCCTCTTTGGATTGGTAAGAATTTAATTTACTTAAATCAGTATATGCAGTGTTTATCATCGTTTGTGGATTCTTAAATCTCAAATGAATTAATGTTAATCTTTTTGCTTGTTTGTAGACTTTGATGGTCGAGTGCAGGGATCGTCACTATAAGTTCGATGTGAGTCATTGCTCTTCTCCCTTAGCTCTATCTCCTATGATGCTTATGTCCCTGAAAAATTTAAGTTCAACTATTCAATTATTAAGTTGTTTCAAATGTCCCTTGGCTGTGCAGGTGGTGTTGAAGAACATCTCAAGACTTTTCGATTGATAATTCTTTTTGTGCATATTTATAGGATTGTAAGTTTTTTTTTTTGTGGTTGTTGAACAATAGGATTGGTGGTTTTGTGAATACTTAGAAATTTGGAGCATTTGTAATACTATACAATTTTTTTTGGATATATATCTTTTTCAATTTTTGATTTTTACATTTTTGTTCTCTCAATTGAATATTTGTTGATATATATTGTCGATGTATGAATGTCAATTTATTATATATTGGCAGGTTAAATGTGCTTGGATTGAGACCTATATATGTAAGACTTTAAAAACTAAACAAAAAAAAAAATTAGAGACAGAAATAGCAACGGAATCTTGGATTGGATTCCGTTGCTATTTCCGTCTCTAATTTTTTTTTTTTTTAGATATGAATCGAAACGGATCAAATTCCGTCTCGATCCGTCTCTCGATTAGCAACGGATCGAGACGGAAATAATCGAAACGGAATTTATTCCGTCTCTAATCGAAACGGAATTAGAGACGGAATAAATTCGTTTCTAATCTAAACGGAATTTATTCCCTAGTTGCCCCTCTCCATCAAAAGCTCTTTGCCAAGCTCCTTTCACCTCCATCGACTTCATCCCTGCCATGATCAACATCCTTTATATACACGAGCAATGTCGGTCCCTTCACAGCCTTTGAGCCAATCGACACCACATGCGCGGAGACCTTAAATTTGCCGACGTACTTGTTGCGCGCTTTTTCAATAACATAAGAATAGAAGAAAAAAAATACTCATATTAAATCGAGTTGAGTGAAAGTATTTGATCCTTAATTATAGTTTATACCATCTGATTAATTTTAAACTGGGGCTTTAATGAGTTTGACGTTAAATATATATATATACAAGTTACATGCAATTGAGGAAATTAAAGTGAAAAGTGGCCGATACCATATTATACACATCGTACGTCTTATACATATCTGTTAAGTATTGTTAGGTGTCATCCGAGATTTATGCCATGAATCATGGTCTCCGTGATTCATGGCATGATTCCTGGTCAATCCCAAATTCTTTATGTATTTATCTTGTGTATAAATTTGGTATAGAGGAATGAACAAGGGGAGGAGAAATTCATATCAATTCATATGCATGATCCGAGGGTTGATCATATGTCTGCTCTCAAACGGATTATTCGGTATGTTCAGGGTACGTTAGATCATGGTCTTCATCTGTACCCATCTTCGTTTTCTGATATGGTCTCTTACACTGATGCTGATTGGGGTGGATGCCCTGATACGAGGAGGTCTACCTCCGGATATTGTGTGTTTTTGGGAGACAACTTGGTCTCATGGTCTTCTAAACGTCAACCCACATTATCTCGATCTAGTGCCGAGGCCGAGTATCGTGGGGTGGCAAATGCGGTTTCCGAAACATGTTGGCTCAGAAATCTTCTCTTAGAACTACATTGTCCGATTCAGAAGGCCACTTTAGTATATTGTGACTCTTATACATATCACTGATTATTCTTCTCATCGAGTTAGATAATAAGTAGGGACTGCATGGAAATTTAATTATTGAGAGTAAGATTTTGTGTTTGGGTCTCCCGACCACAGCTTCGATCATGGTGTCTAGCTAAAAAGGTAAAGTTCTGGACAATGCACCTATCTATCTAGCCCAGCTAACTTTATATTTGTACAGTCTCTTCCTATATATAAAAAAAAAATAATTGTATTCGTACACTCCGTTGTTTTCTCCATGTAATTTTAATTTTAATTTCGTTTTTCTTTCATTTTTCTTTACCAATACTGCTAGATCTATAATTTTCCTTTATAGTACTCATTCGATCGACATATGAGATCTCTATATAATTTCGTCATTTTCGCTCCCTTATGGTCGATACATGCTTTTTTTGTTAAAGTTGCTCCTCAAACAAAATTTTTTAGTTCCGCCACCGAATACAACTATCTTTGGATATCATACGAAATATATATATTCATTGAAATCGTGAAATTAATTAACTCTTTTCTAAAATCGACTTATATAATTATTAAGCTATTCTTCATGTGAAAACATTTGATTATGGTCATCATGAACTAAGACACAATATTAATTCCTATAGAGACATTTTTATTTGTTTGACTATAATAAAATAAAGTCTCATTTTTATTAAAAAATATACAATATTAATTCAGACGTTTCAAGATTGAGAGATGATGGAAATAGTGACATAGGGCGCGCGCACTTGGTCGAAGATGCGACTGTTAATGATGTAAGAAGCACAAACGCGCACAAAAAGAAAGAATCCATCCATGCAGTAGTGCTAAAGATCTACGACTATGTAACCCAAAAAAAAAAAAGATCTACGACTGGTCAAAAAGAGTGATTCAAGATGATAAAGTTTTAATCTCTAAAGTTACATATATAGCATATATGCATCTAATTAAGACACCCAATATATAGTTGGAGGCTTGGAGCGTAACGCTTGTGATTATATCAAAAGTGACATAAATGATTGAATATTTTCTTAGGAGCGAGACTTTATTCAATATAGTCAAAATAACTATACACATGCGATAAACAATGTGTTTCTTTCAAATAAATGATTGAATATTTAACTTCATTCCACGCTACAAATTTAAAATAGATTTTTACAACATTTACACTTCAAAATATAAATTAATTGTAATGATTTGTCAACTTTACGAAATTTTTTATAGTATCAAATATATAAATCATTATATGCATTAATTAAGAGGGATTTGAGGGATTTGAGTGATTTGCAAAGCTCACCATCAATTGCACTTAATCGAGCAAAATGAAAAAGTTTGATCCATATAGCCAACCCAGTTAATTTGGGACTGAGGCTATGTTGTTGTTGTTGTTGTTGTTGATAAAGTAAAAACTAATGCACATGTGTTGATCTAGCTCTGCTACTGGTTTTATATTCATCATATGTAAGTAAGTTTTTTTTTTTTTGAATCATCACATATATATATATATGTAAGTTAAACTATTTAAATTTAAACATTAATTATTGGACAAGTAGGGGTTGGCTTGGTGGAGCGGGAATCAGATTCCCTTATCTTGACAGAATGTGGCTTTTACTTATTTTCATGCAAAAAGAGCCTCCTCACATACTCATCAGATATAGTTGTAAAGGAAAGGCAAACTGTTACAGCTTTTCCATGATTTTGTGTCACTCTTCATCACACATGCATCTGTTGCAGTCCCCTTACTGTGGCTGATGAATAGGGCCTCCACTTTAATAGTCAAGTTTAAGTAGGGACGGCAAACTCAAAGTCTCCAACTCAACTAGTAATTAGCTCCTCATATGAACAAGATAGTATTTTTTATGAGCATTTTAGCAAGAGTTTCTCCTCGTATACATGAAACCATCAAAATCTTGAATTCTGCATTTAGAAACAAACATATTGGATTCTTTTTTTGGTCTAAACCACTTAGTATCTGAACGATTCGAATACTTCAGGTTCACCCCGAGTCGGGCATTGTAAAGGTGAGGGAGCAGCTCCCAACATTGATGTTTCCATTCTCGGAATTGAAACTCGAGTTGCCAGTTAAGGGATAAGAACATGTTTCCAATTATCCAAATACTTCAGATTCACCCCGAGTCGAGCATTGTAAAGGTGAAGGAGCAAAAAATGTTTCCAATTGAAATCGAAATTAAGGGATAAGAACATGTTTTCAATTATCCAAATACTTCAGATTCGAGTCGAACATGGTAAAGGTGAGGGAGCAGCTACTAGCATTGATGTTTCAATTCTCGGAATTGAAACTCGAGTTGCTAGTCAAGGGTTAATAACATGTTTCCAATTATGCTAACTAACAGTTGCATGGATTTAAATATTTAATCAATCGTACGGCCCGCATATCATTCCGAACTAATTAAGCCCACACATGTATATAAACTCACTCACATGACCTCTCACAATATTTGGGCCAGAAACTTAACTGTCAACTCACCAACAGTCCAAGACCAAGCCCAATGTAAAGAAGCCCAAGTCCTCAAAATGTCCAATCCAACATGGGCCAGGCACACCGACTCCCAAGTCAACGAATCCTTGGTCCAACAATCAGAAACATGAGCCCAAATCGCATTCACCACGTGTCGTCCCACATTGACCCCCCAACCCGGTCCAACACGGCCGACTCCCAACTTTTTAGTTCCCGCCAACGAAAGCAAAAGATCAGATGCTTCTAGATCCTCATTAACAACAAAATTACCTAAAACCAACACCGCTTCTCAACCGTCGATCCCTCCCAATCCAACGGCCACGGATGCTAATACCACAATCGAACATTCTGGAAACACGCGCTCCTCGCTAGGGTTTGTATATATAATCGGCCGAGCTCGCTCTCTCAAATCTTTGTAGAGGCGCTTGAGTTTCTAGATCTAGCATTTGCTCTTCACTGTTGTTTGATTTGTAGCGAGTTTTAGGGGTTTCGATTGATTTGTTCGATCTGTTGAGGTGCTGAAATGGCGGGGAAGGGAGAGGGACCGGCGATCGGGATCGATTTGGGGACGACGTACTCGTGCGTTGGGGTATGGCAGCACGATCGAGTCGAGATCATCGCGAACGATCAAGGAAATCGGACGACGCCTTCGTACGTTGGGTTTACTGATACGGAGAGGTTGATTGGTGATGCGGCGAAGAATCAGGTCGCCATGAACCCCATCAACACTGTTTTCGGTGAGTTTGATGTGTTTCATATCTGGTTTTGGTGATCTAGTTTGCTAATGTGTGTTGCATTGTATGGATCACTTGTTTTGATTATGTAGTTCGTTGTTTGTGCTATGCGTTTACTGGATCTGGACTTTCTGGATTCGTTGATGGGTTGATATGGTTTATGCGATGATGAATGTGTTTCTAGTGTTGAGAAGATTCACTGTTTTTTATTAGATCTATGTCTTGCTTAGTGGATTGACTTGTATGTTAAGCTATTTATGATGTAGATTTGCAAGATCTGATCTTTCTTCTGGGATCTTTTAATGGAGATGATGAAAGTGTTTTGAGTTGTTTTTGTATTCATGTTTAGAATGGTAGTGTCTAGGTATACAGAGTTGAAGTCACTACTGACCTCTAATGTCTACTACCAATCAAATGCTCGATTCTGTGCGGCAATGCCAATTTTGGTCGTTTTCGATGTGCTGTAGATGGTATTAGGTGGAAATTTCATTGCTTGACACCTGAAAATGTTGTAATGTTGATCAGGTATTCGTTATTATAGGTGTTGTCTCATTCAATCTAAATAAGCATAAATCTGAACATGGCACTGTCAAGACAAACAACTCATCATGCTAATTTCAACAACTAATAAGATTAATAAACAAAAGTGTACCAGACGATTGCAGAGAAATGTCCTTAAGACAGAAATATTTTTCCAACTTGAATTCAACTAGGAGTTTTGTCTCTAGGATACAACTGGCCTATTCTTTGTTTAAAGCACCAATCAAAGAACCTTTAAAACTGCAAATTCAACTCTCTCTCAAAACTCAAATCACTTAAAAAACTTGATTTCGAAAAAGTCGTGTTTTGCTATGCCTATAGCCCTTCTCTCTTATAGAGATTTGGTTAACTGTATAAATTATGGACAGTTTTACATTAATTGTCTAATTAGTGGTTTTAATTAGTGCTCCACTAAGTAGATAGTTAATTAACTCCTAATTTGAATAATTAGCTTCTTATTCGAAATTAGCAACTGTTGGTGCTTTAATTTGTTCAAAAAACAACAACAACAACATAGCCTCAGTTTCAAAGTAACTGGGGTTGGCTATATGAATCAAACTTTTCCATTGTGCTCGATTAAGTGTAATTGATGGTGAGCTTTGCAAACTATTCAAATTTCTCTTAATTAATGCATCTCATGTTAACTTTGGTCTACCCCTACCTCGTCGAATTTCTATCGTTTTTATTGAGTCAAGTTTTCTAGTTGGGGCATTTGTAGGTCGTCTTTGCAGGTTACCAAACCATCGCAATCGCCTTTCTCTAATCTTTGTATCAATTGGTGCTACCGCCTTGTCTTTGAAAATTTTTGGAGTTTTACCACACATTCATTTAATCATCATCATTTCTACTACATTCACTTTATGTAATTGTTGTTGCTTTACTGCCCAACATTCACTTCCATAGAGCATAGCTTGCCTAATTGCTGTCTTATAAATTTTTTTTTCTAATTTAGTAGGAACATGTCGGATCACAAATCACCCCCGTTGCACTCCGTCATTTCTTCCATCCAGCTTGGATTCTATGTTTGGCATCATTTTCAATGTTACCATCATTTTGTATGATTGAACCTAGTATCTAAAGTGGTTTACCTTAGGAACTTCTATTTCCCCTAATTTTATCACTCCGTCATCTCGATGTCTAGTGTTTCTAAACTCACAGTGCATGTATTCGGTTTTCGTCCTACTCAACTTTAAATTCTAATGTATTCTTCTAGAGTTTTAATTTCCTATTCACTCCATCTTTAGTTTCATCCACTAAGACAATATCATCTGCAAATAGCATACACCATGGTATATCCTCTTGAATATGCCTAGTTAATTCATTCATAACTAAAGTAAATAGATATGAGCTTAAAGCCGATTCTTGATGTAGTCCTATTGTATTGGGCTTCAAAAAACGAAAACAAAAATAAAAAAATCATGTTTAGGAATGGCTAAGTCTTGAACCAACCAAAGGCCAAGGCCCTTGTCAAAGATTTTTTTTTTTTTAAATAGGGTAATTATCTAATGAAACCTCATGGGCCACTTACTTAATCCCACTTCTCACTTAAACAATAGTTCAATATGTGGGATCATATTTTAAGTGTCAAACCAAACTTTTTTCTCTATGTGGGACTAAAGGTTTGCAATACAAACTTTGAACTCCAAAGTTCAACAATAGGATGTTGTGAACAATCCAAATTATTGATTTCGAAAGTTAGTACGTCAGTAGTTTTTTACGTGCGTACCTATTTTTCCCAAGAGTAAGCACTGAAATTTGCTAGAACTGTGTTTGTGTTGATAATTGCCTTTTCAACATTATTTGTTGAAAATAATCCCTGTTTTTATTATGCCAATTACGTCTCATTGATCTGGTTCTTTTGTGCAGATGCCAAGCGCTTGATTGGTAGGAGATTCAGTGATGCTACTGTCCAGAGCGACATCAAGCTATGGCCTTTCAAGGTCATTTCCGGCCCTGGCGACAAGCCCATGATTGTGGTTACATACAAGGGCGAGGAGAAGCAATTTGCCGCGGAAGAGATTTCTTCCATGGTACTTACCAAGATGCGTGAGATTGCCGAGGCTTATCTGGGCACCACTGTGAAGAATGCCGTTGTTACAGTCCCTGCGTACTTCAATGATTCTCAGCGTCAGGCTACCAAGGATGCCGGTGTGATTGCTGGCCTCAATGTGATGCGAATCATCAATGAGCCCACAGCTGCTGCAATTGCTTATGGGCTTGACAAGAAGGCGACCAGTGCCGGGGAGAAGAATGTGCTTATTTTCGATCTCGGTGGGGGTACTTTTGATGTGTCGCTGCTCACCATTGAAGAGGGCATCTTTGAAGTTAAGGCCACTGCTGGAGACACTCACTTGGGTGGTGAAGATTTTGATAACAGGATGGTGAATCACTTTGTCCAGGAGTTCAAGAGGAAGCACAAGAAGGACATCACCGGAAACCCCAGGGCTCTTAGGAGACTCAGAACATCCTGCGAGAGGGCGAAAAGGACCCTTTCATCGACTGCACAAACCACCATCGAAATTGATTCTTTGTATGAAGGTATCGACTTCTACTCCACCATTACCCGTGCCAGATTTGAGGAGCTCAACATGGATCTCTTCAGGAAGTGCATGGAACCAGTTGAGAAGTGTCTGAGAGATGCCAAGATGGATAAGAGCACTGTCCACGACGTTGTCCTCGTTGGCGGATCAACTAGAATTCCCAAGGTGCAGCAGTTGTTGCAGGATTTCTTCAATGGGAAGGAATTATGCAAGAGTATCAACCCTGATGAAGCTGTAGCTTATGGCGCCGCTGTTCAAGCCGCAATCTTGAGTGGGGAGGGCAATGAGAAGGTTCAGGACCTATTGCTCTTGGATGTCACTCCTCTCTCTCTCGGTCTTGAAACTGCTGGAGGCGTCATGACTGTTTTGATTCCAAGGAACACCACCATCCCCACCAAGAAAGAGCAGGTGTTCTCACCTACTCCGACAATCAACCCGGCGTGTTGATCCAAGTCTACGAGGGAGAGAGAACCAGAACCAGGGACAACAACTTGTTGGGCAAATTTGAGCTCTCTGGCATTCCCCCGGCCCCTCGTGGTGTCCCCCAAATCACTGTCTGCTTTGACATTGATGCCAATGGTATCCTAAATGTCTCAGCCGAGGACAAGACAACAGGGCAGAAGAACAAAATCACAATCACCAACGACAAGGGCAGGTTGTCGAAGGACGAAATTGAGAAGATGGTTCAGGAAGCTGAGAAGTACAAGTCCGAGGATGAGGAGCACAAGAAGAAGGTCGAGTCGAAGAATTCTCTTGAGAACTACGCCTACAACATGAGGAACACCATCAAGGACGAGAAGATTGGCTCCAAGCTCGACCCGGCTGACAAGAAGAAGATCGAGGACGCCATTGATCAAGCAATCCAGTGGCTCGAAGGTAACCAGCTTGCCGAGGCCGACGAGTTTGAAGACAAAATGAAGGAGTTGGAGAGCATCTGCAACCCCATCATTGCCAAGATGTACCAGGGAGCTGGCGGTGCTGGCATGCCCGGAGGCATGGATGAGGATGGCCCTGCTCCTGGCGGCAGCGGTGCTGGCCCTAAGATCGAGGAGGTCGACTAAGAAGTCCGATCTATTTAGTTTTTGTTTATCAACATTTTGGCAATTGACTGTGATTTGAGTTTTGTTGATGGCGCGAACTCTCTTTATGCGCCTTTGATTTATTGGATGAACGGTTTTAATTTGTTGCTATGTTTGAGAATATTCCCGGCATTAAAAAAGTGAATACACATTTCTATCTTGATGAGTAACTCTCTTAATTATCTTTGTCGCTGTATTTCATTTTTGTTTGAGAATATTTGTGGCAATAAAAGAGTTTTAAAAGAGTTTTGATTCATATTGCCGACTTCAATTAACGGCTGACCACCGATCGAAGTAATAGTAAGATGAATAAGACAATTAAAGCATTAGTTTTTTAAAAAAAAAAAAAAAAAAAAACAAGGTATTAGTTGCGAAGAGGTGAAGGTTATCAGGATCCAAGTTCGTTTCATGTTAATGTGAGTCTTCCCCCTTTGCGCATGTAATAGCTAACATGGATTTCTCACTTATCACATGGCTAAATCAATTATTTCATGAATGCTTAACATCATGACACTAACCATTCAAAAACATGTTCCCAAACATGAAGTATTGGAAGCTTATTACAACCTGATGTGACACCCATGTAGAGCACTTTGGCTATAAAGGTTAGATGAAGCCCTAGGTTTGATTTCCTATTATATAGAAGGCAACATTTTATATATACATGAAAAAAACAATACATTGAACCTAATGGTCCAACAGAAAGTTTTACTCATTTGGAACCCAGTTTGAAAAGCAGATTCTTCTGCAAACAATTGTGGGGCGCACTTGAAAATAGAGAGCCCCAAATGGTAACAACATTAGTTAATTCAACAACACTGAGAAGCAATGCAGTAGCTACCACTGAGAAAGTTAAAAAGCACTCTTAAAGAATTGCACCTTCACTGCCACCCACGTGAAGGCTTACTAAAGGCCTCAGACTAACCATATTCGTCGCATTCTAAAAAAGAGCACTTACCATTAGAATTTAGGTCCATTAACCCCACTTTCCCAAAGCTCATCTTGAGCAATTTTCCCCCCTTTTCCTCGTGTGTTTGGCTACCATTCACCATATTGAAACGCGTCTTCAAGTGCATTGAATCGAGCTGAAGGAAAACATTTGTTACATTTAACCAACCCAACTAATTTGCGACTGACGGTTTGTTGTGTGGTACAATTTAGGATGCTCTGTGCTCATTATCCGATGCTCTACCTACCTCACAAATTGACATTTACAGACTTGAGTTTTAGACCTCTAATTAAGAAGCACTGAGATCGAGAAACATGAAGCAACTTTAGGAATACTTGATTTTGAGATTGGGTAATGCTATTTGGATTCGTAAGTCCGAATTCAAAACTTTTTTTAATTTCAAATACATCCTTAAACAATTAATGAAACAATCATAATCACTTGTAAAATTTTTATTATACCCCTAAAATATTTACAAAAATTTTAAAAATCATCATATGAGTCCAAGTAGACTTTTATGTTTGAGATTATCTACGATTAAAAAGTGGACCATCATTATCAAATTTACACAACTAAAGTACATTTGAGCAAACTAATACTAAAAGACAGAAATGCATGAACTTTTGGTTAGCAAAAAGAAAGTACATTTTTTTAGAGGAACTTAAATGGTGATTAACTTTTAGTGTTATTAGCTACAATTATTGTTGATTAAACCCCAATCTTCCATGCCTCAAACCATGGATGAAGATTGTGCTTTCATCACAAAATCACCATCAACAACAGATTGATTTTCTTCCATCAATTTTCTTCTAAGCAACTTCTCCTCAGCATCTCTCAAGAACTTGAACATTGGAGGGGGTGATGGCTTTCCAAACTTCACTTGACAATCATTTGATGAATCAAACAAGGGATTGAATCCATTGAGACTCAGTGGTGTGAGTGGTGGAGTGAAATATGGTGGTGAAGACATAGGAGTAAAAAATGGAGTCTCCACTTTGACAAGCAAATCACTCAAACTCCTATCTCTAGACCCTTTTCTTGACTTGCCCTGATCTTCAGATTCCAAGTCCTCCTTTGTTTCTTCTCTAATGGTGAAGAGAAGTCTTGGTGGGCCAGAGAGATTGTGCACTCTCATGAGCTCTGCTTCAACACTTTCATGGCCTAAATGACCATTTGTTGTTGTTAGTCTAACTGATGAGTTGCATAGCTGTTGAGGACTCAGGACTGCTGTGGTCATCATTGAAGATGGTTGGCATTGTTGTTTCCAACACAAGAGGTAGAAGAGCTCTCTTGCAGAACTGCCACTGTGATAATCTTGATCAACTGTGCCTCCATTGTTGTTGTTGATGAATTTTTCTTCCACCAAAGCAAGTAGTATAGCTCTGCAAGTAAAGCTAGTAAGAGAAAACCAAAGACCAAGCTCAAACCAAGGCCTAGACTGCTGAGAGATCTCATGCTCTACTAACAAAAAGGATCAACAAATCTGCCTTAAAGGAGAGCAATTTCAACTAAAAATCAACAAATTCTACTAATTGATCAAGTTCTTCCTCAACTATAACTTGATACAACTTTTAGCTTTCTCAGATGCCCAGTAAAAGAGAAAGAAAGAAAATTCCCCTCTTTATCCTCTCAACATTTTAATAATGGAGAAGTAGTGAAAATGAGTTCAAAAATCTATATATATAAACAAAAAAAGGAAACTATGAGAATGACAACATTTAGTCAAATTTAAAGACACATGAGTTTATAGGAGTTGTTCTTGTGGTTTCGATTTGCTTGTTATGCATGGCGACTTATGTATATTCGTATCTCAAAGTACGCATGAATGACTCAAAAGTTTGATGTGACTTTTGATGTGACATCCATCATCACTTTTAGCAATTTTCAAAAAAAAAAAAAAAATCGTGCGGAAATCGATATTATCAACGTGAATTTAGCGAGTGTAGTTGGCATCTGATAATACTATGGAACAAAAAAAAAAACAAAAGAGATTTTTGTTATAATTTCGAACTTTTTAGCCCCTTCCAACTTAAACTCAACTATTCATCATTTTAATTATTGGGGATGTTCTAACTCTATCACTAATGAGAGACCAATATCTCGATTTTATGACCTATTGTTCATCACGGTATGATTCCATTGAGGACATGGGACTGTAAATAAAGAGACTTGTTTCTAAACGTATTTATAATTTAATCTTTCATCAAAGGCAACATGATTGAGTTCCAACAGAGCCAATCTTTAGGTCATGAGGGAACCCCCCAAGTTCACTTAATCTATTAAGTATTATAATTTATAAATGAGTTTTGTTTTGATATGGCCTCTAGAGCACTTTCAAACTAGTATCTTCCTGAAAAGAAAAGCCTATCCTGAATTTTAGGCCTGAGCCCAAAATTGTACCCAGTCCAATTCTAACCCTTTATTTCATGGATACTGGGCCTCCTCTCAATTACAGTATATATTTGAACAATTCCCTAGGCCATTCAAAAGGGTATCAGTCCATGGAAACTCTCCACATACATAACTCATGATCACCTGCACTTCATACTTTCGAAGTGAACTATGGGAAAACTCATTCACATTCTTTTGAATTTTAAAAAAATGGTACTGCTATTTGAACTAATGTGTCCGGACAAAAAAAAAAAAATTATTTCAAAGTTATCCTCAAGTAATTAATGAAACACATACAATCACTTGTAAAATTATTTTGTTACCCTTTAAATATATATAAAAATTTAAAAAATTTCCTATAAGTCCGGATTCATAAGTCTAAGTAAAATTATTGTTAAAAAAAATGTCTTAAAAAAATTGCACGCGATATTTTGTACTAATTTCTTCGCAACTCAAAATTGATTTGTTTAAGATTTTTGTATGAAAACGAATTTCTTATCACTTAAATCAATCAGATATTAGTAAGAGCTCTTACACTAATATCAATAATATATAAAAAGATTTCAAGTGTAGATAAAGATTTTTTTTTTTTTTTTTTTTTGTTCTTCTTGTGAGAGAGAATCTATAGTCCTTTTTGTGGTGAATCTCAAGAATCTCAACCCTTATCTTCACATTGGTGGAACTTGCACTACCTCACTTTATAGACTCAACTTCAAATCCTCTCTCTCTCTCTCTCTCTCTCTCTTTCCATCTCTATCTCCCTATATATTTTTTGTATTTTTTTCTTTCGAGGCCCATAGATTGAAATCAAAATCAGTCAATGCAAAGATGACAACTCAATCACTCTCACACTCTACACACTCCAAGCATGACAAATCCAAGCTCATTGCGTGTACAGAAAAGACTAAATCTAAAACTTACTTGTCAAAATATTTCCATGCAACGTTGCTTTTCATTTGTTCTCTACAGCTTTTCTTTGTCACACCTATTAAGCTAGCCTAACCCAACAAAACACACATAGAAACAGAGATAGATAGATTGATCGATCGCTCGTTGAGTCTCTCGAGGTGGCCCCTGCCATGATGGATGGACTCCCAAATTCGGCGCACCACAAAAAGATCATGCTAAGTATTGATAGATTTGGTCGATTCGTTTGTAGTACTACTTGGCATGCCAAGCTAGCTCGTCACCCAAGAAAGAAAATCTAATGACATGACTAACACTTCAACTAAAGAAATAAAATACTAGTAATAAATTATCGGTATCTAATGACATGACTAATACTTCAACTAAAGAAAGAAACAATACTAGTAGTAAATGATCGGTTGGAACTAGCGATAAGAAATTTGATTTTTTTTTAAGTAGATATCAAGTTTTAATCTTATAAATGTAAAAATTAAAGAAATTCGAGTTTTTTTTAAAAGTAAATATTAGATATCAAGTTTTAGTCTTATAAATGTAAAAATTAAAAATATTGAATTGGAAGGACTGCCCCCATCAATACCCTTTGCCAGAACATACATTAGCTAGTATATTTGACATTAAACGTGGAAAAAAATACACACTGCAAATTTGAGATTTAATTCCTCTTAATCGAAATATAGAGTTTAAATATTGTAAATGAAATAAAAAAAATTTGGAAGACTACCTTTTATACGGGCTCGATAATACCTTGTCTTCAAACATACATTAGTCAGAGTGATTGACTTTAAATATCACGTGAAAAAATATACACGCACTAATACTTTGATATTTGGGCTCCCTTTAAGTAAAGTTTGGTATTTGAATCTTGTATAAAAAAATTCATTCTCAAAACTTTTTATAATTTTTAAATTTATTTCAAAATAGGCCCTATTATTTGTTTAATTAATATAGATGAAAATAAAAAGGTGATTTACAAATATACAAAATTTTCAAAAAATCCCTTATACCCAAAAAAAAATTCATTCAACTTATAAAATTCATTTAAGGCCCTTTGAATATTCGTAACAATTTTAAAAATTTATTATATGAAAAAAATTATTATAAAAAAAATTGATTATGACTCTCTCTGTATAAGGCAACCTAAATACATATTACTCGGTATAGCTAATGTTGAATATTACATAGTAAAAAAAAAAAAAAAAAAAAAAGCAACAACATCAACACACAAACTTTGAGATTACAAAATCAAATCAACCCATCAATGGGCAAATGAAAGAAAACAGCAAAACACAAACTTTGATAGATTAGAAATCAAAATCACAATCAAAACCAAAATCAAAAATCAAATCAAGGCATTAAAGTGAAAGATGAAGAGGCGTCCGCCCTATCAATGTCCCTGATCGCCGCTTCATCTCCCTCTCTTCAATCGCTCAAACTCCAATTCCCAACACCCTACTTTCTTGCACACATGGACTTTCCACAATACAATACAAATTCAAGTCACTCTGTTTTTTTTTTTTTTTTGGCTCTGCTTTCCCCTATAAACGTCTCTCTATGTATGTATCCAATTTTGTCATTCCCAATGCGGCCACTACCCACCATAGCCCATTTGATGGCCTCGCTCGTCCTCTTTAACTTCTCAGCCGCTCCTCACCATGTTTTCAGATATTTTCAGCACCAAAAACAATACGCATGTCACATTCCCTCCTCCCTCAACAATCAATACTATTTTGACTAGTTTTATTTCAATCTCTCCCCCCACGAATCCCAATACATCACATTGCCCATTATGGCTACTGGGTAGTACTAGTACTCACTACTCAGCAAGCAATTCCCATTCCCATGCAAAAGGTCCCTCTTTTTCTCTCTATAAATACCCATTTTTGCATGCCCTGTTTTTGCGACACATAAAGTTTGAATTTTGGGGTTCAATTGCTGAGAAGTGATGGAGGACAAGGGGGTCGATGAGGAGTGCAATGTCGTGGGCGGCGGAGGGGCGAGTTCTTCGCGGTGGAATCCGACGAAGGAGCAGATAAATGTGCTGGAGAGCTTGTACAAGCAGGGGATGAGGACTCCGACAGCAGAGCAAATACAACAAATAACAAGTAGGCTGAGAGCGTATGGGCACATTGAAGGGAAGAACGTGTTCTATTGGTTTCAAAACCACAAGGCAAGGCAAAGGCAGAAGCAAAAGCAAGAGTGCATGCTTTACTTCAATCACTTCTTACACAAACCTCTCCCCAATCTTTTCACTCCATCTCCTCCACCCTTGATCAACAATGGTTGGTTCATTACTTGTTTTGTAATAGTTTTTTTTTTATTGATTCAAAATTAAGCTCATTTTAATAGAGGTTGCCGCCCCGATAGTCCTACTCTTGCTGTCGGCTTTAAAACTCTAAGTCAGAGATTGACGTCCCAATAGTCATACTCTCGCTATGTTTGAGATTAGTCAAAGCAAAGTTTTAGCTTTAAAACTCTTAGTCAAAGGTTTCTTCCTTAATGGTTAATTTACATTTAAAGTTATTATTAGTTGGGGCAAAACTTTGGATATCAAGTCACAATTGATTGATTAAGTAAAATTGTTATGAATCTTTACATGTAGAATGTTGTGAAAGTTTGAAATTGAAGTAACAATTTTTATTTTATTTTTTGGATCATTTTCAGTTGATTGTAATCCATATTACATGCCACAGAGCAGCATTGGCTACTACCCTCAGCAACACCACATGAAGATGCCACCGCCCAGTGGAGTGATGGTTCCAAGAAAGCCAAACAGGCCCTCTGATGCCAAAGAAGACACTACTATTAGTGACAGCGTGGGCTCAAATGTCGGCAATAACATCAAGTGTCATGAAACTCTTCCTCTGTTTCCATTGCACCCAACTGGGATTTTGAAGCAAAGAAGCTCATCACCTGCTGTTCCTCCTCAAAGTGGTAATGTTAATCCTTCAATCTCTACTGGACGTGCAGGGTTAGATGTTGTTCGTCGTGGCGGCGGTGATGTCGGCGCCGCTAATCCGTCTTTCATTGATTTCTTGCTGGCAGTTCATGCATCCAGTGAGAGCACAAGCGCATATTGAGTGACCATAAATCAAAATCAATCAAAATTTTGATCTGCAAAGATGAAATGGACTTCAGTCATACAGAGATGCTACCTTTTTGTACATTGCCCTTCTTGTTAAAAGAACTAAAATGAATCTCAAACTCAAACTGTACAAGAAACTCTTGTTATGTTCTGACTTTTTTGTGACATGTAGTTCAATTCTCTGACCTTTTGTGGCATTTTTCAATGCTACATACATAGACATGTATCTTGATTGAGCAAATGTGTTTCATCATGTGTTTGCTTCATATGTTAACATTAAATACACAACAAATGAGCAAGCAAATATAGCTCCTCAAATGAACTACTATATGTTTGAAGAGCTATTTATGTATCAAATTATTAGTCACTCAAACTGGTATAGCTCCTCCTCAAATGAAATACTATATGTTTGAAGAGCTATATATGTATCAAATTATTAGTCACTCAAACTGGACTCCTTGAATCTCTTGGAAGCTCATCGAGTTCCGCCAATTCTACCCCTTCCGGCTCACCAAACCTCGCAATATTTACTCGGCAAAGAGGGCAATTCGAGTGCGAGAACAGCCACATATCGATGCAAGGAGTGTGAAAGTAGTGCTTGCAATGAGGGAGCTGCCTCACATCATCACCATTTTCAAATACTCCCAAGCACACCGAGCACTCTTCGTTAGCTTCCTCGGATACTTCATCCCTCATGTACACCACACTCGGAATCGAATGCCAATATCTAGACACGCCATGAATTCTTCCGTTCGCTTCACTATATGTTCTTCGTCGTCGTCTAAGTCTTCTCGCATTGTGATCTAATTGAGGGCAGTACTTGATGAACACAATGTTGAGAATTATAATTAGAACAACTGCCAATCCAAATATCACCAACGCGTAGTGAAACCGCGAAAAAAAGGACTTTGAGGAGTGAATTTCCGAGGGAGAAGGCGCGGCTGCCATGGCGAATCCATGACTAGTACTAGGAGTAGTAGTATCCATCCAATTATATGATCATGAATTAAGCACTCTGTATAGCTACATTTCAATGTTGTTTGTTGATGTTTAAGTGATTTTAATACATGAGAGCACAGTTTGATAAGCTAAATTAATAAGGTTTGACAGAAATAATTGAATTGTTTAGAACAAACTTGATCCAAAATTAATGAAGATAAATACTAAATCTAATCTTTTTTTTTTTTCTTCAATGAGCCCCTAACATGGCCTTTCACGCCTTCCATATAAAGAAAAATGTGTCATCAAAAGATTAGTTAATTATATTAAGATGTACTATTAATTAATGTAGTTTCATTAAGTCCATCAATTCGATATTCGTTTTGCATCGGACGGCTGAGGTTAAATCATAACTGGAGAATTTGGCCTGCTTTGAATCCTTACCATCCATTACAGCGTGTTTGTTGTTTATAAAAACAAATGATTAGTTTATTCTGGTTGTCCAATTTGATTAGTTTATATATATTGACTGGATAAGCCCACTGATTTAAATAACAATTAAGATTCTGACTTAGTGATGAAATGAATAATTTTTTTCAATCTGATTCTATCCAAAGTTTTGCTATATTTCATAATTAAGCATTTTCTAGAAATGTGACTTGGTGACTGAAAATCTTGCTAATTACTTTGATTAGATGTCTAAGAGGCAAGAATAATGAGATTTTGAAATATATGTATATATAGAGATATTATGTATATATTGATCATTTTTATTTTTGATTAATAGATATTGACAATCTTGACATACAAAAGTTTTGTGAGTTTTGTGATTATATTTAAAATGAGTTCTGATACATATATAAGCCAAAACTTGTATGATCAATATCGTAGTATTAATTAGTGCCTCTTAATTATGTAAAGTTAAGCCTTGTTTTAAGTGTTAAACTTATATATAACGTTTAGTTTGTTTTTCTTGAGATACATAACATGGCCTCTCCAAGGGACGTACGACCCGTGACTAGTCTGAGGGGTATAAGTTGCAATATATTTTAGTAGTCAACTAACTAAACTTACATATGTTGGATGAAATTTAATTTATGAAGTTTACAATATTTTTTTTTTTTATGAATAAAAGGTGATACTCCATTAACTTGAAAATTTATGTACAAGCAAATAAATAAATAATAAGTTGCAATCTTAAACAAAATAATGACTCATCCAACATATTAGCGTTATATTCCAAATCAAAAGAGATACCACAATAATCCGATCACAACACCAGATCTAAATGCAGTGATGAAACGCCCACTGAACTGTAAACCCCGAAACCTACCACGAACTCATCAAACTCACCGAACCCTCTACAATTAAAGTCTGACAACCGCTTCTCAATCGCTTCCATCGACTCCATCAACGTCCCCAACCCCGTCACCCTCACAAACGGAAGCACCTAGGTAGAACCCGCGGAACCTTAGACCCAAAAAATCGACTCACTTGGTCATTTGATGGAAAAAACAATAAAATCTATATGAACCATCTTGATCTAAACAAAAGCTAAGATTGTTACTTTGTTATGATATATTAATTGGAACTTGGAAGCTAGCTTGTGTCCTCTGGGTTTCGAACCTCATCATTAAGAGCAAGTTGTCGTTTTTTTCTTATAAAAAAAAAAATAAAATCTAGATAGTGATGTTTGCTGGACAGAAATTAGGAGATGAGAAATGAGAAAGAGAATTGAGTTAAACTCCTATATTTGATGCGTAGGAAAATAAATTTGAAATTAAAAGATTTTATTTTCTCATGTTTGGTGAAGCAGCTGAATTTAGATTGTAAAATTTAAATTCGTAACTAATTTAAACTCCCTCCGATGAGGATTCTCCAATTACCTCCAAATTTTGATGAAATTTAAATTCTTAACCAATTTATATAATAATTCATTTTCATTCTCAAAGCCCATTCTATCCAACACCATTTTAGGCCTTGTTTGGCTCGTTTTTGCCAACTTACAGTACGAGTGGAGATAACCACATGAAGTTAACTCACAGTGTAAGTTCATATTTCATGTTTGGTTTAACTTTAAACTTGCAGGGAAGTTGCAAATTTTTAAAACAGTAAAATGTGGAAATTGACATAAATGTCATTCAAACATATTTTTAAAATAAAAAAAGATGATTTGTGAGGTACTTGAAAAAAATATGATTTGTGATAGGTATTTTTGTCCATTAAACTTTTAAGAGATATTTCTCTACGGAGAAGTGGGAGATAACTCACCTCCTCCACTTGTTTGATTGTCTAACTCTCCGTATGAGATATCTCCTGATAAATAAGAGATATTTCACCCACATATCAAATAAGGACTTAAAGTATATATATTCAAGCTCACAATGAGTACATCAACCACAAAAACGACTTCACTTTTTTTTTTTTTTATACGACACCACATGTGACCGTGTGCACATTAAGCAATTTCTACATCATCAAATGCGCTCATATAGTAGTTGACTTTAAAAAAAAAAATGCGCATAAAGAAATGTGATTGTTAGGGGCCAGTTTGTTGGTGATGTTTACCCGTGATTTGCTTTTCGAGAGAGTCCGGACATGATACGAGCTTCTATACGTACGGAACAAAGCCTCGTCGTTCCACTGTTCGATGCCAAGCCTATTGTTTGCCTCCACGTGTGCGCTCCAATTTCCAACTGGGGCCATTAATTCCATTTTTAATCAAAACTGAAACAAAGCCTCAATAAAAAGTTATAAGCCTTCTTTCTCATGTCCCTCTCCATATTTTAAAGAAAGAGTAGTAATGCTTATTTCAAAAATTTCGTGAATTGAAACAATTCAAATTTTTTTTAATTTAAATACATTCGATCAATTAATGAACCAACAATAATTACTTTAAAATTCCTATTATGATATCTTAAATATTTATAAAAATTTTAAAAATATCCCTATGAGTCCAAGTAGATTTTTGTTAAATAAAATGATAAAATGATATCTCGGATGATACTTTAAATGATGTTTCTGTGATGTGGCATGCAAATCTATGCAAAAATAAGTATTTAAGAAATAATTTTTAATATATAATCATATGATGTGTATCTTAAAATACGGATGATGATTCTCATAAATGCGGCTCCACTTCACGTTATAAGGGTGTCACTTAAAGTGTTATTTAAAATATTTTTTTAGCATTATACCTATTTTAATAGATATTTGCATCAATTTTTATTATTTTTAAAATATTTAATTTTCAAGAAAGTTCGATTGAAGTTGAAAAAACAAAAATAAAAAAATAAATCAACTTTACAAGACTAATAAAACGAGTTTTCGAATACCTACTGTTAATTAACAAAAAAAAAATCAATTGTAACTAATTCTTGGTCTTGCAAGGCCTTGTTTTCACCGAACATTTTGTATGATGCTTCACATTTAAGTTTTAGTTCCCTTCATAAGTTGTTTTCCCTTTGTCAAAATTATTTTTCAAGTTATATTCGGTGTTCTTCTTCATCACTTATGCCTTAGAGGCTTCTAATGATGGATGTGGTGAAGTTTATTGCCTTCGTTTATTTTTATGAAAACTGTTTACGAACAATGCAATATGAATGTAATGATTCTTACTTTGCCTTCACAAAAAATTAAAAATAAAAAAAAAAAAACACGCTTCTTCCAAAAAAAAAAATAATAATAATAATAATAAATATTTAAAAATTAGAGTAGTTTATTTTTTTTTTTTTTTTTTTTTGAGGAATAGAATAGGTTACTAGATTAAGAGAAATATCTACAAACGGGCGCTTGGCATCCTACAAGTCTAGGATGGTGATGGGAGGCCAAAAGCTAGGAAACGAAGATTTTCATCACTTCTCTTCGATGCCATTGGCAGACACCAAAAGGTGTTGATACGAAGTCAAATTAATTTAGTCATAAAGTTAGATATTTCTCAAAAAGAAAAATAAAATAAAATCAAAGTTGAGAAGACAATGATAAAGAGACACGTTTTACTAACGTGGCCCTGCTAGGTACCCTCCGTTGTTTCTCATCAACAACCTACGTCACGGGAAAATAATGAACTCAATTACGTCCCATCTGTGACAGTAAATTAAGTTAGACAAACTCATATCATTTTCAATTGTAATAGAGAACATTCGACGAAAAAATTAAAATAGGAAAGTATTGTATTCAAATTTCAATTAGTCATTTGCAGTGAGATCAGACGGATCTTTTTTTTGATCGAATATTTTGATTTTAAGTTGTAAGGCTTTAAAATTTTCAATTAGAGATATTTATTTTAAAGTCATCCGTTATTTGAGTATTTCAACATTAAAAAAAAATAAAAAAATATAAAAAACTACAATTGATAGCCATGCATACATGTTATTCTTATATGGGGCCTGTTGCATATATCTTCAAAAATATTTATTAACCATTTAATGTGTTTTGTCATTTATTCTGTATATATATATATTGTTAGCTGTAGATATTTACAACATTTTTTGTGATACAATGAATTGATGAAATTATATATGAAACGCGTCGAACATGGTCCACCATCTACTAGCAAGTACCAGACGCGGTTTTGAGAAAGGGTTCATATAAGCTATATATATTATATATAAGTTACTTTTGAGAAATAACAACTTACAGACTTATCATATTTAATTATACAGCCAAAAGAAGTGGCGTCATCTCATGCGTATGATATATGAAAACTTTGAAGTGGGAACCTCAATAATTAATATTCATTCCAATCCCATCAAAATAATATTATTAATAATAATAATTCGTTTCAAGTTAGTTACACCCTTTCCGCATATATAAATAAGTTTTTGTCTAGGAGTCCAAACATTTTATTTTATTTTTTTTGTTAGGTAAGAAATTTTTTTTGCACCCACTAAAGTTTTAACCTATGATCTCTTACTTCAAAATTATATATCAAATCATTAGGTAACTCGATTATTTGGTAGTCCAAACATTTTCTGAGCAAAATTTTTTTTTTGGATAATTAAGAAAGAAATCAACTTTTTGATCTCACAGTGGGATTCGAACCTCCATCTTCTTATACCACTAACACCATACTAGACCATTGGGCGCCACACAATTGATTTTTCATGAGCAGATTCTTGATGTCTAAAATTGAATTAAATGATGCAATATGCCACAAATAAATCTCTTTAGAGTACGACTTCATTTTAGGGAAGCTCATTAGTTTTTCGTCGTGTACACAATATTTATATTCATATGCTATATAAAATTAAGTATAGTTGTTATCAAAAAATAAATAAAAATTGAGCTATATATCAACAAGAGAGAACCGGTGGATAGAGTTCATCATCAACCATTTAGTTTTTTTTTGTTTTTTTTTTGTGCAAAACATCAACCATGTACGTAGTTCGTATAACATGTACACTATAAATCTTAATTAATAGTAATTATGAATCACGGAAGGGGAATAGTTTCCAATATAATCAACGATATATCGAGCACAATTTGGATAAAATTATTATTATTTAACTATACAATGGACTTATTCTAAGAAAATTAAAGATAAGAGTAACATGCTGCATGTACATGCATTGAAATATTTTCGGTGAGCACGCACCTCGATGTATATGTTGGACATATATCCCTTTCATTGTGTTGGGAATTAATGTATGCATAAACAAAATCATAATCTTCCGTATTACTATTAGCAACGTACAGCCAAAATATGGGTGGAAAGTTCAACCTTTTTCGTTAAGATTAACCTTGATTTTATATCTATAGTACACACGTGATAATAAATGACCAAAGTGAGACAAAATTAGGCAAGATAAACTGGTCTTTAAGAATACCATATATATATATGTATATGACTTTTAGTACATGTGTTCACAGACGTGTTGATAATTAGTTAGTGGAGGAAAGAAGTGCGCGCGGCATAGAGTGTGTGCTTAGGAGGGAAGGTTCCTCAAATTAATGGACTTCGTATAGATATATGTATTATTATAATAAACTTTTTTTAAGTATATTGTTTAACATATTTTTTCAACATTTATATAACACTTGAAATCTCCAATGATGTATACTAGCTTGTGTGACACGTAGCAACTGAAAGCATCTCCTTTTGGCTACAAAAGCATCTCCTATTTTAGTCACTAATTGCATAGATATCAGGGCACTAATTAAACTAACTTCTTATGGGAAGATCTGGGGAAGGCTTGGCAGTTGTGTTTCCTAAGAAACCATAAACCTCCAAAAAACTAGTAAATTAATAAACAAAGTCTATTGGCATTCAATCACTTAATTGCTGTAGTTGATTAATCCCACTTTGTCAATAAACAAATGTAAAAGATTAATTAACATACTCTTCTTAAGACAAGCATTAGCATTTGCATGTGTGACGCCAAATTGGTTCAGTCAAAATCGACCTACAATATTAACAAACCGCCCTGTGAGCAAGAAAAAAGCAGCTCCACTCCATAAAATCAATTAATAAAAAAATCAAAAAAAATCATAACTAAAAAAATCATCATACATGAATAAAATCTATTGAACAATTTCGATATTTAATGAAGTTTTTAAAATAAAGTATTATTAATAACTCTAGTTTTAAAAACTGTAATACGTGTATTAAAAATTCATAACACATTTTCACATGACGTTTAATAACACTTTATTTAATATGGGTTTTAAAACCTCTATTAAAGGCAAAAAATGTTCTAGTGTAATAACTCTATAAAAACTGAATTGATCATGCATAAAAGAAAGAACACGTTCTAGATCAAGGCGAGGCTCTGCAAAAATTTCTCTTTTGATTCGTGTTTTCAAAAGCTTAGGTTATATCATAATTCAAGTTAGATCACATAAGAACATGCTAGTTAAAAGCTCATCGAAGGTTTGCTTAACTTGCTCTAACAATTATGTAAAGACGTAAAGTACTAAAACCCTCTTAAATTAGAAATGCTCGGACGGATTAATCCTTAAAGTAATCAATGGTCATTAAAACCCTTAAAATGAAAATATTTGAACAAATTATACCCTTTTTATGAAAATAATTTAAAACATGTTTCTTTATTGAATTAATAACTCGATAATCAAATAAATAAAAATAAGATGTGCGAAGAAGAGAATGATGAAAGAAAAATTGAAATTGAAAACAAGAAGTGCGTCTCAGTTGAATTGATTGTTTAACTTGTATTTGACAATTGTTACGTAACATTGTATCATTTTTTTTAGTGTTATATCATTGTATATATATACATAAGATTATAAACTACTAAGATAAAGACCAAAAATCTTATTTCAAAAAGAAAAAAAAAATTAAAACTGAAAATTGATCATAATTTAGCTACCCAACTGATCCTCCAATGGAGTATATTGAATTGACAAAGTAATAATCTAACTCCTCGTACATGATGCAAGTTGGGTGACGCTCAAAGAGATGGTTCAAGTTTTTATTTTTAATTTTATTTAATTATCAAGTCATTAATTGATCTGATAAAGTTTTTAATTATCAAATCATTGATCCTATAAAGATAACATATTTTAAACTATTTCCATAAAAAATGCTATACTTTACTCCACTTTTTTCACTTCAAGAGTTTTAATGATCTATCAATTACTTTGAAGTTTAATCTGTCCGAGCACTTCTAGTTTAAGAGAATTTTAGTACCTTATTTCATTATGCAAGAGATGTGTATGTTGAAAGTGTGTGACTCATTATCATTAATCATAAAAAGAAGAGCACTTTCAAATCAAAAGTTATGATTAATTATTGTCAATGAAAATCAATTCATGTAAGCATGCATATCACATAGGTGGAAATATTTTAACAGTAATAATTGCGCAATGGGTGACATAATCTTGGATTATATATGAAGCTATAAGCCTTGATATGCTTAGTTCTGTATCTTCTTTATATATTTTAATGGTTGATAAAGTTAAAGTGCTCATAAAAAAAAAAGGTACAATAATGCTTTGAGAACATGGAAGTCCATTCTCAAACTAACCCCACATATATAGCTTTCTTTAGAGGTGCATTGTATGTTCCATTGCCCTCCACACACATACTCCATCTCTCAAATCCAATAGTGAAAGGAAAGCAAATTCACCAATTAATATTGGGTTCAATTTAAATAATTTAAATGCATTACTCTTAATTAAGTACGATCAAAATTCTAATTAACCTTTATATACCGTGCATGGAGAGAAGTTAAGAATTATTATGAAGATTGCTTACTATATATATGCCCGACAATATTTAAATAAGAGAAAGAAAAGCAAATCCCACATAAGTGATGAGTTTAATTTGACAGCTAAATTGTGCGATTTTTTTTTGAGTTATGAAGTTAGGCATTCGAACTAACTCTTATAAAATTAATTTAAAAAAATACAAATGCTTCCAAAAAAAACGTTGACATTGAGAATTATTATTTGCCAATCCTCTTCTACCACAAGGAAGCCTCCCTTACAATCTAAGATAATGTTTTTTTTTTTTTAAAAAAAAGGTTATCTAAGATAATGTTGGCGTGTGAAAGAATTACTACACGTTTGATTAAAAAAAACGTACAATTAGTTCCACGTGGCAAGAGATGGATTTGGGAGTAGTTTAGTTTTGAGGCTCCGGGAAACACATAAGGTTTTGTTTTTCTCAATTGTGGCTCTCGTAGATTGGATAGGGGCAGAGACGTTTCACATACAACGAAGCCTACTTTTCATGGCTTTGAACAGCCTTTATTGATTTTTGACCAGCTCAATTTTTTTATTTTTAATATCAACCTTGATATAACAAAAAATATTCAACAAGATCACTATCACGCTTTAATCTTTTCATTAAAACGAAAGATTAATGTATATGACAATTAGTATCTCCTATGGTACAGAAAAATATATCTGCCTTCCTCAATAAAATTGATAATGATAAAGTGTCGAATAGATAGATGATTCAAAAAATTGATTCAAACAATCAAAAAGACATAAAACTTTCATTAATTAAAATTATTTGTTTAGGGGTAGAGGGTAATTAATCTTTATATAATATTATTATAGATTATTAATAAAAAGTGCGTTTTGATCGGATTCAAAAATCACGATTTTTGTGATTTTATTGATACGTCTATGATATGCTTTCATTAATTAAAAATTTACGAGATTATATATAATTTATTATAATATTTAGTGTGTTTATTTTTGGAGAGGTTGTTATTGTGCTTCAATACAGACATGAAAGACCTACGCACATTAATCGATGCCCCGCATGTGTATAAATTTCAATGCAAAAATTAATAGACCTTAATATGTGGGTATATATTTCAAATCATGTATTCACATACTAACTTCCATAAAATTTATCGTTTAAAAAAAATTGCCATTTGATTATTAAAAGAATACATTTACTAAATCATAATTTTAAGTATTTTCTATAAAAAAAAATTAGTTCTAGTAGTTTCCTTTTTTTTGCATGAAAATTATGTCAATTAAAATGATAAGTTAACTTTCTATAATATAATAATAATGGATAATAATACACACCCATCAGGCGTTAACTGTGGCCGTCACCGTTAGCCAACAACAACAATCACGGCCGTTAAATTAGTTTCATTATTTTGAGAGAAACATCACGGCGTTAAAGTTGACGGTGAGATTGGGGTCTGAACTCTCAACTGGTGGAGGTCGCTACCGTGAGCTTAGCCGTCTAAATGAGACGGTTTGGGGCCTCGTTTACTTCTCTTTTTTTTTTAATTTTCTATTTCTCTCTCTCTACAAAATTTCCCCTTTTTTGCTCTGTTTTTCTCTCTCTCTAGAAAGCCCTCTCTGGATATTTCGATTCAAGGAGCGATTCGGGGAAGATGTGGATTCGATGTGAAGATGGTGTTGGATTTGATGGGTGTTCAAAGAGGTAATCTTCGAGGGTCTCGCTCGAATTTGCTGTTCTTCTTTTGGTGGCTGGGGTTTCTGGTCGTCCGTGTTTCTAGGGTTTGTGTTGTAGATCTTCAGGTTTTTTGTACAGATTGAATCATTTGTTAGTGTTGTTTTGTTGATCTTTTTAAAGGGTAGGTCGGATTTGGGGAGAAGTGAATTGGGGTTTTTTATTAGCGCATTTTGTGAAGAAAGATTTGATCTTTTTTGTTGGAGAAGCATGTTAAGAAGCCATTGATGGGGTTTCTTTATTTTATCTTTTTTGGGGGGGTTTTTAGGTATTGATTTTGGGCGGGATTTGTTGGTTTTTTAGTAGGTGAAATCTAGGGTTTATTCATTGATGGCATGTCAAGCATTTGGTGATTTATGGGGGTGTTTCGGTGGTGTTTTTGTTGACTGGTGGGATTGATAATCAACCCCCACTGTTTAGAAGAGTTTTTGTGGAACAAAGCTTGTTAAGTGGAATTGAAAAAAAAAATGGGTGAAGCTTTACTCACAACCTTATCAATGGAAAATCACCACCCATCAACACTGTTGTCCATGGATTCAAGTGGGGGTTCCCACGACGAATTGGACCGAGAGATGAATCGGCAGATCATTCTTTCCCGCCCTCCGGACATCAATTTGCCGCTGTCGGCGGAACGAAGCCCTCCTCCCCAATCATGGAACCCCGACGCCTTGGACATATTGGATGTCGGGTTGGGTCCTCAGGTATATGAGAGTGAAGCTCTTCTCCATATTCCCAAGGTTGGGAGGAAATGTGCCAAGCGAGTGGATAGCATATGGGGTGCCTGGTTTTTCTTCAATTTCTACTTCAAGCCGGTATTGAATGAGAAGTCGAAAGGGAAGATCAATAGGGACACCAATGGGGTTTCCGGGTTTGATAAATCGGACCTTCAGCTCGATGTTTTCTTGGTTCAGCATGACATGGAGAACATGTACATGTGGGTGTTCAAGGAAAGGCCTGAAAATGCACTTGGCAAGATGCAGCTGAGGAGTTATATGAACGGGCATTCCCGCCAAGGGGAGCGCCCGTTTCCATTCAGTGTCGATAAGGGCTTTGTCCGGTCTCACAGGATGCAAAGGAAGCATTATAGGGGGCTTTCTAATCCTCAGTGTGTGCATGGAATTGAGGTTGTGCGTTCGCCAAGTCTTTTAGCTATTGAGGAGGAAGAGCGCAAGAGGTGGATGGAGCTGACCGGCCGTGATGTAAATTTCACTATCCCACCTGAGGCAAGTGATTTTGGTTCTTGGAGGCACCTTCCCAACACAGAGTTTGAGCTTGAGAGGCCCCCAGCAACACTGAAGAACGCCTCACATGCCCCGTTGAAGAGATCGATTAATGGTTCACTCAATGGTTCACTCAATGGTTCGGGTTTGAATTTGTCTACTCAACCTTCAAACCATGTTAATGGTGATGGAATGGATCTTTCACCAGTCAAGCGGAGAAAGGACTTCTTTCCCCATGGGAATGATGATGACTGTTGCCTTCCGATTAATCCACATTCGGACCGTGTTCCTGATATGGAGATACACCCGGTTGAACCAGTTTGGTTGGGTGAGTTTAGCGGGGTAATGAGGCACGCATACGGTCCGGTTACAGCTGCAAAAACTATTTATGAAGACGAAGAAGGTTACTTGATAATCGTCAGCTTGCCATTTGCAGATCTTCAAAGGGTAAAAGTTTCTTGGAGGAACAGTCTCACTCATGGAATTGTAAAGATATCTTGTGTGAGCACTGCGCGCATGCCATTCATTAAAAGACATGACAGGACATTCAAGCTTACTGATCCATCTCCAGAGCATTGCCCTCCGGGGGATTTTATAAGGGAAATACCGCTGCCCACTCGCATTCCCGAAGATGCTACACTTGAAGCCTTCTATGACGAAACAGGAACTGTTCTAGAAATTATGGTGCCTAAGCATCGCGTTGGACCTGAAGAACATGAAGTTCGGGTCTGCCTTCGTCCCCACCTCGGAGCCAATGACCTGCTATTGACTTGAGCAATGTACGGGCAGCTGCCATAGTTTGGTTCAAATCCCATTTACTAACTGTTGTATCCCAAATCAAAATCTTATGAAATGAAAATTGCTTTTTCAGTTTCGCAACATTTAGCCTTTCTTCTGCCAACCGAAATATTTTTCTACAATTTTGTGGCCTTGGAAGTTCTAAAGGTAATATCCAGGATTGTGCTGCCACTGTTGCTCGATCTTTTTTGTAGGTATCATCATATTATTATGCTCCCAGGTTTTTGCAGACTTCGGATGATTTGGCCCCTCACTAAACAAAAGCGTCACGGCATGCAAGGGCTGGATTTATTTGTTATGATTTTGAGCCAATGACCTTGTGTCGTGCATCTATACAGAATGCTCTACTATAGCTACTATTACTAATGTGGCATCTTGTTTTCACCTCTTCTTTCTTGTTCGATTACCGTCATTTCCTTTGTAATTTGGTTCTATGTTTGATAATTACTCGGAAATGCTTAACATGATCAAGGCTAAGTCAGGCTTTTTTTATTACAGCTCTTGTTCTTCATTCATTGCACTGTAAATTGTTCTTGAATGATACCAGTTGTGATTTTGACGTATTAGTTGTTCATAACAGCTGGCCTAATTGACCCCATCAATATATATTAGATTAGTCGTAGTAGTATTTGTTTAGTAGTTGAAGTACTAGTATGCAGTAAAGAAAATTAACAGACACACAGATAAAATGACCAATAGAGTTTGTTGCTTAGTTTACAGAATTCTCATCATTATATTGATTCAAAGCGCAAATTCAACTTTGAAGTATCAAAACAACCAAAAAAAACACAAAAGAGCAGATACCATCATATATTTTCCATTCACTATGCACACAACAAACTTGATACCAAAAAAAGCAAAAAAGTAGCAGAAATCCCAAATTCACTTCATTCAAGCAATGATCCAGCTAAAGATCATATAGCTTTAGTCAACTTCCTCGATCTTAGGACCAGCGCCGCCTCCGGTGCTGGAATGAGAAGGGGAGTGTCCGTCCTCACCCGCGCCGCCGGGCATGTCTGTGCCTACTCCACCTTGGTACATCTTGGCAATTATGGGGTTGCAGAGGCTCTCCAGTTCCTTCATCTTGTCTTCGAACTCGTCCGCCTCCGCGAGTTGGTTGCTGTCCAACCACTGAATTGCCTGTTCAATAGCATCTTCGATCTTCTTCTTGTCTGCCGGATCCAGCTTCCCTCCAATCTTCTCATCCTTGACTGTGTTGCGCATGTTGTAGGCGTAATTCTCCAGGGCATTCTTGGCTTCGACTTTCTTCTTGTGGTCCTCATCTTCAGCCTTGTATTTCTCTGCTTCTTGGACCATCTTCTCAATTTCGTCCTTCGACAACCTGCCCTTGTCGTTGGTGATTGTGATCTTGTTCTTCTGTCCTGTCGTCTTGTCCTCGGCTGCGACATTTAGTATGCCATTGGCATCAATGTCAAAGCAGACTGTGATTTGGGGGACACCGCGAGGAGCTGGGGGAATGCCGGAGAGCTCGAATTTGCCCAACAAGTTGTTGTCCCTGGTTCTGGTTCTCTCACCCTCGTAGACCTGGATCAACACACCGGGTTGGTTGTCGGAGTAGGTTGAGAACACTTGCTCTTTCTTGGTGGGAATGGTGGTGTTCCTCGGAATCAAAACGGTCATGACTCCACCGGCCGTCTCCAAACCGAGAGAGAGCGGAGTGACGTCCAAGAGCAGCAGGTCTTGAACCTTCTCATTGCCCTCGCCACTCAAAATCGCAGCTTGGACTGCGGCGCCATAAGCAACTGCTTCGTCAGGGTTGATACTCTTGCACAATTCCTTCCCATTGAAGAAGTCCTGCAACAACTGCTGCACCTTGGGAATTCTAGTTGACCCGCCTACGAGGACGACGTCGTGGACAGTGCTCTTATCCATCTTGGCATCTCTCAGACACTTCTCAACTGGCTCCATGCACTTTCTGAAGAGGTCCATGTTGAGCTCCTCAAATCTAGCTCTAGTGATAGTGGAATAGAAATCAATCCCCTCGAACAAAGAATCAATTTCAATTGTTGTCTGAGCAGTAGATGAGAGAGTCCTCTTCGCCCTCTCACAGGCCGTCCTCAACCTCCTTAGCGCCCTCGGATTCCCGCTGATGTCTTTCTTGTGCTTCCTCTTAAACTCTTGCACAAAGTGATTAACCATCCTGTTATCAAAATCTTCACCACCCAAGTGAGTGTCTCCAGCAGTGGCCTTAACTTCAAAGATACCCTCTTCAATGGTGAGCAGCGACACATCAAAAGTACCCCCACCGAGATCGAAAATAAGCACATTCTTCTCCCCGGCACTGGTCGCCTTCTTGTCAAGCCCATAAGCAATTGCAGCAGCTGTGGGCTCGTTGATGATTCGCATCACATTGAGGCCAGCAATGACACCAGCGTCCTTCGTCGCTTGACGCTGTGAATCATTGAAGTATGCAGGGACAGTAACCACAGCATTCTTGATACTAATTCCGAGATAAGCCTCAGCAATCTCACGCATCTTTGTTAGGACCATGGAAGATATCTCCTCAGCTGAGAACTGCTTCTCCTCTCCTTTGTAGTTCACAACAATCATGGGCTTGTCACCAGGGCCCGGAATCACCTTGAAGGGCCACAGCTTCATGTCAGCCTGGACACTAGGGTCAGTGTACCTCCTCC
This sequence comes from Stephania yunnanensis, assembly GCA_039657365.1. Lineage (NCBI taxonomy): Eukaryota > Viridiplantae > Streptophyta > Magnoliopsida > Ranunculales > Menispermaceae > Stephania > Stephania yunnanensis. Next base: position 73,282,947 of record CM077580.1, read on the forward strand.
CAATCAAACGCTTAGCATCTGCAATTGAGACATATACGTATCCAACGCTTAAGTATCAACTCTACCTTATTTGAAAAACCCAAAACCATGCAATCCACAGAATAAACACCAATTCGCCAAACACACTTGCCCTCTTTAAGGGTTTTTTTTTTTTTTTTTTTTTTTTTTTTTTCTCATTTTGTAGTTTTTCATGTCAATGTTTGGAGCCTACTGCCCAAACTAATCTACATTCAAACACACTATCAAGACCTATACAAGCTTCACATTCTAGTTCTACAAATCCAAGGATTGATATAAAAATGGATCAATTAAATTATTGAAGTGAAGACTTTAAGCATTAATTAATGCATGCAGCTTCTCAACAAATTAACGAACCAATATCATCACTTCCAACAAATATTGAGAACCTCGAAAATCGTTCAAATCAGTACAGATCACTGACGAACACATAACCATCGACGACCTAGAATCAAACTTCTCAAATAAACTTCATCGCTAAGCATTCGTGCATAAAACTCAAAACAGTACAGATCAACAAAGAACAAAAGCATCTACAACTTAGAACCAACAAATTCATCCAAAAACTTCATCGCTAAGCGTACTCGCATACTCGAATCACACCACCAACACATTACAACAGTAAAACACATCAAACCACTCAAATCCAAGACAATAAACAACTCAAACAACAGAAACGAAGATTCAAACTCGGAAACTCACCGAAAACAGTGTTGGTCGGGTTCATGGCGACCTGATTCTTCGCCGCGTCACCGATCAACCTCTCCGTATCCGTGAACGCCACATACGACGGCGTCGTCCGATTTCCTTGATCATTCGCGATGATCTCAACGCGATCATGCTGCCAAACCCCAACGCACGAGTACGTCGTCCCCAAATCGATCCCAATCGCCGGACCTTCACCCTTCCCAGCCATTCTCGCTTCGATCGCTCAAAAACCACACGAATACAAACCCTAATTGGCCGATTTGTGAAGTAAATCTCAGGTTTGATGAAAATAGTGAGTAAGCTTTGATTTTCAGTGCTTCTGTTGAGGAGGAGAGGACGAGGAGTGTTTATATAGGAGGTTTGGATTTTGAGTTCCAGAAAGTTCTAGTGGGATCTGGGCCGTTGGATTGATGGTCGTGTGTGATTAGCGGTTCGATTGGGTGTTTGATGGGGTGACGAATGGCGCGAACCGCTTTTCAGAGTCTATCTGGAAACCTCTATATTATTCTAATGTAAAATATGGTGGCACGTTCGAGAAGGTCTGTGGTGAATAATATTAAGGGTGTTACTATTAGTACCGTTATATATTATGGTAACTCTATTTAATTTAATGTTATTTTTAGCTCCAATAACTTAATTTATACTAAACTCTTAATTGTTATTAAACTCTCTGTTGCTCCCTTAATTTATATTTGCTCCCTCTCTCTCTTCAAAGAAATTCTATTTTTTCATCTTTATGATTTTAACTTCCAACCTATTGTTGCACATCATTTTTTCTCTCTCTTAACTCAATTTGTTTTATATTCATTCCAAGATTAATTATTTAATCATTAAAAGTAAGATTCGACAAAAATAAATGATTCGAATCATTCAATAATATGAACCAAATCTCAACTAAATACTATAATTAAAATGTTGTATTTGATGTGAATTGTTGAGTGTATAGATACAAAGAGATGATAAGGGTTATAGAGATTAGAAAGTAGAAGAACATGAAATGAGTCTATTGTTTAATTTGGGGTGAGATGTTGAAAGTAAAAATTAAGTAGAAGAGGATAAGGTGAGTGTATTGAGTAATTTGAGTGAGATAAGAGTTAGAGGATGAGTTTAAAATTTCATTTAAGGAGGTAATATAAAAAGTTAAAAGCAAAGTTGATGAGAGGTGTAGAGAGTAGAAGATAAAAGGAAAAAAGAAATGAAATACGTTCATAATTTAGAGTATGATTATTTAAGTAATTTTGACTAATGACATTTTAAGTTGAAATATGTATTAAATTAAGTTGGGAGCTGTTATAGGTGATGGGGGCTAATAGTCACTTTGTATTAAAATTCATCATAAAGTAAAAATAAAATAAAATCTTGCAAGTGTGCCTAAATAGTAAATATTTGTATTTTTAATATGCATGTAGTGATGGAGCTTATGAGATTCACGGGAAGTTTTGAAATATGCACATATTCATTGAAGATCAAAAGATATATATATATATTAATGAGGGAAATGCTAAGTAGACCTATGCACGGGGCATGATTGGGTGAGCTCAAACCGAGCTTAAATGGATTTATGTTTTTCAAAGTCATGTTTAAGTCGGCTCAAACTCGGTTATAAATTTTTCGACACATGCTATATCACTGTCGATTGGCCACATCCATGTGAGTCTTACTAGTATCAAAGAAAATGTACACAACAACAATTTTTTTAATTGCTAAAATAAATGTTAATTTTTTATGCTCTATAGGTTGGGCTTAATTTATAAATTTTAAATCTAAGTTATAAATATGCTTGGGCGGCTTAAGTTTAAAATTCTAAACTAATGAACAAAGGTCTAATGCTAACTAATGAACATGTCTAATGCTAATTAGCCTCAACACGAACACACATTCGTTGTTCACCATTTGATGCACTTTAAGATGTATGTACACCTAAAAATCAAGGGTAGATAAACAAGTGCATGTTAGATATTCGTGCATGTCTCCATGGCGAGACATCCTAACATTTTTTTTTTAAATTGTATATGGCAATTGTGTCGTCATAAAAAATATTTTATCTATTTGGTGTCACTCTCTAAATTTTTATGTTCTTAATCTCCAATTTTTCTATTATTGTAGTTGTTATCTAAATTTTATTTCTCTTAAAATTAGGAGATGATTGCATCAAATGAAACTTTTATTGAGAAAGTACAAGTGACAAAGTTAATTGTTTTTACAACTTACACCAGCTAGAAACTAAACAGAGATTTATAAAAAATAAATTAAAATTTTCACATAAAAGTAATTAATAATCACCTATTTGGGCATAAAAAAGAGTTGACGTTCGAACAACAAATTAAGAAGCTTAATTAAATTGGCGTCACATATGAATAATGTAACTCTTCCTCTTAGGTCATATTAATGCATTCGATGGCGATAATTTCGTAATTTTTCAAATCTTTTTATAATTAATGCATGTTAATCATTCTTAAGTTCAAGTTTATTTTATTTTTATTGAAACAAATTTTCTAATAGAGGTATTGTCCTTTTTACCATATCTTTAAATCATAGCAATATCCCTTCTATATTTCTTGCATTAGTTTGTACTATATTTTTCATTTATGCTTTATAAACCCATTTGCGATTTGGTCGTAAACGATTAACACGACACGATACACACGCGTAATAAACATGTCGTGGGTTTGGCTTAAGTGGAGTCGGGTCATAAACATGTTAACACGTTTATACACGGTTAATAAACGAGTCATTAACATGTCAACACGCTCAACTCGTTTATGACTCGCTTAACACGACTAAAGAATAATGTATAAATAATAAATTGTATAATAAATAGATTGATACAAAATTCACTTATATTTGAATGCATGTTAATAGCATGATTTATTTATTTTATTTATAGACATCTTTTATCATATTTTATTTTATATTTGAGAGGAAATATTCATTTTACTTTTAATATATTATTTATGTTTTAGATTTTATTAATAATTATTTATTAAGAAAAAATAAAACTTTTCGCCAAATTAAAAATAAGATATTTTTTTAGATGATTCTTATAATTTTGTTTATGTTATTATTACGAGTCATTTTTGCTTTATTTTTAAGAGTAATAAAGACTTGAATGAAAAGTAAAGTAAAACTAACGACTATATACAACTACATTATATTTTATTGGTTATTTAGTATGTTTTTTCGAATTTAATCATTTAGATATATTTTTAAAAATAGTAACTTAATTATAAAAGTTTAAATAAAATAAAATTTTTAAATATAACATTTAATAAGTGGGTGACACGATTACACGACATGTTTAACACACGACCCACTTAGACACGAAAAACGATTAACACGATTAATAAACATGTCATGTAATGGATTTGCATTATATGGGACACGACACGTTCTGACACGACACGTTTACGACTTCGCCGATACTGAATTACACATATAACTAAATTTGTAAGATTAAAGTCCTCATTCAATTGATGCGGTAGATGATCAACATGTATCAAAATGTTCTCGATGATCAACATGTTTTGAAATCAAATTCTATCATCCAATTATAGATACGTGTGATTTTTTTAGATCAAAGAGTTGGGGTGCCCAATATAGTCCAGCCTTGAACCCAGAGAGGAAAAGATTAAATTTGAGGTCGGAAGCAAAATCAGTCCATACTCCATACCGTTAAACAACAAAAAAAAGGCCACGTGGCCAGCCCCATTAACGCGCCAGTTCTCCCAATCCAACGGCCACCAGTTCTTCTACTTATGAAAACCGAAAACGCACGCCGTCGATTGAATAAAAACCGGATAACACACAGACACACAGACAAACACACCGAATGAATAAAAATCTCTCCCCATCCTCCTCTCGCACTCACAGCGCTGCTCATCCATCCCCACTCAAATGAAAATCTGAAACTCTCATTCGCTCTTCTCTTCAGCTCTCGCGAACAGAGCTCACCTCTCATGGCGAAAACCCTAATTTCGTCTCCTTCGTCGTTCCTCGCAACGCCTCTGCCGTCTCTCTCGCGCCGTGGCGGACGGCTCGTCAGGCCTTACCGGCAGAGCACCACGAGAGTGAGATTCAGCTTTCAAGAGATTCCGCCAATCCATTCGATTGAACAGACGGTCGATCTTCACGGACTCGTTAGCAGAGCGGAGGGTTTGTTGTACACTCTCGCTGACGCGGCAGTGGTCGCTGCCGATTCGGCTACTGGCGGTGGTGGCGATGGTGGTGGTGCGGCGGGTGCTGCGGTTCAGAAGAACGGAGGATGGTTTGGATTCATCTCGGAAGGGATGGAGGTTGTTCTTAAGGTAATTTGATTGGAGTAATTTGGTTTGTAGGATGTGTTTGAGCTATGAAGTTTGTTGAATTCATTGATTTGTAGTGGTTCTGTGTCTGCTAGGGAAACCTAGCTGTTCTTTTGTGGTTGATGTTCTTCTTGGTTGATTCAACGATGTGTGAGGATGAGAGTTGGTGAGAATCGAAAGCTGAAAGCATGTTAGTGACTAGGATGATTTTTTTGTTCTTACACCTAGCTGAATAGACGTGCTGTAGATTACTATGTCGTGAGAAATTTAATTCGATTGAGATGAAGTTGAAGGAGTACCAACTACCTAGTTAATTTCAACAATATATTGAATTGGAGAATCAAAAGAACAGAAGTTTTGATGCTTGAAAGTGGAAATAATTTCAGAACAGAATTAAACGAGAGTTTTTAGAAGAAATATGAGCGCGGGGAGTGGTTTGCAGTTGTTATGTCGTAGTGAAAGAAACAGCTTGCCGTGACAGATGAGATTTCGTGTGTTCGTCCATCTGCGAGCTGCAAATGATGGCTTAAGGGGTTGAGCAGGGCTGAAATGGGCTGAGCCGGGCTGAAAGCACTAAGCTGGATTAAATTAATGATTAGGATGATTAGGGCAGGATGCTCAAAATATGTTCATTATACTTTTTAGCCTTAATGTTTACTTTATTGAGATTGATTAAATGTGGTTACATGAACCTCGATGGAAACTAGAAAGATGCTCTACCCCACCAAATCCTTTTCTCTCCAAATATTCATATTTCCCAATAACCTAATGTACAAAATGAATTCCCTTTAGATCTACTAAGAAGTAGGAAGAGAAAATCTTGAATTATAAGTTCAAACGTTATACTTTTCTCTCTTCGAGAGTTTCAACATTGTCATGAAATTTGGTCCCTTGTATCTTTCTCCTCTTTTGCTTTAAGCTTGAAAGATAAATTAGCATGCTTAATTATTAAGTGACGTTGGTGTTTTACATGATTGCTTGAATCTTTACAATGAACTTCATGTGACATACTTTCATTTCTCCTAGAGGTTACTGGTTAGTGACTTAGTGTAGAAACAAAATGCTAGTTGTTTCTTGTCATGTTATCGCATGAGAAAATTGGTACTTAGTATCCTCTGATAAAATGAAGTATTTGATAACCTAACTTTTATGTGTGAATTCATTGACATAGGAATTCGGATTTTGAAACTATTTTAAGAAATATGTAGATTTATGGCAAAACTTACGCCTTTCTTCATGACAGGTGCTGAAGGATGGTCTTACAGCTGTACACGTGCCTTATGCTTATGGATTTGCAATTATCTTGCTTACTGTTATTGTGAAAGTGGCTACATTCCCTTTGACCAAGAAGCAGGTGACTGTTTGGCTACTTCCACTGATATGGCCTTGTTTGGTTGGGGGAAGTTGGAGGAAGTGAGATAACTTCCTGGGAAGTTGGAACTTATCTTGTTAAGTTGGCTTTTTATGCGCAACTTCCCCCATATAGGGGAAGATAGCTCTTCCTTAAGGGAAGTTATAGTTAGTTATGACCCAATTGCCCCTCCTTAAATCCTTCTCTCTCATGTCTCTCTCTATACTTTAATAGGTGTTTTTGTCAATTGCATACTTTATTATTTTTAAATTACGAAACTTCCCAAGGAAGTTTGAAGTTGAACCAAACAAGAAAAAAAAAACTTCCATGGAAGTTTGGCAAAATGAACCAATCAAGGATTGTTGACCAAAAATGTGTTTCCAATTATTAATTAAATGTTAGAAAATTTCCTGACAAGGAATTTATTGAATTATTTATTTTTTGAAAGCTGCTCTCTCTCTCTCTATACATTTTCTTGTGACAAAGTAGTATTGGTGATTTTTTATGTTAACTTTTCTCATTATTTGCAGGTTGAGTCAACATTGGCTATGCAGAATCTTCAGCCTAAGATTAAAGCTATCCAAGAACGATACAAGGGAAATCAGGTGAAACACCGTTGTGAAACTTTATAATTATGGAGCTGGCCTGTCGTGTAGTTAATCATTTGATTGGTTAAGGATATTTTTCTTTGGAGTGTTTCCTGTGGACCTTGAAAAAATATTAGTAATCTCCATTTAAGATCAAGTGTTTTGATGTCACTCTGTGTAACTCCACTATCTGGTGTGAATGTTGCCAAATGATCAATTTAATGTGGTTGGTTTAATCTTTAGACTGATTGAGACGAGGGAAAAATTCATGCTGTACTGCTGTAGTAACAGATGCTTCTTAAGCTTCACATTGGAGTTCAGAGTTTTCTATAAAAAGAACATGTGTGGCATTTTTCCTTGCATTTCTAATAAGCTTATTTGTTCCTTTTAACTTGGGCTGTTTTGTAGGGGGTGGTTTCAAGATCACCCCTGGCGTACCTGTTTTGGCATGTTATTTGACCATGTACTTTAATACTTTTTCGTTCTTTGTTGCTCCTTTTGTTCAGGAAAGAATACAACTAGAGACTTCGCGTCTTTACAAGCAAGCTGGAGTAAATCCATTGGCAGGTGGGTCCATGTACTTGCTGTGTTTATGAATTGGCAAATTTGGCATTACCTTCTTTTGCTTTTCTTTTTTCTGGAGTACTAAGCTCAGTTGACTAGGGTCATTTGGTGTTATTTTTTGGTCAAGTAGTTGAATTGTATTATTGTTGATGATGTTGAATGGTAAATTTCTTGGCATAGTTGCTTCTTTCATTCCATGTTCATAATGTTGGATTTGCGATAGTTTTTTTTAGTATCACTTGTTAAAAGGCATGTGACCATCACTCCACAGATTACTATCAACATGGCCTCACTCTGTTGGAAACTTGATTTAATGAATCTAGGTGTTGGTAAATAGAAAGAATTGTTTTTATTGTCACCATAATTATGCTAAAAATAGAATGGGGTTGTACATTTGTTGGCATCACCATTTGGCAGTTACACTGAAAAAAACAATTTCGCTGGACTCAAAAATAAAAAAAAAAATTGAACTGCTTTTCTAATCCTTTTATCAGTATTGTGAGAAATGAAGTCACATCATTCGATAATCTTTACTAATTCTTGGCCTGTAAAGTCTATGAAACACATTTGTTTTAAGGCACTCTTTTTAAAGATAAGAAAAAATGAAATAACTTCATTCGATAATCTTTACTAGTTCTTGGGTTGTGAAGTCCATCAAATGCATTTGATATAGAAGTGGTTGATGAAGGAAGCCTTCAGAAGGTAGCTAATACTGGATGTGTTCTACCAAGCAAAATGATTCTGCTATTCAACAGGTTGGAGAAAATGGTAGTGGAAGTTCAGAATGATACTGCAATATAGTTGTTCACACCCCCAACAACAACTTGGGGTTGCTAGGTTTTGCATGTGCTTCTTGTGCATGCATAAAACTATATATATTTTTTATCTTAAAAAAATATTCTACTAAATCAATGTCTATCAGAATATCTCAGTTTTTTGGCAATCCATTAGCCTTTTGAATTCTATACTTCTTTTGATAGTGTAATTTTTTTTATCAGCTAGCTGAATCAATGATGTTAGGCTTGCAAAGAAAATGGAAAAAAAAAAAACTTAATTTGCTTTGCTGTTCAACAGGATGTTTTCCAACTTTAGCTACTATCCCAGTTTGGATTGGTTTATATCAAGCTCTTTCTAATGTAGCAAATGAGGTAAATGAATAATTGCCCTTCTCATGTGAGAGATCTGGTGGAATTATTATGTTAAATTAACGTTTTATTGTTGCTGATTTGGCAACTTCCATTATTTCATCTATAGGGATTGCTGACTGAAGGTTTTTTCTGGATCCCCTCTTTGGGGGGGCCAACAACAATTGCTGCTAGACAGAGTGGGTCTGGCATATCCTGGCTAATTCCATTTGTGGTAATTGCACTGCCGACTATGTGATATGTCCAACCTTTTGATTTACTTCCTTTCTTGAAGCATATATCTAGTATGCGTGCAAATGCGCAAGCCTGCAGTCGTCATTTTGAGAATTGAGCCGCATTCCATGTATTTTTCTGATAGATAGTAGCATGCTTGTAAAATCTTTATGAATATGAGTCAAATAACAGCTTACTTTTCAGCTGGATTTTTTTGCTGCAGGCTTTGAATTGCCTCAAACTGTAGAAAGTCAGTTCTCTAGCTCTATTTTAGGCAATCGTTCATCATAATGGACATATTGCTAAAAACTGTGGAAGTCAATTGGCTGAATATTCCAATTTGTTATTAGTTGTTTTAAATTACCATAATTAAGGCTCTTTTGAACAATTGTTAAACTGTCAGAAGAAGAGTGGTTCATGTCTCAGCTCTGATGCTAACTAGATGTCTACTACAATTGTCAGCTATCCTTAGTAATGACTTAGACTTATAATTCATTATGGCTCTACATTCATAACATCTGTTAATAAAATAGAATCCTTAACAATCTAGAACTCTAAACAATATATAACTGAAATCTAATTAGTCTAGGACTCTAGATTTGTCCTGAATCAATGTGTCTCTTGAAGCAAGCATAATGAAAATGAGAGGCAAAACATAAACAAGGCTCGACAATGTCCTCTTGGGTGAATATGAAATTTCTCATAGGATTCTCTGGATCACCTATCAAGTCATCCATCAATTATTCCTTTGAAATTTTATGACTAAAGAGAAGGATATTTCATTTTTTATTTATGCTATCTTGTACATTGTGTTTGATCATTTATATTCAGTTTCTATAAAATGAATTCGTCCTTATGTATATATGACTGCCTATGATGATATTCAGTTGAAAAATTCATCTTCCTTGGTATTTTTAATATGATTCTTCGTCTTTTCCATTGTTGGTAGAACTTTCACTTACACTAATCGAAATATTTTAGTGGAAGAATGGACTGCAGTACCATTGAATGCTAGGTTCAAACAGCCAAGGGTGAATCTGTTACCAAATTACCAATATTGGTAAATGAGTGATGCATTTGTTTGTTGCTTATCTGTTCTTGGTCCAATATGTGAAGGATCTCGATTGATGAAAACTTGGAAAAGAATTTGAATATGCCTATTTGTCTTCAAGTTAGATAAGCTATGCTTCATAAGCATTTTCATTTCCTTTGCTCAATTGACAAAAAAAAAATATGCTACTGCTGTATGAGAGGTGTTCGACACTGGAGTGGCACTGAATGCTGACGTAGTCCTGCAATAAATGGTACTTTTCAGGATGGACATCCACCATTGGGCTGGCAAGATACTGCAGCTTACCTTGTATTACCAGTCCTTCTAGTTGTTTCGCAGTTTGTGTCGATGGAGCTTATGAAGCCTCCCCAGGTGAGAGTCAATCATTATCTTTAACTCTTTTGTTTCTCTATTCTTCAAATATCTTATAAACTCTTGTAGATCCCACAAATCTCTCTTTTTGCAGACTGATGACCCAACTCAAAAGAACACACTTCTTGTTTTCAAGTTTCTTCCTCTCATGATTGGCTACTTCTCTCTGTCGGTTCCATCCGGTTTATCAATATACTGGTAGGCCTCATAATTGGTGAATTGATACTTTATTAATGGTAGATGCATCGTACTTGGCACAAGTAACTTTTTCTTTTTTTTTTACATAATATAATATAATGCAAGTGTATTATTTAAGGAAGCGGCTAAACGGACCCTGAAACTTGCTTAACGATCCCCAATTCAAAATTTTCCTTTTTGCCCCTGCGCGAAATAACATTATTGCTCCTCCCTATAAAAGGATTTTTGCTCACCCAAACCCAACTCACCCTCGCTCACCCATACCCTAGTCACTCAACCAAATCCCATTCTCGAATCGCTCTCTTACCTCTAGGGGTGGGAAGCGATTTTCGAAAAACGTCCAAACCGTGTAAACCGCATGGTTTGGTCTAGATTTTTAGAACTCGCGGTTTGGGGGCGGTTTAAAAAACTTAAAAACCGCATAATCGCGGTTTGGTCGCGGTTTTTATTTTAAAAAAGCCGCGGTTTCACCAAACCGAGGGTATTTTAGTGAATACCCAACATTTATTTGTTCTAATCCATTTGTTTTTGTTGTAACTTTTGAGATGAACTTAGATTTATAACTTTGATTGAGTTCTTTTTGGTGAATGATTGGTTTTATATGTTTTATAGTATCTTATGTTGAATTTTTGATGAACAATTGAACATTAAACATGTATGGACTTTATGGTATGTAATATGTATAATTGTTTTTTTTTTTTTTTTTTTTTTTGTAAATGGGTCGGATGAAAACCGCGAAACCAAACCGATCAAACCGCGCAAGCAGCGGGCGGTTTGGGTGCGGTTTTGATGGTTCGCGGTTTGGTGGTGTTTGCAAATCGGTCAAACCGCGAACCCTCGATTTGGTCGCGGTTTGATGGTTTCCACCACCAAACCGCGGTTTGCCCACCCCTACTTACCTCCGATCCAAATTTGACGAAATCCGGGCGAAACCATATCAATTCGACGCCTTAAGTCCATTCCCCACCTCTTTTTCGTGTCGATTTCTGGGTTTTTTTTTTTGTTGTTTTTGAATTGGTTTTTGCGTTGCCGTTGTTGGGTTCAAGGCTTCGATTTGGGGCTTGAATCTTGCATTTTGGACACAAAATGTCGATGGAAATGAGAATATCAAGCGATTTCGAGCAAACCCACTATTTTTTTGGTCGTTTTCATGTATTTTTTTGGAGTTTTGAAATTTTTTTGTTCGTTCTTGTCACCCACGGGTTTCGGACACACAGGGTTGAGACCTCTAAAGAGGTCTCGACTGACTCTTACCGAGACCTCGGCTAACTCCCATTGAGACCTCTTTAAAGGTCTCAGCAGGCTCCTCTGTCTCCCACTGAGATCGAAACCTTTTCATAGTCTCGATAGGAGGCGACGAGTCAGCTGAAACTTTTAAAAAGATAATGCATCGAGACTCATTTACGACACTTCCTCTTCTAAGGCATGACGAGACCAAATCCAACTTTGTTTGACGACAACGACAACAACAACAACAACAACAACAACAACAACAACAACAACATAGCCTCAATCTCAAATTAATTGGGGTTGACTACATGGATTAAACTTTTCCATTGTGTTTGATTAAGTGCAATTGATTTTTGACAAAAAAAAAAAACTCCTATGACAATTTCGACTCAGTAAAAGTGTTCTACAACGACCAAAATCAAGAATAGAGAGGATCGAGTGGTGTTGGGAGTGAGAGTGAGGGGGGATGAGGATTTGGTGAGCAAGGGTATTTCGAAGATTTCGAAGAAAAAAAAAAAAATGTGGGGTACGCTTAACAATTGAAATTCAAAATTGGGGTATGCTTGAGTAATGGGGTAGGTTGAGCAAGTTTCGGGGTCATTTCAGCCGCTTCCTTATTTAATCATGTTTTAAATATTGTAAAATGTTTTTTATGGCCATAGTTATGTACTAGTTTAAAAGATTTAAAATAGGCTTGATAGCTAAACATATCCCAACTTTTTAAGGTTTTTGTAGAAATATCCTAACTTTTTGATTTTTTGCAAATTTTATCCTTGGTTGTCATTATTATGTCTCAAACAAAAATGAAAGGGATTAAGGGTACTCACTTGATGACATGCCCATTGCATCAAATGAAATAACACTTCCTAGTGTATCCATATATTTTCACGTTCCCAAGTGTAATGCTCACAAGTAGCGACAACCAAGGATACAATTCACTAGAAATTAAAAGGTTTAGATTTTTTTTTCAAAATAGAAAAGGTTAGGATATTTTGCAAAAACCTTGAAAATTTAGTATATATTTGCCTTTTAGGCCTTTAAAATGTTACCAAATCACATCATAAACCGCATTCATTTGAGCTGAAAACCATTTCCCTCTTTAATCTTATTCTAATGGAGGTTATTATATTAAATTTGATATTTCGTATTTTAGTTATGTAGACCTGCTTTGCATGTGATTAATACTCTCCTGGGTTTATAGGTTTACAAACAATGTTCTAAGTACAGCGCAACAAGTATGGTTACGGAAACTAGGAGGTGCAAAACCTGTTGTGAGTGAGAGCGCAAGTGGCATTATTAGTGCTGGCCGAGCAAAACGATCAAGTTCTCAGCCTGTGAGGACTGGTGAAAGGTTGGCCTTACATGCCAAGGATGTAACATTTTTTAATGTTCAGTATGGTTTATTGACCCCAAAACTAATTTGCCATGATAAATGACAGGTTTAAACAACTAAAAGAGGAAGAGAAGATGTTAAAAAGTTTGCAGGAGAGGAAGACCAAAGTTTGGCTTCTGCATCAGATATTGATGATGATTCTGATGAAGAGAAAAAGGAGAAGGTATTTTAGTATATTGTTTGTAAGCACATAATATATTTTTTTGGCATTCTGTCCTTTCCTCAAAATGGCTCATTTAAGATTCTTTCCATGTTTAACATGGAACTCATGCATTGAGTATCATTTGATATTTTCCTATGTAAGAGATCTTATATGTGATAGACAATCTTTTGCCATCATTAGTCATTGATCAATATTCTATATGCAAACTTTAATGTTGTTTGTACATCTTGAAGAATGCAATTACCATGATGTGATGCTTCCATCATCTTCTTGAGTTCTTCTTTTGACTCTTATTTGAGAGAGGAAGGCTTATTTTTGTCTTTAGCAGTTCATGTTGGTAGAGTAAACTAGAACCTTTGAAACTACCATGATTCCATGAGTGTTTTTCATGAGCACCCTGCAGAGATCATCTTCTAAACATAGCAAGTCTAAAGCAACATCCAAACAAACTGTGGATGGGGCAGACATGTAAGGAGTCTTACCTCTCCCTGCATTGCGAGTATCATGATTTGATATTTATTCAGGTTCTCTGAACTGATCTTTCCTCAAGTTCTAATTAAAGCGACAAATTATTGCTTGGTAGAGATCTGGATATGCATGCAATGCTTCAGAAAAATTGAGTTTGTTCAAGCGGGAAGATACTTGTTTGACTCTTTGTTATTGTTTTTTCCTTAGGATGCTGTGAACTGATTAAATATTTATGACAGGGTGAAGTCTTGGAAGAGCTATATGCTTCCAATGGTGGCAAACAGATTCCAAATTATTCTGGGCCGAGAAAGAGCAAGCGCTCTAAGCGGAAGCGCGCTGCATGACCCAAGTTATGAACATGTAGTTGCTTCTGGTGAGTTCTGTATATTTTACAGTGATCTTCTTTATAAGCAGTTGCAATTTTACAAAAGGCCAATTCTTTTTTCATGTTGCGCAATATGCTTTCAATCTATTATTTTTTAGACTTTAAATTTGAAATACCAAATCCATAAATTCATGAATGACAGAAGTCCATGCCACAATTGCCATTCGGAAAAGCAACATAAACCAGTCTTACAAAATCTCTTTTTCTTGGCTCTTTGAGTCTTAAAATATTCTGTCCCTCTATTGATTTTTTTATTTTTTTTGGTTGAGCCTCTATTTATTTTTTGGGAAGGCTTTTTATATTGGAATTTTTGTGGGTTTCATTATTTTATAATGTTTTTTCTAGGATTGTTGAAATTGTACATTGACAAGCCATGCGCTTCTTAAGTTTCAACTTTCAAGAGAATATTGCAGTTTCATTTTTTTTTTAAAGTTAGGATCCATGAGAGGTATGGAGAATTAAAAAAGCATCAAATTGAACAGTGATATGATTCTCACGAATCAGTCTCCTTAAGTTGAATTTACAAATAGATAGTTTTCTGTAGACATCTGTTATCCAACTTAGTAGAGACTTATTTCCTTGAACTGAAAAATAAACATTACTAACATTTTCTACTATACCAAGATCAAATGCTTGTCTTTCCCTTCTTATCCTAGACAGTATCTAGTCCAATCTACTTCTTCAAATACAAGAAACCATTAGCACTTTCACCACTAGATGTTTACAGATCCAGTGCTAGTTTTGCCTTCAAGGCTTAGATGGCGGGTTTCGATTTCCAATTGGACTGGGTCCAGATGGGACCTTACGAGCCTTATTTGCATCCACCTGTTTTTTTGTGTTCTTATTTTGACATTAAAAAGAAAAAGAAAAAGAAAAATCAGGAATGGTTCAGATAAAAGTCATTGGCATAAACTTCCAATGAAACAAAAATTCAAGAGAAAAGAAGCAACAGAAAACAAATGAGTAATTTACAAGCAACTGCCACACTCACCCCATTGTCTGGAATATATTCATACTTTGATGGGTATCTGGGTGTAAGAACTCCAAGCTTGAAATTAACTAGTTGCAGTGCTCGACAAAGTTAGCAAAATTCAAAAGAGAATTTGAGAAAGGGAGAAAATGAAAAAAATTTAGATGCTTACCTGTATTTGTGGCTCCAGCCATGTTTGGTTTATAGAAAAGGTGGCCACTTGAGGCAATGAAAATAAATACGAGTAAAAAGGTTAGAGTTCGGTTTCTCTTCATTTTAGGATCCAACTTCTATGGAGAAAGTGATTTGGGAAATGGAAAGTGTGGAGGCGTTTTTACAAGCTTGTTGAAAGCGTATTTAACAGATTCAAAATGCTGAGTAATCATGCCCAACTTGAAATTTTCCTTTTGTTTTCTACATTTGAGCTGTAATCCTATGCCATCAAGGTTGACAATGACAGGATTTGGGAAGATGAGTTAATTCTTTTCAGTTATTATTGCCTGCATGATAAAGCCATTATTTCTTGCAAACATTTCTTTGATTTTCCTTTTTTTTTTTTTAATCTTATAAGCTGCAGTGTTGAAATAGTAAAGCTATTTACTTTTTCTGGTTTCCCACCAAAACATCTGTTTCTTTGCTTTCTGTTTATGGTACACATGCATGTGAATGTTTTGTTTCAATTGTGTCTTTGCAATAGATGTCATGCCACGTCTAAGCTTCCCCAGCTGTTTGCTTAAACTTTAATTGTGTGTACTTACTAGTGTTCTTTTGAAGGATGTATTTCATGTTATAAATTTGATCTTGAATTGTCCTTTGTGGGTGTATTTGTGAGTAGGAGAATTCTCATCATGGGTCTCTTAGGTTGAATGTTGATCGAATACTAGTGGTAAGCTAAAGTAAATGGTAGATATGCGAGGTAGTGCCACCATCCATGAGAGTTGTGAGACGTGGAAAGTAGGCATGCAATACTCTTTACTAGGCGACTTATTCTGTTGATTCTCTCAAGATCTGTAGCGCTCAGTATGTTGATAACACCCACAGAAGCGTTCATCCAAAAAAAATAACTCCTACAGAAGCCGCTCCTCTCCACCCCTCGACACCTGGAAAAGGAAAATAATTTCATGATCTTTATAGACCTGTTTTTTTTTTTTTTTTTTTTTTTTTTTTTTTTTCAGTTATACACGCACCGAACCCTTGGTTCTGAGACATCAACCAACGGATTTTTATACAAATCTAATTTACAATTTTCTTTTGATTAGTTTTGACTTGAAACCACTGCATTGTTGATCCTGTTTCTTATGCGTGCTATATATACACATTCGTTGATTGTACGGTTGAGTATGTAGACGCTGATAATGCTTTTGTAGTGCCATTAATTATATTATTGAGTCTACTTGTTGAAGAAAGAGTGATTTGCAGTGCTTTCAAAACCGTCTTATCATATGCAGTTTCACTTCTATTCACTTGTGACAGAAAAAGTTGTCTTAGAACTGGGCACCACTTGAAAAGGAAATCTCTTTTTGTTTTTGTTAACCATATAGGGGATTCCATTAGGTACATAATAATTATGTATGCCACCTTGATCTAATGAATCAAATTTTGGTTATTGCTTTAGGATATGATTTCTCTATATCTTGATGATATTAGGCATTCGTCGCAAAGGAGGGTTTTCAAACACATTGATATTTACTATTGGGATCATCGATAACAGTTCTACATAGCTATTGTTAGGCTTGCATTTGCTCCGCAATTTTGCCTTCCTTTGAAGTACTGTGATTGCTCTTTAGATTAAGGATGATCAACAGATTAATACCCTGCTATAGTAGTAACTAACCAGTATTCTGAACACTTAGATGAACTGCGATGCTGATGTTCAGGCTTTCAGTGACAAAGTCCTATTACTAATAATTGCCTCTCTTTGTCTGTTTTTTGACTTTTTGATTCTTCACTCCTGGCTTGCATATATGGGCTTGGAAGAACAATCATTAAGCATGTATTGCCATTTCTAGAGGGATTATTTGTCTTCATGAGCCTTATAGAGCTCATGGCTCCATAAAATGCTTTGCGGATTTCATGCCTTTTTCTCTCGGAATCGACGGAATGCTGTCGATGATTCGAACAGTATAATTTAGTGACTTTTCAAACTACACCATCAAGTACTAAACTAGCAAAAATTAGCTACATTTTGTTTTTAGTGCATGCCATGCATAGGAGATGGAATCAAATCTTTGGTCCATAGAGTCTGTGATATTGTTTGGTACTAGTCAACTCACAACTGTTAAGAGTGTGGTTGTTTGTGTGTGTTACTCTTATTGTCATGCCAACGAGGCCCATAAATTCTAGGCTTGCTACTAGGTTGGGCTTAATCCATTAGCTGCTGCATTTCTAAATCTCCCTTGTTTTTGAAGAATTATCCAAATCTGTTAAAAGCCTAGAGGGATGGAGATGGAGACCAATACCAGCCATCTACTGGTGACAAAACTCGTCATTTTATCATGAAAAACCCTCTTTTGACACCTAGATTTGACAAGATGACATTTAGTTGTTATGGTTCTTTTGAATTTTGCATTGAGATGTGCGTGCGCCCAAATTTTTAGTAGTGTATCCCAAGGACCCCACAACTAGGTGTCAAAAGTTGGTTACTCTAGCATTTCGATAAAATTTATAGATCTTAATCTCGATTGCTGCAACTTATATCTTATATGATTTAGGGCTTGCTTGGTACTATGACTGCTCATCTTTGCTTTTGAAAATCAAGGCTTGTTTTGAAAGCTTTGGACTAGGCAACTCAGCTAGTTTTGTGCATTACATTTGTGTCAGATTTACCGATCTTAATAGATACTAAACAATATAAAAATAAAAGACAAGTTGCTTCTTCGGTGCCATGTCAGAAATAAACTCAAACTATATTTGTACCAAACAGGCTCCTAATCATGAGCAGATGAAATCACCAATATGTAACTATTCTAAGTTTCTGTTTCTTTTTTTGTCAATTTATTCTAATAATATTTCAGAGTGGTATGAATTTACAACAGTAGCTCACTATAGTATTTGTCTTTTTTTTTGTCAAGAATAGTATTTATATTAAAGGTTAGTAACTTCTTGGTTTCTTGTCAAAAAAAAAAAAAAAAAAAAAAAAAAAAAAAAAAAAAAAAAAAAAAAAACTCTTAAATTGGTAGATTTTCTGACAACTTACGATTGTTTGGCAAAGAACTTGTCACTTGTCACTTGTCATGTTGAAGTGAAAGAAATCAAGAATTAGTGCACCAGTCTTCCAACTTCCTTCATGTTTCCGGTAAAATTCTTCGTGGCCGGTCCTAAGATTTCCTTTCTCATTTTTAGACTTGGAGCTTACGTGTGACATCCCTATAAGGCACTACAAGTTCACATCACTATTGGAGACTAATTTTTTGACAAGTCATGTTTAAAGTACCCAATCGTTCACGTTATTCCTGCAATGAAACGTGCATCTCCTGCTCAAGTCGTTCGATTCACAACATAGAAAACTGAATTGTCAAGAAAAATTAATGCTTGAAAGGGATATAGTACTGGGCTTCGTGTTGAAAGAGACTGCTTCGATTTGAAAGTAAGCTCAGGTGCCCAATATTTTCTAACACTTTCATTTTGTTATAAATTTTTGTTTCGCACAAAGTGTTTGACCTACTAAGGCTTACTAGTCAGATCAATTGGTTGTCAGTTTCTAACACTTATTTAACTTAATTGAGATAGTTTTGTTGCTTAATCACTGCTTTAAGTACTCTTGTAATACATCTCCACTTGTGACAAAATATAGAGAGCTATAGATCATTTGTATTAAGGTGGGTAAACCGCGGTTTGGTGGTGAAAATTATCAAATCGCCACCAAATTGAAGGTTCGCGGTTTAATCGTTTTGCAAATCACTACAAAACTGCGAAACTTCAAAACTACAATTAAATCGATCGTGGTTTGATTGGTTTAGTTTTGCAACATATTTTCAGAAAAAAAAGTCACACATTTCATACAATCCTATCAACAAAATATATGTTAATACATGATCATCTACTAAAAACGCAATAATAGACATGAACTCAATCAAAATTTTAAGTATATGATCATTTCGAAAGTTAAAACAACAAAAAAATGCTTCTTAACTTTATTTCAATACATTACAAGGTTAAGGGTGATTTTTGCGGTTTGGTGAACCGCGATTTTTTATAAATGAAAATCATAACCAAACCGGGAAATTACGGTTTTTAAGTTTTTTAAACCGCCTCTAAACCGCAAGTTAAAAAAATCAAGCCAAACCATGCGATTTGGATGGTTTTGTGGAGACCAATGCCCACCCCTAATTTATAATTTATATATAATGTAAATTATATAAACAAACAACAATAGCAAAAGAGAGTTGAAGATGATGATTAGAACGATTGAAACTTGAGTAATAGATTAACGGACTACAAGTACCTAGTTAGACAAAAGCTACTCGAGAGACCACACCAGTCCATTACACACTGAACCATCAAACATCCAAACTACCCACACTTCCCACATAATTTGTCATCGTTATCAAAGCTTATTCTTGTACCAGAACACTCCCTTGTCCCGAGTCTCATCATCTTGTTCCACATAGATACACTCCTTCGCCTCTCTCCACAACGCCTTGTAAAACGGCGTCCCATCGAACTGATAGTACTCTCCTAGTATTGGCTTGATCGCCTTGGTCGCCTCCATAGCGTTGTAATGCGGCATGGTTGAGAACAAATGGTGCGCTACGTGAGTGTCCGTGATGTTATGGAACACCTTGTTGAGCACCCGTAGTCTCTGTCCGCCGTCGCCAGAGCACCCCTCAACCAGTCCCACTCCGACGAGTCGTAGTGGGGCAATGCTGGGTGGGTGTGCTGCAAGTACGTGATGATAACCAAGAATGCATTGACAATCAACAATGGCACACCATACACACACATCACATATACCAGACCCTTCGCGGCGACTAGCTTAAACAAGCTATACGCCACTAGTAACAAGCCGGCGTCGGAGATGAAGATCTGAGCGCGCTCCCTATCGTTGTAGATTGGGCCGTAAGGGTCGAAGTGGCAAGCGAAGCTGCTGTAAGGTCGACCGGAGACGTTGAAAGCCAAGTACAATGGCCAGCCGAAGAGGAGGGTGACTGCAAGAGTGAGGACTCGGCCTGGGGGGTTGTTGATGTACTTGGAGAACCAGGCGAGTTTTGATTTGTGCTTGGGAACGAAGACCTCGTCGCGCTCAAGAGAGCCGGTGTTGGAGTGGTGGCGGCGGTGGCTGTACTTCCATGAGAAGTAGGGGACAAGGAGGGCGGAATGGAGGATGAGGCCGACGGTGTCATCGAGCCATTGGTAGTTGGAGAATGCATGGTGGCCGCATTCATGGGCGATGACCCAGACACCGGTGAGGACGCAACCTTGGACGACCCAGTAGGCAAGCCAGGATAGGAGGGAGAGTGGGAGGGGAAGGCTGGGGATGTAAGTAGTGGCAATGTAGTAGAAGAGGAATGCTACGGTCAAGTCCCAGACAACATATGAGAATGAACGGATGACCGAGCGGTTAAAGCAGTGAGGGGGCACGGCTTTCTTGAGGTCTCCGACTGAGAATGGTGGCTTTGTGTAGGGGGCTCGCCGATGTACGTCTGCTTCGGCTGGTTTCTTCGTAGGGGGAGCAGACATGCGACCACCGGCACCCATTTGTGCCACCTGAAACGCCTGATTCCGGGACCTGAAAAGAGTGGAAACAAAACCAAAAACCTGATCAGTTGAGTTGAAGTAGATGCACAGTTGAATTGAACTGTATAACGTATACTAGGCAAGCTATAGGCAATAGCCATAACACAACCTTTTAAGTTTTAAGAGATGCGATTACGAGCTGCCCATAAATTAATTTGGGATTGAAGCTATGTTGTTGTCGTTGTTGTTGCATAGTTGAGAGTTACTAACTTACTATCATAAGTACTAGACAGGCAATCTATGTGGTTAGGTTAACATCCATCTTTGAAGTTGATGTCTGACCACATAAACCACACTGGAGGGCCGAATGTAGGTTAAACCAAATGACAAAAGAAAAATAAAAGCGGTGCATGAGATGGGTGAAGATGACAACAAACAAAAACAAAGCATTGGCTCACATGGGCAAGGAAGCAGTACATGGCGCATGGAGGCCAGGACCACATCCAACCAGGCCAGGACCCAGGAGAAGAGGACCCATTAAAATCTGGCTTTCCTGCCATAACAACTCAAATTCCGAAATTGGAACTTGTTCTACAACCACATCATGTAGAAACAACTGGAAAAGATTTACAGCCAACCACAAGAAAAATGAGAAGCTTGAACAAAAATGTTAGGTCACTGACAGTACCGTACAATGAACGGAAAAAGAGTTCAACATTAAGTACCCTCGTAGTCACATCAACCATAATTAATGGCTATGCAGCACTTTTTTTTTATTATCAAATAATGGCTATGCAGCACTTGCATAACTGGATCTTGGCGTATTATTTGTGTTAAAGTTTCCTACATGTGACTCAGAGGACGTGCATTTTTTTTTCCGATTATTATCAATGTATCTAGAGCTCTTACCCCAACTAATCTTAGACTCGAGGAGGGATCGCAAAGTTGGCAAACCTTTAACAAAGAGCTCTGGTTAAGGTAGGAGGGATTTGCGTCATCCCAAAACAACTATCTTGGTTTGAGGACATGCAAGCAATCAAGAAATCATTAACGAAGAAAATTGAGAAGAGAGAACAAAAAATCTAATGCCATATATGTTGATTTTTCTAACTCTCATCAAACAGCCACAATTTTCTAAAAAATGTTTCCACAGTTAAAAGAGAGATAGTTCAAGAAGAAAGTTGAAATGGAAAGAACACAAGTACCAAACCAGTTGAAAAACTAGAAAGTCAAGTCATTAGCTATAATAAGAGGGTATCGGCGGCCATTAACCAAAGGTTCAAAAATGCCAATTTATCATAAACAAACAAAGATCTAGACGAGAATCTTGGTGCGTCATAGTTAACTCAATTAACAAAACACCTAATGACGTTGGTGTATATATTGTCATCAAGCAATGCCACTTATAACAAATAGTAAAGGAGAATTCCTCCGTCATTCCACAACGACCCACCATGGCATACGCATTCCTCCATAAGAAAACCAAGTGGTGGTGGTAGGACCACTAATGTGCTTTTTTCATGAAAATGGGTCTCATGCCCCCCTATTTTGGTTGCTTTTGTCTGTGTGACTCACTGCACGGACGGTCTGGCATGCTATTTACACCACAAAATATCAATGGGTGACTCTCGTCCAAGAAGGACGTAATAAGACAGCTATTCCATGTTGCACTACCTCCAAAAATGGTGGGTCCAACGCCATGCACCCCTGCGATTTCCAAATCTCACCAAAAACCCATTACTTATGTTTCTCCGTCCAAACATGATTAACAAAATAAGGTCCATCATTTGTTAAAACCTTGATTTATAAAAACACAAAAGTGCTTTGTCGTCTTATTAGCAAGCTATCAAGTTGGTTGATAGGACATTAAAGAAGAGATTCTATTTGTACTCAAACAAAAAAATGAAGAGCTTTTTATTTTGCTCAACCACTCTAATATGAGGAAAAATAAATGATCGAAGACTGAACGATGTTAGGTTATGTCTCTCAAGTACTATAATACACTTCCAATCATGTCATGTGCATGTACATGGAGCGATTAGAATTCATAGTAGTCCGAATAATCCGACCTCTTATACATTAAATGGCCAACACCCAACTTGTTTTAGGCACCTATACATTTGACCATCTACCTAAGATTGCAATTGATTTTAACAGACGTGTTCCACCTATCAATATTGAATACCAGAAACTAACCGACCATTACTCCAACAAGTCTCCATTATAAATATATATTAGTTCCGTCCACCTAATTGGAATTTTACCAAACTAGATCTCAGGGGACCATCTACTTAGCATGGCACGGTGATGGCGAACCCTGCCTTCCACGTGGCAACACGTGAAGGGAGGCCAGCTCCATACATGACTGAGATCATGTACCCGTGACATTACATGCAACTTAACTTAAAAACTATGTAGTTTTTTATTCCACAATAATATTATATCTGTAAAATCACTAGATAACAAAGAGCAAGTCAGAGTCCAACCAAGTGAAGAAATATTCGTAAGGGAACAAAAAAAAAAAAAAAGAAAAAAACGAATCAAGTTCGATAGGATGTTAACAAGACGTGTCGACCGAGTTTCAGTTTTCACACCAAAAACAAGAGAGAAGGAAAGAGAAATAAGGTTCTGTTTTCGCAACATTTCTTGGAATCAAAGGCACTATTTTAAAGGAAATTTTGTTAAGAAAGCAATGAACTGAGATTAGTTTTGGAGAAAAGAAAACCTAAAAAAGGAAAAGTTGGACTTTGGAGATGATAATGATGAACAACAATTTTTCCTTTTTTTTATTTTTATTTTTACCATCAAATGGTCGAGTCACTACTAATTTGATTTGGTATGAAGTTACTTGCTAAATTAGGAGAGTTTAAGCATCATAAATTGTGATTTTTTTTATAACATAGAGACCTTGTTTATTGCTAGCTAATTAAAAATAGAAAATATTAACCATATGCCCACAAAAACATCAGATGGATGCATCAAGATTTGTATGTTCGCATATCAAGACGCGCACAAGCAGCTCAAAAGCTCAAAAGTTTGATGTGACTTATGTTATCACTTCTCAATCTGGCGAGAAACAATATATTTCTCAAAAAAATAATTAAAAAGAACTTCTGTTATGATTTCTCTGTTGTCATTTGAGCGCTTTTCAATATGGAGAGAAACAATATATTTCTCGAAAAAATAATTAAAAAGACGTCTTGAGATCGAATCAACTAAGTTGTATCAACTCATGCATTCTTCTTTAAATTGACACCTCAAATTTAAAGTACACCACGGAGAAATTGGAAAACAGAGCATGCAAGATCAAAGAAGAGAAGTTCATCAAAATCCATCAACTCTCTAATCAAGTTTCACACTTAACACCTAAAACTGACAATATAACCAGAACCAAACATGAATCAAAACAAAAGCCACAACCACATTGCATCAAAACCTAATTCAATTTCCAAATCGGAGCTCCTCTGCCAACGAAGAAGACAAATCTGGATCCAGAACGAGCTCCATCAATCGAACACACACACACACACACATCCACAAATGCACAGAGATCTGAATCTCACGATCTCAAATCCAGATCCAACCAACACAAAGACGCCGTTACCGATCAAACACGAAATGCGAGACCAAATCGGTTAAATCAATCGAAATCAACGCGCATTGGCACGTCAATCGATCGAAAACCTCGACTTATCGACAAACAGAGAAAACTAAGAATCCATACCTCAAGAGAAGCTCTGGATCGCCCCCTCGCTTTCTCTCTTCTCTCTCTCTCTCTAAAAGTTTCAGTTCCTCTCCTCCTCTCCCTCCCTCTCTCTCTCTCTGCACCGGCTGCGCTTCTGTGCTCTCCCCCCAACACATGTATTTAACCTCCACTTTCCCTCCATCTGTGGGCCCGCCCGAATCGCTACGTGGCGGCGTGTTATTGGATCGAACAAACACGCTTCTGATGTCAAACCCTAAAAACAGCCAGAGAAACACTATCCCTCACCCACCGTCCGATCCCGCCATCTTCTCTTTCCATCGACGGGTAACGTTGGATCGACACACTTGGCGTGGGGCTCTCAATAGGACACACCAATTTCACCACGTCTTTGCTGTTAATATTCCAAGTGTACACTGGGCATTGCCACCGAAAATGAGCTGATTCGAGTGGTAAAAAATTAATGAAGTATAGAGTTTGAGTTCAAATAAAGTGAAAATATCACTTCTTATATAAAACACGATAATACACAAGTATAGATTAGTCAGTATAATTAACGTCAAATGAATATCATTTTATTAATAATCAAAGTCTTGAATTCAAGTATGCTTGAGTTAGATTTTAATATTATTTTTTTTTAACATGATATTCAATAAAACAATTTTTTGTACTGTTTGATTTTATTTTATGTTTTTTGATTTTCATATAAGTAATAATCTAAATCACCAAAGTGCGAGATAAATAAAACTTAAGTCTTATGGATGAAAGGGCCTCCTCCCATATTCAAACACAGCATGCTGGAGCGTGAATTATTTGGTGTGATACCACGTGGAAAACGAAAAATAAGGGGCTGTTTGGATGTCTCGTTGTTGCGCAAGTGGCGGGGTTGGGTGAAGTCCACTAGGGCCTCGCCTCGGTTTCCGGGAAGCCCAACTGGGAATATTTACTTATTCCAGCTTTAGAGGTAACGGAATCTTTACTGGTGAAATGACGTCTTTGACCTGACTAGACGTGTGGCTTCAAACTACTTTGCTTTATTGCCATTAAGGCTACCACGTGTCTTTCTCATCTTTTACGTTGTCACTCTTGTGAGTGACAAATCGATAAAATCTCTAAATTACCCTTTAAGGAGGTGAGGACGAGATCTGGTGTCACGTGACCATGCACGTTCTGTGGACGTCAATGCTTGTTTAGTGGAAAAAAAATATCTTCGTGATCGACGGTTGAGAATAGAGTATATATAGAGACCAGTTTCGTCACCAAAAAATCTACATCAAGTTTTACATAAATAAATCTTGATATGAATAATCAAAACAATGTTGAAAATCTCAAAATCCCTATCAATAACTAATAATTAACAATTGAGATATTCAATGACTAAAAAAAGCGTTGAATGAACAAGATAAACTCATAGTAAAATTATATTAATATTGATAAATAAAGTTAATCAAGACGTTTTTTTTATCCACACCAACGAAAAGAAAATAAAAGTTGTACATGAAATTAAGTCACGGAACGTACAATTCTTTCTTTCTTGAAATACACGTAAGTCTACCAACTTTTATATATAATTAGTAAACCCATCCAAACACGTAAAATAAACTCATTAATTGATTACTTATTCAATTGGGTAAAGCGAATTGTGTACAATTTAAAAAACAAAAGAGCTTGAAAAGTCGAACTCTAATATTCTAGGCAACATTTTTACATATTAGAGTAGAGATGAGTACATTTGCATATAAGATGTATGGGATCTTACCTTATCCAACTGAACTTGTACATGCCTTAACTTTCAACTAATAAATGAAAAAGATAAAGATAAATTTTGAAGTCAATATCTTTCCATTTAAGAGCAACAATTCTAGCACCATGTGTCTCCTATCATCTATGAAGCAAATCACCACAATTCCCCATTGTTAATCCTCCCACTAATGCTAATTCAATCAAGAACTATTACAAAGTAATGGTAATGAATAATCTCAATAGTCATGATTGTTGTAATCTTAAAAGCAAATCGATTTTGAGCCAAAGAAATATGAGATTTATTTAGTTGCAATTTTCTTTGTTGGCTTTCATTATCTAGTACCTTCCATTTTTCACAAATAACTTGCACACATTAAATATATGAAGCTAAGAATTAGAGTGCGATAAGTTCAATGCATCCTTGCATATCTATGAAAATATAATTTAAAAACAAATATGACTTTAAGAACAAGATCAAGAAATGGCACTTCCAAAAGCAAGAATTTTTATTGCAAATTTTTCATTGAAAAAAAAAAAAATGCTAGACATAAAGTGTTCGATGCCACATAGATTACTCAATAATTGACAGTTTAATGTCCAAAAAGCAAAACTACTAAAAAAAACTTCCATCTACAAGTCCTCAAATTATCTCAATAAAAAGAAAAAAATGTGAATTACAGTTTGATTATGTCCAAAAAAAAAATTCAAAAGCTACAAAAAACTACAATGAACACATTGAAAAATTTCCATCTACAAGTCCAGAGGTTAAACATTCAAATTAATAATCTAAATTGAAATAGGATAAAAAAGAAGGGATAAACTCTAAACAAGTGAAATTCAAAATGAGAAACGAAAAATGCTCTTACAGAAAAATAAGAAGATAGACTAACATTAAATTATCTTGTATTAGACATACTCTTGACCCAAAAATAAAACTTTCAAATCAATGCTACAAATTGGATATCAACATAGTCTATTATTACTAATTAATCAATGTACATACTCAAAAAAAAAAAAAATGAAGAATGATTAAATTGAATTGAAATTTGTCTTTCTTAATATGATTTGAGAGCAAACATATATCCTATTGATAAGAATGAGATGGACAAATTGGCTTCTCTATTTTTATTTTTACTTTTATCTGAATACTTAAACAAGTTTTTAATTGCTTATTTAACCGATTTTAAGAAATTGTGAATTAGTGATCATTACCTACATCTTGTGATATTGTATTACTAATATTTTAACATGTCTAAGTTGTATCCTAGTCCAGCAATTATAGCCTTGATTAATGCCTCCTTCAAACCTTCAAACAAACACATGTATCTACAATGAAAGTTTCAATATTAATCATTCATAATTTGAAAACATTTGCTAGTTTGCATACATAAACATCCATTATGAATCTTTCAACAGAAAAAGCAGAAGACCCCCTAGCTAAACTGTCCCTTTAGTGTAAAGTACTTGATGTATCAATTTAATTTGGAGTATGACCAAGTAGGAACTCCCTCAACTTTCCTTTTCCATTCTATTTGTCTACTGATCAAATTTCACCAAAAATCAAATTTTGAAATAAACAAAATGATCTACTTGTTTGAGACATGAGGTAGAGCGATTCAAGATCGAAAGAAAAGATAAGGAACGCAAATAGATAGAGATTAGCGCGAAAGAAAAGATAAGGAATGCGATAAAGAAGGAGAGAGAGAGAAGGAATGGGAAAAGAGATAGGGAGAGGAAACGAGAAAAGGGAGGGTTAAAACGTAAAACTAAGTAACGAAGAAAATTTTTAGTATTCGTGCTTTTAATATATAAGTAGATATATATTTTTTTACGAAAAGAAGTTATGTATAAAAGTTGGGCATCTTTGTCTTGTATTTTAAGGTCTGTTTTTTTACTGGCAAGTCCAAGTACGTTGTTATGTTTGATTAGAAGCCTTGTTTATAAAAGTATTTTTATATATTGATCATAAATGTTATAATTAAGCAGTTGTTTATGTATAAAGTTGAGCAGAATATATGCATATATTGATAGTATATTCTGCATGTTTTGTTACATTCGCAAGTGGTACATGAGGTCGGCATTATTTTATGATTTGGAGTTGATATATTTATAATATTAGTTTCGAAGCATACCAACTACTTGTTTGCTGTATACACATTAAAAAAGTGTACATATATTGAGACATTTATTAGACAAAAAAGTGTCCCTTTTGTAGGTATAAAGAGAATTTTATAAGAGATTTTTTTTTTTTTTGATAACTTGACTTCAACAACATTAGTCAAACTCCAGATCTTGCCTTTGATAAGTGAGTAAGTAGTGTTTATAATGGAGATCGATTACATTAATTAACTGTTTCATTACAATAACATCGAGTCACTTAAGAGTTTAAATACGCAAGCGGATCAACTAGTTTAAAAAACTACTCACCAAGTCTCAAAAAATTCACTTAAAATGCTTTGGGAGGATCAAACTTTGCGAGTCAAAGATTGAAAGTCAATCCTATTGATCATGATTATTCCCATCACGAGGGTTGACGTGATCGGCATTAGCGTATTTCAGTGGTCCGAGTGAGCATATGTTAGATTAAATCATTAGGATGATCTTTTGGTTGTATCTCAAGATGTATAAGTAGTAGTGTTACATTGTAGTGATGTATCAGTGTATCAAATGTGTAATAGGATCTACTGTCCAGTGTGATCTGATCAACGGTTCACATGTGTTTTAAACTGAATATAAATACCAAACATAAGCTACTGTAGACAAAACGATTCGGTTAAGAACATATAGCCTTCTTGTTCATAAGTTAGGGTTTCATGATGAGCTCTCCTTGAGCTCTAACAATATCACACCGAGAAAGCGAAACTGAGGTCGTAGTGCACTTAAATCACACTACCTCGCTTTCTCTTTACCATTGTGGCAATCCGACCGAATTCATATTTATGTGATAATTGAGTGTTTATATAAAGAAAGACATGATTTCCCCTTCACAACCTAATTTGCAGTGATCCATAGAGAAACCAGTTAAACTCAAAACTGCATGTCAGTGGAAAAAGACTTAAAGGTTTATAATTATAATTAAACTAAATGGCCTGGCTATGTGCACCCCAAAGTTTATTTGTGCAAACAACAAAGATTTTTTCACTCCATTTTCAAAAATGCCCTCAAATGAAATGATTTCTTACCCCTCACCACCCTCACAATCACTCTCATGTCATTTTCTAGCTATCGTTGTGCACCCCACACATTAATCCAACATCGACTCCAACGATCTCCTCTGACCATCAACAACCACGACCGACGATGCAAACTTTACTTTTAAGAGCCCACTACCATCATAAGAGTCGATTTCTTCATAGTTATTGGTGGAAAATGGTTGCACTGTTTTGGTATGCATTTGAAAGGTTTTGAACAATTTTTTGTGTATCGATAGGGGTTATTTACTATAAATAATGGAGGATAGACGTAAAAGAGAAGCGGATGTCAAAGATGGAGAGGTAGTTGTTGATTTATGAGTGTACTTTTTTTTTTTTTTTTTTTGTGTTGAAACCAAAGTTTCCACCTATGGTTCGGCCACATAAGGCCGAACATATGGCATTTATTCGGTCCTGTACTAGCCGGTTATCTCCAACCAAACAAATCATCCCCAAAACTTACTGTGTTGTTCGGTCACCCTAGACCGAATGAAAGTGCATTATTCGATTATCTACAACAGGACAATGCATCTTCAATACTTCATGTGTTGTTCGGTTAGCAAAAACCTAATGAAAATGCACTATTTAATCACCTTCAACCGAACAATGCATCTCCACTCGGTCCTTGTATAACCAAGTGAGCTTCGACCATCAATAATGCACAAATCGACCATATATTCAATCAAAACATTTACCAACACATACACAACCATCAAAATTGACAAAAAAAAATCCATATTTGATTAAAAAAAAAACGCACAAATTGACCACCATATTCGACCAAGTTTCGAAAAACAAAATAAATAACACCCTTTAAATCCGACTACATACCACAACAAACACGTACCAACTGCTAATATCTACTAATGAGACTACAAATTTGAACGAAAAAACAAACGAAATCTTACCTTACAAACTCGAGTGAAGCGAATATGAACCAGGCTGTGATGTGCTTCGACTGCACGTTCCCTCCGACCACCACTTAGAAGCAAAACCTAGGGGGAGAGGGGAGAGCGAAGATTGACTGAGTAGATGCGAAGATGAATTATAACGAGTGGCTTGCGCGAATATCGACTTAGGGGTTGTTTCCTTCTTTGCTGTCGACGAGGAAAATCAATTTCGAAATTGTGGGGTGCACAAAGGCAAGGGCATTTTGGGAACTTAAAGTGTTTTATGAGGTGCCCTCATCCATACGTAGTTTGCACTCGTCATTTGATTTGCACATAGTAAACTGTGGGGTGAAAGCATAGTCAAGCCGTTAAATTTTACTTTGTTCCCAAAAAAAAAAAAAAAAAAAAAAAAAAAAAAGTATTGCAACTTTCACGTTTATTTAATCTTCTAAAGAAACGAATATGTTAATAAATTATGAGGATCACCCTTTTTGTGAGAGGTTGGTATAACGTTGCGTAAGTAAATATCTATCATATGCGAATTTGTTTTCCCAATTAAGTAAACGTGGGAACTATTAGGAAGAAACGTTTATAACTTCAATCTATTTTTTTATTTCTTTGTGCAATGTAACATTTTCTAGCTGTCTCTTTCTACATATTGCAAGTAATTGTCATATATTGGCAGTATTGACTTTTGAAATAAATCTTTCAGTCATTCATAGCCCATAGCCTATAGGAATCGGAAGTCCACGTTTTAATTTCGGAAAAAGATTAACATACTCCTACTTTTATGATACATGCTGCATTTTTTTTTGATAGTCGAGAGAATCGAGCCACCACCTTTTTGACTAGTTCCTCGATAGTCCTTAGCTGCTCCCCACCATAAAATCCAAAAAAAAAAATATATATATATATACTGGAGAAAGAATAGGGAGGCAAGGAATCGAACCCCATACCTTTTGTGTGTTGAGTTCAATTTTACTATCCCACCAACTCCTCTGACCATTTTCAACACGCATTACATACAAACACACATTTTTAACATATATTGAAAAGATCTACTCCTGGGTCCTTAATTGTCTACAACCAAAGAACCCAAGAAAAGAATCGGAAGGAGGAGGAGGAGGCAAGAAATTGAGCCCCACACTGTGTATTGAGCAAAATTTTAATTTACCACCCTACCAATTCCCTTTGGACCATACTACACAATTAATGGTGGTGATCTTTTAAACTTACATTAAGATACCATGTTCCAATCCATGCACACTGCTACCCAGATAAACAAATGCATATCCTGTTGGTGTTGGATGACAAATTTTGATACATGACCTTTAAGTCACCAAGCACATCCAAATAACTTTACCTTTACCATTAACATCAAAAGTTTTGCATTTCCATTCGTACTTCAATTTTGTATTGATAATCTTACCTACACACATACTACATGTTTTTCATTTTGACTTCAACGGAAATCGAACTCGCGATATTTTTCAACTTTGCCTCTTGACAAATGATGTTGCCTCATCCAATCATCCATCTCACCAAAGATGATTACGCACCATATTTTCCTTAAATGCAAATAAATTTAATCACCAATATCATTTGAGTATTCAAACCCTCAAGTTTTTAAACCTGATCTTTTGCAATATGTAAATTGGTAGTTTTTTTGGCTTTATGGAAGCTGAAAAGGCACATAGTTTCATTATTTTTTTTTAATACCAAACACAGTGTATGCCTCCAAATCAATTAGCCTAATTTAAGGTTTTTTCAGCAGTTCTACATGCTCCAATACTTGTTAGGAACTAACTATATATTATATGTGTGCACAAAAGTAATAACGCCATCGGATGACACAGATTCTCCAACAGCAATGGAGGACGCCGACGCGCTTGATGCTTTTGAAAACTATACACTGGAGGATGGGAATTCACCCGCTGATTATCGTTAATGAATGAAAAAGATAAGAACACAGGTATCGACAATCTAATAATTCCACAACTAGATGATATTTCAACAGTGGCAATAGATGTCGCATACCAATGTGGGGGATTATTCTGATGTTTGATATTTTCTTGACTAAGAGAAGGTTTCTTCTTCAATTTGTCTTGGATTTTGATGACGAAGGAAGCAACTGCATCGACAACACGATGAAAGATTAGGAACTTGAGGAGATAAATAAGCAAGTGTATTATTGGAGCTTAAAGAAATATAAAAATTATGCAATGGTGAGCACCTAACCTGATAACAAGAGATGAGTGAGCTGACAAATCCAAAGCCTCCTGTTACGCGAGGAGTGACTTTCTTCGGCGCCAATTGCAGCAGCCCCACGGCAACCACTATATCCATGCCTGCTTTTACAAGAGCCAAGGTCCTCTCATTTGATTTCTTGAGCTTGTCGTTGTATGCCTCATTCTGTTTGGTTCACAGCAAAAGAAAATCTATTATTGAACAAAATACAAGAAATAAAAGCATGTCTCCATTATATTGTTTGTACGAAAAAAATCATACTTGATATTTGTCGGTGTTCTTAAGATCCTTCTCCAATTTCTTCATTGATCTTGACAGCCTCCCCAGTTCCGCAAGCTTCACCACAAAAAAAAAAAAAAAGGGGGAATCATGTAAAGGTTTCAAGACGATTAAAGCGCATCCTAAAAATGTGGTAAGCAAAATAGCACAAACCTCAACTAAGGAAGCACAAACAGAGGAGCCCATCCAACAAAAAAGCGATATCCTGCCAATCAATTCCGTGCTTTCCTTGTTCTGAATACCAATTAATAACCCAGAAAAGTTTCCAACATTAATGCTTCTTAGTTCTTAAAAAAAAGGACATCCGGGCAGAAAACATTCATGATTAGACGAAATTTGATACCTTGTAGATGCCTGTTCTACCAAGCCAAACAATTTGATCCAGAAACAAGAAAGTTGATAATAGTGCATTTTTTGACTGCGAAACAAGAGTTAGGGAAAGAATATCATATAGGAGAAAACAGATTTTTTTTGTGTTTATTGGATCAACAGGGGATTAGTACCTTTCCCAGTAAAATAATTGGAAGAGGAGTTCCTTGAGGAGTTGGACTAATGAGAGCATGCAGATCATTGACAAACTGCAAGTTCAGTAGGACAACATTAACAACAGTTCAAGTCACAACTCACAACCATAAAAGCAACCAGTTCACACGAAACATGACAAAAGCAGGTAGTTTCAAATCAACACCAGCAACTGAATACAATCAAATGCAGAGAAAAGCGATTCAAGAGAAATCAGAATCTAACCTTAAAAAGGCGAAAAACTTTCCTAGCCAAGCTAGTTGATTTATCAACATTTTGAGCGGTACCGGCCTCTCCATTGCTCAAGAATTTTGAGCCATATTGTATTGCCCTGCATATCTTATCCCTTGCTTCAGCCTTGTTCAAGTATAAGACCACAAGAGCAAGCTCTGCCCGGGTAGCATCCAAGGTACTCATTTTATTATACGCACCTGCCCAATGAAGGACAAATCAACAGAGTTAGCAATTAAGCACCAAAATTCAAAGCCCAAAAAATTTCAAACTTAAAGAAAAAAAAAAAATCCTAAACAATGAAGTGTATCTTTCTTAATGTCTGCACCAAACAAGACCATTGCCATCCATTGAATCGTTATCAGAAGTAAAAAAATTGGTGCAACGCATCCCAGGTCAGAAAAGCTTACTTGGATAAATAGAAGCTCAAAACAAGAATGTTTGATAAGAGAAATCAATCCTTGGAAAGAAAGGAAGCATAGAAATAGAAACAGGAAAGCCCATTCAAGGTTGGCAAAGCTTTTACAGAAAATGCTAAAGAAGAAGCAAGATTATATTTTTTTTAAGTGCAATGAGTTTATTCCTTTTTTCGACCAAGACATGCCAACCATGTTTTCTACTTACAACATAGCCTCAATCCCAAATTATTTGGGGTCGGCTACATGGATTAAACTCTTTCATTGCACTTGATTTAGTGCAATTGATGGTGTGCTTTCCAAATCATTTAAATCCATCCTAATCAATGTGTCACAAGTTAGCTTCGGATCCCCCTACCTCGTCGAATTTCTTCGATTTCTATTGAATCGAATTTTCTAATGGAGGCACTTGTAAACCGTCTTTGGAGGTGTCCAAACAAAAGCTACTGCCCTTCTCTAATATTTGAGTCAACTGGTGGTACTCTTACTTTTATTTGAATTTATGTATTTTCTATTATATCTTTACCAGTTTTATTTATCACACATCCACCTAATTATCATCATTTCCACTACTTGCATAAAGCATAGCTGACCTAATTGTGATCTTATAAAATTTTCTTTTTAACTTGGTAGGAATATTAAATCATAAGGGTATAATAAGAACAACCATATTATAATAAGAACATGGTACAAGGGTTAGATTACATTCAACTGACAACTCAACCTATGGATTTTATTAAGAACAACCATATTATAATAATGTTTCACCTTTCAGAATAAAGGATGGATTGTTCATTCAATAACTACATCAGATAGCATATAATGCAAATATGAAACTGATAGAGTTTTAGGAGACCACCGCAATGGTATTGGTGTGAGTCCAAGTTAGTTATAGGGGTAGTTGAGTAATTTTGTACTAGGAGTATAAATAGAGGTTGCAAAGGAGATAAAAGGATCTGGTCATCTCGAATGTAATTTGGGAACTCTTAGGAGTTGGGTGAGAGAGTTTTAAGACTCTTCTCTTGGGTTACTTTCGAGTTTATAATCGTTGTTGTCTCTCAATTCAATAGATCGAATTCAGTGTTCTATCATTGGTATCAGAGCATCAACATGGGGTCGAAGATTGATTCTCAAATCGACGTCTTGGAGGAGCAGATGAAGCAAATCCCAATCGTGCTTCAGAAGATTCCAACGTTGGAAAGTGTCATTAGTGAGCTGCGCTTGGAGGTTCAAGGATTGATGCATCAGGTCAAGTCCATGTATCTTCATCCCAACATGCTTACGACTAGATCTTGCCAGATTGACGAAGCCATGTGCCAAGCACATCAGATCTGTGCCAAGCACATCAGATCTGTGCCAATCCGCCAAATCTAGCGGCATCCAAGCTGTTTCAATTGGTTTGTGATCCAAATTTGGTGACGATACAATCATTCGATTTCAGATCTGACATGAAATCAAAGATCCGAGAGGTGGTGTTGCGGAAGAAAAGTCATTTCCTTCAACTCCTAGATCCACCGCCAGATCTTGAGTTGTCCAAGGTGTTCCCGACCTCTGACCCAACAGATCCACCACCTACCACACAAGGATTTCGACAGATTCAACTTCCTTCCATTGAATTTAACAATCAGAAGGTCTCAATATTTTCAGATCTTGCTTCATCTGATCCCAGTTCAGTACTTATGCAGTCTCGTGTAGGAAAGAAGATGTTAGGGTTGTACAATCTGCTTTTGCATGTGAAGGATCGTTGTTTGATTGCACCACCTCCTTGGTCGCCGCCATCATCATTAAAACCATCGATCATTGTCGTTGATTTCGCATTCGACTTCGACTGATTTGATCTTCTCTTCTTTCTTCCTGTTCACACGACTTTGAATTTAGTGAAGATGACTTGCAGTGATCAACACGACGTTCAAGGATATCGGATGATAGGAGGAACAACAACTCATCAAGCTAGGGCTGTTGTAGTTTACGTCGTACCCGAGGGCAGTGGTGCATATATTAATGTTGTATTCCAAGTGTTTGATGATATGTTGCTGAGAGTTTTTGGGTGCCTCACTGCGTTAGGTTTGCTTACAACGATGAAATTTTGGATAGAGCTCGCTCGTTGTTTGGCTCTCATGGGCACAAAGCAATTTGAGGCAACTTTTGGTAACACAGTGTGGCTGATTTTTGGTAACACGGGGTGGCTGATGCACTTGGCGCTTTCTTGCACAATTGCTTCAATGGGCGCATCGTTGGCTTTTGGCTCTTTACTGTTGCTCACATGCAAAATTATGAGATGGATTTGGATTCTTGCGTGGTCTCCTGCTTTCGTCTTCCCTCACATATTTCTCTTTTGCTTCATGACTGGCATCACAAATTTTGTCTCATTTTCTATGGCCACCTTGAGGACAAGGTGGATTTTTAAAGGGGGGGAGTAATGATAGAGTTTTAGGAGACCACCGCAATAGTATTGGTGTGAGTCCAAGTTAGTTATAGGGGTAGTTGAGTAATTTTGTACTAGGAGTATAAATAGAGTTTGCAAGGGAGATAAAAGGATCTGGTCATCTTGAAGTAATTTGGGAACTCTTAGGAGTTGGGTGAGAGAGTTTTAAGACTCTTCTCTGGGGTTACTTTCGAGTTTATAATCGTTGTTGTCTCTCAATTCAATAGATCAAATTCAGTGTTCTATCAGAAACATTACTATACTATTTATGAATGTTATCAAAGTAATTACTTCCCTCTCCTTCATGATTTGTTCCTTTACATAATTATAAATAGTAAACCAAGATAGTTGAAAAAAGTTAATACCTCAAGTCTTGGTATAAGCGCATTGCAAATTTACGATAGTATAGTGATGCCCAAAGGCAATTGAATAAATACAATAACAAAAACAAAGCCTCAACCCGAATTAGTTGGGATTGGCTAGGGCAATAGTATAAATAAAGAAATACTTATATATATCTTAAAAGATAAAAGTCTCGTGACTCTCAACAACAACAACATGGCCTCAGTCCCAAATTAACTAGGATCGGCTACATGGATCAAACTTTTCCATTGTGCTCGTGACTCTCGACCTAAAAAAAAAAGAGTTAAAAGTCTCACTTTCCAGTACAATAAATTCTTTCATTATGCTTGATTTAATGCAATTAATGGTGAGTTTTCCAAACTATTCAAATCCCTCCTAATTAATGCGTCTCAAATCAACTTCGGTTTTACCCCTACCTCGTCGAATTTCTTCAGTTTCTATTGAGTCAAGTTTTTTAGTAGGGGCATTAGTAAGCCATCTTTGTAGGTGTCTAACCACCACAACTACCCTTCCATATTTTTTGTGTCAATTGGTGATACTCCTACTTTTCTTTGAATTTATGTATTTTTTATTTTATCTTTATGAGTTTTATCATACATCCACCTAAGCATCCTCATTTTCGCAACGTTCATTTTATGTAGATTGTTTTTGCGTTATCGTACAACATTCACTTCAATAGAGCATAGTTGGCCTAATTATGGTCCTATAAATTTTTCCTCTCAACTTGGTAGGAATATTACTATCACGGATCACACCTGTTGGAATCCATTTCTTCCTCACTTTCCAGTAAGAAAAAGATAATATTGAACCTAATAAACAATTTAGACGTCATTAACAATTTAAACATTATCATTATTCTTGAAGGTTTTAATCTCAAAAACATCCTTTCAAATATTAGAAACACATTTCCTAGAAATCCATGACAAAAATAAAATTGTTAAGATTTAAATGCTTGCAATTTAGTGAATTATTTGATCGCATCAATGATTTTAATACCCATAATACCCTTATCCTTTTCGACATCCAACCTATTTTATCTACATGTAATGCAGTAGCCACTGCCCAAACCTAAGATACTTTATCTCACTAGAATATTTATACTCAACACTTCTTTTTTCTGGTGAGCAAATATTCAACGCCGCACATTGTTTTTCCAGCAGTTATCAAAACTTTGCATATGGCAACGTCCTACCTAGACAATCCTCACCTACAAAATGCTCTAAATTCCATAATTTAGTCACCAACCACTTAAAAACCCTTGAATAAATTGAATCTATCTAAATATGTGTGTTTCGACTTTTCATTTATAACATTATTTTTTCTATTCTTTTGTTTTTCAACCCATTTATGGATTTTACACTCATGAAAAGAAGTTGTTCCAAGAAATGCTCCAAAAATTAGGAACAATGGCATTCAAAGAAACACTTTAAATTTTCACAACCAGAGACCATCGAGTTCATGATAATTTATTCAAAAAGCAACACAATTATTAATTACATCTATTTATTACTTGTACTAGCATGCATATCATTGACAAGGGTGTATTTAATTTAGGATTCAGAAACCTCATTTAGGGTCTAGGGCCAACATCAACACCATTTAGCATTTAGGCCTACTAACACAACTAAAATCTAAAACCCAAAAATACTCAATTTTAACACCAGTTATACCCCATCCTTTTGACATCCAACTCATTTTCCTGCATGAAAGTCGTAGTACCTAAAAGGTAACATGTACGCCAAAGGTACTTTTATCTCACTTTCACATATTCAACCCTATGCTTCATCTTTCGATGGTCATTTAAATCACCTAAAGGTATTTTACCCCACTCTCACATATTCAATTCTATGCTTCGCCTAAGGTTACTTGTCCTTTGGTGTAAATATATTCAAGCTTAGAATGGGAAAGAGAGAGACATGTATACCTATCCGCAAGTATATCCGTTTATAAAATTTACACACACAAATGAGTCAATACATAATATTTGTACCAAACAGGTATGCTTGAAGTATTTTGAGAATTGAGCTAAAAAGAAAAAGTTATAATAAACCTAAGGATTTCAAGGGCATGAAGGATTTCTCACACAATTGCGACAACTTCTATAGGATCTCATAGAGATTTAAAAAAAAAAAAAAAAAAAAAAAAAACCATTAATGCCAAGCAAATACTTCAAAAATCCCCACCCTCTTAAAACACATTTCTTACACACCCTAATCACTAAAAACCCCAAACTTTTTACTTACCCCACAATCACCAAAAGCAAAGAAGAATTAACAATCAAACCAACCCAAACCAAACTTTCCCTCTCACCCCAAAAACTTATCCATAAAACAACAACAAAGCCTCAACCTAAATTAACAAAAATTTACGCTGGTTGTCAGCTTTCGACCAGATTATCAGCTATCAGCTAGATTATCAGGTAGTGTTGCCAAACAGAGCTTAATCTACACTCGAGCACTATAAGGAAATGACCCTCCCAATCCAATTTTTTCCATCCATAAACTCAAACTGGAGAAGGAAAACCGAGTCCCTTACCACTTGGTTATCATATAAAACCACTAAATTCCTCAAAAGTGTCACAACAGAGCACTTGCAAAACTCACAACAAACTGATTTCCATGACATATCAAAACGAAACACTACCTAGAAACCAAACAAACAGTCGATTGGAGATGCGAAAAAGCGAATCTCAGTGAAACTACAACGAAAGATTGAATTTGTTAAGGAAATCGAACCGTGTTTGTGGAATTGGGATGGAGAGGTTGAAGACGATCGGAGGGTCTCAGCTTCCGAGCTTGAAATTCACGACCTCTCGAATTCCCAAATCAGATAACGAAGTGCTGCGCAACATGGGCCCGGGTGTTGTTTACCAAAACAAAAGCCTAAATACTGTACGTCTACTCTTATTTTTTATACCTTGATTAGAACATTTAAAAAGTGCGACCTGGTTTGATGGGTTTTTTTTTTTTTTTTTAAAAAAAAAAAAAACAAAATCGCGGTTTGCGTTAAAGGTGTTATAAAAATTTTAATTATTATTTAATTATAGGACCAAAAATAAAGTTGGAACTCGGAATGAAATGGAGTTAAAGGCTGCTTTTTGCTTTTCTATTTAAATAAACCTTTGAAAATGAACTGAATCTTATAATTTGAATTGAGTTTGAATGCTTTTATTATATCTTTGGTGGATAGAAAATATAGATTTATGTAGCTTTTATTGTGTTTTGTTTTTTTTTTTTTTTATGGACATGTGAAACATCCATGGCACTATTTTTTGGTTCAAAATTTATTGCATGAAAACTGCAAAATCAAATCGATTAGATCAGTCAAGCCGTAACCGACGGACCCCGTCGCTAAATTTTATCACTATTTTCTGACCGATCGACAAAAAAAAATTGTTTTTAAAATCAATATTATTTTAAAATAAAAATAATATTAATTTTTGAAATAAAAATAATAAATTTTCAAAAAAACAAAACAAAACAACAACAAATCTAACAAATAAATCAAATTTATTTAACAATAACAACTACAAAAAAGAAAATTTAAAAATAGAAACACAAAAACTAAAAACAAATTTGAAATTTACAAAAAAATAAAATAAAAAATCAAACATCTAGCTTCGCCGTTGACCGGAGGTGGTGCGATTGGAGAGGAGGAACCGGCGAGAAGATTGGTGGGACTAGAGAGGGCGGCTGGAGATGGAGGCGCGAGGAGATGCGACTAGAGAGACAGCAGATGGAGGGAGAGGCTGGTGAAAAGAGACGGCAAAAGGGGCCAGTGGAGACAG
Organism: Stephania yunnanensis; assembly: GCA_039657365.1. NCBI lineage: Eukaryota > Viridiplantae > Streptophyta > Magnoliopsida > Ranunculales > Menispermaceae > Stephania > Stephania yunnanensis. The sequence continues at coordinate 73,323,537 of CM077580.1, forward strand.
GGGGCGGGGGAGACGTGGAGAGAGGAGGTGAGAGTGGTTTATAAGTGAGAGCTAGGGATTAAGGTTTGTTTTTATGCGTGTGAGAGTGTGTGTGGGCCCCACCTGCCACGACATAATTTTTTTTTTTTTGGACCATTGGGCGGGATTTTTCCTACTCGAAAAATAACGACGGTCTCCGTCACTATTTTGGTCAAATGGGTCAACGACGACCCCGTTGTTATCCCCTCGCTATTTAGCGATGGGGAATAGTCTGTCACTATTCTCTGTCACTATTGGCATCAATTTTTTTGTGACGGCACGAATATTGAGGCAAAGATAATGATTCATTTATTTTATATATTAATTTCCTCGAGATTGGACATCACACATCTCGAGACATGTAATGCCCCACCCACAGCCACGAAATCGTCCAACCATTTTTAACTCCTCGATGATCGCGTTACACGTATCTCGAGGCACATTTAATGTATATTTTTTATTTTAATTCCAACTATAGGATTGATTTATATATATATATATATATATATATATATATATATATATATATATATAATCTATATTATATATATAAATACATATACACCTATATATTCGCGGCTATGAATTTGTCGCGCGCCAATGACTATCCTCGGGCGTGCACGCTGTGGTACATCCAACGTGTATCACCTTCAACCTCGCGTGTCATTAAGCGTCCACCAATTTATTTATTATTTTATTTTAATTCGTTATTATCTTTTTAGTTTACGTCCAAATAAATCCCTAAAAATACTCAAACTTCACTAAAAGTTGGAGAATTTACCAAAGCGCTCCAAAACTTTCGAAAAACTTGTCTTGCATGTAAATCGAGGTTTGAGATCCACATCGACTCGTTAAATCAGTTTAAATATAGAAATTCAAATTTTTAAACTTAATTACAATTATTTTTCGCGAAATTCGAAATAATAGTTTAGGTCAACATTTTAATTATCTCGGCACCTGTTTCGACACGTAGCTCAAGATAATACTCCAAAATTACTAAAATTGAAAAATATTCTCTAACGCTCCGAAAATTACGGACACCGCGTATGCACTCCACTTGACCCTATTTTCGCACGAAATAGTTTATATATTACATTTTATGATCTCTGATCCATAACACATAGGTCCCACCTCGAATACTTAAATCTCAAATTAAATTCGAAAATACTTAATTAGCCACCTAATCAAGTTTGTAAAATTTTAGGATGTCATATTAATAGAAGTTTAGACTAAATCTTTTTGTTTTTCAAACTAATAAGTTCAAATAGATTTATTGATATAATTGAAAATTTGAGTAAGCAACAAACTTAATTTATGCTCATTGAAAACAAATCACCAGGTACCAGGGCATTTTCTAATAGTTCCCAAAAAAATAGATATATTTGATGGCTTCTTGACGTGTCTGGAAGCTGAGTCATTGTTTTTAAAGGCAAAATATATTTATTGGTATTTGAACTTTGAATCTTGTATATTTTTGGTCCCTTTAACTTTCGGTAGTGTACATTTGATCCTCGAACTTTTGACTTTTTTATGGTTTTGATCCATAAACTTTGAGTTTTTTTATATTTTAGGGGAAAATAAATTTTTTCGCTTTTTTTGGTCAATGTGCGTTGTTCGGTTCAATAATATAAACCATTTTACTCTTCTTGACTAGTCACGTGACACTTATGTTGTCCACATCGACAAAATTTAACACTTTGAATGGTGAAAGGATTAAATATAGATCTTTGCGAAAGTTTAAGAACCAAATATGTAGTAATAAAATTTTAGGAAGTAAAATCATAAGAAAACATAAAGTTCAGCACCCCGGTCCAAAGTGAAGCATCGTAGAAGTGTCGGGAGGGTTCCTTTTTCATCTCGACAAAGAGGAAATGAATCATATTGAAAACGCTCCTAACCCCTTCGTAGAGCCATGTATTGTAAGTGATCTAAACCTGGAAAAGAGCCTCCTCAATTACACAATGCTTTGCTGTGTGAAGGGAAAGAGTCGTCGGGCTAGGCTAAGAGACTGAATTCTAACTCGTAGCTAGATACATAGTAAGGGAAGATGCCCCGTTGCTAGAATAAAAATAAGGAGCTTCTCTCACCCGTTGCTCAAAACCATTGTTAAGGAGCTTTTCCACGACAACACCGGCCTAATGTCTATAGAAAGCCACGCGTACAACACCGCTAATGGACCAAACACCACGCAGGTGGCGCGTGTAAACTTCACATAAAAACCTAGTCCTAGTAATACTGCATGCCACGTGAGAAATCATGGAATTCACGTGTCATGCAATTAGCTCACATGATTCGTCTTATAAGAAAGAACCTCTCTATTGAATCTTGATTAATCCATGCGTTTACGAGGCACAAATTGAGATCTATCGCAAAGATGCAGACAGGGAAGAGTGCAGCCGAGACGATCAAAGAGACGGGCTCCAATGTCATGGCCTCTGCTAAAGCTGGCTTGGAGAAAACCAAAGCAACCGTTCAAGAGAAAGTAAGCATATTTAATAATTATATAATTAATCTGGTTGGGTTGCTTAACTGTAAAGGTAATGAGAGGGGTTATGTGAGTCAACGACTTTAATTTCAATTTTTTGGTGCAATAAAATTGTTCGGGTGATTAGAGTAGGTCGATTACATTATGATCTCGAATGGTAAAGCTTGTCTGGACACTAATGGATTTATAAAAAATGAATGTGTGTAAAGTGGTTCTTAATGCATAACATGCGGGGTGTCATTTAAGATCTCAATTAGAGTGTCGTTCTAATATTTTATATAAATAAGAAAGCTATGAATATATTGGCATAAGTCAACTCTACATAGCCTTTAAATTCATGTTTGTTTAATTAATATCAATATCTTAATTAATAGCTTAAGTACATTATTTTTTGATTTTTTTGATCTTTTTATTTTTGTATATAATAACAACTGTATTACATCATTTTTTATATATTTTATATTTGATTTTTAAACAACTTTTATTTATAAAAAAATAAATATAAATTTATACTATTCAAAGGCAATGTCCGGATCTAGAACTATTATTTATATAATTATTGTTATAAAATAAATATAGATTCATACTATTTCAAGACAATGTCCGGATCTAGAACTAGTATTTATATAATTATTGTTATTTTTTTGAAGTCTTGATGAATGTTTATAGAAAGTGATTGGTTGACACAATTGGAGCGCATAGCTTATGTGGCACCCCTTTTTAAAGTGTGGGGCTTAGGAGAAGTGACATAAAGGGGCGCCACATAGGTTTTGCACCTCATATATGAGTCCATGATAGATAAAGATGAATTTATTTATCAAAACCATCTAGTTAGTACGTTAATAATAATATTACTTGAATTCCTAATTAGGAGTCGATTGTATTAATTTATCGTCAAACATGATAAGCAAATCATTATGTATGTGCGTGCAACGTGTGAATAAAGTGAAAAAATTATATTATTAATTGTCATTATTACGTATTAACACAAATAGTTAATAGAAAGAGACGAGTGATTATTAAATATTAATTAAATTTAATTGATTAAAATATCATAATTTTTTTTACAATTCTTCTTATGTAGTCGTAACTTTTTTAGATGTGTTATTATTTGTTATTACAACATAAACTTTTAAACTTTTAAATTTTGTATCTTATACCACTTCAAAAAAATTAATTGGGTTGTTACATAAATAACAATTTTTAAAAGCCACCTTATTAATTATAATTATTAAAATAATTACTGAATGAAAAGTGTTAACATGATAACATTATGTCGATGGATTTGTCCGTTGATAATTCACAATATTTTTGTAGTGATCACGCTGTTAAAGTACTTTAATTTACAAGAGTCATTTATACTCAAATCAAAATATGGACATACACAAATTTTAACGTATAATACACAGGTCGAAATCATATGGAAGCTAGACTTTTGAGGCGTGAGAAATATTGTTGTTGTTATTATAGTATTTATAATAACGAAACTTGTATAATGTTAAGATGCTTTAATTAATTTGTTCTGTTAGTTACGTATATGTGTAGTCACGTACGAGATTTTAATAATGGGACGTATGTAGGTGGAGAGGATGACAACAAGTGACCCCTTAGAGAAGGAGTTGGCGACGGAGAAGAAGGAGGGGAGGATCAATCAGGCCGAGCTCGAGAAGCAAGAGGCGCGGCACCGACATGCGGCGGAGAGAGTATGTGAGAGGTGGCGCCACCGGTGGTGCGTTCGGTCACGGGCACTCGACCGAGACATATCCAACATCGGCCCTACCCGGGCACGGAACCGAGGAGCCGATTGGGCAGGTGACCGAGGGGGTGGTAGCAGGGTCCCACCCTGTTGGGATCAACACTGGGACTGGTGGCACCACCGCGCGTAATCGAAAAGTTGGGGGCACCACGACGGAGCAGTACGGAACTGGTGGCGGTTACAGTTAAGGTGGCAGTTGGTTGGATGTGGGTAAAGGCATATATGGTGCTGCATTTGATTGAATAAAATTAGCACAATAGTGTAGTATGTGTTTTGTTTTGTTTTGTTTTGTTTTGTTTTGTTTTGTTTTGGTAAAAAGGTTAATATATATATATATAATAAAATATATATATATAATATAATTTTTATATATGGATGTTTGAAGTTTTTTCTAAGTTTTTCTAATTATATATATATATGATATATTTTCATGTTTGAATTTCTTTAAGCTCTTGATTGGGATACCTTTATGGGATATGAGAGTTAGTTGGACGCTCTAATTATATTTTGATTTTATTATTTGATTTTATTGTAACCGAGATTGTCACTTTCATGAGTTTATATACAATTATGAGTTGAATATCTAAATTAAACAAATATACATAGATGTTTTTTTTAAGGAAAAAAAAAAAAATACAAGAAGCCACCAACTAATGAATAATGTGTATAAGTTCAAATGGTTATTGGTCAAGAGAAAAAATCAGCTATTTTTTTTTTCCTTTAAATGGGAGTTGAATTTACGGTTAATTTAAATATTATCTTTTGACCATTGATAGTTTATCCATTTCATAATAGATATTTTGATAATGTTTAAAATTTATAATTAGAGTATTATTTTAAAGTATTAATTAATATACATGTTGCATGGATTATTGTAGTATTGTACTATCGATTTATAAGGTTTGAGCGTTTCCACTAACTCTTACGTAGCGGCTACAAAATGTTTTGGACATTTTTTAAAATTGGTGGTTTATTTTTTGTTAAAAAACTTGGCGGGTTACTTAAAATTCTTACAACCAAAATTGGTTATCCATACTCTATATAAAAGTGTGATGATATTGGTAACTGTTGATTAAGTATTCATTCACTGTTCACGCCAATCGTGTGTCACAGCTCGCACGTGACCATTTTCTTTAGGAAGAAAATTTCCTCTTCTTTGGCAGCCAAGTAATATCCAAAGGCGTGAGCCCCCAATTTCGCTGCGTAGCTGTGCTCTCTCAATCGCCAAAAATGCTCATCGCGAGGAACCAAAATATAAACCTAAAGAATTACGACCTTAATCAAATTGCATGATATATATATATTAGAATTCAAAATTAAAATTAAAGTATGTTTAATTAAATGTTTATTTTAATTAAAACCAATTAATTATAATGCTAGCTAGGAGGTCACCCAAAAGTGAACAATTGCTTATAATTAATGAAACTTAAGAGATTTATCTTCATACTTAATAAAAATATGTATGTTTTATTCAAAGATATATTACTTATTTACTTGAGTATGATTGATTGTATATGAAAGTATGTTTATTAAGAATTTGATATAGCATGAATTATGTATTAAAGTACCACCCAAAGGTGAACTTAAATACATAATAAAAGTATTTTATATCTGAATCTATTAGTTTAACTCAAAGCATTAATGTGAATAATTTTGTTATATTTGCAACGTCCTCTAATATGTTTGCCTTGGATAATATGATGGTTAAGTTCAATGGGCTCAACTACAATGATTGGTTTGAACAGATCCAGTTCCAACTGGATGTAATGGACCTTGACTTAGCAATCATTGCAGACGAAAAGCCTACGGCCATTACTAAGGCCAGCTCCGAAGAGGAAAGGTTTCTATATGAGGTTTGGGAGCGGTCTAATAGGCTAAGTTTGAACTTGATGCGAATGACGATTGCCAAAAATGTCAAACCATCTATGCCTAAGATAAGCGACGCAAAGGAGTTCATGATCCAAGTAAAAGAATACTCACAATCGGACAATGCTGACAAGTCCATTGTGGGAAGCTTGATAAGTGATTTGACCACTAGAAAATTTGAATTTATATAGTTCGTAAAGGAAAATACTAGAATGAGAACAACAATGTCACACCGTAAGAGAAATTCGCTCATAGAAGTCGTCCGTACGGTTTCGATTCACATGTTATTATGCATTAGGAATTTGTGTGTGTCTACATCTCGATGCACGCATTCCAGTGTGACATGTCGTTGTCATTTTAGCACTTCTCGTTCATAAATAGGTTAGCATAAACAAAACATATTATAAAAATAGATTAGTTCTCTCTGTACTTTCTTCTTAAGATGTAATTTGTTTTTTTGGGTTTGACCCACCTGGTAACTGAAGTTTAATGGCCCTGACTAATTCCGGATTAAGTTACGTAGGGCTTAGGTGGTAGCAAAGGTCCTTCGAAGGTTAAAAGGGCTCCATGGCTAAGGTTCAAATATGTGACCATTGGTTCAAACCCCAAAACTTGCAATACATTCATAATTTCATCTTATTACTGTGTGAGAGCAGGTTCTCACTATATATTAAGCCATCTATATATTTTTAAAATTCATAAACGCGCCATAAGTATTTACTCGAGATTTTGATGGGCACCAATAAAGTTCATTACAAATGACTTTTTTTTTGTTACACGTAACATTTTTATAAAGGAAGATGATAGGGTGATCTAAGATGGGACACTCAGGATGGGACACTCAGGATGGACATCCAGAGATGGTGTAATTGACTACATATAATAAAAATTAAATCACTTTATTTGTTGGGAAAATAGGGCTAATTGGCTAATTTTTTTAACTTTTTTTTTGGGTGAGCTAGGTGTTCACTATATTTATTAAAGCATTAGTTATTTAGTCATTCACTTAAAATGTTAGTCATTGAGTTTAATCATGCAGATCGGCTCCAATTAATTTGAGATTGGGCTTTTTTCTTATTGTTCTAACTTAGTAAACATAGAAAAAATAGAATGAGATATTTATGTTAAGATTATGAACGTCTTTAAGACCTTAGGCCCAAAATAGGTAAAATGAAATTGGATTTATATATGTACATAATCTTAATTAGTTGCTCATACTAGTTCAATAACTCGTACTTTTTAATCATTATGCATTTACATTTTAAGTGAGTAACTACGTCATGTCACATCAAAGACTTATATCGCTTTTAATGTTTCACGACTTACAATGTCTATAAAAGGGGAGAGAGCTCGATCTCAGTGCTCGTCTTACTTTCATCGTCTTTATTTGTTTATTCGCAAAAATCTTTGTAGGTTTTCTTTCTCACTTTGTCTCTTAATCTTGATTGCATAATGTGGTGAGATCTATTATAGGTTATAGCTTCTATATCTAATCCTCGTAGATCTCATTTCGATCCTTGTTTTAACATGTTGGTTGCCCCTTTTGGAGGAACATATAACACTCCTATGGTTTGAGCATACATCATTTGACAAAATACATTATAAGAGAAAACTTAGTCAAGAAGGTTAAATATTTTGAAGGTGTCATCTTAGTATATGTGAAATCAAATCAAAACCATAACTTACAATTTTTTTTTCCTTCTACTTTTTGTTTGGTTTTTAGATATAGTTTATAATCTTTTTTTTTTTTCTATATTTTTGTTCAATTCAGTAGTATAATTATTTTAATGGCTAATCTATTTTTTGAAAGTTCAATTACTTTTTATTTATTTATTAATTTGGTTTCTCCTTGGTTAAATGTTTTGCATGTCCACAAAACTACAGTTTGTGATCAAGTGGACCTGCGAGCTATGGATCCTATCGACCTCGACGAGATCTTCGCCGTTGATGAGCTTAGGGAGGAGAACCTGATTGATCTAGTGGGCCAATCTGTGAAGCATGAACAGAGCGTTTACGAAGTCGAACTCGTCGTCGACTGTGCGCTTCGACTCGGTTCAGTGAACCAACAGGAACGCAAGGTGAAATTACCTAACTGTCCTCGCCATGTATGATATTAACCTTTAATGGCCTTAAAATAAGTGGATCATATCAACAAGCAGTATTAATACATTGTATATTTGTATTACCTTTTAATTTGGGGTGCCCTTTAATTTGTTTTGTAAGACAATTATGATGATTTTTATTTTAAGTAAGTATAGTAGTATAATTAAGTAAGGCAAAACTTAATTATAGTTACTTAAAATGTAAAAATTACTATAATTGTCTTACAAAGTAGAGTTCATGGTTGAACCTAAGTGAACAAATTAAAGGGTAAAACACATATACAATGTATTAATATTATTTGTTGATTGCTCTCTTATTCATCTTATAAAAAATCACCCATTAATTCAGAGTTCGCGTTATTGGCACCCCATTTATTTGGGCACCATCGATTTTTTGTGATTCTCGTGTTGTTCGGTTACAAAGGGTCAAGAGTTGTGAAGTGGTCTCGGTTATGTCTTGTCGATACTCATATTAAAGTCTCGATCTGTACCAACTGACACCCAAATAAGGTGGTCACACTAGAACATTTTTGACCTTTAATAGAGGTTTTAAAACTCTTATTAAATAAAGTGTTATTAAATGTCATGTGAGAATGTATTATGTTTTAATTTTTAATACACGTATTACATAGAGGTTTCTAAAAACCCATATCAATTAAGTGTTATTTAATAACACCTCATTTAATATGGGTTTTAAAACCTCTATTAAAGAACCCATAAACTTTTAGAGACTTTTAATTTTTGTTGGTTACATTTTTCAATAAGGACTTCATTGTTCACAAGAGGACTTTTTCTTATCAATGGTTTTTATCAACTTCTCCAATCACTCCACAACTCTTGGATTTCATTACTTACTCATTATACTCTCATATCTATTTTGGTGAAAATGGATTGATGTCATTATTAACAAAATCTCATTTTTGCATCACTATACATTTTTTATAGTTTTTTTTTTTTTGACAAAGAAGTTTCGTTTATTTAGTGTATTATTATAATCTCAAAAAGTGTAGTATATATTATTATTTTTGAAGAAAATAATTGTATAATCTTTTTTAAAATGTAAGAAGTGCATTTTTTTAGAATTGAAACTATCATTATTAAGGAAGAAAAATATTTTTTTTTGCTTAAGTCAAACAAAAAAATAAAGTGCATAGTTTTTACAATAATATTTTCAATTATCTTTTCTCACAAAAATATATTTCCAATGATCTTACCATCAAAGTCTTTCAAAGTCTACCAAAATCTATAAAACTTCATAAAAGTCATTCACTTATAAAAGTAACAAAAAGTCTATTAAAATTTCAATTGAATACACTCCTGTAAAATTGTTCTAGTGTCAGACCCACAACTGATGGGTCAACACCGAGACTATACAAGTGGTCTCGGTGGTCTCGCGCTGAGACGTGTGTATATCTTGATTGACACCAATCGACACAATAGCCTATGTCTCGGCCTGTATCCAAGACCATATGTTCGATTGTTTCCCACTAAGACCTTAACACATATATAGTGTTGGTTGATGATAATTGACACAACAACCTATATATGAAATGTAATGTGCGCTATATATAGGCACTATAACCTTGTATAAGGGCACCTCATGAGAATAGCAAATATGTCATTTCATTGATAACATATATCAATAAACTAATTAACAAAAAAATAAGGGTGCCCTTAATCGAGGTTGGGTGCGACTCTCAATTTATTTAAAAAAAAAGCCTTGGTCACGCGAAGATTTGTTGATAAACTTGGAGTATTCACTAGGCCGATCCAACTTGGGTCAGACTTGCATTTGAAAAGTATTATATTGGTCTAATCAAGCTTGACCTTCCTATATATGCCGAGCTTAGGTGGGCCACAGAGAAAACGAGCCTAAACGGGCTGGACATATGTGCTTAAAATTAAAAAAGATCTTTCAAGTCCATCAAAACCAATTTATATATTCATTGTTTGGTTAGAACTTAGAAGTGAAGTTAACTCATGAGAAATAATTTGGAGGGAAATTAAAATAATTTTATTTGATTATTCAACTTTATTTCAATTTTTCTCCCAACTCACACTTAAAGGGTGAGAGATATCTCATCTTAAGAGAGTTATTTTCGAGATCGTGGACAAAATTACTCCACATTAATTACTTTTTATTACTCACATCAATCTCTTTTGTTTGAATGATATTTATATCAATTCATGTCATTTACTGTTTTAAAATTTACAATTTCCTTGCGAGTTTAAAGTTGAACCAAACACGAAAATATAATATTTTATTGTAAGTAAATTTCGCTCACATTGTAAGTTGGCAAAAATGAACCAAACGAGACCTTACATTATTATTACAAAGTAATAATTGTCAATATAATAACTTACGTTGTTATTATCACTCAAAAAATTTACTATGAGTCTATGTTCATAATCTAAATTATTATTGACAAGAGGGTCCATTTTTCGTTGATAAGGAGAAGCGTGGAAGATGGAATGATGCGTGCGCTACTGTGTTTAATGAATATGGGGATGCAATCGGAGAAGTACAATGTGGGAAGATAGACCTCAATGTTGGGTTGAATCGCTTTGGATGTTATGATATTTGTCCTTCATTGCTAGCTCCATTACTATATGGTACTCATGGTCTCATTAACTTCTTCGACGACGGTGATATTATGAATTCGAGGCCGAGGATGGCGAGAATATCTGTTTGGCATGTCTCACAAGTTGCACTCCTTTGTGGCATGATAGCCCTCTCGGTTTCGAGGTAAATCTCTCTTTGTTTTTTGCGTCTTTGATGGCAAGATAGAGACTGATGTCGCCCTGATATATGTTTGTTTGTTTGTTTGTTTGTTTTAGACGCTTTGTAACGAATGTGGAATTCACTTCATGAAGGACGAGAGGAGGCTCACCGAGATGATGGAAGCAGTGGACAACTATGATCATAAAGTTGATATATTACAAGAAGCAATGGGGTTTCCGTTTCATCATGACAATTAATGAACATCTATTCTATGATGATAATGAGTCTAGCGTCTTCAACAATGAAACATTTAGTGAATAAATTAAAATAAAGTTTCAAATAAAATAAGATGCAAAAACATGTTAATCTAAAAATCGAGTTCATAATTTCAGTATTAATTAGCTGTTATCTTCAAATGTCATTGCAAACCCTTATTAGTGGTATATGATGCAATGGCAATGTATGTTTAGCAATATATAGTACTATCAGTTTTTAATCTGTTTCAGTGGACTTCTGTTTATGTTTTATTTAATTAGAACTAAAAAAAAAAAGTCTAGCTATTTCAGAGAAGAATAAGATTCGAGCTTGGTGCTTTACATAACATTAATTGATATACATTTAGGTGAAGCTAGTCCACCATGATTCTTGGTATTTTATATGAGATTGTTGTGACTGCAGCTGGGCTTGGATAAGTTCTATGGATTCGTTGCGACTTATTTATGCTCCGAGTCTATTATGACTAGGCGACTAAGTTACACAATCATACATCACCATTTTTAATGTTAATGTGTTGTTGTTGTTGTCGTCCACATGTTATCTAATCCGACTGCACCAACTAATCTATAATTAGGCACTGACAACTTCATATGAGAGGCCAACTTTTCAATTTAATTTTTTTATTCACAAGACTCAAACTCGAACCATCGTTTAAGGGATTCACATTCCTTACCACTCGAACCAACTGATTGTTGAGGTGAAATTATTATTATTATTATTTTTTTTCATTTCTCATTAGACGTCTAGTGTTAACTGTATCAACTATTCTATGCTTTTTTTTTATTTTCACTTGACGTCCGGTGCCAAGCCTACCAACTATTCCACCGCCCTACGCCTAGATGGGGGCAAGGTTGAACTTTTTTTTTTTTGGTAGATAAGGTGAAACTAATTTATTACTCCAAAGCAAAGTATCATCGCAAAGTGCTTGATACGAGACCAAACCAACGCCTAACAACAGTTCCCGCCATCCGACGGCCCAAATCTGTCCATAAAAAATCAACGGCCCAGGATCGGCAACACGCACATGATATAGAACGAAAAACCTAAAACAGAAGAGAGAAGCGGCGCCATTGAAGAACACCAGCAGCGAAGCGAAGCAGAGCTCGAGCCGCAGCAGCAATGGTAAACCCTAACCCTAACCCTAACCCTAATTTATCAACCAATCCTTCAAGAAACCGAACTCTCTCATACGATTCAATCGCCTTCGCAGGGGATCGATCTAGTTGCAGGTGGAAAGAGCAAGAAAACGAAGCGAACCGCGCCCAAATCCGAAGATATCTATCTCAAGCTCATCGTCAAGGTGAGATTCGTCGATTCTTCACGAGTTTCGTGTTGATCTGTTCGTGAAATCGTTGTTTGTGATGTTTGTGTTGTTTTGCGGTCTCAGTTGTACCGATTTATGGTTCGGAGGACTGAGAGCAGGTTCAATGCGGTTATCTTGAAGAGGCTCTTCATGAGCAAGGTGAACAAGCCTCCGATGTCGCTGTCTCGACTGGTTCGATTCATGAAAGGAAAGGTTTGTGCTTTGTAGTTGAAAAAGATTGCTTTTTTAGTGGTTTTAGTGCTTTGTTGATTGATTTGTGGAGGAATGGTGGTTTAGGAGGGCAAGATTGCTGTTCTGGTTGGCACGGTGACGGATGATACTCGTGTTTATGAAGTTCCGGCGCTGAAGGTCACCGCGTTGAGGTTTACGGAGACGGCGAGGGCCAGGATTGAGAAGGCTGGTGGAGAGTGCCTGACTTTTGATCAGCTTGCGCTCAGGGCTCCTCTCGGGCAGAACACGGTGCGTGCGGATCGAATGCGCTGCTTTGTTTTGGTTTCATTTGATTGTGTGTTTGGTGCATTTTTGGATTTTGTTTTGCCATTTGTGTTTATGAATCTTTGTGAATTATATTGATTGAGATTGTGGGTGTTGATCGCATTCGTGTTTTATATCATTCTAGTATGTTTTGCATGACATATTAGACATGTTCCTTGAAGTAGAGTTTGGTCGCTATGTTATTCGCATATGAGCTTGGTTTCTGCATTTTTTTAACTTACTGAATTGTATGGAGCTTGTAAGTAACTATGTTGTGGTTGCATGGTATTCATAGGATCATAAACATTGCCTCACTTTACATATGTGTTGATTTCGTTTAGTCATTGTACTCCTCAATGACAAGGATTGATGAGTTCTAGTTCTGGTGTACCTTTTCTGTGTCATGTTAGTATGTTTGCGATTTTGCAAGAAAAATTTATCATTTTTCTTTGATTAGTGTTCATGGTGATTGACTGATAGTGATAGTTTTTGCTCACATTTGAATTTTACATGAAACATTCTCAAATTAGCCTCACATCTCAGTGTTGAATTTGTTAAATCATGTTCATTTTACATATCCTCAAATTAGCTGATTTAGGTGAATTGTTAAATCGCATTATCCTCATGTTTTTAGGAGAGCACACGAGGAGTGTTTGTTATTCTTATTGTGTCTTTACGATTAGTCAAAACCAATCTTTTGGTTCCTGAACTTTGAAGGTTTTACACTTTTGGTCCCTCAACTTTTCATAGAGTGTAAATTAAGTCATTTTGTTAGTCCACAGTCATTATTATTGATGACGTGGCAAAAGTCAATCACCATGTGGCTCCACGTGGCTCCACGTGACAATCCTTTTCATCAAGAGTTGGTTCAATAAACCAATCGGTTCAATGAACCAACCGGTTCAATTAAAAACCAAAACTCATCTTTCTCTCCGCACTCTCCTCTTTCTCTCTTTCTCTCTTTCTCTCTTGCTCTCTGCGTTCTCTCCTCCTCGCTATGCACATCTCTCCCATTCTTCCTCGCTCTCACCCTCGCTCGCGGTCACCCTCGCGCCTCGTGCCCTCCCTTTGCCTCCTTTTGAAATCATTGTTTCATCACTTGTTCTGTCTCTTCTTCTTCTTCTTCTTCTTCTTCTTCTTCTTCTTCTCCAATTGAGTCACCATGAGAGCTACCCATCTCAGCTTCATCTCTCGCTCTTCTTCTTAGCCTTCTTAGAGTTAGAGCATCAACACTAGAGCTCGCGAAGGGGTTGGCGGCGATCCCGGACTCATCAATCTCATCCTTCCAATCCTTCCTCGTTGACTCGAATGGGAACTTCTCATTTGGGTTTCTAAGAATCCAACAATCCCAACTCGCTCTTGCCGTCCTTCACGCGCTTCCTCCGAGCCCATTTGGGTCGCCAACACTTCAACCACTCAATGGGCTGACTCCACTCTCATCTTCAATGGAAGTCTCTTACTATCCAATTCAAAAACAGGCACTCATTGGTCTACTCGTAGCGAAGGCGTATCGCCTAGGTCTGCGCAACAATTCAAACCTCCAGATACAGAAATTCGAGGAGGGCGGTCGCGAGGCAGAGGGAGGGCGTGAGTGCGAGCGAGGGCGTGAGCGAGGCGTGAGGGAGAGTGGAAGAGATGTGCACAGCGAGGAGGAGAGAACGCAGAGAGCAAGAGAGAGGAGATGAAGAAAGATGAGAGAAAGATGAGTTTTGGTTTTTCATTGAACCGGTTGATTCATTGAACCGATTGGTTTATTGAACCAACTCTTGATGAAAATGATTGCCATGTGGCGATTGACTTTCGCCACGTCATCAATAACAATGACTGGACTAACAAAATGATTTAATTTACACTCTATGAAAAGTTGAGGGACCAAATGTGTTGTTTTCAAAGTTGAGGGGACCAAAAGTGTAAAACCTTCAAAGTTCATGGACCAAAAGATTAGTTTTGCCTTACAATTATTTAAAATTTCGCTAAAATATTTTCTTGTGATCTCAAAACTAATTGATGAAAGTAGATGTAGAAACCACATTTCATCCTCTCTAGTCTTCTCTTTTTGTGTTGCATCATTTGTTATCCCTTTAATATTACTTTGAATCGTCACAATACATGGATAAGTATAGAATTGTAAGACAAACCATTTTAAATATTGTATTACGAGCTTCTTTTTTCCCTTTACGTGTTTCGCTTGATAAAGGTCCCAATGAAAATGCGGGTTTTCCGTGATTCTTGGACAAAAGCTGCAACTTCAGTCTTTTGAAAATGTGGACTTTTTTTAATGTTTAAATCTATATGATGTTGCGTTATATTTTACTGCCATTGTAAAGTTCTTTCATTCCAGTTGATGCATGGATGCAGAAATTTAGTTTATCTTCCTTTTCAATGTTTTCATGAAAGATGCTTCATTTCATCATGACCTTAATTCTCAACATGTTAATTGAAATCCTGTTGGTGTGGTTTTCAGGTCCTTCTCAGAGGTCCTAAGAATGCTCGTGAAGCTGTGAAGCACTTCGGCCCAGCTCCTGGTGTGCCTCACAGTCACACCAAGCCCTATGTACGATCGAATGGAAGGAAGTTTGAAAAAGCCCGAGGAAGAAGGAACAGCAGGGGTTTTAGAAATTAAGCTTTCTTTAAGCCAAGACTTCTCCCTATTTTATTTTAGGATACTACTCGGATTCAAATTTTGTTGACTTTAGCCCCTTTGTGTGAGTGAAAGGTTTTATATTTGACTTTGTTTTTGGCCAGATTTTCATGTTAGTACTTTGAAAGTTTAATTATCAAGAGGTGGTTCAGCCTGTTTTGCAGCCAGGAGACTCGTTTACTCCACTTCAATCTATGTGTTTAATTGAATGAAGTTTGTTTTTGAATGTCAATTTCTGCAATGTGTGCCTGCTTAAATACCTGCATAAATATTTTGTCAGTACATGAAATGTATTTTGTGTCATTTTCTGTGATCGACCATTGTGACGAACTTGCTTGTTAGAGACGGAGCAGTGCTGCAGCAAATCTGTTGAGGTGTTTCCGAATGTTTGAGAGTTCGTAGCTTAGTTAGATGCTGTGAGAGATGCAGCTACATGTAAAAGGGTGCGTCTTCTTCTGAATGTTATAACTTGTCCCTGCAAATCTGTTCATTGATGTGTAGTAATTTATTTGTAGTGTTTAATGATTGAAATATTGGTTAGGGCAAATAACATAATATATCCCCCTATCGAATATAGTTTTTTACAAATTTATTTTAACATTTTATTTTTTATAAATACATCTCAATCTTTTAATTGTGTAAATTGTATCTTATGAATAAGTTTGAGTTGATTTCTATCGTGATTACTTTTAATCATGTTGCAAATGGGTTTATTTTGACTTTTTAATGCCACTTAATCAAGATTTTAGAATAAATTACAGGAACAGTAAACATCAAATCCTTCATGGTGTCCCATAGACTCTAGAGAACCTCTTAAAACTCGTTAAGCTGCATAGTTGATACGACTTGATTGAATTAATGTTCCATTTGTAAAACTATTTGATAATGTAGCCGAAAGCTGAAAAACTAGAAAGCTTAGAGTTTAGAATTTGAATTTAACAAGCAAAGCCAATTGGTCAAAGCAGCTTTATTGTATACACTCTTTGAAATTTATTGAATTACACATTCAATGCTTAGAAGTACTAATAGTGTGTCCAATGTAAAGAAGGAAAGAAAGACACTCACGTATGTGCAGTCACACACACACGATTTAGATGAAATCGATCTGGTTTTTTGGACACGTGGTTGTGAGCATGTTGTTGATAGTTGCAGTTCAATATGTCAGTTGTTTGATTGTATAAGCTAGTGAAGTTTGTCGTGAGCAGTATCATCGGATCCATCCTTTGATGATGAGTACTGACTGAGTAGTAGTGAACTGGATAGATAGAGATTGATTCAAAAGCATTGCACACACACACACACACACACACTGACTGATGAGGAGGACATTAATGTAGTAGATGCCCTGCCATGACCATCAATCCATCTTCCATCCAAGTGTTCATTTTCTTCTACTCACAATCGATTGCGCGCCTTACGTTACTTGCTATTCATGCATACAAATACATGCTTCTCTTCTTGTTAATTACTATACTCATCACTGGATCTTTCCTTCTCTTTCTTGCAGGCTCGCCGTTAATGGATTTCGTGCGCATGTCCTTCGAGGGTGATGAAGTGGTGAGGGAGCAAGATTTGATAGGACAACTGGAGTTGCTCCAGAATGGTAATGCAGTTGGTGAGAGTACTGTAGACTGTACTCTGAAGCTAGGTTTGCCTTGCAATGATCCACCAGTAGTGTTGGAGCCAGTTTTGGCGAACGCTAGCGCTCACCATCGGCGGTACAGCCCTTCAGTACCCAATCACTTGTACATGGTGAATGGTGTTATCCCATCGACTTATTATGGTGTTACTGGATGTGTTCATCCTAATCAGGTGTGTGTGTTATGAACTCATTTGATTTCAACAACTCTTCTTTATATAATTTACTACATTGATCAGTACTTGAACTGATTAGAACTAAGGATTATCAAGTGAAAAACAACCTTATTTATACCAACAGTCTTCTTAATGGAAGATAGATATTTATGCCTTCGACGATTATATTTTGAGATATGTGGGTGGAAATATAGTCTCACATTGATTGAGAAGGAGCTCTTGAACAAAGAGCGTAAGGGGTTGTTCGGATCGCATGCGAGCAGGTGTATTTTGTTTTTAATGCTATGGGATAACTCCATCCCTTGCGCTCGTTATATGTCTGCGCTATCAAACAACATTAAAATCCGGGTTTCCTGGCTTTATCCTTTATGTTCTCCATCTAAACATGCCGATTGCCGAGTGTTGTTCGGACTACAAATTGGTATCGCGGCTTTTTGGAGTAAAATTTTAGAGCAAAACCTCTATGTTTTAATCCATTTTTTCTTCAAAACTTGTGTAGGGACTAATTGTTTTTGCTGAAACAGGTGATGATGAACAACTATCCAACAATGCAAAACCAAAGAGGGGTTCTTAATGCTCCCTATAACAACATAGCAATACAGGGCAATATGGATCCAAGAATATCAAGAATAGGACCTGTTCATCTTGCAGGGATGATCAATCTTAATGCGAGATCAGTCGATCCGAATTTCCGATGTTACGCGACGCCCATCGCAATGTCTTCCATTAATGGTATAACTAGGCCGAACATCTACTACAACAACATTAACAGTGGCCTTGGAAGAGGCCACTCACCTATGTTAGCACCAAAGCAGAAATGTGATCGAGACATCAATGTGTACAGTGTTGATGATGAGCCAGACAACAATATGTGTACAAAATGTCACACTTCTGATACCCCAATGTGGCGCAAAGGCCCCGATGGCTCGAAGGTGATATTTATCTCTAATTTAACTACCTCTAACTCTTAAGTGTGAGGTTTAATCTTAATAGGCTTCGGTACTAGTTAGGAGGAAATAATTAATTACATATTTTTTTTTATGAAGTTTTATTTAGTTGATGCGTGACTAACTTTCGGTTTACACTTTTTTAATATATTACTCAACTTCTTAACTCTCATAAGGACTATCCTTAAAACATTATCGTTTGCTATTTTTTGTGATACAAAATATAACCTTAGTCCCAAATTAATTGGGGAGTGTTGAAAAAAAGTTTCTATACGGACTAAAAATGACAATTCAATTACTTGATTTAATCAATTTGTCAAAATTTATTACTTACAATATTTTTATAACCCCTTTTAGTCCAATTTTATGAAATTCTCAGTCTTTATGCAATGCTTGCGGACTTCGATTTAGAAAAGAATTGAAGAGGAAGAAGGAGATGGAAGACGTCAAGAGGAAAGGACAGCTTAAAGGAGTGTCTTGTTCCAAATCAAGAACTTGTTACTGATTGTTTACTGTATGTTGTGGCTTCTTGTATATGAAAATTCAAGCAGGATAGTAGAAATAAGTCAAATTATATGAAAAAGTGTTGTGCCATCATGAAAATGTAAGAAATATGCTTTAAGTGTTATCTATTAATTTTAATTTGATTTATGCAATTGACCTCAACTATTTTGAGATTCAGACCCCAACTAATTTGAACTTAATTCATTTTAATCTATTAATTTTAACTTAATATGCTAAAAGTGCTAGAAGTGTTGTTTCTATTATTTTTAGCTTAATTTATTTTAACTTATTTGTTGGTTGGCTTAAATTTTTTTTTTTTCCTTTCAAAAAAAGTCGAATATATGGTGGTGAGATGGTAGAGGCGTCACTTGTAAAAAGCAAGATTTAGGGAGGTTGTGAGTTCGACTCTAAGTTAAGTAAAAATAAAATAAAAAAAATACTATATCAACTAATTTACATTTAAGCATGCACTGACAAGCATCATATAGGGGTGACCTTCTTAAACTAGTTGATGTTCAGTCTAATGGTGACCATTACTTTTATTTTGTCTTATAAGAAAAAACCATAACCTAAGGAATCAAAAACCCATATGGAAAAAGCCTTTATGTACATATTGCATCAAAAAAGGCAATTCATTGCTAAACTCTAATGCACCTCTACTAGAAATTAGTTACATGGATTTAGCATACTGTTCATCTTCAAAATGCCAAAAAATTGGTTAACAAACCCTTGAAATGAAATGCAATTCTCCAGCTTTACTTAGCCATATAACTAACATGAAAAAAAAATGGAAAGGATGATTCTAATATTATTAACTTCCTTAAAAGTTTCTACAAATTAAACAAGTGGTAAAATCAATAAATGCACTTGACATATATGGCTCTATTTTTATGATCTTTCTTTTAACATCAGATTGATAATTAAGGATATAAATATATGAGAAATCTTTTTCAAATCTAAAAGTAGATCTCTTTCTTCATGACTACAACTCTACACTCAATAAAATCTCTCTTTTTTTTTTTTTTTCTTTCTATTCATCTAGACTTGCATTTTGTGTGCAGAGCTACAAATTATATGATAGCTCTTTATATCTTCTAATGGAGTATATACAAGACATAGAGTTTGTCTTCATAACTACCAAGACTGATGAAAATAGCGAAGCTGCCGAGGCTACCAATCGATGCGAGCAAGATCTGATCATCGAAGATGATCCATTGCATCCTCATCATCGACTAGACTTGACACTCGAACCTCCCAACGTCGAACTATTGCAGACTCACCATCAACTTGACTTGACGTTGATGACTCCGAACGTTGAATCTAACAACGTCGATTGCACGTTGAGGCTTGGTAATTCGACATCTGAGCATTGCTACTATAAAGATTCAGACTGTGCTCCCTCTTCTAGTGTCTATTGTTCTCCAAAGGTGAGTCCCTCTATTACAAAGTAGGTGAAAAAAAAAAAAACCAAATCATAACATTATGTGCATACTTGGTGGTGCAGGTGATAAAGGATTACTGGGAAGTGGAGGACAGTGAGAGTGAACAGTTGAGACAAGAAGGATATGCCCCATTGGAGCTGTCACTAGCAAGCTATAATAGAAGTAATGGATAAGTGGATCAGACCCTTCATGTAGTATTATTATTATTATTATTAGCACATATGTTATGAACCCCAACTACATTGGAGATGCTAATCATCAACCTACAGATAACTTCCCTGATGATATCAAATTTCCTCCAAGCATATGAACAAGTATGATGTCTAGTTACAGGTAAAAGAAGATGCAAGGAGAACAAAAGCCAACAAAAGCCCAGTTTATTTGATTTAGATACATAGGGAATCATACTTTTGAAAAGGAAAGTGATAGCGTGCCCCAAGACCCAAGACGGGCACATACGAAGGGCTTGAGAAACAATGTAATAGTTTCTAAGTCCATGATATAGCAGATATTGTATTGTCATATATGAACAGTGCTATATGACACCCATAGAAGGCACACCTCCCCTACCAATCCGTGTCCACCTCAAGATGTGAGCTTACGCATCTCAAAATTCAAAACACGAGTTAGATAATAGAGGTGAACTTACGCATCTCGAAATTCAAAACACAGTTTAATAAAAGAGGTGCCTGTTCTAACATTTTCCTTGTCATATATTTAACTTTACCAACTGTCTCGCGTCCTATATAATCTTCAGAATTCATAATAAACAAACATCTCTGTTAATTAATTCACACCAAAAATTAATCTCAACCAGCAACAAGAAAAGGCGAAAAAGGGGCAAGAACTACCATGAATTGATTTTTCAGAGAAAAGAGTTCAAAATTTGGAAGAGGGTCCTGGACATCTTACTACCTAAAAAAAAAAAAAAAAAAAACCTAAGAGATCCTAAAAAAGTTTGAATTGTTTTACTTTGATATCATAACAAGCACTAAAAGTTCTCTCAAGACTTACACGACCGCAAACAGAAACTGAAACGCGAGGAAGAAGGCAAGAGATTCACACACCGCTTGTACGAAGTTCGCCTGCACCATGTGCGAAGTGGCACCGATCTCCGAATGTACAAGAACCCTTCATAAAGTTGTCACACAGCTTAGTCTTAAAGTTGCTAGAAGCAGGTCCATGCTGGGCTGCTGCAACAGAGCTCTTCACGGCCGTTGTTGCAGATCCAACATTCACGATGAGCTCCCGAACCATTGCGCTTGCTTGCTTGATCTGATCAAAGGTGCCTTCAAGTTCAATGTTCCTAAGGTTGGGATCTGATTCATGCTCCCTAATAGAAAGCTTCACATCAGTGAGACGGCAAATCTGCTTCGAGTTTACACCACCCTTGCCTATAATTGCCCCAGCAAGTGACGCATTGACACTAATCTTAGCTGTTGCCGACGCACCAAAGCTAGCAGCAGCAGCAAGACCTGGTGGAGGAGGCTCCATCCTGCCGGGCATCCTGCGAGCCCTGGTGGAGGAGCCCTATGGTCTTCATAAGATGGAGCCATGGACATGCCAAGTTCTCTCTCGCCATGGGCGAAACGGCATTTGTCCCCAAATTTACATCCTTCGGAAGTATTATATTTGTTGCACATTCGGGATTTCAAACCTGGCGAAGGAGACGAATCATGCATTGGTGGGACCATAGGATTTCTAGGAGGATTTCTAGGAGGATTTCTAGGAGGAACGGCTTGAGGGCCTCCCATTCCAGTCATCTGAGCCACCGCACTGATACCTCCAGGAACATAATGCAGGAAGTGGCAGCCTTCGCCAAATGGGCACCCAGAAGGGCTGCAGCCACAATAGATTTACAAAAGATGAGTTGTAAGTTCATCATAAACCAAATGCAAGATAAGATTGCTGAAAAAAAAAAATCCTAATCCTCGTTCTGCATTATTAATTAGATAAGATAGCCAAAAACAGTCTTCCAAGTTCCATTCCATCAGTATTGTAACATATTGATAGTGCCCATGTGAGGACTCAACAACGAACAATAATTAGTGAACCATGATTTAGAAGGCTGTAAAATCAAAATGTGAGCCCCATAAGGGGTAAAAGAAATTAAAACTAATGTCTCGAGAAAGATTTTGCAGATACTAGGGATGATTTTTTCACCATCAAGGATACTCATGAAATGGTGAGGGCAATGGTTAATCAATCAATGAAAAATATTCTAAAACTCAGTCAATTTATCTGCTCAACTAAATAGGTTTGCCTAACTACATATGGAGTGGATAGTTCATTCACGAACATGAAATATAGAACCACTAACAACGAAATCAATAAATCTAGTGATACAATGGTTTAAGAGTAAGAGGTTATAGGTTCGAACCTCAGTAGGGGATAAGTTGTTTCTTTTTTAAAAAAAAAAAAGCAAGTTAATTGCTTTATGTGAATGTTCTCTATGCAAATAATACACAACTAATCGCTAAGCAACAGTCACACTCAGATAATAATTTTAACTCCTCTATGAAACTATCAATCAAACTGCTAAACATGCCAGTTTTAAAAATGAAATGCTGTAAATGTATCTTAGATACCACAATATATTACCTTCAAAGTATAACATAGACCTTCGTATCACAAGGGCATACACAATTGGTCATAGCATTAATGAATTCATGTCATGTTCTGGCGCAATGGGAACATAAGACATAATGTAACCATGCAAATTAATAGTTAGTTTTCAAGTAACCATCTTGTCGAGGACAGCAATGATAACATTTAAACAAAAACTCGGTTCACCAATGTCTAAATCAATTATTATATGATTCATGATCCACTTCAAGGATAACAACAACGTTTATATTTGTTTGATCCACTTCAAGGATATCCAAGCAAATCTTCTTATAATTCTTAAAGCCTCTTAAGTCTACAATAAATCCTCCAGAAATGTAGTCTTTACTGTTCACTACTCCAGGGGAAATATATGATTTCTTTGTCATAGCGAAATACGAAAAGCATGGTATTCAAAAACCATTCTGCTCAAACAGCCCAAGGAAGTAACATTCTCCATATTGAAAAAAGATATGTCATAATTCAGAACGTATAAAAATGAAAAAAACTTAAGAGCTTAAACCAAAATTTGTCGAGATAGATATTCTATAGTTGAAAAGAGTTTTAAATAGGATATATAAATACTGAGAAACACCAATTAAGTAAATAAAACTTTCTAAACATTTTTTTTAAAAAAATAGCTAAGTACAATAAGCAATTGGCAAAACTAATGATTTGGTCGTGTTTTTTATATTTTTGGTCCCTGAACCTTTATTACTACACATTTGGTCCTTTAACTTTTACAATGATTCTACATTTAGTCCTTCCACCATTTAAAGTGTTAAATTCTACCAACGTGAGCAACAAAAGTGTCTTGTGACTAGTCAAGAAGAGTGAAGTGGTTTATATTGTTGAACCGAACGACTCATATTGACCAACAAAAGTCGAAAAAAAAATAATTTTCCCCCAAAACAGAAAAACTCAAAGTTCAGGGACCAAATGTACAACAATGAAAGTTCAAGAATCAAATGTACACTAATAAAAGTTCAGGGACCAAAAACATAAAAGACTCAAAGTTTAAGGACCAAAAAATATGTTTTGCCTAAGCAATTTTACACAAAATTAGGAATTAGAAACTAAGCCAATCATGCGAAGTTGAATGCCCATTACTTCCAACACAACTGCATTAGTGATAAGATTGTCTTCAAAGTGTTAAATCCAACTGTCATGCAGTTAATCAACCATTATCTCTGTTGAGTAAACATCATTAACTTGATTTGAGAAAGATGTATGAACCTGTATCAAAACTTTAAAGGTTGAATTCATTAGCCTTCATATAATTATGTTCGATTGCAATAATTGTACAAATCAAATCTTATTAAAATTTGCAAATTTGCAGGAGACAACATTAAACTTTGCAAATTGATATATTAGATGAGTTAAGATTAGAACCTGAAAAACTTGGTGCATGGCTTCGATTTGCTTCCTATACCAGTTGTAAATGAGTCCATTTCTGTTGCAGAACATTAATTACTTCTTCTCAGTTAATCTTTTCAGTAATTTCTTATCTGGGTAGCACAAGACTACCAACACTCATCAACATTACTTTGAACCATTAAGTGAATATCAGTTTACATAAGCTAAAGTCTAATAATAGTCGATTTTTCTAGGAAAAAAAAAGAAAAAGAAAAAGTAATTAACACTTCACTCAAAGTTCCTTTTTTTTTTTTCTGAGCCGTTCTTGGTTTCTTTAAAGTTTAAAATTGTACGCTCAAAACCAAAGTTACTTTTTTTAGCCGTTGCTTGGTTTCTTCATGGTTAAACCGTACCCTCAAAACCAAAGTCACCAAGATTTTGTTGAATCTAGTACTGTCTCAAAGGTAGGTAAAGCTTTCATCAATACGACCGCCACTTATACAATGAAGAGGTTAGACACTTTAGATTCAATGAAGTCTTGATGAAGCGTGTTATAATAACAAGCTAATGGCTATCTAGTAACCCTATACATCTAATAATTACTACAACGACAACAACAACAACAACGTTTCTTTAAATTTTAATACTAAGTTACTTTTTTAGCGGTTACTTTAAAGTTCAAAACTGTACCCTCGAAACCAAAGTCACCATTATTCAGTTGAATTTAGGTACTGGCTCAAAGTTAGCTAAAGCTTTCATTACGCAATCACCACTTAAACAACAAAGAGGTTAAACACTTTAAATTCAATGAAGCATACAGTTGTTGTTGAAGTTTGCTATAACAAACAAGCTAATAGCTATCTAGTAACCTACACATCTAATAATCACAAAGCCTGAATCCCAAATTAGTTGGAGTCGTCTACACGGATCAAACTCTTCCAATGCGCTCGATTTAGTGCAATTTCATCTAAAGCCAACTAATTTGGGACCAAGGTTGCATTTTTTCCGCCACAAACACCAGTTCGAGATCAAAACTAAGTCAGATCCAAACCCTAATCTCAAGAAGGCCAACAGTTGAATAAGCCTCAACAACGACGAAGAACAGATAAAGAAACGAAAAATGACATAGAGATTGAAAGAAAAACAAGAGAAGCTCCGAATCCCTAACCTTGTCTGCTCTTCTTGAATCCGCCATTGCCGTTCACGGCGGCGTCGGGCTTGCCTCTCTTCCGAGAGTACACGAGATCCATGAATCTAAACAATGGAAGGAATCGAACAACTTCGAAGGCCCAAACCCTAGAAATCGAAACGAAGAGGGAGGCAAAACCCTAGCAAGGGTTTCTTGGCTGAGCGAGCGAGCGAGCGAACGAAAAGAAAAACAAATCGCGCAGGCATTGTGGGAATAAATAGGAAGGATTTGAAGTCGAGTTTTTAAATTTGGGTTATTTTTTGGTTGGGTTCCGACGCGCGTGACGTCGGTGCCTCGATTCACGTGTTTTAGGTGATGCAAGAGTACAACCTGCCAAGGCCACGCGAACCGTCATTCTAAGAACATCTTTTAAGAGGAGTGCCGATTGAATGTCAATATGTGTCACTTAATGTATCCACAATCGGATGCCCTAACTATACAATTATTCTCTGCGCTCCCATAGAAGAGCGCAGAGAAATGGACTACGCGTTTGTTTGACCGTTTTTTAAACGTTTTTTCCTTTTTATGTGTTAATTTTTTATTTTTTAAAAAATTAATTGAACCATATATAAATATTATCATTCGTCTTTATTCTACACAACCACTCATATCAACTTTAGTTTTTTCAAACTTCATCATCCTTTATAACTTCAATTTTTTTTCACCTCACCATCTCAAAACATCAACTTCTCATACATGGATCATAACAATTATCCATCTTCTCAAAACTCTCAAATTTTCAAAATTCATTTTTGTACCAAATATGGCTAATTTTTAAAACTCCCAATATCTTCAGTTTTAAAAATATATTTGTATTTTTGTGAAATATATATTTATATTTTTAATGCATTGAATATTTTAATTTTTTAAAAATGTATTTGTATTATAAAAAAACATATAAAAATAAATTAAGTAGAGATTATATATGTTTTTAAAATAATTATGAAAAGTAGATGATGTGATTTGTGGAATAAATGATTGTGAAATGTGTGATTTGATTATAGGTCCCAAAAAAGTGTGTAGTAAAGTGTATAGTTATAGTGGAGATAAAGTGTAGTAGATAAGAGGTTAGTGGGTTAGTAATTAACCATTGTGGATGCTCTTAGGACTAAAGGCATCTACAATAGTTTCACACATTTTGAGTATAATGAGATGCCACATCATCGTTCCATGACATTCTCATATACTACACTTCTCTCCACAATGGTTTCAACTTTTCACCACATATTTTATGAGACTCACAATCATATCACACCATCTTTTTAAAAAATTAACACATTTGAAAAAATCACATCACATATTTTTTATTCCAAATAAAACAAAAACTCTGATGGGCCCCACGCACATTAATGCGTGTGGGGCCCACTGTTGCTTGCGTAATGGCAGAAACGTCTGCCATTGCGGGCAATGCATGAATGCCCCAGAATGGGGGTGTGAATGCTATTGTACATGCTCTAAGAGCATCTTCAATGGTAACATGAATTTAAATCATGGATTGATGTGCCACATCATGATGAATATGGAGATGATGTATAGCTTATGTGGCACTAGATAAACATTCATCTCTTAAAATGATCTTCAATGGTAATGTCAATTTAGACAAATGATTGATGAGTTGACACTTTTATTTTCAATTTTTATAATATTAATAAAGCCTTGAAAAAAATAAAAACTTTTAAAAGAATTAATAAAGCTGACGTGGCAGTCCACCACAATGTCTAGAAGTAGATATTATAGTAGACATCTCACTTTGATTCCATGACATATAGAATGAACATTATTAATCCATAGTTCCATTAGAGAGCATTTTTTGAGTTGGATGTGGATTGTATTCTAGGTGGATCAATTTCTACCCCAATCCATGGTTCCATTAGAGATGCTCTAAATAGACATGAAAGTGAAAAAACATCTCCAATTGAATGTGCATTTTGAATGTCAAGAAGACGTCGATAGGTATATATTCATGTCTATTTTGAATGTCACTTCTTGACATCCATGTCGAATAATAAGATTTTTTAAAATATTTTATTATTTTATTTATACTTTTATTTTCACATTTTAATTAATAAAATTACAAAAAGAAATGCTACTCGTCAATTCAACCATAAATTTACATCTACCATTGGAAACTTATTTTGAAATTCAATATCAATTTGAGCCACATGGAATATATATCTTCTTCACATTGCGAATATATGCCCACAATCCACATTTACCATTGGAGATGCTCTAATATGTCTCTTGTTTGTTTGGGAGGGATCCCAATGACAGTCGCTCTTTGTACATATTAGCATTAATAAATTAATAAATTAAAATTATAGTCGTGTTTAAAAGGCATCTAGTTTCTTACTACTAAATGAAACATTTCATTAATTTAAGATAGAGATTTTATTTTAATTAATTAACTTGCGTCCTATACGATATTAAAATGTTTAATTAGGAACTTTGGTTAATAATTGGATAATTTTTTTTATTTTCAGCTTTGACAAAAAATATTAATATTTTCATAATAAAAATGGATTTTGGAAGGAGTAATCAATATGAACTTCAACGAAGGAAATCATAAGTTTGAATATTAATGAATGGTGAAATCCATCCTGTCAAGTTTATATTGGGCTCACCCATATACACAAACTCGAGCCTATAGATCTCCGCTAGTATCGATATCGTCTCCAACTTAATCACCTCCTACACATAGATGTGAGGTTGTCATCTTAAAATGCATCGGTATTGTTTAGGGGAAACATGCATACAGGGTACTAATTATGTCAAAACTTTTTTTTTTTATCCTTGAGCAATTAATGAAACATTCATAATCACTTATAAAATTCTTATTATACCCCTTAAATATTTACAAAAATTTTAAAAACTACCCTATGAGTCCAGACACATGAGTCCAAGTAGACTTATTGTTTTTTTAATGAAGTTACACTTAATCATTGTGGGACTATATTTCGGTCCACACACACGAATAATTAACAGGTCCTTGAAAAGAAAAAGCAATGGTGAATTCCATGTAGTTTTACATATCGAACCAAATTAAGACTTGATAAATTAAAGTGACAAATTAAATTGACCACGCATATAAATAGTTGAAGCCCAATGCATGTATGATTCAATTATTAAGATCCAATCCGTGCTACAAAACAGCTTTGAAAAGATAAAGAAATGGTGGCCTTTAATTGTTCAACAAATCCAAACCTTTCGGTTCTCTTTTGTGTATGGCTGCTTTAGTTGGACTAGTGGAGTTGTTAATTAATGGTGCTTTTAATTGTAGGACTAGTACAGTAGTTGATGCATGGTGTTGTTATTAACACTGCTTTAAACAACTAAAGTAGATTTCAAAGGGATTTTGAAAAGCTACTTTGTTTCCTTAGAGCCGAAGGAGTTCAATTAAGCTCATGACATATATATATATATAGTTCTTCATTTCAAGCAAACTAATATAAGTGATATGTGATTATTATTTTATAATATATAAACTAGAAACACAACTATTCTTAGTGTCTATTTTATTACTAGTGCAGTTATATATGATGAAGAGTCTTAAGGAGAGAAGTGAAGATATGAAGCAACTGCTTAAAGACCTTAAGAAGATGATCAAGCAAGGATGGCACAAGGCCAAGGGCATTGGGAAGAAGAAGGAAGAAGAGATCCACTTGGGCTACCGACGAACCATGTTTTGACGAACAACATTTCCATTTTTCGCATCTATATATCAACGATAATCGAGCAGTATATTTAGTACTGATGAGTTTTTTTTTTTTTTCTCTACAAGTCTTATTTAATTTTGTCTTCCTAAGCATGTAGTACTACATATCTGCATATTGTTGATATATTTCATGTCGACGGTTTAATATGATGAGATTAAGAAAATACATGGTACAAGTTAAAGCTGAATCCAAACCAAGTACACCATGGTAATAATAAAATCAATTGACAGTACCATTATTGGAGTTGGAGCAGCAGTAGACCAAGTTCATGACTACATATGGTCACATTTCTGCTACTCTTATATGCATAACTAGCTAAATTATTCATCACTATCTACCTAATGCATTAAATCCAACAATTGTTGCCTTAACAATCGGCGCAACTGAGAAAGTAAGTAATTAATAGAAATTAAAAATGTTGTCAAACTCGTCGTAGAATGTCACCCACATTTTCTTCTAGTTCGCCGTCTTCGTTGCCATCGAGGTCTATGCACTTATACCACTTTGCGCAAATCAAGTAGACAATGAAATCGACAGCGGTTAGTCCAGCAATGAGAAAGTAGAATCTATCCATGTGCCCCAAGTTCAAGTCCCCTGGTATCCAACCAGGGCTATTACCTTTTGTTGTGATTCTCATCACCATGTTAACAAGTAGGCTACTGACATAGTTTCCGAGCGATATGGAAGCCATACAAAGCGAGCTTCCAAAGCTTTTCAATCCGTCCGGGGCTTGGTCGTGGAAGAACTCCAACTGACCAACATACATAAACACCTCTGAGGCTCCAACCAATGCATACTGTGGTGTTTGCCAAAATATGCTTAGAGAACTATTATCAGTTCCGGGGATAACCCTTTGGAGTCTTTGGATCTCAGTAATCCCTGCAGCCAACATAGCTAGCATTCCTAATACAAGGCCGGCGCCCATTCGTTGAAGCTCCGAGAGGCCCTTCGGATTGCCCGTTAATCTTCCACCGATAATAGGCACTAGGACTTGCCTATAAATGAAGGTGAATATAAGAACACTGACAATGTCCAATGCAGACATGCTCGCCGCAGGGATTTTGAAGTTCCCGATATTAGTTTTCATCACATTGCCTTGCTCTACAAAGAGCGAAGCCATTTGAGTGAACACGACAGAGTAGATAATAGTGCATAACCAAATAGGTAGCATCTTTAGTACTGATTTCACTTCTTCCACTTGTGTTACAGTGCAAAGTCTCCATGGATTTGTTGTCTTGTGTACACTCATCATGATCATGTCCTTCTCAGTTATTGTTGCTGCCTTGTCCAAGAATCTACAAAAACATAATTAAGTTTCATTTTTAACTTCAAAAGACTATATACAATTCAACAAAGTCATAACAAATCAAAATTTAAAAGTGAATGTACTCTTGTACATCAATGCAATTAATTAAATTACCTAAACTCATAACTATGTATGATCTTCCTACTTCCTATAATTGCGGATTCCGAACCTTCAAACTCAAATAACTTGTCTCCATCATCAGGGACTTGAACTCTCCATTTCCTAATCGCCGCAACGACTACTTGAGCAACGCGTCTCAAGGGGTTCCCACAAGGTTTAAGATGCCTGTATCGCGGCGTCCCCAACCAAAACAGAACAAGGGCCACTACTGCAGAACACATTGATGCTAAGAAACCAATTGTCCAATGTCCTAGATTTTCAAAGTACACTAAAATAGTGTTGGAGAACAAAGAACCAGCATTCAGTGCAAAGTAGAAATAGCAAAAGAACACTGCCTTTGCTTGCTTGTGCCGGTCGGAGTCCTTCTCGTTAAACTGATCCGCCCCGAATGTCGCTATCGTTGGCTGGTATCCTCCATACCCGAACGCCACAAGATATATCGACAAGTAGAACATCGCGATGCCGAACGAAGACGTAGGCAAGCATACTATCTCCCCATCTCCACACCCTACTGGTTTGATCAAAAACAGCCATGATGAAACTGATATCAACACTAATCCCTGTTGACATGACACAAACAAAAAATAAAATAAAAATGTTACAACTTATACATTATGTCACATGTCACGTAAAACTAAAACTAGATGAACAAATTATTCGTCGAACGGTGAATCAATTACCACGACGAAGATCAGTTGGAAAATCATCGACGTTAAGTATCTCCCCCAGTAAGAGTCGCTAAGGAATGCACCAACCAAGGAAAACAAGTACACCGTCCCCGTCCATTTACTAACGCTGTTCGCGGCATCGGCATTGTCTTGTCCGAGGACCCTTGTGAGGAACAACACCAAGTTCACTCCCACCCCAAAGAATGCCAGTGTTGCTAAGCCTTGGTTCACTGCAAAACCATCCAAAAATAAAATAAAATGTGACAACATGTATGATCATGTGTACAGATAATGTCACATAATTTTTAGTACAAGTTTGGTGTATTATTAAACTGTTGTTACCCAAAATGAGAATGGCTGATCTCCACCCTCCAAAACTCCCTTTTTTTGTTGCAGTAGTACTGTTTGGCTTGATTTCTGTAGTAGAAGAAACCATCTTCTCTGTTCATTCTCACATCAAAAACACACAAAACGAAAAAACTATGTTCAGTTCTGACTTCCCAAACAGAACACAAGTTAATTTATTATTTACACCACTACTTATCAGATTCAGTTATCAGTTATCAAATATTGAAGTGCTCTTTTCTTCCACGTGACAAATAGGTTCTTTGAGGCAGGCACGTGTCTAAAACGGTTTCAATGTGATAGATGAATCACAGACGGTGATATTTTGATCCAAAGGTGCAGGATGTAAAGTTGTAAAACTTTAATAAGCTTCTGGAGTGTAGTATCATAAATGGTTTTACAACTGAAACTTCAAAAGTGAAAAGTTTGATAACTAATAAGGAACTGTCTCCGCCACGTGGCATTCATGCAATGATCTGAAATCAACCTATCGATCTAAACCGTTCGATTGAAAAATATTGAATAATATATTTTCTTGAGGCTTAATAATTTAATTGAATGTAAGAAAAAATTATTTAGTTTTACGTAAGGTTGTGAAAATATCGACTTTTAAACAATTCTATTGTAATAATAATGAAACAAACAACAATAATCCGATTGTAATAATATTAAAACGGGCAATAATTCGTGTTTATTCTCTTAACAAACACGTGAAACATAACCAATCAATTGCGATTTCTTTCTTATGAAAAAAATAAAATAAAAATCAAACACCTAAAACTGGACAATTCAAAGGTAGGAAAAGAGAAAAAAAAAAAAAATGAACTTATACCTTGGAGTGACAATTAAACAATGATAGTGCTTATAGAAAGAGTAGCATAAACTGACATATGATGCACCATCGGCAGTAATGGATATATAGTATGCATGCAAGAGGAGAGGAGATAGCATATGTTAAAAGTGTTTGTGAAGTATATACATAAATTGGTGGATGAGAAAGAAGGGATGCACGTGGTTGAGTTTGTGAGGAGGATCTCTGCCGCCACCACAACTTGGTCATGGTAATGGCTTCAACAGTGAACTCCATAGTCATGAACTCTAGATAGTTCACCAATAATGATGTCATTCATTTAGTTGTTTCGTTTGTTTTTTTTCTTTTTTTATTTTTTTTTTCTTAGAAAAGGACTTGTCTTTAGAGCACATTTTGTTTGATCTCGAATGATCCTTAGATGACGAAATAATTGATGTAAATTATAAGCAATTTAATCATCTTAATTGATTTCTCTATATCTATCTTTTTATATTTTGGATAAAGGATGAGAATTCAAAATCTATAGTTTTTCTAATAAATAGTTATACGGGAAATGTAAGAATGACACCTCTGACGGCACAACAGATCATTATGTGTACTCCTCAAATCGATCAGTCATATATACTTCTTTCGAGATGTGATTTTATACATTATAAAGTGTATATAAAACGATAATCACGTAAGTCATCTGTCAAATGTGTTATTCTATAATTTGTCAAATTATAATCCTTGTATGATGAAAATTATAGATTTGTTAGCAAAAATGTTAATTCGAAATCCTTCACCAAGTGACTTAGTTAGTGTTACGAAAGCGTGCAAAGTCTCAAATGCTGTTGATTTGAGTTGGTTGTTGCTTAGATTAGAGTAGTCATGTGTTTGTGTTAAGCCAAAAAAAAAAATTAGTTGTTATGAATTAAGTTGTAAGCCAATTATAACTTAAGTTGGACTTGCTAGAGACTTAAGTTGGACTTGTTAGAGACTTAAGCATATAAATATAAATTAAGAACTACTATAACAAGTAGAGAAAACGAGACAAGAAAGAAGAGAGCTAGAGTTGAGAAATGTAGAGATTTACATTCCAACATTGGTGTGTGAATTACAATGAGGTTGACACCCTTTATATAGGCCATTATTTGATGATAATAATAATTGTACTTATACAATGTGTACAAGTTATCCATACACCACAAGTCATAGAACACATTACAAGTAACATAAACAATACATAAAAGAATTGATGTACATTAGAGATGATTACAAGTTACATGAAGTGTGAAAGTCATGCTTGATGTTACAATTCAATATGAGAACCATATTTCACAATGTGGTCACATGCATACACAAGTGTCTATCCATTTCATAACAGTAAGACGTTTTTATTTTTTATTTTTTATTTTATGTATAAAGAAAGGCACTAAGTTATAGTGGATGCCTCCAAAAACATAAAACATAAAGTGAAGGATAGGGACAATAAAAGGTCCACGTTGCACAGTGGGTAAGATGACTTATC
The DNA here is from genome assembly GCA_039657365.1 of Stephania yunnanensis. Lineage (NCBI taxonomy): Eukaryota > Viridiplantae > Streptophyta > Magnoliopsida > Ranunculales > Menispermaceae > Stephania > Stephania yunnanensis. Next base: position 73,357,531 of record CM077580.1, read on the forward strand.
AAAGGCAGTACCGTTCATTTCAATTTTCAAGTGTTCTTATCGCGGATGCATGAATACAAGCTGTCTCCCACCCACGGATCATCACCGTATGCACATGCCCACAAAATAATTTTTTTGATAAGACACTTGGCAAAATAATAAACGACATATTCTATCGTTGCCATAAAGCACCTTTCTTATTTTATTTTCTTCTCACCCTATAGCCAAAGCATCTAGACTTGAACATGAGCTCGAGTATATGTCCGGATCCATTTAAGTTTGGCTCGAGGTCTAATCCATATGCCCACTTTTAAAATAGATTGGGTTGGGCCATTTTAAAAGGTTTAAGCCTGGCTTAGGCTTAGCCCAAATATAAATTTATAATATTAATGTTGTGTTAAAGGTTTCAACTTATGACTTAATGTACATATATTAAGTGATGCTTGTCATTTGAGGCTTTTGAGCTACTTCCTTTTTTTTTTTTTTTTTTTTTTGCATAATACGTGAATATATTATATACATAAAGAAACACATGTGGTGTCCAAAAAGTCTATAAAAATTTATTCAACAAATACATATTAAAATATTTTATATATGGGCTTGAGAGGTCGGGTTTGGGCTTTTTATTTTTTACATAGGCTAAGCTTTTGCCTATGTATAGGTCAAGATACATATAGTGGGTCAAGCTTATGCTAAGGTTCTTAGACCCATTCACGATTGGTTCCGGCTCATGAACATGTCTAATCTCTAATGAGATGGACGAAATATTATTTGCCAAAAAATAAAGTTTAGAAAGGTTTAAAAAGTTTACAAAACTCGAACGTGATACCATAAAAGGAATCGAATCCCTCTTGCTACTTAGAATCAATTGGTTGTTGATTTGTTGGTGCTTTTAAAGTTTTCACTCACTAGAAACTTGTCATTTTATCACATGCAGTTTTATAAGAGAGCTTGGACTTGTCCATGCCCAGTCCATTTAGGGTAAGGTGTCTTGCTTTGATCAATTGAAGGTAGGCCCATTATGTATTGATAATATACATGAGTCCCCAACTTTCAAGTTTCAAGCAAATAGTACGTACCCTTTCACTACAAGGGAACTGCATGCACTTAAACATTAGTCATCACTTTCTTCATTAGCATATTCCAACATCTTAAATGAATATAAAATATTTTTAATTATATACACCCATTACTTACTTGGTTGACAAAACTTTTCAATAAAATTTTAAAATCAAAATGGATGCCAATGGATTGGAGAAGAAGCACGCTTGTGTCAATCTTCAAAAACAAATGAGACATTCAAAGTTGCTCAAACTACCGGGGAATTAAACTCATGAGTCACACTATGAAACTGTGGGAGATGATAATTGACAATAGGCTAAGGAGAGAAACAACAATATCAGAGAACCAATTTGGTTTCATGCCTGGGAGGTTAACTATGGAGGCGATTTTCCTTGTAAGACGATTGTTAGAAAAATATAGAGAAAAGAAAAAAGATATTAATATGGTATTCGTAGATTTAGAAAAAGCATATGATAGGGTCCCTAGAGATGTTCTATGGTGGGTTCTAGAAAGAAAAAGAGTGCATGCTAGATACATAGACACTATTAAAGATATGTATGATAGAGTAGTAACGAGTATAAAAACATTTGGAGGAGCTACAAAAGAATTTTTCATTACGATAGGACTACATCAAGGATCGGCTTTAAACCTATATCTATTTACTTTAGTTATGGATGAATTAACTAGACATATTCAAGAGGATATACCATGATGTATGCTATTTGCAGATGATATTGTCTTAGTGGATGAAACTAAAGTTGAAGTGAATAGGAAATTAGAACTCTGGAGGAATACATTACAATCTAAAGGCTTTAAGTTGAGTAGGACGAAAACCGAATACATGCATCTTTGTGAGTTTGGAAACATTAGACATCGAGATGACTGAGTGGTAAAATTAGGGAAGTAGAAGATCCTAGGGTAAACCACTTTAGATACCTAGGATCAATCATACAAAATGATGGTAACATTGAAAATGATGTCACACATAGAATTCAAGTTTGGATGGAAGAAATGGCGGAGTGCAACAGTGGTGATTTGTGATCGACATGTTCCTACTAAGTTAAAAGGAAAATTTTATAGGACCGCAATTAGGCCATCTATGCTCTATGGAAGTGAATGTTGGGCGGTAAAGCAACAACAATTACATAAAGTGAACGTAGCAGAAATGAGGATGCTTAGGTGGATGTGTGGTAAAACTCGTAAAATAGAATAAGAAATATATAAATTCAAAGACAAGTAGGAGTAGCACCAATTGATACAAAGATTAGGGAAGGGCGGTTGCGATGGTTTGGTCACTTGCAAAGACGGCCTACAAATGCGCCAACTAGAAAACTTGACTCAATAGAAACTATGTAGAAATTTGACGAAGTAGGGACATACCAAAGTTAACATGAGATGCATTAATTAAGAGAGATTTGAATGGTTTGCAAAGCTCACCATCAATTGCACTTAATCGAGCACAATGGAAAAGTTTGATCCATGTAGCCGACCCCAGTTAATTTGGGACTGAGGCTATGTTGTTGTTGTTGTATATACACCAATTACTTCTATTTTCCCGCAATAATGGCCTCCAATTAATGATAGTTGATTTAGATGGCAAACATTTGAAATTTATTAGTAGAGTCTCGAGTTTGAGTTTCGTAAATTGTTACATGAAAACCTAATGCAACTATTGAAGATCAGACTAAAGACTAAAAGAAAAAATCTAACAAGTACAAATGCAATTAAGTAATGAGCGATATGATGATTCTATTGATATTTCACGATACCGATTTATCGCAATATTATAATTTTGTTGGTGACCAATACAACTTGAGATGATCTCGTTAAAGATGAGTCATTTCATGTAACAATTTAAATTTACATAAACCCAAAACCCTAACTACTATCATTAACACTAATTAATCTTGATTAACAACCTGTTCGACATTTCCAAAGCTCGGACAAGCGGGATCGAACCTCGGTTTCATCGCTACTTTATATAAATTCAACAACAACTCAAGCCATTTAAGACTCCCCAAAACTCTGCTTTCATCGACGCATCTGCCACGGCGATTTCGCTCGCGAACAGGTCAGATTTCGCCCAAATTTCGTCGATTCGTGTTGTTTCTCTTGTTCTTCGACAATGCGTCTCGATCTGGGTGACATTTCGGACCTAGATTTGCCCAATCTTGTTGTTTGAGTGGTTTTCGGAACAAATTAGGGGGAATTTTGGGTGATTTTGATGGGTTTTGTTTGGAATTGATGAAAAGATTGGATTTTTAGTGCTAAATGTGGTTGGAAAGGTTGGGTTTTGGTTTGGTTTTTGACATTTGGTTGTGCTCTTGAAGCTTCAGGTGATTTCCATTACAGGTTTTGGTTTAGTTTCAGTGATGTCTTGGACTAGAACTAATTAGGGGAAATGGGTGATTGTAGATGGGTTTTGTTTGAAATTGTGGAAAGTGAAGGAATTGATGAAAAGATTGCGTTTTTAGGGGTAATGTGGTTGAAAAGATTGGATTTTGTTTTAGTTTTTGACATTCGGTTGTGTTCTTGAAATTTGGTTGATTTTTCATTCCAGGGTTCAATTTAGTTTCTGGGGTTTCAGTGTAATCAAGATGGCAGCGGCAGCAGCTGGTTCTGGATTGCAAATGGCGACGATGAGGCCCTGCATTTCTTCATCTTCTCGGAGAGTTTTCATGGGCAGTTCTTCAATTTTGGGATGTGAGAGCAGAGAGAATTCATGGGCTAAGCTCACCAGTTCTGCAAACATAGCATCACTGCAGCCTTTCTTCCGGAGTTTCAGTTCCACTCGGCCGGCATTTGACAAGGTCATGCCCAAGGCTATGGCCGAGTCGAGCGACAAGAGCTCCGGCCATGGTTTGCCTATTGATTTGAGAGGTTTGAATGCTCTCATCCAATTCGTCTATATGCATTTTTTGGTCTGTTATTGTTTAGAAATTGACTTGTAGGCAAAATGCGTGGACGAATTTGAAATTCTTTTGTGAACAAAGGAAAGTTCACTCCATTGTGTAGATAAAGTGCAATGTATATAACTAGAGCCTTCTCTACTGTTGTAGAGGATGTATCAGAACTAGTGAATTGGTGTTTACCATGTAGGGAACTAGGGTTCTTGAGGAGAATTTTGGTTAAGTATTTTGGGGTTCACCAACATTATAGGAAAGGATGATCTTGGTGTTTAAGGAAATAAGTCCGATCCATTAATGTGTTACAATTCAATTGTATTTCTTCTGTTTGCTATATTAAAACTACTGTGCAATTCAACTGACAAAGTATGTGAATGGGCGTCTTGGTTGCTTATTGTCCTACCACTGAACCAACTATTCTATGGATCACATGTATGAGACTACGAGTTGGTTAGAAACTTAGAATTCATGAGTTTCATGACACCAATTGATGAACATGCTAAACGATGGTTGCTATCATGTTTGGATCTCTCAAACCATTCGAATAATATGCAGATCTTGCTTGCAGGTAAGAGGGCATTCATTGCTGGGGTTGCCGATGACAATGGGTATGGTTGGGCAATTGCAAAATCTTTGGCTGCTGCAGGTGCCGAAATCCTTGTTGGCACATGGGTCCCTGTATGTAAATTGGCTACCCTCTACAGTTACATTATTTTTGAATTTCCTGAAATGACCGCACAATCGTTTGGTGCCTGTTCTTTTCACACAATCTTGTTTCCTTCTTCAGGCTCTAAACATTTTGAGACTAGTTTGCGTCGTGGAAAGTTCGACGAGTCGCGTGTGTAAGAACCTTTGTCTGTCGGTTGTTACACTAGTTGTTTAATTTCTGTGAAACTCTCTATGTTGAATACTTCAACTCTTTGCAGGTTGCCAGATGGTTCTCTGATGGAAATCACCAAGGTTTATCCACTGGATGCTGTTTATGACAGCCTTGAGGATGTGCCCGAAGATGTAATTATATGATTAGCAGTTTTCATAATCTCTACAAAAAGTAACAAGTAGAATTGATTATTTTAACTTGTGCAACATGCTGATTTGCAGGTAAAAAATAACAAGCGTTATGCTGGTTCATCAAATTGGACTGTTAAGGTATTGCATTATAGGCTTCTGTCTTTCCTCATCTGTACTGCATGTGTATTTTGTGTGTTCAAACTACACATGGCATGCACAAATCATGACTTCAAATTTTTATCTTTTTTCCTGTTGTGTTGCTATTGCATGATCGTAATCCATCAGTGTTAACCTTTTTATTGCCAAGTTTCCACTGACTTCAAATGATTATTCTTTCATCGGACAATTATGATAATTAAGACATGCAAACGTAAAGCTAGATTATCTGGGAAATTGTAGCAAATTTCCAATATCTCAAAGTCACAGAAAGCATCATCACTAGTTTTTACTATTAGCATTTTTGATAGAAGATTCAAAATGATTGTGAATTTAACTTTTGTTCTCAGTTTTGCAGGTTGAGTGGTCATGGCTGTATAATGTGATTAATAACTAATGTTTGTGTTTGATTTGATTTTCTCCTAGGAAGTGGCTGAAACAGTGAAACAAGACTTTGGAACCATTGACATCCTTGTCCATTCACTTGCTAATGGGCCAGAGGTATTGCTTGACACATTGGCTTTGTTTTCTCATTAAACATTTGCGTTGAGTGAACTATCATGCATCTTTTCTGCAGGTTAGTAAACCTCTGCTGGAGACATCTAGGAATGGGTACCTTGCAGCAGTCTCTGCATCGAGCTACTCTTACGTTTCTCTGCTCAAGCATTTCATTCCGATAATGAACCCAGGCATGCTTGTTGCCAGAAAAAAATACTGTTGATTGTATATTTTATTTAGATCGCATATGAATTATTCTAACTTGAATTTGCGTATGACACAGGTGGCTCGTCACTTTCCCTAACTTATATTGCTTCCGAAAGAATCATCCCTGGGTATGATCCTTCTTACTCAATCATTGTTCTCCCATCATAAGCCGTCTGTTTCTTATGAGGCTCGAATTAAATTAACTTTTTCAACTTGCAGATATGGCGGTGGCATGAGTTCAGCTAAAGCTGCTTTGGAAAGCGATACACGAGTAAGTTTCTCATCCAAGCTGGCCAAATAAGATCGATGTACCTGTGATTCTTTTTTTAAAATACTTGCTAACTTTACTGCAAAAGAACTAACCAATTCTTTTGCTTGACGCAGGTGCTTGCTTTTGAAGCCGGAAGGCAGCATAAAATTAGAGTTAATACAATATCTGCGGGTATGCCTCCATCTAATCATTTATTTCATTTTACTCTTTTGTTCTGTTTGGAGAAACCTTGTGTCCTTTCAATCGATCACATTTTGGCTGAAGCATGAGGTGAACTTGATTTTTCTGCAATTTATTAGCTACTACACATGATCTATTAAGAGTTTCTGCACTACTTCCTCGGCCCCGCTTTCCCTTCTATTTCTATTTTCTAGCTACTGATTCAGTTTATAGATGCATCCTTTTATACATTCTCTGACAAAAAAATGTTAAAAACTTCCTTAGGACCACTTAGAAGCCGTGCAGCGAAAGCCATTGGGTTTATCGACACAATGATTGAATACTCAATTGCCAATGCACCATTACAGAAGGAACTATCTGCAGGTGAGTCATTGATAAATAATTTGAACTGCTATTTCTGGTTTCTCTTCTCATTGTTTGCCTAGTGATTTGCATTCAAAGTCTTACCTAGTTCTGAAATAAATCTGGCAGATGAGGTAGGAAACGCCGCTGCCTTCTTGGCATCTCCCTTGGCTTCAGCCATCACTGGAGCTGTCATTTATGTAGACAATGGTCTGAATGCGATGGGTGTAGGCGTCGACAGCCCTATATTCAAGGACCTCAACATCCCAAAAGATAACAAGAGCTAGAGGCGCGGCAACGCTTATTAAGAATGCAGTCTCATCTAGGATTTTTCCTCCAGCTACATGTCAGTTCCAGGGTCTCCCCATTTTTAATCGAGCGCTTCAATCTCTTTTTTGTAGGAATCTTTAGTTATTTAATAATTAGACAATGGTTTCACATTTTCTCTACCTGTGCACATTTCTGTTATGCCTGTGGAACAATCACTGCTTGAATTAAAATGAATGAAAACTTGTGTAAAAGTAAACACTAGATCATTTATAGCTAAACTCATTGATATTAACTGCACAAAACATCATGACTTCAGCTTACTTTTTTAAGAACAAAAGCATCTAATAGTATGAAAACAGCACCCAAGAGAGGAGCACCCTTATATGCATCAAAATAAATCTCACAAATTGAGTTCGATAGTTAGAACTAGACTACCTACAACTATATTACAAAACTTGGGATCTATAATCCATATACACATTAACAAAATAAGGCATAGGGTTCTGGCGCGTCCCAGAACTAAGCATGGAGTTTTCGCTTGCCCTTTCGAATTGCAGCAGCTTGAGAAGCTGCACTCTCAGTTTCTGGTGAGTCTTCCACCACTTGCTCCTGCAAGACCAAGCCTCGGTTTCGAGTCAATTTTCGTATAGGTGTTGTTGGGGCTGGAGTCTGTTCTGGAGTCTTCTCTGGGGAAGTAGTTGGTGACTCATTTACATCTTCTCGCATACGATGAGGCATCAACACATCGTCGCTTTGAAACATATCAACCATTGTCTGTGACATTTGTATTATCAACATCATTAAAATGCATTGTCAAAGAAGAGAATTTAAGTAGAACTATAATTGAATTGCAGAAGTGATGTCAAACTGAAGAACATTAGCCATAATTATTATGTACAAAACCCAAATTAAAAATACCAATACAAACTTAGAAAACATACCTTCCAATCTTTATAATCAAGTCTGAAGACAAAATGCCTGTAAGATACTTCTCCTGAGAGCACAGAACTGGAGGCAGGAGCATTCTTCGGAACTACAAATAAAAGTACAAAAACAATGAGAAAAAGATAGGAAACAAAACCACCATTTAAAAGTAGTTGATTGTTATGGTTCTTACAAACTAGATGATGCCCACTGTCGTCCACAGTTATTTCGACACGCCCATCTTTGACAAGAAATGACATAGCAAATAGATTCTCCACCGTCTGAGCGAAGGAGTTCCTATTCAATATCAGATGTTCAAGCCTTGCACTCCTTTTCTTCTTCAATATATTAAACATGGTTGCCATATTCTTGTCTGTATCAGTTTTATCATCAGAGTTATTGTCATCGAGCTGCAAGAAAAAACATAAGAAATGTAAAATAGAGAAAAGACAGATTGTAATGAAATTAATAACTTGGAAGGAACAACAACCAAGCCTCAATTCCAAAATTAGTCGGGGTTAGTAACATGGATCCTACATCTCTATTTGATAACAGCCGAGTGAAGTTGATAATCTTTTAACGTATTGTGTAGCAAAAGATAACTTCAATTATTACAAACAAAATTACTTCATTGATCAAAACAGTTAGATTTTGGCAATAAATGCTATGAGAAATGCAAACTCACTTCTTCAGGACGAGCACTTTCTGTTGGCCTCACACGCTTATGCCGAACAACAGCCTTACGCTGTTTCAGTTCAGTATCCATGGGTCCAAGCCTATATAAAAAAGTGAACAAAAAATTAGCAAAGAAGACCCATTAACTCAAACAAAAAGACAACCTTCATATATTCACAAAAAAAGATAAAAACTTACATAGTACAGCATCCAGGGACTCTATTGAAAATGTGAGAAACAGATAAACCAATGCTTTTCCAATCCATTGACACACTTGATTCTGTTGTGCTTGAGCCTCCATTCGTTTGTCCAAAACTTCGAAGCAGAGATGTCACCAAGTCTGAAGGAGTAACTCCCTCATTGCCATGCGACCTGACAGACGTTACCAAGGTGTTGGCTATGTCCAGAAGAGCCTCTGCGTCGGCAACTTGTTCCCTCGGCTTCTGAACTACAATTCTCAAAAGCCCAAGATGAGAATCATCAATTCCATGTTCATAGTCATGAGATAAATCAAATTCAACAAGCTTAGGCTACATATATGTATAATGATTAGAAAATTAGGCACGCTCGTAGTTCCAACATGACACATAACCTAAACTTTTTTTTGGTTTACCGCATGGTTACCTGAACCGACTGCACCAACTAATCCACGCTGGGTCTTGTCAGGCCCCATATAGGAGTAGCCCTCCCAACCCAATTTTTTCCACCTACGAGACTCAAACACAAAAACTCGCTTAAAGGGCACATACTCACTTACCACTCGAACCAACTGATTGTTGGTACACATACCCTTAATTGTACAAACAAAACCAAACTAGTATTGATTGGATAATCCTATCTACCTATAAACACGGCTTTGCAATTCATCAGAAATCAAGCTATGAACCTAACAAGTTCAAACAACACTGATTTTTCTTAGCTCTCTTATACATACCTAGTTGATGCAAATTCTCCACCTCGCTGATGATCGACGTGAACTTATCGGAATCCACCCGCGACAAATCCTCTTTTTCATCTAAAAAAAAAAAATCAAACCAACAAACACAAATAAGATACATAAAGAAATAAGAAACTCAAGCACCAAAACCTAAAAAAAATCCAAACTTTCACACGCCATTGATCAAGTTCTTCATGGCGAGGTACTTGGACCGAAGAGCCCTCCTCTCCATCACGCCCTGGCCCTGCTCGCTCTCCTCCACGGGCCTCTGAGCAGCGCCAGCGCCATTACTGCTCTCCCCGCGACGGCCGCGGCCGCTCCTCTCTCGCTTCACAATTCTGGGCTCTCCCGGCGCTACGGACCCTCGATTGCTCTGCTGCTCCGGTTCCTTCTTCACCACCACTCTCGCCATGACTCAATCAATCGATCGACCCAACAAAACCCTAGATTGAACCAAATCAGCCAACGAAACCCTAACCCTAGACAGGGACGCCCCCAATTGAAAATGGGGAAATTTCGTGTTGGGGTTTAAATGCGAGGACGGTTCGAATTCGATGGTTTGGATTCCCTCTCCCGCGCTTTTGAAATTTGGGGGAATTTCAAACGGTTTTTCCACAACTCCCTCGCTTTCTCTCTCTCCCTCGATCGATCGACTCTATATATTTATATTTATATTTATATTTATATCATATAATGTGGTGAGCTCCCAAATGTTTGGAAGTCGAATCTAATTGGAATACAATTGTGACGTGGGAGTGTCCCTTAATTAATGTCCACACTATTCCGAGAACATGTCTTGTAGACTTTTTTTTTTTTTTTTTTTTTTGAAAAAATGTTTTGGTGTGCCGTTACTAAAACATGCTGAAAAGGCAAGTACTTGTTAGTCAATTGTCTTTGAAAAAAATACTATTTTGAATCACTATAGATTCGTCAAGAAACTCAATGCGACGATCAAGTAGTCACAATTAAATACGTATCTAAATGCCGTGTCAAAAGTGCGTCAAAATAGCAAGACTTCATGTTTAATTTTTGACATGCATTGCATGACAAATAACAAAGTGCGCGTATATGTATTAGGGCATCGTGCACTCACTTTTTTCCTTATAATTTATGTTATATTTTTTGTAAATCAATAGTATAATTTGCTTTAAAATACTTTTTAAAAAAAATTTTATGAAAAAATGAATTGATTTTTTATTGGGAAAAGGATGAGATAATGAATGCCAAAAAAATAAATAGTAAATGAATACTATTGATCTTTTAAGTAAATAGTAAATAAATAATGTATATCTCAATTTTTTTTTTTAAATCACATAGTATCTAAAATATCTAATTACATCGAGTTCGTCTTGAGTCGTACATCATATAAGCTGAAAGAGCTTTTAACGTTAATATCCTCATTCTCATATTTCAAATTCGAGTCACTAAGTTATTGACAATAACTCACTTCTACTTATCTCAACCTATCATTAGTTAGGTTGTTATCAGTGTTTTAAGCCCGAACCACTCTCGTGGGGTTCATAGGCAGGGAAAGCCCCGAGCTCATGACCAGGTCTAACCACAAATAAACCACCGCGCCAAACAAACCCTTGGCGGCAAATTAAGAGCAGCAGCAGCTCTGCTTTCCCGCCAAATCGACGCCATGGCCGCCGGACACGCGACGAGCACCAAATTGGAGAGAAAACAATCTCTTTATCAATCTCTGGTACTCTCTCTCTTCTTCTTCCTCGATGGTTTCTGTTTTTTTTTTTTTGGCGGGTAATTCGTAATGGTTTTTGATTTGGCGTTGTGGTTTTGGCGGGAAGGACGAGAGGTTCGCGATTCAGAAGGAGACGTACGGTGGGCAGCAGTACAGTCAGATCTACTTCGCTCGCCTCCACTACATGCGATCCGTTCTCTACTCTCTCATCCCCAATTGGAAACCCCAATTGCCCGGTTTGCTTCTGCCCTAATTTCTCAATTACATTCTTGCCTTCTTACGCTTTAATGTCGAATGTCGAATGCGTTTTGTGATCGGTTACGGCGAATCCTTCGAAGGGGACTGAAATTATGTTTCCAGCAGAAGGTTTGGTTGAATTAGGGCAAAATGTTATCGGTATACTTAATGTGGAAATATTTGAAATTTCTTCATAACTAGTTTATTAGGCTGAATCGATGTGAGTTTGAGCGAATTGGCAATTTGGCCGCCTTTAAAAATGTTTGCTTTTGCGCCCAATGGATGCGGTGGAGTGGTAATGGTGCTAATTCTACTGACTGAGGCAAAGGTCTAGAGTTCGAGTCAAGGTAGCTTAATTATTTCCTTGAGTTGTCTCTCAGACTATGGGGTTCTCAAAAAAAAAAAAAAAAATGTTTGCTTTTTGCTTTTCCGTAGTTAATATTGGTGCTTGTTGCGTGAATTTGTTGAGTTTTGAGCTTTTCGTGGTTTATTTATTATATAGAGGTTTAGGGGGTTCATTTTTATTAGGATTTTGTTTGCAGTTTGTACTGTTTTGGGGCTTGAAGAGGGCAAGGAATGCATCATTGTTGGGACTATTTACAAGCACATGAAACTAAAGCCATGTATTCTTGACGAGTACTCTAAAGAGGTAATAGTGAGGAAATGTCACGTTGGCATACTAGTCTCCTTGGAAGCTCTTTTTTTTTAATAAATAAATGCGCGGAGATTGGATTTCCTGTTTACTGAATCATCTTTTGATTGCAGAGGTCTGCAGTTCCAATTGTGAAACCTCATAATTTTATGCATCCCGATGACCACCTTGTTTTGGAAGATGAGAGTGGGAGAGTTAAGCTAAGTGGGGATGTGTTTTCCCCGTCAACATTTGTAACTGGTATGCATTGTCGTTTGTTTGACTTTTTAATGTGACATGTAATCAATGGTTGGTTTAGTCGAGCAAGCTGATAGATACACAGTAAGAGCATGAAACCTTGGTTTCTTTTTTTTTTTTTTTTTCAAAAAAAAAAAAAAAAAATCTGGCACAGGCTGGAAAGAAAACCTCTTCCATATGCATCTAGGGGAGCTAGGTAGTTTAGTCACTATTTATTTCCCGGTGAAAGCCCAGTAGAAAACTGTATTCAGATGATGGTATCTTGTAATTCTGCAAATCTATTGTATATTTTATTAGCTGGCAATACATTTGATTGTATTATCAATAGCCAACTGAAAGCAGCTTGAGTTTAGCAACTAAATAAAAAAAAGCTGCCTTCTTCATTTCCTATTCTGTAGTTGGCACTTTGCAGGAAGATTTTTGACTGTCTATTTATTTACAGGAATTGTAGTGGCTCTTCATGGAAAGGAAACTGACGCTGGTGATTTTTTGGTTCTTGATATTCTTGAAGCTGGTCTGGCCCCTCAAATTGAGTTTTCTCTTGATTCAAGTAATGCTTAGCTATAAAACTCTTCCATAATTTCTGTTATAATATTAGTTTCTTAGAAAAATATTTATGACTAGATCCTTATATCAGGAGACTCAGAGGCATATGCTATGAAAAAAAATGCTTTGAGGCATTATTTGCATCCATATTTTTATACTGCAGTACTTAACCTCGTCTCTTAGGGTTAAGATTACCCATTTGCGTCAAACGATCATTTTTTTCCTCCAACTCTTGGATCCATTTTTTAGTTACTTTCAGATATATTTGATCATATTGTAGAAAACCCTTGGAATTGTAAACGGTATTGAGCAATCCCGAGCCAAGAGATTGTGCGTCTCATTTATTTACTTATATCTGCTTGATTTCTTCTCAGGAGAAGAAAAATATGTAGTTTTTGTGTCGGGACTGAGTGTTGGAGGCAGCAGCTCTAATCCTCTCCACTTCCAGCTTTTGGTCGACCATATTACAGGGCATTTAGGAGATGAGAAGGTGATACCGACATTATTTTCTTTTTTACACATGCTCTATTTCTGCTCGTTACTTTCAAACCCTATTGCTAATGAGACTTAATTTATACAGGAGCAAGCTATTGCATCTCAAATAGTCCGTGTAGTTATTGCTGGTGATTCTGTTGAAATTCCACATGGGATTCTTAATGGACAGGTATTCTTGACTTACATGATGTCACTTTTTTAAGGGCTTTAATTCTTGATAGAGTAGTATTAGAGGTTCTGCATGCTCATCAGGACAAACTTCTTTCAATTGTAGCATGATGACACTGATATATTTTAAAAATGTTATTACATTCACTTTTACTTGTAAACAGTGCATATGGTTTTAGTTTTCCCAAAATGGTTACAATCATGTAGAATATGTTAAGTGTTAACAAGAGTAATAATAATTGAGTTGATGCATTTAAGTTGCATTTATTTGGTTTCATTGCTAATGTTACGAGTGTTTTGCAGAACTTGGGTACTAAGGAGTTGTCCAGGTTATCCGAGCCAACCAAAGAGCTTGATATCTTTATAACTCAGGTTATCTCATGCTGCAAGATTGAATAGTCTCTCTATTTCTTCATCGATTGCCTGTTTTATTTAGTTTCTCTGTCTGCAGCTTGCAGCAGCTGTACCATTGGATATCATACCAGGGCCTAACGACCCTGCAAATTTCTCCTTGCCTCAACAGGTGATTCCTAATCTTTGAATTCATGCTGCTTATCAGTTTCTGAAAAAGTATGTTTATGATCCTTAAAGTTGTAATTGCTCGTCTTTCAGCCTCTGCATCGATGCCTTTTCCTGGGGCATCGACTTACAATACTTTCTCATCATGTACAAACCCTCACTTATTTGAGCTTGACGGTGTCAGGTAAGATAAATGGTTTGCTTCTCCTTTTCTTACAATAAGTTGAATAGAGATGTATTGATAAGATGTTGCTACTGGTCATTAGTTTCCTGGGAACATCAGGTCAAAATGTAGATGATCTTGAAAAGTACTCAGATGCTAAAGACAAAATCGAATTTATGGAAAGACAGTTAAGGTGGAGGCATATTGCGCCAACTGCACCTAACACACTTGGTAATCATCTCGTTATATATTGGCTTCTTTTCTTCCTTTTCCCTTAACCTAAGTGTTGCTAAGCGATTTTGTGATGATTTTAGTTATATATGCTACTTTTTTGTTCACTCAGTAAGAGAGCTTCTTATTATCAGTACATATCTATAATTCTGCAGAGTGTTATCCCTTCACAGATAGGGATCCTTTCTTCATGGAGAGTTGTCCACATGTTTACTTTGTCGGTAACCAAAACAAATACGAAAGCTGTTTGTTGAAAGGTACTAAATTCCACCATAAGCAAAAAGTAAATATTTGCCCGTTAAATTTTCCTCTTGATCGAAAGTTGGTGCATGAATGTTAATTCGATTTAGGATCTGAGGGCCAGATTGTAAGGCTCATCTGCATTCCCAAGTTTTGCAAGACAGGAGTTGCTGTCGCGGTAACTACTCCCACCTCATTTTACATTACTCAGAGACTAATAACTTGTTTAAATTTTGTCTTTGTTCCTTGGTTTAATTCATTTGTACCATGTGCAGCTAAACTTGAGGAACTTGGAATGTCATACTCTCAGTTTTTCGATAAACTTGGATATGTAATTTGTTAAATGCGAAGTCTCCGTTACCACCTCCATTGATACTTGGTAAGAATAGAAGATGAACTCATGGGTGAGGCCAAGACATTTGCAGGCGCCACACAAAATAGATTGCCATGTTAGCTATGATCACCTTGACTGTAATCGCTGCTTCCCGCCGGCTTTAGCTTTGATCTTCAACTGTGAAACACTCAGCCTTCTCCCCCAAAAAAGAGACTGATAGAGTTAGATGGTTCATCTTGTAATGTTGAGGCTCTCCCTATTTTTTGTTGAGTGAAGTTCTGTTGGTTATGTCTAATTTTTATGGTTTCTGCTTTTTCTATTTGGAATATGTAGATTTCTAACTTTTCTTTTACTTTTTAATCAATTTACTTTAATCACAGTGAATACAAAAGTAACACTTTTAGTGATTTTTTTTTCTTTTCTTTTTGAATTCTAAGTGAAACATAATGCCAACTACGCTCTGCAATGCATGTTTGATTATTGTTTTAATTTACTTGAAATTTAGATCTTGAAAAAAAAAAAATTGAGACCCCTGTTCGGATCAATTTATCATTGAAAATGATCTAATAATTTTTAAAACAACAAACAAATAAATAGAACCCTTACATTGGGTTTAAAAAAAAAAAAAAAAAACCTTACATTAGGACCATCGACCATTTCTTATTGGTCCACGTGTCTACACGGTCTCAAATCAACCACTCATTATATTCCATAAAAAGAAGTGTTCTTTCAAAAAATCAGATTTATAGAAACGCAAATTACAAGTCCAAACAGTCCACAAGTCAGGCATGGCCACTCTCTCAGCTTCATCTTCCATTGGCATTACCTTCATTTCAGGGCTCCATAGATCAAAACCCAAAACCCCCACAATCTCAGTTTCAAATTCATGCAAAAGGGTCCTTCAATCTGCCCTTTTAAGCTTCAGGTACACAGTTTTAATTTCTTCTCTTTTAGAGTTCACAAATTGACCAAATGTTGTTGTTTTGTTGCATGAATTATCACTATTTGTGTTATGTCTAATCTGCCCAAATCAATAAATTTGAGATTTCAGATATGGGTGTGTTGGGAAATCACAATTGAGAGAACAAAGGGTGTTTAAGGTATTTGCCAATTCTACAAAAGGAGATGTCAATGGAGAGAAGAAGGAAGTGATGGTGGTCAAGGGCCTCCTTTGCTGACCATTTTGGCAGGTTTTTTGGTTTTCTTCTTTGTGTTGTGGGTTATAGGGTCTATTGTAATGTGGCTTGTTGGTCTTATTGTTAATGTGCCTCCATTGAAGTAGACAATCCAATGCAAGCTTTGTTTCCACTATTAATTTCATGTAGAGAAGCTACTATGTTGTGATCATTTGTAAAACATGCATGTTTTTCTATGGTAGTAATATGGAAGTATTTAATTGTTACATAGCTATTCACCTTTTTCAAGTATGATTTTGTATTTGGGTCTTGCGACCCTGGTATTCGGATTACTTTGACTACTCTGGGTTTGGGCACTGTCAAACACTTATAGTGGGGAGCCTTTCCGTAGGTTCATGCACACGTCGGGATTAGAACTCTAGTCATGTTTAAGGGGCATTAAGTTCCTTACACTGAACTCAACAACCATTGGTTTCGAGTGTGAGTTTGACTCATGGGCAATGCAGTTAAATTGGAAAGGCCTTGTAGGATTTTCTATTGGAAGGGTAAGTTATATTCCAGGGCACTCTTTAAGTTATTATGACAGCTTATTGTGGAAAATGAAAGATCAGTAGCACTTTAAAGTACATGAAATGATAAAACATTCTATGAACATATTTTTAACTAGTCGATCTCGCAGTCTGAATCGAAATAGATACAAAGTTACAAACCTTGAATGGTTATAAGCTTATAAGCAATGCAAGTATGCAACTTATTCCTCTTGCAGTCTATGGTCCATCTCTGGAAATAATCTCTAGCAGCTGTTTCGCAGTCCAAGTTATCTCCGTAAGGCTTTGCAGAGGTCTCGAAATCTCCTCTGCAATCGTTGAAAGTAGGATCCTGCATTCTGCAAGAGAAAGAAAAGATTATCTTTAGCAATCTTTAGCTAATTCATAGACTATATTAGTATGGTAAGAAGACTGTTAAAAACTCAAATCTACTTTAAAATCTTGAAGCCAAATTCACTAACCTGAAATCTGACTGAAGTTGAGCAAAGTCATGCAGGCTATGACCCTGTGTTCTATCTGTCGGCCGTTCTCTAAAGTTTCTTTGAGGCAAGCGACGAGAGTTGAAAAAGCCGAAAGCTGAAACTCGGCATCTGACAGCAAAGCAAGTGCTTGGCTGATCCAAGCAACAGTGATCAAACATGTACTCATCAATCTTGAGTTCCTAGAGTTTAAGCATTTTGCAATGGTCTCCAAAAAGGATCTCTTCCCATTACCAAGCAACGACGCTGCCAGGTTCTTCCACCAGTCTTCTCTTGCCTTTTCTTCCTCCTAACATTATAAGCAAATACTTTACGGTGCATATACAAGTTATAATGGTTGTTTTTGCTTGTACATTCATGCATCATGATTGATTTTGTAGAGCACTTCGATAGTTAAGGCTTTCGACCAACTTATTGGAACTGAATTGAAAGAAAGTGAAGAAACAAATATATGTTGGTGAACTCAATAAGGGGCTCGAGGAAAGAGTATTGTTTACGTATTCAGGTAAAAGTTGATTGTTTAGAAATTCTTTGAAATTTGAAGAAGTTGGAGAGCTCAAACAGCAGAAGTCTTATCATCTTTCGACGAAAAGTATTGAGGAATTGTGAAATAGTTTAGCAATGACTTGCAACATGCACATAAGAGAGATTCTTGAAGTTTATGATTCTTACCACCCGGATGGTTTCATCAGTTTGGCAGTTCTCTCCAGCATCACAAAATCCTGCTTGCCTCAGAAGCCAACCCTCTATCACCACTTCTCCCGAAAAAGAAAACTGCCTGCCCAAGATGAGAAGAGCTCCGCAACACTGTTCTCGAATCTTCTCATCATTTAAGCTGCATTCCAGTGCTACAGTTATGCTGTCAACAGCTTCCTCCCTGTATATGCTATATTTTCGAGGCTCGGCCTGCAAGTAATATCAGCAATGAGAATCCAGAAAGAGAAAAACCTGAATGACTATGACAGTCATTTAGAAGAGAGGCACGCCGTAAAACTCACTAGTAGGTCAAAGTGCAGCAGTAGAACAGCAACCAGGGGTCTTTGTTCTGGTGGGGAAGTCTGGAGATATACAAGCAAGACGTGCATCGTATTCATTAACCCTTCTTTCTGCAAGCTTTTGAAGAATAGTTTTACCTCCGTCGTCCTGTAATCACCAAAAAGAAGGGATGTCATAAAAGTTTGCTCTATAGTCCGACGAGATTGTTGGCGAAAAGGAACAAGTACGATCAGGAAATAAATTGATTAAGTGCTATAAACCTCTTCAAGCAGATAAGTTCAGTCAGTAGCATCACTGCAGTTGCTCTTGACTTGACCTGCTGCTTGTGAAGTAGCTGCAGAAGACTACTCCTATTGATATTTTCGACTACATAGTTTCTGCATTCTCCAGCAGCTTTGATGCAAGAGGTTAATAGTGCAGCGACGCGTTTTTTCTCTTCCAAGTTGCCGAAGTCAAATCTGCAAAGAAGAAACTTCAAGCCTCCAAGAGAGATCAATTGCTTTGCATTAGCTAATCTTTCTTCTGCTTTGAAGCAGTTGAGAAGCTGCTCCAATATATAGATGACTGTTTCATCCTTTGCTTTGCATCCATGTGTGAATGAATGGTCTGCTACTTTAGATGCAATGAGCAAGAGATTTTTATAATGCTCCGACATCCAGCTTTCAACGACACGCTTCAGAACAAAGTTAGAAGTTGGCAGTGATAGGCATTCGAGGCTTCTTCCAGATATTGGGCACGTTTTGTTTCCTTTATCAAACCGTTCTTTAATGGCTTTTTGCTCAAAGGTGTGACCAGTTTCTAGCGTTACCGGATCTTCAAAAACCTCTCCAGTTAAAGGGCAGACAAAGTCTTTGGGAATATTGGAAAAGAACGATTCTTGATCGAAGCATCCATCGTTTGCATATCGCGCTGCACTGAGGAAATATGAACATGAGCAACTTGTGTTTGATTGAAAATTAATGATGTAAAATGGTTTCTTGGAAGGATAAGAAAGAGTGCTACATTATTAGCTTAAAGAGATACGCACTCAGTCTCACATTTCACCTGTAAAATGTGTTGTTGGCACAACAGAGGAGAAATCATCGGAATTCTTAGCTTCCAGAACTGAAAAAACAGATTCTGCTAGCTTCCAAAGGATGAGCTCATTCGCCTTATGGAGCGGAAGTGCCTGCAACATATGCATACTCCCTCGGACCACAGGTATGACATTGACATTTTCAATTTTATCATTGAATTCTTCTTCTTCCGTGGAAGCACTTATAATTGGTAATGCACTTCCTTCCTCAGTAATCCTTAATTGTCCATAAGCCTGCAAATTATTGAAATTAGAACAATGAAACAGTAAAATAAGCAGTATCACACGAACCGAAGATATGAGACAAGTCTAGGAAAGATCGCAGCTAATCTAGTGAAGGAAATTCTGAACTAACAGCAGAGAAAAATCCTTAAACGACTGTTTTCGAGTTATGAAAATCATCAAACAAGCCAAAGAGCGAGTGAATATCAAATGAATCAAAATGCTTACATGGTTAGGAATATCTATTGATGTACTTTCATTTAAATCTTGTTGGAAAGGTATGCTGGCAGAAGAACTTCCTTGCTTTGGAGAGTAAACTATCATTCTCTTATCTTCTTCAGCAGAACCATAGATACTGTTGTTCTCATCATAGTTCTCTTCCTCATTTTCTTCATCTGATTCATCAATGCCTTCCTGGCTATTGGAATTGACAAAAACAGAATTGTACAGCCTTTCGCTAATCATTAGTTGTTGCGATGAAGTAGAATCAACTGCACTCGGTAGGTCCGGAGAATGTTCAACCAAATCTCCTTTCAAGGGTCCATGAACAGATGTTGAGGGAACACTAATGGAAGGAAGGGCAGGAGCTTCAATCCCCTCTGTGAGCCAATCCTTGTAATACACAGCGAATTGGCAAGTACCCGAATCCAGTACCTCATTATACACTTTTTCGAGAACTCTAACTTTCCTTTGCCTGCTAGGTGTGGCTGGAATTGAAGCCATTTCTTGATCATACCACACCTTCAAATGCGAAAGTAGAGGAAAAAAGACCAAGTCCCATAGCTCCGGCAACAAATTCTTTCGCGCTTGGGAGGGCGAGTCGCAGAACACTTGAAGCAGATGCTTTGCCGACACTCTATCCTTCTTCTGCATCTTATAAATCACACCAAGATAAAGATGAGCACACGCCGACAACAACGAATTAGGAAACCCAGAGGTAAACCCATCCTTAAATTCCCTTGAATTCAAGCTTGTAATGACACTTAACTGCAATGAAGCTTTCTTCAGCTCTTTTGCATTTCCAGACTCTCGGGCAGCTCGTTCTACTCTCTCTATCGCCTCTTCGAGATTGTTTACGACTTTCCTGTCGGTCTTATGATCTTCTTCTACCCTCATTGAACTCAGACAAGACCAACAACTGTCATGAAGCAGTTCTTGAAATTCCTCATCTTTGGGAAAGCGTTGAATGTAACCACTTAGAATAGAGATCATGGCCTGAACTGCAACCTCATCTAGTGCTGGTTCAGGTACTGCATTGTCGACGCACTTTTTACTCTGCAGAACTTTAGAAGGTTTCTTCTGATTGCGCGAACTGCTGCCATTGTATCTACTACCGGAAGATTCCGATCGCCGCAATGTCTTCCCGGAATTATTGCCAAAGCTCAGACGCCTCATTAAGGTAGTAGTCAACTTATTCATGTTGCCTTTGTTCATACCACTCTCATTTTCTACTGTTCCATTGGAATATATATCCTTAAACCGCTCGCTTTCCTCCTCATCGCTTCGGCGTTCTTCAATTATCTCACTTTCCGCAGTTTTCTTGCTTGCGATCCAATCCTCTCTTGGTTTCCGACTTCTGATTTTCTCGGTTAAAGTGGTTTCATTTGTTGCAGGCCTAATCCTCTCCGACCGAGCTCCACGCCCACCAGAAGATGAAGATCCTCCCTGAATCTGATCCTTGAAAAGGTAAAGCGGCATACTCATCGATTCGAGCTTTAAAGACCTCCTCGAATTTGGGTTTGATTTCCTTCCCCTGAAGCCCTCCTCCTGCAAGAAGCTCCTCCAAAGACGGCGACGCCATCTCCTCTATGAAAATCTCTTCAAAACCAACAGATACTCCCTATGTACTGAAACTTCGCCTTGGAAAAATACCAACTTGTGATCGAAAGAGGCCGAAAGGTCCAAATTGTTTGACAAGAACTGGGAATTTTTGATAGAAAATGAGAGAAAGAGAAGTGTGAAGTAGATGGAGACATTTTGAGAACGGGTCTTGGCCTGCAATTCTAAAAAGTTAGAGAAAAGAACAAGGAGAAGGAAACAAAGCAGCATTTGAAGAATCTTCAACCGTTTTAACTGCCGTCTTCACTTGTAGTATCTCTCCACACTGAGGACGGCCGACCACTCGAGTCCATTGGCAACGCGACACTTGGCATTCGACATCAAATTAGTTCACCTAGTAAACAACATTTTGCCAGCTAACTAACTCACCCATATTTAACCTGACATCACATAGATTTTGCCTAGCTATGCTCAATGTGCTTTTTGTCGCAATATTGCTGAGCTATTTAGGTGAAGCTGCTACCTACTACAGAAGAGCCAAAATCAATTCTCAAGATTCATAGTAGATATTAGTCTCATTGCCAATGAAAGTTATCCAATATTATAGACTTCAGTTCTAAATTCTAATGCTTCAAAAAGTTGTAAATTGTATCAATGTAATAACTCACCTCTTGTAGAAAATAAAAAAAAAGGGAATGAAAGGAGCCTGGAGAAATCAAGACAGAAAAGAAAGAAAGAAATGACAACAGCAATTAGAAGAATTAAGAATAGAACTAGTTCCTTTAAATTCATAATAACTAACTGCACATAAATTTGTTTTATTTGATTAACAAACCAACATAACTAAATGAAGTTGAACAATCAACAATGATAGTAAAATTGTACCCAAAATAGCAAAATGGAGATTGATAAAACGAATACTGATTAGAACATTTCCTTGACTACAAGAAGATGAGAAATTCACTTCTTATGACTGTCACCACCATCAACCTTAAACCAGTTACCTCACTGTTGTACTGGCAAACTATCCTTTACAGCTACATTTCCTTGTCATGGTCCTCAGTTTCCATGCCATAATTTGCTGTAAAATGCCAACAAGGTTGCAAGGCTTCAATGAGGCTCCTTACCTTGTGTTTCAGAATCACCATCTTCGACCAGTGCAGCGAGATTTCGCCTTTCATCAGAAGTGGCTGTGATAACCGGCATCCATAAATCGGCGGTGCTACTTAGGAGAGTATGCACTTGGGGATCCGCAGCAATGGCTGACGATATCATCTTATCAACATCATCCAATTTGGCTGAGAGCTTCTCCAACTCGTTGGCTATTTCTAGCTTTAAAAAGTCCACATAAAAACACATTACATTCAAGGAATGATTATTCATACAAAAAAAAAATCCTCAAGGGAAAAGAAAATTAGCACAAGAAAATGGTTTTCCGTGAACTTCAAACTACCTCATCCAGACTTTTCGATGGCTTTGATGGAATTTTTGTAACTTCTGATCCAAGCGCTTCAATTTTGGCACGCAATTCCACTTCTTCTTGATTAGTTAATGATTCAACCTACACAATCAGGCATCAGTCTGGCAAATAAAGCATCATGACAACAATGATATCAACGGCAACCATTCACAAAAAGCAAAAACTAAAAGATTTGCCAATGCTACTTAGTAGACTGAGAATTAGCATTAGCAGTACATGATGAAGAATTTGTTAATAAACATCCAAAGTCTTATTTGTTTAATCAATCACACACAACAGGATTCCTTGTCGAAGTTTAAGTGGGAGGAGAGAGAGGAACCATGTGGCATCCAATTTGGGTAACTGAAACGATTAATGCGTTGAGACCACATTGCAAATATAATGAAAAACATGCAGTGAATGTCTCAGCAATAATAATGCCATGACCAGGTCATAAACATGTTAACACGTTTATACACGATTAATAAACGAGTCATTAACATGTTAACCTGCTCAACTCGTTTATGACTCGCTTAACACGGCTAAAGAATAATGTATAAATAATAAATATTGTATAATAAATAGATTGATACAAAATTCACTTATTTGAATGCATGTTAATAGCATGATTTATTTATTTTATTTATAGACATCTTTTATCATATTTTATTTTATATTTGAGAGGAAATATTCATTTTACTTTTAATATATTATTTATGTTTTAGATTTTATTAATAATTATTTATTAAGAAAAAATAAAACTTTTCGCCAAAGTAAAATTTAGATATTTTTTTAGATGATTCTTATAATTTTGTTTATGTTATTATTACGAGTCATTTTTGCTTTATTTTTAAGAGTAATAAAGACTTGAATGAAAAAGTAAAGTAAAACTAACGACTATATAAAACCACATTATATTTTATTGGTTATTTAGTATGTTTTTTCGAATTTAATCATTTAGATATATTTTAAAAAAATAGTAAGTTAATTATAAAAGTTTAAATAAAATAAAATTTTTAAATACAATATTTAATAAGTGGGTGACACGATTACACGACATGTTTAACACACGACCCACTTAGACACGAAAACTTTTAACACGATTAATAAACATGTCATGTAATGGGTTTGCATTATATGGGACACGACACGTTTACGACTCGCCGATACGAATTGCCACCCCTAGAACCATGACATCCACTTTTACGCTAAATAACTCAATGTTCATGCATTGCGACCACATTGCAAATATAAGATCTGAAAAACATGCAGTGAATGTCTCAGCAACAATAACGCCATGACCAGGCGGAACAGCTCTACATCAAGGCACTTGACTAAACGAAGTACCAATAACGTGCAGTGAATGTCTCAGCAATAATAATGCCATGACCAGGCCTGGAACAGCTCTACATCCTAAACAAAATTTTTTAGAGAATATTGGCCAGTCTCATCTTAGTGCACGAGTATAAATTGAAAAGAAAAGTACAGATAAAGTGTAGAAAATTAGAAATCATAATTGAACTGATTACATAGAAAAATCATAGAAAAATCATGACATGGAATAAAAGTAAACAGAAAAGAATGAAATCGGCAGAAAATTATTAGAGACCGACATTGTTTATATTTGAAGGTGATGTGATAGCATATTTCTATATCTACAGTTACTAAGAAAAGGATGTTTCCGTGGCTTTGTTAGCTCAAGCATCGTAAAATCTTGTTCGCACAGCAATTGATGAATTGTCTAAGGTTTTGAATTCAGCTAGATCTAAACTTACACATAATACATTTTTTGAGACCTTCATATATAAAAAGATCTAAAAAATTGGAATACTTTGAGAGATTATCACTAAGATTAGAAGTTCAGATTGCATAAATAAAAGTTTATCTAATTATTCTCAAAAGGGGAAAATAATGAAAAAAATTTCTAATTTCTTAGTGATGATGCTTACAAGCCTAAACTGAACAAAATCTTGGATTTTCTTCTTGTAAAATGATTTGGTGACCCGTCTTAGGACACCCAGTTGTTGGTGTTCTTTGATTTGCGGATCGATGTTTGTGCGCACACAAATCGGATATGTATTGAAGGGACACCAACAACCAGCTGTTCATTTCAGGTGTCCAAAACTGGTCACCCTAGCATTGTCCTTTCTTCTTTACTAATGAATATTTTTGGGCACGATGGTCATAAGCAACAATTATCACCTTCAAGCATAGACATTCAGATTCCTAACTCAAGACTTATCAACAACAATAACTAGAAGTTCCATTGAAATTAAATGAATAATTCATAAAACTAATCCTTCAAATCCACTCCAAATAAGGCTAAAGATCAAATCTGATTAGAAACAAATTCATGAGTAACAATTAGAAACCCTAAAAACCAACATAAAAGCAAAACAATGAACAATTGAACCAAAACCTAACAAATGCATCGAATTTGAAACACCCATGAAGCGAATTCACATCCAATCAACCCAAAATCCAATCTTTTCAATTCCCATCAGTAAAAGCAGATCTGAATCAAAACCTAATCGAGAAATACTGAAGCCAATTGGGCAAAAGAGGATGACATTGAGCGATTGAAGAGATGGGGTTTGTTGGAGTACCTGTTGAAGGAGATTGGAGAGGACCTGAAAGAACTGTGTGTCTGATTTCGCCTCTTCGGCCGCCATGAATGGTGGTTTCTGGTTGATGCGGAGCTCCGTAGCTCGTTCGGACTTGTGCGATTTATATATTTCGGTTAATCTTGATATAGCACTCTAGGGTGTCGTTTAGTCTTTCATTATTCGATTCACTCGGGCAATGTCAGACCCCATACAGAGAACTGCCCTCCCAACTTAAATTTTGAACCGAGTCCCTTACCATTCGACTATCTTGTTATTAA